>CM064327.1:45493928-46735357 GCA_032595735.1 Pelochelys cantorii
AGGCAAAAGAGTAATGGACTGAAAACAGCAGCAAAAAAACATACTACAGGTGCTGTGGCTGGACAAAATTTTTCAAAAATATGATTTGCAAAGGTACCTATATAAGTAAACAGACCAATCTATTTTATTGCTTTCACTCTGTAAAATGTCATCTATATTTGCTAAACTGTATTGAATAGCACTGCTCCCAAGATCAAAGGTTGGTAAAAGGCTGGCTGCACACCAGCATCTGCAATATTTATTCAGATAGAGAAATGTTTGGGGGGAGCAGGACTGAAATTACACTTTGAGGCTATGTCTTGCATAGACATCTTTGGTGGCATCTTGCGCAAGGGTTCTTGTGCAAGAAGTCTTGCACAAGAAAACATCCACACTGCCATGAGCCAGCTGTGCTTTTGCGCAAAAGCACCCATGGCAGTGTGGACGCTCTCTTGCGCAAGAAAGCTCTGATGGCCATTTTAGCCATAGGGCTCTCTTGCGCAAGAAATCCCTCCTGAGCGTCCACACTGCCCTCTTGCGCAAGAGGGCTTACACCTGTTAGAAAAGAGCATAGCTCTTGCGCAAGAAGCCCTCTCTTACCACGCCATACGGTAAATTTCCTTGCGCAAGAGCAGGCGGGCAGTGTGGATGCTCTGTGGATTCTTGCGCAAGAACAGCCGTACTTGCGCAAGAAGCTGCGAGTGTAGACATAGCCTGAATGGATGGCGAGGTGACCGTGACTCTACCTAAGCAAGTTACACTGAGTGGGTGGAGGGAGATGGAAGGTGTTCACTGGGTTCCTGGGGGAGAGAGGGGAGAAATAGAGTGGATTTCCAGTGCTGTCAACTCTCACAATTTTAACAATTCTTTTGATATCAGCTGGTATTTTTAAAAGCCCTAGCTACTGAAATCAGAACATTAAATGAGAATCTCAAATTTCATTAAAAATAAATTTCTAGCCATTAAGGTGGTAAAGGAAAACTTCAAACAAGTAACCAAGTGCACCCTAAAGGCTAATAAACCAAAAAGCAAATAAAAAGAAATCAGTTTATTGCTTTAAATTTCATTATAAGCCAATTTCTTGATTTTTTTAAACATTTGGGATAGGCAATGCTGAATGTCACTGTTCTGCAGGGGTTAGCACGGCATCCAGGGAGAGGGGAAACAAGATGAGTTATTCTAATTTCTTGGATACAGTTACACTGTGTGGGGCAGGAGAAGAATGGAAGATGGGGATGGGTTACCATAACAATAGTATGTTTGCTAGAAGATGGTACGGGTACACTGTGCCCTGGTCATGGACAGCAGCCTGTGTCTGAAGGGGGTGGGTGTTGCACGTTGTGCCTTGGTCAGGGAGGGCAGTCTGTGTCTGACAGGGGCAGGTGTTACAGATTGTGCCCTGGTCATGGAGGGGGGCAGTCTATGTCTGACGGGAGGTGGGAGTTGCACAGTGTGCCCTAGTCATGGGGAGCAGCCTGTGTCTTATGGGGTCAGGTTTTGGATACCGTACCCTCGTCATGGGGGGGTGGGGGGGCGAGAAGGGCAGCCTGTATCCGACGGGGCAGGTGTTGCATATTGTATCCTAGTCATGGGGGCAGATTGTGGGTGCCAGACAGAGGGAACATATGCTGTGCCTATGCCTGGGTAGCCTGTGGGTGCAGGGGAGAGGGACACACACTGTGCCTGGGGCATAAGGGCAGCCGGTGGATGCGGGAGGGCAGCCTGTGGGGGCCGAAGGGTATGGGACACACGCTGTACCCGGGCCAGAAGGGCAGCACATGGGGGCGGAGGACAGGCAACCGCTGTACTACTCGGGCGGCGGCGCGGGGGGGGGCACGGGCCTCTGTGCAGGCGCGGAGTGCGGGGGGGGGGGGTGAGCAGCGCCTCTCCGCGGGGTGGGGGGCGGGGGGCGCCTTACCCGCCTGGTGGGAGGGAAACACGGAGCCGCAGTGGCCCAGAGGGCGCGACGCCAGCAGCCTGCCCAGAGCGCCATGGTCGCAGCACCGACAGACCAACCTTTGCTCAGCAACTTCCGTGGAAGCACCCGCCCTGGAGCAAAGGGGCGGGGCTTCGAGCCCAGCTCTGGCCCCGCCCCTTTGGTCTCATGCGTGCGGATTGGGGGTTTTTTCCCTTGCAGGGGCTGCACGCGCCCACTCGCAGGCTGCAGCTGCCCCAGTAGGGCCGGGCCGGCAGGAACCGCCCCGCAGTCGCAGCGCCCCGCCCATTTTCACCCGTCACTCATAGTTCTACCCACGGGCGAAATGCTGTTGCCCATTTAAGCGCCGGCGGTGCTCAAGCAGCTGGCTCGAGCCTGAACCAGATTTGTCTGTCCGGCTACTTCCACCCGCTTCTGTCCACACACAGCCACGCTTTCTCTAGCGTAAGCACAGTCTGAAGCTCTGCCTGCTCCTTCCACCACTGCAGCCCCCTGTGCCTCCTTTCCTGCTGCATAGATGATTGCTAGCGCCCTAAGTGGTGGGTATAATAGCCTGAAGGAAGATACATTTTAATTGATCAAAAACTGCCTAGGAGACAAAAAGCATAGAGCAGATAGTTAATTTTCATCCTAGCAAGAAGATAAACAGTGGAGTGCCTCAAGATGCCTCGATCCTGTTTAATTTCTTGGCTAGTACTCCACTTTCATGTACCAGAATTGGTGAGGATTTGAGATAAGAACTATTTATGTTATTTAATCCCCATGACTTTAAATATTAAGTGCTTTTTGGACCATGTAATTGTTTACTTATAGCAAATACACTAATAAGAGTCCAATAAAGATTATTTAGAAAATAAAAAGCAGTAAGATAAGGACAAACATTATTAGAAAAGAAAAAAGCAAATATATTGGTAAAATATGCTGAATAAACTATTGTGAAATCTTCCATTTATCAACAGAAAAGATACATCTGGCTCTGACAAGTTGTCCCACTAGTATGTTTTAGCCCTGATGTGGACAATCTAGACCTAAGAGATCATACTCTAGGCCTGTTCTATTCTGGGCCTCTGTTGAGGCTTCCAGGAAGGATGCCAAGTTGATCATGCACGATGCAGGCAGGTGGCAAGTGAGAGGATGAATGGGGCATGTTCTCTTCTTCAAGTTTTTTTACTACAGTTTTCCATTTATAGGAATAATTGATATAAGAACCTAGTATAGTGATCAAAACCACTGGGATAAAATCATTTCTATATGAATCTATATGTTGCTGGTAAGACTGAAATCATCTGGGACAGATGTAACTTTTATAAAAGGAGTGCACTGTATCTTGTTGATATTCCCTTGTAAAGGCTGTCACTCTGTCCCACCCCCAATTTGTTTTGTAACTACATGTCTGTGCCTAATAATGACAATTGTCAGGATGTTCTTAAGTAGCACCTCAGATCCATGGAAACCACTTTCTAAGTCACTGATAGTTGCGTTTGTTAGCGTTCAGAATACTTGCAAGGCTTAACTTTCTCCCCTGTAATGGTACTTGTAAGTGTAAGGTGTTGGATGGAGGCTGTGACACTGAGGGGAGAGTATGCATGTGCCTATGCTCATGCATGCAGGCCACAAGATTATTAGTTTTTATATTTATGTAAATGTTGAGTTGATATGGGAAACTGAAATGTTTATCTAGATGGATTATCAAGGCTACTCAGTGCATTGGAAAGGTGCTCTGGTATAGATTGTAAACATTTACATTAAAATATTAAGCTGGTATTGTGATAAGGATGCCTGGCAGTTAGGAATTAAGGCAGGAACTTCAGCCTCGTTTTATGTGTGCAATCAGAGTCAGTCGTACAATAGCTGATGGGCACAGTTGAAACTGGTGTCATAGAGGAGAACGGATCCATGCCCTGGCTTCTGAGTCCCTCTCATAAATCTCTGGAAAAATAATCATATTGTAAATTCCAATATTTGATTCAACGAATCATTTCTAGCAAGTCTCTTCATGGCCCTGGATAAGGTGTTTGAGCTGGCAGCAGCGCAGCATCCGCTCCTTCCCACCATGGCCTGACTCTGGCCGGCAGCAGTGCGAGTGACCCCTGCACCTACCCCATGCCCTGTCTCTGGCTGGCGGCAGCTCTTTCCCTTCCCTCCTACGTCCGTCCAGCCACCGCGCCTGCGCGGAATCAGCTATGCCCCTCCCGGGCGACAGGTGGCGCGGCACGACTTGTGCCTCAGCGAATCCTGGCCGTGGCCGCGCGGAAGGGCGCACGGAGACGCGCCTGCTGAGGACGCAGCTCGGCGGACTTGGCTGCCCTGCCCCGTTCGGATGTGGAAGCTGGTGCCAGCGGCAGGGCCCGCGCCCGCCCCCGCCCCCGCCCCCGTAAGTGCTGGCAGCAGTGCCCCTCGCCCCTCCCCCGGCCGGACTCTGGTTGGCAGCAGCGCGGTGTCCCCTGCTTCCGGCCCGCTACCATCGCGCTCTATGCCCGGCCCCATGCCCGAGGGGCGGGGCCACGCGGCGGCGCTGAGTCGAGTTAGAGGCGCCCGCTCACAGGCGCTGGAAGTCGGGGGGCTGGGAGCGCTGCGTGTCCTATAGCGGCCGGCTTCTCGGCTTGGTGCAGCGGGTTTCAGCTCCCTGCCCGCAGTGCGCGAGCTCACAGCGAGCAACCCGCGGGGGCTTTCTCGCTCCTGTCTGCTGCAGGGGGGCTTGCAGCGCCAGCGTCCCTGCCCCTTCTAAAAAAAGGTTTTTATATTGCGTCTAGTTGGGATGGTCTCCTAACTCTGTCGGTGCCTGATTTTTGTCACTTGGGCGGTATCACGTGCTATGAGTTCCACAGGGGAAGCATGCCTCCTTAAAAATACATTTTACTCATTTTAATGTGATTGCCCTTTCATATAATCCTAGGGCTGGAAGAGAGCTCAGGAGGTCATCCAGTCCAGCCCCCCTGCCAAAAGCAGGACCAATCCCAACTAAATCAACCCAGCCAGGGCTTTGGAGACTTAAAAACCTCTAGGGATGGAGATTCCACCACCTCCCTAGGTAACCCATTCCAGTGCTTCACCACCCTCCTAGTGAAATAGTTTCTCCTAATATCTAACCTAGACCTCCCCCACTGTAACTTGAGACCATTGCTCCTTGTTCTGCCATCCATCACTACTGTGAACAGCCTTTCTCCTTCCTCTTTGGAACCTCCCTTCTGGAAGTTGGAGTCTGCTATCAAATCCCCTCTTACTCTTCTCTTCTGCAGACTAAATAAACCCAACTCCCTCAGCCTCTCCTCATAGGTCATGTACTCCAGCCCCCTAATCATTTTAATTGCCCTCGGCTGGACCTTCTCCAATGCGTTCACATCCTTTCCATAGTGCAGGGCCCAGAACTGGACACAGTGCTCCAGATGTGGCCTCACAAGTGCCAAGTAAAGGGGAATAATCACTTCTCTAGATCTCCTGGCAGTGCTCCTTCTAATGCACCCTAATATGCCATTTGCCTTCTTGGCTACAAGGGCACACTATTGACTCATATCCAGCTTCTCATCCGCTGTAATCCCCAGGTCCTTTTCTGCAGAACTGCTACTTAGCCAGTCGGTTCCCAGCCTGTAACAGTGCTTGGGATTCTTCCGTCCCAAGTGCAGGACTCCATAGTTGTCCTTGTTGAATCTGATTAGATTTCTTTTGGCCCAATCCTCTAATCTGTCTAGGTCACTCTGGACCCTATTCCTGTCCTCCAGCATATTTACCTCTCCCCCTATCTTAGTGCCATCCGCAAACTTGCTGAGGGTGCAATCCATCCCGTCATCAATAAAAATGTTGAACAAAACCGGCCCTAGAACCAATCCTTGGGGCACTCCACTTGAAACTGACCGCCAACTTGACATCCAGCTGTTGATCACTACCCGTTGGGCCCGATAGTCTAGCCAGCTTTCTATCCACCTTACAGTCCTTTTATCCAATCCATAATCCTTAACTTGCTGGCAAGAATATTGTGGGAGACCATATCAAAAGCTTTGCTAAAGTCAAGGTATATCACATCCACTGATCATTTTCATCACTTCTTTCTCTGAAGACTTTTTTGAAACAATGTGACCAGAACTGGTCGTCATATTCTAAATGAGACTGTGCTATTGATTTATGTAATATTTCCAATTATTATTTTCTGTCATTCTTTATGCAAGTTAGCAATTTGTTTGCATTTTTTATTGCTATTGCATGTTTCAGAGAGGTTTCCTTGTGTTGTCCATAGTGGTCTTTTTGTGTGTGTGTGTGTGTGTGTGTGTGTGTGTGTGTGTGTAAAATTAATTTACTTGTACTTTGTATGAGCAGTGCAAATTTGTTCATTCCAATATGCTTTACTTTGTATGTGTCAACAATGAACTTCCTCTGCCATCCAGCTTTGTCAGGGCCCCTGGATTTCTGTAATCATCTATATTCTTAACCACCCAAAGTAACTTTTTATTTACTTTGAACATCCTAAATCTTGTCACTATGCACTACACCCACCTTTGTAGCTAATTGGTAAATATATTAAAATAATGTCAGCAAGATATAGCTAGTATTTATTAACTGTTAGAATTAATTTTTATCCCCTCTGTCATTTAAGCCCACTCTCGGCAAGAACTGTAATGACAGTGCAAGAATTGGATTAACATTTTTGTAGAACATGGTGTTGTGACCTCAGTTTTATACTGCTTAGTCAGTTTATGGTTTATCTGAGGGCAGCAATTGTATTTACAAGAAGTTTTACTTCATGTAATACAGTGAAATAGATTGTATACATTTCTTCTGTTGAGTTAAAATGTGAAAAGATTTTGAGGAGAAAAAATACTTTACATTTTTAATAAATTCTTCTGGAAAATAGTCCATCATCTTTCCTCACTATGATTTGAATTTTATTGCTTGAAAAAGTTTCCAAATGGATGGAGGATTACAGTTTCCAGAAACATCAAGTTGAACACATGCAGCATGGGTAACTTGAGTGCCTTTGTTGGTGGAACTGTCTCTTTTGCATGCCTCCATCCCTGATCTTGCTGGGTTTTTTCAGGGGGATCATTTATTCTTCATGCTTAGTCAAGAAACCAAAGAATGAACAAGGTCTGGTCTACACTAGACAGTTTTTCTGTCATAGTTATGTCAGAAGAATAATATCTTTACCTGACCTAGCTACCCTAGGCTTTTAAGCCTGCTCTCCGTGCATGCTGGCTCTGCGGACCCTCTTGCCCTCTCCTTTGCTGCCTTTTAGAAAGGCAGTGGTGGGGAGGGGCAAGCAGGAGCTGATGCTGGAGGGAGCAGCAGCATAGGGTAGCAAGGGGCTCTCTAGGAGTGGGGCCGGGAGTGCACTGGCTGCCAGTCCCGCCTCTGGGGACTATCAAACAGTTGTGTAACTACTAAAATTTGATGCAGTTACATGACCATTCAGTTACATTCTGTACTATAGAATCATAGAACACTAGAACTGAAAGGGACCTTGAGAGGTCATCGAGTCCCGTCCCCTGCCTTCACAGCAGGACCAAGTGCCATCTAGACCATCCCTGAGAGACGTCTATCTAACCTGCTCTTACATATCTCCGGTGATGGAGATTCCACAACCTCCCTAGGCAATTTATTTCAGTGTTTAGCCACCTTGACAGTTAGGATGTTTTTCCTAATGTCCAACCTAAACCTCCCTTGTGGCTGTTTAAGCCCCTTGCTGCTTGTCCTATCCTTAGAGGCCAAGGAAAAGAATTTTTCTCCCTCCTCCTTGTGGCATGTTTTTAGATACTTGCAAACTGCTATCATGTCCCCTCTCAGTCTTCTCCTTTCCAAACTAAACAAGCCCAATTCTGTCAGTCTTCCCTTATAGCTCATGTTCTCTAGACCGTTAATCATTCTTGTTGCTCTTCTCTGGACCTTCTCCAATTTCTCCATATCTTTCTTGAAATGTGGTGCCCAGAACTGGATACAGTACTCCAATTGAGGCCTAATCAGCGCAGAGTAGAGCCGAAGAATGACTTCTCAGGTCTTGCTCACAACATTCCTGTTAATGCATCCTAGAATCATGTTTGCTTTTTTCGCAAGTGTCACACTGTTGACTCATTTAGCTTGTGGTAAATAGCAGTATGATATCCTTTTCCCCTCCACATAAAACACAATGGTTCCCAAAAGGTATTGTACATTTCCTGTTAGTAGTAATGCAGGATGTGGGTTTTTTAATTTAAGCATCTGATGTACTTAATTTTTCTTTTTCATCACAACTGTGAGTCCACCTCAAGTGTGCAGGAGCCAGTGAGAAGGGGATAATGTATCTGTAAAATTAATTGCACTTCCAGTCATACCTGATAGACCTAGGATTACAAGATTGTGAGCTTTTAAATGGATCACAGGTACTTTGTTTTTCTGTTATTAAATCTTTGTTAATTTTGTTATCAGGAGAGCCATATCGACTATTGGTTGGTACTGAGTATGTTGTTGGACGCAAGAACTGTTCAATTTTAATTCAAGATGATCAGTCAATCAGTCGAACTCATGCAGTTCTGACTGTCACCCATCCTGAAACTAACCTTGTAAGTATCCACTTTACTATTTTATGGATTTATGGCTTAAACCTGTTTTGCTATGATTCGCTTTAGGAGAATTCCTCCACCTTTAATATTTGTGCTGCCATATGAAATCACTCCCATTCTTATTCCAGCAAACCTACATACATTTTACAGTAGCAGTAGTTTCATGGTATCTTTCTCTTATCTTGAATATCTAAGATTGTTTACTGTAAGAAATTGACTGACAAAATTATACTGCTATAATTAGATCAGTATAATTCCCCCTCCATCAACAATCTTATGCCCACATAGGAAGTTATACTGGTGTAATTATATCAGTAAATGTCCCTGTGCAGATAAGCCCTGTAAGGTTTGGTATTGGATTGTGACTTGCTTCCTTTTGTGTTCCAAGCTTCTGTCTTTGGGTATGTCTGTATAGCAGCTAGACACCTATGGCTAGCCCATGGCTGCTGATTCGGGCTCAGGGTATGAGGCTCACTTTATTGCTGTGCAAACTTCAAGGCTTGGGCTGGAGCCCAAGCTCTGGACCCTGCAAGATGTGGGTCCTGCCCAGACTTGGCAGTGTACACAGCAAAGAAAAATTCCTGCAGCCTGTACCTCACAAACATGAGTTGTCTGGGACTAGCCAGCCACAGGTTTTTCTTTGCTGTCCAGACATACCTGTTAAGGCGCACATGTTTAACACTTAGGCTACGTCTAGATTACATCCCTCTGTTGACAGAGGGTTGTAAATGAGGCACTTTGAAAGTGCAAATTAAGTGGGGACTTAAATATCCCACGCTTCATTTGCATAATCGCCTCAAGCCTGCTGTTTTCGAAAACTGCATCTAGACCGTGGTTTTACTTTCGAAATGGCGCTTATTCGAAAGAGTGCCATGACGCAATTATGCAAATGAAGCGCAAAATATTTAAATCCCCGCTTCATTTGCGCTTTCAAAGTGCCTCATTTACATCCCTCTGTCAACAGAGGGATGTAATCTAGACGTAGCCACACTGACTTCTTGAGGTAGGTGAGTCTCGCTTATGTAACTGAACAAAATTTAGTATAATTTGTCCCATGCACAAATATTTTTCTTGTTGTTTTCTGCGATTAATTTAAGTCTTATATAAATTACATAGCAAAATTTAGAATTTGCATGGGGAGGGAGGAGGAGGAGAGCAATTTGTCCATAAGACTTATAAAGACATAAAATGATCAATTAAGGCCACGTTTCTCAAACTGTAGGTCCCAACCCACCGGGGGGGCGTTGTGAGCAACTTACAGGGTGGTTGTGGTATTACAAAGTTTGAGAACCCCTGAGTTAAGGTATTTTGAGATGAATATTCAGTTACTTTTATGGTGTGTGTATTTGATGACTATCACCTGTAAAAAGTCACCTGAAACATTGCAACCATAGAATGTAGGTGTGTAGTTTGAGGCACAACCATGGACCCTATTTGTAGCACATAGTTCCATTTAAAGTCATAGGTGCTCTGTGTATATGCAGGGGCCACGTGCATGCATTGAATTGCAGAACTAGGGCTTTAATTCTGACCCATAACACATTCATATGAATATTTGTAAAGTAAGAGAGCATATCATATACATTTTTTTCACAGCTTTTAGACTGGTCACAGAAAAGGAAAAAAAATGAGCAATGGTATATCAATGTTACACAATGATTTACTAAAAGGAAATCTGTAGTGGTAGGAAATACACCCCAATATCACTATGATAATACATCTTGATAGAAGTATCATGGGCACAGAGGCAATGGCATCATGAGTTAAGGTAGTGGTAGTGCATTATAGCCAAAATTGAATGCAAAAAATACTACTTCTCAAGTAATTATGGAGAAACTTTTTCTCAACGGTTTATAATGAAGAAACAGGTCATAAACTTTGAACTACATAGCTAACTTATACAGCATTCCAGCATACTGTATACTTTCAGGCCAATAGTATGAATATCTTATAATACGTGCTTTCGTTTTATACATCTGCTGCTTCTTGTTGTGTAACAATATATATTTGAGTATCTAAGACAATTTTATATTCATTTTCAGAGTCAAGCTCTCACAGTCCCTGAATTGGTAATAAAAGACACCTCTAAGTATGGTACATTTGTTAATGGAGAAAAACTTTTGAATGGTACTTCTCGAACTTTGAAGTCTGGTGATAGAGTCAATTTTGGAGTCTTTGAAAGCAAGTTTAGGTGAGAACTAATTGGATTGATTCTGAAATGCTGAAATCAAACCTGATTTGTTTTGTTTTAAATAATATCACAGGGTGTACTTCAGGAAGTGAAAGAAAATGATACATTTCTATTACATAAAGATGAAAAATAGAGATAAATGTGTCTGTTCAAGCCATGTTCTTGTAGAAGTTTCTGAATAACATTTCCTCCTGTGAATTGAATTTAAAACCTTTGGTGGTAAAAGATTAGTCCATAAGTGACACTGCAGCATGAGGACTAAGACTTCTACAATTAGCCTAAACAAAGAATAAAAACCATATTTAATAAAACTGTTCTTAAAACATCTGAATATTTACAGGAGGAATAAAATTAGGGAGTTGAGAGGAAGTTTGGCAGTCTCCTTTCTTTGTCAGTGATGTGGAGAGAAAGAAACTGAGGTAGCGGGGGAGCTGCACTTTTACACAGCCTTGGTTTTAAGAGATAAGGCAGTGCTTTTTCCTCAGATATACAGTGGTATTCACTGAAGAAATATAGTTACTGATAACCTTTTTTTTTTTTAATGACTTAAAGGTTGGAAGCTAAGTTTGTATCTCAAACTGGGCTCCTACTCCATCAGTGATACAAGTGTCATTAGTCTGTAGCAAAATAGCACTCTTCAGTTCTTATAATAATCTATTTTTGGATATCACTGTGATCAATTGAGTCACAGAGATCCCCTTGAGATTGTCACTTAATGGGCTGATCATACCACTGAGCCCATTTACCTGTCCTCTGGGGCATCCCACCTGCCCTGCTAAACCAGACCCTCCAGTCTTCTCCAGCATTGACACAGAGTTGTGGTCACAGCCTACAGCAGAACAACAGACACTGAGATCCATTCAGCTCTCAGAAGGTTCAGTCAAAGGGACTTGACATAGCACCCAGGTGCACAGCCCCAACAGGATCAAAACCCTAGATAAATCTTACTTGGTAAAAAAAAACTTTACAGACTAAGTTCATAAAATGTTTGTTCCTTTTATCAATGAAAGAGAGAGATGCACAGCTGTTGCACCCCCTCCCCCGCTAACATTTATTTACACTGGGTTTGTTTATTAATAAAATCACTTGTTTATTAAGTATGAAAAGTAGAATTTAAGGTTGGATAGGCATCTATCAGGGATGATCTAGACAGTGCTTGGTCCTGCTGTGAGGTCAGGGGACTGGACTCAATGACCTCGTAAGGTCCTTTCCAATTCTGGTATTCTGTGATTCTAAATCAGGAGTGGGTAATTTTTGATGGGGACCATTCCAAGATTTTGGTAAGTGGTAAATAGGTTATTAAGCAAAATAAAACATGCCAGTGAAAGTTAATACTCTTAAGAAACTTGTTACATGCAAATTCTTACCCTAATAGTAGTTCTAATAATCTTTTCTCACAAGCTGGGAAGCCTCCAAAGTGAACCTCATCCTTTACACTGTTCAGTCTTAGATGTTTCCAGCAGTTATCTTGGGTGGTAAACAGGGGTGTCCTGGTGTCTTGCAGTCATACCTATTGTTTGGCTTTCCAACTTCATATCACTTTGGCCAAAGGTGGGAGTCCTTTGTATTCAATTCAAACTTTTCACACTTTGAGTGGAAAAGTACAATATCCAAAATGGGTTCCAGCATCAGGTGATCTGGCCAGATGTCTTGGCAGGCCCAACCATATTTCAGGCTTATATAGAAAAACAAGATTATTCACAGATCATTGATTCAAGTAGAGCCATTAAATTCCTTGAGTACTGCTAATGGCCCTCACTTAGCATGTCTAAATTAGTCAACAGGTTTATACTTCATATTTCCTTCTTCAATTACAGGAATGATACCTGCACACAAATAGAATATACACATTCAACAGGTTTTGAGTTTTCTAATGATATGTTACAAGATGTATTTTGCATAAAGCATCTTCCAGATACACATTCATGTGCATATTTCCCTGAAGAATATGGGGTGCAATATGTCAATCATGTTTAGCAAATATATCTGAAATGTTACAGAAAACATCATAGAACCATATATAGCCATGACTTTAGCACCAGAAATCTGAACAATTCAATGCCAGAGAACAATGTACAGATACGTTCATGAAAGATGGAGTCATAGGACTGAAAGGGACCTCAAAAGGTCATCTAGTCCAGTGTTTCTCAACCTTTTTTTATACAGTACCCCATTTAAAAAAAAAAAAAAAAAAAAAAAAACCTCCAGCACCTACAGTTTTCAGACACACATAATTTTTTTTTCTGCCATTGCTACACATTTGTTTAAACAACTTAATTGTAGCCGGGCGGGCGATGAAACTGTGGGGTATAAAAAGTACAAAAATAATAAAGTGCTGTAAAACTTAAAACACAAATTAAATTTTCTCCAAATTTCAGTTGTGTTGATGTATCCCTCCCCCCCCCCCAGACTTCTCTCGAGTACCCCTGAGGCTACTTGTACCACTGGTGAGAAACAGTTCTAGTCCAGTCCCTTGCACTCATGATATGACTGATTATTATGTGGCCTTCTCTGGCAGGTGTTTGTCTAACCTGCTCTTCAAAAAAAGTCTCCATTGATGGAGATTCCACAGCCTCCCCTTTCCTATCATCGACCCCGTAGAACTGCTTTTTCCCTCAGCACCTAGGAAAGCTAATGCTGACCCGATCCATAGTAATTTGGCTGCAAAAATCGCAGCATTTTAAAAATTGAGATGCAACTCTTGTGGAGTTGGGACTTCCTTTCTACACCCAGTCCTCTTACCAGTCCCAGGGTTTTATCCTCCTCCTATGTGGGCAGCGGTGCTGGAGCAATGTGTATGGGGGGGGGGGTGCCAAGAGCAATTGAGCCAAACTGTAAACCCTATATATGATGGAAACTGCTTCAAGCAGGGGTTCTACTGCATCTCTAATTTGACACCTATGTGGAGGGATGAAACCAATAATGAACCATATAATTCCCTAATAGAGCAGAAGAGTCAAAACCAAAGAAGAAAATGTAGGTTTCTCACGCAAGATTTAAGGGATAGGAGACTTAATGAGGAAGAGCAATTCAGATTCAGATTAGAGGAACTATACAGAAGAAGGATTTTTTCCACTAACAGGAGAGAGAGGAGGCAGTGCTGGAAATGTAAAAGGAATGGACAGGAAATTGAACTGGTAACAATTTTTTTTAAAATTGTATTTCTCATGTAAAGGGAATGAAGTGTTCTTAACCAGTGTACATTTAAATTTAGGCTGAACAAAATTGGTGCGTTCTTTAAAACAGTGACTCTCAATCTTTCCAGACTACTTTCAGGATTTTGATTTGTCTTGCATGCCCCTATGTTTCACCTCATTTAAAAACTATTGCTTACAAATCAGACGTAAATCATTTAGGATATAAATGTACATTTCAGTGTACAGTATATACAATAGTCATATGAAATTTTAGTTTGTACTGACTTTGTTAGTGCATCTTGTATAGTCTGTTTTAAAAGTAGGCAAATAACTAGATGAGTCGATGTACTACCTGAAAGACTTTTGTGCACTCTGGGCTTCAAATACCTATGGTTGAGAACCGGTGCTTTAAAAGAAGCAACATCTATTTTAACTTGAATGCACTTTGAAATTTGTTAATTATGTATGTATTTTCTTTAATCAATTGTGCTATTTGATATATTTAGCATATTCTGTGAAACCTTAAAAGATCCACATACAAATTTCTTTCCCAAACTTCCAGTTTCCCTCCAGTTAGAAGGGGTGCCTTTGAATTAAGCATTCACAAGGCTTTCAGGCTCCCAGCTCTTTGGCAGTTGGAGCCTTTGGAGTTCCTGTTGTCTGAGCTGTCTAGCTTCCAGACTCCCTGAGCTGCCCAGCTTGCTGACTACTGGAGCTCCACACAGCTCAGAAAGCCCTGGAAATATTTCAGACAGAAATCCTAGTTCTCAGCTAGCTCCGTCCACCTATAATTTCACTTTAAATCAACAGCCATAATCTAAGTAATTGATCACAGTTAATACACATGATTAACTAAAAATCTTAAATTAAAAATTAGTTGTGATTAATCAGTTTTATTTGCAGTTAAATAGAATACTAAGAAAGTTATTAAATATTTTGTTTTACTACTTTTTTCAAATATATGGATTTAAATTGCAATGCAGAATACAAAGTATACAGTATTCACTTTGTTTTATTACAAATATACTGTAAAAATGTTGAGTTCACCTCATTCAACTAAGGCAATTTCTTTACAATGAAAATGCAGCTTACAAATATAGGTTTTTGGTTTTTTTTTTGTTACATAACTATACTCAAAATTAAATAGTGTAAAAGTTCAGTGCCTACAAGTCCATTCACTCCTACTTTTTGCTCAGCCAAACAACTGGGCAGTATTATCTCCTGCCAATGTAAAACAAACTTGCTTGTCCAAATCATTAGCTGAATAAAATGTAGGACTGAGTGGACCTATAGGTGGTGTTTTACACTGTTTTGTTTTTGAGAGCAGTTACTTTTTATACATAATTCTATATTTGTAAATTCAACTTTCATGATAGAGATTGCACTACAATATGTGTAATGGAATTAAAAATACTATTTCTTTGTTTTTTACAGAGCAAGTATTTGTAATAAAAACAAACTAAAGTAAGCACTGTATACTATTGTAATTGAAATAATTATATTTGAAAATGTAGAAAATAGCTAAAAAGATGAGAATAATTAGTATTCTATTATTGTTTGTGTGGTTAATCATAATTAATTTTTTAAATTGCTTGACAGTCGTAATGTAGACAATTCTCTTCTGTAACTTGTTCCTTGCAGAGTAGAATATGATCCTTGATTGTCTGCTCTTCATGCTTAGAGGCTTCTGGGAAAACTGCTTTAAATCAAGCTATTCTGCAGCTTGGAGGCCTTGTTGTGAATGATTGGTCAAAAGAATGTACTCATCTTGTCATGATATCAGTGAAAGTTACTGTTAAGGTAGGTTGAGTTTCTGCATGTTAATAAATCTTGTGACTTCTGTGTAAAAACATAACGGGGTGAATTCTTAGTGCCCTGTTGAAGTCAGTGGCAGAACTCTCATTGACTTCAATGAAGCCAAGTTTTCACCCAGGAAAATAATTGTTTTCAGATAGAGTCCTTAAAAACAAACGAAATATGAACATTTAATTAAAATCAGAAGAGTCTAAGCTGTTTATAGAAGTTAAAATATTTTGCAGTTGTCATCTTCTTTTGTGTATGATGCATTTTTCTGGGCTTTATATTTTCTCTTCATAATGATGTTTGAAAATGCAAAAGAAGCAGATGAGTTTAGTAGAGTAACATTGGAGTTTGCATACCATACTCTTAGGGTTGCAGTCCATAACATTGATTATCCTTGTGTCTGATAGAGGCCAGAATGAGATACTTATAGAGGAAGTGCAAGAAACCCCATAGTGAATAGTTATGGAATAATCTGGTCATGTGACATAGTTTTCTCCTATCTTAGAGTTAGAAATTGGTTTCCATCCTCAAACACAGGAATTTAGGTCCTTTCTAGTTTGTATATCCTATGTAATTCAACTCTGGATGCTTCCATTGTCCATCTATATGTATAAAGTATGTCTACACTACAAACTTTGGCTGACTCAAGTTACTTCAGCATAAAGCTATCACAGTTACTATCTCTCTCATTTGTGTACATATTTGGCTTTTTGCATTTGCACTGTATATGCTCATATGGAGTATTTGTTTTTATGCCTATTGCTGTGCAGCATGGGTAGGTATTGCAGGGTGAAACTTGACATTGTTCAGCACAGTGTCTTTTGGCAATGCAACGTGTGATAGAAATGAGTTGTTCAGGGGTGACTGGAAACAAAGGGTGAAGTTCCCAACATGCAGCTTCCTCCATTCCACAGAGTCATCCATATTTCATATTTTCTGAGCTTTTAAAAATCTTGAAAATCTGCATCCCCCTGCACAGTTGTTATGAGTGTTGCAAACACAGGATGCACACACTCTGCTATTTGCAGAGCTTCAAGAAGAACTGGAGGCCACTTAAGGTGACATAAGCAAACACAGTGTCTACACCGGGGTGGGCAAGACAGCCTCAGTGGGCTGGATCCAGCCTGCCAAGCCAGTGTGTCCGGCACATGGTCGCCCTGCCACTCTCCTGCCCCGGCTCTTACTACATTTAAACTGCAAAGCCACAGCAGAGGTAGGTCCTGGACCAGTGCAAACCAGGACAGAGCACCTTCCCTTATTGACTAATAGATTAGTCAGTTGCCCACCTCTTAACATCCTTACTCCACTTACCAGTTAATGGTTTAAGCAGCTACACTATTACACCCCTGGTAAGAACAAAACTATTTTTTGTTGGTTAGCCTAAATAGAATGATGTGCCTTTATCTAACATACAGTCCACATTTGAAACCTTACATCAGGGCTACTCAACTTTGGAGGGCCTGTGATACTCACAGCACATGGCAAGGACCGCAATTTAAGTATGGTTGCATATACATACAAATATATATGCAAATAGCTTCTTTCACACTGACGGACACAAATACAAAACGTAAGGCAAGACTACACAACACGCAGGCCCCATTTAAGTCAGTTCTGCTGATATTAATAAAATTCAATATTTACCCAATTTCTACCATATGGCAGCACTTTTAATGAGCAATGACAGTCCAAGAATTTAACTACTAAAACAGGAGGCCATTGTATTCACTACTTTTCTGTTTTGGATCCCACTTGTGGGCTGTGTGTTGAGCCCCTGTGTAAACCCAAACTTCATCGCAGGCCTCAAACAAGCAGGCTGAGGGGCTGCATGCGACCCACGGGCCACATGTTGAGTAGCCCTGCCTCACTCTGTTCTGGGTGATGGCATACTTTGCTTGAATACTTGAGTATGGTAATGAATATCTTTGTTTCCTTTCAGACTATATGTGCTTTGATTTGCAATCGACCAATTATAAAGCCAGAGTACTTTGTGGAATGTATTCAAGCCATTCAATCCAAGCAACAGTTACCAAAACTGGAAAGGTAAATGGCATGTTTTCAGTACTACAAAAGTGCATTTAACATGGCTTAGTTTCATTTGATACTTATGTGACTTGGGTGCTAGATTAATCATCTTGCATTTTATTTCTCAGCACCTATTTTCTGAATTTATATAATTATATTACTTATTTACTCCTGCAACAAGAAGCCCTATCAACTGTCTTGCTTACATATAACTGTTATGTCTTACTGCATGTGCAATAGTCTGTATTATTCAGCATGTAGGATAGTCTAACACCATGGTGTCTAACCAGTTCTGAAGTAGCCACTATAGTGGCACTGCTGTAACAAACTAGCCGTGCTCAACTGGTCAGATAGCCACATTGTTCAAGCCAACTAGCCACACTCAACCGGCCAAATAGCCACATATGGCTAATGGCTAGTATGTTGGACACTACAGGTCTAACATCTGTTTGTTACAGTGTGTGCATTTATATGGAATATAACTAATTCATAAGACCTAAACCCATTTATAATAGCATTGCTCTATTTCTCAAAGTATAGAGAGATTTTTACCTTTTTTCTTAAAAGTTCTAATTCCAACTAATATTATGATGCTGTGATCAATTCAATATTTTTTTTTTATAATTTACTTTCTTGCCCTGTACAAAGTGGAAAGATATAAAGTACAGCGCTGAAAAAAGTTTTGATTGCAATAATTTGAGTTGCAGCAGGCTGTTTAATTTGAAACATATTACATTCTGGTAATTTTCTTGCCTCCGTCCCTGAGGAGTTAACAAACTTAATATATAAATGTGAGTTCTTGATGTTCATTAGATGCTTAGAGACATTACTAGCTCTACGTAGGCCTCATTTTCAAAGGTTGCCATAGAGATCTCTATGGTAATATATTCAAAGCAGCATGTATACTCTTTTGGGAACAGATACATTAAAAATCTAATTTTCTTGTTTTAAAATAATTATATAAAGCTTACCTCAATATGGAAACTTATTCTGTAATTTTTTTTTGTTTGTAAGTCTGGGTTCATTTTAAGCTTCGGTCATCAACAGAAATAATGCAGCTATGTTCAATTGCCTGAAATACCAATTTTTTGTGCTTTTTTTTTTTTTTTTTTGGTCTGAAGATAAATATGCCACTAGATAACAAGAACTAGGTCATGAATCCCATGTGAAAGAATCACTTTTTTTAATATTGTGTGACCAGATCGTACATCTCTGGGATACCTTGTTTTACAAGATAAATAGGATGCATACTGTGGCTGTATCACACAAATACACAATGCGAATTACACTTAATGCCCATATCTCTGAGATTGTCGTTTGGTCTTAGAATCATAGAATACTAGGACTGGAAGGGACCATCGAGTCCAGTCCCCTGCCCTCATGGCAGGACCAAATACTCTCTAGACCATCCCTGATAGACATTTATCTAACCTACTCTTAAATATCTCCAGAGATGGAGATTCCACAACCTCCCTGGGCAATTTATTCCAGTGTTTGACTACCCTGACAGGAACTTTTTCCTAATGTCCAACCTAAACCTCCCTTGCTGCAGTTTAAGCCCATTGCTTCTTGTTCTATCCTCAGAGGCCAAGATGAACAAGTTTTCTCCCTCCTCCTTGTGACACCCTTTTAGATACCTGAAAACTGCTATCATGTCCCTTCTCAATCTTCTCTTTTCTAAACTAAACAAACCCAATTCTTTCAGCTTTCCTTCATAGGTCATGTTCTCTAGACCTTTAATCATTCTCGTTGCTCTTCTCTGGACCCTCTCCAATTTCTCCACATCTTTCTTGAAATGCGGTGCCCAGAACTGGACACAATACTCCAACTGAGGCCTAACTAGCGCAGAGTAGAGCGGAAGAATGACTTCTCGTGTCTTGCTCACAACACACCTGTTAATGCGTCCCAGAATCATGTTTGCTTTTTTTGCCACAGCATCACACTGCTGACTCATATTCAGCTTGTGGTCCACTATAACCCCTAGATCCCTTTCTGCCGTACTCCTTCCTAGACAGTTGCTTCCCATTCTGTATGTGTGAAACTGATTGTCCCTTCCTAAGTGGAGCACTTTGCATTTGTCTTTATTAAACTTCATTCTGTTTACCTCAGACCATTTCTCCAATTTGTCCAGATCATTTTGAGTTATTACCCTATCCTCCAGATTAGTTGCAACCCCGCCCAGCTTGGTATCATCTGCAGACTTAATAAGCGTACTTTCTATGCCAGTATCTAAATCGTTGATGAAGATATTGAACAGAGCCGGTCCCAAAACAGACCCCTGCAGAACCCCACTTGTTATACCTTTCCAGCAGGATTGTGAATCATTAATAACTACTCTCTGAGTGTGGTTATCCAGCCAGTTATGCACCCACCTTACAGTAGCCCCATCTAGTTGTATTTGCCTAGTTTATTGATAAGAATATCATGCGAGACCATATCAAACGCCTTACTAAAGTCTAGGTATACCACATCCAGCGCTTCTCCCTTATCCACAAGACTTGTTGTTCTGTCAAAGAAAGCTATCAGATTGGTTTGACATGATTTGTTCTTTACAAATCCATGCTGGCTGTTCCCTATCACCTTGCCACCTTCCAAGTGTTTACAGATGATTTCCTTAATTACTTGCTCCATTGTCTTCCCTGGCACAGAAGTTAAACTAACTGGTCTGTAGTTTCCTGGGTTGTTCTTATTTCCCTTTTTATAAATGGGCACTATATTTGCCCTTTTCCAGTCTTCTGGAATCTCTCCTGTCTCCCATGATTTTTCCAAAGATGATAGCTCAGATACCTCCTCTATCAGCTCCTTGAGTATTCTAGGATGCATTTCATCAGGCCCTGGTGACTTGCAGGCATCTAACTTTTCTAGGTGATTTTTAACTTGTTCTTTTTTTATTTTATCTTTTAAACCTACCGCCTTCCCACTAGCATTCGCTATGTTAGGCATTCCTTCAGACTTCTCGGTGAAGACCGAAATGAAGAAGTCATTAAGCATCTCTGCCATTTCCAAGTTTCCTGTTACTGTTTCTCCCTCCTCATTGACCAGTGGGCCTACCCTGTCCTTGGTCTTCCTCTTGCTTTTAATGTATTTATAAAAAGTCTTCTTGTTTCCCTTTATTCCTGTAGCTAGTTTGAGCTCATTTTGTGCCTTTGCCTTTCTAATCTTGCCCCTGCATTCCTGTGTTTGCCTGTATTCATCCTTTGTCATTTGTCCTACTTTCCATTTTTTATATGACTCCTTTTTTATTTTTAGATCATGCAAGATCTCGTGGTTAAGCTAAGGTGGTCTTTTGCCATATTTTCTATCTTTCTGACACAGCGGAATAGCTTGCTTTTGGGCCCTTAATAATGTCCCTTTGAAAAACTGCCAACACTCCTCAGCTGTTTTTCCCCTCAGTCTTGATTCCCATGGGACCTTACCTATCAGCTCTCTGAGCTTACCAAAATCCACCTTCCTGAAAGCCATTATCTCTATTTTGCTATTCTCCCTTCTGCCCTTCCTTAGAATTGTGAACTCTATGATTTCATGATCACTTTCACCCAAGCTGCCTTCCACGTTCAAATTCTCAACCAGTTCCTCCTATTTTTTAGGATCAAATCTAGAACAGCTTCCCCCCGGTAGCTTTTTCAACCTTCTGAAATAAAAAGTTGTCTCCAATGAAGTCCAATAACTTATTGGATAGTCTGTGCCCCACTGTGTTATTTTCCCAGCATATATCTGGATAGTTGAAGTCCTCCATCACCACCAAATCTTGGGCTTTGGATGATATTGTTAGTTGTTTAAAAAAAGCCTCATCCACTTCTTCCACCTGGGTAGGTGGCCTGTAGTAGACTCCTAGCATGATATCAGCCTTGTTTGTATGTTTCACATTAAGAACATAGTGTCAGACTAGAAAAGACTAATGGTCTCTTTTAGTCTGCTCTCCTGTCTCAGCCTTCAGCTAATATCAAATGCTTCAGACAGAAAGCATCATGGTCTTCACAACTTGTTTGTTCAGAAATTATTCTGGAATAAGATGGGTATGAATTTAAAGTGCCTGTAGTTTCTGACAACCATTCCATATGTGGATTAGGGATGTTAACGTGTACCCGTGTACACAGTTAACCGGTAAACCTGGGCTCACTGGGTAACTCTCACAGTTACACGCACACACAAACAATCCACTGCCTCTGTATCAGAAGCAGTGGGATGGGGGAGGTGGGAGCCAGTGCTCGGGACCTGGTGCTTCTGCCGAGCCAGCTGCCCCTACCCTGCCCTGCACTGCTCCCTCTGTATCAGCACTTGCTCTTGCTTGCCCCCCTGCATGTAAACATTTCAGTAGTTATACTTTTACAAAAATAATCATATTTTAACATTCCTAAGGTGGATGCTCTTATTTCCTGGTTAAGCTTAATCTTAAATTAAATGGGCAATAGCTCTGAAGCACTCAGCTGGATAGGTATTGTAATTTTATGCTAGCTAATGTGCTGTTCTTCTGTTCTTAAATCTTTAATTAAGATTTTGCCTCATTCATAATCTGTGACAGTAAACTTTGTAAGTAAAATGGAAGGGTTATTATCTTTAATATGCTGTGAAGTTAAAGACAATATAAAATAAAGTCAGAACATTATATGAAGTGGTTAGGATGCATGTTACAAGCAAAAATAAGGCATGCTATGTTCTACAGTATTTAGTTGAAGATATTTGAAAAGCCATTTTTCATTTTGTATATGTAAGCAATCTTGGTTTTCCCTCATATATTCTTTAAATTTTGTGAGTATTAGATGCCATCACGTGGGATGGGGTTAGGGGCTGTTTGTTTGGAGTTTTCTTTAGGTATCTAAAAATGAATAGAGATTGTTTTAGATATCGAAGGGCTGCTGGAAAGCCAGGAAGAGAAATGAAATTTCTTTTTTAATATGTCTGAAGCTAATCAACTTCAAAGAAAAAAAAATGCTGTTAAATCAATCAAGCGTCACTGGAGTTAGCATCACTGAACAAGAAGAATTTATCACAGTAATTACTGGCCTTCCCTATTTTAAAATTATAGAAGCTTTATTTTTTAATATTTAATGGCACATCAAGCCTAATCAATTATTCAGAATAATTTGTTCATTTCCTTCTAAGTTACAGAAGATTTAAAAACAAAGAGACAGGTTGGACCTCCCTGGTCTGGCACCCTCAGGACCTGACCGGTCCCAAAAGAGGGAGTTTGCCAGACCAGGGGAGATCAGTTCTGGCCTCTCTGCTGATGGACTGTGGGATCTCCTGGGGTTTGTCAGCAGACGCTGCTGGCCCCGGGCTGCTGGCCTGGCTTCGCTGCTGGCCCTGGGCCACCAAGCTCCTTGCCCCTGAGCTGCTAGCCCAGGTCTGCTACTGGCCCCAGCTGCCCCCAGCCCATAGAGTTCCAGTCTCAGCCACTGGACTCCCAACCACTGGGGCTCTCTGGTCCAAAGGCTCTCTAGTCCAGCAGCAACCATGGCCCTGCCAATGCTGGACCAGAGAGTCCTGGGCAGAGATGTTCGACCTGTACTTGATACCTTAAGAACATAAGAATGGCCATACTGGGTCAGACCAAAGGTCCATCTAACCCAATATCCTGTCTTCAGATTGTGGCCAATGCTAGGTGCCCCCAGAGTGAATGAACAGAACAGATAATCATTAAGTGATCGCACCCTCGTCACCCATTCGTAGCTTCTGACAAGCAGAGGCTTGGGACACCATTCCTGCCCATCCTGGCTAATAGCCATTGATGGATGTATCCTCCATGAATTTATCTAATTCTTTTTTGAACTCTGTTAAGCCCTGCAGTGTAGATGCACTCTAACCTGAAATAAGCTACGCAAATTGAGCAACGTCAATTGCGTAGCTTATTTTGAAATAGGGAGCGTCTACGCAGCACTTATTTCTAATAGAGCACTCTTCCTCCGACTTCCCTTATTCCTCGTACAATGAGGGTTACAGGAGTCGGAGTAAGAAGTCCTCCAGCTTGACAGTATTTTGACACTATTTTGAAATAACTACCTGCTGTGTAGATGCGCTAGTTATTTCGAAATAGTGTTGTAGTGTAGATGTACCCTTAAAGTCCTGGCCTTTATGACATCCTCTGGCAAGGAGTTCCACAAGTTGACTCCGATAGCTGAATAGCTATGAAAGCTTAAACTAGAGCTAAACTGTGACCAAGAAACTGGTTGTGCAGGTTGAACCTCTCTAGACTGTCACCCTTTGGACCTGACTGGTGCTGAATCTGAGAATTTGCCAAATCATAGAAGGTCAATTCAGTGTGAGTATTATCTCTTGTTGTTTTTATTTCGCCAAGGCAAATAAATGGAACAGCCTGAATTCCATTTCCAAAGTGATGAGACAATAATTGCTAATTCAAATTACATTTGAATTATATCTGGCATTTTTGATATAGATATATCTGCTCCTCTTTACTGCCTTTCACCAATCTTCCAACTTGTCTCATGTAGTTTGTTTGTTCTTGATACAATACAAGAAAAACTCATTAGAGAGACACGATCTCTTGCTCAGAAAAATGTCTTTGCTCCAGTCCTATTAAATGTGTTGCCAACTGACGGCATTTTTTTTTTCTGGGACATCCTCCTCTTCATCTTCATCACCATCGTTGGCTTCTTTGTTATCTTGCCCTGCTGTACCAGTTGCACAATTTCTTCATTGGTCATTTGATTAGCAATTGGTGTATCATTGTTGACTTCCATCTGGTCTAGTAAATTTTCCTCTCCCAAATCCTTGGCCAGCTCAAGCACCACAAGGTGGGTCACACTGCTGATATACTCCGTTAACTTAGTAACAATTTTTTGGTTTTCAGACACTTCATATCCAAGGAAGTTGGACTTGCCATTGATTTCAGGGTCATGCCCAAATATTAGGGCTGGCCATACCTGATGCCATACATTCTTCAGAGTAGAACCTTTCCCAGGTTCTAGCTAGTGTTCAGATTATTTCCTTGAGGTTAAATTCTTTCCTAAATGGTGTCAAACTTATCCAATCATTAAAGTGGTACGAGCATTTGGCCCATAAACTCAGACCTGTACATACACTTTAGGGATTGTAAGATGCCCTGATCACTAATCTGAATCAATGTGATACAGTTTGGATGTAAATACAGTCCCCTTACATTATCTTTAACAAGCAGCTCTGCTTTAGGGCTTTAGCAATTGTCAAAAATAAGTGCAATTTTGTGTTTCGCATCCAAACCTACCAAAGTGCTATGGGCTTTTGGCTAGAGTACATATATTTCTCAAGTCACTCGAGACATAGATTAGTCGTTATCCATTCCTTTTTGTTGTCATGGTATATCACTGGGAATATTCACCCCTTTGAATGCCTTTGAGTTCGCACTTTTCCCAGTAACTCTGTTTGCATTTGTTAAGGATTTTAGTGTAAACCTGTTGAAACAATTAACCGATAAGCCTAGGCTTATTGGTTAATTCAAATGACTACACACCTCCCGCCCTTGCTGCCTCTGTATCAGAAGCAGCAGGGGGTGGAGGGGAGGCGGGAGCTGGTGCCCCTGGGGAGCTGGCTTTTAAGCTGGTTCCCCATGTGTGCTAGTTCCCACAGAGCCGCTTGCCCCCTTCCCCCCCCACCTTGCTGCCTTCCACAGAGGCAGCAACGTGGTGGGAAGGCGGAAGCCAGGGCTGGGAGGAGTCAGCTTAAAAGCTGGCTCCCCTCCAGCACTGGATCCCTCAGAGCTGCCTCCTCCCCCTCTCCACTCCCACGCTGCTGCCTCTGATAGCGAGGTGACTCTGCAGAGGGTGAGGGGGGGCAGGCAGGAGCCAGTACATGAAGGAAGCTGCCTTTCAAGCTGGCTTCCTGTGTATCACGTGTAGCCCCTTGCCCCCAACCCCCCGAAGCAGCTGAGGCGGGGGAGGACAGGTGGGAGCCACCTGCCCCCTCCATACTGCTGCCTCTGTATCAGGCAGCAGCTCCGGGCTGGGGAAAGAAGGCAGGATATGGGAGCAGCCTCTGTCCACAGAGGGCAATCCTCATGTTGCCTGAAATGCTAACAGCTTCATTTCTGCAAAGCTTGAACCCACGTATAAGCGCCTTGTGTAAATCACTGCTCTTTTCTCTCCCTTCTTCAATGTCTTATGAAAACTTATACATTTTTGGCAACAAAACTAAGGATTTGACTCTTTTACTATTTCAAATCATACATTGCAGATGATCCTACACTGTAAAAGTCATACAAGGCACATACTAATGTGCCCTTTTCCAATTTCTGCAACAATTCCATCTTTCACTATATTGATATTGGCACACGCTTACACTTAGCAGCATTGCCAACATTTCCACTGCTTGTTGGTCTCTTAGAAGACATATTTAGGAGTAAATTAGAGCCAAATAATAGTGTAGAACACTGAGAACCAGGACTATCAGGACTTTGTCGGACTATGGGAAACTTGGCCCCACGCACGATAAGCAGACATCCAACTAACTAAAATTATGCCAGACCAGAGAGTGCCAAACTAGATAATTCAACCTGTATTCTGACCTAGAACAGGACTTTCCTTTTTAAAAAGAGTGGTGGCAGACCTGCATGCTACAGAACTTCCAGGAGATCTGGTAAAGTCCAAGATCACAGAGTTGCTACAAGCTATGCGAGGAAGTCCATTGATAGTGTAAACTGTGATCAGTGTACATTCATGGTACTACATTATCTAGCTGTAAAGCTGATAATGTGTGGTGTCACTACAGCTATGTCTAGATTACAGGGTTTTTTAGAAAAAAGTGGCCTTTTTTCAAAAAAAACTTCACCTGTGTCTAGCCTGTTGCCACATTCTTTCGAAATTAAATCGAAAGAACGCAGCGGTTTTTTTGACAGTGGTAAACCTTGTTTTACAAGGAAGACTGCCTTTTTTCAAAAGAGCTCTTTCGAAAAAAGATGTTCTTGACCGCAAACAGGGCTTTTTCAAAAGAGAGCATCCAGATTGCCTGGGTGCTCTTTCAAAAAAGCAGATTGCTTTTTCGAAAAAGTTACGGTTGTCTAGACAATCTCTTTCGAAACAAGCTTTTTCAAAAGCTTCTTCCGAAAGAAGCGTGTAGTCTAGACTTACCCTAAATGTGCTTCTGAAAATCAGAGTGCATAATGACCGTTCTAGCGACAGTTGTGCTAACAGGTGATAATATAATTTAAATGTTAAGTGCTCTCTAAAATAGAATTTGATGGCTATTTTCTTCTCTTCCTAACATTTTTGATAACTGTTAAAACCCCCCCAGTGGAATTGAACTTCACTAAACAAGATTGACACTGCAGTGCATCTGTCATTTAGCTTTCAAAGACACACCTATGCATCAAGCAGGATGAGACAGCTCATATAATAAACAGGTCTATATTTAAAATAATTACAGTATCTCAGAATGGATGATCCTTAAGATGTAATTTGCAAGGAGCTATTATAAACTTACTTAGTAGCTGCTTGTGTTAAATCTCGAAAAACTCCTTCTAATTTTCACAAATACTGCTTCCTTTCTACTCCTGAAAAAGGAGATGGTATGGGATTTGGTTGTATATATTAATGTTCTTAGGTAGTGCCAAATGCCCTGTGGGAGAAACACTTTTCCACTGGTCATTAGGCAAGGAAAAAATCATAATATTTAGAAGCCTATCAGAAAGCCAGGATGAGAGACATTACTCAGATACGCCTGAGAGAATTCTGTACTAAAAAATGAAAAATTCAGTGCACAAGATTTTAAATTTCTGCAAATCTTGTCATCAAATAAATGTGGAGATTCCAGCATGGCAGTGGAGAGCACTGGCCATTGAATGCATATGGAGGTGGATGATCACCCTGCAGTCGTTCATCTAGGAGATGGACTTGCAGTGATATTATACCTTACCCTGACACTCTGCAAGGATTGGGCCTGTCCCATAAATACCCTGGGGCCCTGCCCCTCCATGCCAGGTGTGGGAGGTGGGGCGATGGGGCTGGCAGGTGGTTGCTGCCACCGGGAGTTGGGGCTGTGGGGTTGGCGGGGGGAGCAGCGGGGGTTGGAGAAGGAGACAGGGTGGTAGCTGTGTAACAGGGCAGAAGATGGGGCAGGAGCTAATTCATCTTCACTGTAAGTGGGGCTTTCTTCCATAACAATTTAAAATATATACATGTACACAAACACACTAGGGGCAGTGCCCCCTGCTCGCTATGCTAGCTAGCCCCCCTTTCCGAGGGTAGGCAGCCCTGGTTCTCCACCACCGCCAGGGAGGGCAAGTTCGAGGTGTAGCAGCCCTGGCCTGCCCCGACTTTCCCGTGTCTGGCCCCTAGGGGAGGGGGGGAGATTGGGCCGGACTGAAGCTGGCCCAGCTCTCTCCCCTCCAGCCGCTGGGGAGCTGGACTGGGCCGAGGCTGCAGCTGACTGGCGCACTCCCTCTGGCAGGCACGGAGGGGGGAAAGGAGCACAACACCTGGCCCTCTCCCTCTGGCATGGAGGGGGGAGCTAAAGGGGGGAAGGGGGCACAACGCCTGGCCCTCTTCCTCTGGCTGTGAGGGGAGAGGCCACATGGTTCCAGCCCCCTGCTGTTGAGGGGCAAGGCTGCGGGGCTCCTATGTGCCCCCTTGCCCTGAACCACTGGCAACGCCACATGTGTCCTGCTTGGCCCCCCACCCAAGCCCCCACAAGGTTCTGTGGCTCCTGCATGCCCCCAGCCCCCGCAAGGTCGTGTGGCTTCTGTGCCCTCCCCACCTGAATCCCCCTGGTTCTCGCATGCGCCTCTCCTCCCCCGCCCCGGACAGTGGAGAAGCCATGCAGTTAATTTAAATTCTGGTAGCTGCCCGCCCGGAGGGATGCTCAGGGGCTGGTGGTGTGTGGGGAGGAGTTAACTGCCAGTCCGTGCAGTACAGAGCTGATAGGGGATTGTGTGGGGGGAAGGAGGGGAACAAAGTAGGGCAGCTGTGCGGCCTCCCTGGGGAGGATGGAAGCCACTTGCCCTTGGAGCCATGCAGCTCCTGCCACCCCAGGCCTTGCTGGGGCAGGTCAGAGAATGGGGGAGGCTGTATAACTCATGGCTCCCATGGAGCATGGGGAAGCGGGAGGCCACATGGCTGAGGGCGTAGGGAAGGGTTGCGGGATGCTGGGTGCCATGGTGGTACACATCCAAACAAGCGCACATGACATCACTATTGACGCACAAGACAAAACTCGCTCCGCTCACGGAAGGAAAATCTTGGAGCACTGTGACAGTCTTATTTCTACCTTATCTCCTGTATCAGGATGTGGGCCAGGTCTGCCGCCCAAAGCTGGCAAAACTCCACCTGAAGGCATGGCTACTCCATGGTCCTGAGACAGTGAAATGACCAGTTCCGAGGAGAAAAGGGGCTTTCTTTTAGACAGTGAAACAATAGCAACTACTTTTCCTCTAGCAATGATATTAATTTACATACTGGAATTCAAGAAATCAGATCTCTCAATGAGCTGAATCAGAGTATGCCTTGTGGTAATAATGGTATTCCACCACAAAGCAGGTGAGTTCTTGATATTCATCCACCCTACCACCAATCATTTCCTAAAGGGTTTGTGCAATCTTTGCCCTGAAATATGAGTCTCCACTCCATCTTGGGACCTCAGTCTGCTATTGTGATGCCTTATGGGGGTCTCCTTTTGAACCACTAGCGACGTGCTCCCTTCTTTACCTCTCCAGGCCTTCCTTGTCTCTATCACATCTTCTCAGAGTTAGAGAACTGGGACCTTCATGGCACATCTCTCACAATATTTTTCACAAACAAATTTATCCTGTCACCACACGTGAAGTTCCTACCTAAAATAGTGTAGTCATTCTATTTGAATCAACCCATCCATCTCCCAGCATTCTTCACAAAACCTCATGGAAACAAACAGGAAGTGATGCTTCATATCCTGGATGTCCAAAGGATACTAGCTTTTTACATTGAAAGGATATAGTCTTTGAGAAAATCACCAACATTATTTCTTTTCATCATGGAATAATAAAGGAGACACCACATCCAAAGGCTGCCAAAATGATGCCCTGGCTGCATTGACTTTTATCACCACTATCAACAGACCCACACACTGCACCAGAGCTCTCTTGACATTGACAACCTTAACTGTATGCCCATTTTGGACATCTGCAGGGCAACAACTTGGGCCTTTGCCCATACATTCACACAGCACTATGTCACATAGCAGGACTTGATATGAGATGCTATACAGACTTTCAGTTTTATTATCCACCCAGACTGCAATGCCAAAGCCCCTCCCTTCCAGAAAGGGGCACTGCTCTACAGTCACCTAAAATGGAGCACCCACATGGACACTCCTTGAAGAAGAGGTCGTTCACCCTGTGCAGTAATTGGTGTTCTTTGAGATGATTCTCTGTTGGTGCTCTACTAGCCACCATCCTCTCTGCTTTGGAATTTTTATTCTAGAAATTGTGATAGAGAAGGAACCAGGGACAAGGAGTTGGTGACATCATGCTATGTAGCTGCAACAGGTGGCACGAAGCAGGGCCAGCACATGTGCAACTCAGCCAGGCACTGCCACTAAAAAAAATTTGCTTGAAAACACACAGGTGCAGATTCACCTACAGTAGAGCACCCACAGGGACTCCCATCTCTCAAAGAATCTGTTATTGCACTAGGTAAATAACCTCTTTGTTGAATATGAGAGAGAGAGAGAGAGAGAGTGTGTGTGTGTGTGTGTGTGTGCACGCACGCAGACGTTACTGTTTAGTTGAAGAGGTGTAGCACAGTCAGGGTGAGTGCATGCTTTTCCTCTCTTTTTTCCAATACACATACCTTAACCTGGTTTAGAAGCATCACCTATAGTAGTGAGTAAGTTGTGCAGGGATCCTTGAGACCTGGGCTTCTGTGAAATTGCCAATAACATATTCAGCATGATAATAGTTATGATGATGTGGTTATTACTTTAGTAGAACTGGCACTTAGATCCCCAAGCCATTAGTAATGGTAATGACTCAAGTACATTTGACCTGTGCCAGATTTAGGTGTGGGTTATCAAAGGATTCTCAGAACGAGATACCCAATTCTATTGAATTTGAAAATCTCTGCCTCAGATCACTGATTCAGATATGAGAATCTCCATGTACTGTTATAAATTACTGGAAAGATCCAGTCCTTCCTTTGTCCATTTTATAGGTAGTTATAACAGCAATAAAGAATTACAATATCGTCTGATGTCCTGCCTTCAGAGATGTCTTTTGAACTAAAAGTAGAAATAAATTGCAGTAAACAGCTGCATAAAACATGTGCATCTGAGTGTTATTACTTTGTTTCCCCATCTTTGTAGTTTTTATCCTCCAGTTGATGAGCCTGCTATTGGTACAGAAAAATTGGATCTGTCTATGCATCAAGAAAGAAAAACGATCTTCGGAGGCAAAACCTTTCTGTTCCTAAGTGCTAAACAGGTAACTGGTCTCTGGGTTTCAACGATGTACAAGACAACAATATTGATTAAAGTATTTAAAAGATACTTTGAAACAAAACATATCAAATGTGTTTTGTTTATCAACATACAATGTGTAACAGTGTATTTAAATCCTGCTCACTCAGAAGGTATGTAATACATAGTGAGACTCTTGTGGAGGCCTGCCACAGAAGTTGAAGTTTCTGTTGAATCTGATCTTGATTCAAGAGAGTGTCATATTAACCAATCAACAGAAACTGTACGCCTGAAAAAATGAGGAGTACAGGATCTTTCGAAAAAAAAAATTTTTTTCAAAATAACCACGTCTAGACTGCAGTTTCACTTTTGAAATACCCTTTTTCAAAACAGCGATCGGATACGAATATTCAAATGAAGTGCGGGATATTTAAATCCACGCTTCATTTGCACTTTTGATCTACCTAGTTTACGTCCCTCTTTCGAAAGAGGGATGTAGTCTAGACATAACCATAGTGTTTAAGGCACTAGTCTGGCAAAGGGACTAGTGAAGATCCTTATCCCATGTGAATTTGTACAGAAATAACTGATTTCTGCATAGAAAAGACAAGGTTTTATTTAATCTCTTTACAGAATCAAGGCCCAGTTTGAGAGAAGGTCTAATGAGAGAAACACTAATGAACACATGATGGCATCTGGTGGGAATGCAGGAATCAGAAAAGTTGCAGTTGTCTCTCTTGATATTGTTTCCATGATGCCAAACATACTTAATGGAGATTTGAATAGTCACTTTCACTATTAGTATTTGCTTGTGCATGTAAGCACATGTACATTTAACTTAGAGCTAGCTGAAGCTCAGGGTTTACAATTTGTGAGAAATGTCAGAATTCGAACTTTGGTTTTGTGTTCTCACTTCCAGAAGAAAATTCACATTGGGAACACTGTCAAGTGGTGTTTCTGAAACACAGTATTTTCCCTCAGACCTGGCAGCTGCTGAGTGAAATGAATGTTCTTGTCAGTTGTACTACTGCTTTTGGGAGCTATTCACTAGCAGTGGTGAAACAGACATGAGTGTCCATTTCAGTCGTCAGTTGCCAGATCTTACAGGGAGATAAACTGGCAGCTGATCTAGGTCAGCTGACTTGAGCTTGTTCTGTGGGACAGAAAAACTGCTGTGAGGATGTTGGCAGCCCAATCCATTTTGGCTAAACATCCATTTTTAGCCTCATGAGCCTGAGTCAGATGACCTGGCCCACTGCAACTGTGCCGTAGATCTCTCCCAGCCACCAGCCCCTCTACTGCTTGACTCTGAGCTGGCCCCAGCTCCCACCCACTGGAGCTCTCTTGTCCAGTGACATCCGTGGTTTGGCCAGAGAGGTTTAACTGTATTATTGCTTCAATAAAAAAAAAATTATGGATCTGATTAAATTTAGTCTGTTCATTAACTTGCATTTTCTTTATTGATTTTTAGCATAAGAAACTGAGTCCAGCCATTATTCTTGGCGGGGGAGAAGCAAAACTGTTGACAGAAAGAAGAAAAGAAATTTCTTTACTGGTAGCTCCTGAAGCTTGTGTTGTTGATGCAGGATTAACTAACTCGCAGGTCGCAGCGTCTGACTCTGTGAGAAATTGGATTGATTCCATTATGACTACGCTACAAAGGTGAAACATGTTCTTTTACTTCAATAGACATTGTTGAATTTTAGCAGTAATTTCAATGAGTTCTTTGTACATATTATGGGGGGATTATTTATAGTAATTTAATGAAATATTGATTAAAACTTTTGGGGAAGGGAAAGATTGTTGTCTTGGAGAATTTTGTGTAAGAACATGCAAATGAATCACAATTGATTTGACTTTATTCGATTAGTATCAGTTTATTTTTCCCTTGACCTACTGTTTACAATATCAAAAGGGAAGTCACGGCCATACTAGGTTCTATCGCTTTTTTTTTTTTTATAAAGCTAAGAATAAAAGGACTGTGAGAAATAGGAGAGAGAATCTATTGATTAAATAGATTCAAGTGCATTTTTCAATAGGGATGTTAAATGGTTAACCAGTAAGCACGAGGCGTATTGCTATGCTTACCAATTAACTGGGCCTTGCTGGTAAATTCCGGCAGGGGCCAGCTGCGCCGGACCAGAGCAGCTCCTGGCCGTGGAGGGGCTGGTGGCACCCCACGGTCCTGGAGGGATTGTTGGAAGAATCTCATAGCTGTGACAGCAGGCCCTAAGTTAAACTATTAACTAGTTAAGTGCCAGCATTTAACCAGTTAACTTTTTTTAACATCTTTATTTCTCAATAGATGAATAGGAACTACGTTCCAAATAAACTCTTACTCTGAAATACAAATAAGGTCCCAGAAGCCAAGGCTGTCTCAATGTTTTTATAGAGGATAACACTGGTAATAAAAATAAAACTTTAACTGAGCCTAATAGCATAATAGTGTTTAGGCCCACAGATTCCCCATTTGGAAAAGAAAACCAGATAACCTCTCTTGTTTCATGGGAGGCTGTGTGCATGAAAAAGAGCTATCCAGATCTCAACTGAGATCAAGAAGAGAAAAGTGTACTGTCCAGGTTACTAGGACTAAAAATGGATCTGCGGTGGTAATGGAACATTAAAGTTCTCACCTACTTTTAAGCCTGCTCTTGGTGCATGAAGCATTTTATTACCTTATGATGAGAGTGCTACCATATGCTACTCCATCTTGAACATGTTTCTGAGAAGCATGTTTGGATAAAAGAACAGAGTATTTGAATATAAAAGCTGTTGATCTTTGGTATTTCATTTTCTAAAACTGTTTTATTTTTAATAGCAAGAATCTCAGAACCATTCCAGAAGCAGAAATTGGATTAGCAGTTATCTTTATGTCTCTGGAAAGATATTGCAATCCTCAAAACCAGCCCGGAACAGGTAATTTTTATAAACTTTGTTACTTTGGGAGGAGGGTAGTATTTATTATTCATATTACCATAGCATCTAGGAATCCTAGCCAGGGTTAATTATGGTAGTTTAAGTAAACGAATAAATAAATATCTTGGTATACAAAAGGGTCAAGTAATAGCTAGTGGCTATTATCTTTCCAGGCCTAAATATGCTTCTTAAATAAATGTTCTTTTCTTTTTTTCATATAGTATTTTTTGCTTTAATGTTTTTGTAATTCTTGTACCAAAGATGATCATATGTATAAATGTAAAGAAAAAAGCAGACTGACTGACTTAAAAGCAGATACATTGTGCAGAAAATATACAGAAACATTTTAAAATAATGTTTTGAAATCCACATTTTTAAATGGTATACAAGAATAATATATATGTAAGCTGCTTATTCCATGCTATCCTACAGCCTTGCAATGAGAACAACCATGTAGAGCAGATAAAAGATGAATAGTAGAACATAAAAAGAATAAGAAATAAATGGATTTATAATGCAGTTCCTTATTTTCACTTAACGTCATTACCCTTTTTAAAAAAACTAAAATCAAAATAAAATTCAGAACTGTAATAGTTTAATTGCCCTGAAAACATAATAGACTTCACAGTTTTGGCTTTTGATGTTTCGTTTCCAAATAGTACCATAAGAACAGCCATGCTGGATCAGCTCAAGGTCCATCTAGCCCAGTATCCCGTCTCTGACAATTGCCAGTGCCAAATGGTTCTGGCAGTCAAAGGTTTATGGACACCTGGAGTGAGAGATTGCATCCCTTGGCTATTAGACAAGAATGGTATTTGCCTTCCATGAATTTACCTAATCATATTTTGAACCAATTTATACTCTAGTGTATTGCATTTTATTTGTTAATGCAACAAGAATCTAAATCTCTGATAACAGAGCTTAGTTTTTTCTTGTTTTCCAAGTATGTTTGGGTTTTTGGGAAAGGTGGGAACAGGGCATCAAGTTAGGGAAGTGATTTAAAGAATTAAATACATGCTTTGTGTCATGTTGTTAACCTAAGCTATATTTACAGAATAGCATGTAATTTAAATCTATGTAATTTTTAGATTAAGCAGTAAGTTCTAAAATGATGGGCATTTCTGGGTCATTGGGGTACATTCAGGTGGTGATATTGAAGGGTGAGGATGAAATCCTGTCTGCACTGAAATCAGTGTGATTTTTTGCTATTTGCTTCAGTGGGGCCAAAGATTTTATCCTATATGCCTTGGACCACATCGTGCACCAGTAACCCCTACTGATGAGGCTTGTTTCTTCCATGTGTTCTTACATGTGTTGAAAGATACACAATAGGCAGTTTAAAGAAATAAGATAGTTTGGAAAAAGCAAATAAACCAATATTCCTTGACAATGAAACAGGAAGTTCAGGCAGGAAAGTGGGGCGCACAAAACTGGCATAGCCCAATAGGATTTGTTGGTTGATGGTAATGTTTCTTTAAAAACAGCACCCACCTGTGTCTGGGCATATGTGCATACATTATTTTAAAAACAATACAAAATAAATTGAATATCAAAAAACCCTAATGAGATTTGTCCTACAAGTCAGTAACATAGAGAGACCCAGTCTTCCTCCCGTCAGGCAAATGCTTGAGTAAATGGTCTTTGTTCCAGGCCATGAAGGTCATCAGACTCAAAACTAATGGAGGAAGCAAGTTCTAGAGTTCCCAGGTCATTAAACACTGTCTTAGCTTATCATTCAGTACCATGCACTGTAGGCAAGCATGTGTCAACTTGTTTTTCACAACAGTACAAAGCAAAACAATTGAAGTGTAACCGCTCGCTAAAGAGACCTGTACATGACTTTAGACAGCTCATTGTGCAATTGCAGCAAATCCTCATTCTACCTTCCCACTCCCATCCGCCCCTAGAAAAAGAGGTTCTAGAAGAAAAAAATACTGAAAATATAATACCATTATAAAAAATTGAAGATATGCTCCCACCTTGAATACCATGTTGAATTCTGGTTAGCTCATCAGAAAAAAGCTAAAGCAGAAATGGAAGGGGGCCAGAGGTGGGCAGCAAAAATGATTTAGAGACTTGGAAAACTGCTTATGTGAAGAGAGAGAGATTCAATCAGCAATGAAGTGATTAAGTGAGGACATAAGAGTGAAGTAACATCAGATTCACTATGTAAACCAGGTGCTCCTTGTTATCATCTCACATGGATAATAAAGGGACATCTGTTAAAATGAGATTCTAAAACTGAATAAAGGAAATAATTTCCTAGTTTGCAGCACTTGTCATTAAAAGCAAACAATTAGTAGGATTCAAAAAAAGATTTAATATTTATATGGATAAATTATATTTGTATATAAATGCATGAGGATTGTAAACCCTGCTTCATGACATAAGTCAATCATTGACCAGCCAGGGGTTGGGGATTAAGAATAAACTACTTCTTTAGCCAGAATATTCCATCATAGGATCTGTTCTTGTACTTTAGATGTGAGTTAAATAGTAGTAATCCTGAGGTGCCCTGAATAACTTGAAAAAAACTGCCACATAATCTGTTTATATTTCTTGTTCTTTTTGAATGTTTTATGATCTGCACTGCTGAGTCTTGTGGTATACCATTGATACTTTAATATTAAAGTGTTTATTATACTGATGAGAATTCTGTGCCCCCAAATTCTAGTCCATCATTACTCAAAAAAAAAAAACTTTCATTGGCTTTCATTTCAGTGGGATTTTTGACCAAGAAAGACCAAGGCTTTGGTTCTTGATGTTGCATGTTAACTATTAAATCTGTACGGCTTTTTTTTTTTAATATAATATAAACTTACATTACACAAGCATTGTCATCAAAATTTTCACATGATCAGTTAACAGAAATATTATTGTAATACTGGCTTATACATGGACAAAGCCACTGGAAAAATGCTAACTTTTTAAATTGTTCAATATATTCAACTTGCAGCTAAACAGCTGGTTACTCTAGGATCAGCTATTCCACATGCAACCCTTTCTCAGAGTTTGACTATCGATGAGACCATTATGCCTGTTGCTACAAATGACAGCAAGGCATACGTAGCTGACACAGAATCAGAAGAACTGACGGACACATGGTAAAGTACACCTAAAAATAGTTTCCTAAGTTGATGTATATAAATAAGACTGTTCATCGTGACAGAGGAAATTTGAACTAGTTATAGCTTTGCCAGAGTCAGTGGGGCTCAGCATTTGATGTGGCACGACATAACTTGCAAAAAGGTAAAATGTGGTCTTTATCCACAGTGGTCCAACTTTCACTTTGAAGTGATAGCTGGTACTCTTAATGTACCCTAGGACATGTTTTAGTATCAGAATATTGAAATTGGTGATGCAGCAGATCTGATTGGATCTATTTTATCATGTTCAAAATTCTATAACAATTTCATGATAATAATATTTAGTTATAGCAGATATTAGTATTAAACTTCTATATGTGTTTATTGTTTACCATAGGTATAGCTGCATTACTGTGGTGCTCTGTTATGTGTATGCTGTCTTTGCAATATCTGCCTGTATGTTTACATAGTATTTTTTTTTTTGCCCCCTTTATGTAGTATGGAAACAGGTGGAGAAGAGAGAGAGACAACTCCCAAAACGGATCGAAGAGACAAAATGTATTCACAGAATATAACCACTGTAAAGGAGACTCCCAGCATAAGTTGTATTGTAAATTCAGAGACAGCATTACACAGGATGCATAGAATGCCCAGGGTTGACCTAAAAAGTCAACCCCTCTCTCCCTCTAAAATGTTAGGAGCTAATAGAATTAGAGAGAGAACTTCACAGCAAGAGTCTAACTCCATTAAAAATTATTTCCAGACAGCTCCAAAGAAGAGGTATGTTCACAGAAAAAAATTTTCTAGGTATTTTTTCATATTGTCAAATGATGCTATTTTTATTTTAGAAAGTAATTTGTTTTATCTTGAAGGGAATGCATTTTATTCCCAAAGTAGAATTTACTACCTCACTAAGAAAAACTTTTATTGAAAAAAAGTGAATTCCTCTATTCATTTTTTATTTTAAACTAGCCATTTCTGGGAAACTGTTTCCCCAAACAGAAAACTTTGTACTAAGGTTGCTCAGATTCTAATCCCACTAGTACAATCTGAAAAATGAAAAATACAGGAAATCATCGGTTGTGGCATATAAATAAAAATTGTCTTAAATCCCACTTGTATCATGCAATACTCGTGCAGGTTGTTCATCTCTAACAAAGTTCCATGGACACCCAAAATCTACCAAGCACAGTGCACTTGAAATACTTCTGGGCAACATTACAAAATCAAAATTAAGAAAATCATCACTTTTGATTTTTGGGTTCATATTCAATCATTGTTCATTTAATGAGTTTATCGTGTTGAAAAATTGTTTGTTTCTTTCTGCCTAAGGGAAAGGATTGAAGAGGGAGAAACATCTGCACCTAAACTGGCCAAGATGGAGGAAAAGTCATCTCAACTTTGCAGTCAGACCCAACCCACAACTTCCTTGATGTGGAAAAGTAAAGTGGAACAGACTCAAAAGGAACAATGTACTTTGGACCTGAAAGCAAACCTTTTGCCTGAAGACACAAGCCTAAAGTTTGCAACGGAAAGTAGCAAATCAGAAAAAGATAAAACTGTTACTAAAAATGTTTCTAGTGAAAAGCCTGCATCAAAGAAAAGAAAAGTGTTAGGTGATTTAGTTGAGGATGCAGCTACACTAGAACTTGTGTTTGGAAGCGAAGAGCTGGATTGGGAAGCTGAAATGGGTGATCATGATGAGGCGCATGGAGCCAATATGCAGAAAAAAAGACGTTTGGAAGCCAAAGGGGAAAGGTTTGAAGAAGAAGCCAATAGAATATCGGTAAGTAATGTTCTTTATTAATCACTTGTTATGCAAATTGCAGCTTGACTGGAGGAGCACCTCTTGCAAGATCACAGTTAGCTCAGAGTCAGATACAGCTTAAGATCAGATACCAGCTTTGAACAGTTTGAATGCATTATGTTAGCTCTCATGCTGTTACAATCCCCAAACTATACCTATTGCTTTTTATATGTAAACGTTTTGATGAATGTGTTTTATATTTAAACTTCCCTGCTCTGCAGGAGTCACTATCCTGTAGCATTTTCAGAGTACATTTCCCCAGATGGAGGCACTTTGTAACTTTAAACCAGCGTCAGTTATTTACCCTTCATATTTTCTTTTTGAAGCTGTCAATTTGCTTTTGCTAAAGAAATACAGTCTTTGTAAGAGGGACAGCCAAGTCTTTTCTGTCCTGAGGAGAACATTCTTTTGGTAGCGTGTGCAGTTGTTGTTGTTAATTGTTACACTCCTTAATTCTCAGGAGAAACTGTGTCAAGCTCCTATAGAGACAGAGAATGTCTCTACCTGTGTATTGTGTGTCAGCAAGATGGTATGTTGTCAGATCTAGGGAAGTAACAGTGTAGTCGACTAAACGATTAACCAATAAGTGGGACCAGTATCAACCCCCGCGCTGGCTCTTAGTGCTTATAGTGCAGAGCCACAATGAGGGTTGATGCTGGGTCCCGGCACTAGCAGTGACTGAACCAGCCTGCCCATCCGCTGGCTTTTAGTGCCAGGACCGGGCATCAGCTCCCACTGTGGCGCTGCAGTACAAGTGCTTCTAGTGCAGAGCTGCATCAGAGGTAGTTGCCAGACCAGCAGGAGCTGGGATTGAGTGGTAGCAGAACTGCCCCTTATTGATTATTTGTGTAGTTGTCAAAATTTTTGTCAACTACATGATTAACAAATTACAAGCTTCTTAACATCCCTATCAGATGATTATGTATTCTTAGCATGCTGACCTAGTAGCTCTCAAATAGCTAAAGCCCATATGTGAAACAGAGACATGTAAGCTGCATAGACACAAGTCTGACCTGCTATGGGGTTAATTTCTTTAATATTTTTCATAAGTTATAAATATATAGCAGTCTAAATATTTTAGCAAACCTTACAGGTTTTACAGTTAAATGAGTATCTGAAACAGTTTGGTTGAATGTGAACAACTCCTATGACTTTTTTCTCTTTTTCTCCCTTTGGAAATATGCCTCTGTCACAGATGTTTTTTCTTAAGTAAAGTGCTATCTTATTTTTTTCCCCAAATATGCTCTTTGTATGCTGACTCCATATCTGTGTGTGTTTGGGATGCCACAGTAAATCTGCAATCTGAATATTTTTTTAAAAAAGTTTTTTCTTTGTGTGATTGCTCATATTCTTTCCAGTAGGTGTGTGCACGCGCCATGTGCATGATCATCTGAGTTTTTTCCCCTAAGCGGTTCCTGTTGGGTTGGCTTTGGAACTCCCTGGCATAATGCCTTCAAGGCATGGTATAAGATTGCTGACACCACCCCCTCGCATCCTCTCAGTTCCTTCTTACCATCAGTGAGAGATGTTGGAGCTGCCTAGCCTCTTGCATTGCATGTGCTTCAATATCTATTGTTCGTTGTTAAGGTAGTTTAGTTTTAGCTAGAGTAGAGTTTTGAGGGCTTTGAGGGGTTTCCCTGCACTTTACAGTTTCTGTCACTGGGGCATGCCACAGTCTTAGTGGTTTATGGTGTGAGAGGATTGTGGGAAGCCTATACCCAAGGGCACTCCATTTTCTTCCTGCCTTAAGTGCCTTGGAGAAGGCCATCAAACAGGTAAGTCCCCTATTTGCAGGAGCTTTAGGCCTTGCACTGAAAAAGAAAGAAGTCATTGCCTGAATCTCCTACTTGTGGAGGCAGCTCTCTGGTCTCAGTCCACACCAGAGACAACGCCTGCTCTAGTAGTGAGCAATGCACCAGCCTCAATGCAGGACCCCTCATTGCCGCGCAAGAAGGCGCAGAAGGACCTCCGGCACCACTCATCGCCGCAGGCAAGTTCGAGCTTGTGGCACCATTCTCCTTCCCCAGTGCCACATAAGAAGAGGAGAACGGATAAAGCCGGGTCGAGGAAGCGTCCTATAAGTCAGGCACCTGAAAGCCTTGGCACCATCGACCCTGGCCCCACCACAGGGCTTGTCGAGTCCAGTGTGCCTTGTCTCCTGCTCAGGAGATCTTGGAGGAGGAATTGGATTCTCCCTCCATATCTGATACCTTTTGAGGCCACCAGGGACATGATTACCGTGATGGCACAGTCCTTGTCTTAGCAAGACTTGGCTTCAGTGCCGGTGCTGGATCCAGTGCCGACACAACCTCCGATGGGGACCCCAGCTCCAGCACAGTGGCTGATACCGTCCCAGGTGGCTGCCTCAGTGCTGTCGGCATCACAACCTGGACAGCACCAGAAAAGCCCCTGATGATATGTCACCAGTTGATATCACCATAGTCCCATTCCCCGGTGCAGTTGGCCCTGGCACTGCCATGGTCGGGTTCTGACCTCTAGTCAGACTCTGGGGAGGACTCTTTAATGTTGAGACAGAGCAGGCACCATTCCCACTCTCGCCACTGTACCCAGCACTGCAGCCCTCGGGATGCACTAGCACCAGTGCTGCCCTGGCAACATCAGTAGCAACTGCCAGTTCAGTGCATCTTTTGGACCTCGTGGGCCTACCACCGAGTCCAAGGCCCTCATTGTACCATCATGTTGGTATGGGGGAGGAGCCTCACAGTACTACCTCATCAACCCTTTCCAGATACCATTCTCAACGTGACGGGGAGTACGTATCTATTTGTGCATTGCCAAGTCTGGCATCAAGGTCCCCTCCAGCGGTGCAAGGTCCAGCTCAAAGGTTCCCCCCTTGGTGCACGCAGCACCTGCGCAGACTTTTCCTTCAGCACCTTCACTGGCACTGGAGATCTCAGAAAGCCAGGTGGCCCCAGACTCTCCCTCTGGGGAATGGGAGGGCCAGGAAGTCCCTGCCTTACAGGCCTCTTCATCCTCATCCCTGGATGAGGCTGTGGCTGGTACTTCAGCCACCATGCTTCCCACTTTGGATATCAGCAGCCACCGGGACCTCTTGAGACAGGTGGCTAAGAACCTTGGCCTGCAAGTGGAGAAAATTATCGAGGATGCAGACTAGGGATGTTAGTGTTTAGTTGAAGAGTTGACTAATTGATAAGCAGGAGCTTATCAGTTAGCACTGTCGACTAGCTGCTTCTCACCTACCCCACTCCTACCCCCCGCTGAAGCTTTGCATTGTAAAGCCCAGAGAAGCTGGCACTAGCTTGCCCCCTACTCCACGGCTGTCTTTTCGTTCATAACACCTCATGCACACTGTGCATTGTGCAAGTGCGTGAGGTGTGATGAATGAAAAGACATCTGTGGAGCAGGGGCTGAGCTAGCGACTTTGCATACCAGCTTCCCTGGGCTTTACAACGCAGAGCTGCATCTAGGGAGGTTTTGCTGTGAATCAGCATGAGCCAAACTGAGCACCGCAACTGCTTACTATCGTCAGCTAATCGAATAGTTGACAGAAAATCTATCGACTATTCGATTAGGGAAGTAATCACATCCCTAATGCAGACTCTATTGTGGATATCTTTGCCCCAGAAGACCCTTCCAGAGTTGCCCCTCCAGTTCATTAAAAATTATAGAAACTAACACTCTGAGGAATTGTGGCAAACCCGGGCATCCAAATCCCCTACGGCTAAGGGAGCTGAACACTGTTACTTTGTTCCCCATCAGTAGGGATCACCTAGTTGCACACCTCTAGCTGGGATCTCTTGTAGGGGCTGCTGTAAACCATAAGGAATGCCAGGGACAACCAGACCGGTGCCCAAATCAAAGGACGCAAACAAACTAGACCTTTTTGGGTTTAAGATGTATTTTACGGGTGCCTTATAACTGCGGGTGGCTAACCAGCAAACTCTGTTGAGCCGCTACTCATTTAACTTTTAGAAGTGGGGGGCTCTTGCCAAATTACAAGAGCTCCTTCCTGTTGACACTTGCCAGGAGTTCATCGCCCAAGTCGAGGAGGGCAAGCTGGTCACCAGAACTTCCCTTCAAGTGGCCACAGACTCAGCCACCCTTATGATAGCCATTGGTATCACTACGAGGAGGAGCATGTAACTACAAATCTCGGGCATTCCTCCAGAAGTCCAGATAACCTTGCAAGACCTCTTCTTTGACTGTTCTGGGCTATTTGTGGAGAATATGGAGTCTTGCCTGCACAGCCTGAAAGACTCTACAGTGACCTTCAAATTTCTGAAGTCCTCTGCACCCCAGAGAAGGACTCTGCTTCTCCTATTCTGGTCAGCCCAGGCAGGACTCATCCAAGTGCAGAGGCCAGAATCACTGGCGGCACTAGCCTCACCCCAATTCAGGCCAGGGTCAAGGTCATGGAGGCCCTAAGTCACCTTCAGGCTCAATACACAACTTTTTGAGGATGTGCCCAAGAGTGGAGCACTAGTTCTTGTGCCAGATCCTTTTCTGTTTTGACACCCACTTGTCCTATTTTTACTGTGCCTGGGCCCAGATTACGTCAGACTGATGGGTCCTGAATAGGCAGGGCTTGACAAACAATGTAATCTACTCTCCTGTGGCGAGTAGATTACACCCCAGAAGAGCCGGCGCAGAGTGATCTGCGCATGCGCAGAGTGCAGAAGTGTGCGGCTGGCGAGTGGGGCTCGCCGCTGCTCTGGCAAGCCCTGTGAATAGGGATGTGATAGTGTATTCCTTTAAATTGTTAAGCAATGAGCCTAAGTTCATTAGTTAACCTTCAGTTACAAACAAGGGCTATCCTGCCCCACTGCCTTCGTATCAGAGGCAGGAAGGGGTGAGCAGATGGGAGACAAATTCTTGCCTGATAACTGGCCTGGATTCCCTTTTGCTTGTATCGCTTTTCAGAGGTCAGATAAGTGTTTTTGGACACTTTCTGGAATCTAAGGTGCAAAGTCTGATTTATACTGATTGGACCTCCCTCATCTGGCACCCTCAGGACCTGACCAGTTCCAAACGAGGGAATTTGCTGGACCAGAGGAGGTCCCTCCCCTCATAGCCCATGCTGAACCACTGCCCCCTGCCTAGGGATCCAGTCTGGCCCCGCTGCTGGTTGTGGTTCCCCTGCTGCTGCCAGCCCACTTCTACTGCTCAGCCACTGGGGCCAGAACTCCCTGCTGCACCTCTCCTCCCCCCCCCCCCCCACATGGGGCTGAGTTGCTGCCCCCTCCTTCCTCCCCACACACACTTCTGCCCTGCAGCCAGACTTCCCTATACTTGGGCTCTGTGGTCCGGAATTATCCGGGGGCCTACAAGACCTCCAGTTAAGGGAGGTACAATCTGTACTGATATTTCAATCACATGGCTAAGGTAAAAGTTTAGACAAGGCTTTAGTTTTCTGGTGTGAAAGAAAATGTATAGTATTGAGCCAAAAATGACAAGGTGCTTTAGATAAAAAGCAAAATTTTGATCTACTCTGATCCTTTGGGTCACTTCTTAAGTGAACAATTTAGGAAACATTGAGTTAATACTAGCACTTTCCCCACCTGATTTTCTTCATAACAAACACCATTTACGACATCAACACACTGTCATAGGAGAATAGTAAAGCCTTAGAGGAAGTTATTAGCTATTGAGCAAAATTGTGAGATGCCATAATCTGCTTCCCCTTTTTAACTACAGACAGTAAGGAGACTAGCCGTGATCCTAAGATTGCTCCCAAATTGATAATTACATTTAGTTATTTCCTGACTCTGAACTCTGGGATGTAATTTAAAATAAGTTTCATTCACCTGAAAATTTACAGCAATTTTCATAATAGTTACTTGCAAGGATTTTAGGAATTATGAACTCTTAAGAAAAAACACTTTAGTTTTTAGTATCAGAAAATAATCTCAACAAAATAGGGGCAGTGGTTTTATTAAACAGTGCATTATTAAAGTATATGCCCAGGGTGTGCGGTGTTTTCTGGGTTATTTTGTTTGTTTTTTTGTTTTTTGCAAATATGCAATCATAATTTACCTTTACAATGTTTGCTCTTTTAAATTGTTTGGTCAAACAGCAAGAAAATGAACTTGGAGCTGTTCCAACTTCAAAGAAGCAAATTGAGGTCAAGCAAGAATCATCAGTTTTGGTAAGAAACTATTCAGTTGTTAGCATTAGTTAATACTGAGAAATATGAAGAAAATGTGTCACAGTGATTTGCTTTTAAAATTAAATTCCTATACGTGCAGTGGACATTAGGGATATAAAATTTCAGTTAACCAGTTAAATGTTAGTTTGATCTAATGTTTAACCAGTTAACCGACTACCCGGGATCCGAGGTCGGGGCGTCTGCAGCCCAGCTGAAGCAGCTCTCAGCCCTGCACTAGGGCTGGCTCCTGGCTCCCAGCCCCTGCCAGAGCATCCCTTGCCTACTGGTGCTTGGGCTTCCTGCAGACACAAGCTCTGTCCAAGAGAAGCCTCTGTCCAAGCAGCCCATGGCAGGCAGAGAGCCGATCCAGCCCCCAACCAGTTTCTGGTTAACCAGAACCAGTAAGCATTACCCATTCCGTTTAGGATGATGTTTACCAGTTAACTGGGTAACCAGTTAAACTTTCAGATTCCTAGTGGATATTTCCACTGGAATAACCCATTACCTAGAGAGGTGGTAGAACCTAAGTCCCCACTTAACAAAGCCTTGACTGGGATGATTTAGTTGGGATTGGTCCTGCTTTTTTAACAGGGGGTTGGACTCAATTACTTCCTGTGTTCTCTTCCAACTCTATGATTCTATAGGAGGGTTTGATGCATGAACAGTTATCTAAACATAAATGTTGTTCAGATTTAGCTATATCAGTAGAGTCAAAAATATATAGGCATGCTACCAACTTGTATGGATGCAGCTACATTGTTACAAAAGTGCTTATCCCTGTATAGGTTTCTGTTACCATAAGGGAAGGGAGATAACTATATGAAGAGAAGTCATATTTATATTGGTGTAACTGTGTTCATAGTAGGACTCTTACTGGCATGCATTTATTACAGTAGAATAAATTACACCCTTAACCAAAACATTATTATTAACTATATTTACAATGATAGTCATATACCAAGAAAAGAGCTGCCTTGTGCTAGGCATTGTACAAATAGCAGTAGAGTTTCTGTCCCAATGAGTTTACAATCTGAGTAGACTAGACAAACACAGGGTGGGGAAAGGAGTACAATGCACAAAATAAAAATGTGGCAGCAAATGTTATATTAGTTTTATAATTTTAAGGGGTTGAAAGATCAACTCCTTGGGGCAGGGGGGCGGGGGAGTAAATGGAAGAAGAAGCGGACAGTGAAAGAAGGTGAAAGGGACAGGGCAGGGGAGAAGTTGAGAGCAGGTGTGGACTGAAGATGGAGTGGGGAGGTTGAAGCAAAACCCAATCAGCATAGAACAGAAAAAGCCCAATCAGAACTATAGAAAGTTCTCTGAATGTCCAAAGGTGTCCCTGCTTTGGCATCTTCTACAACTGCTCCTATGGACTTCAGTCTCTGGGAAGATCTATGCTGCCTCTGGAGATGTAATTTCCAGCTCAGGTAGATATTAGTGATGTTAAATATTGGTTAATTGAATAGTCGAGTAATGTCATCAGTTCTTATTGGTTACTTGACTATTCTATAGTCCATGGGCGCGGGGCTGACAGCCAGTGCAATCTGGCCCTACTCTTGAAGAGTTCCCTGCCACACCACACTGCTGCTTCTGTATTAGAGGCAGCAGCGTAGAGTGCCAGGCAGGAGCTGGTCCGCAAGGGGAGCCAGTTTAAAAACCAGCTCCCCTCATAGACTCGCTGCCTGTTGCCCTGTGCTGCTGCCTGTGATACAGGGGTGGCAGTAGCCCCTGCTCAGGTTCTGAGCTCCTAGACCTGGGAGAGGGGAGGAACTGAGCCAGGCTGCCAGCCCTCGTACTGTCTAATAATTTAAATGCAGAGCCGCAGCGGGGGTAGGTCCCGGATCCATCACAAGCGAGGACTGAGACAGGCTGCTGGCCAGCCTGCTAAAAAATTTACTGGCAGGTGGGTGGGAGGGGTGCATGTAGTCTATAGCATTAACCTGCTTTTGCTTATCAGTTAATCAGTTAATTGACTACACTATTACTTCCCTAGTAGATATACATACATGTGATAGCTGTGATCAAGTTAACTGGTGAAAAATAGCAACGTATCTATGGTAATGCAGGCAGCATCAGAAGCTAAGTGCCAGAATACAGTCCCATCTGAGACCCCAAGTATGGACTCTGTCGACAAGTCTAGTGATGTGCATACTTTTCCATTTGTGCCCATCCCCTTACCATTAAAAGAATCTGTTCTTCCAGGCAGTCTGCACTACTAGGGCAGGTACAATACCTGTTCCTCTATCCCCCCCCCCCCCCACCTCTGGTTTTCAGGGAGGTGGAAGATCTGTGTGATAGTCTGCGGGTTGAGCCAGTGCTGGGCACAGAATCTGCTTGGAGTGGAAATCAGCACATCACACTGATCCACAGGCTGGGTGACTTGTTGAAGTCAGTTAGGGTGTATCTGGCATTCTCTCCCCAGGCTCCTGTGGGGGCTGACCCAGGCCTCAGTTCACAGAGCTAATATGAGTTACTTGGCATATCTGCCTGTCCCTGGACTAGTCAATGATATCCACACTGCATTGGTTATGTTACTATTTTAGCATGTTAGTGCGATCAAAGCTAGTGCTTGTACATCTACCAGAACTGTGAATTGCATTTTCAGCTGCATTGCAGACTCATGTCCAAATCTGATTCCTCCCTGCAGTTTCCCCCCTAAAGCAACATGGCAGTGGGTGGAACCACCTGGACCCGAGTTTCCCCTGACTGGTAGTAACAAGTTTAGATCAGGCTAGGGATGTAAAATCCTGTTTAATTGATTAACCAGTTAAATGTGATGTTTAACTGGTTAACTGGTTAAATGGGGCACAGGGCAGAGGGGCCACTTCAGCCCAGCGCCATGGCCGGATCAGCCCCTGTCCTCGGCAGGCCCTGCAGAGCTGGAGAAGCCCACTACACGCAGCAGCCGGGAGCTGCTCCAGCCCCCTCTGGTTAACTGGAATTGGTTAACTTTTCACATCCCTAGACCAGACCTGAGTTTAACAAAAATCTAGTTTTAAATTGTAAACCTTATCTAGACCGTTATGTTCTGATAATGACTGCCCTCCATTTCTACCCTGTCAAGTGTACATTCTCTGATCTCCTAAACATAGGCTCTTAGGTCACTGAGTAACTTTCTAATTCCCCCTTTTCTTCTCACAAGAGCACTGACCAACTCCAAGATGATTCCAGCAATCTGCCCAACAGACTCTTGTTGACTGAATTTAGATCATTGGTTGTTAGCCATCCAAGGCCAAATAGTCTTGTTGCTGCACAAACCAATTATGGGCAACTGAACAACTTTAAGAAATTCAAAAAGGTGAGTGCATATTTTAAAGTGCCACCAGGTGGCACTGTTTGCAATGGCTACATATATGCTGCCATAATACAATAGAAATGTTATTAGATGAGAAACATTGTTAGAGATTCTGCTTCCACTTATATTTTATTTGCTGTCACCATTGTGGTAAAGCAAAAAACACTCTGGCTATTTTTGTATTAATTTATCAGGCAGGTACCAGAGAAGGTTACTTCCCACCCAAAGGCAACACATGAATGAAGGCGTACAAGGTCATTTGTCCTCCAGATTTTTTTTCCTCTGCTTTTGTTGAGTATGCTCAGTAGCAGTGATGAAGCTGGTGTCCTCACTCTGCTCACCCCCATAAGGCACAGGATGTCTCTGCTCCCACCAAATAATTACCTAGAGTAGAGACCTGTGTCCTTTTTGGAGGCTTGTGCAGTTTTTACTCAGGCAGACTCATTAAATGATACTGTGACATTGAATAGTAGTATAACTTCAGGTTGTATCTCCTCTTAGGCTACTCTGTCACTTTCACATAACCTTTTCAGGGCATATATTGGCTTGACCACTTACATTTTGACTAAGAAAATTTGGATTTCTAAACATATTACTCAAATGCATGTCGAAAAACTAAGATCAGCTGGGTTCTGAGAGTGACTTACAAAACTTTGTGGTCATTGTAGAAATATAGCTTCAGCTCAGAATTTAAAGAAAGTGCAATATAACCTAAGAGAAGCAATGTACTGCATTTATGTAAAAATTTTAAATGCCTTTAAGTGGACATGGGCATCTTTAAATCACATTCATATTAAAATATTGTATCTACCATAGCTCTAAGTAGCATTTTAAAATTGTTTAATATCTTTGGGTATGTCTACACAGTAGAGCCAAAGTCAAATTAAAATACGCAACTTCAGCTATGTCAATTGTGTAGTTGAAGTCAAAATAGCTTAATGTGGCTTTTGGTGCTGTCTACACAGCAGGAAGTCAAAGGAAGAGCACTCTTCCTTCGACTTCCCTTACTCCTTGTGAAATAAGGGTTACAGGAGTCAGAATAAGACCACCTCCATCTCGACATTATTTTGAAATAATGGCTTACTGTGTAGACATGCATTTTGTTATTTCGAAATATCGTTTGTTATTTCAAAATAATGCTGCTGTGTAGATGTACCCTTTGAAAATATCCTCCTTTCCATTCTGTTAGGTTCTGCATTACAGTTTCTTCTCTACATCAGACTAGATGAGAAACTTAAAATGTCAGTTTCTGTTTTCAAAATGCATTTTAAATTAGCTTATTAATTTAACAGATTTAAAATAGAACTAGTCACAGCTATTTCTTGTGTGTGCTAATGGGGCAGAATTGGCAGTTTGCAGCTGGTGTGCTATTTAAATAGAACTATTCATTGCATAGATACTGTTAGATAAATTGGATGAAAAATATTCTGCCAATGTGAATTTACAAGCTGTGGCTATTGTCCTGCAAGGTTGCTGGCCTGTGCTATAACAGCAAACATTTATTGTCCAACAGGTACCTTATCCTGGAGCAGGACAACTTCCACACATTATTGGAGGATCAGATCTGATAGCTCACCATGCCAAAAAGAATTCACAGTTGGAAGAATGGTTAAGGCAGGAAATGGAGGTAAGGAATTCTTTCCAAGCAACAAAACAACCAGCTCTATACTAAAAGTGAGCCTTTATACTAAACAAATGTGACACTTCTTAACACACCCCAAAAGATGCTAGGGGTGTGACCCAAATGAACTGAAGAGATTCAGTGATAAGGTTGATGCTCTCTACTAATTCTTTTGGATGAATTTGAAATGCCATATTTATACTGTCAGTACAGAGGAGACTGCTGTAAAGCAAAAAGCACTGGCTAGGAGAAAGTGACTTCAATGACTGAGTGAGATAAGCATTTTATTGAAATCCAGCCCTGCATGAATTCTGATTGTGACAGTGAAAATTGTTATATTAACAAGCTCAGCAGCCTCAGCATTCAAGGCACTTGGTACAGCATTGCTGATGTTCTGCTCACAGATGGACTAAAATGCAGTTGCTATTCAGATGAAAAATATATAAGAGATGGGCATGTTGTAATAGGGAGATTGAATGTTGTGATTTTTCAGTAGAGAATATCTTTCAGTTTGTATGTAATTTATATCATGCTGCAGTAGAGCTCAACTTTTTCATTTTGTAGGCTGTTTCTTTTAAAAAGCTCCTCTCATGGGCCACATCCTATCCCAGTCTCCCACTTCTGGTTCTGTATCTTTCCTGTGGTATCAGTATTACTTGGTTAATTGAAAAGGTAATAGGATAGTATTAGGGGGAGAATATGATCGGTGATTTTTTTACTCCCACCTCCACTTCTGTATCTGCTGTTTATTTCCTCTCCCTGATTTTAGCAGTTGGTTTCAGCACTGGATCTTACTTTGCAGTATAGCACTTCAGTAATCTCTTCTGGCCACTCTGAAATTAGTCATTTTGTGTGCTTGTTATCCTCATTTGGCATCGACCACAAATGTACTCATTGTTGAATTTGTATGAAGAACAGCTAGGAAGAACAGAAGCAGAGAGGTTCTGACTTTTTTCCATCTCATGCGTCAACTCAGATAGCTAAAAAGCCTTTGGAAGCCCTAAAATAATCATAGTCTGGATTCCAATTACCAAAGTATCCCCTCTTGAAAACAGACATAGATGCTTTACTTCCATAACAGAAGCAACTCTGGTTAGAAGAAGTCAACAGACCACAGTTTGAGAGTATGCTGTTACCCACATTTTTTAAAGTAGTTTTAGAGTATAGTTTGCATAAAAAGGTATCATGCTGGATATTGGAGAGATGCTAAAGATCTGTAGCGTGTATTGTCTTTAGTTGTGGATGTTCAGCATTTCTCCAGCTCGGTGCTTAAAATTTTATATAGCACAAGGGGTCAAACTCAGAGGACAATCTAAAATGGTGTAATTTGCAGCTCCTTTTGTTCCTTTCTTTTTTTGCCATCAAAACATACACGTTACGCTTAGTATAGATTTTTACTTAGACTTGCAACATAACACTTACATATCCTTATAATTCACCACCTATATTAGAATAGACTTAATTACTCAATTCAAAGTTGGTGCAGTGCAGGCTCGGTTGCTGAAAGATAGTAGCATTGAAGGAAAAAGTCAGTAATAGGAAGGTATAGGCAGCTGCAAGCTAACGTAGGTCATCCATTACTTTAATTTTCATTTCCTTGGCACAGTGTAAGTTAACTTACAGCTACTTGCCCGTGTTTAAAGGAGTCTGGCTTCACAACACTGCTAAACTAGTTCCAGTGGTTAAAACTAAACTGAAAATTTTGGCCAACTAATAGGCTTCTTGCAGTTTTAGACAGACATTCCTGATTTTGAAAGTTCAGTCAGGATAATTAATGCAAAACACCTCGATGTTTTTCTTTCCCCTTCATTTTTGTCTGACGCAGTTAATCCCGGTAAATGGCTCTTGGGTCTGAGCTTTTGGGTTAGACTTGCCTGCATATAAGCATTCCCATAGCAAAGATGTCCCTCTGTTACCATCCTCATTATTTCTGTCCTCATTCATGAATGTCTGGGAGCATAGCCTATGATGTTTTTGAGCAGAACCTCTCTGATATTCTCTCCCAGTAAATTTTGGGAGAACTTCTCGGTCCTTTAGAGGGACTGTCAGCACTCAAGTGATCTTACCTGCATCTTCACTGCAAAGTGGGTGACTTCTAGTCTGAGTTAAACCACAGCTCTGGGTTTAATCAATATCTGGACCCATGCAAGTAAGCATAAGTTCAAAGCACAAATGAGTATGTGCTTGAGGGTTTTGTGTATACAGTAGTTGAGAGTGATTTGGGCATCAACTACAGTGTGTGGTCATTTTTCAGATGGTGTTCTGTAACTGCAGTTTACTTTCAGAATTGAAAACCATGATGTGACACTCCTGTAAAACACATTGTATGTGAGGTATTCACAGCAAGATATTTCAGGACAGGACTATTGTGCTAGTATGAATAATATTAAAGAGATTTACTTGATTTTTGTTAGGAGCAGAATCGGCATGCAAGAGAGGAATCGCTCGCTGATGATCTCTTTAGGTAAGGGATTTTTTGTTACTGCTTTTAAAAAATTTGAAAAGCACATCACTTCATTTATTTTCTGGACTAATTTCAGTTGTCTAATCAAACCATGATGGCTAATGCTCCATTGCCTACTGCCTTTCTTTATACCAATTCGAGTAGAATGTGTCCAAATTGACATTGTTTTCTGCTCTTTCCTAACTTTCTTTATACCTTAAACTTAATCAGTTTCTGGGCTGTACATGACTCCTTTCAATATAAAATTCAAAACTACTGGTCTTATTGGTAACTAGAGTCTTCTCAGATTTGAATTGTTGCCATTTCATCTCCCTTCTAGGAACATTAGATATTGTAACTTGGCATGAAGCATTTTGTGATTGCTGGAATACTTTTTTCTTTCAGTAATCAAAAGTGTGACTCTCTATTTACACACATTCACTTAGTGAAGTCCTTATTTGCACCCTTGCCAACACTATAATTCATTAGAAAGAATTATTTTTTGATTGCTCATTAAATCTTCAACTAGGGGTGGGAGAACTCAGAAAAATTCCAGCTCTGTTTAATTTACAGTTGACAAAGTTATGGAAAAAATCACAAATTGCAGAATTGAAACTCCTCTGGGAAAAAGGATAGAAATGTCTAGGCAGTAGAATATGTTATGAGTTAGGGCTCTCCCAAATTCACAGCCATGAAAAATGCCACACAGACCATGACATTTGGTCTCCCTTTCCCCTTCTGTGAAACCTGGTCTTTTGTGTATTTTATACTAGGGATGTGAAAGGTTAACCGGGTGGGGGCTGAAGCTGCTCTCTGCCCACAGAGGCAAGGGGCTGCTCCAGCCCCGTGGGGCCCGCCACCTCTGCACTTTTGGGTTCTTCACTCACCTCAGACCTGGGAAGCTGCAGTAGGGTCCCTCTCCCACTTCCCAGGCTGGCAGGGAGCAGCCACCCAGGGCTGACAACAGCACTGGCCATACCTGGGGCAGCTGACAGGATTTTTAAGTAAAATTTAAGCCTCATTTTTAGACCTCTCAAAGGCAGGAGGTTTTTTGGTGTTCAGGCTTGGGCTTCAGCCCTAGGCCTGCGCAAGCCTAATGCCAGCCCTAGTGACTCCATTAAAATGAGTCCTGACGCATTTTGGGATCCCAATCCACAATTTGAGAACCACTGCACTAGAGAGTTTGTACTCTTTACTAGGGATGTAAGCGACTAGTTGAGTAGTTGACTACCCAATAAGCATAGCCTTATCTGGTAGTTGAGTGAGTACGCAACTAGTTGCCCTTCCCCATTGCCTCTATATCAGAAGTAGCAAGGGGTGGGGAGAGCAGGAGCCAGTGCTGGGTGGGGGGAGGGGGAGACCCGGCTTAAAAGCTCGCACTGCCCCCCAGGAGTTAACCCTACTGCAGCTCAGCCCTTTAAATGAAGTAAGAGCCCAGCGGGAGTGTCCCCTTAACAACTAATTGAGTAGACTTCTTGATTGATTAGTTAATTAACTGATAATTAACATCTCTACTCCCTACTAGTGTGGCTGCTTCAAGCTGACAAGAGAGCTCTCCTGTCAGCATAACTGCTCTAGCCCCTCCCCCTCGGGACAAGTAGCTATGTCACTGAAATAACACTGTGTACACTGATGTCAGTGTAATTTATGTTGCTCATGGGAGGGGTGATTTAATCACCCTGAGTAACATGTATTTTGCCAACATTAGCTGTGGTGTAGACATAGCCCAGGTGAAGTTTCTCTCCCCTGCTGGGGTGTAGACACACCATCTTTTCCTCCCACTTGCTAGTTTCAAAGCTGATATATAAACGAATTCTTTGTCTTTCGAAGTACTTTGGAATTAACTACTTAATGGAGAAATCACATGCCTTCCTTTAAGGTGGGGTAACTTCTGTTTGATTGGAAATATGAAAAAACATCCCTACATTTGAGAGCTCCATTGAGAGATCACAAGTGAGGCTTAATTTTACTCTGAAATCATGACCCTCGCAAACAGTTTACTAGAGTTGGCCTGACTTATTAGGTGGTGAAGCCAGAAAATACTTATGCTCTTGACTGAACTCTAATAGGGATTTTTTGTCCTACTTTCCTATCACCACTACTGCCAGCTTTTCAAAGTGCCCAGGGGTGTGCAACCCCATGCCTCACTTCTTCCTACCAGTGTTCCCGCTAATCTTTTCCATCTATGGGCAGAATAAATTTTAAGGGCACCAAGGAAAATGTAGATGTGCACCAGTAGTAGAAACACATGCTGCTGGCTTTGGATAGCTGTGGGCACTCTGCCATTCAGCTGGGTAACATTGAAATCTCTCCTAGGCAGCCGGCCAAGTGCTCTGCTTACAGGGAACATTGCTTCCTGCCCAGTTCAGCCCCCTTCCACAAAGCAGGCTGTGGCCTTGCCTCCCGCCCGTCTCTAAACAGTGGATGGCAGCCAGTAGGAGGTGCCCCAAGCGAGGGGAAAGCAATGATCCATGGAGCTCGCAGATGGGTGCCCTAGCCCCACAGCATCCACATTAACACTTGTGGGTGAAAACTTTTCACTGAGTGATCATGCTCTGTCTGACCTCTCTGTCCTTATCCTCAAACGAAACCCGCACATTTTCAAAAGATGAGCCTAGGAGCTGAAATTATTAACTTTGCTAGAAACCATGACTGATACTAATGGAGGTTGGGTGCAGAAGCAAGTTAGTGATAGGGGTACAGTGACTGAGAGGTATGGATGCAGGAGATGATTCTGACCTGGAGAAGGGGATGCAAGGTCTGGGAGGTAGTTGTAACCTGGGGCAAGGGCTTAAGAGGGGATTCAGAGTTTTAGGTTGTGACCTGGGGCAGGAGATTAGGGATACGTGTGCAGGTGCAGAGATACAGAGGGTTTGGGTTGTCACCTGAAGGATGGGTGCAGAGGGATGGGGGAATGGCTGGAGTGCCAGGTGTAGGCTTTGGCCAGGAGGTGCTTAACTAGGTGGCTCCCAGCCAGCAGGTGTCTCAGACAAGTTTCCTGCCTTCCAAGCCCTCACACACCACTCAAGAGCTGACTGCAGGGGCCATGTGCTTCTCTGAGCACTGCAAGCCTGGGGATTGTGCTGGGGGTGGAGCAGTGAGCGAAACCTCTCCCCCTCCTGGCTCATGGCACTCAGAGAAGCACGTGGCCCCCACAGATGGCTGCTTTGAGCCGTATGTGGGGGCAGGACAGGCATGGAGCCTGCCCAAGGCTCCTGCTGGACCATGGGCTGAGTCCAGTGGCTTGGGGAGGAGGCGGCACATTTTGCCCACTCCTGATGTGGGTGGGATCTTACTTTTTTTTTGGCTGAGTGAAGTATGTCCTGTATTATGTTTCCCTATGTGAACGAACTAGCAGTAATTGTGTGACTTGAGTTGCTATCAGTTGTATCTAATTTAACCAACAATATTTTTAAAGGACTGCTATTGCAGACCATTCACCAGTTGAACTAGCATACTGCAATATAAAGCATTATAAGATAGCACGTTCAAACTGGTAAGGAGCTTTTCCAAATGAAGTGTATTAAGAGCATGAAGCCTGTGCTAATTATTCACAGTTTATTTTTTTCTCCAAAAAGGATAAATGAGTTGCCTAGTGACAGCAATGACCTGTAATACATTTCTAGTTAAGGGGTGATGTAAATTGGCTCACAAGTTGTGACATTTTCCTGTATTAGGGCAGGGACAGGAAAAAAAGCTTAGTAAATGAAATCAGATTTAGGGGAAGTAAAACTGCCTGATCATTGAGTATGGCTTGTAACCTATTCATCTGTGAAAATGAAGCAGGTTAGAGGAAAAGGGTTTTTTGTTTTTTCTTGGGCTGGAGGTAGAAATTAGAGAGAGAAAAGGACAGGGTTTGAATTCAAAAAGTATAAACACATTCCTAGACACTAGTTAATCATTTTGTACTTTATTGAAAAAAATTCATTAAAAGATCAAGTGCTAGGAAGGAGCTGGAGAAGAATCAAGTGTGGGAGAAGAGGAAGGAATTGGTAATAGCTTCTGTGAACTGAGCTGTAGCATGAGACAAGGTCGCTATCAGTAACTTCATTGTTTGTGGGAGGAAGTTATTGTACATTTTCATAGGTTAATATTGAATCAAGAAATACCAGTTTTCATGGTGAAATGTCTAGATTTTCTTTTGACTGCATTATTAAGACATTTAAAAATCCCAGACAGTAGTAAGATAACTTTAACAAAAAACACTCACAAATTCTAGAAATGGCGCAGTCCAGGTGTAACTCTTTATTTTACTGGCACTAAAAAGAAGTCCCGCAGAAGGTTAAACACTCCCCAAAGCTGTTCACTTAAATGGGAGTAGGGGGTGCTCCTGACTCGCACTCAGAAAAGGAAGTGTCAATTTTTAACTGTTAAAATGAAGCATTTAGATTGGAATACTTGAAATAAATAGTTGATATCTGTTTACTTATGACACTTTTTCCTCTTACTGCAGATATGATCCTAACGTGAAAAGGAGAAGATAAGTTGTTTCTTGAATTTACAATGAACCTACAACAAAAGCATCTTGACAATGTTTGCTGGTGTCAGTGTACAATATATGTGGGATTAAATTATCTCTTGTTGTAAGAGTTTAGTCCTGCTTTTATTAAAGAAAACAAAGTCACTGTTTTGGTATTTGAGTCCACATTTCTGGTTCAAAACTTTAAACTCCTTTGCTTCAGACTAGTGCTATGATGCAACCTTCTAGGTATTTAAGGCTCCACTTCAAGCTGCTTCCTTAGTCTGAGAAACTTCTGCTATTACTCTATTTTTTTTTAAGCAGATTAATTTAAGCTCTTCATGTAATGGTAATAATTTGCCCTACACTAGGGCTCAAAGCACAAATGCTTAAGCTACATAAAACAGATATACTGGGATAACTTTGCTAGACACTAAAAATCATGGACTGAACAGAGTGAAATTTTTTACTTATTACTTCTGTTGATGAAAGAGGCAGCTTTTGCACTATGGAGGCTTGGGGAAAGAAGCAGCACTCTGTGTACTTCAAGAACTTGTCTTTTATTGAACCAACCTGTTGGTGAAAGTTTCTCACTTCTACTCCCATCCCTCTTGCTACACTTCCTACCAGTTAGGTTTGAAAAAAAACTTACACTTAAAGTGACAACTTCAGCACCTGTTTGCTTTTCTGCAACAGAGCTGGCTCTGTTAGAGTGAAACTTTGTAAGTCTTTTTTCATGCGAGACAGGGTTTTATTTTCAGTGTTGTTTATGACCGTATTAGGTTTACCTAGTAGCCACTGCAATAGCTATGGTTGTGGATGGCAGAATTCTAAAATTTTCCTGACAACTGTAGACAGATTTTATTCTGACAGTTATTTGATCAAACCAGTGAACAGCATTGTTATGTGCTCAGAATAAAATTTCCCTCCACAACAGAGGGAGGAGAGCTGGTCTAAAACCTACTAGCCATGACGTGTGACTCAGAGGTCTGGTTAACTTTATCATGCGATGCACAGAATTAAGTGAACTTAAAGAAACTTAGGTCTGTGGATGGCAGCATTGTTCATGGTGGTGATTTTTCTTTTTTTATTACTTTTAAAGAAGACTGTGCCCAACCTGATGTTCCATATGTTAGCTGTAACCTACACTGATCATTTCAAAATGTTAGTAATCATCTTTGTGTCACATGTAGCTAGCTATTGAACGTATGTTTGCTTAGTTTCAAATATCACATATTCAGAGGGTTTTTTAAACACCCAGATATTACTTTTTCATTACAGGCTCAATCTAGATTCTAATATAATTTTAAAATTGGCTATAACTGCCACTCTGAGAGCACTGGATGAGCCATTATGATTATACCCTAAATGCCCTAAGTATTTGCCCCAATCAGTGGATGAGAAATCTAACCTTTGATATCTCCTTGAAGTGTTAAATAAAATCAGGGTACTGCTGTTTCCAAAGCTACCTGAAATTTTAAAAGCTGAGGAGAGCCTGACATTTAGAGTCCTACATGGATACAAAATCTGTATCCACATCCACAAGTGATCCACGGATGCGGATACCTGGGGATATAAAGGGTTTGCAGGGTTCTAGATACAAAATTTGTATCTGCATCTGTAGTCACAAAAATGAACCGTGGATATCTGCATACACAGCTACAGATACCCATGGATATAAAGCAGATTTGCTGGGCTCTGAGCTTTTCAGTATTATCAAGTAGCAAATTCATAAGTGAAGTTACTGTGCTGTTTGAAAATACTCATTTTAAACAAAAGTTCAATTAAATCAGTTCACCTTAAATATCTATTTTTAAACTCTCACCTTTGTTCTGTTCCAGGAGGAAATTTTTTAAATGATTTTGAAATAATACAGAAAATCAAAACCTGCTCACCAAGTTATTGGGACTATTTGTGTAATCACAGGCACTAGGACTCTTCAAAACCCATTTCACCTCTTTCTATAATCTTAGTGAACATCACTAGCACAAATTAAAAGTATATCATGTATGGGCCCTAATTAAACACCTGTGCACATGTGCTGTAAATTAAAGCACATGTAAATGTGCTTCTGTGCGACTGCAATATTTTTCTGTTAAAGACAATATTTCACTTTGCAGTTATGTGCCGTTTCCTACCCAATGTTATTTTTTACATAATGTCTCCATTATCATTCACAAATGGCTTGCACACTGCTTCCTCGGGACATACATAGCTCAGGCACTTTGAAGAGAATGCTAAGAATTGCTCAATCAGCCAGTGGCTTTGCCTGCTGCATTTGCAAGGGCCTGATTTTATTTAATGGCTGTAGCAAGCATTTATCCTTTTTTCTATTCCTCTTCTGGGAAAGTTTCCCTTCACAAAGGTTACTTCTCTTCCAATGAGGAGAAAATACCATTTCTTATCTTTCACTTTCTATTTGCAAAAAGTTCTCCATCCAAGAAAAAGAAGCAGAAGTCATCCAAAAGCCACAAGACTTCTTTCTCTATACCGTTCCTGTGAACTAAGAGTAATTGTTCTGGACAAAGCTGAGACCGTGAAGCAAAGGGTATCACTGGAAGCAGTGAGAGTTAGAGGACCTTAGTGCTGCTCCTAACCTGCTAGAGGACCTTGGTCAAGTCCCTTCATTGCTCTGTACTTCAGTTTCTCTACCTGTCAAACAGGGCTAATGGTCCAGATTCACAAAAGCTATTTAGATAGCTAAGTCCAATATTTTAGGTACCATTGGTACTTTCCAAAGCCATCAGTCAGATTCAATCTAATCTAGTAGGAGTCTAAGGGACTCAAGTGCCAAAGTCCTGACAGCAGTTGTCCAATCCACAACTTGAGCCCCAAAGCAGAATTTTCAAGCCTATCTTGCTACCAGGGGCTGCTTCCATAGGCTGAGCATACCTAAGACTTGATACATGCCCCAAAATACAGCTGGAAGCATGCATAATTTGGAGCAGGAATTTGAAGCCAGATGAATGCCCTAACCACCAAGCTACAGGGTATTCTGGAATGAGTCTCAATCTCTCACGTCAGAGCTGCTATTCTTACATGTATGCATAAATATTGAGAGAGAGACTGACTAAAGCTCATGGATTAGGGCACTCAGGATGTGGGAGACAGATTCAAGTCCCTGCTCCAGTGAATAGTTAATTGCTTATATGGTAAGAGCCCTGCAATAGGAGTGAGTCCTAGCCCAGTGGTTACTCATTAAGGATGTTAAGAGGCAGGTAATCCACTAATCATGTAGTCGATAATTTTATTGACTACACGATTAGTCAATAAGGGAAGGCTTGCTCAGTCCTGGCTTGCACTGGGTCCAGGAGCTACCCCTGCTGTGGCTCTGCAATTTAAATGTAGTAAGAGCCAGGCATGCTGGCATCCCAGCTTCTACTACATTTAAACTGCAGAGGTGTTGCAGGGGTAGGTCCCAGACCCGGGGTGACCCTGGGCCCGCTGTGGGCTGAGGCTGCTTTGTGGCAGCTTCCCCTTGCCCCCCCTCCACGAACGAACACACACACACACACCCTCTGATAGGGGCAACAGCCCAGGGGGAGACAGGCAGCACCATGGAGACAGTGCTGGGGGGGAACCATGTTTTAAGCCAGCTCTGCCCCCAGCACCTTATTCCCCCCTCCCTCTCTTCCTGCCTGATACAGAGGCAGCAAGGGGAATGGGCGGGGGGAGGGGGGACGGAGCAAGTAGTTGACTGGACTACACAATAAGCCTAGGCTTATCAGGTAGTCGATTACTCACTCACATCCCGATTACTCACCTGGGAAGTGGGATGTGCTCTAGAGAAGGTACTTGAACTCCGTTCTCCCACATCCCAGGTGAGTGCTTTGTGACCTGCAGAGATGGTATGTCATCAGAAAATTTTGAAGCTGCTCATGCTCTCCCCTATTCCCTCTCAGACAATCTTCAGTGCATGTGCTGTGCTTCCTCCCTGGGATCTGACAGTTATCAGGTCTTAAACATGATTGCCTCCAGGGCCTGATCACCCACTTGCTAACACTGAGGTTTCTTGGTTGCTCTATAGCCTTTCCATCTGCTCCTAGGACCCCATCCCACTGCTCATCCCCTTTGGCTCCATTCTCACTTTTCTTCCCCTCACGATATAAGCATCCTTTAGTCTCCCTCATCTTAAACACCTCAACCTTGACCTCACTTGCCTTTCCAATCATTGCCCAAACTTCATTTGCAGTCATTGCCTCAAATACCCAACTTCTTTCCTCTTCATTCCACTGTCTTCTTTCTAGACAAAGCTGAGGGCTTCTGCTCCATCTTCACTCTCCTTATGACATTGATCGCCATCTAGTACTTGACACACTGTCCACTATCAGCTTTCATGGCTCCATCCTCCCATGACTCTCCTTTACTACTATGTTTATTCCCTTTAGCATGTCGTTTACTGAGTCTTTCTTCCAGTTCTCCTCTTTCTGTAGCAGTTTCCTCTATATCTGCCCTTTGTACTTCACAAAATGTCTAGGCAATCTTACCCACTTTAATGGGTCCTAGCCACACCATGACTCGAACACATGCCTCATTACTCAGGATCTATTCCACTTGGCTTGTGTTTCTCAACCAGCAGCATTTTGTACCCCTGGGAGTACTCAGAGGATACATCGAGGATATTTGCCTAGTTTTACAATAGGCTACATAAAAAGCAATTTTTCAGTAATAGCGTGCTATGACACTTTGCTGATTTTGTAAGCTTTTAAGCAAGGTCAAACTTGGGATATGCAAGACAAATCAAATTCTTGAAATGGGTACAGTAATCTGGAAAGATTGAAAGCCACTGTCTTCACTGATCTGGCAACTTAAACTGAACTTGGCAAACATTGAGCTCCATTTTTCCTGCCAAAACATCTTTTCTCTGTCACTGCTGATGGACACCAATCAAGACTTCATATGAATTTCAATATAATGTAATCAAGCTATATTCAAATCTTCCAATTTCTCTATTTCAAGATCTATAAGAACCAACCCTTTACTTGTCCACATTGTCAAACGTTGTTTCATCTCATGACTTGACTAGTGGAATCATCTCTTCCTTAACTACAACTACCTTGGGTCCTTTTAAAACACAGCTGCCAAGCTCAGTTTTCTAGTTGATCCTGGCACTATGCTTCAGATCTATCTTCTGGATGGATGAATGATCCTTTCCTTCAAAGCCCTTCACAATTTAGCTCTTATCTACTTAAAGTGCTCTTAAAAAATTTAACCCAGCCTTTCACCTCAGCCCTTAGCTCGCAAGTAACAGCAACACAGTCAGTAAGCCAAGTGGAATAGGAGTTTGTCTTTTACTCAAGGCAGCCCCAGGCAGACCTATCTGCAACCTGACAAAAAGTTAAAGGGATTAATACTAATTTTTTCCAGGGAGAACTCAAGATTCCTGTGGGATACACATTTCACATCAGTGGCCGCAATCTATGAATTTTCCATATTTCTCAAGACATAGTACAAAAATAAAAGGGAGAGGGAGAAACAATGATTCCAGTATCATATACTTTCTCTTTGGTCTCTCCTTTTTCTCTGACTTGGGCTTAATATTTTTCGCTCTTCTTTAGGGATGTAAGCAACTAGTGGACTATCCAATAAGCAAAAGCTTATCAGACAGTTGACTAGTCGCTTTCCCCCCTACCCTTGCTGCCTCTAGTAGAGACAACAAGGGGGCGGGGGGAGCAGGAGCCAGTGCTGGGGAGATCTGTATTAAAAGCTGGTTTCCACCCAGCACCGCCTCCAGTCCCAGATGCTGCAATTCTGCTTTTAAAAGTACAGCTGGGGGGGGGGTCCCAGCAGGAGCAGGGCCAGCTGATTACCCACTCGTGCCAGGTCCCCCCCTGCTGTGCTTTAGCCCTTTATTAAGAGCCAGCAATCAGCTGTGCCCTGCTGGCTTTTAATATATTAAAAAGGCAGAGCTGCAGCAGGGTTAGCTGCTGGGACCAGGAGCTAACCCCGCTGCTGCTCCTCTGTTTGTCAACTAATCGGAAAATCCACTGACTAGTCAATTAGCTGATTAAACTATATTTAACATCCCTTCTCTGCTTCTAAATGTTATTGGATTTGAGATTTGACAAATTATCTTTACATTGCACTCATCTATAAAGAAATCTGTGACAAGTACATTCTTGGCATGTAAGAATTTTTTTATAGGAGAAATAAAAAATAACCCCAGGGATGCTAGGTACTAGTCAATTGTTGCATAAGGATCAGTCCACAGATCTCAGCTTTAATCCTCGAAGGTGCAACTTCTATTCTAAATGTTTTTACTCCAGATCTTCTTTGGCATCTGTCATCTTCATGTAGGTTTGAAAGGCCAGGTAAGCTTGCCAACATCCCTTCTGATGTCCTCTTCAAAGACCAGAATAGCATCAACGCCCTTACTTTGACTCAATTTGAATATCCAAGTCAACAAAGCCTTGCTTTCTCTGTCAAAACATATATCACTTGCCATCACTTTAGAGTCCAGATAATTCAGCTCTTCCAAGTAAGACACTTTTGCCCCCTCTTTTAGGAAGTCAAAACAGTTCTCAAACTGTGTCCCAGTTTTATTCCACAAGTAAATGTTCCTTCTATCCCTAGTTAAGATAATGTGGTCCCATTTGTCAGCTCAGTTCAAAAACAACCCTAAGGGTGGAAATAGCATCATACAGGTCAGCAAGATTCTAAAAGTGTGTCTAAACAAAGTTGTTCTAAAAAACTCTTCCATGTTGCTTTTCACTTTAAGTACAAAGTTTAACAAGTCTTCTGCAGCTTCAGGAACCAGATGGATTGTTACATAGCAGACAATGCAATAGACAAAGACATCTAGGCTCCTTTGTCATGGAGCATGGCAACATGGTCAGAACTTAAGCCTTAGTAGGGAGACACTTAAAGCTACAGCATTGTCTCCTCTCCACTTTTGCCAGATCTACAAATTCAATTTGCAAGCAACTGCTGAGATGACCTTTAAAAAGGTGGATACTCCAGTCTCTGGTCCCAATTTAAACCCTCCAGGGACAAGGAGGAATCCTTCTAGGTCAGTGTTTCTTAAACTTTTTAAGACCGAGGAACACCATTTTTTTTTTTATGGGGAACACCAAGGAATTTTTTGGTGGGGGGGGGGGGCAAAGCCTTTCCAGGAAAAAAAAAAGCCTTTCTAGGGAAAAATTGAGCCAAAAAAAAAAAAAAACCAAAAAAAACACACTTGTCCCTTAAGGGCAGCCATTTGAATTCTGTTCTCTCCGCGGCAAACCAGCGTGCCACGGAACACACTTTAAGAAACGCTGTTCTAGGTCATCTTTCCTACTTTCTCTTCCTATTGTTCCTTTCACTGCTTATTGCTTGCCATCAATGAGGATTATCCAGAATGCAATTGTTTTCTTCCAGTTAGGATTAAACTAAATCATCCTATCCAGCTACATTAAATTTACTTATCTTAGGGCTGGTTCCCAGTAAATTTCCCCCTCCTTGTGGTGACAGGGCTAAGAAAACTAACCTCAAAACTGTGTTGAATTATTACATTTAGGATTTTAAATTTTCTACAACTTTGAATGAACTCTTCTGATTGGTTGCTAGATGCCTAGGTCCAGCATTCTCTTCCAAAGTCATGAACTGCTATTGGTCTGTAGCGAAAGAAGGTGTAATTCAAGTCAGGATTAGTGGAGACAAAATTTATAATATAACATTGACCTATGGAACTCAGTACCTTCAGTGAACACTTCAAGAGAAGATTAGATTGCATCTGAATAAAGAATTCTGCAGTTACACACTGGTATAAAATATTTAGCAGCCTGTCAGACCTCAGATTTCAAGTTATAAGCCAATCTACTAGACCCCAAAAGAAACTAACTCCCCATGATTATTATTCAAGTGCCTTTCTTTAAACAATGGCCACTGTAAAACAATCATATTCTAAATGCACCACTAGTCAGATCTGGTATGGCAATTCTAAGGTTTAAGTCCAAAATACTCAGATAAAATAATTATTTTAAAAACTCATAGCTATAATTTAGCTTGGAAATATACTCTGTATTGTTATGGATTATAAACTATTCCTGAATTAAAGGCAACTATAAAGTATTTTCCATTAACCTACTATAAAATAGAATGTGAATACTTTAATTATACAATTATAAATTAATTAAAATTGCATTTCTTTTTTGACTTGTCTTTGCATCAGTAGTATTTTTTACCCAATCTTCTAAACCATTTTAAAATCTAATATTTAATTGTAGTTTACAGTAAAATCTCTTATTAGTGGGCAAGGGGACAACTTTCCTTTTAAGAATTTGATTTGGCCTATTGCAACTTACCAATGGCAAACTTTATCCTTTGGTTTTGCAGGGCCATCCCATAGCAACAAGTTAAATCAAACTTTTCATGAAAATTGCATTGTTATACAATTCAAATTAGTGCTACACCAGTTAATTGCAATTTACTTAGCAATTTGTAAAGTAAGTCCATGTCTTCAGAAAATACCCACGATTAGTCTGCATAGTTCATAGGCAAGTTTTTATACCAGGTAAATAAAAGCCAGTTGCAAATATGAAGCTAGCAGCTCCTAACATAAAAGGAAGATTTCTCAGTACCACTTCAGTCGGTAAAAAAACAAAACAACTTATTTACATACTGGCTAGCTAACATTTACAGCTGGTCCCCGAGTTACGAACACGTTGTGGACCAAACACTTGGCCATAACTCGGAATGGTCGTAACTCGGAACCCATTGAGTTACATTGCGACCACACTGTTCGTAAGCGCGGATCGTGTTCGTTAACTCGGAGCCCACATTTACAACCGCTTTGGTCGTAAGTGCGGATGGTCGTAAGTCGAGGTGGCTGTAAGTTGGGGACCAGCTGTATTCTTCAAATTCTATACATGCATATTGAAAACTACTGCTTTGTCCACCATTTGACTTATGCTCAGAACTTAGTTGAATGCCTAGGAACACAGGCAGGAATAGAAGAGATCGTAAGTCTTTACTCTAGTTTCACAGCACCTCCCAATGGATGCCAATATAAAACCCTGAATAAAACGTTCTGCAATTAACTTTTGTCATTATGTTATGCGTTCATAATACTAAGTAGTTGCTATAGTTAAAGATAGGACTAGTCTTACTCTTCTATAGTTTTTGCTTTTGTGCTTGTCTCTTTGAAGTATGTGAAAAATAAATGTTTTCATGAAAGATGGAAATGCTTTTTTATAATCTGTCATGTTATTTTGTGAGTTACCTACCATAAATGTCAAACAAATTTTGGATGTGCCTCACCACCATTAAAACCTATTACAAGTTATTACAAGCACAATTAGGTTCTTTAGTAAAATCTGTAGTACATACTTAATGTATGTCACTTAAGTAATAAATTCAAAATTCATAGGCAAACTATGAATTAATTAGGTATAAATAATTAGGTATAATTTTTAAGTTACTGCATATATAACTCCTGCTAAAATGAAGGGGAAAGATTATAATGGTCTACTCCATGTTTGGTAATGCAAAAAAAATAGATTTAACCACAGTTATTGACATGGCCCTTTGCTTTCTAGATAAAAGAAGTGGTTAATTTATGAAATACAAAATGACTAAATTCAAATCATGTGGGCATGACTGGGAACAAAAGCAATTTAAAATAGTCTTTTTTTCATATTGTTATACTATTCAAGTGATTTTATAAATTGCTGAAGTCTGTAAACTACATAACTAGATTTTTAATATATATTCCTTACCCTTCAACTGAATATATTAGAATATTAATATAAATATATTAGAAGCAAGAGGAAGACCAGGGACAGGGTAGGCCCACTACTTAGTGAGGAGGGACAAACAATAACAGGAAACATGGAAATGACAGAGGTGCTTAATGACTTCTTTGTTTCGGTCTTCACCAAAAAGTCTTATGATGGATTGCCTAACATAGTGAATACTAGTGGCAATGGAGTAAGTTTAGAAGATAAAGTAAAAAAAGAACAAGTTAAAAATCATTTAGACACCTGGCAACCCTAGTTAACTGTCAGGGTGGTTAAACACTGAAATAAGTTACCTAGGGAAGTTGTGCAATCTCCATCTCTGGAGATGCTAAGAGCAGGTTAGATAGACATCTATCAGGGATTGTCTAGACAGTACTGAGTCTTGCTGTGAAGGTAGAGGACTGGACTCAATGACCTCTCGAGGTCCCTTCCAGTTCTAGTGTTCTATGATTTTATGAATACATTATGGTTTGAATTCCTGTGCCTCAATGCTTCCCACACTTCCCTTAACCAAAAAGTCCAGTTTCTACATAACCATGCCCCAACTTTTAGTAGGCGCTATCCAACCTTTTTGTGCCTGTTACTGAATTAGTGCAACTCAAGAGAGACATGGTTGAGACAGCAGAATATGTACATCACCAATATACATGGTTTCTAAGTATGTCATCAGGGTTCTTTTCTGTCTGAGTTTCATTTTAATCATATACATAAAGGTCTTTTTAATCCAAACTACCATTATATACACTACAATACACATGAGCAGAAATTAGTGAACTGATTTAGACAATATGTCTTTCACCACATTAGATTTGCATGAAAGTGCTTGGTAATGGATTAAAACTAAACATGTAGCCAAAGGGGGTTCACTTTTGTACTAAACTAGTTACGATAATTATTTAGAATCTTTCAATCCACTGTTTGCCCCAACTACCATGAATAACATTGGGTAGTGTCTACAACAGTTTGTTTATCTAAATATTTGGGCTTGAGAGTCTAGGTCTCACCTTAGAGACCAGAGGTATGAAATTTAATCCATGCCGATTTACAATATTGAGTATGCATCCCTGCCACACCCATAAGCAGAGAAAGATGATTTTGCAGGAACATTTCTATACAGGCTTAGCCATTTTGCATGAGGTGACGGTTTTAGACCTTGGCTTTTTTAAAGCTGTTAGAGACATCTTAGTAGTAATGTTAAACATTACTGTACAAAGATAAAGGGCAGGTCTGCCTCCTATCTCCACCCCATAAGAGATCGCATCCAGACTTCTTTAGCGACACTGTGAGAAATTTTTTTTACAAGTTTTACAGTTACTTCTCAACATTTCCTTTTCAAAAGTATGTTAGGTATTCACTATTTTGACACTATAGTAAGAGCACTTTTATCAACACTTTATTGTTTTACTGTAAACCAGAGTACTCTTGGAACAGATCTCTATAAAATGGTATGTTATGGTCCTTATGGAAGTGTAGGCATACGCTTGACAGAGTCATAAGTATATTGTCAAATTAGCAACTAAGGTTAAAGGAATGCTGTTCCCTATTATTGCTGTACCAAATTAAGATTAATCTGGTTCAACTGCTTCAGACAATCTTTTCCTGCTTGTAGAAATCCTCTTTGTTTATTGTAAAGACCATTTTACTTAGTGCTAAATAAAGGTTTATACAAGTGCCAGTATTACTACGGCAAAATAAATAAAATCCTTGTTCAAAATACACACACTTGCTTTGACACCAAAGATGGTCACAAGGAGAGCTTTCTGTTTTTACAACTTAACTTAGAGTTTCACATAAGTATGGTGAAACACTAAGAATAAAAAGTAGCTCTTCAGCAGTGCCCTATTTGAGCAAGAAACCACAAGCAAGTAAATGTACATTAGTTTTACTTTACTGTCTATCTGAAAGAAATTCTAGCTGGGGACAGAGCACTTAAACAGCAGACCACCCTTGTGTCTTTTCAATAGGGTGAAGTAGTGTAGTGTCAGCATCCTCTACCAGGCAGTACAAGCCTAGCTTGCATACATAACAAATAAGAGGCTACTAACAAATGTAACTGTCAATGAGATGCTTGTTAGTGCATGCCTGTAATTCCATGTGTGAAAGTTTATATGACTGCATGTTTTAAGGGACTCCATCCCCACCGCCACCTCTTTCAACAATAAGTTGATGTTTCTTCTTTTGTCTTGAAGTCAAACATCGCACAATGCCCAACGCACCTCCTTTTAAAAAACGTACAAAATTGTCTCCAACCAGTGGGCCTAATGCAAAAAGATTGGCTTCCTTAGTGCACTCATAAGTATACGGATCAATCTCAATAGGATTACCCTTGCATGTGATTGGCTGGTTTGCGATATGACCTATCCCCTGACCTTGGTCCTTTAGAAAGAACAAATTAGGGTGAGAACCTATCAATACTAAGGCTATGGAGAACTTGATTATTTTCTTCAATCCAGAGGCACTCTGTAGGACACATTTCATTTCTGGCTTGAAGCAAAGTACATGGTGCTCAGGAAAACTGGTGTAAGCAGAATGTAGATTAGAGTCCACAGCATGTGACTGAGTACACATCATATGATAGACCTTATGGTATTCAGGATAAAGCTTTTTAGGTAACTGTTTGAAAATTAAACTTGGATCAGCAACCCTTCTACGAAACACATGAATTACAGGGATGTTATTGTTGTAAGCACACAGTACTGCATCAGCTGCTGAGAGTCCAGCACCCACAATTAAGACAGGGTCTACTTTCCCACGTAGTTTTCCTTTGCTGATGGCAGCTCCAAAGTCAGACATGGAATGAAACACAAATGGAAATTCTTCTCCTTCAACTTGTAGTCGTCCAGGAGAATCAAAGGTTCCAGTCGCAAGAGCCACATTCTCAGCAAAGAGGCAGAAGGGCACTTGAGAACCATCTGTTGTTCTCTGATAACCTCTGACTTCCCAGTTTTTCTTGACCAGCGATGTTTGTATATCTTCCTTTTTCATTTGCAAATGTTGTGTTGAAATATCTTCACTCACTTGGCTTTTATCTTCGTCATCCTGTTCTCGGTAAAGTCTTGAAACAGATGTTATGTAAGTGTTGTCTCGGAAGTTCTTCTGGAGGCCCATGACTTTAACATACTGTTTATAATAGCAAGCTATTTCCTCTGGCATCACCCTGTCACTCTTTATACTTCTGAAACAGAAACAAAGACTTCCAGTTAACATTTGTGCTCTAATGAATGGGTTGAATATCACGTTTGAAATACTAAATGAACAGACACAAATTTAAACAGGGTTGACTCAGCCCTTCACTCTCTACATAACTATATTGAGGTTCAATATGTGTTATTGTATGAAGTTTGAAGATAAGACTGTAAACTGCTCTTTTGATGTCTGAGAGAAAAGTGGGTGAGATACTATCTTTGATTAGACCCACTTCTATTGGTGAGAAAAATCAAGCTCTTGAGTTACATAGAGCTCTTCTTCATATCTAGGAAAGGTACTGAGAGTGTTTCAGCTAAATACAAAGGCTCGTATACACTGGCACACTAAATGAGCACCACTGGAATCAATGCAGCAGCATCACTTTAGTAGGTCTGGTGAAGAGGCAATAAATTGATGGCAGAGCGCTCTCCCATTGACTTCAGTACTCCATCTCCTGAAAAGGTGGAAAGTAATTCAGCAAGAGCATGTCTTTCTGACACAGCACAGTATAGACACCACATTAGGTCAATGTAAGCTCCATCACTCAGAGGGATGATTTCTTCATGCCCCTGAGTGACATAACTTACATCGACTTAAGCAGCAGTGTAGAGCAAGGCCAAGACTGAACAGATAGTTTAGTAAAGTAGTTAGCACACATTCTAAATGACCATTAAAGGTGAAGTGGCCTATTAACGTCCCTGTAGTCATAGGACAAAAAGGGAAGTTAGTGGGTTACGCACTGTTGTGAAAAACCATAAATCCACTGTCCTTATTAAGACCAGGATTCTTAGCATCTAATAAAAGTTATGAAAATAACCTTCCAAGATCATCTTTTGAAAATGTTGTGCAGGTGTGCTTTGAGAACTGATAGGTCAGACAGAGTGATGACTTTGTAAAATGTGTTCATCCACCTGTGATAGGGTAGTCTTGTCTTGAATTGTTTTCCTGTGAGGGTTTCTTCATGATTGTCTGATTGAACCCACATGGTTATTGAGGTATTAACTGCACTGGATAGACTATTCGTTGTTTAAGTTTTTCCTGTTACAGACTAACTCGGCTACCCCTCTGAAGCGTATCTATTCACTGTCTCTTTTTTTCTTCCTCACCTCCATTTTTTTCCCTTCTCCTCCCCCCCTCCCCCCACTTCCCTCATTTATTCTTGGATCTGGACTTCTAACACTTCTGTCATCTGAAGAAGTGGGTTGTGCCCACAAAAGCTCATGATACCATTTACATGTTTTGTTAGTCTTTAAGGTGCTACTAGACTATTGGTTGTTTTTTAAGTTTTACCACACATTGTGATAGGCATGTGTAGGACCCACGGATCTTGACAGTTGTGTTGTGAGGGAATGATAATCACTGTAGCAGTGGAGATAATCTACCTTATCCACCTTGTCTCTAATATCCTGGAATCAACATGGCTCCAACAACACTGCATGCAACTTTTCATTTTGGGAACACAAAGTAAGTGAGGTTCGAACAAAATTAGTTCTCTAATTTTTAAGCTGGTCAATAATTTGACAAATTTTCCTGGCTTTTTTAGTCATTCAAATTAGTCATTAGATCATCTCAAACAAGAGGACAACAAACTCAGTTAATAACTTTTAGTGTTACTGAAATAATTTTTTTTACGAACTTGGTACGTTTTGTAGGTCTCATTAAGACTTCAAATCAAATCCAAAGGATGTGGTATATAAATTCCAGTTTGATATATTTTCAGATCATTTATAACAAGATTACATTTTAAAGCCTAACTACCAGATGTCAGAGCTTTCAACCTAAATTTTGTCTTGAGCACCTGATTTCTCAACACTACCTGTGCATTAAAGCTAAATCTGGGTGAATTTTCATAAGGACAGCAAAAAGCCTTCCCTCATGCCACTTAAAGAAACAGATGTAAGTTTTAAAAAAAAATTGGCAAAACACACTTTTTTCCCGAATCTCATTGTCAAAAGCAGCTGAACTATATTTTGCTGAAATTTCCCCCAAAAATGCAGCCTGCAGAAGGTACTTGGTATTGAAAATTGCATCACAACTTGCTACAATTCAGCAAAGATATAATCATGGGAAACATGGTCTTTTAATTAAAGAAACTTACATGTGTGTACAGTTTCCAAATTCCCCCTATAATATAGCTGAAACTAAAATTAAGTTTTTTAAGTGTCTTGCAAAGGGCTTGAACTAAATCCAAAATGTTAGTCATGTGTTTGGTATACCACACAGATCGAAAGACACTGAAAATGTACAGGAGTGAACTCTGGAGTTAATATTGCTCTGCTTTTATTAAAAAAAACCCACACCTGAATATAGCCCATTTATAAGTAAACAATATTTGTTTTTCTTTATGCCCTAAGTGGAATGTGTCTGTTGTGCATACACAGAATACACGGGGCTCAGTCTTGGCTTTGGTTCATACTGGCACAGTCTCAGAAAAATATCCTTACCTGAGCTGATAATAGTTACAGCCAACAGTGCATTAAAGGATCTTAAGACAGACAGATCTCTGATGTCTCTCCCTCTAAAGGAAACTCTGTAGCCCATCCATCTCTAGTATAAGTACCTAATATGCAAGTAGCAGCAATGCAACTTACCATGTACAAAAGAACTACATAACAGAGTTAAGTGTAAAATACAAGGTATTCTGATTACTATCTCTAAATAAAGAGAGTAAATAAACTTTAAAACTATCTTGCATATAAATAATATCAAATAGGAAGTTGCTATCTTGACTAGGACTTTTATCACCGATTAAAATAAGATATGTATGAACAGCAGCATATGTGCAAAACTGAAAAGCAAACTTAAAAAAAACAACCTAGAAACATAATTGAAGTATGAAGACCTTACTGGGAAAGATCAGGATATGGAAGTTGACATGAAAAGTTATGGAGACAGTTAACTATTTACTTCTATTATATATATATATATATATATATAAAAAAAATTCAATTATTCTTTTTAAATACCATCACTGTTTTCATACCTAAAGCCCTGACTCTACAAAAACTTAATCACATGAGTACATTAATACTCCTATTCAAGGCAGTTACACAACTACAAACCTCTCTCTCCTGCTGATGAGGCACTACCTTTAGAACTGGGTATCCCAATACCATGATCTCCCTAAAATAACTTTGTGACCACCCAGCAACTTCCTTTTAGGTCAGGACCCACAATTTGAAAAATTCTGGTCTTCCCCATGAAATCTGTATAGTACAGGGTAAAAGCACATAAGATTTCAGGGTCCGTGATGAGTTTTTCACTGCAATGAATTTGGCAGGGCCCTATCTCTGTCTTGCAATGTATTAAAATCAAGCTCCTTAGCTTCACTGATTAGCCCCCACCACAATCTTCCTCCCTCCTATATAACTGATCTAATTTCTCTTAGTATCCCCTTCCCCTACCATTCCCTCTTCTGCTTCTTCCAACATTCAGTTCTTATTCTCACTCTTTTGTGCTCTTTCATATTTCCTTCTGTACCCATAAATTTCCTTAAAACCTCTTCAGAGAAATTTATCCTCATAATTAATAATGTCTAAACCTTCCATCTATGAGTCCAGTCTTGTAAACACAACAGTGAAGTGTTTATTCCCACAAGTAATTCCATTTGTTTCATGGTAGTAAGCACTTTAAACACAGTAAAACTTGTTTATGAGCATAGCTTAAATTTAAGTGTGCTAGAAAATGTTCTTTAATTAAAAAACAGGATGCTGTTCAAGCCTATATTAAGATTCATTTTAAGATGGGCGATTTAATCAGTACCATGTAACTACTCCAAATACTATTTGAATTACGTAAGCACGCAGGTGATTGATACTCTAGAAATATCTACAAAATATATAAACTGGCTTATATTTTATAATGGGCACTGGTAACTAATAGGATATTTGTTTTGAACAAACTACTATCAGAGTCACTTTAACGTAGCCCTGAAATTCTTTTTTGTAAACTTCTGAGTAAATGAGGTTTAAAAGAAAAAGACGAGTGTAACAGCATGAGAAAACAAATGAATGATCTTATTAAAAACTTTCAATCAAAGACCTTGAATAAGAAGATTAAATACAAAACAGTTTACTAAATTTGCTTTATGTACACATAAGTTTATTAAAAAAAAATGGTCAGGTGAAACTATAATGACCAATTTCCATTTTGTTAAATAAAGTATACCATTTTCTACCACATTCTGGGAAGGAGATGCACCACTTTAATTATTGAGAACTGCTAGATAATAGTTTTTAAAATTGTTCTATTTACAGCAGTCACATTTTCTGCATTTATCACTTTAAGAAATATAGCATCTTTACCTGCGTTTACTAGCTGCCCAATCCTTAAATTTCAGTCCTGGTAACTCCATCCAGTCTCCAAAACTGATTGTCAACATGGAATCTTCCATAGTCTATGAGAGAGGGGGAAAACATCAAACTAAATGGATCAGGTAAATTTTAAAATTATTTGAAAAGAGTATATTTCTTCTAAATATTGTGTTAATCTAGAAATAACATAGATGATGTTGTATCAGTATGTGGACTTCAAATAAAACAAGAGCTCACGTTGCACTTAGGAAATAAAGTATGCAGTTTGATCCAGGAATGATAAATTTTGATGAATTTAATGGAGAGAAGTAGATGAATTACAGATGAGGAAAGTACAACTGGAAAGGGGGAAAGGAAGATATTGCAAGCATGGAAGTAGAAATAAGAAAAACAAATGCTAGAAGGGCAATAAAAGATTTAGGACTTCGTTTATTAGTGTCTGATAAGCAAGCAAAGGACAGGTGGAAAACAAAAAGGGGATGGTGAAGAGCACCATTTGAAACTTTAAACAATTAACAACCTCGATAAAGCAGAAAAGGCAGAAGTTTGGGTCTCTTAGGATTTGGGAAACAGGATTACAAACTGTAAACTTCATTCTATTCCCATCAAAATCCACAGAAAAAAAAACCTCTCAATGATTTCAATGGGTGCTAATCAGACTCTACAAGATGTACATGAAGGAGGAAATATTACACCAAAAAATAAATGGCCAAGTATAAAAAGAGATACTGTTACCTAAAAGAGTGGAGCTTAAAATGTGCTGAATATGATAAGATTCAGAAAAAAATGTGAACTAAAATATAGAGGACTAGGAAAAAATAGTGTTCCCTTTAAGCTGTGCGCTTATGCAGCCACTCAGGAGAGATTCAAATGCCTCCCAGCTGATCAGCAGAGTGCCCACAACTAGGTTATTTTGTTTCTACCAATGGTGCATTTGCGCACGTGCCTCAGTGCACATACAATTTTTACTGCACATGGATGGAAAAAATCTATATATGGATGGAAAAGATTACAGGGAACATTAGTGGAGAAGCTACTGTTTGCCTTCCCACCATTTGTCTATCTTGTGTATTAAGCTTGTAAGCTTCTTGGGATAGAGGTTGTCTCTTACTATGTGGTTATACAATGCCTTGTATGCTGGGGCCATCAATGTCACTCAGGGTTTCTAAATGCTATTGTAATGAAAATACCAAAAAAAAAGAAACCTTTCAGATAAGAGGATGAGATAATATCAGTTCTAGATGGCAATCTTATAGAAATTACATTGGAGGATGGACTCTCTCTTTTGGATATCTCAAGAGTGGTCAGCCTCAGGGGCATTCCTTAGTTGGAAAAGTGTTCTACACATATTATTTTATTTGTCACATTGAAGAAAGTATATTGTATGGCTCCAGAAAGTAAAGTAATCTTTTTTTAGTGTCTAACCTGCAAAATCTTAAATCAGGAAGTGTGAAAGGACTCAATGTGTTTTAGAAAGGAGGAACAGTGGAGGAATAGATGCAATGAATTCATGACACAGATGTGGGTTGGCCATTATAATGGATAAATATATGGACATACAGAAACAAGTAGATAAAAACAGACAGCTTTATAATGTTAGGAAGCAAGAGAGGCATTGCAAACTGTTTAAGGACGTCCCTCATTAAACCAGACCTCGTCTTTCCTTTCAACAGCACTGTTCCTCTTACACACACACACACACACACACACACACACAAAATTGCCAAGGGTTAACTTTTAAAATAACCCATATGTGAGGGTTCAAACCAAAGAGCCAAACAGCATCAAAATTCAGAACAGGTGGTCCACAAAGAGGCATAGAATGCTGCCCCCATTTCCATGGCTGGGGAAGCAGCGCTGTGGCCCAGGCAGTGCTAGGGACCAACTACCCTTGGCCCTGCCTCTTGGACAGTAGGAAGGATAAAGGGGCCCCTGAAGGTAGGGAGGTTGGGGAGCATAAACCTCCAGCCCACCCTTGGGAAACCTACCACCAGCTTATCGGGGGATAGAGTTGGCAAGTTATTTCCACTTTAATTACAAAAATATGTCAGTGAAAGTTTAAAATACTTCAAATGATAGCTAATGAAGATGACAAATGAGCCCACATTTAGGCATAACAACCTTTTGCACTTCTACAGTGTCCTCCATAAAAGGATGCGTGCTTTGAGAAACACATTCCAAATCCCATATAATCAAAGAAGAAACAATGTAAGGCATTACCACCATTGTTTTACAGAGAGTTAGATGATCTGATGGTCTCTTCTGGCCTTAGTTTGAGCTGTATCCCACAGGTCATTAAATACTGACCCTAATAACTTGGATTATTAAAAGTACTAAGTAGGCTAAGATATTGTGTGCTACAGGCACAGAACAGGACAGACTGGGGCACCATCAATGCCCTAGGCCTCTGCAACAGCAGGCAACTGATTAGTTGAGAAATGCACAGATGATCTCTGCAGGCAATCCACATTCCACACTACAGAGCAAGATGAAACCCATCCAAGATCCTTGTCAATCTGACCTGACTGAAAACTCTTTTTCAACCTCAGATCTGGAGATGAGTTTGAGCATGTGAGCAAGACATGCCAACCATTCAAGAAAGAGGATTTTCTGTACCATCTCAAAACACCAGTACACACCATTGAATGTCCTGTCCCAGGTTAAGCCAATCCCTGATGCTTATGGGGGAGGAGGGAGCAGCTCCTCACTCAGAAAAAAAATCAAATCACAACCCTGAATATTTAATTTGGCTAACTGTGCACTACAGGGGAAATTTCCTCCTGATCCCTGCAGGTGAATGAATGAATTCCTGAAGCATGGGACTTCATTATACTCAGCCTTAATAGAGAGCTGTCAATATGAGCACCCATTAAGTACATTGCACAGCTCTCATTCTCCCTGGGGCCGATGAAGGGAGGGAATGAAACAGGGAGATCTGAACTCCAATACTGGAAGGAAAACCACCATAACTGCCCAGCCCAAACCACTGCATTCCTAACCCACTGAATTTCTCCCAGAAGATGGATTAAAGCATATATATTAAAAAGGTATCTAATCTTATTTTAAAGACTTCCAACAATCCTGAGTCCATCATTTTCCCAGTAAGATGTCTTCATATTCAGTCACTCTTACTGTCAGGAAAATATATCTTATTTTAACAGTGAATTTTGTCTAATTAAAACTTCCAGCTACAGGAGCCTTGTTCTGCCTTAGTCAGAATGTTTGAAAAGCCTCCCACAGTATTCGATATCTTTTCCACAAAGGAGAAGGGAGAAGACTTCTCGCGCTGTCCCACCCCGGGCCAATCAGAGTCGGGGGGGAGGGAGGGGAGCACAAAAAGTCTCCTGGCTCTGCCCCTTCCACCCGAGTCCCGCCCCTTCCGGGATAGCCTGGGGCCACTTCAGAAATTTCTGATCAAGGAAATGTCTACTTGTGGAAGTGGTCAGCAAGGTATTTCCTCTATCAGTAATGTGTGCTGTCTGTCATATGCCCCACTTCCTCTTCTGCTAGCAACTGCAAAATAATCCTATGTCAGCTATAGCAATTGCTTATTTTACTAATATTACTTACACATATATGTCTTTGTAATACAGTATAGCCCACAGAGGTGGGCAATAATTTTTAAAAGGGGGGCCACTTCAGAAATGCTGTATTACAGAGACATCAAAAATGTATGAAATACATGGTAAAAGTAACATAAGTAAAATAAGCAATTGCTATAGCCGACATAGGATTATTTTGCAGTGGATAGCAGAAGAGGAAGTGGGACATATGAAAGACAGCACACATTACTGATAGAGAAAATACCTTGCTGACCACTTCCATAAGAAGTAGTCAGCCAAACATTTCCTTGATCAGTAATGTGTGTCCTCTATCAGTAATCTAAGCTATTAAAAAGTTTGATAATCCTTCTAGCAGATCTGACAAACATATTTCAGAGATGGGTGTGGGTGTCTGTCTATGAGTCCGTTGTTCAAGAACTCTTTCTAAATGTTAAGAGCTAGAACCACCAAATTTGGTATGCAGCTTCTTCTTATCCTAACTTAAAACAAGATCAGGGTTTGGTTGTGCCAGAACAACTAAAAGCACTGGGAAGAGACGGTTTTCCATAACACAGAAAAGGCGGGTCCGTTCAGAGGGACGCAATACTGAGAGTGGCCACTGGGGGCAGCGAGCCCGCAGGGGAGAGCTATCTTGCAGAATGTTCATTGGGAGCAGCCATAAGTACCCAGGGAGTGGTCAGCAGGGCTAGGGCTCTGCCATCTTGCCTGCCAGCACACCGGGTACGTAGCTTCCCTGCCCCAAACCCTTTCCTCCCTCCAGCTTTTGGCTGCAGTGCTGCGGTGGGAGAGAAAAAAGGCCCCAGCTGCCATGAGGGGGAAGAGAAAAGACTAGGGCTGTCAAGCAATTAAAAACATTAATCAGTGCAGTTGCCCCTTTGAAACGCTGCCCTAGGGGCAGCACTGCAGGAGCCCGGGATCAGCTGGGGACTCCAGCGGATCCTGGGCTCTGCTCACGCTGCCCCTTTGAAACGCAGCGGCAGCGCTTCAAAGGGGCAGCACTTACAGAACCCAGGATCAGCTGGAGTCCCCAGCTGATCCTAGTTCCATGCAGCGCTGATCCTTGGAAATGCCACCCCGGCGTTTCAAAGGGGGCAGCGCTGTGGGAGCCTGGGATCAGCTGGAGTCCCCAGCTTATCCCGGGCTGTGTTGCACTGTCCCTTCGCAACGCCAGGGCAGTGCTTCAAAGGGGCAGCACGCACAGCTGACCCCAGGCGCTTCCCCCTTTGAAATGCAGCAGCATTTCAAAGGGGCAGCGCTACCCGGAGTCAGCTGGGGACTCCAGATGATCCCAGGCTCCTACTATGCTGCCCCTTTGAAATACCCTGGTGGCGTTTCAAAGGGGCAGCATCACGGAAACACCTGCAATTAATATGTTTTAAAAGTTAACACGTTAATTGTGCTCTGCGTTAATTGCAGGTGTTAACACACATTGACAGCCCTAGAAAAGACCTATGCTGGATGCAACCTCCCCCACACTGAGTCCCTCCTCATCCCCCAACCCTCACTCTCACAACCCCTCCTTTCCCAGACTCCTGCACTAACCCCACACACACATCCCCAAGGTCCTACCTGACTCCTGCAGGCCCCACACCACCAGCTCCCTGCCCTGAAGGACCCAGCAGCACCAGGTAAATCTTAATAGACATGTTTGAGACTACGGTATCTAATTTATAAATGTTATTTATACCTCTGAGCCAGGGAATGCAAGCCTTCTGGCTGGGGAGGATTACCAAGCTTTTTTTAAAAACTAGACTCAAGATGGAACAATTAATGCAGCGCCTGGCACAGGCTGATAAATCCAAAGAAATACCACCCTTCGTGGTGAATTGCATACACTGATACAGACCAAGTTCAAGAGACCCAGGAAACAGAGAGAGCTTGTAACACAAAGAGCCTGTATGAACTGACCTGGGGAAAAGGTTCATTTTGATTCAGCAAGCTGACATGATTTTTTAACCAAGACAGAAAAAAAACAGCTGAAGGGTTTGAAAGATAGGAATCTGCCAAGGTTTCTATAGAACACATGAGAGATATCTAATATGCTTAAACATGCATTTAGACCTTTTGTTGCTTAGGATATGTATTCTCTGTAATACTTCTCTCCTAAAATAAATGTACTGTGCTCTGTGTAAAGCTGTTTGATCACTTGTGAACCAGTGTCTTTGCCCTTGAGAAAGCAAATCCTAAACTGCAGATGCTGAACTAGGTCAGGACCCACTGGGCTAATCAATGAATTGCCAGGAGAGCAATCTAAAGCCCATCTGAAGGGAGAGGGATTAGGTTCCTGCCCAGAGAGAAGTGGCGATTAGAGGCCCCGGACATAAGGAGGCATTCCTAATCATGGAAAGGGTCAGAGGTACAGTTACACAATAATTACGACACAATTATGCATAAGCCATATCCACACTCTTGTCTTTGGTATCCTATACTGCCTTTTCCATCTCATGCAGTCCTTGCAACCAACCAATGACACAGAAGCATTTCTCATAAAAGGTAGGGCCTCCCTGTACAGTAGGGGTTTTCAAAGATCCTCAGAACAAAAATTTTTTTTATTTACATTTTAACAAAAAAGTTTAAAAAGTCCAAGACTAATCTGCTGTGCCACGGACATAAAGTAGAGTGAATCAAAATTGGAGTCTAATAATGCCTAAAAAGGTTTCTGTCAAGACCGAAAACTGAAAGGACAGTTTTGCTTTCTGCTTCTAATGACCTGCTCACTACACTCGCCAGCCCCCTCTCTGGGGGTAGATGTCTGGCCGGGGGAAGGGGGCAGGAGCAGGCTGGGGGTGTGGGGTCTTGGTGGAAGGGATGGGTGAGAGAGCTGGGGGTGCGAGGTCTCTGAAGTGTGGTGAGGGGGTCAGGGGTGCAGGGTCTCACGTTGGGGGGACTATGAGCAGGCGAGGGGTGTGGGGAGGGTGTGTGACTCATGGCAGCCACATGGCTCCCGTCTTGTTGTTCCCACCCCCCGGCAAGGGCTACACTCATCCCAACCCTCCAAACCCCACCCAGAAAAGCCCCAACCCTCCCCAGGCCAGAGGAGCCCCACACCTGCTGCAGGCCTCACTACCAGGAGAAGACCCAAGCATTACCCCGTGCCAAACGTGCGCGCGCGCACACACACACACACACACACACGAGGTGCCCTGGGCCAGCTGCAGCTTTGCTTCTGCTCCCTAGACATAACCTACTCTGGGGGAAAAGCATCTCCTCAAAGAAGCCCTATACAGGTCTGGGAGCAGCTGAGTAGCAAATACCACTGGGTTGGGCCTGGGAATGGAAGGACAGTTTGCAGCCTCTGAAAAGAGCGAGGCTCTGGCAGGCAACCCTCAGCACGTTCCACATGGTGTGCCCCCCCCACCCATTGGCCCTCAGAGCCAGCCAGAATGTGTGGCACGGGGCTCCAGCAACAATTGTAAAGGGCTCAGGGCTCCAGCCACTGCTGCAATAGCAGGGACCAGGCGCTCTGGGACAACTACATAAGAACATAAGAATGGCCATACTGGGTCAGACCAAAGGTCCATCTAGCCCAGCATCCTGTCTGCCAATGCCAGGTGCCCCAGAGAGAGCGAATACAACAGGTAATCCTCACGTGATTGCTCTCTTGTCATCCATTTCCAGACAAACAGAGGCCAAACAGAGTAGGGACACCATTCCTACTCATCCTGGCTAATGGCCACTGATGGACCTCACCTCTATGAATCTATCTAGCTCTTTTTTGAACCCTGATAAAGTCCTAGTCTTCACAACATCAACTGCTGCCTTCTCCCTCTCTCCCGCCAGCGGGCCTGGGTCTGGAAAGGGAAATGCACCTGCAGTTGGCTGCAACTGGCCAGGGAGTCCTCTGCTGGGTGGGGGCTTGTGGCTGGAGACAGGGGGCTCCTGTCACTGTCCTGGGACTGGAATTGCTGTGGGCACACCTGGGACGAGGGCTGGGCTGGACTGGAGGACACACTGGGTCAAGGCTGAGCCATAATGTGCATGGTCCATGCTGGGCCAGGCTGAGCCAGAGACCAGACTGCATCAGCTGCTTGGACTCAGTCCCCGCTGTGACAGGCCACGATGGCTCCGAGCGGGCAGGGACTGTCCCTGGCACTCCCTCCCAGGGCACGGCCTGGTTCCACTAGTGGACACTGGCCGCTGTCGCCACCCCCAGGGCTAGGCCTCTTCTGTGGGGAAGAGCTGCAACCAGGCTGCACGTGCGTCGTGTGCGGAGCTAGGCAGCAGCAGCAATGGCTCCACAATGATGGCTGTCTCTAACAGTTGCTATTGACATTGCGGCGTGCAGTGGATTCTGCCGAATGCCCAGCAGGGAAAGCTATCAGTCCTGCACAGGAGCTCGCCTCCTCCGCTGCAGGCTCAGGAGCCATGGCCCAGGCCACCACTGCCATATGCTGGGCTCGCGGTCCCTCCCGCCCCACCACAGTACCGGGGAGGAGAGGGAGGGAGGAGCCAGGGCAGCTGAGGGCAAATGAAGGGTCTGAGGGATGCAAAGTGACATGATGATGTCACTGTCGTCCCGCAGGAAAAGTTTTTATATATATATAGAGAGAGATTAGTACCATACTGTTTGGATTCACAAAGCTGCAGCGACATGAATACATTAAAAACCTTTTGATGTGTTTTAAATATGAAAAAAAGCACACATACCTGTTCTAAAAGTTAAAAATAACCAGCAACTACCATATTGGGGTTTAACCTAAAAGTATCATATCCTTTTAAAATTAAAGAATTTTTTTGTAAATTACTTATCTATTACTAGACACATTCAGAACAAAAAATCCCAGGATATCAGTATTAAAATTCTGAATCAGACTTGCAACTATTAGGTCAGCAATGTGGTTGATTTTTATGAATCAAAATTCTGAGTGTAGTCTGGTAGTGGAGCATAAAAATATGCAAACAGATAAAAACACTTCTGTTTTAATAAATTAACATGCAAGAGTAATGGGGCCTGTGGAGCTGCTGTGTACCTGCAACAAAACCTTTCAAATACACTCTAATTTCAGTCCCAAAGTTATCTATGTTCCATACAATTGTAGTGTCCACTCACTTTTACTGCTGAACATTATTTACATCCAAAATAAAGAATCAGGAAATTGAAGTAACAGTTAATTTTGCTAGCAAATGAATCCCACAGCATTTTAAAATTCCCTAAATATATATTTAGGCCCTCATTTTACATCTTGTCAAACATGTGGGCTTTGGTAGGTCAAAAGGCTGAATCTGCAATTCCCATGAATATCTACAAATCAGCCCCATACTAAGGCCCGAACTATTCTCGGAGTTTTGGTTGAATTTAGCTGCATAAGGTTGATTTTCTAAACAAAGAGTCCACACTATATAGCTCATTCCATTGACTTTAAGGGCAGTAAAAGTCTATTTTGGTACTTCTGCTTTTCATGAGGAGTAATACTAAATTCGACCTTCATGGTCAACTCTATGGTTGTGTAGACCCAACACTCCAAAAGTCAACATTCTTGGCCTCTAGGAGGCATCCCACAGTGCCATGCTGTGATCACTCTAGCCAGAACCTGTGATTCTACTGCTATCCAGGTAAAAAGGAAAGCCCCAGGAAAGTCTGAATTTCATTTCCCATGTGGACAGCATTATGAGCACACCTCAGAACAGGCAGCACACCTGAACAGCACATGTGGCCATGAGTTCAAGTCCCATGAACTCTAGTTCCCAAAACTACCCATTACACAGTTTTGGTCCCAACGTGCACTGGGAGCATAACCCAGAATGCAAAATGGTGCAGGAACTGTGGGGTAGCTACCCACAGTGCATCCCTCTCAAAGTCGATGGCAGTCTCCCTACCAGGGACACGCTACTTCAAACTACATTGCATTTTTGTACACAGTGGAGACATGAACCTTTGACTTTACAAAATCGGTAGGTAAGAAATCAACCTTAATAAATTTGACCTTATCTCAGTGTAGACATGGCCTTAAAAAAGCCCTCAAATAAAAATCCATTAGAAAGTTAGAGGAATATAAATGAAAACTTCACTCACATGCCAAGCTCCACCAGGTGGTCCTTTGCCAAGCACTATATGAGGGATATAATGATGCTGTTCTAGCTTCCAGTGCAGAATAGGTGGGTAATCATAGCCAAAGTCAGCATCTGGATGAAGCAGTGTATCAAAAAGTACTGCAACTGGATTGGAAGAACGTCCTTCAAGACCTTCAGACAAATACTCTAAATCCTATATTAAGAAGAAAATTTTCCTCATTGATGTAACTGTTTATCATACAGCATAGTTTTAATGTGCAGACAGAATTTCAACTGGAAATCACTATTGAAAGATCACAGGAAAATGGCAATAATTAGTTAAGTTTTAATGTTTACTCTAATGAGATACTGAAAGCAATTTTAGATATAGCACCTATCACTGTTTCAGTATCTGCATAACTGTGAAAACTCTCTCTCTCTCCTCTCCCCTCCGCTCCCCTCCCATTTGAAAAGAGACAGTTAAGAAAGAAAAACAAGGGACATACATTTTAACTGAACTGAAACATATTTTACTAGGAAAATTTTAAAAAGATCAGAGTATATTGATACTTTTTAATAAGATAAAGGACAATTCCTCTTAATACGGAATGGTTTACATTCCCAGGAAGAGTCTGAATCAGATAACATAAATTAGGATTGTACTCCTTGTTGAACAACTTTCTAGCATAGTGTGGTTATAATTATCCTCTCTGTAGTCATCTGCTGGGCTAGATGACTTCTATGTTAAGAATTCAGCCTCCTGTATAAATGGCTACTCCCAATTTATTTCAATACTATTTATTCTTCTTCACTAGACTTTGTCAAATAGTTTCTAATTCATTTTAAATGCAGTTATACTTTAACAGCAGACTTTTTATAAAACTTCCTGCAAATATTTATTCCTTTTTCAGCATCCACCTAACAGCCATGTCTTCAAAGCTAGAAACATCAGCTCAGCAAGGGACTTTTCAAAGAAAAACTAAGACTTTGGATACAATTTTGTTGACAAGGCAAGGAGACATTTTATTCTCCAAAATCAGGACAAAAGCCCCTGGGTGCAAAGGCACATACACAGCATTTATAGCCAGCAGCAAAGACAAATTGTTTTCCTGACAAAATCAAACCTAGAATCATTGAAGCCTACAAAGTTGTCACCTGAATGATGTTAAACAAATAAGTTACTTCGTACTTCAAATCTTACTATTTACTTTCCTCTATCCAGATTATTCCACCCCTCCCCCATATTAGATGAACTAATACTCTGTTTAGTGAAAATATACACAATACTACATGACTAAGAGCACAGTCACTTACTTCCTAATGGAAATTGAATTTCATTATGATAAATACTGTCTATAAACAAGCAGATGTAAACATCATTTACTTTGAAAGGAATAATTTTATCACATAGCTGAAATTAGCCAAGTAAGGTCAGTGTTATTTTTGTGCAAGTGAAGATGCTGAATGTTGATTAATAACTTATTAATACATTTTAACTGTGATTGAATAAAAGTTGTTGGATACCCATAGTGCAGCTTTCTTAAATTTCTAAATTAATAATTATCACTTATTTAGCACTTTACACATTCAAACTCCTTTACCAGTATGATCTTCATTTTACAGGTGAGATAAATAGAGGAAGGGAGGTCAAGTGACTTGCTCAAGGCTACAAAGGCAGTTGCTGGCTCACACTAGTATGCTTATATCATGCCTCCATCAGGAAATAATAGTGTAGGCCTTGAGCAATTCTTTGCAGGTTAAGAGCATGTCAATGTCATAATTTATCTTAAATAATGATAAAATATCTTAAGATCATAAAAGGAAACAAGGTGTTTACTAGTTTGGTTGTTAAAAGGAAAAGAATTGGAAGAGTGAAAACTTACTTGGTCAACAACAGAGAGATGTCTAGCTTCTTCTAATTTACTGTGCAAAATGGGATTTGGATGTGCAGCTTCTGGAGACAAATATGGCCTATACCCAGACAGCATGTAAGAAAGGCAAATTCCTGAAGGTCCATTCCCTATTTTTTTTTTTTAAAAAGTTAAAACATTTTAACAAACATTTTAAGAAGACTTATTACAACAGCTAAGGTACGATAACAATGTTCCAAAACATACTATGCATACAGCATACTATTCTTATCCAGAAAAGCCTACAAATCTTCATATTACAATAAATCCTAGAACTAGAGACCTTTTCAAAAACAGCTCTGCAGAATGCTTTTTGGGTGTGGGGAGAATAGCCAGTTAAGAAGAGTAGGTGTACAAACATGATATTAAAGCTAATCTCAAGGTCATTCCCCCCTCCCGCCTGCTTTTAGTGAGGGAGGAATCCCTGATATATCCGTGTAGGTCAATGTAGGACTCATTAAAAAAACCCTCAGTCCCTCAAGTATAAACACAATATACAGCTAATGTGGCAATGAAATTTGATAGACAGTGAGTTTCAGCTTTTCAAGCTTGTTGATAGTTATAGTATTGACAGGGCAGTAATATAACCTAACAGAATCAGTAGAACAAGTTACAACAGAGTTGTTTGAGAATTGGTTATAATATGTGGAAGAATTACAAAGTCGATGGGATTTAAGTGACTCTGTAATCAAGTTAAATATCAGAGCTAGTTATCTATTACATGCCCACATTATTAGGATCTTGATTTGGTTGTCATCTAAACATTAGCATAATACAAGATACACATAGCAATACTATGTTAAAAGAACATAGCCAACCCTCATAAGTTATGAGAAACCAGAATTAGGTTTCCCTCTGAAGCCTTATTTGGTCCCCCATGCATCTGAGATAGTCTTTAATTATACGACTGAATATTGGTTTTTTCCACAGCATCCTTGCCTCATCTAGTGCACGGAATGGACGGCGCTCATTTAATGAGCAACATTCAATATTTTGTTTTATGCTCATTGTTCAATATGTGGCCCTAGGCCATCTTTACTGTACACTATTCCATATTTACTGTGAAGACAGGATTATTAGTTTCCTTGTGAACATTTATATGGCTCTCATTATAATATCCAAGTGCTTCATGTTTAGATCCAGTGCACAGACTTCTGCCACTTGAGCTAATGGAGTAACTGACAGCAATAAATTAGTACTGCTGTCCTATAATGAAACAATAAGCATAGTTTTGGAGACATTCTGAGGTCTTTTTTTACAACAAGCGGGAGTTTGTTAAATGAAGATTAGTTTAATCTTCTGAGTTTAAGTGTTCTGTTTCCCCTTTTTTCTTTATTTTTCTTCTACTTAATAAATGCTAAATATTTTTTATTTGGCAAAACACTAGAAAAACCAAGCCTGGGCTACAAAACTGTGAACACAAAACATTGTGGCAGGAAGAACACAAAATTAGTAACTTAAAAGTTACCCTACAAAATCTCTTCAAGCCCCAACAGTACTATTTATCTGAGCAATGACTACCTGCATGAATAAGGGTTTGCAGGGTTAAGTCCTAAATTACACATAAGATAGGGAAAGATGACAGACCAAGTTTAGGGGAGATGAGGGAAGGACAGTATAAGGTCAAGATAATTGTGTAATGAACACATCATGTTAGTAATTTTAGTATTATTATATCTGTCCAGTGAGAAGACACTAACATTGGGAAGATAAAAGAAAAATGAACAATGAATGATAGCGCTTAACTGGTTAACTGTTTTAACTGAGGTCATGCTGTGGGGTTTCATTCCCCAGCCTACTGGCCCCTGCATGGCTGGCTGTCAGCAACATTAACTGGCAAGGGCTGGTTAATCAGTAAGCATACTGGTAAGCCTCATGCTTACCAGTTAACATCCCTAGAATGAGGGATGGGAAAAAGGACAGGGGGATCATCCCAGTTACAAGAAGCAACACAGAAGAAAGCATAGATGCACTTAAAGAAAGATCAAGATGAAATACAGTGAATACATTTGCCATTCTTTTATTTTGTCTTCCTAAAATATTTTTTTTTGTTCTTGATTTTTGAAGGCTTCTTACTTGTAACACATACATATTAGAGATAATAGGCTATCCACTGAGGAGATCAAGTTATAAGTTTTCCAATTCTAAAATATATGATTAAAAAAAGTGCTCAGATATATTTGGGACATAGTTCGGCAGTGCTGAACTATGACTGGCAGAATGACAGGACCCTGTATCTCGTTCTGCAATGTGTGGAACTCACCACATAGCAATGTATACTTCTGTCATTTTCAGATTGACATATTATTATGGCTGACAATGATACATCAGATGAGACAGAGTTCAGCACCCTGCTGCTTGGACAATTCAGCAGGTGGGGATGATCCCAAAACTACAGCTTGCATCTGAATAGCTACACTGCAATTGTATAAACCGAGTCAGCTGACACGGGTGTTTTATTGCAGTGTGGACATATCCACAGGGTCCACAACCGAAGAAATTATTTTTTTGGCAATTTGTCATTTGGCATCCTTCATAGTACAAACCTTTAATATCAAGGTTTTATCAAGCCTACAGTTTAACAACTTAAACTGATTATCTTCCTGGAGAATCAGTTTTATGGTGTGATGATTTGAATTGCTAATGGCACCCAGACCCTATAGCAACTGCTGATTCAGAAAAATACATGAATAATTACAGTTCATGATGAATAAAAAAAAGTAATTCAAAATAAACACAAATTGAATTCTTAAAATTTAAAGTAGATACAGGATTATTTCTAAAACCAAACCTATTAGAAATTAACACAACCTATGTTAGAGCCTAAATTTACTGTAATCTAGGGACGTGAATGACTAATCCACTATCCAATAAGCATTTGCTTATTGGATAGTCAACACACTATTCAACTAGTCGCTTCCCCCCGCTTGCTGCGTCTGAAACAGTCCCCAGCTGACCCATGGTTGCATGCAGCGCTGACACTTTGAAACGCAGGGAACATGGATCCTTGAGTCCCCCGCTGGCCCCATGCTGCCCGCAGCGTTTTCGACTATGAAGTGTAGCAACAGCTCTAAGGCTGTTGCAACCCTTCAAAGGTGGAGGCGCCCTTATCGACTAATTGAATAGTCAATGCAAATTGCATCAACGATTCCATTAGCCGATTAATCTAAATTGAACATCCCTACTGTAATCTATTATCATTTAAATCAAATAACAAAACAAAACATGCAGCATATATTTACTGCCAAAATCTCAAAGAAAAATCAATCCAACAGGTCAAAGTCACTAGCTAAGCACCTGGAAACATAGTTTGCTCAAGTGCAATACCAACTTTTGACAACTGTAGGGTCTTCTGCAAGTGCACAGAGATTATTTTCTTTACTTCACCTCAGATATGGGCTATCATTTGGCAAAAACCAAGTTATTTAATTTTAAATGGATTTGCAATCCTGAATCTTAAAAAGTAATGGTAATGCCAGAGAACACAAAATAATCTCTGGAAATAACTCACCTATTATTACTATTGGCACAGTCAGGAGAGGGTCTCCAGTCAGAGTGGCTTCTTCTAGTAAGGGCATTCTTTTAATTTTCCTCCCAAGGCTGTGACCAAAATGCTGCACAAAGGAGCTCAAAAGTTGTCCTTCACTTTGAGGGTCACTGTAATTTCCATTTGAGAAAAAAGCATCAGGCTGAGCATTACAAAACATTCTTCAAAGCTTAAGTTACTATTGGGTCATTGCTTTAAAACTATCAAACTAACAAAGCTTGATTACATTAAGCAAAAGTAAAATACTAATCAATTCATTACAGCTTTTCCCACATCAAATATTGCTTTCTTTTCTACAACAATGTATTAAAATATATACCTATTTCTTCCAAAGAGTCCTACAAAACAATATGGGCAGCAATGGAAAAGGGTTTGTAGAATATAATCTAATGTGTGTCTCATTCAAATCCAGTGTCTCATCATAAATCCAGTGTTTAAACTATTGCTTTCCCCTCATCCTTTTCATATCTCAAATATAATAAATATATGGTTCTTGGCAATAATTACCTTTCAATGATACCCAAGTTTAGGGTCAGACATTAGTCCATCTATAAACATGATATTTAATTTAAAAGTTTTTTTCCCCAAAATTTGTCAAAAAATGCAATATTTCCAAAGTTTTATTAGACATGTATGTAATTTATAAATTATATAATCTGGAGAATTTGGGGTAATATATATTCAAATTATAACTCCAGTTCAATGAAAAATACCTTATTAAAAATAATCAGCTGACTCTAATGAACTCATAGATGTTCTGAGTTACACAGTTCAAGAACAATTTCAATAGATAGTTTCTGCTAAGTTGTCTCCCAACAACATATAATCCTTCTACATTCAAAAAATAAATCAGTATTTGTTGTACAGTGCCCAAATGTGAGATAGCTACTTCAAGATAGGCCCCTGTCCCAAGGATTTAATAAACGACTTGAATTTCTGTTAGATTAAACAAATAGTTAATCACTGTACTAACTCCTCTTTTCAAATCCTTTCACTGTGTTAATGGAGCACATTTTTTGCTTGTGTATCTAAAAGGATGATGGCAGGTTAAAAGTAACCTGAAAATCAAATTCTTACCGACAATAGGGCACTTCAGATTATTTAAGCTTTAAAATAGTTTTTAAATAAGTTTCATTTTTTAGGACTGTTTTTAAGGACAGGGACACCAAAACTCCAGTATTATCCCTTCCGAGTCAGGTGGGTACTCCCAGATATTTCAAGTGAATAAAGTTACTGACTAATTAAACCACAACAATTTTCTCCTGTCTTTTTTCTGCCTCTCCACCTATTTCCCCCAGAAATTAGATTAAAGAGTTTCAATGTCTTCTTGAGTCTACTAAAATTGACAATTCCTGTTATCATATCACCAGTCTATTGTGATGACAGTTTATTTGCTCCTTTTATAAGAAGAATGTGTTCTGCATTTCATTCTTCTTGTAAAATAAATAGATTAGTTTCATTTCACTCCTCCAAGAGCATATTAGTTCTCAAACGAATTTGTATAGTGCTATAAATTTTGATTTTTCAAGCACTGCAGCAGCAGATTCAATTTAAACAAATAACTTTACACTGGAATATATAAAAGGAAAATCATTAGAATAGTTTTACTAATTTTAAATATTGCAAAACCTTCTTTCATGCATCTAAATTGTGGGCCCACATCAACCAGTGGTGTCTTTTAAATCTAACTGTACTTTGTGTCCCCTCCCATTATGTTTTTGGCATCCACAATGTTAAAAGTAATAAGGTGTTCCAGAGACGTGGTTGTGTGCACATAAAGTGCATAACATATTATTTAGTTAGGAAGCAATATCCTTTAGGGCCCTACCAAATTCACAGCCACGAAAACATCTCACAGATCACGATATCCGATCTCCCCTCATGAAATATAGTCCGTGGTTTTACTCTATAACTATACACATTTCATGGGGGAGACCAGCGTTTCTCAAATTGAGGGTTCTCAAACAAAAGGGAGTTGCAGAGGGGTTGCAAGCAGTGTTCCCTCTAACTTTTTCTACCCACATGCAGAATAAATTTTGTTATGGCACCAAGGCATTTGCAGATGTGCACCACTAACAGAAACACATGCTGCCAGCTGAGGGAAACTGTGGGCATTCTGCAAATCAGCTGGGCGGCACCTGAATCTTTCCTGGGCAGCTGCCCAAGTGCTCAGCTTACAAGGAACACTGGTTTCAAGGTTTTGTAGGGAGTCATGGTATTGCCATCCTTACTCCTTCATTGCCTTCAGAGCTGAGCAGCCAGAGAGGAATAGCTGCTGACTGAGGGCTCAGCTATGAAGGCAGCAGCACAGAAGCAATACCATACCATGCCATCCTTTCCTCTGTGCTGCAGCTGGCAGTAGCTCTGCCTTCAGAGCTGGTTTCCTGGTCATCAATTGCCACTTTCAAGCCACCCAGTTCTGAAGGCAGCACTATTATTGACAGTAGCACAGAAGCCAGGGTAGTAGTATTGCAACTAGGGATGTGAAAGTGTAACCATGTACACAGTTAACCAATAAGCCTGGGCACATCAGTTAACGTTCACAGTTACACGCAGGCTCCCAGTGTAATTGTTGAAATTTTTAGTGGTTACACAGTTACTTAATTAAATGCATTTTAATATCCCTAACTGCATTCTCTCCCTACAACAACCTTTTAACCTTCTACCCCAACTCCTTTTTGGGTCAGGATCTCGACAATTACAACACTATGAAATTTCAGATTTAAATATATGAAATAATGAAATTTATTATTTTTTAAATCCTATGACTGTGAAATTGATCAAAATAAACCATGAATTTGGTAATGCTCTAAATACCTTGTATACAGATTACTCTTCTCTAAGACTGAAATATATTGCACTGTACCACTTGGTTTGAATTTCTAGGTTCCCAGCCAAAACTAAAGGCCAGCACTGTCCTTGATAATGTGGATTCTTCTGTAGTAGGACGCAACACCATATATTCACTGTTAATCCCCATGACAGAAACTATTTGAAATGTGTTTCTTCTTGGTCTTTTATCAGCCAGGTAACACAGAAAAGCACATTAAAATTAAAGTAAAAACACTTTTCTTTAAGTATTTAATTGAATCCAACTCTTAATTTATATCCTACAAGAAAAAAATCTGTGTCAACTTTGAGTTAAGCCAGTAAGACTGCATCAGCACAAATCATGAGAAGGAAAAAAAAAAAAGTAATTAAACAACACAACCCTCTACCTACGCTTCACTTCCCCCTACTCATCTAACTCTGACCAACCATGCATCTCTGTCCTTATATTGAACAACCAACTTATGGTCAGCTTAGACCATATATGAACTCAAAGCAATTTTTCTGTAACAAGGATTACATTCTAGACTGGTAGACAATTTCAGGGAAGGGAAAAGATTTTCAAACATGGCTTTCGCTTTTATCCTGCGTAACTATAAGTGGGCACAGCAGTCTGTCAGTTACAGAGTCAGAGCCAAATAATGTTATCATCATCATGACAAAGGCATTTAGTCATATGTTTTCTTCAGATAACCAAATTTAAAATAAGCTTCCTTATTTATTGCAAGCTAATATTTTTTTCAGGGCAATGGAGGTGTTTTGATGTTTTAATTATCAGTGCAGAAAAGTTGTCAGGGAAAACACTGGAATTTATATTATTTATATATACTCTAAGTCAAGATTTGTTTCAGATCAAATAATATCTATCAAATTCTTCTGTAGCATCTATCACTTAACCAGATGTGGCATGGTTTTGTAGGAAAGATGCTTTACACAATACTATAAATTTTAAAATATTGAGCAAACTTCATTTTAGCCATGCTTTCTTCAACAGACAACTTTCAGTTTTAAATTATTCTTATTCCAGTATTATTTTTTAGAAAAAAAACTCTTCAAAGCCCACTCTTGGGTGGTAGATAAAATACAATTAAGTATAGCCCCAAATTTAAAGTTAGCTAGAACAAGCTTTTAAAAACTTTAACACCAACAAAAATGTTATCAAAATAAATGCCCATTGAAAACAGTTGTTTATTTTAAAAAATACCATTCATAGATTGAAACTCAGCTATTGCAATACTAAGAACCCAAAAATAAAACTGAGAATCAACAAATGTGAAAGCTACTTCAATGATTTTCATTGTCCAAGTTGAAATAGAATATAAACAGCATAAGCAGCAACTTGTATAAGGTTTCCCCACCACCTTTTAATTCTTTTACTTTTAATCTAAAGTAATAGGTAAACAAATGTTTGTTTATAATAGGATTTCTAAACTGACAGTGTCTCAGTCCATTCAAAGACTACAAGCATATGTACATTATTTTTTCCAACCCTCATAGTAATTATCACAATTGCTACTTTACAGCTAACTAAATGCACCAAATCCTTGTGCACAGTGAGCCAAAGGTGCTATAGTCTTGTCTAAATTGAGCTTTTTTCTTTCAACCTCTCACCGTCTAGACATGCTCTTGAACAAGATTAAATGACACGGTTGTGTACACACCAGCAGCCAGTCTATACTAATGCGCTCATCACTGCTCGCACTAGTGAAGTTTGGAAAGGGAAGTTTGAGAAAAAACGCTCAGTGCAGACAAAGCCATAGAGTTTAAGAGATTTGTCCAATCACACATTAATTTCAATGACACGTTCAGGAACAGAAATTAGATCTCCCGACTCCCAGTCTTATGCTTTAACCACTAAAGATATTTCTCCACAGATGCAAGACAAAATAGAACAATATACAAATAATAGATCCCTTAAAAAAAACAATGTAAGGTTAAAAAATTACGAGGGCCAATTATTAGCAAAACATTCTAAATTTGCATCCTTAAAAACAGAATGCAAGTGTTTTATGCACTCAATCTTAGGCGCGCCCATTTTTTTGTACAAATAAGAATGTGTAATTCCACAACCAGAAAATGCAGAAACACACCTGTCTCTGCCCCACCCCCGAATCATACTCAGATACAACCATGTTTCACAAATCCTATCTCCTGCTACCTAGTCCCCCGACATCCTTCCATTGTCCCCTATTCTTGTCCACCCACAGCTGTCTTCTACCCCTACTCGCCTGCACACTCCATCCCCATCCCTTCACCTCCTGGCCTGTACCCACATCACAGACACTCCTGTCACAACCCCATCTCCCTGCCCCTACCCCCAAAAGGTTATTCCCCTCACAACTCCACCCACCTGCCCCCCCTCCCGACACACATCACGCATTCTTTTTGTGATCTCACTAACCACCCTCCCTTAACCCTCATCCTGGCCTTTTGTGGCTGCACCAGCTTTCCCCCACACACCGCTATTCTCATTGCAGCACTTTATGACCCCAACATCCTGCACCTGTACCCCCATCCCAGCTGTTCCCCTTGTGATCCCACCCCTGCCTACCCACATCCTCTATCTTCTGCCCCACCCCATTATTACTATTCTCTTCACAAAACCCCCATACTGTTCCCCTACATACCTCTGCCCCCCTCACTTGCCACCCCACTCCTATCAGGACCACTGACCTTGCAACCCCATCCCTTTGCCCTCCCACATCTACCCCCCATTTCGTGGTCATTCTCCTCACCACCCCACATCTACCCCCCATTTCGTGGTCATTCTCCTCACCACCCCACATCTACCCCCCATTTCGTGGTCATTCTCCTCACCACCCCGCATCTAACTCCATCAGAGCCATTCCGCTCGCCACCCTACCTCCCCGCCCCTCTTGCACCCCCATCACAGCCATTCTACTCATCAACCCACCCTCCATCTACCTGCACCACACCCGTCCTGCTTGCCACCCCCCCTTCCTGCCCCCTTTACCCCCATCAGGGTCATTCTCCTCACCACTTCCCTTCCCCCCTTGCTGCCATTCCCCTGGCAACCTCCCACCCCATTCCCCTCACCACAGCCCTTCCTGACTCCACCATTGCCCGCCCCATCCCTATCACGGCCATTCACCTCGCGCCCTCAGCACCCCTCCCCCACACGCACGCTTCCCATCACTGCGCCCCCGGGAGCCCGGCCCCTGCCTGCCAGCAGCGGGCGGCTTCCGCGCGGGGGCGGGCTGCCGAAGCGCCCCACAGAGCGGCGGCCCCGTGCCCCGCCGCTGGAGATTCACCTGAAGTGGCCGGCCAGGGAGCAGCGGCAGCACCACACCGGCATGGGCGGGCGCGGGGAGCCGGCTGGCGGCTGCACAGGGCGGCGGCGGCGGGTCCAGGCTGTGCTGCTCCGCCTCCTGCCGCCGCCGCACTGGAGCCCGGCTGGCTCGCTGCCTCCCCCCGCCCGGCGGCCCCAGGTCACCCGGGGAGGAGCCGGAACCGGCGGGGGCGGGGACTGCTGCCGTCTCTGCTGGGAAACGCGGCGTGGGGAGGAGGGACGCGCCGTCACCGGCCGCGGGAGGCGAGACAGCGAGAGCCAGATGCCGGGCCGCAGCCGCGGGAAGCAGGCGGCGCTGAGGGGGGGAGGTGATGGCGCCCTGGAAAATGGGTTTTGAGCATCCTGGCCTGTGCGTGTGAAGGACCCCGCTCCCACAGCGCTGCGGGGGCTCGACCCGCGCCCCATCGCAGCCCCAACCCTTCCTCCACCCCGGCCCCAGACAGCAACACGCCCCAGCCGCTCTGCCTCCCAAACCCCTGAAAGCAGCACCCCTCCATATAACCCCTTCCTTCTTCCAGCCTGCCCCCCCTCTCCCAGCCTTAGCTTGCGCCTGAGTCAATTGACGTGGACTCTGAGACTCCTGATGGATTAAGGGTCTGTTGCTTTTCATTCATAGCAGTAGCGCCCTTAAGTCCCTATATACATCAGAGCCCCACTGTACTATTATCTGCAGTGTGTGAGAAACAAATGAAGGGAAAAGTGATTCCTCCACCTCTTGTGTATGTATCTTAAACTTGGAGAGTAAATACTCTGGAGAAGCACTCTTTCCTTGTGTCTTTGGACAGCACGTGGCGGAGGCCAGCAGGCCACAATGGGGAGGGGGCGAGCATGGGCTCTGGGGGGGGAGCTGGGAGGAGCTCGTTTCCCCAAGCCATCTGGTCACCCACTGTCCATGCACTTTTCCCTTCATTTGTTTCTCACTATAGAAACTAGCACAATGCGGCTCTGGTGTATATAGGGACTTAAGGGTGCTACTGCTGCATGAATAAATAGTAACAGAGCAAGAGTCTCAGAGTCCAAGTCAACTGATTCCGGTGCATGCTACAAGGCTAATGGTGTTGCCATTTGGGCTGAAGCTGGAGCATGGGCTTGAAACCTATTGAGAAAGGATGGGAGCCTCTCTGCATAGTGCACTGCTGTTTTTAACCCCATGGACCAAAGTCAGTTGACACAGGATTTGAGAATTGCTGCCTTGGAGGTTTTGGGGTTTTTTTGTTTCTGGGGGCATAGAGGGAGTACACACAGTGTAGAGGTACCCAGGGAGAGTAAAACAAAGACTGTTTTCTGTAAGTCTAAAGGAGCAACGGAAAGCATGGTGACTGATTCTAGTAGAAATGAGGGAAGAGGTTATGAGTTAGAGATACAGGCTAGTGTGCTTTTGGTGCTGTGAGCTAAAGAAGTGGTTTCCTGCTATTTGATACCTTCTGTATTTAGAGGCCCAGAACTGGAAGTTAGAACATGCTCGGGCCCCAGACTTTGACTAGATGGTTGGGTCAAAAATGGACAGTAAATATAGAAGCTTTTATTAGACCAACTTATGTTGGTGAGAGCTATGAAGCTCAGGAATTTCTCTCTCAGCAACAGAGGTAGGTCACCTTGTCTCTCTAATATCCTGGGATCAGCAAGTCAACAACACAGCAAACAATAATGAAATAAGAGAATTCATGCACAGTGGAAAGTTTCTTGTTAATATTTTTATAAGGTGGTAGTTTTCTTCTTTTCCACTACATCCAAAATTTTCCTGAAATTCACTATATTGCTAAGTCATTTGTCTTGATTTTAAAGATTAACCAGTATATTTAAACTCAAATTCTTTACATTTATTGTAAAGAAAAAAATAGTTAATTGCATTTTGAAACTTTTCACTGTTAGATTGCCCAATGCTGGCCCTTTAATTGTATCATTCTGAACAATCTGTTATCTTACATTCGCCTGGTACAACCAACACTGATCTTTTTTATTTTTGCATACATGTGGACAAAAGTATTGCTTGCACATCATGATTGTTGCTCTGATACATAGTTTAGTTTTAACCATACTTGTCTTGAAAATGATTGATTGATAGTGTAAGGAGGGAGAGAGTTAATCAACCTCCCAGCATACTCTAACCTTGTTCTATACCCTGCCACTATTCTATTGCATACTCCAAAGATATCTTTAAATAGCATTATTTTTAAATATTTGTATTACCATACACTTGAAGCATTGGTCATAGACCCAGACCTCATTGGGCTGGACACTGTCCAAACACAAAACAAAGACATTCACTGCACCCAAAGAGCTTACACTCTAAATACAAGGCAAATAACAGATGGATGTAGACAAAGCACAGGAACACAGTAAAACAATATTGCTCAGTATGATAGGTAATAGCCATTGCACACCAACAACCTGTTAGACTTTTTAGGAGATTTGAGCAGGGATTTGAAGGTAGATAATTAGGTAATCTTGTAATGTTTATAAAGTGGCCACTGAAGCATATGGTGCAGGGTGGGCTATGCAATATGTGTTTTGTTTGAAAATGTATCAGGTGAGCATCATGGGCCAATCAAATGCAAGCATCAACAGCTTGATAGGGAATAAGAGATGATAGACTGGAAATTGTGTTCACTTTCAAGCCCCTTCACAGTGAAACAGGTTTTGACTTAATAAAGAAGGGGGAGCGAGAAAGGGATGCAAAAAGGATGATATAGTCAAAGCAACATTATGAATGAATAGGAGTTGGGCAAGCCTGCATCTGTCAAGGTCAGAGAAAGAGATGTTGCAGTAATTAAGATGCAAGATAAAGTTGGCAGAGAATTTTAGCTGTGTGGATGGATAAGAAAGACTGTATTTAGAGCTATTACTCAGAATGAATCAGCTTGATTTAGACTTCACTTGGATGTCTAGACCAAGAGAGAAATTTGAGTTGCAGATGACACCCTACTTGGAGCCCTGAGTGATAGGTAGGAAGGTGAAGATTGTGATGATGACCATTGGCTACTCTACACCTCCCTTGGTTGCTTTCCAGCCTTCTCAAGGATCATAGAACTTGCTCTCCCCCTTGGCCTTCATCCTCTCTAATTCTGATTCAGTCTTCCTCTTTATACTAATCACCCTGCTCTTGCCAGGCCTGCTGATGGAGGGGAACAAAAGGAGCAACTGCCCCGGGGCCTGGTGATACAAAAGGGCCCACAGCTCTCAGGGCTGGAGCCCAAGGCCCCATAAATTGCTTCCGGAGCACTGCACCATGCACTCTGGGCAGCTCTAAGGGCTGGGAGGAGAAGGGGCATCATGGTCCAGATGGTGCTGAGGGCTGGTTGCCCCTAGCCCTGCCCCTTCCCCCCCAAGGTCCTGGTTCTTCCAGGGGCATGGAGCAGGGTCTCCCCACTTTGCCCAGGGGCTCAGTGAGGCTGGTGGTGCTGCTGGCGCCTGCCCAGCATCCGGCACCTGCTCAGCATCCTGCTCCTGGGCTTCATGATCAACTAAACCTTACTCTTCCTCCAAGTGCAGCTTAATATGTTAATTGGCCTCCAGCACACACTGATCCATTTAGGCCGGGCCCAAGTGGGACACAAAACATAGGCTCTCACATGAAGAAACACATATGCATAGAAAGTGATAAATGTTACACACAACCTAGGACGGTGTTTCTTAAACTGTGTTCTGTGGCACCCTTAAAGGGACAGGTGACTTTTTTCCCCCCTCAATAACTTTCCCCCCAACCTTTTTTTTTTTGTTGTTGTTGTTCAATAACTTTTCCCCGGCCTCTTTTTTTTTGTTTGTTTAACAAAAAGTCCTTGGTGTTCCTCATAAAAAAAATTATTGTTTGGTGTTCCTCCATCTTAAAAAGTTTAAGAAACACTGACCTAGGATGTTCTATAGAATAGGGACATACACCCATTATTTGCTTGGGCTCATATACAGCAAGAAAATGTAGTCCAGAACAGAATTACAAAACTGACAGCAAGTGTTGATGCTATTTAAAATTGGTTCCTTTCTAATGGAATCAAGAGAGAAATAGTCTGTGTAAATGTGTTTTTAATGGTTTTGCTGTGTTAAATACAAAAAATTAAGAAAGCAATCCAATTGCTTTTATATTATAAAAGTGAAATCCTGCCTGGGACCATCTTCACCCAATTCTAATTGCCAGGTAGGGAAATAAGCTGAGAGGTAGCTGCCAACATAGTTGGGAGCATGATTTTGAAGTACTTTCTAGGACAGTATTAAGACCTTCAATAATATTTTTGGCATACTTGTAAAGATAAGGTGGATCAGACTCATATTCTTTCTCCTGCTTTAAGTTCTAGTGAGCAGTCACCAGATCAATTTCAAGGGAAGTTCAGTTAGGGACAATGGTCCTTCTAATTTTTTCCATCCATGTGCAGAATACATTTTGTTATGTGCACCAAGGCATATACACATTTGCCACACCAGTAAAAGCACATACTGCTGGCTGTAGTCACTGTGGCCACTCTGCTAATCAGCTGGGCGGCATTTAAATCTCTCCTGAATGGCCACCAAAGTGCTCAACTTACAGAGAACGCTGGTTAGGGGTCTGTACTCTTTTGAATGTACAAGATAAGCATCTGAAATAAATGGGTGAGGTTTCCACATGTAACAGAATTTTCAGTAACATCACTTTTGATAAAGGACATTGTCTTGTTTTATGGCTTCACATAACACTGCTCTACAGCCAAAATACTTCTGAAATAAATGTAGTCAAACTTTACTAATTCTGGGTCACTGAGAACGAAAATGATGCTTAAAATTGTTGATTGGCTCTAGTTTTCAAGATATGCTATTGGGTCAGTATATACGACCCTTGACTTGGGAATGGCGGAGGATAAGTGAGTTATAAAGGGAAGGGATCTCAATTTAAACCAGAAATGACTAAAATACATCTTTGACTGGATCTATGACTAAATCTATGACTGGGTTTGGACAGTACTTGCTTTTTAGGCAAAACAATGAATGATGCAATCTGAAGCTGGTATTGCGTCATACATGATATGAATTGCATCCCGTTATTCCTAGAAGTCATGGATGAAGCAATCATAACGAAGCTTACATCACTCTGCTGAACAAATTGCCCTATATCAGCTCTAGAAATCATACAGTGTCGTGCTCTCTTATTTGTCAGTGTTTGATTTTGCAAAGGGACACATTTCTGTTTAGCCAAAGTGAGCAGAGATGCCTCGTACTTGTGTGAACAGTGCAGATAACTTCTGCTATGTTTGTGGTGAAGTGACTTTTGCATCACAAAAGCGCAGTATAAGCACTATGGTTAAGAAAGCCTATCACCTTTATTTTGGCTGCAAAATTGGAGATCAGGACAAGAGGTGGGCCCCACACATGCTGCAACACTTGTGCAACAAATCTTCGCCAGTGGTTGAACAGGAAAAGGAAATCTATGCCTTTTGCAGTGCCAATGATTTGGAGAGAGCCAACAGATCATACCAGCAATTGTTACGTCTGCATGGTGCCTCCAGTTGGGAAAGGTGTGTCAAAGAAGAAAAAAGTGGACTGTGCATTATCCAAACATTCCATCAGCTATACGCCCAGTACCCCACGGAGAAGGACTGCCGGTTCTTGATACACCAGAATCATTCTCACTTGAGTCAGATGAGGAAGAGGAAGAGGATGAAACTTCTGATCCTGAATCATCAATGTCACAGGACCCACATTTTCTCCCATCCTCCTCCTCTGAACCACACCTCATAACACAAGGTGAACTGAATGACCTTGTCAGGGATTTGGAACTACCCAAGAGCAAGGCAGAGCTATTGGGCTCCAAACTACAGCAGTGGAATCTCCTGGCAGGTGATGTTAGGGTTTCCATGTTCCGTGACCGTCAAAAGGATCTTGTCCCATTCTTCTTCATGGAAGGTGCTCCATTTAATGAATACAAGAGACAAGCCAAGAAGCGCCAAGTAGACACTGAATAGGACTAAACTATGTACATAATAGTTTTTTGCCTTTTGTTTCATAATAAATTTTATTTATATAACCCTTTTGCTGATTTTCAAAGTGTTACATAAACAGGACAGGTGAAATATTATCATGTAAAGCAACCATAAACACATGAAAAGACCTAGGTTTACAATTTATGATTAAAACTCTACTATCTACACAATATACATAGACGTAAGATGTAAAAACTTAAATATCTTGGAAACAGTAGCCAATCAGCTGTTTTAATTGTCATATTTGAATTCAGCACATCAAAATAGATAATAAATAGTACATTTTATCTCTGAAGCAGACGACTTCTAAAAAATTGTAGACCAGTGTAATAGGAGAAATGTAACAATAAATTCAACTCAGTGTTCATATAAACGGAGCAATATATGTGCTTATTCTAAATTACTTTTATTTTAGAAGGGAGAAATGTATATATAAAGAAAGACAGCGATTCACTCTAATATTCTGTATCTCAACTGAAACAAAAGGTGACAGCTGCATTATAACTTCTCTAGAAGGCAGATAGGTGCCTATATTTTAAAATGTAGTGGACGGAGAACAAAATAGCTACATCTTTTAATTATCTATATACATACTCAATCTCAAAAAGAAGAATAATGTAGAGACAGTGAAGGGGGCAGGACAGGAGTCTAAAGGAAGGACACACTAAAGTAATTCATTTTACCAGCTGTTGAAGTGTTGACTTCTTAGTGAAAGTAACATTTTAATGGACAGAACTTTCACAGTAGCATCAATTTCTCTCCAAAAAGAAACAAAAAAGAATTGTACAGTAAAACCTGTGTTATCCGGCACGCTCGGGGATTAGGGCGTTCCAGTTATCTAAAAATTCCAGTTATCTGAGGGTCCCATCAACATAGGAAAAACCAATGGACAATAATAGTAAAACTCAAATTTTTAATATTGGTAGTTTTGTAGTGTGAGGCAGTTGGTCTCACATTTCTATTTTGAATTAAAGATGATTAGTACTTCTTAAATAAAAAATTGTTAAGCCAATCATGGTAAACCAAGCCAGGCCTGTACTCCTGAAGATGTGATAGTATTGTGGCTAGGGGCAATGCCGGTTAACAAAGTTTTCTGGTTAACAGAGTGCCAGATAACAAAGGTTTCACTGTATTCAATAAAATGTGTGCCAGTCTAAAGCCCAGCTTCATAAAGCTCTGGCTGCTGGCCCGGCCAAAGAGTTGTAGTTGGCTGCACCACGTGGCTGGGTGGCTCCCAGCCAGGGCAGAGAGCAAGCGGCTGGGTGGGTGGGCGCTGAGCAGCACGGGGCCCTGAAGGTATGGGGCCCAAGGCAACCGCCTTTCTGGCCTGTCCTAAGGCTGGGCCTACCTGGCTGAGATGCTTTAGTTAAAGCTGCCCTGCTTTGAGCTGAAGGTTGGACTAGGTGACCTCCTGAGGTCTCTTTCTACGCTGATCTTCTATGGTTCAGTCAATCAGATTAAGTGTTAATTTGATCTTGAGCTAGTAAGAAAACTAATAAATGGCATAATTTAAAAAGGTATTCTTTTATAAATATAGTATTCTTTGGTTGGCAGAAATACAAGCTTTATTAGGAGCAGGATGAGGTCCTGATTTTTTTTTATGACTGTGGCAAGAAATCATGTCATATCCAGTCACAGTATAATGAATATAATGAAGTAATTGTAAAAGAATAATTCTGTAATAAGTTTCATGTCTCCTACTTTTAAAACTGGGACAGTTTATAACTCTTTTAGGGTATGATTCCATTAAATGCATGTTTTATCTTGATAAATCTAGATTCTCAGGGATGGTCATTTAGTATCATCCCTGCCCTAGGAACAAAGTGGAACACACTGTACAGGTACTATAGACAAGAGAGACAGAGACCAAGAATAGTTGTTGAATAAGAGGCAGATGTATTTACTATATATAAACTACTTGAAGACATTTTGGTGAGGCTTTGAGATAAGATCCCCTCAGTTTTCCAGTTTCATAGAAAGGGATTATCCGAGGTAAAGACCTATACCTACAAGCTTCACAACCTTGCCATTTTGGTAAACATGGCAGTTTACAATTTATTTGATGGTGAACTGATTAAATATAAGCCAAAATCATGAGATTTTAAACAACAGGAATCCTTAAATAATCTTCACTCTGCACTGGTGTCACCATGGCTATGTCTACGCAGCAGCGTTATTTCGGAATAGCGTCAGTTATTCAGAAATAACGTAGTGCATGTCTACACAGCAAGCCCGTTATTTTGAAATAAATTAAAAATAATGGGTTTCTTACTCTGACTCTGTAAACCTCATTTCATGAAGAGTATGGGAAGTCAGGGGAAGAGTGCTCTATTTCAAAATAACTGCTGTGTAGACTAAGGATGTTAAAATGCAATTATCTGGCTAATCATATACTCAATACAGTTTGTACTGGCTCTGTAGTCACCGTGCTGTCACTCTGTATTTTAAATGTAGTAAGAGTAGCCTTTAAATGTAGCCTGGCAGCTTTTACTACATTTAAAATGCAGAGGCGCAGCAATCAGGACAAGCCAGGCTTGCCCTAAGTCCAGCAGCCCCTGTTTGCGGCAGACAGCCCTGGTGTACAAATATACATTATTTTATTGGCTAGTTCATGAAACCTTTACTCAGGCTAAACTCCTGTGGACTTCAGAGTTTTGTCTGAATAAGGACTTCAGGATTTCGCCTTCTATTTTTAAGTTATTTTTATTTATAATAAATGAGTCTGATAAACAGAATATCTTTTAAACAGCAGATCTCTTCTTTTTTCCACTATTTGCCAATACTTGTTACTTTATCATGAATCTTGATCTTTTACTTAAAGCCATCGCTGCTTGAGATAAAATGATTACATGAGCATCTCAGCTTTCATTTAAAAGTAACAGTCAGTTTCTATCATGGTTGGTGAGAAAAGCTTGTGCTTTGTAACTCGTTTTGTTTTGCCTTTCCCCTAGTTTGTCATAACACAGCTGTGTTGATTTTCTAGGTGTGCTGAAAATTACACACCTATTTTTACAGGTGTTTTTGGAGCGGGATCAATGTTTGATATGGAACTGACATACTTGGCAATATTCCGTGGGGACGTTTTTGTCCTGTTATGGCAGCAACAATGTTTACATTTTTGACAAAGCAGCTAGAACATTGAATAGATGTTTTTAAAAGTTAATTTTGAGGAAATAGATAAAAATAAACAAGTACTGGATATATGTTTTCCTGGATGAAAATAAAAGGATTATTCACAGTTCACCAAAGTACAGTTTATCCTTTTTTAAATCTGTGTGTGTGTTTGATTTCCTGGCACATGTGTTAGAGGATTATTGGTTTGAATCTCTGAATTGTTTCTTTCTCACTGCTGTAAATAGAATAGCAGTGTCTATTAGTTTGCAATGCAGTTCCTATGGGATGTGCTGTGTTCAGTGGATTCCTATGTAGTTGCTCATCTTTATATCACATTAATGACAAAAGAAAGCATATGGTGACTTTAAAGTATTAGATTTTGGAAACAAGTTCAGACTTTTTATTATCAGAAGCCAGGGACCGCAATCTCTTTCCAGTTGTATCTCATGCAACTTTATTCACTGGAGGATATGCGTGTGAATTTCATAGAAAATTTTCATTTTCTTTTCTTGGTCCATACAATAAAATATTCCCATGGGAACCAACATTGTCAGTCCTTTAAAAGAACAGTCTTATTAGCTTTTTTTGTTGCTTTGAGGGGATGTTTGTGATGAATTCTAGCAGAGGTGATTTTCCTCTTTTATTACCTTTGCATCATAGCTACTTTATTTTAAGGAAGTGTTATGAGTTGCAGTAAAAACAAACAAATCATTTTTTCCCAAGTGTTATTGTAATACTGTATATTCTATTACCAGGGTCATTTAATATTGAGGTTCAGTCTTTCACCGGTAGAGAATCTTGGCACCTGGAAGTAGTTAAGATAATTAATCTATAGGACATAAGACCCAAGGAGGAAACCATTTACTAAGATCACAAGATGTTTTTGAATAACATGAAATCAGACCACTTCAATAGTAGTCATAATTATGAAGAGCTTCAGTCATTGGAGATGCATTTTAGCCCATGGTCACTGTCATATAAGATCTTTGCACAATTACCTGTGAATTGAATACAGAGCTATCTGGAATCACAAGTAATTTCTCACAGTCATCTGCAGATTATTGTCTAGATCGGAAGATGGCAAAGCAGTCTTCTAACTGGGCCACTTCTTGTCCAGGAGTGTTGGCCACCCCAACTGTGGGGAATGGGAGGTTCCTGGCAACTGCAGTTACTGGCATATAGGATTGGGCAATGCACAGGATACTCCATGCAAGCCTACGACCAAGCATAAGGCTGTTTATCCCTCTGGATACCTGGACTCTGACTGGGAGGGAGTGGCTGTTTAGGCAAGCAAGGGAGGGCTACAGCTGGGTTCTGGAGGGGGAGGGAGATGCATGTATTTGGGCTGGGGCTCCCACATCTGAGCTCTGTGGAGGAAGGGGTGGTGGGTGTCTGGGCCCCCAACTGAGCTCTGGGCAGGGAGAAGAGGGCAGAGAAAACAGGAAGTGATTTCTCACAGGGGTTTCTTTAACACTCTACTCCTAGGGGAAATTTTGTGTGAGTCTGCATTGTTACAGACATATTAGCTGACAGGTATTTTGAAATTACCACCATCATTGAAACTGCCATGATTATGTAATGTTATTCTGACAAATAAAATTAACAGAATTTTAAAATATTGTGCACAATTTAAAATTGGGGGCTAGTAGAATGCCCCCAGATGTATGGAATATATCTGTTTGAGTAGCATAGTGACAATGAAACTAGCTAGTGAAAGGATCAAGTTGAAGCATAGAGGTCTATTTCACAAAAAAACACCACCAAAATCAATGAGTTCCTGATTTGCCTCACCCACAGATAAGTATATGTATTTTTTACTAGAATTTTCATGATTGGTGTGATATCTGTGTATAAGAAAAGTGACTGGAATCGTGTACAAAGTATGTCATGTAAGGAATCAATAGAAAAGTTATGGATTGCTATGTATGATCATTTTTATATGCATGTATCATCTTTGTATTCAAAGTTATGAATATTGGCCATTTATCTGTATCTCAAACATATTGTATGCCTGGGTGATATCCCTAGGCAGATAGATTGACATCAGGGCTAGACAGCTATGTATTGATGGCATATTAAGGACAGCTCACAATGGGCCATTGAAAAAAGTCATCCCACCCAGTAAACCTTTCCTGTGGATACCTCAGAAAGAATGTGGTTAACAGCTGACTGTATAAGTCAGCTAGGCATGTACAGGTATGTGATATGCTCACGTGATCCTGGACTCCATCTTGTGCCAGTAACTTTCCATACACTAGGGTTGCCAACTCTCCCAGACTGGATGGACTTAACACCATTGCTCCAATGGCCTTTAATTATATTGTCCCTTTCCAACCTGAGTGCTAGTCAGATTTTCAGGACCCAGGGGATGTTCCAATTGGGAGTAGAGATTGCTAGCAGAGGCTGGTGTTTTATTTGGTGCAATTTTGTTTATTTACAAGGAATGTACAAAGTCCTATTCCTCCAAATGCAGAAGGAACTGAAACCAGGGGACAGCTTCTTTGCATGCAGCCCAAACTTCTTTTAGCCAGCACCCCTAACCAAAACCTTTCTCTTGGCTTCTGCTAGGGTCACACTGTGCTGAAGGCAGCTGTTTTGCTTTCTTGCTATTGTTCCCACTGCACACCCAAATCAATACTCAGCATATCTCTTCTGTCTGTACAGTTTAAAATTCCTGGTTGTGCTCACATGACCTTTGGTTTTAGAAGGTGGCCTGTGATTAACTTATCTTTGCAGTTACATTAACTGAAGGCAGAAATCTGCTCAGGTCTAATTTGGAACCCTGACACAGGCACAGCCGACAAATTTGACTTGAGAGAAACTTTTCAATCTGACCCAATACAGTCACAACACTTCCCCCAAACCTGTATCCACCCCACCACCACTGCCTTCACCTTGGTCTGGTGGGGGCTTCCTGCTCCCAATGCCAAGTGCCCAGAATCTGTCCCTAGTTGGCTACTGCCTGCAGGGTTGGCTTAGCAGTGGTTGGAAACTCTTGTGAGTTTCCACCTCTTCGTTGCGCTGTGTAGTCTACAGAGTGAGGTGCACTGCTCCTTGTCAGTACACTTGCTCTGCAGCACACACAGAGCACAGCCAGGTGCCATCCCAAACTCATGGGCAACAGGAGATGATCACAGAGAACCTGACCTGAGAGGATGAGGCTCTTTTCAAACCCAACCCTAAGAGTTACAGCTGACTCATTGGGTTGGGTCAGTTCGCAAGATTATAATTCACCTCTATCCATAGGCACCAACTCTATGAGTGCCCTGGGGCTTAAGCACCCATAGGAAAAAAAAATATAGTGTTCAGCACCCTCCATGCATAGCTGTTGGCTGGGCTGGCAGGAGATGCTTGAGGAAGGATGGAGAGCAGCAAGTGGTGGTGGGAGGGGGCCCTTAGGGTAGGGAACAAGGTGAGGGTGGGGCCTGAATGGTGGAGCACCCACTGGGAAAAATGAAATTGATCACGCCTCTATCACTCTTAAAGAGAATGTGACACAGCCTATAACATGCTTTCAACCATCACATAATAATGGGTCTACTCATAGGGTAATTATCAACATACTTTTGTATGGGAATGTATCCACAGGTGCCTAACCGCCAGGGGGCACCTCCTCCTAGTCACTCAGGAATTAGCTCATTCGACTGTGGAGCATCCCCTTTCAGATGGGGCCTAACCCTGGGTTACCTACTTTTATCTCCACCCCTGGGTACTGCTCTATCACAGTGCCCCCACACTCTGGGGTTCTCACACTCTGGGAACTCCCAACCCCCTATACCCACCTTACCTCAGTGACCCACTGTCAGTCTTCATCTAGCCCCTACCTCAAGGGCAAACTGCAATCTGGCAGACTGCATCATTGGCAAAGGGGTGTGGACCTGCTATCCTAGCCACCACTCCGCAGTCCTAGTTGCTTCAGGCCCTCCAGCCTTGGAGCTTGCCTGGCCAGAGCTTCCCCAGCCCTACTGTAACAACAAGAAGCCTCTAGCTTTCCAGCTGGTGCAAGAGCCTTTATTTATAGTCCCCTCAGCTGGGCCCTAATCACCTAGGGTTGGCTTTTATCCTTAAAGGGCCAGTGCAGGGAAGATACCAGTCACAGAGCACAAGACATGGAGCTTATACTCTCATCAGGAAAAGAGGCTCAACAGTTTTCATATGCATTGCCTAAGGGTATGTCTACACTATAAAATGTTGTCAGGAAAACGGCTGTTTTTCTGACAAAACCTGAGTTACGTCCACGCTGCAATCGCGTTCTTCAGAAAGTACTGTAAATTGAAAGAAGAGAGGGGGTTTTCCGGTGTTGGTAACCCTCTTTCTACGAGGAAGAAGCCTTTTTCTGAAAGAGCTTTTTCAGAAAAAGGCATGCGTGGACGGGGAAGAGAGTTCTTTCGAAAGAAGAGGAAAGAGGAAAAAGGACAGGTGCCCTTGTGGCCACTCCGTCCATAGTAATCACAGTTTACATGCGAGACAGGGTCCATTCAGTGTGGACACTATCTTTCGAAAAAGCGGATCGCTTTTTCAATGCACTTTTGTGTGTGGACACTCTCTTTCAGAAGAAGATTTTTCAGAAGTCTCTTACGAAAAATGGTTCTTCTGAAAGAAGCCTGCAGTCTAGACATAGCCAAAGTTGACTCTTTGGCATCTCCTGAAGGGACAGAGTCACCAATACCGAGGTGCTGAAGCAGGCCAGCATACCCAGCATGCAAACACTCCTCAAACAGAGACACCTCCACTTGCTAGAGCATGTGTGCTGAAGAAATGATGGGTGCATCCCAAAGGACATCCTCTATGGCAAAATGACATCTGGAAAAAGACCCCAAAGGAATCCAAAATTGCATTTCAAGGATGTGTTTATGTGAGACCTCAAAGAAATGAACATGGCTGTGGATAACTGAGAAGATCTCATTCAGGACCATAGCCTTTGGAAACAAGAGCTTAACAACAGTCTCCAGAGGAATGAGAGGATGCAGTCCAGCTTAACAGAGGAGAAAAGAGATTGATAAAGGCAGAGCCCAAAGGGTTGAAACATCACCTTTAAATGTGACAGATGTGGCAGAGATGGTCTCTCTCAGATGGGTCTCTTGAGCCACAGCAACACCTGCCATAAAACTGAGTAAATTCTTTGCCTTGCAGAGGCACACGCCCATAGTCTCTAGAGATTGAATGATGCCAGCTACTACCTGGGATATTTACTCAGTTTAGGCAAAACTCCCATCAAAGGGTGCGCCTACACAGCAGGGCTTAACTCGAAATAAGCTACACATATTGAGCTACATCAATTGCGTATCCTATTCGAAATAGCTGATTTCAAAATAGGGAGCATCTACACAGCACTTATTTTGAAGTAGAGCACTCTTCCTCTGACTTCCCTTACTCCTCGTACAATGAGGGTGACAGGAGTAGGAGTAAGAAGCTTCCAGATTGCAGGCCCTGGTTCTCATGGGGGACTTTAATCACCCTGACATCTGTTGGGAGACCAATACGGCAGTACACAAGCAATCCAGGAAGTTTTTGGAGAATGTTGGGGATAACTTCTTGGTACAAGTGCTGAAGGATCCGACCAGGGGCCGTGCGCAGCTTGACCTTCTGCTCACAAACAGGGAGGAACTAATAGGGGAAGTAGAGGTGGGTGACAGCCTCGGAAGCAGTGATCGTGAGATGGTAGATTTCAGGATCCTGACCAAAGGAAGAAAAGAGAGTAGTAAAATACACACTTTGGACTTCAGAAAAGCAGATTTTGACTCTCTCAGAGACCTGATGGGCAGAATTCCCTGGGATGCTAACATGAAGGGGAAAGGAGTCCAGGACAGCTGGCAGTGTTTTAAAGAAGCCTTATTGAAGGCACAGAAAGAAACCATCCCGATGCGTAGCAAGAGAGGCAAACATGGTAGGAGACTGGATTGGCTTACAGGGGAAGTCCTTGGTGAACTTAAGCACAAAAAGGAAGCTTACCAAAAGTGGAAACTTGGACAAATGACCAGGGAGGGGTATAAATATATAGCTTGAGAATGCCGGGAGGTTATCAGGAAGGCGAAAGCGCAATTGGAATTGCGACTGGCAAAGGATGTGAAGGATAATAAGAAGGGTTTCTACAGGCATGTTAATAAGAAGAAGGTGATCAGAGAGGGTGTGGGGCCCCTACTGGATGAAGGAGGTAACCTAGTGACAGATGATGTGGGGAAAGCTGAAGTACTCAATGCTTTCTTTGCCTCTGTATTCACGGACAAGGTCGGCTCCCGGACTAATGAGCTAAGTGTCACAAGATGGAATGAAGATGGACAGCCCTTGGTGGGTAAAGAACCGGTTAGGAACTATTTAGAAAAGCTAAATGTACACAAATCCATGGGTCTGGACTTAATGCATCCGAGGGTACTGAGGGAATTGGCAAATGTCATTGAGGAGCCTATGGCCATTATCTTTGAAAAGTCGTGGAGATTGGGAGGGATCCCAGATGACTGGAAAAAGGCAAATGTAGTGCCCATCTTCAAAAAAGGGAAGAAGGATGATCCAGGGAACTATAGGCCGGTCAGTCTTACCTCGGTTCCTGGAAAAATCATGGAAGGGATCCTTAAGGAATCCATTCTGAGGTACTTGGAAGAGAGGAAAGTGATCAGGAATAATCAGCATGGATTCACAAAGGGCAAGTCGTGCCTCACCAATCTGATTAGCTTCTATGATGAGGTAACTGGCTCTGTGGACATGGGAAAGTCAGTGGATGTGATATACCTTGACTTTAGCAAGGCTTTTGATACGGTCTCCCACAATATTCTTGCCAGCAAGTTAAGGAAATGTGGATTGGATAAATGGACGGTAAGATGAATAGAAAGCTGGCTAGAAGGCCAGGCCTAGCGGGTAGTGATCAACAGCTCTATGTCAGGATGGCAGTCGGTTTCTAGCGGAGTGCCCCAAGGTTCGGTTCTAGGACTGGTTTTGTTCAATATCTTTATTAATGACCTGGATGAGGGGATGGATTGCACCCTCAGCAAGTTTGCAGATGACACTAAGCTAGGGGTAGAGGTAGATATGCCGGAGGGCAGAGATAGAGATACCCAGAAACCATCTACTTCAAGACAGACCCAAGAAAACCAACAATAGAACACCACTTGTCATCACCTACAGCCCCCAACTTAAACCCGTCCAACACATTATAAATAAACTACAACCTATACTGGAACAGGATACTAAACTCCGAGAGGCTCTGGGAGACAGACCCATAGTCTCCTATAGACAACCACCTAACCTCAAGATGATTCTTACCAACAACCACAGGACATATCCCACTAACACCAACCCTGGAACTTTCCCTTTCAACAAACCCCGTTGCCAGCTTTATCCACATATTCACTCTGCTGATACCATTATTGGACCTAACCAATTCAGTTATAAGATCAAGAACACATATTCCTGCTCATCCAGAAATATAATTTATGCTATCATGTGCCAACAATGTCCGTCTGCTATGTACATTAGACAAACGTCTCAGACACTTCGCCAAAGAATCAATGCACACAAAACAGATATTAGACAGGATCACAAAGAAAAAACAGTTTCTTGCCATTTCAACCAGAAAGGGCATTGTCTCAATGACCTGATTACCTGCATCCTGCTTCAAAGACCTTTTAACACCAGACTTGAAAGAGAATCCTCTAACTGTCATTCATGCTTAAATTTGACACTTTACACCTAGGTCTTAACAAGGACACTAATTACCTTACCCATTACAAAGATAGCTTCCCCAATTATCACCTCTAATATCATTAGCTCACAGACATTTACTTATCCCCCTTCTGTTCTGAAATTTGATTTGTCCTTTTCATATGTGTTCATTTTTTTTATTGCATCCTTCAGTATATATGGTCGTGCCAATTTTTTTCCACAATTTGATCTGAGGAAGTGGGTCTGGGCCACGAAACCTCATCATCTAATAAACCATCTTGTTAGTCTTTAAAGTGCTACATAGTCCTGTTTTTTGTTTCACAGAGTCCAGAGTGACTTAGACAAATTGGAGGATTGGGCCACAAGAAATCTGATGAGGTTGAACAAGGACAAGTGCAGAGTTCTGCACTTGGGATGGAAGAATCCCAAGCATTGTTACAGGCTGGGGACCAACCAGCTAAGTAGTAGTTCTGCAGAAAAGGACCTGGGGGTTACAGTGGATGAGAAGCTGGATATGAGTCAACAGTGTGCCCTTGCAGCCAAGAAGGCTAATGGCATATTAGGTTGCATTAGGAGGAGCATTGCCAGCAGATCCAGAGATGTGATTATTCCCCTTTATTTGGCTCTGGTGAGGCCACATCTGGAGTATTGTGTCCAGTTCTACGCCCACCACTACAAAAAGGATGTGGACGCATTGGAGAGGGTCCAGCGGAAGGCAACCAAAATGATTAGGGGGCTGGAGCATATGACCTATGAGGAGAGGCTGAGGGATTTGGGTCTGTTTAGTCTGCAGAAGCGAAGAGTGAGGGGGGATTTGATAGCAGCCTTCAACTTCCTGAAGGGAGCTTCCAAAGAGGATTGAGAGAGGCTGTTCTCAGTAGTGACAGATGACAGAACAAGGAGCAATGGTCTCAAGTTGTGGTGGGAGAGGTCCAGGTTGGATATTAGGAAAAACTATTTCACTAGGAGAGTGGTGAAGCACTGAAATGGGTTACCTAGGGAAGTAGTGGAGTCTCCATCCCTAGAGGTGTTTAAGTCTCGGCTTGACAAAGCCCTGGCTGGGTTGATTTAGTTGGGATTGGTACTGCCTAGAATAGGGGACTGGACTTGATGACCTTCTGAGGTCTCTTCCAGCTCTATGAGTCTCAGAAGTCCTCCAGCTTGACAGTATTTTGACACTATTTCGAAATAACTGCCTGCTGTGTAGACGTGAACTAAGTTATTTCGGAATAGCGCTAGTTATTTCAAAATAGTGTTGCAAAGTAGATGTACCGAAAGACAATAGTGGTTCTTCTTGAGGAAAGATCTTGTGAGATGCACTGTGCACTCAAAAAAATCCATTGACTTCTCTATTTTTGGGGATCAAGCCCAGAATAAAGACTTCAGGATTTAGCTAATTATTACTATTACGTAGAAGCAGCCTCAACCAAAGCCCCATGAAGTTAAAAGGCATCCTTCCATTGCCATAAAGGGGATTTGGATTAGAAACATAATTCAGAAATATTTTAAATATGTATAATTCTGAAGTTATTTTAACAAGTTTGATTATATTAGTAGGATTTTCCTTCTTAAAGAAGAGTTTTGCATGGCTGTCTTTTACTGTAGTTTCTGAGTGCCTGTAAAATGGATTGGCAATGGAGAATTTAGGATGGGATTTCTGGGACGTTGGTATATTTTGTTTGAGGGGAAGATAGCAGGGCTGGTGGTGTGAAATTTCCTCCCCATTATGATGGAAAAGCTTTAACAGAGATGAAAGTATTATACATAGTCACACTTTTCACTCATCTAATCACCTCTGAAAGTTCTTTCCCGAGTTGGCTCACCGAGACAGAGAATGCTTTGTTTATGGCCCCCACTCAGTATTGCCAGTGTCAAAGTCCAAAGCAAACCGAAAGGTCTCCAAACAGCCACAGAGTTATCACTGAGCACAAGACAGTGAGGTATTAGGCAAATTCCCAAAGACGCTTGGAATATGAAGCCTTAACTGATGATCTATACCGCAGTAGACAGTCCCCTCTATAGCAGGATATGGCAAGGTTTTCAAAGTCGTTCTAGCCTTTGTTATTTTGCTTTTACAAAAACCAGAAGCAGTAAATGGGGTTCTCTAGAAAGACATCGGAGCAGTGATAATATTTCTATAGCAACTATGTAGTTTCTCCACATTCTGGGTATATTTCTGTGCAGCTCAGACTCCCTCTCCCCACTTACCTCACCAGAGTTAGGGCATTAGGTACCTTTCAGGATCATGCCTTACATTCTGTTCTCAATAAAATAAGTGGCAAACACAATCAGGCCACCGAAGAAAGATTCAGCTACCGTCTGTCTTTCTAAAAATAACCCTCTAACACCATTTTACAGCTTCAACAATGGATGCTTTTATGTACCACTATCAATAGGGCAGTGGAACAAAACAATCGTTCTATGTGCAGACACTTTTAAATTTGTAAGCAGTTTGATCCTCCTAAAATGGCTTAATTAGCAGCAGTTTTGATTAATAAGACTCAACTAAATAATCTCTTGGTCTTATGATAACAGGGCTGTCGGCTGACTGGGCCACATGGCAAGCATTTACTTCAGCAGTAAGGTTTTGGACATCATGAGAAAGTAAAGATTTATCCAGCATTGTTTAAATACGGATCAAGGTCTTGAAAGTTGGTCTCACTCACCTCAGGAGAGGGCTCTAACCTCTAGACTATTTGTGGGGAGGAGGGAGTTGAAGATTTGTCCATCTGTCCATCCCATTCTGGATCCAAGAAAGATTGGTTGAAACAGTATGGTTCCATGAAAAGTGATGGTTTCAACATATCGGTATTTTTTCAGTAAAAAAAATAGTTCATCACAAAATTCCCACCAGCTCTACCCATAATACACACATTTGGTTTGCCATTGAAAAACCATTCCTATGCTAAGCCAGCCCAGACAAGCCAGCCAAAAGCACACAAACTGTTCTTTTCAAAACTGGCTTTGATTTATTAAATTGATCAGCTGGGAAGGCAATTTATTGTTCCACACAAGTCTCCAGAGCATCATTTCCATCAGCAAAGCTGTGGATGGCAGAAAGTGCTTAGCACTTTCCTTTGGTGGAAATAGTTGGAATTTGCCTCACAACTGCTGTTCTATGAGCTGAGAACAACACAGACACAAGGGAGAAACACAACATGCAAACAGCACAGGTGCTGATATACAACTTGACAAACAAAATAACCAAAACTGGTATATAATGTATTAGTTACACTCAGTCAGATGACAGGCTTACAGATAACACAGAATACCTTCTGCCAGAAAGTTCCTGTTGCAGGGATTGAAACTATCTTTGACATATCTATCTCTATCTAGATCTAGGCATGTTAGATGTGAATCCAAACACCTTGCATTTGCTTGCCTCATGCCTTGTCTACACTACTACTTTTATGGGCAAAACCTACATCTCATACACCTGAACAACTTAAATTTCATACGCATAAGTGGTAGTGAGAGCTTCTCCTGGTGTAATTATCTCGATGGAAGCACTCTCTACTGTTCGCATTGAGCAGCTACATGAGAACTTACAGTGGCAGAGCTGCATTGGTACAGTTGTGCTGCTGTATGGTCTCTAGTGTAGACATAGCCTGAAATAAAATTAAAGGAATATTACAAAGATTGTAACTGAAATGACTGCTTGAAAGGAGAACTGGGGGAAGGGGATCTGGTGGTTACAGTGGATCACAAGCAAAATGAATCACCAGAATAACATTATTGCGCAAAAAACAAAAGCAACCCCCCCTAACTATTTCCCCCACACACACTAAACATCATTCTGGGTTGTATTAGCAGAAGTGTGGTAAGCAAGACAAATTAAATGATTCTTCCACTCCATGCTGATAAGATCTCAACTGGAGGATTTTTTTTGGGTTGGGACTCCCAGTTTGAGAAACGCCGCCCATGAACTCTGTATAGTATAGGGTGAAAGTACACAAAAGACCAGATTTTGCAGTCTGTGATGCATTTTCCATGGCCGTGAATTTGGTAGGGCCCTATCTGTCATGAAATATATACACTTTACTGATCTAAGCAGCTCAATTATCACAGTTCTTTCCTGATCTAAGCAGCTTGATTATCACAGTTCTTACCAATTTTAATAGCTAACATGTTTTCAATATACTCTTGTGACCTTTAAATAATTTCATTTGCAGTGTTACTGCTATATTTGTGTACAGATTACTGCTTCTCACCTACTTGAAATAAATATATCTACACACACACAGTATCTTCTTTTATTGTAGGGAAAGAAATTGCGTACATTTAAAGTATTAAACACAGCATAAATTAATTGCTACATTAGTGCACAGTCTACTTTGCCAAAGACTGGTGAAGTCTGATGAAAAGGCTACCATGAGATTATTGATAGTAGAGTCAATGATTTAGCATGAATGTGTGTATGTATAGACAAAGGGCCTTGTCCTGCAGTTCTTATTGAGGTTAAAGTCCCATTCAAGCTTATAAGAGGCTTTGCTGGAGGAGAAATTGCAGGATGCATAAATATAGAGGTATCTTTGCAAGTATCGCTAGTGTTTCATTTTCAAATGAGAAATGACTATGAGTAGTTTCTCATGGCAAGTGACTTTTTCAGATGACAAACAATGGCTTTCTATTTAGATCCTAGAGCAAACATGGTGTTACCTTCAAAGTGACCCCTCAAAGTGGCATGACAGTCTCACCAGCCATTGTTTGCAAAAATAAGCTTCACCTATTTTTCCATAGCCAGGTTTACACAGAAAGGGGCTTATACATTTCAACTTAAAGATCAGGCAGGAGGGACCAAGCATAGTTTGGCATATTAGAGGCTTGTCATTTTGAAAAGTTATGCCTTCCACATTAACAGTTCTAACATACAAATCATGAAAAGAAAGGGTAGCAAATGAACAACTAGTTTTAGGAGTGTTGACCACCAAGGCTATGTCTAGACTATGCTAGACTTTCGAAAGAGGATATGCAAATTCCGCGGGAATTTGCATATCTTCTTTCCAGCTCACTTTCGAAAGTAGCACTATTTCACTAGGAGGATGGTGAAGTACTGAAATGAGTTGCCTAGGGAGGTGGTGGAATCTCCATCCCTAGAGGTTTTTAAGTCTCAGCTTGACAAAGTCCTCGCTGGGATGATTTAGTTAGGGTTGGTCCTGCTTTGGGCAGGGGGCTAGACTCAACCTCCTGTGGTCTCTTCCAGCCCTAGGATTCTATGATTCTAAGGCAGAGAGAAGCCCAAGTAGCTCAGGACTATGCTGACCCTGACTGCTTGATGGAGGTTCCCTGAATTCAGGGGTTCCAACAGCCTCTGTGGGCTCTGTATGAGTGGGGAAGCCAGCTCTGTGCACAAAGGGTTTGGGTGGTATCAAGGGCAGGGGAATGGGATGCAAGGTCCAGGAGGGGTTATGGGTGCAAAAGAAGATTCTGGCCTTAGGGAGAGGTGTAGGAAAGGGTGCAGGATCTGGGAAGGAGTTGTAACTTAAGAGAAGGGGGGAAAGGGTGAAAAAGAGGATGGGATGCCAGAGGCAGGCTCAAGCTGGGAGATGCTTACCTAGGCAGGTCCCAGCTAGCAGCCCTGCAGCAACCTGAGGCTCTCTGCTGAAGTCTCAGTTGGTTGGCTGCTGCTCCAAATTTGTCTGCTCTGGGCATGAGGGCAAGGGAGGAAGGGAGAAGGCTTCACACAGTGCCCCTGCCCCCAGCAAAATTTCTCAGCTCCTATTGGCTGGAAACTGAGAGATTTTGCTGGGGGGCAGGAGCAGCATGCAAAGTCTCCCTCCTCCCTCCCCAGCAGTCCAGAGTGGAGAGTAGCTGGCTATGTAAAGCATGAGCTGCTCTCTGCGTAACGGTTTCAGAGGGGCGGCCAGGATCTGGTAGCTTGGTGGGCCAGATCCAGCCCGCTGGCAGCCTCTTGCCCACCCTTGTTCTAAAAGAATGTGCTATTATGGAGGTGACGTTTGTGTTCCATATATTTGAATTCCAACATTCACCGAATATACCGCAGCTGCACTCAGTTTATTAGGTGTAGTTATATTGAGTGGGAGAAGACCTAACTGGAATTCTGTAGGTTTTATTGGCAGCTATGCACAGAGGTCTTCTTGTCAGGAAGATTAAGAACAGTATGATGGCATCTTCATCATATGCACCCATGGGAAAGAGACCCTTGAAGAATTCCACAGGTATTTCAACAATTTCTACCCCACCATCAACCTTAGCCTGGACCAGTCCACACAAGAGATCCACTTCCTTGACACTACGGTACAATTAAATAATGGCCACATTAACACCACCCTATACTGGAAGCATACCAACCATTACACTTTCATTCAGGACACAGCACACGATCGATTGTTTACAGCCAGGACCCAAAATACAACTGGATTTGCCCAAGTCCTACAGACAGACACAAACACATACAAGATCACAGATAAAAGAATTCTTTTGATACCACAAATAAGTCAATGTTTTGGGGTACGTCTAGACTGCATTGCTCTTTCGGGATACCGGAAGTATACGGAAATTGCAATGCCACGTTTTTAAAAGCGTTTTCTATTTCCTGAAATAGCAGGTGTGCTATTCCGGTGTCCCTGCAACTGATTAAGGGATTTGTCAGAATAGTGCCTTATTTTGAAATTTTGAAATGTGTAGACTGCGCAAAATTTCAAAATAAGCTCTTTCAATTTAGACCCGGAAAAAGCTACGCAATTTGAGTAACGCAAATTGTGTCGCTTATTCCGACAGAAGGGTGCTGTCTAGACACACCCTTATATTCTTATTATTTATATATTTTTACATTGCAACTCCCAATCTGATTGGTTCATACAATGGCCAGAAAAGTTTGTTCTGATACTCAGTAAGGGTACGTCTAGACTACGCTAGACTTTCGAAAGTGAATCTAGATGAGGTATTTTTTCTTAATATCCAACCTAGACCTCCCCCACTGTAACTTGAGACCATTGCTCCTAGTTCTGCCATCTGTCTCACACTCTTGGGCTGTAGTTTCTTTCTCTGCAGCCCCCTTCCACTCTTAGCAGCTGGCCCCTCTTGTTGTCCAGCTGAGCATCACTGGTCTTTGCTTCCTGCCTCCTCCTCCAGTTGCAGCCTAGTCAGTTAATTGTCCCATCTGGCCACCTTAACTTCTTCAGACCTGTGTGGGGTGGACACTCCAGCACACTAACTTAAATCTCTCTTGTGCAATTTAAGCCCATTGTTTCTTGTCCTGTCCCCAGTGAATAAGAACAGTGTTCACCCTCCTCATTATAACAACCATTTACATACTTGATGACTGTTATCATGACTCCCTTCAGTTTTCTGCAGACTAAGCAAAACATTTCCCCCATCTTTCCTTAGAGGTCATGTTTTCTAGACCTTTGATCATTTTTGTTGCTCTCTTCTTTGGATTTTTTTCAATTTTGTTCACATCTTTCCCGAAGTGTGATGCCCAGAACTGGACCTAATATTCCAGCTGAGGACTTATCAGTGCTGAGCAGACCAGAAGAATTACTTCTTGCCTACATCTACACTGCCCTCTCTTGCGCAAGAAAATATGCAAATGAGGTGAAGCGGTGAATATCACCGTGCCTCATTTGCATACTTAATGAACCACCATTTTGTGCAAGAGCCGTTCTGCCACTTTTTTTCAGGAAGAACGGCTCTTGCGCAAGAGGGGTTTTTTTCACAAAAATCGTGGCTCATTAAGTATGCAAATGAGGTGCAGCGATATTCACCGCTTCACCTCATTTGCATATTTTCTTGCGCAAGAGAGGGCAGTATAGACGTAGCCCTAATGCTTTGCTTGCAGCAAACCCTCTAATACATCCTAGAATGATGTTCACTTTTTTTGCAACAGTGTTACCCTATTGACTCATATTTAGTTTGTGATCCTCTGTAACTTCCAGATCCTTTTTCATAGACCTCCTTCTAGGCAGTCATTTCCCATTTTACTTTTGGGCAATTGATTATTCCTTCATAATTGGAGTACTTTGCATCTGGCCTTGTTGAATTTCGTCTTATTTATTTCAGACCATTTCTCCAGTTTGTCAAGACCATTTTGAATTCTAGGACCGACACCTATGGGATCCTATTCAATATGCCCTTACAGTTTGACTGTGAACTATTGACAAATATTTTCTGGGTATGTTTTTCAAACAAGTGGTGTCCCCATCTTATAGCAGGTAAGACTCCAGCAGTTCTTTAACCTGCTTTCCCTTATCTTTGTCCTCCCTTCTAGGTGTTGCACAATACCTACAGCTCTGCTTTTTTCCCTCCTCCCTTCTTCTCCTGCTGCCCATGCTCATTCCCACTTGGCTGCTTCTTTTGTCTCCCCTTCACTTCCATCTACATGTATTCTTACCCTGTGTTTGGCAGGCTTAGTTTATATAGGTTCTGTAATACTTGCTGATAGGATCACAAGGGTTTACTGGAACTGCAGCACACACAGGAAGGACTGATCTTCCTACTACCACACCCTCCTAGATCAGATACAACAACACAAGATCACGTGTTAACACTAAGATATAGCAGCATTCATTGGCAGAGATGCTATCTGCACTGAACATCATGCTCCTTATACCAGGTTCAACACTGTTATATCGGAATTCCTCTCTTCCTTTGTTTGCCAAAGGACTGCTCTCTCATCTCACTTGAGTTCTCTTCAAAACACACTTCTACCATGCCTCAGCCTGTAAAAACAAAGATAGGAATGAAAGTCTGGAAGTCAAAGTAAAACTACCTGCCAGAAGATTTGAGCCTTAACTAGTATATCCTGAATATTAAAGTGACTGTTCACTTCCAATTTTATTCTGCATTATATTCTTCTTTCCTCATGTAATCTGCATTCTTCCTCTTCCCAGCTTCATTTCAAGAATTTACTGCCCTTAGAGAGGCATCACCTGAGCACATATCTCTGATCTTAACTTTCTCTGGGCTCCGAAGTTTTGTCACCTCTCTTTCATCCCTGCTGAAACTAAGATTCTGTCCCTCAACACGGTTCCTGGCTGACATTATTTTGGATGCTGATTAATCTTCTATTGCCCATACTAAAGATATAGTTTCAAGTACTTTCTTATTCTCTCTGGGACATCAATCTAAATACTTTAATTCCATCTTATGAAAATTTTCTAATTATCAAAAAATTTCAAGTGCTATACCATACAATTCCTGGCCAGATAATATCCAAAGTATCTTTAAGTCTTGCAGTAAAGGCAAGGAGGTAGAGATGGGGAGCTACTGGGAAAAATAAAAGGAGCTGACAGAATGAAGAGGTAGGTCAGTAATTCTCTTTTGTAGTGATGTATAGCTGGGAAAAAAGGAGTCAGAGTACAAGGATACTAGCTAGGAGAGATGAAACAGAGAGCAAAGTAATAATAATTTAAGAGTCCTCTCTGTTTACTTGATAATAACTATTGGAGGGGAAAAAATTCTCAGCAATAGCAAAGACTACAAGAGTTATTCCTCACCTTTTTTGAAAAGGGTCATGGACTCATTCATTTCTATGTGCATGGCCATCAGGCAACATGTAAGCATCCAGTTAGAGATGATGCTAAGAGTATGACACTAAAGGAATAATGTCAAAATAAAAGTTCCTTAGGGAAACATTGCTTTAAATCCAAAGGATCTCAAAAGGGGCATAGGAATGAATACACATATTTGGTACATATTAATCACTGATATCATGAAGAGAGACAGCAGAACAATGACATGAGCAAGAAAGCAAATCAAAGAGAAGAAATTAAAATACCAGTGGACTGACTGTGTCACAAAAACAATAGCCCTTTGCACATAATAGAATGGAGACTGAAGGGTAGAATGGAAAGCAAGAGATACCAAACTGTTGGTTTTGTGTGATCTATATTGTTACATTCTGGCTCTGTCAGGGATGTTGATTACACTATGGTCCAACAGTTTTTGTGTAGTTGACTGAGTAAGATTGAAGAGAAGGATTTATCATTCCAGTGCTGTGTTTACTTTCCACTTTTATCTTTCTGTTTAGTTCTAATCCTAAACTCATGGTTGGTGTTTACCAGATTCTCCCTTACATTTAAATCTTTAATGCTGTCCTTTTTGTTAGGGACAGTCAGGCATTTTGGCTGCTATGCATGCTGGATTAGAATTCAATCCCATCCCATTTATACGAACAGCCAACATTGTCACCTCTATTTGAGGTAATCCATCCTGCATCCAAATAATTAGTTAACTATATTTAGTATATTTGGCCTTCCTAAACTGTGTGCCTTCTGCATCTAGGCAGCGGTTTACAATCCTGTTGTTTTTTCCTTCTAAAAAAATCCATAATAATATTGTCCTTTCTCATAATAATTTCCCTCCAATCCAGTTTCTGATAAATGTCTTCTTTAAAGATGTTCAATAATCTGTTGCAAATAATGCCACACTCACAAATGAACTATCTATCTATCATGGAATAGTTTGACTCAGTATGGTTTCTTTGCATCTAGAATACAGTATAATATGTCTTTATTGTGGTTGAAAGACAACAAGTATAGCTGTTTTATTGGAATATACCTTCATGGTTTAGGTGCAGTTAGTTGCTTTAAATTGCTTTCTTGTTTTATGCAATATGGAATCTGCTTTTTGTACCCTGCTCACCATCAAAGTTGCTATTTGGACTCTGGAGTAGATTGTTTAGTTCCCTTCATCAGTCTCGAGTCAATGAGCAGTAGCAAGATATTTTACTCATCTGTTATGGTTGTTGTGGATAATCTATTTTTTAACCAAATTTCACCTGTACCCAGATGTACTTTGCAAATATTTGCATATTCAAATATTTCCAGCTGACATTTTCCTTGAATTGCATAATGCATTTGTATAATAAGATTAAGGAATTTTTACAATCTTTGGATATGAGAAGTTTCCCAGTAAATTTGTTTGTTGATGTTTTCTACAGCATCCCATGTCCAAGTTTCCATCTCTCAATGTATCTAATAATTTGATTAGGCCAGGAGTGGGGAACCTTTTTGGGGTTGGGGGCCACTGAACCACAGAAAAATGAATCGCATACAAGTGAGAAGCAAAAATAAACAAACAAACCCTTACTGATGTGGCCCCCAACTGAGAAGGAGAAAGACACTCCCCATACTCCCCTCACACACCAGAGTCTAGTGGGGGGGCCCAGGCGAGTAGATTTTGTATTGCTACAGTCCTGAGCCGCAAAGGGGCTGGAGTGCCAAAGTGGGCTCCCCAATCCAGATCCAGACCCAGATCCAGGCAAGCTGGGGGGTGCATCTGGCCCCAGGGCCTTAGGTTCCGCACCTCTGGATTAGGCAAAGAGGAACTAGGGACTCCTGAACTCTGATCAGTGGTGCTGGATCTAAGAATGGGAGTGCTGCCACATTACCTGGCTTGAAAGAGTCATAACAAACACCAAATACCTGGTTTCAATGGTTTCCAACATCAGCACTGCAATTATAAAAATTGTTCCAGCCTCCCTGACTCTGATGCTTACTCATAGTGCAGACTGGGGAAGCCACTAACCTCTCTTTTGCTGTTTCTCCATCTGTAAAATGAGGGCAACAATGTTTGCTTATTAATAGCAAACAAATGGTATGAGGTATTCTAGGCAGCATTGCCAGCTGGTACAATTTTTATAGTAAGTCTCATAACATACAGGGGGTTTTGTTTTTAAGAAAATCACCAGCTTCTGGGGTTATAATATTACATGATAATCACAGCTTCTTCTTTTATAGATAACTGGCACATTTACCCCGCATTACTTGGCTTAGGACATGGGGCTGGGAGTGTGGGGTGTGGGTTGGGTGGGGGGGAGGAGGTGCTCTGACCAGGGGAGTGTGTGTGTGTGTGTGTGTGTTGGAAAGCCTGCATCCCCGAGATTCATACCCAGGCTGCTTGCTTTTCTCCTTCCTGTCCCTGTCAGGCAGAGAGAGCAAAGTGTACAACTTGTCTGCCCCCGTGTTTCCCATCCAGAGTGAGGAATGCAGCAAACTGTGCATTTTCCCTTCACTCCCTGATGAAGGGGAACAGCCAGCAGTGTCCCCATACAAATCTGGGAGGAGAGCTTCAGCCCTCCCACCATTTCTCTAAAGGGCATCTGGGGGCAGGAGGCTCAGAGCTGAGGCAGTCCCAGGGTGGGGAGGGTATCCCAGCCAGCCCCTTTCCCCTGTCTGATGATTCTGTCTTTTTCCCGTATGGTTTTATGAGAAGCAGTCCCATTCCAGGCACATCCTATTTTCCTGGCACAACCAAACCCTCACCTTGCTTTAAGTTATGATAAGAGGAAACTGTATACTGAAGGTGCTGGTCCTCACTCATACTGTTTAGGAGGAGTTCTTGAGCAAACAGACAAACTGACAGATAAACTCTCTCAAATATATAGTAGATTTTCTAGTCATCATAGTTTCAGAGAATGACTTGAAAACATGGCAGCAAATGGCTAAAAACCCAGAAAGCAAATAAAAAGAACTTCAAATTTATGATTTTTAAAAGGATTGCCTAATTTCTAGGCCACTGTCAAGCATTTTGATGGACCCGATTTATGATTTTTGAATCCTTAGCTGGGCTTTATAAAGGACCTTTGATGGGGCAGACAAATCCATAATAGAGCATGGCAAGAAGGAGTTAATGGGGAATCTTAAGACAGAGGATGAAGATGGCCTTTCCCTACGATATACAACAGCCATATCAAGCCTCTTCTGAAGGATGAAATAAAAAGTGAGAGCTGGGCTGCCTGAACAGTCTTTGTTTGGAGTCAGAGAGAATGTCTGAGCAGCCCTTACCTTGTACTGATGCCTTACATTCTAGCCAATTAGAAACACAGAAAAAAGCCTACTATTGCTACTGAAGTCTAGGTATATGAGTGCTGTTAGCAGCCGATGAAAGATTGTCATTCAGAAAAGGAAAGTGAGGTTTGTAGCATTCTAAAGGTCTAGCATCATGCAGTCTGATCTGGCAATGCCATTGTCTTTTAGGACTAGTGCTTTGTTCTCAAATTACATTTGTTTGACCGGCTAAAATGGCATTTTCCACAAATTGACTCCCGGTCAGTGCAGACTTGTCTCATTCTTTTCAAATGGGAAAAAGGACAAATAATTCATATGAAATGATAGTTCTATGGAGACATTTCTGCATATTTAGTAACACATGATATGAAGTGGGGTGAATCCATAGTGACAGTAAAAATAAAAGCGAAAGAGCAGAAAATTAGCATTATGGGAGAACAAAAAGCTGGGGAAGCCTGGCAGTGACAGCAGCACAGGAAATGTTGGTGTGGACAAGGCTGTGTCCTCTGCTGTTTGGGCTAGTGAACAGCTGTTTGGGCTAGTGAACTTGGCTAGCACTGGATGGAGACCCTATTACAGAGTGTAGCAGTTAGTACTATCTGCGTTCCCACAATGCACCTAGACTCTCTCCTTCATAGACAGCATTCTGCTGTCAACTTCTGTGAACACATATCATCTCCCAGATGCAAGGCTTTACAGCTGCAAAAGAGCCGTAACTAATTCAACAGTCAAGGCCAAATGCTAGGTTGCTTCATAAGGGCTCTGATACTCCTGCACTGCAGCCAGGCACAAATGCAATCTCTGTGCTCCCAGATTTGGCTAGACACATGGGGAGAAGTTATGACCCACACACATTTCCTTATCTCTTCCACACTTTAGGGACACACACCTTTACCCAGTTCCTAGGGCTCAAGGTGCAATCCTGTTAATTTAAACACCCACCCTTACCCAATTCCTAGGGCTCAGGGCATAACTTCCTGTGGGTCTGCAGGATCTTTTGCCACTGAAAGACCCTTATACAGTAATATTCTTATTCTCTACTTATTGCCAATTACCAAGCATGCAGAATATATATGCTAGGCACACAGGGTCATACTCACCAATCCTGATCAAGGCAGGCAAACTTCCCATTGGCCAGGCAAGATCGGTCTTTCTGGATCCTAGTTGCTGCATGTCACGGTTGTACAGAGGAGTTCTGGTAGCTCTGGTCTTAGGCTGTGTCTTGGATGTGCGTTCTTCCAGGTCTTTCCTCCTTCTTGTTCTTGCTGTTCCTTTCTTCCTTTCCTCTTCCCTGCTGCTCTCCTTCTTGGACCCCAGTTTTTATAGTGAAATTTGAGTCCTACTTAGCTATACTGTAACCAAGTATTTTAGTGTAATTTTATTAACAATCATAACATAATGTAACAGAATTGCCTAACCAATCATACCCCACCACCTTAGTTTATTTACACCTAGCAAAATTAATTATACAGCAGACAGAAGCAATTCAAAACAAGACAGAGATCATACAGACGAACAATAGGAAAGTGAGGACCATAATCATAGATGAGGATTCCACAACCTCAACTATTGATAAACAGTTTCTTGCCAGACAAAATGCTGTTAAATTAAGATTTCTCTGCCCATCCTGAGATCTGTTTCTTTATCTGGTGACAGTGGGTGCCATGAGGACAGGAGCTCTTTCTCAAAGCCTGGTGTGACACTATTTTAATGCAATTTAGATAGAGTGTGAGTATGTGACTTAAAGCTTTACAGCTAATGGCTGCTGCTCTTCAATCTGGCTGCAGAGGTTAGCTTTAGATCTTCCATTATGGTTATAGGCCTTCCAATATGGCTACAGAAAAACCATATTGTTACAGAATATGATGTGCTCCTGAAAGAGCTGTAGCATATTTTCTCTATGGGCTGGGGAAATCTTGAACTAATTTTGCCTCCCTAATACAGTTTCCCTTGGGCAGGGTTGTGACTAAATGGCACAATGGAGCCTGTCCCCCTAAAACCAGTTGGAAAAAAAGTTTTGGAGCTAAATAGCTTTTCAGATTATTCCCAGTTTTTTCAAATGAACAAATAAGGGGGAATGTTCTACCTCTCTCCAATATATAATTTATAATTTATATTTTCTAAAAAATTATATTTTTTATATTTTCTCTCAGTTGATACATTATAAATGCTGGAATTAGCCTGAAAAGTTACATGATAAAATTAGCAGAATGTATGTCCAAGCTTATATTCTGTTTACACTGTTGTTTTTTATAAACTGAGTGTTTCCACTGTAATCAGGGTCTGAATGAAAGCTTCCCTGACAACTAGCTGGGAGGGGGAGAAACTGTGGGTGTGTTTATATAAATACAGTTTGCTCCTGCTCTACTTACATATTCAGCAGATATAGTGATGTCAAGGTGATCGACTGGCTGGTGCTAGGTACAAATCACCTTAGTACTGAATGCAGAGGTAATGAAATATGGTTACCAATGTTGTAATTATTGTAGGAATACAGGAAAGCAGGACTGTGCTTAACCTGACCCAAATGAGGGGACCACCCTCAGTTGACAGAACCTCATTAAGCCAGGGGCTTGAATGTCAGAGCCCTGTGAAAGTAAGAGGGGTAGGGACAGGCATCCCAACTAGGAGGCTGCAAACTCTTTCCAAGGGTCTTTCTTGGCCTGGTTTAACCTATCTCCAGACAGACAGACAGACACACACACACACACACACACTTCAATGAAGGCACTAAATAGGTTTTATTAGGAGCCTCTTTGTTATGTTAAATGCTCAAATCACAACTGAGACGGGGCAGTGTTTATGCCTGGGCTGCAAAGAGTGAAAACTACTAAGAGACTGATGCACAGAGGTCACAGTAGAAAGGCAGGTGGCAGCAGAAGGTGACTGAGAGTCAGCTAGTGAATGAGTGGCTGGTGAAGAGCAGCCGGCAAGGTAGCTGGTGGAGAAGTACATGAGTAGGCAGCAAAGTGGCTGGCAGACCAGAATGGAGAACAAGCACCTAGGCAGTGGAGCAAGTAAGGTGCTTCTTTATCATCAGAGGAAGGGGGGAAGAGGAGATGAATTTTTCAGACACACCTCTGAACTCTGGGTCTGCACTGACCAAGGATGGCAGCTGTGAATGGGGTGCAAAGAAGGGTTGGACACATGAAAGGGACTTGTGGGTTGTTGGGCTTAAGAACCTGAGCGGGAAAGGACACTGCCCAACCTACTTGGGGGAGGAGGAACTTTTTCTCATGGTTGATGTTTATGAACCCTTTTTGTGGTGTTTTCCCAAAATAGCACCGAATAACTTCCCTCTTTTTATTAAAAGTTTATTTTCTGTGCTCAGATTCTGTGCTTGAGAGTGGGGAAGTATTGACTCTCATTGGTGCCCAGAGGCCTTGTGTAAATTTCCTAGGTTACTGGGTGTGGGCTCAAGCCATTTCTGTGTTGCTTCCAACAGTTCCTGTTGGCTGTGAGTGGCTGTACCTGAGGACATGCAGGTAAATAAAGCATCTGGCAACCTGCCAGGGGCTAACCCTAGTGAACTGCCTCCAGCCTACAGGCTGCTTATTTCCCATCCCTGCTCTAGATATTCAACCCTGCCTCAGTTGGGTTGCACTAGTTTGTTTCTGAAGGTAACAATGAAAACAATGTCTTGCCATCTAATTTGTTTTTGGACCAAACCAGCTCAGTTCCAATGCCAAATGAGCAGAGTTAGAGAGCTTTGTGTTTGCATACTGTGACAGAGTCCCTACCCCTGTGCATTTTTACTCATTTGTTTTTTAACCAAAGAACATTTATTTGTGATATTTGCTGGATACTGTAGAGTGCTACCTGGCAAGAACAGCAAATCACAGGTTATTTGCTGTAAAAGTATAATTCAAACTAGCACCATATTTTTCATAATGTTTAGGCTGTGTACCCCTTTCCAACAAGCATGCTGGAACAATTTGTATAGTGGGGTGCTGAGAGTTATGAACCAAACTGTAAATCCTCTATATAATGGAAACCACTTCAAGCCAGGGGATGCAGCAGCATCCCCTGCACCCCAAGTTCCTGCATTTATGCATCCCAAATAATGTAGTCTACTGTATACCCCAATCTGAGATAGGTAGAAGCGATGCATGGTGGGGGAGAACAGGCAATCTCATGTCCTCCCCCCTCCTAATTTCTGCCTTCCATTTATCTTCTAGAGGTTTTCAAACTGTGGTTCAGAGAGGCAAATGGCAACCAAGTGGCTTTGCAGCAGGACTGGGAGAGAGACTGCCACCTCCATCCCCTGACTCACCTCAATGTGTCACCAGTCGCTGAGGATCACTGGAGGGGAGTGTAACCAAAAATTGTTAGAGGAAATTAAGTAGTGGATAATTAGGATCCTGTACTTATCTGTATTTAAAAAGGCAACATGTGAACAGTCATACAGAAACTTAAAAATCATGGCAGTCTCCACTGCATTGCTTTTCTGGCTAGCAACATGAGACTGAGTGTATCTGGAGGAAGATTAAAGAGACAGGCAACAGCAGTAATGCCTTGTGAGGCTAACAATTACATAGGCAAAAAGCTGGGGAGGGTCAAGTTTTTGTTTTGAAGAAAAAGCACCATCTAGTTGTAGCCCCCTATTTAAACTTATTTTAAAATTAATAGGAAGGAGTGTGTGTTTGTTTGTGTATGGGGGCATTTGAAGAGCTTTTCTGTGTTGGTAGAAACAGGCACAATGCTATTGATTTCAATGGATATTCTGTAGTACAGTATATTGTGCTACTGCCTCTTTAAAATGAGTTGTTACCACTAGAGGGCTTCTGATGCTGTGGTGTCTCACATGCTGCAGGCAGTTGGGCTGTGCATGGGGAAGGTCTGCAGCAGCCATCTTGTTAGGTGTTAGGTATCTGAGAAAGAGCATTGTGGTTTAAGTTGTGTATCCCTGGCATCCCTCTGGTTCCTGAGTGCTGAGGCTCCATGCACTCACAAGGAATGACAATCTTAGCTGTCCAGCAGTGTTGGAAAACAACTCAGTTTCAATTATTTATAAAACTTTTAGGGTTACCATGCATCCGGTTTTTCCCAGACATATCCTCCTTTTCACTTATTAAATCTCCGGCCAGCCGGCTTTTTTAAATGTCTAAAAATGTCCAGGATTTTGCCCTGCAAAGTGGATCAGGGAGAGGGCGGGGCACATGCCTGTCACTCAGATTGAACATTCAGAGCCATGTGCCCAGACGTTAACAGCTGCTCTGTGCATGCACCCCAGTGCCTGGAGGGAAAAGTGCGTGGCTGCGGTGGTGGCAGCTCTGGTGAGACCTAGGGCAGGTCCAATGTGAGGAGGAGTTGGCTTCTCCCAGGGAGTCACCATGTTACCCTCCACCCCGCTTGGTTATGTCCCCGGCTCTGGGGGAGGGGAAGGGCATTGGGTTAGAGCAAAGAGGCTGGGGGTGCCTATCTCTGGAGGAGGGGAAGGGCATTGGGTTAGAGCAGAGGGTCTGGGGATGCCTGGCTCTGTGGGAGGGGAAGGACATTGGGTTAGAGCAAAGAGGCTGGGGGTGCCTGTCTCTGTGGGAGGGGAAGGGCATTGGGTTAGAGCAGAGGGTCTGGGGATGCCTGGCTCTGTGGGAGGGGAAGGACATTGGGTTAGAGCAAAGGAGCTGGGGGTGCCTGTCTCTGTGGGAGGGGAAGGGCATTGGGTTAGAGCAAAGGAGCTGGGGGTGCCTGTCTCTGTGGGAGGGGAAGGGCATTGGGTTAGAGCAGAGGGGCTGGGGATGCCTGGCTCTGGGGGAGGAGAAGGACATTGGGTTAGAGCAGAGGGGCTGGGGATGCCTGTCTCTAGGGGAGGAGTGGGTGCACTGGGTTAGAGCAGGAGGGCTGGAGGGTGGCTGGTTCTGGGGGAGGACAGGGGCACTGAGTTAGAGCAGAGAACTGGGCATTAGAAATTCTGACTTCTTTCCTTTCCTGTAGCTGAGCAGTGAGTCTGTTGGTTAGATTTGGGGGTTCCAGGCTAAGCTCTGTGAGGACTGTGGGAGCTGGTGCTTGGTGGGAGGGCAGGGGAAAGGAAGGGATTCTGGGAAGCTGGATTCCTGGGTTCCTTTTCTAGTCATGCCACTTCTTCCTTCGGTGCCTTTAATTTCATGCCCCAGGACAGGCCCCAGCCAGCAGCCTTCCTGGCCCCTCACTCTCTTCTCCTGGCCCAGCAGCAGCCTGCACTGCCAGCTGGTTGGCAGCACCGCTGGAGCCTGCACTGCTGCGGGTCTCGGGGTAGTGCGGTGGGAAAGTGGGAGCCCGGCGTGCGGCGTCCTCTCGCACCATGAGAGCCAGTGGGGGCAGTGGCATCCCTGGCAGCTGCAAGACAGCGGTCAGGGCCCCGAGCTTGGCGTGTGCAGGGACGAGTTTGCCAGCTCCCAAACCCAGCCTCCTGTACGAATGGAGCAGTGGCCGCTGCAGTGGCACCGGTAGGCACCAGGTGTCCTCTTTTTTGAAAGTTCAAATATTATTAACAGTACTTGACAGTCTTTTAAATAGAATATTTTAAAAGAGTTTTAACATTTCCATGAGCTCAAACAGGCCACGTAAGCAGGGACTGACTTAACTAGGGTGAGCACAAACCAAGTGTGAAAAATCAGGACAGGGGATGGGAGCTAATAAGTGCCTATACAAGAAAAAGCCCTAAATATATTGGTACTGTCACTATAAAATCAGAACATCTGATCACCCTATCTATAGCCTATACAGCACCTAGCAGGTGTTTAGTCCTTAACAAGTAATAATAATTTTAAAAAATTGCACTTGGGAACATGACTGAGGAAAAAGAACTGACTAGAAGCTAGCTCTATACAAAACACGCTAGGAAAAAAAAGGCATTTGCACAAACAGAAATGAAGAGCAAAGTGCTAGGATATGTGCACCCTAAGGAGTGGTTCTAATGCATCAGAGGGATAGAATTTGGGGAACTAGCACCAGGGCTGAAAAAAATGCCATGCGTTTAGAGCCATTTGCAAAATTTCAGATGAAAAGTTCATTCTGTTTTTGATGAGCTCTCCCCTGCATGACATAGCATTCCAAAGAAGGTCCTTGTTCTAAGCCCACCTACTCAGTGCTGGTGGAATGAACAGGTTTAAAAAATCTTAAGATTTCATATGTGGCTGTTTTTACTCTTTCCTCAGCCCCCTGTTAATAGCAATTAGTGCTTAGATACTAAAATTCTAGCCACCTTAAAGATATAGCACCATAAACAGATTATCTAAATAGCAAGAATAGGGCTTTCAAAGTGATCAGAAGGCAAAAAGATTTTGGCTGGGATCTCTGGGAAAAGCCAGCCAAGGTTTTCAGTTTCTGGAATTTGTAGTCCTGTAAAGCTCAAATGTGCAACATCCTCCTTTTGATTTATCAAGACAGTGTTGGTGTTACAGAATAGTTCTATTGACCATGCCAGACATCTCCATCACAATTTTGTTAATGCTTCAGTGGGTGGCTTTTTTAGCTTTGCCCATAACCTTTCCAGTGTATGAAACTAAAGCCTTCTGAACTGCCATTCAGCTATCTCATTTGCTTGCATAGGTACTGGTCAAGCAGATGAGTAATTTTTTGAAAATGTACATTTATCTGTAGAACCTTACGCCCAATGAACTCAAAACACTTTAGAAACAATAGTGAATTAAGCCTCCACCCCTCTGTGAAACAAGATTTTTTTTATATATATAACAGGCAAGCTAGAGCACAATGAGACAAAGTCATTTGCCAAGGTCACACAGGAAAACTGTGTCATAGCTAGGAATAGAAGACAGCTCTCTTGATGCTCAGTCCTGTGTTTGGCCCACAAGACCATACAAATAAATGCAGGCAGCAGTCTGATCTGAAAATAGCAGACTCCCAGTTAAGATTACTAATGAGTATTTTAATTAGTTGAGTGACCCAATGGCAGTGTAATATATGAACCAAACTCCATGACACTGCAACCTAATTGTCTGCAAAGGAAGCTGTATTATGTACATGTTGGCAGTAGCACTGTCTGAACTAGATTTGGGGGTTTGAGTTTTTGTTTCATTTGTTTCTTAAAATTGTTGCTCCATTTATTTCAAGTATTTCTGGCATGCAGTAATTTCCAGTGGACACAAATCCTTTCTGAATGCTTTCATCTGGAATAACACGGTCTCCAAGTTGCACCCAGAATGGAATGTTAACATATTGTTCACTCCTTGGAATTTACTATCCCCCATCCCTGTGTGAGTTTGATTCTGAACTTTTTCCAGACATCTCTTTGCCAACAGTTGCCTTTCATCTTTTCCCTGTAGTTAACTTGTCATTTATGTCAATGGGAATGTTCAGCACTTTTGCCACCATTTGTGGAAGAAATTTCACCGGAGCTACTAAGGGTTCCTGATTCCCATACACAGGCTGTTACTTTGAGAACAGAAAGTAAAATAACCTTTTCAGAAGCCCTCATGCTCCAGTGTCTTATGTTATTATTTTAGTACTATGCCCATTGTGAGATGTTTGGCAACGGCTACAGTACTGCCATGCTGAGTTTATCTAGTCATAACATACTGTGTATCACAGCAGGGTCTGTCTGTTCTTTTAAATGGCATGATCACAAAGAGAAACAGTTATTTTGCTGCAGCTTTGTCTTGATAATTGGTTAGTTCCAGTATGCGCAGTTGTGGCTATGACAATGATCAGAAATGTGTTCAAATAGATAATTAATATGCAAATGAATAAAAGGACAAATACTTTGAGATTAATATGTTTTAGCTCATACACCTTAGCAGTAGTATTCCTGTTGTGATTAGAGCCCTAACCAAAGGAGAAAGCACCTGGACCACATAAAATATCAGTAAATACAGCAAAGTTACAGAGAAAGGAAGGCATGAAGTACCTTACATATTTGTTCCCTAACATTCATAGCCAAGAAAAAATGCTGGATGAATGACATAAACATTTTGTGGTGCCACTCTTTAAACATAAATGTGTTATTACAACATGCGCTAGTTATTGCCGAATTAAGCTGATGTCACGTTCCAAGAGAAGAAGAAAAGCATCTGCATGGAATGACTGAAATTTGAGTATTGATTCCTGCTGGGAAGGAGTACAATTAATGTAGTATTTGTGCCCCAAATCCTCATGGAGAAGTAGTTCAGAGAAGACAGATGGCAACTGGGGATGGGCTGCAGGACTTGGAGAAGGCACCATAATTACACACCAGGGGCATGTCTACACAGCAGGGCTAAAGCCGAAATAAGCTATACAACTTGAGCTACATCAATTGTGTAGCTGAAGTCAAAATTGCTTATTTTGGCTTTTGGAGCTGTCTACACAGCAGGAAGTCCGAGGAAGAGCACCCTTCCTCTGACTTCCTTTACCCTTCGTAAAATGAGGGTTACAGGAGTCAGAGTAAGAAGTTCTCCAGCTCGACATTATTTTGACATTATATTGAAATAACTGTTTATACCGTAGACGTGGACTATGTTATTTTAGAATAACTAACATTATTTTGAAATAACACTGCTGTGTAGACATAGCCCAGGAGAAGAAGTTTGCAAAAACACTGTGTGCCAGACATATATGTTCATCTGATCCAGGATATGTGTGATGGAATAACTACTGTAGCCAAAGCAAAATGGGGCCACTATAGCAAATTTCCAGTAAACACTGGCCTGCATCAGGGGTCAGTGTTGTGCCCCTTTTAGTTTGCAGATGTGATAAGTGAAAGCATAGAAAGTGCATGTTGTCAACACTCATCATGCTGTTCGCTGATGACTTATGACATAGGTGGAAGATTTGGAGACCCTACAAGCCAATTGTGAACAGTGGCAACATAATTATGAGGGGACTTGGAGTGAAGAGTGTTATGACTGAGGCTATAACTAAAGGAGGAGGACCCACTGTAAAGAATATCCCAGGAAGAGAGCTTGAAAGAGTGAAAGAATGTAAATGCCTAGGATCAATTGTTAACTGACAATTGTGCTAAAACTGCATGCAAATGTTGGGAGCTGATCCCAGTTATCTCTGACAAAATATGCCAATAATAATAAATAAATGAATAATAATAATTAAAAATAGGTATGAAGATGCTGAGATGGTCAAATGGATAGACAATCTCTAACCAATGGTCAGCTAGGAAAAATATAGGGGTATAAAAGACCCAATGCAGGTTGAGTCAATTGAAGACAAGTTGGGGGAGACGTATCCAGTGGAGACCTAAGAGCTATATTGTTAGGCTGGCTCTGACAATGATAGTGTGTCCAAGATAACCAAGAGAGAGACCAAAGACTTGGTAGATGAACCAGATATCAGTGGACCCCAGAGATGTCAACAGTTTTAGAAGAAGGCTAAAGAAGTCTCATACCCTGAATAGAGAAGTGGCAAGAAAGAAGATGTCAAATAAAGGCAGAATCAACCATTAAACTTGATCTGAGGCCTTTTTTTCAGGTTCCAAAAAGTTTGGCTAACTTTATTTGGTCATGTTTTCAGCCTTCTACACTAGACTGATTTGCATACTAAGGCCAGAAGCAGCTGTACTAAAAAAATGTTGGCTGCTGTTATGTGGCTTGAAGCCCAGTTTTGAAATCTTGGGATTTTATAAGGATCTCAGTTTTCATTTAAAAAAAAGTTTCTATCCTTTCCCTGCCCCCCGCAGAGGAAACCCTGAAAATGTGACACAAGTGTGGGCCTAAAGACATAGAATCCAAAAGACAATTGGAAAGAACTCATCAAGCTCCTTATCTCCTGGGAACATTATTAGGCAATGGAAGTGCAGACTTCATTGCATCTCTCCTCCAGCGTGCCTGAACCTTCTTATGGAGAAATCACTTGTAGGAGTGAGAAGGTGGTTCTGTCTCCAACAGTCTTCTGCCCTCCAGGAACTGTGCCGGTGCCCCCCACCCACTCATATGATATGAATAAGTTTGGGCAGTTCACTAAACGTCACACAATGCCTCATAAACATTAGGACCAACAATATAAGCCAGCCTTCACTGTGGCATAGGACAAACAATACAAGCCAGCCTTCACTGTGGCAAATGTGGCTGTGGCTGCCTGCAGATCTCTCCATTAACAAATGCTAAAGTCTGGAAAGGAATGCACAGTATAGTGTTTTGGTGGTTTAATTAGTACTTAGTTTTTCAGTGCAAAATGAAAATGTGCTTAGCTCCCTCTTGTGGTAGATTGATGACTGTGTGATTCAGGACAATACCATATAAATTGCTTTGAGTTTACATACTGCACCATTTACATCAGTGATCCTTCTTTATAAGGCTTCCATTTAGTATCTAGGTAATAAATGTGTCAATAAAAATAATCTGAACATAGGTTTGTAGACCATAGCATTTTAACAGTTAATTATTTAATTTTTCCAAGTGGCTGAAAAAATAACAATACGTATGTGCGTGTGTATGTGTGTGTGTGTGTGTTTACAGGGAGGGGGACATTTGCTTTTAATCCTTCCTTATTAATGGACTGAAGCAGATGTGCAGCTCCAAATACTATGTGGGATTTGGGGAAGTTTGGATCTAGAACTGATCCTTAAGTGTGGGGGCTCCTTTTCCAGTAAGCAATGCCATATTCTACAAATATTGTGATGTATCCCGATCATCTTCCCTAGAGCAGGCATACAGGTGCGGGCTTGAGGAGCATAGAAAGTAGAAAAGGGAGCTTTGAATACCTCCTGAAATCTCCACTAAATAAACTCAGTCTGCGTCTTTGACTGGTGAGTCATTTCAATGGGGAGCCGAATTTGTCATTGCTGACAAGTCGCAACTGAGGGCACAGTCAAGTCACAGACTGGTCCAGGTTACAAGTTCACCAACTCATTTAAAAAAAAAGACCACGTTGTGTGAGCATGCAGTAAGTAAACTTGGAGTTAATTCATGTTCTGCCCTTGTCCCCTAGAAAGTAAGATGTCAGGAAGAGAGTGAGCAGAAGTTAAAAAGGGGACAAACACTTAAGCAGGACAAATACATAAAGAAAAGAGTGACCAGATTCTCAGCCGGTGTATATCTCAGTAGCTCTATTGACTAAGATGAAGCTATATCCAATTACACCAGCTGAGGTGTGAAGGCTACAAATAGTTGAGTTGGTACTAGAGGGGCAGCTGCTACATTACCAAAGTTGTCTGCAGAACCAATGAAAGTGTTACTTTTGAGGGTATGTAGCTCCAGTAAATTTAGTAGCATTGTTAGCAACTTGCATACCAGATTGTAATATGGTCTAGAAATAAGAAAAAGAAATTCAGCAGCAGTGTGGCAGTCCTCTCAAAGAACTCTAAGTTCCTTGCAGTGACCTATTGAACTGCATACTCACAGTCTTTGGCAATTAAACGTCTTGAGTCTAATAAAAATGATAAGAAGTGGCTGAAGTGTCTAATACAATGAATGGGAACTTCTTCTGCAAATGAAACGGCTTTTAAATAAAGAAGAAGAACTTGGAAAAAAAGCTTAGTCAGGCATGTACAAATAGGGAGTTTTGAGAACTATGTAAGGGGTGTGTTGCCATTACACTAAGTCATGTCTGAACTTTGGTCAAGATCCTGCCAGTGCTTTGGGGAGTAATTTCTGTTCTCATGAGAAGTGATCCCATTGTTTCTAGTGGGATTTGGGTATAGGATATGCACATGGGTAAATACTTTCTGGATCTTGCCATTAGATCCCTTGTTTATAAAGTTACGTGTAGTCGAAAAATGAATAGTTTCAAAATTGAGGCAATGTGCATGGTCATTACCTCCCTTGCATTTTTTAAAAAAGATGCTTTTGTGGTGTTATCACTTGGTTGGGAATTAGTAAGGGTTAGCTAAAGTGAACATGTAGAGTATTGCTTTTAGGCATCATAGAATCATAGAACTGGAAGGGATCTCGAGAGGTCATCAAGTCCAGTCCCCTGCTCTCATGGCAGGACCAAATACTGTCCAGACCATCCCTGATAGACATTTATCTAACCTACTCTTAAATATCTCCAGAGATGGAGATTCCACAACCTCCCTGGGCAATTTATTCCAGTGTTTGACTACCCTGACAGTTAGGAAGTTTTTCCTAATGTGCAACCTGAACTCTCCTTGCTGCAGTTTAAGCCCATTGCTTCTTGTCCTATCTTCAGAGGCCAAGGAGAACAGTTTTTCTCCCTCTTCCTTATAACACTCTTGAAAACCACTATCATGTCCCCTCTCAGTCTTCTCTTTTCTAAACTAAACAAGCCCAATTCTTTCAGGTCATGTTCTCTTGACCTTTAATCATTCTTGTTGCTCTTCTCTGGACCTTCTCCAAATTCTCCACATCTTTCTTGGAATGTGGTGCCCAGAACTGGACACAATACTCCAATTGAGGCCTAATCAGTGCAGAGCAGAGTGGAAGAATGGCTTGAAGACAGTGTGAGCTACGCTTGTTCTACTTTCTTTCAAGAGTTCCCTAGCAGTTCTGTTTGTAAAGGGTCTAGCATAATGTTGCCTCCACTTGGGCTGTAGCCTCTAGACATTACAGTGTACAAAGACACTTATTAGGTTGTCAAAGATCCCTTTGGGGTGTTTTTTGGGGAGAAGAGAAAGAGGAAACAAGCCAGGTAAAGTGTGTGAACTTGTTCTTCTAGTCCTGAAGAGCAGCTCCCTTGAGTCAGCAAGTGAAGTACTGAATTCAGTGCCCTTGGAGAGTGAAAAGCTACCATCCTTCACTCAGAGACTGAAGTGCTAAATGTTAAGTATATGCTTTGTCAATAGAACACTATTTTGCATTTTTCATTAAGCATTCTTACAGTATGAAACTATCACTCCAGAGCGCCCATAGTACTAGGTATCACATCTCCTCCATCCAAATACATGCTTGAGCAGAATATGGTGTACGTAATTCTTCACAATAAGCCTTCATAACAATTTAGGAGAGAAAGAGATATGCTCTGGTTATTGAAACTGCAGTAGTATGCAGTAGGTAGAATACAGTTGCTTGTGTTACCTACCTACAAATCCAAGCCATTGGCCTGGGGACAAGTTCCCATCAAAGCAGTAAGATGGGTTAGGAATGTAGAATATGAAATATGCTAGCCAGGGAAGAGAAAGGTTATTCCATTATATCATGTTAACCTTCTGAACATATAGAAAGAACAGGTGGGACCCCTTGTCACTCCATTCCCTCCTGAGGCAGAACTCAGCACAGCCCGACCCAGGCTATGATGGTTCCCAACCCAAGATGGGGCCAATCAAAGAATGGACACAACCAGAACAGACTGGCAGATACATGAACTCATCAGCACCTTCCGATCCATATTGTTGGCAAAACCTGGCTGGTCTACCTAGTATCCCAAAGTGCAGAAAATGAACCTGGGTGAATGTGTGACCACTATCAGGACAATGTGAGACTATGCAGCAGTCTAGGAGTAGGCCAGGGAGGCCCTGCCCCTCAATATTGGCAGGGGCATGCTCTGGGGGATGATCAGTTAAAAAGGTAATGATAGCGTACTGAGGAGGAAGGAATTACAGGCTGTGCCAAGGAGTGAGGCTGATGTCAGGAAATGTGGACAGAACAACTGCAACTGTGATAAAGCCACAACAGCCCTCACAACAGATCTAAGCTTTCTCAAGAGCTTCCCCCAAAAGCAGCTGCTATCTCTAGGACACCATACAGAATGATGAAAGCCTGCCTTGTATGCTGTTTCATCTCCCATCATGCATTGATAATTCCCAGAAACAGTATGTCCCAGAATGCTTGGCCTTAAAGGGTTTTGAAAAGAGAATGCGTTAGCCCATCCATGCCCTGAAGAGGGCAGAATTGTGTCACATGAAGAAGTTGCAAAAACTGAAGACTATCACAGCAGCCAGTGATGATGTCTCAGAAAACCCTAGCAGGCAAGAGCTGAAGTTAATTTGTGCATCCCTAGAACTGTCTTTTACTACACCTTTGAGCAATGCCATATGTGCATCAATCTCGCTCACTGTTCAGTCAGCCACTGATGTGGCATCTGAGAGTGGATGTTAAGTAACCTACTCTTTACAATTTAGTGTGAAGAAGGAAATAGTATTTGCTGCCTTTGGCATCAGGACTTTCTCTGAAAAACTGAATGGCTGTGTCTATACTGGCACGATCTTGCACCAGAGCTATGCAAATGAGGCTCAGTGTGGAATATCACGGAGCCTCATTTGCATAACTAATGAGCCGCCATTTTTGCGGAAGAGGCTCTTGCGCAAGACGGAGCTGTCTACACTGCCCCTTCTTGCGCCAGAAAAACCCTTTTGCGCAAAGCCGTTATGCCTGAAAATAATCAGCATAACGGCTTTGCGCAAGAGGGTTTTTCTTGCGCAAGAAGGGGCAGTGTAGACAGCTCTGTCTTGCGCAAGAGCCTCTTCCGCAAAAATGGCGGCTCATTAGTTATGCAAATGAGGCTCAGCGATATTCCACGCTGAGCCTCATTTGCATAGCTCTGGTGCAAGATCGTGCCAGTATAGACACAGCCACTGTGTTTGGTAGCCTACCTTCCCAAACCAAGGTTTTTTGAGTGCTATAGGGGAATGTGATTTTATGTAGCCTAATGAAGTATTCAAAAAGTGGAATGCTCATTACTGGATTGAGAAGGAGCTTTAACCTGAAGTAGGTAACAATCCTTTATCTAATAAATTCTCATTTTGTTGAGTTGTAGAAAAGAAAGCCATGTCAGGATCTCCTCTGAGAATTTTCATTTATATGTATGGTAGCCTTAAAATGCAAATTTGGCTTGCAGTGCTTTGACTCTATTCTGTTCTGTAAAGGTTCTTATACCCTGCCTCTCGTCATAGGATCCAAGCACCTTTCCATAGTGCATAAGCAAAATTGCTAACATATTTCATGTGTTATTTGTTCTCTCCTGGGGGGACAGATGTGCAGTGGAATGTATTGTTTTATAGGGTTTTCTTTAAAATAAATACATGTTCAAAGCTATTCATCTTAAAAGAAAGGAGGCTCAAAGAAGTGCACCTTACTGCTGGAGTGAAAGATAGTAAAGTTTGTTATTTAGCCCACATATAAACATACAAATAAATAATGCCCAAGCACTTTCCAAAGATTAAATATTATTTGTTTGGAAAACTATGCTTAGCTCTAGGTTCTTTGCAGTAATTAAAATATACAAAGTTCAAGGAATAAAATCTACAAAGTACATATGAAAAAATGGAGTCAACTGTCCATACATCACAATAATACTCCCAGTCCTCTAACTTCATATCTGATCATTACCACCTTACTTTGTCCTTGAAAAGTAATAAGTAAGGCCCTAATTGAATTGCAGGATTAGCTATAAATAATTGAGGCTTGAGTTGCAGACAAGACATAGAAAATCAGGGAAAAGTAATAATGCACTTTTATTAATATTGGTAATTTGAAAAAGCCAGAGTAGACCTATTTGTTTAGGAAAAATTATTGGAACGATATAAACACTCAAATATACTTGCTGATTGTTTTTATAACCAGACATTTTTCTACAACTATTCACTAAAACAAAAATAGTGACTGCTACAATATAAAATTCATAAAGACTAAAAGTCTTAACACAATTGCTGTAGAAATCAAGTACAGTCACTTTTGCAAAATTGTGGACTCTGCAAATAAAATCAAATAAAGTAAGCCAAATAAAATCAAAATTGCAGTAGATGCCTAATATAGTGGGATCTGCAATTCTGCAATCTCATGAATGAGGTAAGGCTTTAGTAATAACTATAGGGAAATGATCACAGCCCATTCTTTCTTTCTTATGTATTTCTTAGATGCATTTTTTGCAGATTTCTGATATTGTATTTCCCAGAGCTAAGCATCTGATGGCATTTAATTTAGTTGGGGACCATTGTTTAAAAACACTAAATTGTTTTCATCAGTGAACTTTTCTAAACACGTTCCATATTTTATCCACCAACTTACTTCCCCACAATTAATTTTGACTATTTAGATCATCATGTATTATATATGGTATTTTAGCATTCTTCACTATTTCTTGTCACTCTGGTCGTTCTAATTTCCCATACAGGTTATTGCTATAATAAATCCTTTAAAATATTCAAAATGATCTGGACAAATTGGAGAAATGGTCTGAGGTAAACAGGATGAAGTTTAATAAAGACAAATGCAAAGTGCTCCACTTAGGAAGGAACAATCAGTTTCACACATACAGAATGGGAAGCGACTGTCTAGGAAGGCGTTCAGCAGAAAGGGATCTAGGGGTTATAGTGGACCACAAGCTAAATATGAGTCAACAGTGTGATGCTGTTGCAAAAAAAAAGCAAACATGATTCTGGGACGCATTAACAGGTGTGTTGTGAGCAAGACATGAGAAGTCATTCTTCCGCTCTACTCTGTGCTGGTTAGGCCTCAGTTGGAGTATTGTGTCCAGTTCTGGGCACCGCATTTCAAGAAAGATGTGGAGAAATTGGAGAGGTCCAGAGAAGAGCAACAAGAATGATTAAAGGTCTAGAGAACATGACCTATGAAGGAAGGCTGAAAGAATTGGGTTTGTTTAGTTTAGAAAAGAGAAGATTGAGGGGGGACATGATATAGAAGTTTTCAGGTATCTAAAAGGGTGTCATAAGGAGGTGGGAGAAAACTTGTTCATCTTGGCTCCTGAGGATAGGACAAGAAGCAATGGGCTTAAACTGCAGCAAGGGAGGTTTAGGTTGGACGTTAGGAAAAAGTTCCTAACTGTCAGGGTGGTTAAACACTGGAATAAATTGTCCAGGGAGGTTGTGGAATCTCCATCTCTGGAGATATTTAAGAGTAGGTTAGATAAATGTCTATCAGGGATGGTCTAGACAGTACTTGGTCCTGCCATGAGGGCAGGGGACTGGACTTGATGATTTCTCGAGGTCCTTTCCAGTCCTAGTATTCTATGATTCTATGATTTTCTTTCAGGGTTTTTTTTGTTGTTGTTTTTTTGTTGGTTTTTTTTGGGGGGGGGTGGCAGGAGCAGGGTTGAAGTGTTCCCTGAAATGTTTCCAGTTCCATGCTCAGGGCCAGGTAAGCAGCCAGAACTTCAGAGACTCAATGCATGGATGAGATGATGGTGTTGGGAGGAGGAGTTTAGATTTATTAGAACTGGGGAAACTTTTGGGAAAAGAGGAGCCTATACAGGAAGGATGAGATCCACATAAACCAAAATGGAACCAGATTGCTGGCACTTAACATTAAAAAGTTTGTAGAGCAGTTTTTAAAATCAGGGCTGGGGAAAAGCCAATGGGTGTGGAGGAGCACATAGATCAGACAGAGACACCTCTTAGGAGAAAATCTATTAATAGAGATTCTCTATGTTCTAGTAAGGTGGAGAGGATGGAAGATGATAAAGTATGGGTAAGATCAAATGAGAAACTATCAAATGAAAAAGAGTCTAACACATGAGGAAATGGCAGACATAAACAGTGACAATTTTTTAAAGTTCTTGTATACAAATGCTAGAAGTCTAAATAATAAGATGGGTGAACTACAGTGCCTCATATTAAGGAGGATTTTGATATAATAGGCATCATGGAAACTTGGTGGAATGAGGACAATTAATGGAACACAGTCATACCAGGGTACAAAATATATCAGAGGGGCAGAACAGTTTGTGCTGGTGGGGGTGTGGCACTATACATGAAAAAAAATGTAGAATCAAATGAAGTAAAAATCTTAAATGAACCAAAATGTTCCATAGAATCTTCATGGGTAGTAATTCCATGCGCTAATAATACAAATATAGCAGTAAGGATATATTATCAACCACCTGACCATGATTGTGATAGTGACTATGAAATGGTAAGATTAGAGAGGCTATCAAAATTAAAAAACTCAATAATAGTGGGGGATTTCAACTGGGTACACATCACCTCAGGACAAGATGCAGAGATAAAATTTCTTGACACCTTAAATGGCTGCTTCTTGGAGCAGTTGGTTCTGGAACCCAAAGAGGACAGGCAATTCTTGATTTAGTCCTAAGTGGATCTCAGGATCTGTTCCAGGCAAGGCTGGCTCAAGCCATTCCTGTGCCACGGGCAGTGGGCGCATGACACGTGACGATGCATGCACGGCCCCACCCCCCCCAGTGCGCTGTGCACCTTACAGCTGCAATCGAGCACGCAGCGCCTGATGGCAGCTCTAAGGGGCGCCGCATGGCCCCCAGCCCCGGGCGCACGGAGCCTGAAGGCAGCTCTAACGGGTGCTGCGCCGACCCTGGGCGCACAGCGCCTGATGGCAGCTCTAAGGGGCGCTGCGCGGCTGGGTGCGTGGTGCTCCTTACAGCTGCCATCAGGCACCCCCCATAGGTTGGTGCCCTGGGCAGCTGCCCGGCTAGCCCCCCCCCCTTAATCCGGCCCTGGTTCCAGGAGGTAAATATAACTGGACCACTTGAAAATAGTGATAAATAATGTACTAATGTAATAAAATTTAACATCCCTGTGGTGGGGAAAACACCTCAGCAGCCCAACACTGTGGCATTTAATTTCAGAAAGGGGAACTACACAAAAATGAGGGTGTTACTTAAACAGAAATTAAAACGTAAGTGACAAAAGTAAAATCCCTGCAAGCTGCATGGAAACTTTTCAAAGACTGTAACAGAGGCCTAACTTAAATGTATACACCAAATTAAAAAACACAGTAAGAGAACCAAAAAAGTGCCATTGTGGCTTAACAACCAAGTAAAAGAAGCAGTGAGAGATAAAAAGGCATTGTTTAAAAAATGGAAGTTAAATCGTAATGAGGAAAATAGAAAAGAGCATAAACTCTGTCAAATTAAGTGTAAAAATATAGTAAGAAAAGCCAAAAAGGAGTTTGAAGAGCAGTTAGCCAAAGACTCAAAAAGTAATAGCAAAATGTTTTTAAGTACATTAGAAGCAGGAAGCCTGCTAAACAATCACTGGGGCCACTGGATGATCGAGATGCTGAAGGAGCACTCAAAGACAATTAAAGTAATTACGGAGAAACTAAATGAATTCTTTGCTTCAGTCTTCACAGCTGAGGACAGTAGGCCTTGACTGCTGATTGTAGGGTCCGTAGGCTGGAAACCAGAAGAGGGCCTGGAAGGAGGGCCTGGAGGATCAAGGGTCCCCTACCAGTCAGTGTTCAGGTGATCACATGTCCCAGTTTTATAGGATCAGACCTGATGTTTGGGACTCTTTTTTATATAGGTGCCTATTACCTCCTGGCTTGATTTTTCACATTTATTATCTGGTCACCCCAGCCTCTGGAGAAGTGGCATAGCTCAAGCCCTGGAGCAGAAGACTGCTTTAAATTGTCATCCAGTGGATGTTTCATCCTTGGAAGGGGGGAAGGACTATAGTGACCTGGCTGGAGGGCCAAGTCAGGGAGAAAGATTACCCTGAGTTGCAGGGAGAGAGATGGTAGGCTATTCAAAGGGTGACAGAAAAGGGTGCCAAATGGGATGAGAGCTGATCCCCAGGGCAGCCAGAAAGAGGTGCCACTTGCTTTGAGTACCCCCCCCCCCATTACATCCCTATTCCCCCTCTCCCTGGAACTCTCTCCAGGCAGGCTATAATGAAGGATAATGTACACCCCAAGTTAGAGATCAGTTTAGGATTGGATGTCTTACATTAATTGGAGCTGCTACTGAAAGGAATATTGATAATGAACCTACAGACAGAATATGATATATATTCCAAGAGCATTATAGCATGTAAGTGTAACACATCCTACAGGATAACAACATATAGGCTATGTCTACACTACGCGTTTTCTTGGAAAAAAATATGCTAATGAGGGACTCATTTGCATGTCACAATCTCATTTGCATACGTTCTGTTGATCCGTTTTTGCGCTGGGGTTTTTGTGCAAAAACAAGTCGTGTGGACATTTTCTTTTTGCGCAAAACCCCCTTTTTCCTCAAGATCAGCTGGGGGTTTTGTGCAAAACCAAGCAGTGTGGATGTTTTCTTTTTGCGCAAAAACCTCTTTTCCCGCAAGATCAGTATATCTCATTTTTGGGGTCCTAAGGATCTTGCGGAAAAAGGGGTTTCTGCGCAGAAAGAAAACATCCACATTGCTTGATTTTTGAGCAAAAACCCCAGCGCAAAAATGGGTCAGCAGAAAATATGCAAATGAGATCACAGCTCATGCAAATGAGTCCTCATTAGCTTTTTTTTTTTTTGCTGAGAAAACTCGTAGTGTAGACGTAGCCATAGTGTATATCAGGAAAGACTAGAGGAACTGTCTCTGCTGCTTAAGTTCCAACTATTTATTTTTTCTTTAACGTTTTCAGGGGTTAAATGCGTAGTCCCTTCCAAAATGAAAGTCAATTAGCATACCTATTATGATTTATGATGCCACAATTTTTTATGTCTGTAGGCAATGCCGGTGCACTATAGAAAAGTGATGTGCTTATCCCTGAAAATACCATATATTGAAGCAGAACTTGCAGTGTTTTTATCTTACTCCACAGCAAGCTGCAAGAGATTTAGCTATCTGATGACAATAAATATGTGAATTAATTTATCGTCTGAAATGCCTTTATTGCAAAAAGATGACAATTATATGTCCTCACATAAGGTTTAGCACAGAGCTTTTATTTTTCACATAGTCCTTTCACTGTTTTCTTCATGTAAAAGAATTAAATGTGTCTGTTAGGATCTATTTAGGGGATTTTAGATTAAAATATTTGTTGTTCCAGTGATGCATTTATAATATGAAAATACCTGCCTACTTAAACATTTTTTGCTGAGAAACAGATTTATTAATTGCAATAAAATTCTTACATTTATATTGTGACTTTCTTTTCCCACCTCAGGTTTAGAAATGTAACTCTAGGAAGTGTATGATTTGCATTGGTGTCTTTCATTCGTCTTTTTATTTCTCCAATTCTTCTTTTGCACTGGAAAGATTTATTCCAAAAGGCTTGCAAAAATGAACACAGAGATAATATGAAATGCTTATTCAAACAGTGCTTTTTATTTTCAAAGCACTTCACAATCACCGGCTAATTAATCAGCGTTCATAAAGAAAGTTAAAAAATCCTGTAGAACAGGGATTGTTAAATACCCTTCGCAGTGAAGGGGCTAATAAAATAAGCACAAAAATAATTAACATCAAACTGATGCACAGTGTAATTCTTGGTGCTTTAGTGTAACCAAACCCACACAAAGAACTTCTGACGATAAAAAAATGCATAAAGTATGGAAATGTCTATTGGTCTTTAGCTTCTGTCCGATCCACTTGAATGTCCAAATCTGTCAGACAACAGTAGAACAGCATCTGAACATATTTTGTTGTTGTGGCTACAAGATAAAAAAAAAACACGTAGATGAGATAAAGTTACAATAGAACTTTGGTCTTTTATGAACTTTGCTGTGCATGAATCACAAAGCACTTTGCAAACATTAGTGAAGCTTTGCAACACCTCTGTGAGGGAGAATAAATCCATGTTACAGAGACATCAAAGCCCAATTTTGAAATTCTTACTCTTTAATCAACCCTTTATTGAATTTACTAGAAATTTGTAAGAGCCATATCAAACAGAGCAAGGAACTATGAAGACTGAGCCTTTGAAGACCAGTTTGTAAGTCAGTATCAGAGCTATGCATAATCCTCTGCAGTTACTAGTTTCTAAACCTGAGTCCACTACATTAATAATTTAATAATTTAGCAAACTTTCTGCTGATGTTTACAACCCTAAAAAGATCATATCAGGTTATTTATACAAGTTCCAACATCTGTCCCATCCTACACACATAGAACCTCTTTTTCAATTGATCCTGGAAAAGAGCACCCAGTGTATACAGCCCTACTGAACCACCATTTTTCCCCAATGTCAATGTCAGCCCCTTACCAATCTCAAATATCCATCATTCTAGCAGAATTCACATTTTAACTGGGTATCAAAATAGGCAGTCTAAATCAGATACTACACTAATTGGTCAATCAGTGAAGCAATAAAGTGATGTGGTACACTCAGTCCTTCAGGAGTCAAAAATGAACAACTTTAGTCTGCAGAGAGACAAGGTGAGTGAGGTATTGTTTTATTGGTCTAACTTCTGTTCTTCTGTGTTCACATAGATCTCTTCATCAGTCTTCAACAGAACTAGGACTTTTGACTGAGCCAATATAAATTATTCCTCCAGAGTGACTTATAATTAATGTAGGGTAGCAGAGGTTGGACCTCCCTGGTCCGGCACCTGGGGACCTGACTGGTTCCGAATGAAGGATTTTTCCAGACCAGTGGAGGTCATTTTAGGCCCCTTGCTGCCAGGCCCTCAGGGTTCCTGGCTCCTGCCACAGCCCAGCTGAGATACATGCCAGCTCCTCCCTCCCCCCACCCCCACCTGCAGCTCAACTGAGCAGCACGCCAGCTCCCGGCCCGTCCTTGCAGCCCCACTGAGCCATGTGGCTCCTGGGCCCACACCCCTCTGCAATTCACCAGGACTCTCTGATCTTGGAACATATGTGGTCATGCTGAATCACGGGTTGACGGACCACAGAACCCCGGACCACGGACCACGGGCCACGGGTTGACGGACCACAGACCACGGACCACGGGTTGACGGACCACAGAATCCCAGATTTTAGAGGTTCAACCTGTACTTTTTTTATATCTACATGTAGGAAAATTCTGTAAAGTTGCATGGCTTAGGTTATTTTTTCCCTCTGAGACATATAACAATCTCAGCAAAGCTTCCTGAACATGTTCTGTGTTATATATTAAAAATTGCTGAGGGAACAAATTTTACAAAAGATCCAGAAAAAATAGCTAAGATGTATTTATATTTACAGGTGTCTACTCATAAAGCTGTACATATTCATATACTAATATAAAGCTACATTGCTTACCAGAGAGCCACTGAAGCCATTTAGGTTTCTTTTCAGATGGTAAATGGACTCCCAAAAAATATGCAGGAATTCCAGAAAGGGCTATGCCAATTCCAATAAGGGAATTGATTGTGTCACTGTAGAGAGGAACAATGACCAGGAAAATGGAACATAAACTGTACACTACAGGAAAGAAGAGGCTGAGCTGCAAATACAAAAAGAGCAACATGAATTAAAAGAAGCAATGAATACTCTTGAAAAACATGAGGCCTTACAAACTAAGGCACTAATGAGGCAGATGTGTAAGGCTCACTCTGCCTGGGAGAAGCGTAACTTTAAAAAAGGAAAGGGACTGCTACAAGGGGAAGGTGAAGAAGAGAAGTGTTGCTTCACCTCAGAGACACATCAGCCAAGAGGGGGACACTGCCCACAAAGCTGTACCAACCAGCTATGGAGCAGGACACATCAAAAGAAGGGGCTGGAGTTAGACCCTAATAAAAGGCAATAGACCTATTAATAGGCCAGATCCAAAGAGCTGAATCTAGAAAGACAACCTGAGAGACAGGCCACCTTTCCCTTCATTTGAAAGGACCTTTCTTTTGTCTGTTTATTCATTTAACTTGGGGATCCTTCATATGCTACAAAGTAGGGAAAAGGATGCTATAAATTACTTGAAGCAGAGTCTGGAGAAGACTTGGGGGGAATCCCCTCTGCCCCCCAGGTGTAAATGCATGTGTGTGTCTGTATCCATCCATCCTTTTACCAGGACTACACAAACTCAGCTCCAATTGACATTTATGAACAATCCACAAATGCAGTAAGAGCACAGCACTGAAACTGAGCTCTTCCAAGGAGGGATTTTCCCCTTTAGGCTTCTAGTGCAATTTTTATCATTTGTATATCAGAACTTGAATGAAGTAGCTTGACTTTCAAATTGAGTTTGCAGAATTGGCAGTTAGAGATATAAAATCAGCAAATCTGATACAGAAATAATTGAAAAACAAATAGGGAATCCCATGATAAACCCTTTCACAGATTCATTTGTCAAAATAGAACGAAACTTTGATACCTAGCCACTGTTCTCAGGAATGACCTTTCAAAATGTCGTAGTTAGCTATAACTTATAAGAGAAAGAGAGAGAGATTTAGTATAAATATTATTTTTATGTAAGCAACATTAAATTGAAGAAAACAATCCACTGGGAGTGTACAAAATTGCATGCAAAAAATGTAAGGTCAACTAAGCAGCAAAAGGGTAATAGAAATCATATATATAGTAGTCTAGTGTCTGAGAGTCTGTAACACTGTAGTGTTACAGACTCATCTCTGGGGGGCGCTCTTGCCTCCTGCTGTGGTGGTCGGCTGAGTTCTGCGCCGCTCAGCTGGGCTGCCGTGGGAGAGCAAGCGGTGGCAAGCCGCTTGCTGCCGTTTGCTCCCCCGCTGCCACCCAGCTGAGTGGCGCAGAACTCAGTGAAGTGCCACGGCAGGAGGGGAAGGGGGGCGGGGCAGTGACGTACATGGCCAGGGGCCATTTGGGCTCCCCTGCGGTGGCCCGGCTGAGCGCGCAGCACTCAGCCGAGCGCCATGGTGGGAGAGGAAGGGGGCGGGGCGGTGACATACACGACCCTGCCCCTTGGCCGTGTATGTCACCACCCTCCGCCCCCCCTCCCCTCCTGCTGTGGCGGTCGGCTCACTTCCGCACCACTTGGCCGGGCCGCCACGGGGGAAGCCAAGCGGCGCAGCACGAGGGTGCTGCATGGGGAGCAGCCCAGACCCCAAATGGTTGCTTGCTCCCACGCAGCGGCCCGGCCAAGTGGCACAGAAGTGAGCCGAGTGCCACGGCAGGAGGGGAAGGGGGGCAGGGCGGTGACATTCATGGCCAGGGGGCAGGGCATGGACGAGCGTGCATCCCCAATGGAGACAGAGGAGAGTGGAGAGAGAGTGAGAGGCAGGAGGGGGAGAAGAGAAAGAGAGACGGAGAGAGAGGCAGAAGGTGGAGGAGAGCTGAGGGGGGCGGGGGGAGGTAGTAGGAGGAGGAGAGATGGAGCGAGAGACCGGAGGCTCAGGAGAGCAGACCGACGTGAGGAGAGACCTGAAAATCCTGTCTTATGACGGGCTAATTGGCTAGTTAATAAATAAGCACCCACGGTCAGCTTAGATAAACTTGCTGAGTGCAATCTTGGTTGTACTGAAGGTTATGTCAAAATTCCCATTGATTTTAATAGGGCCTCTCTCCTCCCTATTATCTGGAGAGTTTATTAATGAAGTTGTGAAGACAATGAGGTTTATCAAAGCTATTTGTTGTTACAATGGGCTGCACATGGTAAAGGGTGGAATTCAACTGTTCATTTTTACAACTTGAAGATTTGTGGGCTGCAATGGACCCATAAGCAGCTTGTGTTTTGTTGGTCTGACATCCAAAGGAGAGCAAATTTGGCTGGCCAAAAACAGCAGAAAAAGGATTGAGCAGAAGTTTCCCCTATTGGTTGTTGTGATTTTGGGTTTTGTTGTTGTTGTTTTTCACATTTAAAATTTGAACCAAAGGTCTTCCCTTGAAATTAAAAAAAAAAAATACTAGCTTTGAAGAATTAGCAAGCTTACTAGCTTTAGTGCATGTATTTAATGTACACAGGAATTCTGTTTTTGTGATAAGTGATGGATAGTAATCAAACATTGCAGTCTTTAATAGGACACAGACAAAAACTGATGCTGGGAAGGATTGTATAGGGCACTGTGACAGGAGAGAGTAAAAATAAAGTCTTTGGAAAAACTCATGAAGGGTTACTAATTTGTATTTTACATAAATTCATTTGGCAGTCTGAATGCTGCTGGGTAACAAACACTCTTCTGTACTTGTAGAGTGTTTAAGACACCATTTCCTGGAGAACCTAAGTAGCATTAATACACCTCACATGCCCACTACCGTACATGTTTTGGATGGGAGGTGTATTAATGGATGAAGGGAAGAAGGTGAAATACCACAAAAGAAGGAAAAGTGGAACTATTGTCTGGCAGCTCAGAATTTCCCAAAATATAGGAAATGTCATCAAACAAGAATATTGAACTGCAATGGAGCCCTGGATACTCTGTAACTGTGGCAATGTAGAAATCCACTATGAGGGAAACATGAAAGTTTCAAGTTGCACAGAAGCAAAAATGAGTCACAAAATCAATAAATGTCAATTTTTGTGCTGTAGATAGCAAAAATGACAAAGAAATCCTTCTGAAAGCTAGAATACATTTTACTCCTTAACTTGTGATGGTGTATGTTCAAAGGACTGTTATGGCTAAAAGAATAGGATGTAAGGGAACTGCTGACACATTCTTAGTACTGTAGTATTACTGTAATGTACATGCACACAGATGCATTGACAGTATATGATGTTCTATTTCCTTCTATGTACTTACTTTAATAGGCCGTGGCCTATCAGGCTGAGTATGTCTCAGATATATTAATCCTGCAATAGACAGTCCAACAAACAGCCAGTAGTTGAAGCTGTAGTAATTAATAAGGAGAAAAATATCTTCCACAAGGAGGTAAATCAAAGTCATTAAACCCTATAGTAATAAAGGTGAGAAGGCTTTTTTGAGTTACAAAATGATTTTGTTAAGGAACAGAAATATACTATATACTAAATACACATTAAAGGCCTGATTTTTAGTGGTGCTGAGCTCCTAACTTCCAACTGAAGTCCCTGCAAGCTATGGTTTCAGAACCAGGAAGAAATCTGTAAGTGCGCTGGTGGAGAGTGCCCAAAAATGAGCATCTGTTCTGTACTTTGTTCTATCCTCACTTGTCAGTGTGTAGCTCCATGCACACCATTGTTTACTGCACACCATCCAAACCAACGCTGAAGACAGAATGATGAATTTCCTCATGGGCTATTCTAGCATGTCCATTAGTACAGTATACGACTGTTTCAAAACTGTTAGTTTATTGTCCCAAAATCCATGTGATGTGAGGGGGTCATTTCCCCATATGGGGTTCTGAGGCAAAAAGAGAATAATTTCAAAATCTTCCACGTACATGGGTGTCTAACTTGAGACAACTATATAGAACTGTATCTGTTCAGAGCACAATTCTCATTGACTTCAGTTGCAGCAGTGAGTGCGCCACACTAATGCAAATCAGATCCAGGGTCTCAAGTCAGGAACCCAGAAAATGAGAAACAGATGCTTAGAGGCTACCTGTGAGAAGAATGGTCTAAGGACTTGCTCAGCATCACAGAAGCAGCTCTGGCAGAGGCAGGGATGGAATCCAATTCTCCACAGTGGCACTCAACTGCCTTGACTGTGAGGCCATCTCTTCCCCTCCTGAAACCCCCCTACCTCATTCACTACACAACTTCTAAATTAGGCAATGGCCCTACAGACAACAACCTCATTCAGAACACAGCCATACTCTGTCCCCAGAGCAAGCCCATTGTGGACACTGACTGAGGAAGGGGATTTGTGGTTAAAAACAGCATGTGATCATGTGATGAAAGGCTGTATCATGCATTCAAAGGGGGTACAGGCAGCTTTTCTGGCATGTCCTAGCTTTTGATTGCTTGACTTAATAATGTTCTTTTGATATGCTTTCCCTATGTGTAATCTCCTCAGTTTTGAAGAAGCAAAATGAAAAAAAAAATCCCCAAATCCATCATGTGGTATCAGACAGACACCCGCCTGGTTCATCAGCGACATTGGAATCTTTGGAGCCCTTCACAGACCTCTGTAACTTGTACTAGCAGAGTAACTGGTAGCAAAAGTAATTTGTTATCCACTATGTCAAACTCCTCTACAGGGGGATGAGACATCCATTTTGCCAGTGGATTTTACAGCTATGCTGAGAGCCAAGGAATGGCAAGACTCAGGAGTCTTGGGTTCATTCTAGGTGCTGGAAGGGAGTGTGTGTTAGTGGTCACAGAGCTTTCTGCCTAACCTCTTCACTCCGCCAAGCCTGACTCCTGTTTCCCCAGCCCCTTCAATCTGTACCTGTTCCACTCCTTGTCTCTGGCTCCTTCTCTTTGCCTATCCAATCCTAGTCTCCACGCCTTAGGCTTCTTGTCCCAGTCTCTCCTTGGCTCCCAATCATTCCCAGCCTTCCCTCCCCACTGGCTGACAGGCTAAGGCCCTGGATCTAGCTCATCCTATTTTCTCTTCCCTCTCTCCTCCCACAGCTTCCAGTCCCATCAGATTCCTTAGACAATATGTTCCTTCCTCTCCCCCATCCCGTTCCCAGGCCCACTGCCTGTCCTCTCTGCATGTGAGTCGGGAGGCTTCCACCTCCATTCTGTGTGGGTGCCGGCAGTCTGGAAGGTGGGTGTCATTGTGTTTATGTCTACACAGGGACAAAAGATGTCTGGCCTCATGCTGCCAGGGTGGAGGGTCTTAGAGCTTGGACTCCTGCCTGCCCTGAAAATCTACACAGCAATTTTATTTTTTAGCCCCACAAGCCCAAGTCAGCTGGCCAGGACAGCCACAGCCATGCCGTGGGTCTTTTATCCCGGTGTATATAGTCCCTGAGAGCACAGGAGAGAGACATTCCCTACTCTCTGGTCTAGTGCCCAGGCCCTGCTAAAAACTGAAGATGTCTCTACTGAGCATGTGTTAATGGAGATTCTGAAAAGGCTTCTCTCTTGGCCAAAGTTGGGCAGATTTTCACAAGATCAGCAAAAGGTACGTTCTTGATACAAAGGCGACTCCTTTGCCAAATTTCCAAAGCACGTGGGCATTAGAGATGTTCAAGATATTTTTTTAAATTACCTAGATTTTTTAAATTGGACTAAACATTTATTAGGGTGACCATATTTCCCTGTTCTGAATGTGGGGCATCTGGTAAAATTAATTGTATTCAAGTGAGTTCAATTAAATATATAAACCCACAAATTAACAGCAAGTTGACTGAGCTCCTGTTAAAAAGTAGTATTGTATAGCTCGATTCTTTTTATTTGCCTTCTTATATTTAAGGATTTAGGGTTCACCCAGGTAGGGCTGACACCAACACAGCTACACCCCTCCCCCCCACACAGGGAGAGATGACACTTGTACAACTGTACCCCGGTGTCATAACAGGAGTGTGACCAACCAGCACGACCCTGTGTGTCCAGAACTCTCCGCCCTCGATGGCTGGCTGGGCACCTGGGATGAACCCACGTCCCCAGGAAGTTTGAACCATGTCTTTCCAAGGCAACAGGGGAGGAGGGCTGTGCAGGGTCACATGCTCCTCTTACACTGATTTCTGTCAGGGCTCACACAAGAATGTAGCCAGCAGCCTTTCAGCACTCTGCGAGGGGGAAGCGATGGAAGCTGCTTCCAGCCCCAGGGGAGGAAGATGGGGGGAAGGGATGACTTGGCCTGTGTCTTTGCAGAGCTTATCTCTTCCCCCTGTCCTGCCCACACTTCTTCTATAGTGAGAAACAGCTTGTTCCTTCCTACCTGCACAGTGTTGAAAGGCAGCTAACATCTCCACACTGCTGCTGGCCAGTGACAAAACCCAGTCACCTCCTGTCCCCTGGCTACAGCACGAGCATGAAAGGGTTAAGCCCTGAGACTTCATTGTGCACCAGGGCCCAGGGAACCTGACTGCAGGGGCTTCAGTGAACCAGACCATACAAACGTCTCAGCAGAGGAGGGTGCTTAGGGGACAGAGCAGCTCCAGGCTTCCTGAGAGGCTGAGCAGGACCTAGGTAGATGAAGAAGATGCTAAGCACTTTCCCAGGGGCTGCTGTGGATCCTGCAGGGCCAAGGTGCAAACAAACCACTTCTCTCCCCTCTGCCTCTTCAGAGCTTATCTGAGGGGCAGAGAGATTTCCCCATGCCAGTGTTGTGCAGGGTTTCAGCACACACAAGGCTTAGTTCCTTCTGAGCAACACCCTGGGCTGGAGAATCTTGGGCTTTCCAAGGGCATTGACACAGCCACAGTGGGGGAAGGAAGGCTGTTGGTGAGCTCAGCGTTTTGACCAGGGGCTGGTTCTCCACACAACAGTGAGAATGGGATGCACCCAACTCGGGTATACGGTGGGCATCAGGGCTAGGGAGAGCAAAGGGCCAAAGCAGGATCGGGCAGCAAGAAGGCGGGCTTGTAAAGGGCTGTTGGGTAGGCAGCAGAGGTGACATGTAACTGGTTGTTGCCTGACACTTGCCCACACTTAACAACCATGACAGCACATAGCCAGAAACAGGACAAGGGGTGTCAAGAGCCAGAACGAAAGGGGGACCAGCAAAGGCAAAGGCAGTGGCTAGCCCCGTGTGCTGCTCCATGAGCTGCTCCTCCCCCCACAAGCTCTGGCTCCACACACCCATTGGCTGGTTCCAGGCACTGCCAAGCAAAAATGGGTGGAGCTCATTCTGGGCTTGTTTTGAAATGGGATTGACTTCATTTCTTGGCTTATTTTGCTTTTTTATCTTGTGAGAGTTGGCTACTCGCCTCCACCTATGAGCCAGACCTGCTGCTGACCGCTTCCAGGCATAGTGAGGTCCGCAGTGCTAGGACAGGAAGGAAGCTGGCCTAGCACCCCTGCTGGTCACCTTACAGCAAGGTGATCCAGGCCTGACTTCCCGCGACCCAGTATGGGGTCACGACCCATACTTTGAAAATCACTGCTGTAGGGTGACCAGGTGATTAGTGGGGATGGTAAGGCCAGAGCTTGGGGCATTGGCAGCCCCTGGAGCTGGATCTGCTGCTGGCCACTTCCAGGGAGCAATACTGTCCACCGTGCCAGGACAGGCAGGAAACCTGCCTTACCATCCCACTGCATCACTGACTAGGAGCTGCTGGAGGTAAGCCTGTGCCCCAACAATCCCCTGTCCCAGCTCTGAGCCCCTCCAAACCCAAAACCCCTCCTGCACCCTAAACACTTCATCCCCAGCCCCATCCCATAGCCTTCACTCCTTGTACCCCACCCCCATACCCCAGCCCAGCGTCCCTTCCTGCATACTGAACCCCTCTGCCCCATCCTTCAGACTACATATCAAGCCCCTCATCTCTGGCTTCACCCCCAAGCCTACATCCCCATGCAAAGCCTTCACTTCCTGCACCCTCAATCCCTTATCCCTGTGGCCCCAACTGGAGCCTGCACTCTAGTCAAAAGATACAATTATGCTGTATCGCAGGCATCAACAATTTTCTTCAACTGGGTCACAAGGAAAAAAGTTTGAAAACCACTGGTCTACACTGTTATGCATTTTTAACCTCCTCTTTCTTTAACGGATTCAAAGAACCCCTAAAGAAGTTTTTATAACTAGTTTTGGCTGACTATTCCTATCCTCTGGGCCTAATTCTTATTTACATGAAGGCCGCTTTACTCAGCTTGGCTTAGTGTAAATGAAAATCAGGACACGAGGCATCAACTGTTTAAAAAAAAAAACCAATTTAGTTCAACTTTCTGGGGGAAATTTGCCCAGTGCAGACAGGCCTGGAAAAATTGAGTATAAACCCTTTACCATTTTGCAGTTTCTTAAAATAGTGAAGTGAGAAGTAGGGAAATACCGTTACTTACATTAAAGAAAAGAGCAGGGACGGGTGTGAAACACTTTATATGAATCAAACTCAAACTGTCAGGAAGGTGTCCTTCTCTGGCGCCCACATAAAAAAGCCTAATGTGAAAGGAAAGAAAGAAAAATCTAATTAGCCAAGAATCCTGCTTTTCCACTACAACAGAGCCAAGTATCTTGTTTTTTGTTATTGTTGTAAACATTTATGAAGAAAAGTGCTTTTCTGTTGTAAGTACCAGTCTTTTGTCCACCTTTGCCTTTTATTGAATTATACATAGCTGTGGATTACCAGCCAGGGCACAAAAACATCTCCATCATTAAGGGATGATTTGACTTAATGTGACAAATGTAGATGAGACTGCTAGATAATCAGAAGACTGCACTGCACTGTGCCCCATTTTCAGGAGTCCTTCTTTTGAGAATCACTACAATGCTACTGGCAATAGTAATTCCTTGCAAGCATCTGTTTATTGAAGAAACATTGCACTAAATATTCTTGAAATAACTTCCTATAGCCTGAAATACACTAAATGCTATTGCTTCTATAACATCAAAAGTCCCTACCAGGACCATGCCACCACAATCCAATTTGACAGTGCAAATGTGTATAATTCACTCTGATCGTCTATGCCAAGCATACTTCCTTTTTGGGGAGCCATATCTGGATCCTTCCCTTTGCGTAGGTAGAGAAGCTCCATGCAGGCTTTTAGACTGGAAGCAACTTGGAACAGGGATAGTCATTTACTATGTGTTTGTCCAGCCCTTGCACAAAGGGGCTTAGACCTGGTTTGCCTCAAGCAGGCCTGCTGATGCAGGGCAGTAATGGGGGCAGTTGCCCCAGGACCCAGCAATTCATAGGGGTCCAGGGCTCTGGCCACCTTTGCTGCTACTCTGGCAGCAGTGGTGCCAGAGCCCTGGGCCCTTTAAATTCCTGTCAGAGCACCACACTGTGCACTCCTTGTGGCTCTCAGGGCAGGGGGTGTAGGGCATATCATGCTCCAGGTGGAGCGGAGGGCTGGCTATTTCAGCCCTGCCCCTTCTGCCCAAAGCCCACCCCTTCTGGGAGCATGGAGTGGCCCCCACCTTACCCAAGAGCCCATAGCTATAGACAGCTAGTTTTGCATATTTATTAGGCCACGGGCAGTGTTGCTCCCCACAAATGAATAATAATCCCATACTAAACTTGCGAAGTCCGAATTATTTAATTCTGGCATTACAGAAAGATGACCACGTGTTCTGGGACTACATGATATTATTGGACGAAGATAGTGCTAAATGATTCCCTTTTATCATTGGATTGTAGTATTCCTTCAGGTTTGGAAAAATATTCAGATTCCTCCTAATGCAGTGGTCTCCAACCTTTTTACACCGAAGATCACTTTTTAAATCTCAGAACAGGCGAAAATCTACCACCCCACCCCTTCCTTGAAGCCCCGCCCCTTTCTATTCTCCTCCTGTCCATCACTTGCTATTCCCAGCCCTTACTTACACACTCTGATAAACACTTTATTTTTAAATTATGCGATATATAAAATTAAAATCATGTGTTTATAGTTATGAAATAAATGGTCTGTTTTTTATTCGTGCTATTTAAATCTAAAATGAAGCATTTATAATTATACATTTTGTGGGGACAGAGTTCTGCAGCTGGGGGCAGGGGAGAGGGATCAGGGTGCTGGGAGGGCAGAGGACAGGGTTCTGCAGCAGGGGACAGGGTGCCAGCGGGGACAGAGTTCGGGGAATGGGGACAGAGGAGTGGAGTCTGGGGAGCGGGGACAGGGTGCCAGTGGCAGCAGAGTCACCTGCATCTGCCTCCTCCCAGGATTCTCTCTCCCTTCCCCCCCCTCCCGCGGGAAGCCAGCACATGCCTCCTCCGGGCCCCGCGCGGTGCAGGGAAACCCCGAGCGTGCCTGCCTCGGGGGCAACCCCCCCCATTCCGCAGCAGGGCCAAACCCCCGTGGGAGCCTGCCTCGGGGGCAACCCACCACTCATTCTGCAGCAGGGCCAAACCCCCGCAGGACCCTGCACCAGGGCAACCCTCACCCCTCGCGCGGCGCAGCGCGGCCCTGCCCCTCCCCTCCCGCAGCACGGCCAACCCCTGCGGGCACCTGCCCCGGGGTCAAACCCCCCTCCCACGGCGCAGCCCGGCCCGGCCCGGCCCGGCCAGGCCAACTCCCTCCCCTCCCGCAGCGCGGCCAAACCCTGGGGCCGACTCCTGCTCCCGCGGCGCAGGGAAACCCCTGCGCCCAACTCACCCCTCCAGTGCCGACGGCGCAGGGAAGCCTCCGCACTCCTCCTCCAGGGCCAACGCCCCCTCCCCCAGCACGCAACAGAGCTGTGGGAGGGGGAGCAGCCCGCGCACTTCCAGAACCCCCGGAAGTGACGCGGGCTTCAGAGAGGACTTCCGTCCACCCCGCGGGAAGCCGGCACTACACTAGAGGTAAGTAGTGGGGCTTCTCAGGGGTGGGGGGAAAAATGGGGGACAGGGTTGCCCGAACGCCTCGCGATCGACCGGTCGAGGCCTCGCGATCGACGGTTGGTGACCACGGTCCTACTGTATTCACACACATGGCAACATTATCACACTTTCAATTCTGTTGAAGAGGATCCATGTCAAATTTATGGTGACAGAGGGATGGTATATGTCTATGAAAGTTCAATTCTGGCTTGACTGAAAGGAAAAAATTCTTAAGTGGCCCTTGTTTTTCTGTTTAAACAGTTCTAATTTTGTTTATTATTTATGAGTTAACAGGTGGCACTATTACTGGATCAGTTTCAGACATCATAGCATAGCAATATCCAGCATGACAAATGTCTTTGACAGATGAAAGATAGGAAAGAATATAGACATTCTTCAGCGTAATGTCTCCCAGGGCTAGCTGTTGCATTGTATCTGCAAAACAATGAGGAGTCCTGTGGCACCTGAGAGACTAACAGATTTATTAGGGCATAAGCTTTTGTGGGTAAAACCAACTTCATCAGATGAATTGGAGTGGAGTTTAATGTGTAATGTAAATGAAATTGGTCTATTAATTGCATCTAAAATAAAACCTGTATCCTAGTCATGTTATTTCTCGCAGAAATCTGGAGGTGTGCTCACAGATCACTTTATTCATTCAGATTTTACCCTACAAGCTTTTTGAACCATAGAGATCTGCCTTGAGCTTCACATACAACTAACAGAAGAGAGGCACATGCCTCTAGCAGTGTACAATCATAGGGCCACACGGTGGTAAGTAACTACTACTTGGCAAAGGAAGCTGTGCTGAGCTATACTGCTGTAGCCAGAGCTTCTGGCACACACTTGTGTCTTGGCACTGTATCTCATACAATGCGTCCCAAAGCATGAAGGGTAGTGAATCTGCTGTGTCCCTGACTAAGAGGGATAGTATACAACAGACGGACAATTTTATATGGCCTCCCCACTACCATTCCTCACTCCTTTTGGGTGGTTCATTCCCTGGGTGGCACTAATGGGGAACATTCTTTGTGCACCTGGAATACATCTTATGTCAGTTACGCATGGGAGTCCTGATACCCTCCCATCTTAGAGCAGGCACACCTGGACCCTAAATTGCTTGTAGCAAGTCTTCCAGATAGACCAAAGTGATAGAAAGAAACTCACCAACCACTCGTTAATGTTCTATTGCTCCCTTAGACCACATTCTTAACGTTAAAGAGTGCATTACTTTTCTTCTACCAGGCAAGCTGACAGACTCACTGAGCCCCTGGGCAAAGTGGAGGAGACCCAGCTCCATGCTCCTGGAAGAGGGAAGGCCTCAGATAGAAAGGATGGTGCTGGGGCAGCGAGCTGTCAGTGACACCCGGACCATGCCCCTCGCCTTCAGCACCATCTGGAGTGCCACTTGGGGCTCCGCAGCACACTGCTGTGCTCCAGCAGGGATTTAAAGGGCCAGGAGCCTCGGGCCCTTTCAACTGTTTCCTTCTTTGCCCTCTGTCAGCAGACCTATATCCTACAATACTAAACAGCTGAAATGAAGATGGTCACAGATTCTTAACTTCAGCAAATCCCACTGTAATATATTATTAAATGATGCCACTTACTACAAAGTGCTATTAATTGCCCTTTGAGTACTGCCTTCTTTTTACATGTGTGATGTTTCATACCTGGAAGCTGCAATAGTTGATGAGTTTAATCCACCATAACAAGACATCGCCACTGCAATAGGAATTATCCATTTAGCATAGCTAAGAGTTTCATTACCAAATGTCTGCAGTGGAAAAGAAAGAGTGGGAGAATAATTACATGAACTATGCAATCACAGCCTTGCAAAACAGTCAGAAAAATTTATCAGCCCAAGCACAGGTTCTCCTAGCCCATGATGAAATGAACATTACTCCTGCTAACTAAGTGGAATTTTGAAAGGCTGACCAATGTTAAGATAAACCCTATATTTGGAGTGAAACATAATTGGATTTTTGTTAATTTCTGTAAATTGGGTTTGAAATAGTGGTTGCTGTAGGAGGAAAAAAAAAAAAAAAAAAAAACCTGAAGCAAGGTCTGAGACCTGAACCAAAGTAAAAAGAGCTATACTATGAGTAACAGACAGGCCTTGTCACAAGCAGATGTTTGCCTGCCAGTCAAGTGGCTGGGACATGAACTTGGCATGAGGACTGCTAGCACTGCTAAAACCAGATGGAACATGTAAATACATTCCACCTGGACAGTGCAAGGACACCCCAATTTAGCACATGATAAAATAGGTTGACAAAAAGTGGTGAATAGTGATATTTTGTCTGAAACATCAGGAGTGAAAGCATAACAGGTGGTGAATAGGAATGCTCTGGAGGAAAGTACAAGGGGAGGTATCCAACGTGTCATTAATGCATACAATATGTAAGCTGTGTATCATAGATTGTTTGTCTCAGTCTATAAATGTCAGGGTACCTTGATGTAACTCTTGTCCAGTCTAGGGGGCAATAGTGAATCCATATTATTGACTGAGCTGTGTCCATTGTCACGGGTACAAATGCACAGAGGCTCGCGGGCTCTCTGGCTACTGACAACTATTAATGTACTTTGTTCAGCAATAAACCTGACTTAGGTGCCTTCATATCTTATCTGAGTCTGGTCTTTGCGGGCTCTCTTGAAGTCTATTATGCTAGCTATCTGCACAGAGCTAGCTTGATATACTGAGGGATTATAAAATGGTTCAACAAGCACCAATTCATATGGAGATATGCTTTATGTCTGAGACCTCACAGTGTACTGGTGTTATTACACAGGTACAATTAATTATTGCTATTAGACGCACACATCTTAATTGCTTGGTTAAAAAATCTGTTACACAGGGAATTACAGAATATTTTCCAGAGCAGGATATATACTGTAAACATTGGAATTTTATTCAAATTTCACACAACTTACCACTGCCACTGCATCACTACTTAGGAGAGCTGGCACGTCCAACACTACATAGTATGCTATGTTAGTCAGCAAGTAAATAATGCTCACAATAGGCATTGAAATTGCAATTGAGAGGGGTAGATTCCTACAAAGAGAAAGATAAAATGGTATGTATTAAAAAGAGAAATGGTCCTACTAAATACAAGGTGAGTAAGGTAATATCTTTTGTTGGCTCAACTTCTGATAGTGAGAGGGACAAGCTTTTGAGCTTATTTAGGAGGTCTTCTTCTGGTCTGGGAAATATATTCAGGTCTGGCCTACATTACAGAGTTAGGTTGACATAGGTCATCCCAAGGCAGCTTATCCATGGAAGTGTCCTGCCAACATATATGCCTCTCCCTGTTGATTTAGGCCATGGCTACGCTCCTACTTATGTTGTACAACTTACGTTGCTTAGGAGACAAATCATCCTTGGAGTAAAATAAGTTACAGTGATAGAAGCACAGCAGACAGTGTTATGTTGGTAGGAGAAGATCTCAGCACTTGTTGAGGGTGGATTAATTATGTTAATGGGAGAAAGCTCTCCTGTTGACATCGAGTGGCTACACTAGAGATCTTACAGTGGTACAGCTACATCAGTACCACTGTAAGCTCACCAATATAGAGGTAGCCTTAGTAAGATAACCTCCCAGAGTGATGTAGAGTCACCATCAATGTAATTAAGTTGACAGATTGTCAGGGATAATCTACACTATAGGGGAGATGGATTTAAGTTACGCAACTTCAGCTATGTGAATGATGTAGCTGAAGTCAATGCACTTTGATCTACTTACTACAATGTATTCACTGCAGTATGTTGATGGGAGATGCTCTCCAAACCACTCCCATTACAAATCTCATTCCCGTGGAGTACCAGAGTCAACATCCTAGCAATCAGAAGTCAATTTAGCAGGTCTTCACTAGACCCGTTAAATCAACCCCTGCTGGATTGATCGCTGCCCTGTCAATCTGGCCAGTAGTGAAGACATACCCTCAGTGCCCATATGTCCAAATTTTACTCTGGGGAATGCTTTTTTCATTCGTTCCATCCTGGAAGAATTTGATTCACAAAGGTTTTTTTCTGTTCCTTCCCCTCTGAAGATGGAGAGGCCCTTCTGGGTTATTAGATGGGTCCCCAAAGTGATCATATACAAGAAGATAAAATACACCTGCATGATTTGTGTGTACCCCATGATGCATTATGAAAATTCTTCAAAAGGCATTGGCATGTGCCACATTGGGATATCTCCCCACAGCAGGTTACACGTTACATTGACTCAAGCATTTTTGGTGCTTATGTGTAATGCCAATGCAAGCAGCTTAGTTTGTACACGCAGGAACAAAATACTAAGGCTATATCTATACAGCAACATTATTTCAAAATAACTAGCGTGATTTCGAAAGTCTGCATCTATACAGTCGGCAGTTATTCTGACAATGTCAAAATACTGTCAAGCTGGAGGACTTCTTACTCCAACTCCTGTAACCCTCATTTTATGAGGAGTAAGGGAAGGTGGAGGAAGAGAGCTCTATTTTGAAATACGTGCTGTGTAAACACCACCAAAACTCAAAGTAAGCTATTTCAAAATAAGCTACGCAATTGATGTAGCTCAATTTGCGTAGCTTATTTCAAGTTAAGCTCTGCTGTGTAGACACACCCTCACTGTGGTGGCTTGTGTTGTAGAATTTGTAGTGAAGACATAGCTTCTGTTTCTCAATTCACTTTTTATTTATTTTTTTAACCAAAGAGTATCTCTGTGCAAAAAGTACAACAGCAGCACAACTGCCTCTTTGCTGCTGTAGTATTGTAGTACAGACACTTACTACAGCAACAGAAGAGGATTTTCCTGTTACTGTGGTAAATCCATCTCTTCAAGAAATAATAGTCAGGTTGATGGAAGAATTCTTCTGTTGACCTAGTTGCATCTACACCAAGGATTAGGTTAACCTAACTAGACCACACAGGGACCGGGGTGCAAGAACAATATGTGTAGTAGCGATGCTGAGAGCAGTTGAATCAAACTGTAAATGCTGGATATAATGGAATGCACTTCAAGCAGGGGGCACTACAGCTCCTCCTGCACTCCTATTTTAGACCTGTGCACAGGACATGACATTTTTCACAGCCTGAGTAATATAGCTAGATTGATCTAAATTTTAGGCGTAGCCCAGGCTTTAGGAAATGAGTATGTGCCTGGAACATTAGTGTAATTCTTTTTTGTCTTTCCCTCTTCCTTCAGTTTATTATTACCCTTGATCTTGTATTTTCTCAAAGGTAAAACACAACAGGGACAGATCCCAGCTGGAATTTTAAAGGGCCTGTGGAAGTTAGGTCCCCCATCCTATTCACTTTCAGTGAAAGGTGGGTGCCCAAAATTCCTTCTGAGTATTTGGAAATCCCACGATAAAGAATGAAGTACATAATAATGTCCCATATGGAGCTACTGATTCTTTGCTCTAATAAATCTGAAGAGATAAAGGGAAGCCACAAAGAGGTGTGATGCTTAGTAGCTCTTTTCAAAAGCAAAGAATTATTTTATGGATAGTAGTTTGATTAATTTCAAAGTGGGGGGAACCCCACTGAACTCAGCCATTGGATAATCCTGTCATAATCTTTGTAATAGTCTTTGGGGGATTTGAGAGTACACACGCTGTGGTCACAAATATACCTTGTAGGATTCTGCATCTCCTCAGTGACATAATTCAGGGTATCCCATCCAGAGTAGGAATAGAGAGCTGAATACAGAGCAAGGGCTATACCTCCTGCATCAGTTGTTGAACCTTCAAATGGAGCTTTAAGGTTTTCTGTTTCTCCTATGAAAATATTATCAAGTAGTTGTAGGTTATGTTGAAATGTTTTTCTCTGCTATATATTTGAGTATTTACCCTACAAGTAGAGGCTCTCAGCTAAACAAAATGAAACAAGAGCTACTGTTCTCAGACTACAATAAAAACCTTTCAGAATATACAGATGTTTTCATAGCATTGGGCACAAAAAAGCTTAGACAGCTAGGCTACGCTTACACTGCATGATTATTTCGGAATAAACTATTCGGGAAGAAATATTCCAAAATAGCTTTTCAAAATAGCACATCTACACTACAGGGAAGCCTGGAAATTAGTCCAAGACCAGTGGCTCGGATAAGAATCAGGCACCTAGAAATCTATTCCTGGCTCCTCTGACTTGCTGTGACTCAAATCACTTCACATTGGTGCCTCAGTTTCCCCATCTATAAAATGGGGATAATTATAGTTACTTTCTTTTTTAAAGCATGTTGAATTCTATGCATAAAAATTGCTATAAAAGCATAATACTGTCATTGTTTTAGAACAGGAGTGGCCAACCTAAACCTGAGAAGGAGCCAAAGAGCAACAGTTCTGTGTCACCTGATCATCTCCCCACCACAACTCTAGCACATCCCGCCCACTGGCAGTCCCACCGGTCAGTGCGTCCTTCTCCTTTTCCTCCTGCCCACTGGGATCAGCTCTTTCTCAGTGGGAGACACTGGGGGGGGGGGGGAAGCATGGGTGTGACAGGCTCAGTGGAGAGGGTAGGAAGTGGTAGGATCCTTGGGGGAAAGGGTGGAGGGGGACAGCGCCTAGGGCAGAGCTGGGGGTTGAACAGTGAGCACCCACCAGCCCAGTGGAAAGTTGGCACCTGTAGCTCCAGCCCTGGATTTGGTACCTATGCAAGGAGCCACATATTAACTTCTGAAGATCTGCATGTGGCTCTGGAGCCACACAGATTGGCTACCCCTGTTTTAGAAGTTTACAATGTCTATGTTCATTTACCTATGTGAAATCTGATATGATGTAATTCTAAATAGCTCTAGATGTGTCGATTTCTTTTAGTTTCCAGCAGGAAAAACGAACTCCTGGAATCAAGGTTCTCATTGGCATGCCTAAGAAATGTGGATTTTTGTCAGAGAATTTTGGGGTTTTATCATGGAAAACTAGGGATTCTGGTTATGATTAAAGGGAGACCTTTTTTATAAAGTCATTCTGAATACTAAGAAAGTAGTTGAATTTGGGGGGATTTATGGGTTACACACAAGCAGTAAACTATGGAGACCAATACCACAAGGTTTGCAGTTACTAATCTTTCACCTTTGTAGCAAAATCTCATACCAGTGACTAAATCATATGACCCATCTACATGCCAATCACATGATCCATGTGTACTCCATTAAGAGAGACCCACGGGGGTCTGTGCTGACAAAGAGAGACACCTTTGACTTCAATGATATTAAAATATGTTATTAAGAGGCTGAGGAAGATCAAAGTGACAGGGCAGGAAAAGCTTCCCTTTTAAAAACATCATGTTTTCAAAACAGACATTCATAATGTAATATAAAAAAGAAACATATTGGACTATCTTATGAATGCTGGAGTTAGGGAAAATATAATTGCTCCCTGTAAAGTAACTGCTGAGTGAAAGAGTGCTGACCTGTTCATAAACTTCTCTGACTTGCCTTCATCCTCCCTGCAACTTACTGTTGCATCCCCACTGTTCCCATATTCTTCACAAGGAGAAGGAGTTCTGGCATTGATGGGTCTTTACTAGACCTGTTAAATTGAATGCCAGAAGATTGACTGCCACAGCGTTGATCTTCTGCATAGTCTAGACATGGCCTTAGTGAAGATTTTGATTGTCAGACGCTATTCAGTTAAAAAAAAAAAATATGTAAAATTCAATGTATTCTTACCTTTACTAATTTTATAAAGACCCACTGATATAATCAGGATAAGGGCCATAACTTTTGCATATGTGAACAGATCTTGTACTCTGGTTCCCCACTTCACATTGACACAGTTAATAAAAGTTAAGGTGCCTATTGAGAAAAGAAATACAAATGAGATAGGTGCTTTCTTAAATTGTATACCTTTCAAGAAATAAAGTGAAAGTTACAACTACAGAAAACCTCTTTCTGCATTTCAAAATGACATAGATCATTACTGAAAGCAATAAACATTTATTCTGAAAAATTAACATAGTTTTTATCATGTTAATTTTTAAGAGGTAGGTTTTATTTTTTTAAAATAAATAAATCTGACTTACTGCAGGGAATCTGCCATTTCCTGGTAATAAGCAGGAAGATAGATGGATTAGGAGAAGAAGCATGAAATTCTTCATTGGAATCAGTGGGAAATCATTGGATTTTGAATTTTGATTTTAGGATCAACCAATGTTTACTTTGAGTCATCTCATTGATCACAGTGGGGCTACTCACATAAAGCAGGCAGGATTATTATTTTTATTTATTTGGATTACAGTAGTGCCTAAAATCCACAATAGAGAATAATGTTCCATTTCGATAGGATTTGAGACGTTGTCTGACTTAAAGAGTTTACAGTTTAAACATAGAAAGAATACAAGAAAGGAACTTATATTTTACACAGGAAAATTGAGACAGAGATTATGTTGCCTTTCCAAAATCACATAGGAAAGTCTGTAGCATAATTGGGATTGATCCCAGATCACCCAAGTCTCCACCTAAATTGCAAGGTCAATTTCCTTTTCTGGGTCCTCACTTTATTGCTAGCACATGGAGCTGGATGGAACATTTTCACCTAAATATGCTGTTTTGTCAAAACCAAACATTCCTGGGTTCAGGTTGTAGAAGAACAATGAGAGACTTTCTTGAGTCTGGTAGCTAGGATATTGACCTGGAATCCAAGAGAATGGGGTTTAAGGCTGTGCTATACTTGTTTGATATGGGTGATGAAAAACTATTCTAAGCAGTGAGTTGGGTCTCCCAGATCAGGGCTGTAACCACAATGCTTTTGAATGAAAACAAATTTTGAAATCTGAAATGTTGCCAGGAAATGGAGCTCCACTGCAGGTGCCTAAGAATTCCAGATGGAGAGCTAATGTGCTCACATCTCCTTGGGAAATGCCTCTCTGAACTGGCCCCTTGTTCTGCCTTATTCATCCCTGACAATCCTTCCTCCAAGCCTCCAGTTTGACCTCAGCTCTATAGCCAAACTACAATGTGATCTGGGATAGAGGCAGAGATCAGAGATATACTATCTGTGAGGAGGGCATAGAAGCAGTTACTAATTAGATCATCCATTGAGTTAACGTTGTCAATGCTGGATTTTCTACTGCAGTGTGTCCTCCGATTCTTTGTTGATCCAAGTATAAGTGTCTCAAGCAATAGGGCTGCCCTCATTTGCTAAGAGACAGAATTTCACAGTATCACAGATCTCACTATGAGGCTGCTTTTCCTGATGTTCACCTTGCATTTACAAAGTGAAGGTAAAAACAAACAAGAAAGTGGAAATGCTTTTCCCTTGGGGTCAGCTGTGCTGGGAATGTGTGAACCTTTCCCTGAGATTTAATCTAAAACTACAGCATAACAGATTTAGATTATACTTCAGGAAAAACTTCCTACTGGTAAGAACAGTAGGAAAAGGGAACAGACTGTCTAGGGTGGTTGTGGAATCTCCTTTGCTGGATATTTTCAAAAGGAGACTGAATAGCATTCTGTCTTGGGCGGTTTAGTCAACAAATTCTGCACCTTGGCAGGGAGTTCAGCCAAATGATCCTTCTGTGAAGTTGCAAGTCAACAAAGCATTTGGCCCTTAGAACATCCAATTAGATCTCAGAATAACCTGTTGAAGTGGCATTCAAAGATAATTTACAAGCTATTAGCTTCCCAGTCCCATTAGAAATCAAACATGGTGGAGAAGAGTGACCATTGCCACTATTTACTGGCCAGGTTGCTGGTAAGTGCATGGGCGGGGGCAGAAGGGGGACGGAGGGATGGAATAAACAGCTCCACTGCAAGGGCTAAAATAACTTACTTTCTCTTCAGATCAGGGAACAGCATGTGACTCCTTGTGTCACTCTTTGTTCCCTAGCCTGCTCCTGTCCTTGACTCAGGACAGACAGTAACTAAAAATCACTTACTTAAAGGTCACAGATTTTGTTCAGAGAAATGAGACTGATTTGTCAGACTCTGTCCCATTCAGTTTAATCAGACAAGATCAGACAGCCTAATGGGCTGCTAAACTAATCTGTCAATTGCCATGTCAGCAGCACTGCAAGCACAGGCAGTGGAGAGGACTCTGTTCTCCTGGGGGCTGGAGGAAGCACATGATAACACATGGTGCAGGTCTAGCACTGCAAAATGGCAAAGAGCTGGGAACTGGACGCACAGTGTGAATCAGCAAGATTGGAGATGAGCAGTAGGACCAGGGCCAGATTAAGAAAGGGGCTTTAGGGGCTGCAGCCCAAGACCCTAGGCTAAGGGGAGGGCCCTCACAAAAAGATCTCCAGGATGCTGAAAGTCCAGGTTTCTTTGCGGAGCCCCCTCCACCTGGGGCCCTGGGCTGGCAGGCATTAATGCCTCTACCTGTTATCCAGCCGTGCCAGGCAGGGGGTTAGGGGAAGGCGGCTCTGCATGCTGTTGCCCACCCCCGCTGGGATGGAGCTACATTGCCTTGAATTTCTGGCCAATGGGAGCTTGGGGGAGCAGTGCCTGGAGGCAAAGGCAAGTCAGCGAGGGCCATGCTGAGATACCTGCTTTCACCCCACCAAAGGGAAGATGCTCCAGGTAAGTGCCCTGCACTCAACCCCCCTACCCGAGCCCTGAGCCACGTCCCTCATTCTAACTCCTCCCCAACCTCTGCATCCCAGCTCTCTGCCCCAGCCCTGAGCCCCTGCCTGCAGCCTAAGTCCTCATCTCCCTCCTACATCCCATATCCCAGCCTTGAACCTGAGTATTGAACCCACTCCAGCACCCTAACTCCTTCCCAGATGCCAACATCCTGTCCTGAGCCTCCTCCCATATTCCCAACACAATGGTCCCAGCCTGGAGCCCAAGACCCTTGGCCCCAGCCTGGAGGCATCTCCTGCACCTCAAACACCTCATCTGCCTCCCCACTCCAGAGCCCACACCTCCAGGCAGAGCCCTCACTCCTCTCCACAAACACCCTCCTGCCTCAACCCACAGCCATCTCCCACTCTCTGAACCCCTCATTTTTCATAAAGCCTAGGGGGCCCCACAAAATGTAATAGCCTCAGTTCCCCAGAAGGGTTAATCTGGCCCTGAGCAGGGCTAACTAACTGACTCTTCCCTCAACAGCAACTGGCTATGAGGTGCTACATGCCCTGGAGAAAGGTCAGGGACAAGGATTGCATCATCCGTCGCCTTTAGCAGTCCTTTTTTGACACAATTTTCTCACAGAAAATCTCTCTCACTTTCACTTTGCTCCAGAATTTTATCCTCTCACCCACACCTCACTTTTATTTAGTTTTCAGGAGGGAGAAAGCCATTACAGTCCTTTAAATAGCATTGCAACTTACACAAGATTCTTTACAATCTCCCCCCCCCCCCCCAGAATCCAATATAAAAGATTGATCCTTCACACACTTACACTTGTGCTTACCTTCATTACTGTGAGTAGCCCCGCTGATTTCAGTGGGACTACTGTGCCCATTTGCGGTTTGATACACCATGACATTTCTCTTTTTATGCCACTGTGATACCAATAAAATCAGTGGTGTTACACATTGGTACACAACTGGAGTTATGCAGTGGTAACAGGCTCTTGGTCTAAAAAATATTAGATTTTAAAGTGAATTGTTCTAAGATATACACATATTTTTATGTCGGGTGTGGCGGGCCCCTCCCGCCTGCCCTCTGAAGTCCAAGGCCCTCCGGCCTGAGTCCATAACACAGTTCAGGGTTGTAGCGGGAATGCACCCCAGGTAGGGGGACCCGGGCCCACCCACCTCCACCGGGTCCCGGCCCAGGGCCCTGTGAGCGACCGGGTAGCGGGTCACTCCCTCGGCGGGGCAATCCGGCCGAAACGCACCGAGGTTCTCTGTGTGGGAGAGGCGGCTCCCGCTCCTGCCCTGGGCCACTTCCTACCTGGTGCCCTGGGGTTCCTTCCCCTGTACTCGCCCAGCTTGCTGAGAACTCCGGGCCGGCGTCTCCTTGGCAGGCAGTCCCTGGGTCGCACCAGCTCGCCTCCGCGTCCCCTCTGGCCTCTCCTGGAGTCCCTGGCAACAGCAGTGCAGGAGCCCCCTTCACCAGTCCTTCTCCTCTGGCTGTCTCCCCTGACTGAGTCCTTCCCCAGGCTTTTATAGTGGAGCTACAGCCCGGGCATGCTCAGTAGGGCTGTGGGGGAGGGGCCTCTGCAGCCAGATAACCCTGGCTGGGCCCTGCAGGTTCAGTGCGGGGCTGCCTTGCCCCGTCACATCAGGATAGCATCTAAATTTAAACATATCTGTTATCAGAGTGATTTCTATAAAGCACACTCTATTAACAAATATGCTGTGCACATTAAAAAAGGATACTATTCTCTGTCATCTAAAACTACCATGCAGACAGTGGTAACTTATAATATTTCTTATTCCTGGAAGGGAACATTTGCTTTGACATAGAATTTGTAGCTAAGTCCATATATTTCAACTGTCAAAACAAACATCTCTCTCAATTGCCTCATATTTTAGACCTAAATCTCTTTCCCTCTTTATGATCTTTCCCTTTTTATGCCTGTAAATGAGAGGAAATTGGACTCACGGTTGCCAGCTTTCTAACTGTACAAAACCTAACAGGCCTGCACCACTCCTTCCTTGCCCCTCCTGTTCTCTGAGGCACCACCCCAACCCACTCTATTCCCCTTCCCTCTGTCTCTCCCTCCCTCCCGCCCTCATTCACTTTCACCAGACTCGGGGTTCAGGGGTTTGGCATGCAGAAGGGAGCTCAGGGCTATGGCAGAGGCTGGTCTGTGGGAGGGATGTGGGGTCCTGGCAGCACATACCAAGGCTCCCAGGAAGCAACTACTAGGTCCCTGAGGCCCCCTAGGTGGATGGGAGGCCAAGGAGACTCCGCCCGCTGCCCTTGTGTCTGCAGGCACCAGTCCCACAGTTTCTACTGGTCCCGGTTCCCAGGCAGTGAGCGCTATGGAGTTGGCATACACACTTTCAGAAGCCACGCAGAGTCAGGGCAAGTAGGGAGCCTGCCTTAGCTCTGGGTCTTCTGTGCCACCAACCAGATTTTTAACAGCCTGATCAGTAGTGCCGCCTGGAGTCACCAGGGTCCCTTTTCGACCGGGTGTTCTGGTTGAAAAACCAGGCACCTGGCAACCTAACTCTACTTGATGAAACTCAGGGTATGAAAACTTACATTGTGAAGAACTGAACCGCCAATGTTTCGCTGTTTTAAAAAACGAAATTCCTGATTTTGAACTGATCCAGTGTAGAATTAAGTGAATGGATGAATTCCCATTGACTTCTGGGGACACTGGCATAGGGCCTTGCCATCTGGGACATAATTCAAATTCCAGGGTCCTATATTTGCATATGGACAGACTGAATGCTGTGAAAGCCACCTACTTGAACACATCAGTAGTTGGAAAGATCTAGAAAATAAATTGTATTCCTTCACCCTCTCCCTTTGTCTTAGCGAGAAAGAAACAAGAGCATTTGCATTCTTTTAGTAGCATCCAGAAATGAAAGTAAGCCATGCGGTGCTCTGGGCTTGGGGCTGGGACACTTAGCTGCAAGGGGAGGGGCAGGGCACTCCTTGCCTGGCTCCTGGTGCTTCCTGCAGGTTGCCACACTCAGCAGCAGGCAGCTAAACGGTTTAAAGGGGCTGACTGGGTGCCCCCCCCACCTAAGAATGCCCCAGCCCTGAGCTCACCCCCATTTTAAGGGGGAGACGGGGCTGCAGCGACACATACCAGTGCCTGTGTGTTTCTTTTCTTCTCTTTCCTGCTTCCTTTCTTAGTGAGCAAGCAAAAGTGCAGAACCTGCTGCATTCCTCCCCCTTCCCTCCCCTGGGCAGCAGGCAGAGCAGGCGCTGCACTTTCTCTTGATCACTGAGAGTCAGAGGAAGCAGGAAGGAGAAGAAAAGCAACACGCAGGGATGAATATGTTCCCCTGCAGCCCCCTCTCCTCCTGAAATGGTGCCTTTCCCCCCCCACTCACACCTACACCCTCCAGCCCCCTGCCCTGAGCCCCCTGCCCTGCATCCTGCACCCCACACATTCCCCCTGTTCTGAGTCCCCAACACCCCCAACTCTGAGCCCCTTCTCATACCCCCCAGCTTTGACTCCTGCATGCATCCCCTACATCCCCAGCTCCCTGCTCTGATCTCCCACTCTCCACCCCACCCTTACATTTCTTACAGGTATTATCATATTACACCCCCCATCCTCCTTCCCTGAAGGGGTACAACATAACAGTACCCGTAAAAAAACTTAAGTTACTTTTAACCCTGCTGCCATCTATCAGTTAGAAGCTGATCTATAGATTCCTGTGAACATAATTGCCCCAAACAGAGAAAAGAGACTGCTCTAGATGAAAAATTGTAACTTTTGAGTTAAAGTGAACAGAGTCTTTTCCCCATACCTAAAATTATTTTACCACTGAAAAATATTTGATTTAGGATTAGAGGGGTAGCCGTGTTAGTCTGTAACTTTAAAAACAATAAGTAGTCCTGTGGCACCTTATCTATAATATATAAAGGAGAATGTTTGTATGTTTGTGCGCTAATAACTTGGACACTATAAGAGCTACCGCAACCAAATTTTGCATGGGATAACCTTTCATCCAGGAGAAGGCTTTAAGGTACTGTGGGAGGGAAAAGATGAGAGACCTACGCCTCTCCCCGGGGCTGCACGGAGCTTGGCAGTGTGGGGAAAAGCAGCTTCCCGGGGGAAGCAGCGGGGACAGTCACTCACTAAGGCCAGCGGAGGGACAAGGAAGCAGAGGGCAGGCTCAGGCGCAGGCTGCAGGCACGCGGCTCCCTTCCCCCTCCCTCCCGTCAGGCTCCTCACCTCAGTTGTGTCAACTTTCCCGAGCAACGCTGGGTAACTCCAGCTAGTCTAATATATAAAGGAGAATGTTTGTAAGTTTGTGCGCTAATAACTTGGACACTATAAGAGCTACCACAACCAAACTTTGCATGGGATAACCTTTCATCCAGGAGAAGGCTTTAAGGTACTTTTGGACCCAATCGGGCCCGAACTCAAGCTGTAAAAATCAAAAAGTAACCTGCTGTGCTGCGCTGCAGGGCCGCCCCGCCCACCCTAGGTCCTGTGCCCGCCGCCTGTGGCCCCCAGCACTGTCCAGGACTTGCCCCCTCCTGCCTGCAAGGTTACATAAGCGACCCTCTTTCCCCCCCGCCACGCCGGCACTCAGTGCCCCGACCACCACGTGCACAATGGCTCGGGCACCCACCCTGCCCCCCGTGGCACCTGCAGCCCCGGGTGCAAGCTGGGGTGCCCCTCCCGCATGTAACCTCCCCTCCACCTGGGATCGCACTCCCCCCCCCGCCCCGGGGATGACGCGGACCTATATTTTAAATCCTATAGAAATCAGTGCAACTTTTCTACCATTCAAAAAAAGATAATGGACTACTGTTTTTCTACATTTTGTTCCTCCGGTTTCCCGAGCAACGCCGGGTAACTCCAGCTAGTAACAAAATATATAGAATCATGAACTTTTATGGGAAAACCCCACCTTCTTTAACACATCAGTATTTGGAAAGATCTAGAAAATATATTTTGTTCCTTTACCCTCTCCCTTTGTTTTAGCAGAGAAAGAAACCAGTAGGTTGGTCTTGACAATCTAAGCTCATAATACTATATATATTTTTGTTAGTCTATATGATGCCACAGGACTACTAGTTGATTTAAGATTGTTAATATACCCTTTATTTTCTGTGATGTCATAAATAGAATAATGATATATTTAAAAACCCTACAGCTTGTGGGTAGCAGCACATTGCAACTAATGGTATTATAAAACAGAGAAACTCTTCCACATAGGACTACAAGAAAAATTACTGAGTCAGAATCCAAAATGAAGCTGAGGAGAGATAAACATGTCCAGAATGTATGGAGATTATCTGAATCACAATTAAGCTAATAAAACAGATTACAATGGACATGCTTTTCAATAACTTAGATGCTTAGAATACTGAAGAATGATGAATGAGGACCCCAATTTCAATAATGGTTTGCTTTTCAGATAACTCCCTGTCTGCCTCACTGGGGAGCGTTAAAAGAATTAAGCAGGATTAATTACAGAGAAGACATTTTCTCAGAAGTCACAATTTATTCTGCTCTATTATATTGAATTATACAGGTTGTTCCTCCCTTAACTGTGACTCTCTGGTCTGGCAACATCTGTGGTCTGGCAGGAGCTCTTGCACAAAGGCAGCCAGGCAGCTCTGGGCCCAGGAGACACGGCTGGCCAGGCAGCAGCAGGGCTGGGCTAACGGCCTAGCCGGGGGTGAGGGGCAGGGGTTCAGCAAGGGCCATGAGGGAGGGACCTCCCTTGGTCCAGCAAGCCCCCTTGTGTCTTTTAGGGAATGCACTGTCTTGCCTCATGGATAATTGATTGTGCTCTTGCATATCCTGAAAGCTGCACATTATACACATTTCTGGGTGTGTGGTTTTATATCACCATCCATCACTGTTATAGCTGAGCCTCTGGTTAGCATGGGACTGGACTAAATTGTGGTCTGCATGTACCTGCATTTGCCTTCCACCTAAAACCCATAGCAATAGTAAAGTCATGAAGCACCTGCTTTGCACTTCCACCTTTTTAGGGGTCAAAACTCTGCTTGGGGTAGAGTTTCTGGTTTTTATTATTTTTTAAAGATTTTTGGGTCGTTGGTAAGGGTAAAGGAGGGATGCCAATGCTTCACCAATTTAACTCACAAACAGTTACTGAAATATCTGAGGATATGTGACCATTTGGGTCCTCATTAAAAGGCCATTGAAACCAACAGGAATTTTTCTATGGACTTCATTATAGGCTTTGGGTCAGACTCTTGATCCATAGCAAAATGTTATCTTTTATCTCAGCAATCTCAGTCAAGATAATGGTAATCCTCTGTTCCCCTTCCTTCCCCCCCCCCCACAACTGACCTCTTGTCTCGCAAATCTTCATTCCTGAAGAGAAAGAATAAATTCTTGTGAATTTGCCCTGGATAAAAATTGGTCTTTTTTACAGAAAAGTAAAGGTTAAGGGCATCTGACAAGGCTTTCATGAGTACCTGCATTACATTAATTCATTTGTTCCAATCAAAACTTTACTTACAGATGCAAGCAGCTGCGATCAATCTGACTGCTTCGTAGGGTGGCTCACAGGATGGAAAAATTGGTTGAACAATATAGTTAGCAAATGTAATTGCTATTACAGCCTGAGTTGTTGGTTCAATAATTAGCAAGGAAGACCACAGTCTGATAAAGGCTATGAATTCACCAAAAGCTTCCAGTATATAGGCATAGCTAGCTCCTGATTTCATAATGGATGTCCCAGTTCAGCATAGCACAAAGCTCCAAACAATGAGAAGACCCCTCCAAGGGCCCAAATGCATAGTGAGAGTCCATAGGAGCCACTATACATCAAAACACCTTTGGGTGATACAAATATTCCAGAACCAATCATGTTCCCTACTATTAAAGAAACACCATTAAGCAAAGTAATTTCTTGTTTCATCTGCATTTTTTCTTCCACATTTTCAGCCACTTTGTCCATTTCATATGTTCCATTCTTGGATGTGGGCTTTTTATTGCAGCATATGGTCCAGAAGCCTGTCATCTTTAATGATCATTCCCTGAAAATGATGAGAGACCATTTTTTAAATACATATCACATGTGTTACTAACTGAAGATCTCAGTCTAATTTCACAGCAAATAGGTGCCTACATCACAGATTCCACCGCCCTAATCATTCTGTATTGGCAGCAAGGGGCAAAAAGGGCAATGGAAATTAATTACTTATTCATCCCCACAGGATTCTCAAGATATAGGGACATAAGTGGGGGAGATGCTGTTTTATGGATAATTCTGACACTTGGTTATCTGGAACCTTCCATGAGCGCTGTGTTCACTCTTACTACATATTTATATCAAGCCAGAAATGTGTATTACTTAGCACTGGAAGTATCTGAATAAGTGAGATAATATCATATTGTCAAGAAAATCCAATAAGCGTTAATATAGCCAAAGTCACCCACATAACAGCACCTTCCTCTCCTAGAGGCAGTGAGTGATAGCATCAACCCCATAAAGAATGCTTTGTTTCACTATCCATTCCCCTGCCACTCTCAACCCATACCCACTTGTATCCCACTTGGTTGGGAAGAGGGTAGAAAAGACAGGCTGTTTTCCCATTATATCCAAGGGAGGGTAAACAGACAACTGTTGGCAGGCTTCATATAGTCAGTTGGCTTTAAGGACGACTCTGCAGGTGAGAACCAAACACTTGGCAGTTATGAAGCGTTTCAACCCCAGAAGGCAGTGTAGACAGGCAACATGATTTTCTTGCGCAAGAAACCCCTATGGCTAAAATGGCCATTAGAGCTTTTTGCGCAAGAGAGCATCCACACTGTCATGGATGCTTTTGCGCAAAAGCACATCTCTTGAGCAAAAGCACATGGCAGTGTGGACGCGCTCTTGTGGAAGACCTTTTGTACAAGAACTCTTGCGCAAAACAGTTCTTGCGCAAGAAGCCTGCAGTGTAGCCTATTTGATTAATAACTAGTTATCAGCCATAGGTGTTCAATTACACCAAATAACTTTAAATAAACAGAAATTTGGTTTAAATTCTTCATTCCTAAGGAGGAAATGGAATTCATTGCTACAACCTTTGGCAGCCCCAGCTCTCTCTACAAATGTATACTGGCCCCAAGAGGGTAAATGAAACCCTATTAACTGCCCAGGCTGTATCTGGAGGAAGAGTCAGGGAGCAGGGACTGTTTAATTTGACATGAGGCTCAGCTGGCCAGGGACAGGTTGGGTATTTATAAGAAAGAAACAGAACAGGGCTGCAGTCATTTCCTGGGAGGTGTGTTAAGATTAAAGAGGGCAGCCCACAGTTACTCCCTGGGGGTATGTCTAGACTACATGGCTCTGTTGACGGAGCCATGTAAACTAGTTTACCCGGCATAGGCAAAGAAGCGGGGATTTAAATAATCCCCGCTTCATTAAAATAAACATGGCTGCAGCCATCCTGTAAACCTCGTTTCATGAGGCATAAGGGATTGGTTGGCAAAGGCTTCCCCAGCCAACAGATCCGCGTCTAGACTGCTGCACTGTGCCGGATGAGCTGATCGTCGGCACAGCGTGGTGGCCATGTTTATTTTAATGAAGTGGGGATTATTTAAATCCCCGCTTCTTTGCCTATGCCAGGTAACTAGTTTACATGGCTCCGTCGATGGAGCCACGTAGTCTAGACATACCCTGGTAGAGGGAATTGGGAGACTGTCAAACTTGGGGGAGGCAGCCCGAGGATTGTAGGAGCAGGGTCAGGGGGAAATCAGGAATGTAGGACTCTGCAGACCTTGACTACTGATTAGAAGGCCCTTGAGCTGACCAGACATTAAAAGTCCAGTTACCGTGGTTGGGGGGAGGCCAGTTGCCCATGACAGTTGTGAGCAATGTTCCCTCTAATTTTTCCCATCCATATGCAGAATAAATTATTATGTGCACCTAGGCATATGCATTTGTCCATCACTAGTAGAGCAACATGCAGCTGTGGGTGGCTGTGGGAACTCTGCTAAACAGCTGGGCAGCATTTGAATCTCTCCTGGGTGGCCACCCAAGTGCTCAGCTTACAGGGAACACTGATTGTAAGTGTAGTTTGGGGGCACTGCCCCCACCCCTATTGTTCCCCCTCCCCTGATTTATCCAGGTACTGAGCAGAGCTTGCTCCACTCAGACTGTTGGGGAGGAGGCTCCATAGCACTCCGGAAATGAGGCTGGCAGCTCCAGAATGTGCCTCCTGGGTCCTAGTGCCAATCATGGTCATCTGTGTGTGCTGGGTCCTGTTGCTGTACAACTAGTGAGTGCCAGGGCAAATGGGTAGGGGGAGGCAGTGGGGAAGGAAGAGGGGTGGTATAAGGCAGGGGGGAGAGAAGGGAATGGGGCATGAACAGTGGAGCGAAGATGGGGAGAGGTTGGGATGAGGGAAAGAAAGGGATGGCTAAGAGCATTGCCTCCTCACCTCTGGGCATCTGCACCAGCAGCATCTGGAGAACTGGTGGGGACACGTGCCTCCTCTCTAGCCACAGTGACCTCTTGCCTCAGGGTAAGGGGATGAGCATGCTCCAGGCAGCAGCACACCATGAGCTGCCTGCAGCAGACTGCAACAGCCTGTCCATCTCCTGTTGGCCATTTCCAGACCCTTTATTTCAATAAATAGATTGAGATACTTTTGGGGCTTGTTAAGTGACTTTCTAGCACCTCCAAGAGGGAGGACGGGGCTTGAAATTTTGAAGACATAGTGCCATGGTATCTGGAAATGTGGCTTTTGCCAATCCCACAAAAACATGGTCAAGTCATAAGCCTCCAAAAACTGCAGTTTGCACATCCTGTGTAAAGACTTCCTAGCAGTTAGAAACAAAATGTATCTGCCATGAACATGCTCCAGCTCAGAGATAAGGTATCTCCATTTATCCTTGTGAGCTGAATGAAGCAAGGGTGCTGTGAACAAAATAAGTCTTTAATTACATGATCATATATATTATAATGCATATGTACAAGAGCAACAAACTGAGTTTGCACAGGCAACTTTAATTCTGCCACTAATATTTAAATGCTTGACTTTGCAAACAATGTTTACTTTTTTAATGGATGTCCTATTTTAGATGAGGAGTATCAAGAGTGAAGGCACAAATATTTAGCCATTTTTTTACTCTTCATGCTGTACCTGCCTTCATTTGTCTCTGTGTCAGTACTCTTCAGTTTGGGGTGGGGTGATTGCCTTTGTTCAGGCATAAATAATTCCCACTCATTTTCATGTGCTGGACACCCCCACAGCTGGAGTTATCATCCTGCTTCCCATCATAGCTTAGTAAGGACTTCACAACAGGCTTTTTCATCATAGAAACACACCATAATTAGGTCTGGTTTCTGATAACGTTAGTTCAAATAATCCATAACAAATTTTCTCAAGTGTAGTTAATTTATAACCCTATGATATTAAGCACCCATGTATTCTCGTTCTACATACACTGTAGTAATCTTTGTACAAAATATGCCCTGTTAAGGGATCATTTGAAAACTAGTAACTCACAGGTCAATATTATGGTGAAATGCAAGTAGCAGCATTATATGTGCATGTATATTCTTTGGCACAGGTTGAATTCAGACATGGTCAACTAGACAGCCCTGCCTCAGCAAAAATTGTTAAAATTGTTCTGTCCCAAACAAGGGAATATGTATTGAACTCAATTTACATATAAGTAAACAGGATGCTCAACATGTAAGGGGAAGAAATGGCAGGAGACACAGCAAATTTGCATGTCAGTAAACAAATAAGGGGAGAGAGCATGGAGCCTCCTTCAGCATTAGACTGTCACTTCTTTTACTGCTTGAATAAACTTTACTTTGAAGGGTAACCATCAGAAAAACCCACCTCAAAGTCTCATTGGACTACAAAGGAAACGGGCAGAGAACCAAGTTCTTTTTCACCACGTCTTTAGGCCTCTGGGAGAGATCCTGCCCAAAGGAAAGGGTCAGTCACCATATTGCAGCAAGATGAGAGTGAGAAAAACCACCTTAAACAAAGACTTGAAACAAAACTTAAATTTGAAATATGAAATTGTAGATGTTTTCACTTTTAAATTAAAAAAACACAGTAAGAGAACCAAAGAGTGCCACCATGGCTTAACAACCAAGTAAAAGAAGCAGTGAGAGATAAATAGGCATCGTTTAAAATGTGGAAGTTAAATCCTAGTGAGGAAAGTGGTAAGGAGCATAAACCTTGGCTAATGAAGTATAAAAATATAATTAGGAAGGCCAAAAAGGAATTTGAAGAACAGCTAGCTAAAAATTCAAAACGTAATAGTCAACATCATTTTACACGTATAGTTGGCATTTGAATCTCTCCTGAGAAGCTGCACAAGCATACAGTTTACAGGGAACCCTGGCTAGTGGCTGGAGGGGACCTGGGGGCTAGTGGCAGAGTCCTGGGGCTGGGCTAAGGGCAGGAGCTAGGGACTGGCAACCAGGATTTCTGCATGTGGGGCTAGCAGCTGGGACCCCGGAGCCTGGTACTAGAACTGCCAGAGCCAGTGTCTGAGGGAGAACCGAGGCTGGCAGTGGAATTCTTGGGCAGCAACAGGTCTGGCGGTGCTCGGCCGCTGGCGACAGGAGACAGGACTAATACTCTCAGCGCAAAACCTAGGGTGCTGCAGCACACCCCCTTTCCCTCTGCATTCTTACTTCCTGGACCTATGAACTGTACACAGACTCAAGGTATGGCTTGCATACTGGTGGGCAGTGCATAAGCAGCCCAGGTTGGGAGATGCATTGCATTGCTGCTGTGAGGCGCCCCAAGTTTCAGGGCAGGTAGTAGCACAACCTGTCACTAGTCTGGACTGCACCCCAGAATGTGACAACCTCTTCACTTCACATGCATATAGTTCTTAAAATCCCATGGCATGTAGTCCATCAACTTAGCACATCCCATGCATTGGCATTTTCAATCACACCTGTGCTCTCATCCTGACCTTCTGCCAGGAATGTCACTCCAGCCCATCCAAATGGAGTTCAATCCTGCTCTTCCCAACAGGATCCCTCTAGACTTTCTATTGGGCATTAATCCACACCAGGAGAGCACCTATCACTGCCCTGGGCCCTTTTTATACATTGGGCTGCAGGTCTCCTGCATAGTGACATCAGTAGGTAAGCCCCTTCACTGCTCCCCTGTCTTCAGTCCTCTCTAGTCCTTGGCTCTGGCCTTCCAGCTTCCAATTCTTTTGATGCATGTCAGCCTTTCCCCCAGGGATGTCCCTCCAGCCTTCTGTAGGACTTTCCCATTTCATTCTTTCTGATCCTTTATAGCCCTAAGTATTGCCACAACCTTTTAAAAGTAGGTGCTCCTGTTCTGGCACACAGGAGCAGGACCTGCTTCACTGAAAGGGGCCAGTCTCCTAGGATATGTCTAGACTACAAGCTTCTTTCAAAAGAAATCATCTAGACAGCCACCACTTTTTTCGAAAAAGCGATCCGCTTTTTCAAAAGAGAGCACCCAGGCAATCTGGATGCCCTCTTTCGAAAAAGCCTTGTTTGCGTTCAAGGATGCCTTTCTTCAAAAGAGCTCTTTTGAAGAAGGCATTCTTCCTTGTAAAATGAGGTTTACCAGCTGTAAAAATCGCTGAGTTCTTTAGATTTAACTTTGAAAGAAAGCGGCGGCACTCTAGATGCAAGTGAAGTTTTTTCGGAAAAAGGCCACTTTTTTTGAAAAAAACAAACAAACCCTGTAGTCTAGACATAGCCCTCGTGACTAAGTCTCTGCATTCTTCATTATTTCTGGTTACTTACAGGGTGTATTTTCAATCCATTTTTGGCAGGGTGTAATCATAGAATCATAGAGCTGGAAGAGACCTTAGAAGGCCATCAAGTCCAGCCCCCTGCCAAAGGCAGGACCAATCCCAATTAAATCAACCCAGCCAGGGCTTTGTCAAGCCAAGACTTAAACACCTCTAGGGATGGAGACTCCACTACTTCCCTAGGTAACCCATTCCAGTGCTTCACCACCTTCCTAGTGAAATAGTTTTTTCCTAATATCCAACCTGGACCTCTCCCACTGCAACTTGAGGCCATTATTCTTTGTTCTGCCATCCATCACTACTATGAACAGCCTTTCTCCATCCTCTTTGGAACCTCCCTTCAGGAAGTTGAAGGCTGCTATCAAATCCCCCCTCACTCTTCTCTTCTGCAGACTAAATAGACCCAACTCCCTCAGCCTCTCTTCGTAGGTCATATGCTCCAGTCCCCTAATCATTTTGGTTGCCCTCTGCTGGACCCTCTCCAATGCATCCACATCCTTCCTGTAATTGGGGCCCCAGAACTGGACACAATACTCCAGATATGGCCTCACCAGAGCCGAGTAAAGAGGAATAATCACATCTCTGGATCGACTGGCAATGCTCCTCTTAATGCAACCTAGTATGCCATTAGCCTTCCTGGAGACAAGGGCACACTGTTGACTCATGTCCAGCTTCTCATACACTGTAATCCCCAGGTTCTTTTCTATAGAACTGCTACTTAGCCAGTTGGTCCCTAGCCTGTAACAATGCTTGGGATTCTTCCATCCCAGCTGCAGGACTCTACACTTGTCCTTGTTGAACCTCATCAGATTTCTTGTGGCCCAATCCTCCAATTTGTGTAAGTCACTCTGGACTCTATCCCTGCCCTCCAGCGTGTCTACCTCTCCCCCTAGCTTAGTGTCATCCGCAAACTTGCTGAGGGTGCAATCCATCCCTTCATCCAGGTCATTAATAAAGATGTTGAACAAAACCGGTCCCACAACCGATCCTTGGGGCACTCTGTTAGAAACCGACCACCATCCTGACATCCAGCTGTTAATCACTACCCGCTGGGCCCGACCTTCCAGCCAGCTTTCTATCCATTTTACCGTCCATTTATCCAATCCACATTCCCTTAACTTGCTGTCAAGAATGTTGTGGGAGACCATATCAAAAGCCTTGCTAAAGTCAACATATATCACATCCACTGACTTCCCCATATCCACAGAGCCAGTCATCATAGAAGCTAATCAGATTGGTCAGGCATGACTTGCCCTTCATGAATCCATGCTGACTATTCTTGATCACCTTCCCCTCTTCCAAGTGCTTCAAAATGGATTCCTTGAGGATCCCCTCCATGATTTTTCCAGGGACTGAGGTAAGACCCACTGGCCTATAGTTCCCTGGATCGTCCTTCTTCCCTTTCTTAAAGATGGGCACTACATTTGCCTTTTTCCAATCATCTGGGATATCTCCTGATCTCCACGACTTTTCAAAGATAATGGCCAAAGGCTCCTCAATGACATTTGCCAACTCCCTCAGTACCCTTGGATGTATTACGTCCGGACACATGGATTTATGTACGTTTAGCTTTTCTAAATAGTTCCTAACCTGTTCTTTTCCCACCAAGGTCTGTCCACCTTTGTCCCATATTGCGTCACTTAGCGATTTCACCTTCCTGATAACTCCTCTGCATTCTCGAGCTATACATTTATACCGCTCCCTAGTCATCTGTCCAAGTTTCCACTTTTTGTAAGCTTCCTTTTTGTGCTTAAGCTCACCAAGGATGTCCCCAGTGAGCCAATCTGGCCTCCTACCATATTTGCTTCTCTTGCTGCGCATTGGAATGGTTTCTTTCTGTGCCTTCAATAAGGCTTCTTTAAAATACTGCCAGCTCTCCTGGGCTCCTTTCCCCTTCATGTTAGCATCCCAGGGGATTCTGCCCATCAGGTCTCTGAGAGAGTCGAAGTCTGCTTTTCTGAAGTTCAAGGTGTGTATTTTACTACTCTCTTTTCTTCCTTTGGTCAGGATCCTGAAATCTACCATCTCGTGATCACTGCTTCCGAGGTTGTCACCCACTTCTACTTCCCCTATTAGCTCCTCCTTGTTTGTGAGCAGCAGGTCAAGCTGCACACAACCTCTGGTTTGATCCTGCAGAGAATTTCCTCTTCAAGTTAATGAGTATTCCAATGATATTTAAAGTGTCAAGCTGCCATAGAAAAATAAATATTACCTCACTTTTTCTCCTCCCTTAGGTATTCCCTTAAGCATACAAATGCATTGGAAATGCTGAAGTACAGTTCTCGAAGGGTAAATGAGAATGTGCTTAAGTGTGATTACTTTATGCATCTCTATGGCAACCTACTGCTTTCCTCAACAGCCAGTCCTCTCACCTTATGCTTTGCCCTCTTCTCTCACTCTTTATCTTTATATCAAATTCCACTTTGGATGACTGGAATTCCTTTCATGGTCCAATGTACCAGGCACATTAAGATTCCTGTTAAACATTCACTTTTTCTGTTTCCCATGCAATTTCTGACCCATTATATGAAAGGTGGGAAAGCGCAAGTGTGACAAAGTGGGGGAGCTATGGGGAGTTCAAAGGGGTTGCATGCAGAGGGGAGGCACTTAGTGTCCCTGGATGTTACTGGTTTAATGAGGGGAGTGGAGCAGGAGTTTGTTGTTACAGGGAACAGCACAAAACTGGAGATCCCTGTGATTGGTGGCCTGGTGACATGGAGACCCAGCTCAGATGGCACAGCCCATTCTGGCCAATGGGAGAACAATGGGCTACAGAGAGAAGACCTCAGTGACCTCACCAGCTGAAGAGGCGGAGAAGAGAGCGGCTCAGGGAACCCTGTTTACCTGGACAGAAGACAAAGGACAGGGGTAGGGCTGCTGGAGAAGGATATTGGAGGCTTATCTGGAAGTAGGGGGTTTCTGAACTGGACAGGAAGAGAGCAGGCAGAGCCCATCTGGCTGCAGGGGAGACTCAGATGTGCGGAGCTGAGGGAGGCCAGGCCTACAGGCATGAAGGTTCCTTTGCTATGTTCAAAGCTCAATAAAACCTCCTGTATTATGCTGGGTGAGAGTCGCTCTGGTCTGGAGAACAGGGTTGCACTATTCCCTCTCGGAGTGAGGGCCCCGGAGGTCCAGAGTGAGGGAACTCCCAGAGGGGGCCCACAGCAGCGACAGGTATGCTGAAGGCTTTGAGAGGCAGAGGGGCAGACCCCTGGAAGAGAGTGGACTCCCTGAGAAGAGGCTATTACACAGTTGGGGGTTTGCCCAGGGAACACATGGGCCAAGCGTGGGCACAACCTGTGAGACCATAACAGCAAGTACTAAAAAACCCAAAGTCAGAACCTTTCTCTCGGTCTCTCAGTATGTTGAGTATTATCCAACTATTTAAATATTTATCTTCTCAGGGCACTGACCAGATCTTCTTTTGTCACATGGTCAGAGGAATCATAGAATCATAGGGCTGGAAGAGACCTCAGGAGGTCATTGAGTCCAGCCCCCTACCCAAAGCAGGACCAATCCCAAATAAATCATCCCAGCCAGGGCTTTGTCAAGCCGAGATTTAAAAGCCTCTAGGGATGGAGATTCCACCACTTCCCTAGGCAACCCATTCCAGTACATTCCATTTCCAGGAAATCCAAGCACTTGGTCACTCTTTAATAATAGATATTGAAGTCAACTGATCAGACTCTATTTATCTTCCTAGATAGAATAGCCACATACCATCAAAGGGATTTCATGTTATCAGTATTGCACAGACTTCAATATATAGAAAGACATTTGGAAATTAACATGGATTTAACTTTTTAGAGGTAGAAGATGTTTGGGTGTGTTAGTCTTGGGGGGAATTCTGCTTTAAAAAGTAAAAATTTTGCACACAATATTTTCAGATTCAGCAAAATCCTGCAGAATTTTTTTAAAATGTCTGAATAATAATTCATTCAAACTGCAATACAGAACCATATTTCTCACCCACACCTGAAGAAGTGCAAAGACTTGGGGGGGGGGGGAATTTAAGAGGTAATGGAGGAGCTAAGGAAGAGGAAAGTAGTTATTTGGAAGGGCCTGGATGTGAACTTGGAACGTTCATCAGAGAAGCTGCTCAGAATCCCAGCCAATGGGAAGAGGACTTATTGAGACAGCCAATACAGAGGAGGCTTGTTAGAGCAGCCAATGAGGGCAAGGAGGGCCATTTTAAAAGGGCTGCTCAGCAGAGCAGAGGAGAATCTCTCCCTGGAAGGCAGGGGAGCAGGACTGGTTGCCTGGGGTGGGGCCATAGATAATGCAATACTGGGCAGGGGCAGCTGAGTGTGAGGCTGAACTTTTGGCTGGCCACTACCAGATTGAGACCTTGCTACAATGGCTGAGAGAGTGCTAGGACTGTGGGGGAATTGGCCCAGGGAAAATAGGTAATAGGATGGAGGACAGGCAGTAGGTGGCTGCTGACTATCAGGTTCTTGGGTTAGGATCCAGAGTAGCGGATGGGCTTGGATCCCTCCCTTGCATACTCCTTGACAATAAAGAGTGTACCCAGTAGGCAAGGAGCTAGACCTTAGACTGCAGTTGGCTGCTGAGGTGAGTGAAAGGGCTATGGACTACCAGTCCCCTGCATGTGGGGAGAAAGTGGAGTGAGGCACACCTGGAAGGCCGTGCCCAGAAAAGGATGCCACAGTTTGGAGAGTGGGGTGGGTCTAGAGGAGAAATAGTGGTGAGCAAGACACCATTTGAGGAAGGTGCAACGGTCCCAGAGAGCTAATTCCCAGAACAGCCACTGTGATGAGTCATGCTGTTACACTAGCACACATGAACTAGTCTCTCCAATCAGCGTAAACAAAAGCCTTCTAGTTTCACATATAAAATGTGGTGCCAAAGAAGACAAATACCATTTAAAAATGAAATCTGTTGTCACATTTCCGCTGTAATTATCAGTAACAAATGCAAGTTCAAAAAGCAGTTTTAAAAGCTGTAATCCATTACATTATGTCCTAAAGTAATCAAAATAGTAACACCATATTTACAGGAGAGATAATGATTGAAAAAATAGCAATACGTCTTTAAGGCACACACATTTATATGGATATGCTCGGTTGGGCATATAAACAACAGATGAGTCACCACGGTGACTTTGGAAATCCTACTGCCTGGATCAAACATCAGACCACTGACGCTGAGCATGAACTACAGCAGATTCTAAATGGAGCACTTATGACATGATCACGCCATTGAACATGTTCCAGTGCAAGAAGTGGCTAGTTGAACAAAACAAGATTATGCCTTGTGAAGAAGTAACAGGAACAAAACACTTTGCTGTGAAGCAAAACTTTCCTATCCCCTATGCAGGGAATACATAATTATTCAGCAGGAACTTACCAGCACCACAGATTGTGGATCTTACTCTGTTTTTAAAAATATGGAGCAAAATAATGTTTAGTGTTTTCCTTCTTGTTTACTGTGCTCAAAATATTTGTGGGTTCTTACATTACAGATGCACTCAATCCCAATTTATCATTACCACCATAAGCATATCATTATGGATGAAATAAAGGGAGAAGCTACTGTACTCCAGATTTCAGAGTGGAGTTAAAAAAAAAGTAGAAGCTTACCAGTTAACCTGCTGCTTCCTTTAAGGAGAAAGGCTGCTGTCACTTAGGGAACTGAATATTGATCCCTTAACTTCCTTCCTTCTGTTTCTAATATGCAAACAGCTGGTTCATTAGGCGTGGTAAGTGAAATGGATATACATAATCCTCTCTCTGTCTCTCAGGGGTTCGTTTTAGCTTCGCTGTCAGCTGCTATTTTTAGTAAGAATATTAAAACCAGTAGCAGCTACTAAAAAAGAGGATCTGAGGCGTCTGTGAAATAGCTCCAAATAACCCAAGTATATTAGTGAACCAGAAGATCTATTGCTTATCTTAGAAAGGCGTGTTTGTCAAGACCAATGGATGTTTGTTTATTTTATCCACGGTGACTCGGAAATCAAAGATAGTATCCCAGGTGATAAGTTAATATTTTCAAAACTAAGGTAAACTTTTCTCATTCACTGCAATGATCATGATGTGAGCCTTTTTGCAATGAGATTTTGTAAGAAGTCTGTTTTCACGACAGTGTATGGAAGATCCAGGCACAAACTTCTGTTTCCTGTGCAGTGGGAGGGAGAGCAGAGACTGTCTGCTTATTTTCCAAATTCTTTTTTGACTAGTTCAAGACAGCTGGTTAAATGAAAACAACAGATCTCTCTTTCCTCCAAGTGCATTTAGCTATCCTGTTTCTTTTCTGCATCAGAAAATTATCTCACAACAATTTATAACAGTTATTCTTTACTTGAAAAGCATGCTGGCAATCTGTGTAAATCTTATTTTAATTACATAGGCTTTTGTTTCAACTAAGATTTAAAAATAAGTAAAGCAAGAAAGGACTTACCAAGCTGCTTGGATTTGTCTTGTGAAATTATAGAGTGCCCTCTTTATAAAGTGCTCTTGGAAAGCAAAGGTCAGGATGAAGCAAAGTACAATATCAAGTCAAAGCAGCAAAAAAAGGGAAATAATCTCTGGAGAGCAGAGCAGTATGTTAATGAATGCAAGAGCACTAATTTAGCACTCTTGTTTTCTACAGTACTGGTAAACCAAGCGGTCAGTGTGAGTACAAGAGTTTGCTCTCATAAATCAAAGGGCATCTGGAAAGAGCTGATCAAGCAGATAGAGCGTCTTTTGCTACTGGACTGTGTCAAGACATCTGACAATGGGAACTAACAGGAATACTAGTAGGAAGATAAAAATATATTTATCATGGATGTTTTTCTCGTTCCTCCACTGAGCACAGTGTCAAAGAAAACAAGTTGCGACATAGTATTAAAATGTCACTGTATAATAAATTGCAACACCATAAAAAGGTTAAAAATTAATTGCAAAACTAAAAAGCATCTAGAACAAATCTGGTGTTGCTGCTATTTTTTACTTTTCAAATACCATCTTGTAAAAATATTTATTACACATTGAGACATGTTTCTTAAAGAAAGGACTATTCAGGACTGAGAGTCTGTACCCAGTGTAATGTAGTAATGGCTGTTTTTTTAAACAATATTAAATGGAACAAGCAAATCAAAAAGCATTTCATTAAACACTCCTCAAGCTGTTTTTGCCCATGGATGGCAGGTATTTATTTAAATTTTCTAAGTTTAGTTAGGAATGTGTATGTTTAATGCTTGGATTGCACCAGGTTAGCTGGCTGCCATCTCTTTGCAGTTACACAGATCTTGGTTATCTAAATTATAGCACAGCAAGGGTGTGTCTAGACTACATGGCTCTGTTGACGGAGCCATGTAGATGAGTTTACTCGGCAAAGGGAAATGAAGTGGCGATTTAAATAATCGCCGCTTCATTTACATCAAAATGGCCACCACGCTGTGCCGATCAGCTGATTGTCGGTACAGCGCGGTAGTCTAGACGGGGATCTGCCGACCCCAGAACTGTTTGTCGTCAGATCCTATAAGCCTCGTTTTACGAGGCATAAAGGATCTGATGACAAAGGGTTCTGGGGTCGTCAGATCCCCGTCTAGAGTACTGTGCTGTGCCGACAATCAGCTAATTGGCATACTGCAGCGGCCATTTTGATGTAAATGAAGCGGCAATTATTTAAATCGCCACTTCATTTCCCTTTGCCGAGTAAACTCATCTACATGGCTCTGTCGACAGAGCCACGTAGTCTAGACACACCCCAAGAGACTACTTGGCAACAACATTTTTTTGAATGCGTGTTACTTCGAGCAATAGACTCTGCTCTACTTGCCTCATTCAAGCAAAACTCTGTGGGTATGTCTACACTAGCCTCCTCGTTCGAACTAGGGAGGCTAATGTAGGCATTTGAACTTGCAAATGAAGCCCGGGATTTAAATATCCTGGGCTTTATTTGCATCTTCCCGTCCAGGCACCATTTTAAAATCCCCCTAGTTCGAACTAACTGCCCGCGGCTACACGCGGCAGTCAAAAGTTAACTCGAACTAAGTCCTTAGTTCGGATTAACTGTTACACCTCATTGCGGGAGGAGTAACAGTTAATCTGAACTAAGGACTTAGTTCGGATTAACTTCTGACTGCCACATGTAGCCGCGGGCAGTTAGTTCGGACTAGGGGGATTTAAAAATGGCGCCCGTCCGGGAACATGCAAATGAAGCCCGGGATATTTAAATCCCGGGCTTCATTTGCAAGTTCGAATGCCTACATTAGCCACCCTAGTTCGAACTAGGGGGCTAGTGTAGACATAGCCTGTTATATTTAGGGAATGTGTAACTTGCCTCTCTCAGCCCGGACAGGCTGTGCAGCTATAAAATGTGGGGGCGAAGGTTCCCAGAGCTTTGACTCCAGACATACCCTTACAGTCACATAAAGGCCTTTCCATGCTGCTACATCCCATAGCAGCAAGTGTAAATGGGCTGAAGACATTGTCTACACTGAAAGATAAGGTTGAATTTATTAATGTTGATTTTTAGTATCCAGTTTTGTAAAACTGAAGGTGCACAAGTATTTAGTGCTGTTCAAAGTAATGTTTCCCCAGTAGGGTGGCTACCGTCAACTTTGAGAGTGATGCACAGTGGTAGTTATCGCACAGTTCCTGTGCCCCTTTGCATTCTGGGTTATGCTTCCAGGGCGTGCTGGGACCCAAACTGTGCAGTGGGTGGTTCTGGGTACATGTCATCAGCATCCCATAATACACTCCCACTTGAAAATAATGTTAAACAGTTTTTTCATGCCCTTTTTCCTCTTGGTAATACACACAGATGCCATAGCAACATAAGCATGGCACCTACTATGAATCCCATTGAGTATCAAAACATTATATCAATGATATTAACCATAGTGCATGTTATATTGGAGTATGCCCAGAACATATCCAGGATCTGCCACAATGAGAGAACCTCAGGAGGGGTGATCGGCAAAGCTGCTGACATTTGATCTTGCTGACACAGTAGAAAGCTGGTTCTGGTGCTGTGAGACAAGTACAGATTGGAGGGACCACATAGTGATGCAGCTATGGGACAATCAGCTCTGGCTGCAGAACTTTCACAAGCATAAGGCCACTTGCATGGAAGTTTGCAAATTGCTTTCCCTTTGCCTTGAAGTGCAAAAATACTAGAATGAGGCCTGCCTGGACAGTGGAGAAGCGAGTGGCAATTGCTCTGTGGAAACTTGCAATGCCAGACAGCTACCAGTCAGTTGGGAATCAATTTGGAATGGGGAAATCTACAGTGGGGTCTGTTGTGATCCAAGTAGCCAAGAACACCAACACCCTTCTGCTACAGAGGGTAGTCACTGTGGGAAATGTGCAGGATGTAGTGGAGGACTTTGCTGGCATGGAGTTCGCTATTTGTGGTGCTGTGATAGCTGGAATGCACATCCCTCCCTTGGCACCTGACTATCTTGCCAAGGAGTACATAAACAGCAAGGGGTACTTCTCGATGATGCTGCAGGCGCTGGTGGATCAAAGGCCATTTCACTGAAATGAACATGGGATGTTCAGGAAAGATGCATGCCACATGCATCTTTAGGAACACCTGTCTCTCCAGAAAGCTGCAAGCTGGAACTTTCTTCCCATACCAGAAAATTACCATAGGAGGCATTGAAATGCTAATAGTGATTCTGGGAGACCCAGCCTACCCCTTGCGCCTGTGGCTCATAAAGCTGTACACAGGCAGTCTTGACTGCAGTAAGTAACAGTTCAACTACAGGCTGAGCAAGTGCAGAATGGTGGTAGAATGTGCTTTTGGGCATTTAAAGGGAAGGTTTCACACTCTACTGACTAGGTTAAATCTCAGTGAAAGCAACATTCCCATTCTAGTAGCAACCTGCTGTGTGCTCCATAATATTTGCAAGAGTAAGGGGGAAATTATAAGGCAGGGTGGGAGCTTGAGACACAGTGTCTAACCAGTAATTACAAGCAGCCAGACACCAGGACAGTAAGTAGAGTACAGCAAGGAGCACTACAAATCAGAGAGTCTTTGAAAGACAGTTTTATGAATGGCCAGATTTGAAAGTCATTCATGTTGCTCTTAATGAGGTGCCCCTGAATTCAGTGTGCTTGCCTGTAACCTCCCCACCCCCTTTAACATAATCAATAAGGAGACTGTTGTTCAGAAAACATATATTTTTATTTAGGGAACACAGCAGGGACAGAAAAAGAGTTCATGGTGAGAGCCTGGGGGGAGCGGAGAGGGAGAGGTAGTGATCACAATTGTGAGGACAGCCTTTTGCCTCATGATCCATTCCTGGGGGTTGAGTGTGAGGCTGCCTTTGACTCCCTCCCTCCTCCTCTCCCTGTGTTCTAGGGCCCTCTGGGGAGGAATCTATGGAACTCTATGAGGAGGGAATATGGTTCCACAAAAACTGGAGGGGTTGTCTGTGCATGTAGCTGTCCTGGGAGGCTGCCATGCAGTTCATCACATCTGTCATGGTTGTCAAGATACTCTTCTGATTCTTCACGTCCAGCTCCCTGCATGCTCTCCTGTTCTCATCCTCCACTCAGCTCTCCAGTAGCAGCATATTCTTTCAGTTGCTTAAGCGCTCCCTGGCTATGTCTTCACTGGCAGGTTCTTGTACAAGAACACATCCACACTGCCATGTGCTTTTGCGCAAGAGCATCCATGGCAGTGTGGATGCTCTCTTGCGCAAGAAACCCCTGCCGCGCATCCATACTGCCCTCTTGAGCAAGAGCTCTTGTGCAAGAGGGCTTACACTTGTTAGAAAAGAGCATAGCTCTTGTGCAAGAAGCCCTCTCTTCCGGCGCCCTACTGTAAATCTTCTTGCACAAGAGAGGGTGGGCAGTGTGGACTCCTGTAGGTTCTTGCACAAGAATGGCCGTTCTTGCGCAAGAACCCGCCAATGTAGAAATAGCCCCAGTCTAAGAGGGTGGATTGCATTTGCTCCTTGAACATGTCATCCCTAGTCCATTTTGGCCTGTGGATTTGTGCCAGCTGGACAGCTGGCAGAGCTGGGGAAGTGTGCACCATGCTCACTAGTGTTCCTGCTGTAAAGAAAAGTGCAGGGCAGACTTTACAGGAGATACATTGTTGAATGTGAAACCTAATATGCATAGGTTCATGGTAGGTTTCCTAGCATAAAAAGAATGTCTGTCTGAAGACAAGAGGGATGTGTTATGTACAAGGCCACAGTTATCCTTTTGAGAGACCACTATGCAGTATGTATACCACAGAGTTCTTCGGGGAGTAGCTGGACTCAGTTTGGTGGCAGGCATGGTAAGGGATAGGCTGGGGCCTGAGCCTGAGAGAGGGAGGAAGTTTGAGCATGGTAGCAGGGCAAGACAGGGGCTTACATGGTGCCCGTGTGCTCAGCACCCCCCATTTGCTGAGAAAGTGCAACTTTGCCTTCCCACAGGGGCATGAGGGCAGGAGAGGGTCCGGGCATGGTAGCAGGGCAGGGCAGTGGCTCAAGCCATGCTTCACTAGGGATGCACAAACAGGTTTACTGCAGAAGCATTGGCTAACAGCATCTCCTGCTTCATCCAGGTTGCCATGCAAGGTATCAGTCTTCTCTGAATTACACAGATAGGAAGCAGATGCTGACTGACTGTGTCCAGAAACCTGAAGCTGGTGCTGCAATACTTTGTGCTGCAATGATGCCAGACCATTTACTGCTGGCTGTAGAATTCAGTGGATAAACTAATATTTATGCAACATGTTTCTCCCATGCCAGAAGACTGTCCTTAGCTAGTCTTGTGTGCACTACAGCTACACAGCAATGTATTTGATTTTGGAGGCTAAGGGAGAGAAAAATACTTGACAATGAAAACTACACCCCCTCCCATTTTCTATTCTCCTGCTAGTATTGCTCAAGAGGCACTTTTTATACTGTGCTTTCATAAACAAGAGTTCTCAGATCACACTGCTCTCCTTGTCCTGGTCTACACCAGGGAGTTATTTGAAACAACCCCCCTTAGGTTGAATATATAAGCAGAACACCCACATTACCAAGCCAGTTATTTCAAAATAACAGGCTGGTTATTTCAAAATCTGTAATCCTGCTTTCCTCAGGGAATAATGCTAATTCCAAAATAGTTATTTTGAAATAGTGTTAGTGTAGATGCTCCACTACTGATATCATATATATAGTAGCCCAATGTCTGTGACTCTGTAATGCTGAAATGCTGGCTGTTCCCTCTGGGCGGCGCTGTTGCCTCCCGCCGTGGTGCTCAGCTGACTTCTGCGCTGCTCAGCCAGGCCGCCGCAGGGGAGCAAGCGACGCAAGCAGCCGTTTGGGGTCCACGCTCCCCATGCAGCCACCCCCGTTCTGCATGGGGAGCATGGGGCCCAAACAGCTGCTTGTGCCGCTTGCTCCCATGCAGCAGCCTGGCTGAGTGGTGCAGAAGTTAGCCGAGCGCCACGGCGGGAGGCAACAGCGCCACCCAGAGGGAACAGCCAGGGGTTGGGGCCTGGACGAGCGTGCGTCTCTGACATCAGGAAAGGGCACCGGATTCAAAAGGAGGAAAGCGGAGCAGACACAGAGGAGGCAGAGGAGACAGAGAGGAGAATGGAGGAGGCGGAGGACAGCGAGAGAGAGAGAGTGAGAGACACGCAGCAGGAGGAGGAGAAGAGAAACACAGAGTGAGAGGCAGGAGGGGGAGAAGAGAAAGAGAGAGAGACGGAGAGAGAGGCAGGAGGCGGATGAGAGCTGAGAGAGAGAGACAGGGTGAGGCAGTAGGAGGAGAAGAGAGAGAGAGGCCATTTGTGCTGCTTGCTCCTGTGCGGCAGCCCGGCTGAGCAGCGCAGAAGTCAGCCAAGCACCACGGCGGGAGATGAAAGGGGGCGGGGTGGTGACGTACACGCCGGGGGGGCGGGGCCTGGACAAGCGTGCATCCCCAACGGAAACAGAGGAGAGTGAGAGGCAGGAGGGGGAGAAGAGAAAGGGAGAGCGAGAGGCAGGAGGGGGAGAAGAGAAAGAGAGAGGCAGAAGGCAGAGAAGAGCTGAGAGAGAGAGGGGGAGGTAGGAGGAGGAGGAGGAGGAGAGAGAGAGAGAGAGAGAGAGAGACACGGAGCAAGAGACCGGAGGCTCAGGATAGAAGACCAACATGGACGATAAACCCGAAAATCCCATCTTATGATGGGCTAATTGGCTAGTTTTGAAATATTTGGCCTCCAAAGGCCTCTCACAGCTGCAGCTCTGACCACTCTGGCCACATGTGGCATCTCTACTGTTCCCCTTCTTCTGAGGATCTTAAAACTCATAGCAGCAGGAGAAAGGCTTGTGCCATGTTGTCACGATACTGAATTTGAGGGAAGCAGCCTGATCACTGCTGCATCCATGGGGGAGGGGGTGTTGGCCCCAAAAGTGGTACAAAGGGGGCCATGCGAGGTATCAAATAGAAACTTACTTTCTTCTGATTCTATATATGCTATTCATGTGATTGTATAATGTCTGTGTATGAAGTTATAAGCATGTATTTTGTATGAGTACTGAATGTTTCTCTGTATGTGGTTGAGCAATGGGCAGAGCTCGGCCTATGGACATGCTAATGAGCAAAGCTCTATGTAACAATGGCCCTGTATAGGCCAAGGACACACCCCAAGAATGGCGACTGATACCTAAGGGCTACCAGCAGGGAACACAGGGATAGGCCGCTGGCCAGGTGACCTGCTGCAGCCAAAGAAGAGACCAGAAAGGAGGTATAAATATGCCATGTGGCTGACTCCATCTTGGTTCTCAGCTCAGCCCTTCATCCCAGAGGCAGCAGTGCAGGGATCGAAGAGCCGGAAGGAATTGTGGACCCATCCTGACGTAGGATGTTCATCAAAGACTTTTAAGCCAGCAGTTATAACATCTCTGTTGTAAGCCTGCATCGAGAACTGGGAGATTCGATGCATGTAACGTATGATACTTTAACAACCTTACTCTCATGCTTTTCTTTCTTTTAGTAATAAACCTTTAGATGTTAAATTCCAAAGGATTGGCTCAGCGTGATTTGTGGGTAAGATCCAGAGGGTAAATTGACCTGGGATCTGTGGCTGGTTTCTTGGAACCGGACAGAACTTGTTCGGGGAAGGCGAGGTTGGGTTCTAAAACCCCTCACCTGTGTATGAGGCCCGGGGCTGTTTGGGGCACGGATACTGCTGGGGTGTCGGAGGGGTTTTGCCCGTGAGGCTTCAGGCAGGCAGCTGAAGCGCTCTGTGGGACTGGTTCGTGGCCTGTTTGGAAAGGTCTCCAGTCTGGGGGCTGGAAGGAGCCCCGAAATTGAGCAATTTGCCCTGAGCGGACGCCCTCAGCTGTGCCCAGACCCGGACCAGTCTGTCACACATGTGAAGAGCTGAGAGAGCCCAGTGTGACACAGCAGCAAGTGAGGGAATCATGAGTGATCCCAGTGTTCCCTCAGAGCCTCCCACAGCTGCCAGCATTCCTGATGCGCTCTTGGCTACCACTGGCCAGGGATGCAGGAGAGCTCCAGCTTGGACTAGTGTGGAGAGCCTGGACCTTATCGAGATCTGGGGGAAGGAGACCAGCCTCTAGGATCTCCACACCAGAAAGAGAAATGCAGAGGTCTACAGCTGGATTGCCACCAGCCTGGTCAAGAAAGGCCACACCTGGAAACTCGATCTGTGCTGGATGAAAAAAGAAAGAGGTCCAGCTGGCCTACCACAAGGCCAGAGAGCAGAGCGGATGCTCCGGTGTGGAACAACGCAGATGCTACTATTATGACCAGCTCGATGCCATACTAGGAGGGAGGCTGGTCACCTCCCCCACTGTTGTTGTGGAGTCCAACCAGGACACACCCAGCTTCAGCCTCCAGGAGGGTGGGGTGGTGCATTGAGGAGGCAGCAGCCAGTCAGGCAACCATGCCTATCAGCCAGGACCTCCTGCTTCTCATCCTGGAGCTGGTCTCCCCCACCCCCCAGGATGTCTCCCAGGCTTTGGATGAATCCGGGGAAGGTACTTCAGGTGAGTTCTATAACTTTCCCTCTCTATATATATGGGGGCAGACAATGGGATAGGAGGGACAGTGCACTCCTCTCGGCCTACTCAGCCTAAGGGGGCCGCACAACAGCCTGTGCACATGGGTGCATGTGGAATGCCAGTCCAGAGCCCTCAGCTCCATGATGCTCTCACACGGGAACCCCTTGGTCCTTCTCACAAGGTTCTGGCAGAGGCCTGACTTATTCTGACCACTGTGGTGTGTCACCTTCCCACGACAAGCCACCTCAAAGATTCTGGAGTCATGGAACCACACAGCAGTGCCAGACCCAGCGTGTGCAGGATACAGAAGGAAGCCGAGCCACTTTGCTCCCTTTCTCCCCCCCGCCCTGGCAGGTTCCTGCCCTGGCTGCTACCTTCCCATACTTGCTTGTCCCCAGGCTGTGGGTGTAGCAATGCTCTCCTGGGACATCTGTGCCCCTGCTGGAAAGTGTCCACTATCTAGGCATAATATGGCCTTGCTTGAAGCACATCATCATAGTTTGAACTGAAACCTTTGGTATCTCCTAAGAGATTAGGGCTAGACTTCATAGATAATGACTCCCGTGATGACTGCCCTGGTAACTTTTCTTCGCAGCTGGGCCTGCTGTGAGCTTGGTGCATCCCCCACCTCCCACACCATCTACCAGACTCCAGGGGATCCGTGGAAGAAAATGCATCCAGGAAGACCTCCTGAGGGAACAGATGGCCTACCTGCAGTTCCTCATCTAGGGGCTCAAGGAAGAGTGCCAAGATGGGCCACTGACCAGGAGGAGTGCTGGGCTGACCGGAAACAAAGAGAGGCCGCCTGGGACCAGCTGGCAAGCCAGTACAATACCATGTGCTCCTCCCTCACCTTGGTGATGTAACACATGGTGTTGTGCATGGAGTAGACTAGCAGCCACCTTCCCCACCCCCATGGTTTCCCCATCACTGGAGCTCCAGAACATGGGGCAGTGGGACCTCTCAGGCAGCCAAAGCTTCCCCACCACCCATCTCTGGCCCTCCTTCCTCTCCCCCATTCCAGGTTCTTTCCCCAGTCCCCCCCAGTAAACAGTCCTGTTTTTTAAAAAAACCCATGGCTTTATTATTTGCTCTGCGGGGGAGGGGGGGAAGGTAGGAAGGGAGGGCAGGAGAAGGGAAGTATGGCAGATGAAAGAAACAGAGGGAAGGCAGGGGCCTCTTGTAGAGAGGCATGGGGGAAGAGTCTCAACACGTCTAGCACAAACCTCTCCCTCAAGGCCTCTCTGATAAGCACAGCCCCTTGATATGCTCTCCTGATGGTGATGGTGTCCCTGGCCAGACATTCAGCCTCTGCTCCCTATCTTGGCAAAAGAAGGTCTCTCCCTTGCTCTCACATAAGTTGTGAAACACACAGGAGGCTGCCACCATGAAGGGAATGTTGCGCTCACTGAGGTCCAGATGGGTGAGGGGACTCCTGAACTTCCCATTAAATAGCTGAACACACATTCCACCACAATGTGGCACCTGCTCAGCCTGGCATTGAACTGCTTCTTGCTGGGGTCCAGGCTGCCCGCGTAGGGCTTCATGATGTCAGCGAAGCATCCCTTGTGATCCACGAGGGCCAGCAGCACCATGGACAAGTACCCTTTCCTGTTGATGTAGTCCACGGCACAGTGGTCGGAGGCCAGGATGGGGATGTGGGTGCTGTCTATGCACCCCCACTCCCACAGTTGGTTCCCAGTGGAGTGGTAGCTGTCCGGCATGGCAAGCTTCCACAGGGCAATGACCATGCACTTCTAAACAGGGATGGAGGGTCATAGTTGGGAGTCCTGTTGCCTGAGGGCAGAGGCGAGCCACTCGCAGAGCTTGAGGAAGGTGGCCTTCCGCATGCAGAAGTTCTGTAGCCACTGCTGGTCATCTCATCCCTGCAGGATGATGTGGTCCCACCAGTCTGAGCTCATCTCCTGCCACCAAAAACAGCAGCAGATGTGCCAGAACTTGGGTGGGTAGGGCTTGTGGTTCACAATGGGGCTTGTCCTGCAAATGCTGATCCTGGTCCTGCTGGAGCAACATGCAGGCAATCTGGAAGTACTGCACCATGAGGTGCAGCATGTGCCTTGTGAGCCTGGCACTGCTTTGCAGCAGCTCTGGCTCCATGGTGTGAATGCTGTGACATCTGTAAGGGCAACCAGAGCACAAGGCACGTGCCCACTGTGTCCCTTTTGTTTCCCATGAGAGTGTAGAGATGCAGCCATAGAGAGGAGTCCCTGAAAACACTTATTGCAGTTTGCCTGACCAAGCAGCCACAGGAAGTATCTGCCCTCCTGGTGCCTGCTTCCTGGAGTTCTTCTGGGGGCTCTCAGTCCAAGGCAGGCTCCAATAATTATTACTAATTTCAATATTTTCCCATAGTGGGGACATGCAATTTTGATTTTGTTAAATCGGGAGTTATATCAATTTTACTGATTTCAAAATCATTTCCAAGTGTAGACATGCCCCGTGTGTGCCTATAGGCCTTGTCAATATGCTCAATTAGAGCTATTGTGCAAGTGGCAAAACTGTCTTATGCCAACAGGTAGAACTGAACCTGGGACCTCTGGAGTTCAGTGCATGAGCCTCTACAGCTTGAGCTAAAAGCCAGCTGGCTCTCAACTAAGGCTGTAGAGCAAACTCATTCCTATCTCTTTGTAAATCGTCTAAGTGACACTATATGGGACAGTGAACCACACCCAGTAGGTGTTGGGGTTACAGCTAGGGATGTTAAATTTAGATTAACTAACTGAATAGTTGATGGGATTTTCAACTATTCAATTAATGGGGCTTGTGTACATTTCAATATGCGCCTTTATAGACTAATTGAATAGTCGATGAAAATCCCATCAACTATGAAATGTACACAAGCCCCATTAAGGATCTTGTATATTTCAAAAAGAAGCCCAGCAGGGAGCATGGGACCAGTGGGGGACCACTCTGGTCCTGTGCTCCCCTGCGGCGCCTGAGCTTTTGAAATGTACAAGAGCCCCATTCAATCTCTTTCCAAAGGAAGGGATTAAAGGACAAACCTATGCCTAATTTTGCTAATATTCTTCCTGGGTTTCCCCTTTAAGGACTACTTAAAGTTTCTTTCTTTGAGACCTATAAAGATGAAGAAACAAGGTATGTAACAATGCTACATATAGCTTATTGTGGAACACTGCAATCTGTTATGAATTTAAAATAACAAAAGGAAAATTTTAAAGCCTTTTTTATGAGTGTACCACAAGAGAACCCAATCACATAAGCAGATGTGTCTACCATATATTTAGCAATGCCCATTCATGACATGTATTTTATAAATTCAAGAAATCCTGCATCATTTCAGAAGGGAAGACTGAGATCCAGGGATAAAACCGTAAATGAATGGAAAGGAGCTGGGGACAGAAAAATGGAAGCAATATCCAGGCATGCAGGTGACATCAATAGTGACAATATTTATTTTCTCACTTTACTCTTCCAGTTCATTTCCCATTTACTCACTAGCATTTAACACTGTCTTCAATCTTGCTCTCAAATTTGCAGGCAACATGCCTTGCACAGTCAATTACTGATTTTTCTAGATATTTGGTACTGCTCAGCTGTGTCTGAAGTGCTGTTAGTCCCTATGGCAATTTTATAGCATAAGAGAAGTATAACACCACAGGATTTGCCATTATTTATTGGTACAAATGTCTTGCATTTAAAAAAAGCAAACTGCATGCCCATTGTCGAGGTCTGGCATCAAACTCTTACCAGCAAGATTGGCACAGCTCTCTATGGCCATATGCTATCAGGCCATCTTCAAATCTATTCTATAAAAGGAAAGCACACTGGTGCTAAGCACTGTCCTGTTATATGCTGCCTGTGCCCCAGTGAGCATGTTTACACTGGTAACAAGTTTAAAATATCTGCACAGAAACAGGGTTGAAATGCAAAGTTCCAATTTACTGCAAAAACACATTCCAGGAATTCACCCGATAACATCTGCAGAGCCTTAAAGTAAATTATACATCATATTCTAGTGACCTTGTTAGACCAGAACTGAATCCTGCTTATTGGGACACAGGTTCTACACCTGCACTGTATCTATATCATGTGCACTAATCAAGTCAAACAAACATATCTAAAGCAATAACTGGTTTATTTTACAGAATACTAAACTTAGAAAGCAAACATAAGATCCGGTTGCCATAAATGGTAGGGCTCTCTGTGTGCATGTCATCAACACACATATCAGCAGTCCTAGGGCGACAGCTAGCAGGCTGTTTGGTTCTGTAGGCTGCCTGGGGCAGAAGCCAGCCTGGTTGCTGACAGCCCTTTGGAGTGCAGCAATCTAGTTTCACAGCTGTAACAAAGGCTAGCACAGGGTTTATTTGCTTTAGTAAGCAGTCTGCAGCAGGGCCAGTCAGACACACACTCATACGCACTATCTCGCCCTCCAGTCCGCACACTGCATGCAGGACGGCATGTCAAGTATAGAAGAAAGGAAGAAAGAAGACCAGAAGCAAGAAGACTGTCCACTTACCTGGCTCTCTGCAACTCCGTCTCGTCTGCTTGTTCCTTTCCTTCAGCCTGGAGATATTCACCTACCTGTTTGCCAGGGGTGCCAGTTCAGATTGCAGTGGGGCTGGGGAAGGCAACTTTAACAATTCCAGAGGATACTTAGGCACCTGAAATCTCTAGGGATTTGGGTTTTGTTGTGTTTATTTTGTTTTTTGTTTTGTTTGTTTCTTTGCAAATACCTTAGCAATTAGCTGATTTCACAGTACACAGAAATCCTGAAATATTTCCATCAGTAATAATTAAATTATTTACAGACAGGGAAAGCAAGAAAAATGCTTCCTGAGAACTTGCTAGAGTTAAAGTTCAATGATATAAACTTCTGAACTGGGCTTGTCACAAATGGACAAGTGAATGAATAGTTAAATCAACAAATCCTGTCTAGTGTTAGGATAATTATTTCGTATATCTGGACATGAATCTTGACATGGGATATGGTGTTTTTTGTTGTAGTCATGCTAGTGCCTGGATGAGAGTCACAAGGTGAGTGAAGAATTGGACCAAATACGGTTGGTGACAGAGACAACCTTTGGAACTCCTCAGAGCTCTTCTCCAGGTCTGTGAAGCTCAAAAGGGCTAATGTCTCACCTACCAAAGCTGTTCCAAAATACAAAAATAAAAAAAACCCTCACCCACCTTGTGTCTCGCTTTGTTTGAACTGCTTTAAAGCTTGAACTCTTTGCATCTCAACTTTGTCATTAAAAAATGATCAGATCTCCCCCCATAACTTCCCACAACTGTGAAAATTATAAAGACAAAAAGCTTAAAACATATTACAAAGAGTTATAAAAAAATAAAAGTGCATTCCACCAAGCCTTTGTATATGCCAGAGGAGCAGGGGTGAAGCATTGTGGAGAGTGTGGGGGATGGGACAGAGCCTAAATTCCCACTGCGTTCCCTCTGAGTTTAAGTGCTTTATTGAAATTGCAAGTCACAACAATCACACCTTAACTTCAGATTCTCACACTACGAACCCCAGTGACTTCTAGAGCATGAAAGAAGGTTTGCAGATTAAGAGGGGAGTAAAGAAAATCTCCTTATTCTTAATCTTGATGCAAGAACACCACTTCTCAAAGACAGTTTTAACACGGCTTTAACAAGCTTTAACCCTGACCTGAGAAATGTCAGCATACTGATAAATACAACTTGTAGTGAAAACATAAATAGAACCTGAGCATGTGGATAGGTCATCAAGAATTGAATGGAAGGTAAATGTGTTTCAATCATCCAGCCAGACATCACCCACTGTGACTCATTTCCCTAGGGGGCACATGGGACAGCTACCCCTCCGAAATTTATCTCCTCTGCACCAACCCACCTGCCTCATATTGAGGAAGCAGCAGCAGCCTCCCCCCCCCCCAAAAAAAAAAAGTAAGCAAAACTTCTGAGCCAGCCAGGGGAACAGGAGGACAAGACAAACTGCTCATGGGGGTGCAATTTAAAGGTCTCCCCCCAACAACTCAAGTGTCATACCCCCCTCCCAAGCCAGCCCTCCTCAGTACCCCTATGGGGCTATTAGGGGGAAAGGGAAAAAGGGGGGGGGCTGGACCCACACCTACTCCACACTAGCACACACCCAGATAGCAGGGTTGCTCCAAATCCCAGCCAGACAGCACCTAGAGGGAAGCTGCGCACACAGAAACAATTCTTCAATCCCCACCAAACTCAGCTGCCCACCCCAAGTCTCTTCCAGCACAGCCTGCCCCTCTCACCACAGGGCTTCTATGGGGGGTTGGGAGAAAAGGAAGGGGGCTGCCCTGGGCACCCACCCTGCTGCTGCTCCCACCCGAGCAGAGGTTTTATCTGAGACAGTTAAGTGCTTCTGTCCTCCCTGAACTTGGCTGAGGTGGCTGCTGGGTTTCCCTCCTATTTAGCTAGCTGGCCCCAGGTAAGGTCACATGAGTCTATTCATATGCGCCCCCTCAGCACATCCCCCTGGGCAGCCGCCCTGGTCCCTAAGGTCTCAGGCTGGCAGTGCCTGCAGAGATACTGTTTTTGAATGAAAAGGTGTTGAGGCAGCTAAGGCTTCTTTGTTGGCAGGGTCATTGTGCTTGTTGATTGGTTATTTTTTTGGATGACTGGGTGCTTGCACATGCAGTTGTGCTTTAGCAAATCAGAATGATTAAAGTAGTGAGTAACTAAGGGTATGTCTACACTACACCCTAGTTCGAACTAGGGTGGTTAATGTAGGCATTCGAAGTTGCAAATGAAGCCCGGGATTTAAATATCCCGGGCTTCATTTGCATCTTGCCGGGCGGGCGCCATTTTTAAATGCCCTTAGTTCGAACTCTGTGACCGCGGCTACACGCGGCACAGAGTAGGTAGTTCGAATTAGGATCTCTAATTCGAACTACCGTTACTCCTCGTGGAACAAGGTGTACCGGTAGTTCGAATTAGAGAACCTAATTCGAACTACCTACTCCGTGCCGCGTGTAGCCGCGGGCACGGAGTTCAAACTAAGGGCATTTAAAAATGGCGCCCGCCCGGCAAGATGCAAATGAAGCCCGGGATATTTAAATCCCGGGCTTCATTTGCAACTTCGAATGCCTACATTAACCACCCTAGTTCGAACTAGGGTGGTAGTGTAGACATACCCTAAGTATTTCCGGAAATTGTTGTGGAGTAAAAAGTATGATATTTTCTAAAAAACCTACTTGAGTAAAAGTTGAAGTACCACAAAAATAAATTACTTTGAGTAAAGTACAAATACCAAAAAAATGTACTTGAGTAGTGTAACGAAGTATTTCTACTTAGTTACTCTCCACCTCTGGGCAACTCATTTTCCCACCTTTCCTGACAGAAGATGGTGACCAAAGGCTGACTGCTATCTTGAAGAGGAAAACAAAATGGAGGACAAAAAAACCCCAAACCACCTGGCACCCCTCCCCCAACAACCTAGTTCACAAATCAAGTTAAAAGTTACCAACAATCACAGCCATGTTTAAACATAGGCAAGCAGCAATGCACAATTTAAAACCTGAACTAGTTTGAAATGGGGCGGTCCAACTCATCCTCTAAAATTTTCAAATACAAGTAAGTTGGATCCTTCATTGATTTGCCTTTTATGACAAAGACAGTATACTACTCATGCTGATTGTAACCCTCATGGATAGGGAGGTGGGATTTTCAAATGCAAACTTAGTGGCAATGGCATTCAGTATACAACATACTGACCAACTCAATGTCTTATTGCTGCAAAATGTGGATAGTGTGTATATGAGCATCCAGGCAAATTAAAGAACTATGAATCAGATTTATAGCCATTCACAATGTATTAAATAAGAATAAAAACAAAATCAGATTCTTCCTTTCAGACTGGACACACTTCTCCCTAACAATGGCCTTCTCTCAGACAAGAAAGGCTGAACACCAAGGAGGGATTTGCAATTATTTATTGGTTCAAGGCAGGAACCTTGGTTAAGGGGGAATGTTGAGGGGTTCAAGGCAGGAACCTTGGTTAAGGGGGAATGCAAACTGCAAGCCTCAGGCAGGCACAGAATTTCTGCCTCCCTGGCTTGGCTGAACACCATTATTTTCAGTACTATTTACTCTATCCAGAGAACATTACTACAGGTGAGCACATAACACTTTTTGTTCCAGAAGTATGTAAATTAGCTCTGCAGCACTTTCAGTTCTTGCCAGTCAAAGGAGGTCCTGTGTGTTTATTGTGTTGATGCTAACACACCTGGGCAGCATATGCTTGATCGTAATATACCACACAAAGTCACTGCTTATTGCAAGTTATGTAGACATTAAAAATAAATTGGAATTAGAAGTTTTATGGATCATATGCAACATTTTACATTTCAGATGTGAACTTGTGTGAAGCTTCTGGGGACAAGAGATGAATTAGACAGCAATGTTCTTGCAGATAACATGCTGGTCTGTTGACTTCCTTTCAGTGAAATGGGAACAGGTGCAGGTCTGGAATCATCAGATTTACCACTGCTAGCTATTTGAGTGAAGAGGCAAAGTTAAAATCTAAATACACGAATATGAAACTTTGGTAGTCTTAGTTTTGTTCCTTCCCTAAAGAACACCATCTGGAAGGGTAATGTTCCAAAGAGGATGGAGCCACACTATTCTCAGTGATGGCAGATGACAGAATGGATCTCAAAATGCAGTGGGGGAGGACAAGGTTGAATATTAGGAAAAATTATTTCACTAGGAGGGCGATGGAGCTCTGGAATGGGTTACTTAGGCAGGTTGCAGAATGCCATCCTTAGAGATTTTAAGGTGAGGCTCGACAAAGCTCTCTCTGACTGGGGATGATTTAGTTGGGGTTGGTCCTGCTTTGAGCAGGGCATTGGACTAGATCTCCTGAAGTCTCTTCCAACTCTAATCTTTATGATTTTATGAAAACAGCTTACAACAGAAATGAACATTAGCACATCCTTGCACATTTTTGTAAGGGTTTTTTCCTTTTTTTATCAATCTCACTATGATGGTGAGTGAGCAGCATTCCCACCATTTTAAAACAGATGCACTTAAATGAAAGGATATGTTTAAATGCAATAATTATGATTATTTAAAATGGGAACATTTTCTCTTTTTACGTATAAACAAAATACATACATATTTAACTTTCTAGTTGCTCTGCAAAATGACTAGTTTCAACCTTACAATGTGACCTCAGTGACATCTAGTTCTCTCACTTACCAGACTTTATGTATAGAACTTTGCAAATCCACAGATATCTGCTTTATATCCATGGGTATCCACTTCTGCGGATGTGCATATGGACAACCACAGCTCATTTTTGTGGATATGGATGTGGATACAAATTTTGTATCTAGAACCCTGCAAATTTATGGCTATCCATTTTATATCCATGGGTATCTACATCCACAAACAGCAATGCAGATATCTCCGGCACATTTTTGTGGATACAGATGCGGATACAAATTTTGTATCCACACAGGGATCTATTGATAAAAGTGCAATAAAGACCAAAGCAATACAGATATAAAGTAACCTTTCAGAAACAGGAACTCTTACTAGTAAGAAAACATTTACATGGCTTTATATCGATATGACAAATTTAAAGATGCAGTCTTAGAAGCAGATGATATATCTGGGTAAGGCTGAAGGCCCATCTGTTTATTGTCTTTCAACTTTTGTATTATAATTTTAGCAAACTCCTCTCCTTGGCTGTCAGTAGTATCGAGTAGTTGTCGGACTTTTGATGTCCTTGTAGGTTTGGTGCTGATAAGTTCATAATCTTCTTTCATGATTAAATCCCTTGATAGGAGGGCATCCAGAGACTGGTTCAGACAAGCTTCAGTCATCTGGCTGACAATGTCCTCTCTCCTACTTTGGATCCACTGGTGAGCTACATCCTGTTGCATGGATTCCATAGCAAAACCTAAAAATTGAAGAAAGATTCAGAAACCTACTATCACAGTTATAGGGAATTTATAGGACAATAAAATGAAGAGTGAGTTGAGAAAGAATGGTTCAAAAACTGCACTTGTGGTTAAATGACAGTCTTGTAATACTCTGCCAAAATGTTGCTATATATCCCAGATTAAAACTTCATTAAATGTATTAATGGTTGATTAAATTATTTCTCTTTAGTACTTCTAATGCTAGGTCTTCATTTGTTAAGGGAAGGAAAAGTAACAAATACAGCTTCCTAAAATGCCACCATTATTTTAAAACAGAAACTCCAGTCTTTCAACCATCCCTACCACCAAAGCCTTCCTCCCACACAAATTTACCTCCTCCTGAATCAGGGACAGGGATGGATACAACATTCTGTAATGATGCCTTTTTTTCCCCCTATTTAAATAAGTCATTTCTCTGATGTTTTCTGGCTTACCCTATTATCCCTTCCTTATGTGCATCTTAAACTCAAAGATGCCTTTGCTTACAATTGACATGGCTATATTAGGATCAAAACTATCACAATACAGACAGAAGAATGATAATGGGTTAAGACACTGGACTAGGACACAAGACCATAGTTCAAATACTAACTCTACCACAGACTGTTTTCGTAATATCGGGCAAGACAATTTCTCAGTGCAATACCTCAGTAGCAGAATGGGAATAAAACACTTCTTTTCTCCTACTCCATGGCTATGTCTGGACTGCTTTCCTCTTCCAAAAGAGGAAATGCAAATGAAGTGCTGATATGCAAATCTCACGCTTCATTTGCATATCGTCTGATCCCTTTTTCAGGTTTTCAAAAAAAAAAAGCAGTCTAGATGGGGTTTTTCGCACAAACCCCCCTTTTTTCCTAAAGAACCCTGTAAACCTCATGTTTTGAGGAGTAAGGGTTCTTTCAAAAAAGGGGGTTTTTGTGCGAAAAATCCCATCTAGACTGCTTTTTTTTCTGAAAAAACCTCTTCTGAAAAATGGATCGGAAGAAGATATGCAAATGAAGTGTGAGATTTGCATATCAGCGCTTCATTTGCATTTCCTCTTTTGGAAGAAGAAAGCAGTTTAGACACAGCCTATGTCTGTAGGAGAAAGGCAGGATTAGCTATACCATGGGCATCTCTAGTAAGTGTTTGTAAGTGTACCATTCTCCATTATAATACCCTTTTAACAAATGGGTTATAATACCCTCTTAACAAACAAATACTGCACCGAAGCAGAACTATCAGACACACTTCAGTAACACTATGTGCTATCTTCCTCATCCTAGACTATAAACTCTTCATTTCTGTGTTAGTGCTTAAATAACAATTGGCCTAGTCTTCCTTTCAAACACACATAAATTACTGGCAGTTACACATATATCAAGATTCTGAATAAATCTCACAGCAGACATCTCACTGACCATTCATTGTTTCCCTCTAATACTACTGGAACTTAAAACTCCATCAATTTGTGTTGTACCTGAGATAAATGCGGATGATTGAAGCATGCATGTTGTAGGATTTGATGTATCTGAGCGATCTTCACCAAATGAGGATGGGTAACTGCGGTAGGGCACATACAAGTTAGCACTCTGGGCTGGAGAGATATTTTCATCCACGCTAACAAGGGAGCACGGTCCTTCAGAACTGCTGTCTTTACCTTAAATAAAAGGAAACAAATTATATTACTTTTGGGTTCAGACAAGAAACAAAAAACATGTTAGAAATGTACAGCTCCTTTAAGAAAAAACAAATTAATTCCATGTCTTTCATATCTTGTTTGCTACAAACAACATTTAGATTTTTCATGAAGTTGAGGATCACGGCACTTTTATGTTTTTTTCTTATTTTCTCTCAGCTCTAAAGGGTTTTTTAATTTTTGGTCAAGCATGCTTGAGAAAACCAGGTTTATCACTGTTTCAACTTTAAAAAGCCTTATGCAGCAGAAAATTCTACAGTGGCTGGGCCAGCCAGAGCCCTGACTTTCAAATTTCATATTTCCAAATTATTTCTTCTTATCAGATTCATTTTAGTGCCTTTTATTTTTTTTAGCACAAGAAGTGTGGTGGTGCTAAACCCTCCTAAAATAGACTCAATTAGAACAGTAGCATTTAGAAGACTAATAGCAATCTTTATTTTATGGGAAGAGTTTCTTTCTTATCTGTTCTACTAGTTATCTCTTGTGCTGAGGCAGCACATAACTTCATAAAAATTTCATATGAAATCTCCTTATCTAATTTATGTGACAATAGAGGTTTGAATACTAACTGTGTCTAACAATTCATAAATAGACAATTCATTCAACTGCAGAACTGCCTGAGTACAAGAGTAAATGGCATTGTGAAAGAGATGCAGCAGTATGGTAACAGGTTTATCTTGATACAGTGCCTGATAGACAATAAAATCATAGAATTTATCTGGACACATTAGCTAGTGTAAGCCTAAAACTGTACATCACTTAAAGGACCTTTTAGGCTAAGTTTGTACCCAGACACACTGACAAAACCCAAAACAACAGGTATGTTTCTATTTTTTTTACGAAGCATAATTCCAAAAAACAGTTTTTAACAAAAACATTCCCTGCAGTGTTTGCATTTTATTATATGTACTACTGCAGTGCCTAGGAACTCTAATTATGGACCAGGTTCCTTTTGCTAGGCACTGTACAAACAAAACAGAACCCAAATGTCTGCAACATTGTGCCAGGGCATGAAAACCTGCAGGATGAAATTGGTGATATACAAAAGGTTAAAACACAGCCTGTTTTGATTATTCAATCAGGGGAATCCAGTAAAACTGCTGAATGTTTTATATTCAACACTTAAAAAAAAAAAAAAACAAAAAAAACCCCCACACATTGTGATGAGTCACTTGCTCAAGGCAGCCAAGGGCTAATAACATCCTTCTGCTGTGCTGCCTAAAATGGATCAGCCAACATTTAAGGGTAGTTGGTGGACAGTCATTTTTAATTTTTTGTGTGTTTACAAAATATATTTGATTGTCACCCCCTTCCACCTGTACACATTTCTTGTCATCTTAGATTGTTAGATTTTCAGGCTTGATACTGTTCCTACTTCTGTTTGTGTCTAGTAGGAAACACAGGGAGACCCTGATCCAGATTGCACCTCTGGGCAATATCAGAATACATAATACATTTTAAAAAACAACTCTATCTTGTGTGACCTTTCACAAAGAAAGGATCAGAGTTACTTGAGAGATTTCACACATACCCCCCTAGAGAACACAGACATGACATCATTACCTCACTCAGCTGTGTGACAGAACTAACAGAGGCAAAAGAATCTTTACTGGTATTCAGTCTGCATAGCACTGCTAGATGAAGATCATTGGCTAATGACATCAGCAGAGCTTCTGTCCTATATACTGAAGTCTGAAAGAAAACTCCAGATACCACCACCAATTAACATTCCCTTCAATGGGAGACTGTGTACATGACAGTTCACAGTCAATGCCAAGGTAATAGTCATATTCATCCTTCATACTCAGCCTAATTTTCCCTTGTTCGTTTCACCACACAGTTCTAAGCCAATCTAAACAATTCTCCTTTTCTTTTGTTTCTGTTCTGAAAATATTCATAAATGGACTGTCATGGTTCAGTGTGGCCCATAGCCTAGCAGTTACTCCTCTCCTTGTCAGTACTCTGGCCATGAACGTGCAATTACTTGTCCCAATGGAGTGTAATGAAGCTAGAGTGACTGATTCCAGCTATGGAGGTCTACTTAAGTTGAGCTGGGAACTCAGAGCAGGGTGAGTACTCTTGTACAAATGCAGTGTCACAACTAGAGTATAAAGCTTCAGTTCAACATTAACTGAATATCATGAATCATTACTGTGCAGCAAGGTTACATACCTGTTGAAAGGATATTATACTCTGGAGCAGACTTGAGTCTTGATAATTCAGGTGGCATGCTGTGGAGGGGGAGTACACCACTTTGTAGGAAGGGAGCACATGTTTCCTGAAAAAGTCATTCATATAGTGAAGACTACATTTTTGGAATGATTTAGTTAATTCTAAAGTGCTTTCATATCATTGTCTTCTCCTTGTTATTAGGATGCTCAAGTTACTTCACAATTGAAATACAGTAAGACATTAAAAAGAAATTAAAACTTAATGCAAATGTTCTTTCACCTTCCGACCAAGATTTTATGTGCAATTTTAATTATTAATAGTAAGAAAGAACAGAAGCAGCACCAAGGGACACAATCATTTAAAAACTAAGTACTTTGCATGAGCAACATCAGTAGGAGAGGGGAATGGAATCCTCTTTTCCAACCCAGAAAGCACCCACTGTGTCACAAATAACAGGCTGTTGCAGCATCTGCTACGCTCTTTTTACAGGTATGTGTGTGCTCCATGTACTAGGGATATAAAGGCTTAACTGGTAAACATCACCCTTACCAGGTAATGTTTAACAGGTAAGTGTCCTCTGCCTGGGTGTGGAGGGGTGAGAGGGGCCACTCCAGCTCAGCCGAGCCCAATGCACCACACTGTGGGGCCACTCCACCCCAACTGGATCCGCTGCCTATGGTATCCTGGATAACCAGTTAAACTTAACATTTAACCAGTTAACTTTTTAAACGGGATCTTACATCCCTACCATGTATTCAGTGATCATGGCTTCCAGTTCCCTTGGTCTGCACACAACTAACCTTATCCACGTTGTTATGTAAATGAGGAAAAGCACTGTACTTTGATGTGCAGAAGATGGAAACATATTTACCTTCCGCTGTGTGCCCACTGATTCTGCTATAGTCCAGCAGCCTCAGGACCTGACTGGTCCCAATGAGGGAGTTTGCTGAACCAGGGGAAGTCAATTCCGCCCTTCTGCTGCCAAACTCTGGGCTCTCCCAGGGTCCGTCAGCAGACCTGGTAGGGCTCCCATTCCTCCCTGCACCAGGCTCCCAGCTCCACAGCTAACCCTGGGGCAAGTGGGGCTCCCACTGCCCTGGCACTGCCGGGTCTGGTCTCTGCTTCCCGCCGTTAGGCTCCTAGGACTCTCTGGTCCAGCAACATCTATGGTCCTGCTGGATCACAGATGTTGGCAGACCAGAGAGTCCCAGACCAGCAGGGCTGGCCTTACCATGAGGCGAACTGAGGCGGCTGCCCAGAGTATAGAAAATTGTGTCTGCTGCTGGTGCATATGTATTCTCTCTGCAGTACCAAGAGAGGAGGAGAACAGGAAGGAGGCAGAATTGAGACCTTTCAAAGTTTTGGCCCAAGCGAGGGGGCATGGGGGCGTCATTTGAGCTCCCTGCCTCAGGTGGCAAATGTTGTGGGCCGGCCCTGCAGACCAGAGAGATTCAACCTGTCATACCATTGCATTTTATGCTTTCCATGTTTGTGCAGCTGCAGAAGAGAAGTGGGGGGAAAGTTTTCCCTGTACTAAATTAAAAACCATTTCAAAAATATTTTTGTTACCCAAATGCATTAGGGATGGAGCTTGAACTCAAAATTCAAAAGAAAAGGATTTACCTCCTGTGGACTAAGATTCAGAGGTATATTTACAGATGTCAGCTCCACGTCAGCTGTCTTGTGACTTACGCGAATAGATTGTGACTCATACTGTGACTGAAAGAAACATTTATATTCTTATTAGTTATACATTATAAATCTATGAGGCCAGGATAGAATGCACTCAATTCTTATGTTAGTTACATCGTGACAAGCACAAGTTGCCATTTCAATGAAATTTCATATTGCACTGTCATAAAAGTTACTTACCTTATCTCTCTTCAACAGAATTACTGCTTCAAGCATTGATATCTCATCAAATGTTCTCAGCACTGGTTCAAGATCTATTAAGCATTCTAAACAAGAAAAGGATATTCAGTTCAACATTAACAGTAATTACAATTTCAATTTGTTTGAGCTATTTATCTTACCTTTATGAAAATATTTCCTCCACCAACATATAATAATTAGAGCATTAAGGCTGCCAAATGAACACTTCTTGCATTCAATTAAATAAATAGTTGATTTTTAAAATTTCTACACTCCTGTGTTAGTTATAGAAATGTCTCCTTTAAGTTGAACTCAGCTACAAAAAGTGATCTAAGCAAACAGAAGAGTCTGATACACGCCACAACTTCAACTACCTTCTTAAAACGTATTGCATAATTTTGTTTAAATACATGGAATCATATCAGTGACTTTGCTGTACTATTGAATAGCTGATAATGTGGCTCTTTGTCTTTTCTATTTTATTCTCTACTTTTTTGTGATACTTGTTGAAAACCTGCAATTATTTCCCCCTCTAATTATAGTGTCTTTTTCTCCTGTCTATTTGAAAAGACAGAATTTTCATTTTAAAAAATTTCCTTCTTTGAGCAATAGAATGCTCAAGAATAGTGTCCAGTAGCTGACTGCTTCTGAACAGTCACTAGAGGGAGTAAAAACAACATGAAGTACTTCTCTGGTATAAGCCCAACATTATGTAAACAATAGCTGCTTTAAAACAAAATAACCCTCCTTCCCCTTTGCAATAGTGTGGTGAACACTTTACTCTAAAGCAACTAAGATATTTAGAATTTGGAGATACTCCTCATCAAAAGCTTCAAGTTGGGTCAAATTTTGAGCTTAGACTACTATATCCTTTTAAGGGAAGTATTCATAACACATGTCAATACTCAGAGTCTTTTTGACAGCATGTAATTATAAACATTTCCAATTACAGAATATCAATTGAAAAAAGTATTTTACAGAAAGCTTGCAAATGAGCCACAGAATCATTTAAAGTTGAAATCATGAAGATAAGCTATTTCTGATTTATGCAAATTATGTTTTAAGACAGGAGTTGTGGAAACAAAGGAATATGTTATTTCACACACATTAATAATTCCTATGAACAACAGCGAGCCTGACAAGGATGGACTCAGAGGAAAACCTATTTGAATGAATGAAAAATACACCTCTATGTAGCACTAGCAGATTATGAGCAAAACTGCTTCTCACTTTTCTTTCTTTCAAATTAAAAAGCATTTGCCAGAAACTGAGCAAGATATTCTAAAAATGATGAAGATGTAGTCAGAGGGAATACAGTCCTTTTCACTCAAAAAGTGACACATTATTGATTCTCCTAATATACTATCCACGAGTATCATAAAAATATAAAGAGGAAGCAAAAACACAAAAACAAAACCCTTTTGCCCTTTACATGGATCACTGCAAAATCAAGGGAATTAAAATGGGTAGAAAATTCTGTTTCTACCATAAGAAAGCGGAAAAAGCTTTCCCCTTAAATAAAATCACCTATTTGCTTACTTTTATTAAAAAAGCAAAAAATTGTTTATTGTTATGTCACATAAAATACTATTTGATTATGTAACCTAGATAAGTATATATAAGATAGAACAAACTAAAGGGTTCTAAGAGTTCTAACATTGTGCTAACACTCCAAACTACAACTGAGCTCAGAGCTACTCAACATGCGTCCCACATGCGGCCCATGGCCTGTTTGTTTGTGCCCGTGGTGTTGTTTGGGTTCACAGTGTGGTTTGGGTTGATATGTGTTTTAGTAGTTAAATTCCTGGACTGTTGTGACACCATAACAAAAAAATAGTCAATATAATGATCTTCTGTTGATATGCGTTTTAGAAATTAAATTCCTGGACTGTCACTGCTGATTAAAAGTGCTGTCATATGGGTGGAAATCAGGTAAGTGTTGCATTTTATTAATATCAGCAGAATTGACTTAAATCGGGCCTGTGTGTTGTGTAGTCTTGTCTTAATTTTTGTATTCACGCCTGTCAGTGTGAAAGAAGCTATTTGCCTGGTGAATGTGAGGGAGAATGGGGGAGGGCAGGAGGGAGGATGGAGTGAGCAGGGGAGGGGCCTCAGAGAAGGGGCACAAAGGAGGCAGGACAAGGATATTTGGTTTGAGGTAGATCTTGGATTGCACTTAAATTCAAAAAGTGATCTCATGCTTAAAAAGGTTGGAGACCCCTGCTCTAAGAGCGCATCCTGCGTCTCTCATCCCCACTCTTCCTTTCCAGTTTACCAAGCACTGAGAGTCAGCTTCTTGTGGTGCTCTGAAGTACTGGGAGGGTGGGGAAGAAGTAAATCCATGGGGCCATCAGTGGGCGAAAGGTGCAGAAGGGGGCAGGAAGATGAGAAGGCGATAGGCAGGAAGAGTGGGGAGCTTGGCTGCTAGTGGGTGCTCCATACACACTATTTTCCCCCCAGGGATTCTCGAACACCAGAAACTCCATGGAGTTGGTGCCTGTGACTGACATTCAATTTCAAAACATCCACCAATATTAAAAGACAATTAAAACACTTGTCCATGATCTGAACAAAAGGATTGTACCAGTAAATCTCAATGCTAGATTGAGTTACCCATTATACCAACCACTAGTATGCTGTGTATGTTGGGATTAAAGACCTAAGTATGTCTCATTTTTCTCTCCTGCCAGCTTCACCGAAGGAACTGAAATTGTCAAAACTGCCTGCTTTTTGAGCTCTTTGGAAAGCACTTTGTAGCTCAAGAGAACAGAACTAGTAACAGTTTTAGAGAATTGAAGCTATTGTTCAACCCAACTACCCTAGAAACTGTTAAATTTGCTGAAAACCTCAGTTTGGAAGGTAAAGGTTAAGTGTTTCATATTGGGGGCATTTTAAACTAGAAATCACTTTTTAAAGAAAACTGCAGCTTCAGGCTTGTAAATGGTCATAGAGCTTCTAAAATACAGAATTTTCTACCCCAGCACAAATTACTGTCTTCATTTTGCAATACCAATTGGGAAGGAAGAAGAAAATTATCAAGGTCTTTACATTTTGAAAATTTAAGATTGTTACTTTTCTGCTTTTCCAAAATAATCTGCTATCCCTCTTGGACATTTAGAATCAAATTTTCCAAAGGCAGGAGTTAAAACTGTGCCCAAACATTCACATTCACAAAATGGACAGTTAGTCAATGCAAGTACATTGGGTAATTACACAATCTGGCTGTAATTAACGTTAGGAATGGGCCAAAACTTTAATAACAAAAACACCGTTAGGCTCAGATGATAATGGACTGTTGTGAAGCCAAAACAAAAAAGATAATGGAGAAAATGGGACCCAGGTACAGCTCCCCTTGTTTTTGTAAGATAGAAGACTGACAAACAAGGCTTTGCAAAATCAGAATCAAACTCCTCCTCCTTCCTTTGTCCCTCTCCTATATAGATTTTTAATCTCATATTTGCCTTCTGAATTCAATGTTCCAGATTACAGGACTCACTGTAAAAGAGCTAAAAGCATGAAGATAGAATTTCATAATAAAACCTGACAGAATTAAAGGTGAGAAGCCTAGAAGATATTTATAACTGGAACGAGGAACCTAGTCATTAGGATAAACATTTTAAATCTGTCAAATGTCACTTTAAGTCTTAAATATAGAATTAGTTTCCTATCATCATTGCAACTGGTTTTAAGGATTGGTCTAGTAAACACTGCAATATTGCTGAAAGCATAGTTTCCTACATTTCGCCAAACAATATTAATCTTTTAGGCTCACTTATGCTTAAACTCAGCTCTCTGCCTAAAAATGATTTGGGGGGAGGAGGGAGTATAAACAAAATGAATGAAGGAGGAGGGTGAAACCTGAAAGCATTGTTTCCAGAATTAAATGTAATACATCAACCCATAAATTTTTGAACATTCTATAGCAATAAATTGGTGGTCTGGGAGTTGGCACTAGTCTCTTACATGAACTGAAACGAACTGAGGAAGTGGGGTTTTCCCATGAAAGCTCATGACACTCTGTGTGGTGTGTGTGTGTGTGTGTGTGTGTGTGTGTGTGTGTGTGTGTGTGTGTGTGTGTGTGTGTGTGTGTGTGTGTGTGTGTGTGTGTGTGTGTGTGTGTGTGTGTGTAAAAAATTATTTGTTCGTCTCAAAGGTGCTACAGAATTTCTAGTTTTTTTTTTTAAACAAACTGGCTTACATTTAACAAAAACTAGTCCTTTGGAAGTTGTGTACTGAGCCTGCATAACAGACATTTTTAACAATATGGGTGCACTTAAGGACAGAGCTAGCTGCCACTTCCACAGCCATGAGTGGCTGTGAGGGCAGATGAACTAATGTGCTGTGGATCTGTGAAGTGTGCTGAAGTGGCTTTTGCAACAGCAGCCACTCATTCTGGAAAGTGGACAGGCTTTTCACATGGCTTCCCCTGAAAACTGGTGTTTTTAAGGAACACACATTTATTTACAAAAGGTTAAAAGTCTGTTCATGAAATGTAAAAAGCTGTTTAAGTTTTGAGTCAAGAAGAATCTATAATCCAGGGCTAGGGTTGCCAGCTCAATCACACTGGACACCATTGCTGCAAATGTTGTCTGGTCCAGGAGAGCTGGCAATCCTATCTAGGGCTCATTCTTAGTTCAACAAGCAAAACACTTCCAGTTGCTTACAATTTCCACTAGCTTCATTTTATCTCTTTTCCTCTAATTATTATCTATTTACAGTCTAATCTATTTACAAAACAGTAAATGAAGTGCAAACAAATAAATCGTACTAAGTTTGCATAATTAATTACAAAAGGACAGGAAATACAAAATGTAAACAACCAACTACAATATAAATCCGGCTGCAGATACACATATGTCCCATTTTTCTATTACTGTTTGATTATTAGTATGAAAAGCTTAATATCACTGTATATGTTAAATATAAACTGTAAATTATATAGGATACTTGACAAGACTAAGTTTTGGATGCAGCTTTTTACATTTCCTTTTTGTGACTGAAAATATGGAATTTCAAAGTTGTACTAACACACAAGTATTTTGGGGGGTACGGTTTCCCACTATGCAAAGCAAGTACACTCACTTGAAAAAGAAGGTCTTTCATCTGGATTTTGTGCCCATCCACTTGTCATTAATGTTACAATTAGTACTCGGTGGGGTATGTCCATCGATAAAGTTTCTTCACTAATGTCTGGTCGCTTTCCTTGTGACACACTATACATAATCTGCAAGGGGTTTATAACTTCTGTCAAAATAGATATCAGTCAATTATTAGAAATATATGTTTACTATAATATTTAGGGATGTTATAATTCTGCCAAAATAACTGAATAATTTTTACAGCGTCAACAAAAATATTGGAAAATTTAAAAAAACAACAAATAATCCTGTAGCACCTTAGAGACTAACAAAACAGGTAGATGTTATCATGAGCTTTCGTGGGCATAAAGCTCATCATACCATCTACCTGTTTTGTTAGCCTTTAGGAGTGCATCTACACAGCAGCGTTATTTCAGAAAAATGGCTGTTATTCTGAAATAACAATGCAAGCATCTACACAGCAATTCCATTATTTCGAAATAAATTCAAAACAACAGATGGCTTATTCTGACTTCTGTAAACCTCATTCCGTGAGGAATAACGCCTATTCTGAAATAGCTGTTTTGGAATAGCAGTAGTGTGGACACTCCATTGCTGCTATTTTGAAATAACTCTTCCCCAGGGCCATTCAAAGTACTTGCTCTCCAGTGCCTTCTGGGGCTCTCAATCAAGGTAGCGTGTCCACATTAGGGGAGCCTGCCTCGGACTAATTTTGAGGCTTCCCTATAGATGTGCTATTTCAAAATAAGCTATTTTGGAGTTATTGTTCTCAAATAGCTTATTTTGAAATAAGTGTGCAGTGTAGATGTACCCTAAGGTGCTAAAAGACTATTTGTTGTTTTTTAAGATTTTCCAGTTACAGAGTAACTTGGCTACCCCCTGAAGCTTTTGAACAAAAATATTGTTCTTACGTTTGGATTCTGTTAAAATACACATTAATCTGCAAAACAAAAGTAAAATAGAGGCTAATTTAAAAAGTAAGATCTATACTGTGACTGGATTTGTGATAAATTGACTTATAGTAAACACTAAAATTGTGTTTTCAGAATACTATACATAGGCCTTAGCTAAAAGTAAATAAGGCAATAAAATAATTAAAACTAAATAAAACAGTCTTACCTTCAAAGGGCTGTTTTCTTGACATCACTTCCCACATAATAATGGCATAACTGTTCAAGTAAAAATACGCACTCAGCATCATACAAAACATTGATTTAAAATAATGTGGTGCATAACACCAACTTAAATGGCTGACTATAATGATGGTTTTCATAATATGTATGAAGGGGTACAACAGGGATATTACTAAGTAAGGAACAATATGCTATAGCTGACATTATTTATGGTGGCCATATGTGCCTTTGAAAAACTAAAGCCCAGAGGTTATAGGTTTAGGATCTCACTGACTTCATACTAAAAAAAAAAAAATCAAAAGTAGAGAGAGCTTTTTTCTAACTGCTAGCCCTTTCAACTCATTCTGGGCTCTCACACTTTCTTTCACAGACCTGGTACACACTATAGAATAGCTCCATAAGGCAGCTCACATTGACCTAACCATGTAAGTGTCTACACTGCAATTTTCTTCCCACTGATTTAACACACTGAGGCAAACTGGGGATTGTATTCACTCTGTTCGCTTGTTATGTGGCATGTGATTTCTACTGCCCTGTACTGTTCTGTAGTAACTCGGTGTGTGTGCCTCAGTTTCCTTGGGCACTGAACCAGTTCTCGGATGGGGATGGCAGCTTTGGGTGTGACTCTCACTGAGGGGAGGCTGCCCCAGGCTACCCCAGCCTTGCTCATACACAATGACCAAGGTTCTCTGTAACCTGAGCCTTGGTGGCGGGGTGCAACCAAGTAACACCTTTTGCTCAAGTAGCTGGAGAAAGGAGGCAGCAGGGCTGGGACTGGTTTCTGAGCACAAGTGAGTCTCGGCTGGCTTAGGATACAGGGAGGAGGCCTTGGCTCTGGGCCCCCCTTTCCCCTAGAGACGGATTGTTCTGACTGCTCCTGTTTCCTATGCTGTTATACACTGTATCCTTGTGAACTAATAAACCTTCTGTTCTACCTTCTGGCTGAGTCTCACATCTGGCTGTATCAGAGGCAGCAGCGTGGGGTGCTAGGTGGGAGCTAAGCTGCAAGGGGAGCCAGTTTAAAAATCAGGCTTAAAAATCTAATACAGAGGCAGCAGTGCAGGGTGGCAGCAGCTCCTGTCCTTGGGGGGTGGAGGGGGTTGAGCTCCCAGACCCAGCACAAGCTGGAATTGAGCAGGGCTTCCTGCCCTCCAGGTTCCTAATACACTTTAAATGCAAAGCCACAGCAGGGATAGGTCCTGGAGCCAGCATGAGCCAGGACTGAGTTGGGCTGCTGGCCAGCCTGCTAAAAAATTTACTGGGGGGGGTGGGGAGGGCAGGGAATGCATGTAGTCTATAGTATTAACTGATAAGCTTCTGCTTATTGGTTAATCAACTAAACTATTACATCCCTAGTTCAGCAGGCCACCATCTGTCCTTAGTTACACCAGTGCAAAGCATTTAAATAGACTGAAGAGGAAACAAGGATAAAAATTTGGTCCTGCAATTGGAACTCAGCTAATAATTCAATTAATTATGGGCAAGTCAGTTCTCAGGAGCTATGTTACCCATGCAGTGTTAGCAGGAGTGAAAAGTAATTCAATCCATACTTTTGTCCATAAAATACGCAGTTGGGACACTGAATATAAACTGTGATTGGTTGGGTTAGGTGTCATACATGCCCTATTCACTCTGCAGAGAAAAACCTTCAGGAGACCACCCAGAATGACTAAGCCTAAGTGTGTTTATAGATAAATCAACGGCACATTCCCCACTAATCTCAGTAGAGTAACTGAGGCAAACTGTTACAGGAGTCACAAAGATTCCTCCCTGCCAGGAGGCCTAACAGCATTCATACAGCTGAATGAAGTCCACCACAGCCTGGGAAACCACCAACATCGCTCTGGGATATGACAGAACTAAACATCATCGTTTCTTTCTGTGACATTGTAGTATACATCTTCCTATTCCTTTGGCTCATAATCGTCTCTCTCTAAATCACATCTCTCTTCCTTACATTGTATAACTTGATTTGCTTCTGTTCCCTTTTTCAATATGCCATATTTGTGTAGCCTTGCTAGTCCCAAGATATTGAAGTGGCTGAGGCTAAAGATATAACTGCTAAATACAAACTGAAACAGATTTTTTAGCATAGGTAGTTAGCAATTAAACAATCTGTTCCAACTTGTATTTAGCTGTGATGCTCACAGCATCTTTCCCAAAGAAGTACTCTTTAGTTGTAAAGCTTGTTCTCTCACCAGCAGAGGCTGAGCCAGTAAAAGATACTATCTCAGTCACCCTTTTTTTTTAGGGCCTGTTTTATTCTCCCATCATCTCTCTCCCTTCATCTATCTTCTCTCTTCCTTTGGTTTGGGTTCTCTCCCTTCTTTCCAGCCATGTTCTCAATGTCTTCCTCCTCTCTTCCCAATCTCTCCCTCCTTCCAAACTTCTTTTTCAGCTTTCTTTCCCCTTACTCTTCCTCTCTCTGTTCTCCTCAAAAACCTCTTTAGGCTTTGCCCACACTAGTAACAAATGCTTTAATATCTCTCTAAAACCATACGAGGGCCTGCTGCAATATGCCATAAGCTCCTGAGTTTTCCCTCTCATTGCACCCAACCATAGTTCTCAAAAGGTGAGAATCACAGGGATATTCTCTCTCCCTGGACTGTTGATAGAAAGCTAGGTACAGGCTGGATCTCTCAAAACTGGGACTCCATTATCCAGCAATAACCATGGTCCGGCAGAACCACGGGTGTTGCTGGACCAGGGAGTCCTGGCTGGGAGCCCCCGTGGAAAGAGGGCTGGCAGCTCAGAGCCGGGTGGGGCTGGAACTGGCACTGGAGCCCCGGGAGTGCAGCAGAGGCCACGGCAGGCCCAGTAACAGGGCCGCAGATGTGGAGGTCATAGCAGCCACAGTAGCGGGACTGGTGCCAGAGACACAGCAGCCCCAATAGCGGGGTCGGGGCTGGAGATGCAGCAGCCGTGACAGCCCCAGTAGTGGTGCCAGGGCCAGGGATGCAGCAGCGCTGACAACGGAGCTAGGGCTGGGGCAGTGTGGATTGCCAGGGCCGGGGCTGTAGCAGCACGGCAGTCCAGCGTGGGGCGGGGGGAAGGGTGGGGCCAGCAGTGGGGAAGGAAGGTGGTCTGGGGAGCTGGTAGCCAGGGACCTCGTCTGGTCCGCAAATTCTCTCGTTCGGGACTAGTTAGGTCCTGAGGGGGCCGGACCAGAGAGGTCCAACCTGTACTTCCCGTGCACCTCAAAGGGAAAAACTAATTATGGGAATTAACTCTCTCTCTTCCGGAAGTCCAAACGTTGGTTTGAAAGCTATTAAAGTTTCACTGAAACTGGATTCTCTCTTACCATTGCATCTATATGCCTACAATAAGAGTTCTACAGTGACAGAGATACTAGATATTTTAAAAAATAAGAAAATCATGGAATCCATGATTCAAGCAGTAAAAAAATGCAGCCTTAACAGATATTCTAAAAACTAAGTTTGATGCCAACAGATCATTTGCCAACTGTTAACTATCACTTCTTCAACACAATCCCCTCCTTTATCACTTAGATAGGCTTTAAGATGGTACCTTCCGAGTTAGTTTGTTCAGCATCTCTTACACTTTAGAAAGCACTGCTGATTTTTCTTTAATAAGTAGCCATTACTCTACATGTGCCTTTTGAAAGCGTACTGGAGTTGTTCTCCTTGGATTTCTAAATGGTGAGGAATTCCTGTATGATATATACTGTTTTTGCCTACCCTTTCTCCTGAACTTTTAAGTTAGTGTTTCTTTCTCTCGCTCCATGACTGTCTTGCAAATTATATTAATCTTTGGACATTAGCTACAGACTTCACTCAGACTTTAGGTGTGTATAGTTTATCTGAACGCCTACATCTTTATTTTGCAACCCATTCTTTCTTTTCTCACCCCTGCAAACATCTTCCTTTTCAACAGGGTAATTCCATTCCTTGCAAGCCTGATTTGTGGGATCTTCAGAAAAAATAATACTGGGTTAACTCCAATCAAGCTCCTTTGTCTAGATATTGTGGTTTTACCCTCAATCTCTGTGCATTATATTTGTCCTAATGTTTGGTAGGGAACAGGCTTTCAAAAAAATGTACTTTATCCATTTAGTCCCTAAGAATAAACTCCCTTGACAATTTTCACTCTTCAGTTTTGCAGTGCCCATTGTAGGAGAACAGGCAGTACCTGTATATATCATGCTTTACACTCGCACGAGTTTTCTGATTGGATTATAGTCTTCGGGGGGCATGTAGATAATAGTCCCTCCCTCTGGCAGAGATTTGTCACCTCGTGATTGTGACGTGGACACCATGCGCCATTTCGATAAACCAAAATCTGCAATCTGGTAAAGAACAAAAATCTGTCATTCTGAAAGAGCAACAGGTCCCATCTATCCACTGTAGTTAATGCAAGTTGTCAAAAATAGAACTTAATGAAGAGTTTAAAACCCTTGGTCCCCTTCGAAATAAAAGCAGCTATAAAGTTCTGCTAGTTACAAAAACCACCAACACTCAGAAAACGTTTCCAAATAAGAGTTTGAATTGTCACCACAGTATTATTATTATTATTATTATTATGTTTGCAGTGCAGTAGCACTGAATGGCCTTAGTTGAGGATCAGGACCGCACCATTATAGGTGGTGTACAAACAGAATAAGAAGATGTTCACTCCCATGGTTTCCTATGGGCAAGACCTCCATCTAGTGAAGTCCCTGCTTTGGCTGTAGAATTCACCCCTTCTTTTAAAAAAGCACTTCAGAATATCAGCTTTCATTTAAAAAAACCCAAACACTTATGTTTCTAGCCATTATGATTGGAAAGAACATTTTGAAACATTACTCAAAGTGTAAAATGATGCAGAACTTCCAAAGACAACAGCTCAGGGATGGGACAGTTTATGCCATCTCAGAGTGCCTTGGACCTTATAATTCTACAGCTGTGGAATCTGGTATTTTTCCAAGAGATTATGGAATAGACTCTAAAATTTGCCATTTTGCCAAAGACAGGTACACAATATTTTGCTTCCTGTCCCCAGGTCTGGCTGGGACATACGTGAAAAGGCTTCTTGCTCTCTAGCCCTCCCTACAAGCTAAGAGTTCATTAACTTGCAATGCATGCAGCTGTGACGGGGTGTTCATCCTATACTTGCCTTGAAGGGGGTTAATGGAGACCAGAATGGTCAATTAATCTATTAGACCAAGAGGAAAGTCCACCTGTATGGGAACAGGCATGGGTTTTAGAAAACTAGGGAGCTGATAGCAGAGAGGGATTCTGAAGTCACTCCCTGGGAGAAGGGAGGGAGCTAGAAAGACAAATAGCCCATGGTTGCTCCCTGGGAGGAGGAAAGAGAGACTAGCAAGACCCAGAGAGAGGAGTAGTAGTACTGAGATAGGAAGCAGCTCAGGGAGTAGCAAGGCAGGGGATTGAACAGACCTTGGCTGTAAAAACCCAGGGAAGAGAGCAGGCCTAGGTTCCTCTTACCTGCCAAGAGGAAGTGACATAGGCCAGGCAGTGATTCGGGGGACTGATCACTATGGGAGTGACAGCAACTTTGCAGGCCTATACCCCAGAAGGGGGGAACCCAGAGTGACTTGGCTGGATGTCTGAGTCATGCAGAAGACAGGTGTGGCTGAGAGAGAAGCTGCAGAGGAGAAACTGATGGTGTGTAACTGCTAGAGTGGGTATTGTTGTGACCTAGCTAATCCCCAGAACTGCCAAGAGGTGGCATCATCCTGCAGTGAGTAGAGCATCTTTTCACAGCACCACATACTGTTCCATGGAACCAGGCAGCAGAAGATCAGGGAGCAAGAGCTGGAGTCCAGCTTCCAGTATGGAGGAGAGGGAATTAGCAGTGTAGGCTGGCCACTTGGGACGCCTAGAATTCAGTACAGTGGCCAAGGCATGGGAATCAAAAGAGATGAAGCCATTAACAAACTCCCCACTTCCCAACACATCCAAGAGAGGGCAAAATGGTTCTGATTAAGCCTGTCTGAACATTGCAACAACTGAGACCTATGAATATAAACTTCCTGGAGAATACAGGAAAAGAGTAAAACAAATAATTGGTGGTATGTCACTGACTGGGATATAGTTGTTTGTATTTATGTAAGACAGGTCGAAGTAAAGGAAGAATATTTATGTAAACAGAATAAATTAAGGTGCTTGTAATGGATTTGATTTCACTGTATCATGGAGTATCACTGAGTAACCAGTTAATCTTTTACATCCCTAATATACATACTGTATTGGTGTGTGTCTGGTCTCATTTAGTAATTCAAGCCTTTAGAAATCTTACTCATTCAGCAGACTTCTGATGGAATCAGACACACACACTATGTGACTGACACAAATTTTACACAGTCAGTACTTCCTTTTTTTTTTTAACAACACATAGCAGATGTACTGCTACTTCAATTTCCTGCCCGTTACCCAAATTTTAGTTTCACTCCACCCAAAGGCCGCTCAAACAGACAGCTTGTTAATAAGCAATGAGCAACTGACCCCCACAGAAAGCATATATAGAAAAATGTCCTACATTACTTACAATGTTTAAACATTAACCATTCAAATTTAATGCAAATCATCTCTCTCAATTACTGTAACAGTAAATGTTTCAGATCCTACATTTCAAATTTTCAAGGTGCTGATGAAAAAAGTTTTCTGAACTTTTCTTTGTTTCTATTCAAATTATAAATACGACCAACAAATGGATTCTTCATCACCAATACTTCCTCCTCTTGGTCTTTGAATTATATCCCCACAGTAAACCACTGAAGTTAAGTAGGCTGAGAAAAAATTTCATATGTTTTCTGTTCTATCTTAAGGTGAATATATAGCCTAACAAGCCACCAAAGCCTCGATCATTCATACCCTCATTGATTCTCTTTCTGTAAGTATTTTCTAGATAGGTTTCTCATTCCCATACTATCAAATCCAACTTAAGAATATCTGAAGAGATGTTTTAAGGCTACATCAAGCGCTGATGGCGATGAATGGCAATTTGGAAACAATATATGACACTGTATAATTACCGTGTTGCTAGGGTTGAGAAATCCACCAGGGCCTTCCTGAGCTTCTCTGACTTCAGAACTTGAGCAGTCCCGTGCAGGGATTTCTACTCTGAAATAGGGATCTTAGATAGTGTGTAACTGAATAGTCATGTAACCGCATGAAATCTTAGCGGTTACACGACTATTTGATAGTCCCTGGGGGCGAGGCCAGCAGACAGCGTGCTCCCAGCCCCACTCCCGGAGAGCCTCCTGCCACCTCGCACTGCTGCCTCTGTATCAGAAGCAGCAGCGCGGGCTGGCAGGTGGGAGCCAGTCTGGCAGAGGAGCCAGTTTAAAAACCAGATCCCCACAGACAGGGGAGCTTCTATCTGCAGTGGGCCCAGGTTCGCTGAGGACAGGGGCTGCTTTGCGGCAGCCTCCTCCTCCTCCCCCTCCCCCGGCATTGCTGCCCCATATAAACGCTACAGCACAGGGGGCAGGTGGCACCAGCTCCTGCCTATCCCCCCTTGCTGCCTCTGTAGGAGGCAGTAAGGGTGGGGGCAGGTGGGTCCATGGAGCTGGCACACACGGGGAGCCTGCTTGAAAGCCAGCTTCCCATGCACATCAGCTCCAGCCGGACCACCTCACTCTCCACGCTGCTGCCTCTCTGTCAGAGATCAGGGTGCAGATGGAGCCGGTGCTCGTGGGGAGCCTGCTTAAAGTCAGCTCCTCATAGGCATTGGCTCCCGCTCCCCAGGGGGGAGGAGTGTGTGTGTAGTCGACAAACTCAACCGATAAGTCAAGGCTTATTCGTTAATCATGTAATTGATGACATGTTGACATCCCTACTCTGAAAGGGCCACATTAAGGATTATTCTGAAGGACTTTCATAAGAAAGTGTTACCACTTCAGAACATTGATCACTGCTTTGATTTTTTTTGCACTGCCTAATTATTTTTCTAATTCCTCTCCATTTTGCTACCATGTACTAACATTTTGTTTACCTTAACCCTGGCTTTATTATAGTACCTCTAATCCCTCTTCTCTGTAACTAAACCTGTAAAATCACTACTTCCATGTTAATTTTGGTGAGAATTTGGTTATTTCCCCAAGGTATATTCCTTCAGATACACACAGGTTCTCAGTGACATTCCTCATGTATTAACACTGATTCATTTCATCTGTATGGCTTACTGCCTGGGCGAACACTATGGAATGCTAGTGTGGCTGCTCAAGGCCAGGAAACTTCAATTATATTGATGTAAGTCAACCTCTGTTTCTGTGCGGGAACCTCACTGAAGATAATGGGGCTCTGCCTGCAACAACAGAACTACAGGATTGGAATATAAATTTGTCTCTTCCTATCACCACCCCTTGTCTGCAATATTAACAATATTAATTAATAGTTCCTTTATGCTCATTCTAGAGGAACATAAGGATTAAAATAACCAGGACCTTACCTTAACATGAAACTCACTGTCCAATAAAATATTCTGTGTCTTCAAATCATGATGCAGCAATGGAGGGCTCATATTGTGTAGATAATTCACTCCCAAAGCAATTTCATAGAGAATACGGAACCGCAGTGACCACGCAATGTCAGGATACACATTTTTCTACCAAAAAAGCCCAAAACAAAACAGCAAAATCACAATATGAACATCCATCTTAAATAATCCAATAAAAATCTTTGAGTTAGAGGAGACATACTTTGTTTTTTTACATGCATCTTGTATTCACAAATTTAAAAAGTGATGAATCATGGAGTGATTGGTTTCAATTTATATATGTGTTGTAATATTATGACATGTTTAATCAATCACAGTGCTATGTTCCTGTTCTTTAGCAATTATACACTATCACTTCATGATAATTACACATGCTGTGTTCCTAATACACATACTATATGACCTTGTGATGATGATGAAGTGACAGATAAGATTTAAATGTTAATATCAGGCTCAGAGTGCTTTACATTTTACAAAGGCTGCCCAACCACATTTTCTTGCTTTCTCTTCAGAGATGCTAACCAGAGTGACTGCTCATGGTTGTAGGTTACCACATAGGCAGTCTTTTTGTTTTTTTAAAGAAAGCCTATTTTATTCTTAAGGTAAAGCATTACAGAGAAAATTTGTTAAAATAATCACAGGAAAATCCTACATGCATGCTTATATGACAAGCAATCACTCAATCCTAACAGAGGCTCTGGCAGGAACAGTGATTCACCTATACCCCAAAAGGTTTTCCCTCTTGTTTCAAGTTCATCTCACCATCAGATCAGAACAAGCACACTGTCTTATGGGGCCTCAGCAGACTTAGTCTGTGCAATCCTTTCCTAAAAGATGGGGACCTCTACGTACCAGAGATCCAGTCCATGTACTGAACCAGGAAGAAGGCCCTGAACCAAGATATTTATTCAAATGACTTGGTCCACAGAGAATCCCTTTTAGATTCTGCAGACCTCACTAGGGGGCTGACTTCAAAGGGGCTCATAACCAGAGGAATTACATTGGCCTCCCTCTCCTCCTAGAAAACTGACATACAATTAAACAATAAATATACACATTCACATTTTAACACAATGGACCCCAAAGGTATTAAACCTAATTCAATGAAGTTTACAGAATTAAATTAAACCTTACTCTAATTCCATAAGGACTGTGAAGGATATGGTCAGTCTGTTGCATGTTGTACTTACAATGCTTCCAAGATATGGGAAAAAAATCATTCCTTTTTTGTGTCAGTCCCAAAAATGTATTGGTGTTGTTGTCATTGTTGATTTTTAACCTTATTAACTGTGCATAGGCCTGGAAATCATTTGCTTTGGCTTGCATCTCTCCATAGGTATGTGATAGCAAGTTGATGTCATCTGCAAAGAAATTCCTCTATCTTCTGTTTGAAAATTCATTGTATACCTTTTTATCTGTGGTTTCTCGCATGACCTAATCCTCTACCAGTAAAAAGATCATGGGTGACAAAAGACACTCTTAAAAGTCTCAGAGGGGTAGCCATATTAGTCTGTAACTTAAAAAAAACCAATGAGTAATCTTGTAACACCTTAGAGACTAACATACATATATAGTATCATGAGCTTTTGTGGGCAAAACCCACTTCCTCAGATGAGAGTGGGGAAAAAAAAGCAAAAACTTCCCCATTTATAACAAAAAAAGAAGGGAGGGTGGGAGGAAAAAAAACCCTGTCAATTGTAGTGCCGGTGCTACTGAGGCTACTTGAGTGGGCTGTAAGTGTCCCATACTTAGCTTTTGATGTCATTTGGGTGTTGAATATAACGGCCCACACAGTTCATGTCTTTATTAAGTCCCAGAGAGATGTTAAATTTGCATATGAAGGCTAGTTCCACAGTTTCTTTCTGTAGTTGGTTCCTGAAATTCCCTTGTAGAAAAATGGCTACTTTTAAATGACTGTCCAGGTAGGTTAAAATGTGCTCTTATAGGTTTTTGTGTATTACCATTTCTGATATCCAACTTGTGTCCATTTCACCTGTCGTCGTAGAAACTGTCCAGTTTGGCCAATATACATGGCAGAAGGGCATTGCTGGCACTTGATAGCATATATATCACATTAGAGGATGTGCAGCTGTATGAGCCTCTGATGTTGTGACTTATGTGATTAGGTCCATTGATGGTGTTGCTATTATAGATGTGTCACCAGAGTTGGCAACGGGGTTTATTGCAACGGTAGGTTCCTGGGTGAGTATATCTTAGGGGTGATGCGCGATTGTTGGAAAGAATCTGCTTCAGATTAAGGGGCTGTCTTTAGATGAGGATTGGCCTGTCTCCCAAGTCCTGTTAGAGTGAGGGATCGTTTTCCAGAAAAGGTTGCAGATTGTTAATGATGTGCTGGAGGGGTTTAAGTTGGGGGCTGTAGGTGATGAGTAGTGGTGTTGTGTTATTTTCCTTGTTGGGCCTATCTTGAAGCAGATGCTGGGGTTCTTATCTGGCTCTGTCAATCTGTGTTTTCACTTCCTTAGGTGGGTATTTAAGTTTTAAGAATGCCTGATAGAGATCCTGGAAGTGTTTGTCTCTGTCTGTGAGACTGGAGCAAATCCAGTTGTATCTTCAGGCCTGTCTGTAAACAATTAATTGTGTGATGTGTCCTGGATGGAATCTAGAGGCATGTAAGAAAGAATAACAGTCGGTAGTTTCTGGTATAAAGTGGTGGAGATGTGGCCATCATTTAATTGTAATGTAGTTTCAAGGAAGTGGATCTCTTGTGTGGACTGGTCCAGACTAAGGTTAATGGGGGCAGAAGTTGTTGAACTCCCTGTGGAATTCTTCAAGGGTCTCCTTCCTGTGGGTCCATATGATGAAGATGTTGTCAACGTAGTGTAAGCAGAGCAAGGGTGCGAAGGGACGAGAGCTGAGGAAATGCTGTTTGAGGTCAGCCATAAAGATGTTGGCATATTGTGGGCCATGTGGGTGCCAATAGCTGTACCACCGACCTGAAGATATAAATTTTCCCCAAATTGGAAATAGTTGTGGGTCATGTCCATAGTGACTTTGAATGGTTCAATCAGTTTGCTTTTATGTATTACTAGACATGTCATATTTTTCATAGAACCTCTGATTTATCCTTCCTTACAAGTTGAAGAAGGATTCCATAATGGTGCAGCAATTTCCAGAAAAAAGTTCTATCCATTGTCCCAAAGTTTTCAGAAAACTAAAAAATTCAGATAAAGTGGTGACTGCCATTTGATCGACAGTTCTTTTATTATTTGATATAGATCTGATTTATCCTGTCTGAACCCTGCCTATTCTTGCTGTACCTTGAATCTATAGGGCATTTGAGAGAGGTTCCTATATATGAGCCATTCTTTTTAGGTAACAAATCTGAGGAATTATCCCAGATTGTTCCATAACCAACTCTACTGACAAGTTGATAAATTAAATAGTAAGAAGTCACCAAGACTAGATGGTATTCACCCGAGAATTTTGCAGGAACGCAAATATAAAATTGTAGAACTAATAGTGGTATATAACCAATCATTTAAAATGGCTACCTGTACCAGTTTGACTGGAGGAGAGGTAATGTGATATCAATTTTTAAAAAAGGCTCCACAGGCTATCCTGGCACTTACAGGCCAGTAAGCCTAACTTCAATAGCAGGAGAACTGAGTAACTTTTGAGTAAAGGATAGAATTATCAGACACACAGATGGGGAGGAGGCAACATCGCTTTTGTAAAGGAAATCATGCCTCATCAATCCATTAGCATTTTTAGGGGGTCAACAAACACGTGGACAGAAATTATCTAGTACATAAGTGTATTTAGATGCTCCAAAAGCCTTTGATGCAGTCTGAGGCAGAGTTCCAAAAGGCTCTTAAGCAAAATAAACAGGCATGGGGTAAGAAGGAAGGTCCATTCATAGATCAGTAAGTGGTTAAGAGAAAAAAGGTAGAATAAATGGGCAGCTGGAGAAATGTAAACAGAGGTGTCCTACAGGGATCTTTACTGGGATCAGCACTGCTTAACATATTAATAAATTACCTGTAAAAAGGACTAAATAGTGAATTGACAAAGTCTGCAGATAATACAAAAATACTCAAGAAGGTTAAGTCTAAAACAGACTGTAAAGAGCTATAAAGGTATCTCACTAAACTGGGCAAGTGACTGGGCAAGAAAATGGCAGATGAAATTCATCACTGATAAATGCAAAAGGCACATTAGAAAACAAAATCTCAAGAATACATACAGAATGGTGGCCTCTAAAATAGCCGTCACTACTCAAGAAACAACTTAGAGTCATCGTGGAGAGTTCTCTGAAAACATCAGCGTAATGGGTAACCTCAGTCAAAAAAGAAAACAGAATACTGCGTATCATTAAGAAGATAATAAAACACAATGACATTATTTAAATTCATGTTATGCCAATATTTCAAATACTGCCTGTAGTACTGGTCATCCCATCTCAAAAAGATATACAAGTTGAACCTCCTAAATCCAGGACTCTAGTCCGGCAACATCCATGGTCCAGCAGGATCACGGATGTTGCTGGACCAGAGAGCTCTGTGTCTGGGAGTATGAGCCGGTTGGGAGTCCAGCAGCAGGGAGCCCCACCATTGGGACCGGCAAGCCCCATTCTGGGGAGCCGCAGCTAGGTTCAGCACAGTAGGGCAGCTGTAGAGCTCTGACCCAGCATGGCAGCAGTGGGGCAGCCACGGAACTGCATCCCCAGGAAGCCGCGGTCAGGTGCGGCAGCAGCGGGGCAGCCACAGAGCCTCATTCCTGGGAAGCCCTGGCCAGGCTGCACAGAAGCAGGAAAACCACAGAGCTCCATCCCCGGGAAGCCCTGGCCAGATGCAGCAGCAGCAGGGCCGTGACGGCTGGGGAGCTCTATTCCCAGAGAGCCCCAGCTGGCAGCAGCAGGGCTGAAGCGGAGCCAGCGTGGAGAGGAGCAGTGTCCTGGAAGGATGTTGGCAGGGGACCTCCCCAATCCGGCAAATTCCCTCATTTGGGACAGGTCAGGTCCCAACGGTGCTGGACCAGGAAGTTCCAGTATTAGAATTAGAAAAGGGCAACACAAACTATTAGGGGAATGGAACAGCTTCCATATGAGGAGATATTACAAAGACTCCAACGTTTCAGCTTGGAAAAGAAATAACTAAAGGAGGTTATGATGAAGGTTATGTTATTTCCTGCAAATAACACAAGAAATAGGTGTCACCCAGTGAAATTAATAAGCAACAGGTTTAAAATCAAACAAAAGGAAGTATTTCACATAACACACAATCAACTGTGCAACTCATTCCTAGAGGGTATTGTGACGGTCCAAACTATAATAGGGTTTTAAAAAGAGCTGGATAAATTCTTGGAGGATAAGTCCAGCAATGGCTATTAGCCAAGATAGGCATGACTGCAACCACATGCACTAGGTATCCCAGCCTCTGACTGCTAGAAGCAGGGAATGGATGACAGGGGATGAATTCATGCCTGTTCTGTGCATTCCCTCTACAGCCTCGACCAGTCGATCGCGAGGCGTTCGGGCAACCCCGCCTCCCATTTTCCCCTCACCCCCGAGAGGCCCCGCTACCTACCTCTAGCGTAGTGCCGGCTTCCCGCGGGGTGGAAGGAAGTCCTCTCTGAAGCCCGCGTCACTTCCGGGGGTTCCAGAAGTGTGCGGGCTGCTCCCCCTCCCACAGCTCTGTTGCGTGCTGGGGGAGGGAGCGTTGGCCCTGGAGGAGGAGTGCGGAGGCTTCCCTGCGCCACCGGCGCCGGAGGGGTGAGTTGGGCACAGGGGTTTCCCTGCGCCGCGGGAGCGGGAGTCGGCCCCGGGGTTTGGCTGCGCTGCGGGAGGGGAGGGAGTTGGCCGGGCCGGGCCAGGCTGCACCGTGGGAGGGGGGTTTGACCCCGGGGCAGGCGCCCGCGGGGGTTGGCCATGCTGCAGGAGGGGGTTGGCCACGTTGCGCCGCAGGAGGGGGGGTTTGGCCCCGGGGCAGATGCCCGCGGGGGTTGGCCGCGCTGCGGGAGGGGAGGGGCAGGGCCGCGCTGCGCAGCGGAAGGGGGGTTTGGCCCCACCGCGGGAGGGGTGGGGGTTGCCCCTGGTGCAGGCTCCAACGGGGGTTTGGCCCCGCTGTGGAATGGGGGGGGTTGCCCCCGAGGCAGGCTCCCATGGGGGTTTGGCCCCGCTGTGGAATGGGGGGGGTTGCCCCCGAGGCAGGCTCCCGCGGGGGTTAGCCCCGGGGCAGGCACGCTCGGGGTTTCCCTGCGCCGCGGGGGGCCCGGAGGAGGCATGTGCTGGCTTCCCGCGGGGGGCGGGGGGAAGGGAGAGAGAATCCTGGGAGGAGGCAGATGCAGGTGACTCTGCTGCCACTGGCACCCTGTCCCCGCTCCCGACTCCATTCCCTGTCCAGTACAGAACTCTGTCCCACTCCCCTGTCCCCACCGCCCAGCTACAGAACTCTGTCCCCATCTCCCACTCTCCGAACTCTGTCCCACTCCCTGTCCATCTGTCCACTCCCCAAACTCTGTCCCCATTCCCCGTCCCCATCCGAACTCTGTCCACTACAGAACTCTGTCCCCATTCCCGTCCCCACTCCCTGAACTCTGTCCCCACTGGCACCCTGTCCCCTGCTGCAGAACCCTGTCCTCTGCCCTCCCAGCACCCTGATCCCTCTCCCCTGCCCCCAGCTGCAGAACTCTGTCCCCACAAAATGTATAATTATAAATGCTTCATTTTAGATTTAAATAGCACGAATAAAAAACAGACCATTTATTTCATAACTATAAACACGATTTTAATTTTATATATCGCATAATTTAAAAATAAAGTGTTTATCAGAGTGTGTAAGTAAGGGCTGGGGATAGCAAGTGATGGACAGGAGGAGAATAGAGAGGGCGGGGCTTCAAGAAAGGGGCAGGGCTTCAAGGAAGGGGCGGGGAGGTAGATCTTCGCCTGTTCTGAGATTTAAAAAGTGATCTTCGGTGTAAAAAGGTTGGAGAACACTGCTCTACAGCATCTGGCATTGGCCACTGCTGGAAAAAAAGATACACGGCCAGCTAGAACAATGCTCTAATCCAGCATGGCTGTTCTTATGAATTGATTTCCTTTTTTCTACCTAAAATACGATGCGTAAACATGTATCTGGGATAGACATTAATTCAATGCCCTTTCAGTTTTTATACTGAGGTCTCTCTTCTTTGGCAGCTTCATTATATGACCTCTTTTCCACTCATTTGGTAATGTTTTGTTATTTCCATTTTTTTTTTTGTAAGAGACCTATCAAAATGCCTGTGTTCTTCAAGTCTCTGTTGAAATGTTACCTGGACCTGGTGTCTTTCCACCTTTTAACTGATTCATTGTCCCCTCTACTTCTACTCTGGTGATAGTCAGTGCATCAAACTAGAATCTTTCTCCTTCCTCTATATCCAGGGGGGAATGCTCACATGCTCACTGTTCAGTAGATGAATAAAGTACTGCCTCTATACATGTTTTTATGTCTTTATTATTATGTTGCCCTTTTTGTCTTGGTTGGTATTTGTTTTTCCTCCTGAAAACTATTGAATTATGTTATTGATGATCCGCATATCATTTTGTGGTGTATCTGCTGCCATTTTATCTAGAAATTCTCATTTGTCTTTTCTAGCATTCATTTAGGACCTGTACTCTTTATGGTATATTCCCCTTGGAGTAAATGTGCACATGCGTTCTTTGTCTTACTTGATTTTGATTCAGTTTAATTTTGCCTCCTTTATTGCTGAATTTGTATCCTCAGAAAAACCACCATTCACTGTGGTGTTTCTTCTGAATCTCAGTACTTCTTCAGAAGTCTTAGTCATAGTTTCCTTTATCTGTTGGCATTTGCCTTTTACAATTTCATCATCTTCAAGCACCTGATATTTACTTGCTGATACAATTCTAAGCTCTTGTTGTATTGTTATCTGTTTTATCTTGATGATGATTTATAATGCAGGCATCTCTGTCATTCAGACCTTTTTTAGTTTTTATTCTCAATTTACCTCTCTTTAATACATAGTTTGTTCCCATATCTGCGTCATTCCTTCTATGTACATCTTCCAATGCTCTTCTCCATTTGAGCCACATTGTAATGTGATTCATTTGGTTCCCTGTTCCGTGATTTGGTGACTTCCAAATGAAGTTAATGGGTAGCAGGTTTAAAACTAATAAAAGAAAGTTCTTCTTCACACAGCGTGTAGTCAGCCTGTGGAACTCCTTGCCAGAGGAGGCTGTGAAGGCTAGGACTATAACAGAGTTTAAAGAGAAGCTAGATAATTTCATGGAGGTTAGGTCCATAAAAGGCTATTAGCTAGGGCAGTGGTCCCCAACCTTTCATGGCTGCCGGGTGTCCGGGGGCGGGGGCCGCCCGCACGCCGGGGTCCGGGGCCGCCCGTGCACCCTGCACCCGGGGCCGGCACCGCGCATGTGCCATACGCCAGGGGCGGGGCCAGCCCAGATGTTTCAGCGGGCGCACATAAATGCCCCGGCGGGCGCCATGGCGCCCATGGGTACCGCGTTGGGGACCACTGAGCTAGGGGATAGAAATGGTGTCCCTGGCCTCTGTTTGTCAGAGGCTGGAGAAGGATGGCAGGATACAAATCACTTGATCGTTGTCTTCCGTCCACCCTCTCTGGGGCACCTGGTGCTGGCCACTGTCGGTAGACAGGCTACTGGGCTAGATGGACCTTTGGTCTGACCCAGTACGGCTGTTCTTATGACTTCTAAGTTATTTTATTAATAGTATGGTAAAGGAAGATATTTCTTCCAGTGACCAGGCCATTCAATTTCACAAAAATCAACCACTTTTACATTTTCTTTCATTCCGTTGAGGCCTTGTTTCCCTATAATTACTTCTTTACACTATTATTGCTCCTTACTTCATCATTCATACCTAGGTCAAAGGATTGGACCCAGACTGAAATCAGCCACTGGCCCACCTAGTAGGGTGTTTGGAAGTGAGCTAATGACTCACTACTATAAGAAACAAAGTTGTTAGAGAAATCTACTCTGCTCCTCAGTTCAACAAACTCAGTCCAACTTAACTCCACCCAAATAAACTTAAAAAAGAGGTAATGATATGAAATGGTCCAATTCACCAGGAGGCTATTCTGCTAATGAATTTGGTAGATGGGTTGTGCAGTGTGAAGGAACATGCCCTCCCACTGGAAGCAAGGAGGTTAATGAGCTACTCTGAGCCTGTACTGCTGTGAGTAACCAAGGCAGGCCATATAACACACCCAGAAGGAGGTGGGAGATCAACCCTGTGAAGCAGCAACAGGGTTACAAAGCTCTATCCAGGAGCCCTCTGAGAGGCTGAACACTGTTCCAGCAAGACCCTCCTCTCCAACGGGGGGAGGGGGGAAAAGGAGAAACTAAAAACAGCCCTCTGTGTTACCCCATCTAGAATCAAAGAATAATGTGAACCTGCCCTGGCTGAGGGGGTGTATGTGTGCGCGTATGTGCATGCGTGTGTGTAGTACTACCATGTGAACACTATATAAGCCTAGTAAAATGGTCCAAATGGACAAATATGAAGTAGATGTACTAGGCCTAAGTGAAATGAGATGGGTAACATCAGGACAAATGCCTTTTTGTCAACTGAACACATCCTACTATATTTTGGGCTACCAAATGTCAGTGACATACACAGAGATGGCAAAGGTTTTATACTACTAAGGAGGGCAGCCAAAAGCCTGACAGAATGGGCATGACTTCTAGAATGGATTACAACAGTACAATTTACATCAACATTCTAGAATGTGTCCATTATTCAATGTTTTGTGCATCAACAAATCAAATTAGCCAAGAGAAAAAAGAAAACTACTTGTGGCGGCAGTAAATAATAGACATCCTAAGAAGAGATGTTTTCTTAGTAAAGGCAAGTAAAATATTACCATTTTAAAAATGGGGAAGCAGAGGAACAGACAGATGAAATGACATGTTCACTGTCACCCAGCAGGCCAGTGGCAGATATAGAAAGAACTTGGATCCTCTATATCCCCACTGAATGCTACCACACAATACTCCCTCCCAGTGATGCTAGGTTATGTTGAAACTTAACTTTATTTTTAAAATGTTATGATTTGTGAAATATAGCCACAAAAGCAGAGAAATTAAAATTGAACATGAAAGTTCAATCCTTCATTTAAAAAAACCACAAGTTGAGTGCCTGAAAGACATGCCTGTTTTAGTTTTGCAATTTCTGACTTCAGTTTGAGTCACAGTCTTCGTTTAAAAGACTAGTCACAGTAAAAAAAAAAAAAAAAAAAAAAAAAAAAAAGGCACATTATTCACATGGACTGATTACTCATGATATAATTCTGTGCCCCCCAAAACAATTAATTCCATATGAAAAATTTAAAACCCCCCAACTGTGCACAATAGTTTAAAAATCTACATATTTTGTCAAAATAACTTGATAAAATTATACCAGTTTCAATTATTTTGGCAATTTATTTCAAAATATCTCTCAGGAAATATGTTTGTAATGTCAAATGTCAACAAAAAATTCAAGTTTTTTTTTAAACAAATAGATTCCTTACTAGGCACGTAAATACTGAACACGGAGAAATTCATTTAAACTACATTACAGAAACATACTTCCTGCATCCCTGAAAAGCAGTGAAAAGTCTTGGGAGAGTCAGGGTAATGGAGGACCTGAGGGAGAGGAAGAAGCTTGGGAGTGAAATTGGAAGGTTACTGGCTATGGGTGGGAGAAATATGGAAAAAGGGTTGTGGGTAGGGTTGCCAGGTGTCCGGTTTTCTACCGGACAGTCCGGTATTTGCACCATCTGTTCGGTAGAAAAATTCAGAAAATACCGGACATGTACAATGTCCAGTATTTTCTGAACTCCCGGCTGGGCGCCAGATGGAAGCCTGGAGGGGCGGGGGAGTGACTGGGAGGCGGGGCTGCGATTGGCGCTGGGAGCCCTGTGGTCACGTGCAAAAGCCAGGGTGTCGGGGGGCTGAGACTCCCAGCGACTCCCTTCGCCCGGCTTTTGCACGCGACCAGAGGCTCCCGGCGCCAATCGTGGCCCCGCCTCCCAGATGGGAGCCTCTGGTTGCGTGCAGAAGCTGGGTGGGGGGAGTGACTCCCAGCTCCGCCCCTGTCCAGCTTCTGCTCGCAACTAAAGGGAGTGCGTGCCGGGGGCGCGGCCCGAAGGACTCCGGCTGTGGCAAGTGGCTGCACCCCTCCCCTGGCCAGGTCTGCTTCCCGCCCCCCTTCCTCCGGCCCCCGCCCCATCCAGCTCCCCCGGCCCCCGATCCCCCCCAGCTCTGCTTCCCGCCCACCCTCCCTTCCTTCCTTCCATCTGGCCCCTGGACCCCCCCCCCCCCAGCTAGGTCTGCTTCCCACCCCCCTTCCTCTGGACCAGCCCCATGGCCCCCGCTCCCCCCACCAGCCCCGTGGCCCCCCGGCCCCCCCCCTCCGCCAGCTCTGCTTCCTGCCCCCCCCCGGCCAGCCCCACCCCCTCCCAGCCGGTTCGCCCCCCCCCCCAGCCCACGATCAAGTGTGTCCAGTTTTTTGGCAGGGTCTACCTGGCAACCCTAGTTGTGGGGGGAGTGGGTTATTAGGGAGTTAGGAAATCTTCCCCATTCAGACCCAAGCTGAGCTCTAGTCTCTGCCTTTCAGTTAGACGCTTCTTCCCTTTCCTCCATGTGTCACTGAAGCCCCTCTACGTCTTGTTCCCACATAGTGATGCAGCCTCCGTTCTGTGTCACCATGTGGCCCTGCATTCTCGCTCCCATTCAACCCTTGGCTCAATGCTGTCACTGTACTAGCTCCTGGACCTGTAGGCCAGTCTGTTCCCCCACTAACACAATTAACCCCTTACTGAACTCCAGTCTGTAACCCCCAGCAGCCCTGTGTGCACCCCTCTATCCTGCCCATGCTTCCTCACCTGGCCCCACTTTGCAGCTGCCAGCAAAATATCCTCTCTTCTAATGCCATAGCCATCCTGGGTGGGTGAAAGGTATAACTTCAGAACCTGCCCAGCAGAATATATATTCTGCAGAGAAAAAGAAAAAATCTGCAGGAGACGGGAGGAAGGGCAGGAATTCTGCATGTGTGCAGTGGCACAGAATTTCCCCAGAAGTAATGCATGCATGCATGGGAAAGGCCAGGGATTCTGAAAGCAGCATACAAGTGAGCTCTCAACTAAAAGTGACACACAGAAGGATTTAGAAAAAACACTTACCGCATGTAAAAGTTGGTTTAATGATCCATTTGTCATATATTCGGTTACTATTCCCAGAAATTCAGGTTCATTGCAAATTCCCAAAATAGGCAGAATGTAACTGAATCTGGCTTTATGTAAAATCTCTGCTTCTTTTAAGAGATTGTTTCTTTCACTGCAATAAGAAAAAATATTAATCAAGCATAAGAAATATTCAGTGATGATTTAGTTTCTTTACATATAAGTAACGTAAGATATAAGGACACAGCAAAGAAAAGTAAATACCAATATAAGTGTAAACACACAGATGAAAGGTGCTTTGAATAAGATTTACAAAATTAAAATCTCATTACGTGAAAAACTTGACAATATTACAATTTATTTGCTACAGTGCTGCCTGTATACAATTATCACAAAATGTTTCACAACAGATTACTATCTATAGATGCAAATACATGTAAACCAGATGGATTATGTTTTACTACACATTAGCGTTGACATATATGCTAGAACAGGAATTTAATTTTCCAGCAAAAATAACCGAGCCTTGCTGTGGCAGGCTGCCTTTCTGGTATTTGTATTCTTGGCTGTATTTCTCGAATACTGAAAACACAGTACCATGGGTGCCATTAAGATTTCCAAATTTATCACCTTAGCCAACTGTAGTAACAATATCTGCTTCTAATTTTGGCAAATGATGGTACCACCATAACTACAAATGGAAATTTTCAATTATACTCATTGATTTTTTTTTTAAATAAAAAATGAGAAATTCCCATATTCGTGTCATGAATCCAAGCTAATGGAATTCAAAAGGTCTTTAGTTTCTTTCACTGAACAGATGCTGGTGCATCTTCAGAAAATACAACTTAAGATAAACACAGTCAGTGAAAACATACGTATTCAAAAAGGGAGAAGAGAAATGGTTCAAATTAACTCTTCCTGGTTAACAAGAAAACTATTCCAATTTTGCCCATCAAATAAAAAAATATCAAAAACTGGTTATGGTCCTGAAAGACATCAAAAGCAACACAACCCACAGAAAATGCTTTTCAGTTTAGTTGGAGATATGCTGTTTGGAGGAGAATATTACAGTTTAATATTGGTCTTTAATTCCAAAGAACAATATTAAGAAAACTGTTTCATGCCTTCAAGACTGCGGGAAATGCTTGATAATGTGATCTCAGGGGACCTACTGATTTTTTTAAAGGGGTAGGAAGCAAAGAAGTCAAAATGTGGGGGAGAATTGTTTTCAATATCAAAATGTAAAACAAATCAACTTTTGGAGTTTGGCCATAGTGGGGAGAACAGACTGACACCATTCATAAGAAGGGAGGCTAGGGCTATGGTTACATTACACAGCTTATAGCAGCAAAGCTGTACAGCTGTAGCACTGCTAGTGAAGATGCACTAAGCCGGGGTGGGCAATAATTTTTGCATAGGGCCACTACATAGATTTTAGAAGTTGCCAGGGGCCAGCAGAGAGGGCAGATCTGGGGGGGGGGAGGGGCTGAGTGAGTGAGTGAGCGAGTGTCACAGAGACTGGGTGTGTGAGTGTGTGACACAGAGACCGGGCATGTGACAGACTATGTGTGCATGTATGAGAGACAGAGAGAGAGAAAAAGGGCTGGCTGCTAGAAAAATCTTAGGAACAGCTTCTTTAAGAAGCACTGCTCTAGGTCACCATTCATATCTTTGTAATAGATCAGCTCTCCTGTGTGTCCCTCTTCCCAACCCCTGCTCAGCAGAGATGGGATATAGAAGCAGGGGAATACTCTGACATCAGCACTCTGCTCCCATCATCCCTCCACCCCCGCACAGTTAGCAGGGGGGTTCAGGGAGCAGCTCCGCTGCAGGATAGGGCAAGGTGGGGGTAGGGCAGCTGAACACACGCTGGTGCTGCTGCTGCTTGTTGTATGTATGTAAGCTCATCAGCTGGGCAGGTTGGATAGAAATGTTAGGTAGACTGAATTCAACCCGTGGGCCATATTTTGCCCATCCCTGCTCTAAGCCAATGAGAGCGCTCTCCTGTTGACTTCATGACTCCAGCCCCCACAAGAAGCTGTCTTGCCAACATAGCACTGTCCATGCCAGTGCTTAGGCTGGCATTATTTATGTTGCTTAGGGGAGTGGCTTATTCACACTCCTGAGTGACATAATTAATACCAACATAAACAGTAGTGTTTACATAGTTTGAGCAATGAAAAGGAATTAAACCTAGACTTCAAGTCAATGGAGTTCTGCAGAGGTACAAGGATCTTCCCATGACATAACGACAGCAAGATTTGGAGCCCTAAAGGTTAAAAACCCATTAGATTCTGGGGGTAAAAGGAGAATCTTGGGAAACTATTATTAGTTTTATTACATAAAAGTTTAGAATTTATACGATAGTGAGACAAAATAGGATCTTTAGCAAAGGAGTGTAACATCAGGCCTTGAAGTCTGAAGTAGGTATAGACAAAAAGAAATTGTTTCTGATGTTAAAAGACAACAGGGTCTTGTTACAAGACACTACAAAAAATGAGGATTAAAAAGCAGTTTGAAGCATGGGGAAAATCTGGAAAACCCATAAATGACTAAGTCTGAGAGACACATAAGGAGGGGTTTTCCCAGCCTAACTCCATAAGGAATATTCTGTACTGGACTCTGATGTAAACAGGAAAGCAATGTAAATTTCTAGGAGGAAGTGATGTGTACTTGTTTCTAGTAAAGTTGAGAAGTTGGGACAGCTCATTTGGGATTATCTGGAATTGCAGGAGACATTAAAAAAGAGAGAATTATAGTGATCAGGTAGAGATGAAGAAGACAGAAAATTGGTTGAGCATCTGATGCTTCATGGCAGTAATTTTTCCAAGGCACAAGTAAAAGATATTTACACCTAAAAGATGGGAAGCAAGAGTTTGAATGACAAGATACTGAACAACTTGTCCTTATATTTTACTTTTACCATTTATTAGCATTTGAAGTGCCTTTCTTTGCTAACTTTTATCTAGGCTCAGCAGAATGATTTCTCGTCTTTTTTATGCTTTACATTTACTTTGGGGAACAGCAAGACTAATATCAATAAACACCTTCCCTTGGCAACCAATACTTTGCAGTAGCTGAAATAGGAAAACTTAAAGATCAATATGTAACATTTGCCAATTCTATTTTAAAAAGTAATAGGACAACTGGCTTTTTGATATATATTGGAAAAAGCTCTATTGTCAAAGATAACGTTCACAACTCTGATCAAACTCTGGTTGAAAAAGCTACCCAAGAATATCTGGGGTTGTCGCTCTTTGGCATTTGCTTTGCTGTGCTTAAAAAAAAAAAAAAAAAAAAAAAAAAATCACAAGTTCACTGTATATGACAACACTATGTCATCAGCCAATGAATGCATCTGGAACACAGCTAATCAGACAAATGAAAAAAGATCTGATGATCTATTAACATGGTAAAAAGTCTCAGAGGGGTAGCTGTGTTAGTCTGTAATCTACACTGCAGAGCTAAAGCAGCAGTAAGCCATGCAACCTGAGCTACTTCAATTGTGTAGCTTAAGCTGAAATTTTGGCACTGTCCACACAGCAGGAGGTCCAAGAAAAAGCACTCTTGTCTCCAACTTCCCTCACTCCTCCTACAATGAGGGTTACAGGAGCTGGAGTCAGAAGTCCTCCAGTTCTATATTATATTGAAATAACTGCTTGTAGTGTAGATGCGGACTATGTTATTTTGGAATGTCAATTATTCTGAAATAACACTGCTGTGTAGACATGGCCTAACTGTAAAAAGGAGTAGTCTTGTTGCACCTGAGAGACTAACAATTTATTAGGTCATAATCTTTCCTGGACTAATGACCTAACAAATTTGTTAGTCTCTAAGATACAACAAGGCTCCTCATTGTTTTTCCTATTAGCATCACAAACCATCAAACACTCCACAAAGCAATTCAGCAGCCCCGAACTGAGGCAGGGTTTTGCTTACTTTTCACTTTGTGCTTGGAACAAAGGGGAAGATGTGGGCCTCCCTGCACCAGTGCTCTAGAAATGATAAGTATGAAGAGGAAGTGGAGGGCTGAATAAAACGGCGATTCCGCAGGCCAGTATGGCCACAGTGGCAGCGGGTCTGCGTACCCTCTAAGCTCTCCAGTTCGCCTTGCTCTTGACCTTATTAGGGCCAAAGAAGCGCTCATCTCCTCACAAACCCGGGCCCTTAGTAACTTCCACTGGCCGTCGCGGGGCCCACAGGCAGGCACAAGCCAGGCCTGTTGATGCGGGATAAAGCTCAGTAAAGATTAAGGCGGGATCCGCTCGATGGGGCGAGTTAGCGAGCAGCAAGCGGCAGGGTTCCCAGGGGCCCCGGGTGCGAGGTGACGCGCAGCCCAAGCACCGCTCCCGGCCCCAGCTTGGGGGGATCCTTGTGTGTGCAGGGAAGAGCCGGGAGCAAAATTCCCCGCCCGGGCCCGCGTTACCTGTCCAGCAGCGGCCCCTGCAGGCACTTGATGGCCACCGGGACCCTCCAGTCGGCGTGGCGCGCCGAGGACACGGTGCCGTAGGCGCCGCGGCTGAGGAAGCGCAGGTCGGGCAGCTTGCTGGAGGGGATGGCGGGCAGCGCGCAGCTGATGCTGCGGGACAAGGCGCCGCCGCCGCCGCCGCCGTTCATCCTCGCGCCAGGCCCCGCGGTCGCCGTCTCGGCCCGGCTGCTGCCCGCTAACGAGGGCGGGGAGGCGGCTCCGGGTGGCCGCCAGAAGGACTCGCAGGAAGCCCGGTTCCGGGTTGGCTGGCTCCGGCCTCTCCCTGCCCCCACGCACGGGGGAAGGGCGCGAGGACGTGCCCAGAGCGCCCCCTGCCCGGCCGGCCGGCCCGCCCTCAGCCCCGCTCTAGCCCCTGTCTGGGGTCGCCGGCGAACCGCGCTCCAGCCCCTGAACGTCCTCGCCCCGCCTCCAGCCACACAGGGCGGCTGCGGCCCCTTCCCGGCTCCGCGCTTGGCTACCCCGGCCCGGGGCTACTAGTCGCCCCCACGATTCCCCGGCTCCGGGCGCTCGTTCTTGCAGCCGAAAGAGCCTCCCAGCGGCAGCATCGCGGCCGCGACTCCAGCCCCGCTCCCCTCTGGGAGCCTGCACAGTGCCCGCAGTGAGGAGGGCGACAGGCGCCCCCCCATCCAAAGCAAGGGGAGCCCGACTGGCTAGGGACAGGAGCGAGGAGAGCGCCGCGCCGCGCCCAGCCAAGCCTGCTCCTGCTGGGAGCAACATACGCACAGGCCCCCTCCCTTCTCAGCTGCTCCCGGCGGCGCGCGGAAGGCGGCGGCAGGGCAGGAGCCCTCCACCCACCTCTTCCGGGAAATCGGCGGCTTGTTGAAATCAGGACAGTGCGAACCAGAGCGGAGCGTGAGACCCCCGCACGGGCAGGCTGGCTGGGGCTTGACGCTGCAGAGGGGGCTTGCGGGAAGGGAGATATTGAGACAAAGTGGAGCAGTGCCTGGAGAGGTTTACTGGTGGTGTCTCTGCTCTCTCGGACTAAGTACCAGCTGGAGCGCGTCATTATTGTAGCAACACTTCGGTAACTGTCATAAGTAAGTATCAGTGGCAAGGGTGTTACTGTACTGCCTGGTAACTGGTTTTGATCACGTGTAAATGCCAAGCGAGGGAGGAGTGCGCTGTTCGGAAGGAAACATTGAAACAAAGCTTTTAAAGCATTCTCAGTTCTTTATATACGCTGTTCGTAAAGTACTGTATGGCTAAAATGAAGGAAAGGCAGAACATAAAGCATTTGTCCATTTAATATTTATTAAAGCGTTGCATGTTGCCGTTTTTCCGTGACAGATTTTCTGTTATTCTTGTTGCCTGGTGGGCTTCAGATCAGGAACAACTGGGTAAATGCTTAATTTCAAAGTGACGTTAAAGCTAATGTGTTTGGGAAGAGTGTGGCTCCAGCAACCGCTAGTATATTGTCCCTTGCTGCATGTTGAGCTGCTGCAAACACCAAGCTGCACAAACCTTTTTAAGTAACTTTTTTTGAGTGCCCTTATGTATGGTAAAGGGAGTGGTATAAGAAAACAGCTAAATAGAATCTTCATTTTCCCCTGTGTAAATACTGAGAACTGGAAGCCAGTAATTGAAAGCTGTAGATTGCTGGGTTTTTCTGAATCTCACTTCCACTTATATTTTCATAAAGTACTAGGGTAGATGGACCAGATTAAAATGATATTTGTCAAAATAGCAGCTCTTGTATTATTTGGTTGTTTGTTTCTTATAGAGATTTTTCGGTGTACTGCTATTTTTAAAATAGCAATTAGTTAACGCCCCAGCTCTGCAAATCTGTATCCGACCAGGCCAATACAAGTCCAGTTGGCGGCGCAGCAGGACTGGCAGGCTCCCGGCCAGTGGGCGACCATGGGGACTCCATATGCTGCTTGTCAACTCCTCAGTGCTCATTGGCTGGGACCTGTGGCCAATGGGAACTACCGGGGTGGCACCTGAAGGTGGGGTCAGTGATGGAGCCCCTTGCATGTTCCTCCACCTAGGAGTCAGACACATGTTGGCTGCTTTGCATGAGCTGCCTGAGGTCAGTGTTGCCTGGAGCCTGCACCTCAAACCCCATCCTGTACCCAGTCCTCTGTCCCAGCTCAGCACTCCCTCCAATACCCAAATTCCCTCCTTGAGCCTGCACCTTCTCTTTCACCCTAACCCACAGATGCTGGAACTAGGGGTGCTGTAGCACCCCCGTCTTTAAGTGGGTTTCATTATATCCAGAGTTTACAGTTTGGTTCAATGGCTCTCAGCACCCCCACTGTACAAATTGGTCCAGCACCTCTGCCCCAAGCTCTTGCCCCAGCTCTGAGTTCCCTCCCATGCTTTGAACCCTCCAGCCTAGAGCCCCCTTCTGAGACCCAAACCCTTTATCCCTGGCTCCACCCCAGAGTCCATACCCCTGGCTGAAACACACCTTCTCCTGCACCCCAATCTCTGCCCCAGCTTGGTGAAAATGAGTGAGTGAGAGTGTAGGAAAGCGAACAACAGAGGGAGGGGGGATGAAATAAGCAAAATTGTTCCATTTTCTATTATTAGAAAGTTGGCAACCCTATCCCTAAACTTTAAGAAGTTAAGAAGTTGAGGTAAAGAAAGAAGAGAGAGATTTTAAGTGGCCTCCTACAAAAATGGTTTCTAATAAATGGAAGACAAAAAAAGTGCTGTTTTTAATATCTGTTCAATACTTTTCAACACCTTCCTCTGCTCCTATATTGATCCATTGAAGTATTTGTACTTCCCCATTGCCTTTCTCTTCCCCCAAAAGCTTGGTTGCCCTTTCAGCAACAGTGTGTAAGTTCTTTTGTTTTCTATTAAAGGAAGTAAAATTGGAATATTTAATAATGCCCGTTATCTTTCTCTCTATATAAAAAACCTTTTCCTGTAGGATGACAGAGTGACGTCAGCACATCACTCTGCGTTCCACAGCCCCTCCTCTCTGAGCCATCCAGCTCTGGGGAAGTGAGATCCTCCCTCCTTAGTGCTCTGGGGCAGCAGCCACCCCAGTCTCCCTGGTGCTTGGTGAGGGGGGCAGGACAGGAGCCGCGTGGCCTAACTGGTGCTTGGGGGGGGGAGGGGGAGCAGCCATGTGACCTCCCCAGTCTCCCTGGAGCTCATTAGGTGGCAGGGTGGGAGCTACACAGCCTCCCTGGCCTCTTTGTGCTCCAGGGGGTGGGGTAGGAGCCATGTGGCCTGCCTGGTGCTTGCAGGGGGGAGGGCGGGGCAGGAGATACGTGGACTGTCCGGTGCTCTTGAGGGCGGGGTGGTAGGCACGTGGCTTCCTTGCCTCCTCAGTGCTCCAGGGGGCAGCACAGGACCCATGCAGCTTCCCCAATGCTGGAGGGGGCATAGTCACACAGCCTCCCTCCTTCCCAGTGCTGGGGGGGCAGGGCTGGAGCCGTGTGGCCTTCCCCTTCTCCCTTCCCTGGTGCTCGGAGGGTGGGTGGGAGTGGGAGCTATGCAGCCTCTCCCCTCCCTGGTGCTCTGGGGGGGATGGGAGCAACACAGCCTCCCTTCTCCCTAGTGCTTGGGGGGAGGAGGGTGAGAGCCCCACAGCCTCCTCCCTGTCCCCTCCCCTGTGCTCTGGGAGCCAGAGCTGTGTGGCTTTCCCCTTCCCCTCTCCTCAGTGCTTGGGGAGGAGGGGCAAAACGAGAGCCCCACAGCCTCTCCCCTCCCCAGTACTCTGGGGGGAAGGTGTGGGAGGTGCGCTGCAGAGGCGGGAGGGGGGTTGGCAATGTAGCGAGCAGGAGGCACAGCCCCCTAGTAATCTTTAAATAACATGAATTAAAAAGAGCTGTAGAGCTACAAACTGCTACTGAAAAGGCAGTGGTCACTTTGTAGGGAGAGAAACAATTTAAAAACTACTGCTTTCTTTTTCCAGGCCCACATCCCCAGCTACCTCTCTACCCTCCTCCCTGTAGCCTTGTCTACACTACAGTTTCGTTTGCAGACGTTATGTCAACATTCAAAATGTGCTATACAAAAAATCAGTATTGCATGTTCACAGCACGCTTCTGTTGGCAGAGCGCACCTGCACTTGGAGCACTAGCACTGACAGTGTGGGTACCTATCCCATAGTCCAGCTCAACATCCTTTGCCACTCAGTGTTATGGGAAGATGGAGCAGATTGCAGCACATGTTGGTATTATGCTCAACGTCTCCGCTATCTATGGGTTTCTGGTTATATTTTGCAGTACTTTTCAATGGCTTTTGTTTGCTGTGCACCCCAGCATCTCTGTGTGAAGGGACAGATCCATCACTACTCTTTGGTGCTCTGATTACTGTCATTAACATATTGTGGCTTCCAGTGCAGTTAATCATGAAGTTCTTGATTGAACAGGACTCCCAGTTGCCTGGCCTGTTGTAATATGGGTAGGAAGACTTTAGATTTCCTTTGTCATTCAAAGAGTAGCTGCACAAGGTAGACTGTTGTTTTGGGGCTTGGGAAACAAGCATTGAGCAGTGGGATCATATTGTCATGCATGTCAGGGATGGTAAGTAATGGCTGCAGAACTTTTGAGTGTGAAAAGCCACCTTCAAGGAACTGGGTGCGGAGCTCACCTCAGCACTGCAATGCAAAGACACCAAAATGAGCTGTGCCCTGTTAGTAAAGAAAAGCATAGTGATTGCAGTGTGGAAGCTGATTACTCCATACTGCTACCAGTCAGTCATGGATCAGTTTGCAGTTGCTAAGTTGACTATTGGGGCTGTGTTAATGCAAATGTGCAGGTCCATCAATCACATTCTGCTACTAAGGTCCATGACTTTGTGTGTGAAATAGTAGATGGCATTGCAGAAATGGGTTTCCTTAATTGTGAAGGGGTTATAGATGGCACACACATTCTAATTTTGGCACCAGACCACCTTGAGGTGGAGTACATCAATAGGAAGGGATACTTCTCTATGGTGTTGCAGGTGTTTGTGGATCACCGTGGCTATTACAGTGACATGAGCATGGGGTGGTCCAGCAAGGTGCATGACACACGCATCTTTAGGAACACTAGCCTATACAGATGCAGCCTATACAGACTTTCTTTCCAGACCAGAAGTTTACAGTGGGGATTGTTGAAATGTGCATAGTTATCTTGAGAGACTCAGCATACCCCTTATTGCCTGAAACTTTACATGGTAAGCCAGGATAGCAGTAAGGAGTGGTTCAGCAACAGGCTCCGTAGGTGTTGAATGACTGTGGAATGTGCCTTTGGCAGATTAAAGGCATGCTGGTGATGCCTTTATGACAGGCTAGCCCTCAATGAAGATAATGTTTCCATGGTCATAGCTGCAAGTTGTACTTAGCATAATATTTGTGAAGCTATGGGTGAAAGGTTTGTTAAGTGGAGGAATACTGAGGCAGACTGCCTGGCTGCTGATTTTGAGGGCTGTCAGAGGGGCTTTCTGGCAACACTTTGAAAATGAAAGCCAGTAATGTATGTCCCTTCTCTTGGCAGGCCCACTGATTGGGGGAGGGGTGAATGAGGGGAAAGGAGGCAGCTCCCTCTGGCCAAACCCCTACCACTCCACACACCTTCTCAAGGGACCCAGGAAATCTGCCAGCCACCCTCTCTCTCAGTACTGCAGTGTTATATCATATATATAGTAGCCCAATGTCTGTGACTCTGTAACACTGAAATGCCGGCTGTTCCCTCTGGGCAGCGCTGTTGCCTCCCGACGTGGCGCTCGGCTGACTTCTGCGCCGCTCAGCCGGGCGGGAGCAAGTGGCGCAAGTGGCCGTTTGGGGTCTGCACTCCCCATGCAGCACAGGGGTGCTGCATGGGGAGCGCGGGGCCCTTGTGCTGCTTGCTCCGGCGCGGCAGCGTGGCTGAGCGGTGCAGAAGTCAGCTGAGTGCCACAGCGGAAGGCAACTGCGCCGCCCAGAGGGAACAGCCAGGGGGCGGGGCCTGGACGAGCGTGCGTCTCTGACGTCAGGAAAGGGCGCTGGATTCAAAAGGAGGAAAGCGGAGTGGACATGGAGGAGACAGAGAGGAGAACAGAGGAGGCGGAGGACAGCAAGAGAGAGTGAGAGAGACGCAGCAGGAGGAGGAGAAAAGAAACACAGAGTGAGAGGCGGGAGGGGGAGAAGAGAAAGAGAGAGAGATGGAGAGAGAGGCAGGAGGCGGACGAGAGCTGAGAGAGAGAGAGGGCGAGGCAGTAGGAGAAGAGAAAGAGAGACCGTTTGCACTGCTTGCTCCCACGCGGCGGCCCAGCTGAGCGGCCTAGAAGTCAGCCGAGCGCCACTGCGGGAGGTGAAGGGGGGGCGGGGCGGTGACCTACATGCCCAGGGGGTGGGGCCTGGATGAGCGTGCATCCCCGATGGAGACAGAGGAGAGTGGAGAGAGAGTGAGAGGCAGGAGGGAGAGAAGAGAAAGAGAGAGACGGAGCGGAGAGAGAGAGAGGCAGGAGGAGGAGGAGAAGAGAAAGGGAGAGTGAGAGGCAGGAGGGGAAGAAGAGAGAGACGGAGAGAGAGGCAGAAGGCAGAGGAGAGCTGAGAGAGAGCGGGGGAGGCAGTAGGAGGAGGAGGAGGAGGAGGAGGAGGAGAGAGAGAGAGAGAGACGGCGCGAGAGACCGGAGGCTCAGGAGAGAAGACCGACGTAGAGGAGAGTCCTGAAAACCCCTTCTTATGACTAATTGGCTAGTTACTTATAGTTATCCTGGAAAGCAATTGTGAATTTGGGGACCTTAAATTCCAGTAGACAAACAATTAAACTGCCTGTGTCATCGTTAATGAACCCCTGATTTTCTTTTCTATCCTGCCTTTCAGCTTCCCTCTACTACCTGCATTCCTTTTCTATGCATTGGAGAACTCTAGTACCTCTTAGAACATATTGTCTTTGTTCCATCTTGAGCACTTTCTTATCTGGGCTCTTGGAGGTGGAGATGGGGATCGCTGTGTACTATAGCATCCGGCTCTTTATAGAACTGGAAGGCCTTGAGTGCAGCACCAGAGTGTATAGTTGTTTACTTGGCTGCAGGGCAGCAGAGTTCAAACTGCTGCTCAGAGTGGTCATGATGGGCATTGTGGGATACCTCCTGGGGGCCAACTAGAGGAATAAAATAAAACACACTGTCTACGCTGTCACTTTCTCAACAAAACTTTTCACAAAAAGCCTTATGTTTTTCATTAGGGTAGTTCAATTTTATTGCCAAAACAGGGCATTATTTTCACACCAAAAGTCACCTTGTAGTCAGGCTCTTATACAGGGGGCTGTGTAAGGTACGAATGCACCCTCCCATGGTATCCCAAGTAAGCATGCTCCGGCTGGCCAGGGGAAGGCAGGAGCAGTACGCTGCCTGAGCCTCCCTCCTCTGTGCTGCTGTCAGTGGGGGAAGGCTGGGTCTGATTTCCCCTTTCCCATCCGCTGCTGTAAGCGTTCTGGGGGTGGAGTGTTGCTCTCCCAGATTCCTGCCATCCCTGTGCTCCAGGGTGGGGAGGCTGGAATACACACGCTCGTCCCCATGGCGGGGGGGGATGTGCATGCTCAGTGCACTGCCCTGCCTCCTCCCCTCCCCGTGGTGGGGAAGTAGGGCTTCAGGAGAAAGGGTAGGGCTGTAGTAGGGCTGGGGGCCTGCCTTTACCAGCTGCCCATGTCTCAGCCTATACTATCTTTCTTCTCCAGTTAACACTTACTTAACAGATAAAGGGGTTTCTTTGGTCTTCCATAATGCCTCATCTGTGCACCATTGGGACTTGCTCAAATGTAACATTCAAAAAGGCTCAACTTGCCAATCAGAAACTGGTTTGAGCAAGTCAACTTTCACTGAAACTCATGGTCTTCAATCTCTTAACTTTTTTTTAAGTTATACCATATTACACTAATGTACACTTTAGAAAGAATGAACTAGCTTATATGTCATGCCAGAAAACCTAGAAGTAGATGGGGACATTGGAGTAAGACTACAATTTCCAGATCAATGAAACTTGACCTATTGTTCTTATGAATGCAGCTCTTCAAAGCTGTGCATGTAATTCTTAAGTGCACGCTCTGCCCTACTAGTTCTACTTGGTCTTGAATAAAGCAAGTAAACTGGTGTTTGCAATACTTCATGCAAGTTAATCCAAAAGAGTGGAGTGTTAAGCAAATAGACATTGTGAAAAAGGTAAATGCCTAGCCCTCTGTCATGAATGGAGCCTGTGGACAGGAGAGCATAAGGAGCGTGCGTATGCCCTTTGTCCACCCCCTTTACTTCCAGCAGCCAGTGCTGGTGCGAAGATGATATGAGGAAGCTAAATTTCCAGATACTGACTGGTAACTATACTTGATGAAAATAAATTGCAATAAAATTATACTATACATAGTTGCAACATTGTGATATGTGACCGTTATTTGCAGTTATCTGTTTAGACATATATTTGAGAGAGATTTGCAGTTTTGTCTGTCTAAGAACTCCTAAAGGAAGAGCTAGGATCACCAAATTCCGTATACAGCTTTCTTTTATCATAACTTAAAGCAACATAAGGGTTTGCTTGTGACAGGAAAATGGGGTGTGCCTGGAATGGGATTGCTTCTCATAAAACCATACAGAAATGAGACCAGGCAGGTGAAAGGGACTGTCTGGGGATGCCTCTTCATCTGGGATTGCCCCAGACCTGAGCCTCCCATAGCACAAGTGCCCTTTAGGGAGGATTCATATGAGGACATTGGTGGCTATTTCCCTTTGTCAGGAAGCAAGCAATTTGCTGTATTCCTCACTCTAGCTGGGGAATGGAGGAGGCAGAGGAGCTGTTCACTTTGCTTTCACTCCCTAAGAGGGACAGGAAAGGGAAGAGCAAGCAGCCCTGGCACGAATCTCAGGGGAGGGGGACTTTGGCTTCCCTACCCTCCACACCCTTTCCTCTACACACATACCAAGTCCTTTGCCCAGAGCCCCTCCTCACCCCCAACCCTGACTCCTGCACCCCCAACCTCCTACTCTGAGCCATTCCTTTAGGATCCAAGCAAGACCAGGTAAATGTGTATGTTAGCTATATTTCTGTTCACTCTCTGGATTTTACACCTGAAACCTCTGTTCTTGAGTTTCAGAGGGTTCACTTCCTGTGTTTCAATACTATATTGTACATAACAATATGTAGAAGTAATAGGGGAAGCTCAGAATTATTTTACTTTCAGCTTTCGCTTTCATCTGTCATTTAAAAACACACTGATTTGCCCAGATGGATGCAATCTGCCTTGTGGTGTGCATGTTTTTGTGTATACATTTCTTCTTGTTTGTATATTAGAAGTGCTATTCATCAAACTGTTTTTGATGTTGCTGCCTCTTCAACCTAACTGGCTAGTCAAAGTTTGAGGCCCGTAGGGTGTTCCAGTTAGTAGGAGAAATTGGTGATTGTGGGGTATTTCCTTAATGCAGTCTTGTTTATTGACAAAGAATGTACAAAATTCTGTATCTCTGAACACAGGAGACAAAAGATCAAATAGCAGGAAACAGTTTCTCTTGCTCACAGTGCCAGGCACATTCTTTTCATCCTGCTGGAGCAGAAGTGCATGCTCTCCAATGCTGGGCGGGGGCCCCGAAGCCTCAGAGGCCAGATCCAGGCAAGCATCCGACCCCTGGGTCTGAGATTCCCCACTCCTGACGTAAAGGGCGAGGGGAGTGTTTGCAAGTGTATTTGTACAGAGTGAACAAGATAAGCAGCTAAGTTTATATTCAGATATGGTATTTATAAAGAATGGCAAATTACAGGTCTTGTATTCAAAGATTATAACATATTAAGTAATACATTGGGGGGGGGTTAGATTATCCATCTGTATAATTTAAGGCACAAAATGGGAAAATCCTGAATTATATATACCTGAAGATCTTTGCATATACCAGTAATCTTAACTGTATATAGCAAACAGAGGATATTACAGAATTTCATAACAATCATCTATCAAACAAATCACAGCTAGCCAAACATTTATGATGTCTATATTGTCTGTCTTTCCAAATAATAACTGCAATAAAATCTGAAAGATTGCTATGCCACATCATAACATCTGTTAACTGTGGTTTTTTAAAATCCTCCTTGTTTTGATCATCAATTGGGAATTCCTTTGATAGCCATACTTCTTTCATTATTAGGACCCTACCAAATTCACAGTCCATTTTTGTCCCTTTCACTTTCATAGGATTTTAAAAATGGTAAATGTCATGATTTAAGGTATTGCAATTGTAGGGTTCCTAACGGAAAAACGAATGGTGTCACAAGATTATTGTATGGGGGCTGCAGCATTGCTGCCCTTACTTCTGTGCAGCTAGTGGCAGCTCCTCTTGGGGTGCTGCCTTCAGCGCTGGGCATCCGACCAATATTACAACCACCGCTCTCCAATTGCCCAGCGCTGAAGGCAGCACAGCAGTAAGGTTGGCAATACTGCTACCCTCCTAAATTAACCTTATGGTCTCCCTGCAGCTCCCTTTTGGTTCAGGATCCCCAATTTGAGAAATGCTGGTCTCCTCAATGAAATCTGTATAGCATAGGGTAAAAACACACAAAAGGCCAGATTTCACAGAAGGAAACAGATTTCACGGTCTGTGATGCGTTTTGCATTGCTGTGAATTTGATAAGGCCCTATTCATTATACACTTAAGCTTTTAAGGCCCCCAGATTTACTTAAATTCCCTTCAACAGTTTTTATTGAATGAAGGATCATTAAATTACAGAAGGTGCAAAACCACCTCCAGCATAAAGTCAATAGTTGATTCAGTGGTGATCAGTAACAACTGATTTTCTTACCAAGTTGTGTTATTTCTCTTTTAATGTTACTGTTAAGACTCATGGATGCAGGAACAATTTTTATAGTGGGGGTGCTGAAAACTTTTGAACCAAACTGGAAACCCAGTATATGATGGAAACAGCGTGTGCTGTAGCACCTTTTCCTCCCTCCCCCAAACAGTTCCAGCACCTATGTAAAGACTGAAGAAACGCCTGCAATTTTGCATATTCCTGTCCAAAACTTTGAATGCAAGAATTAATACTTCTGTCATTTTGTTTAACAGCAGAACTTGGGTCACACTTGGGTGACACTGTACAGGAATATAAATACCTTATAAGTGGATAGTAGGCATTAGACTTCCTAATTGAATGGGTCTACTGAGAAGTGAAGTGATTAGGCAGGAGCAAGTGAATGCTTGAGGTGATATCTAGTCAAATTCCCATCCATGTGGTACCTGGTTGCCTATGTAATATTGCTATTCATAAATATTGCTTTCCTAGTTAAAACTTATTTGTGTTTCAAGGAACTGGAGTTTCCTGTTTTCAGACGTCAAAGTGAAGAGTTTAAGTTGCAGGAGGCCTTAAAGTTGCAAACCAGCAACTTTCTGGATGTTTGATCTCATACAAACTTCCTCTGAAATTATTTCAATACTTTAAATAAAAGTTTTGCTTTCCCCACTCCATTCTGTCAGTAGGGTGTGACCATTCCCAAATGATTTGTTATTTAATAATCTTGTTATGAAAGTACATGCACATGCTCTAAGGCCAGCAGCATGAGACTGGGTCTCTTATCCTTTGATTTGGCTCAGTTATGCTGAGTGCAAACATTAAGGAGGGACAAAAGTGGACTTGGAGAAAGGTAAGTAGTGGTGTCTTGCAGGGGTCTGTATTGGGACCAATCCTATTCAACATATTGATCTGGCGAATGGGTTAAACCCGCATTTCTCAAATTGTGGGTCCCGCCCCCCCCCCCCGGGGGAGTCGTGAGCAACTTAGAGGGGGGTCGTGGTATCACAAAGTTTGAGAACCCCTGGGTTAGACAGTGAGGTGGCAACATTTGCAGATGATACAAAACTGCTAGTCCAAAGCAGATCGTGAAGAGCTTCAAAAGGATCTCACAAAACTAGGTGATGGGGCAACAAAATAGCAGGGCTCAGTGAGGGGCCTCTCCTGCTCTGCGTCAGTGGGTGGCCACTCTGCCCTCACTACAGTCCATCAGTGGCCAGGATGGGTAGATTGGTGTCCTTAGCCTCTGTTTGTCTGAAGTTGGGACTGGGAGACAGGGGATGGATCGCTACTTGATGGTTACCCATTCTGTTCATTCCCTTGGGGGCACCTGGTACTGGTCACTGTCTGACCCAGTGTGGCTATTCTTATGTGATATCTGTTCTCCAATCCAGGGCCAACATTTTTTTGAGCCACAGTTTCTTCTGTGGACTTTGAAGATGTTTTGGAAGTATTCTGAGGGCAATCATTTTTGTGCTGGACTTTGATATGACAGCACAATAACTAAAATTTTTTAACTTGTGCATAGAATTTCGTGGCAGACTGTATAGTAAACTGCTACAGTTTTTGGCACATAACTCAGAAACTTTATGACTTGGTCATTAAAAATCAAGTAGTAAAGGTGGTTGTATTTGGTCAAAGTAATTTACTGCTAAATAAACTCTATAAAATATGTAAACTCTAGTAATGATTATCACAATTTATTACTTATGACTAACATAAGAATAAACAAATGTTAATCTTAAATGCAGCTAATCTATCTCACCTAGATAAGACTATTTACAGGAGCATGTGAGGCAACACCAAAGCATGTTAAGAATTCAGAACACAACCTTCTTCTGCATAAAGCTTCTGATGCTTATATCACCAGTTTTACTGGTAGACTGAAGACTGACCTGATTCTTATCTATTAAATCTGAAAATACTCTGAATTCCTATTAACATTTACACATTTCCATATACTGTGGTTCCTTGTTGTCATATATGTAGTTAGGGTTAGAATAGAGCAAATAGTGTTTTAATAAATAAAATTTGATTCGACCAAGAACGTGACCACTGTTCTTTTGTGTTAGCTGTCTATGAACTTTTGAGCTTAACTAACATATATCAATGGAAAGAAAATTTTAAGCGTAAGTATTCAAAAATTTGTGGTAAGTAAATTTCAATTGTATTTTCAGTTGTAATCAAAATTCATGCTCTGTTATATAACAATCCAATCATGGAACTTACTTTAGATGGCTAATTAACACAGCATGAATTCTTTTGGGGTTTGAATATTAACAATGAACTGTTTGTAAGATTATCATATAGGCAAAATATTAACAAAATTAAAGAATTTCACAATCCACCTGTTAAGGGAATAGAAAAAGGTATGCAATTCAACTAATTATTTGTTATGTTATGAGCTTTATGCTCAGTACTACTGCAATTCTCTGTATTTTTTCCAACATATTATCTAAAAGGTTTTCTTTTAAATATCTCCAGTGGGTGTTTTTAGTCACACCCACTACTTGTTACATTTTGTTCTCCTGACTGTATCACATGATACAGATGCAGCTATTCCCTGCAATATAATTTTACGATTCTTAGCCCTTGCTGTACCTTTTTTTACTACAAAGAGGACCACTTTTTGTTTACTATTTAATTATGTAGCTGTAGTGAAGTAGAACTGGGATTATACAGCAAGTGAAAGACTAGAGCAAGCTTTGTGTGTGCATGTATTCACTCTAGTTTTTATACCACTTCTGCTGGTGTAGGGAATTCCCAGGAGACAGCCTACAGCATGTGTTCCAGATTTGTGCAAACCTCAGATCAGATGAAGTAGCCAAACTGGTTTGGCAAAATGTACATATTGGCATGTACTCACCTAGATGTTGTTATGTTACCTCTGAATGAAGGAGAGGTTTGCATTTTGACCTGCAAGACTATTTAGCTCCATACATTGAATTTTCTCTTTTTTTTTATTATGTTTGAAGTATGAAAGTTGATTTTTTTTCTGTAAAAGTGAAGGGAGAGTATTTGGGAATCATTATACCCCACCATAAGTGTACACCCCCCATAACCATGACTTAATTCTAATCAGCTTTGGAACAAGCTCCTGTGACAACTCCACAGTCCAAAATCACTCTGTTTACCTGCAGGGCATGTTAACAAGGTATAGGATCACAATCAATAATAATAATAATCGCAATAATTTTTATATATAATATATATATAATTTTAGAGATTTGTGTGTCTGTTTGTGAGTTCATCTATCTGTCTGTGAGTCTATTTGTTCAATAACCCCTCCTAAATGGTAAGAATGAGGACCACTGATTTTAATATTCAGCTTCCTCTTATCCTAACTAAAAGGAAGGCCAGGGTTTGGTTGTGCCAGGAAAATGGGATGTGCCTGGAATTCGATTGTTTTCCATAACATGGAAAGGGAGGGGACGGAGAGAGGAGGGATGTGATACAGTCACCACTGGAGGCAAAGAGCACAGGGGACAGCTACACTGCACAGTGGCCACTGGGGGCAGCTGCACCACTGAGGGAGTAGCTAGCTGGGGATGGACTTCACCATCACCAGCCCAGGTAAGTGGCCCCCCTAACCCAAACCCCTCTCCCCGGCCCTTGGCCCCAGTGCCAGACCAGGGGAAGCCCTGCCAGTCCCACCACTATGGCCCCCCCCCCCCCAGGAGCACTGATGGGGCCAGGCAGCATAGCCCCAGAACTCCTCCAGCACCCACCGATGGCCCCCCCACCAGCACTGCTGGGCTGCTCCATGTGGCCATAGCCAGCTGGCCTGCACAGCCTCCCTTCTTCCCCCCAGACTAGGTCCTGGGAGCACCAGTGGGAGGCCTGCACACTACCCCCTCTCTGCCCCCAGGCAGGGCTCCTGGAATGCCAGTGAGAGACCTGCATGCTCGCCCCTCCCCCCCGTCACCTCAAACTGCACCATTGCAGCAGAGCCAATGGATTTGCACTGCACTGTAGACATCCTTGTTCCCCAATATGAGGATATAAAGGGAAGGCTGGATCCCCCACATCTCCAATTCATTCTCAGTCGCCTGTGACCTGAGATGGAGCATCCTGGTGTCTGTTAACTGAGCCACTCACCTCGCACCTCGCTATACTTTGTTATACTTTTTTCCTTATGCATTTATTAATTTTTATCTATTAATAGCACAAGGTCATGCTCAGGGAAGGGGATGGGTGAGATTCCCTGTCCCCATTTCTTGCTTGCCCATTTTGAGCCCTCAAAATTTTTTTCTTTAGGTCTCATCTACAGCCTTTAGTGCAGGTTATGTCCAAGAACCTGGGGTTCAAATCTTGCCATACCTGCTACAGGTCCTTTCTTCTCAGCAACAGCTGTTCAAGTATCCTCTGCAACTTAGGAGAAACCCACACTCCTTGTAGATGTAAGATCTGCTGAGGATTTAAAATCTAAAATTTTTAAGTTGATCGCCTACTTGTAAAGTGTTCTCTGAGGTCCTTTGGTTCTGCTGACCACCTCTGCTTCCATGGTAGGCAAAGATCCTGGAGGCTTTGGAGTATTCTCTAGACCCTCCAAGAAGAAGACAGGCCATTCTCCAGAATAAGAAAAGAAAAAGGGAAAATCATCTCCTTGATATGGGTTTCAGGAGATTTCACGTCCTAATGTAGTACAGCTGAGGCTCCCATTCTTTTTGGTACCATGACCATGGTACCAACTAAGACCATGTTGTACACTGAGAAGCCAAGTTGAACCATCTTCCTTGCCCCAAGGATCTTAATCAAAGTTTTTTTCATTCCCTGCAGCCTATCTTTGCCAGGTTGGCACCATCATCTTTCCCTGCCTAGATGACTTCCTCCTGCAAGGCTGCTTGCTTCTGATGCACAGCCAGCAAGGAAACTCTCTGGAACACCACATCAGTGTGGAGAAGTTTATCCTAACGCACACAGTAAGTATAGAATTCATTGGCACCATTCTGGGATTCCTCTTCCACCACATCACATTACCAGGGACGGATGCACCACAGTGTGTCAACAACCAACAGATTTAACAAACCACTGCACAGGCATGCCTACAAATCTCTGGACCATATGGCAACCTATACATTTGTGACATTCCTAGCAAGACTTCATTTTTGGATGTCTTCAAACATGGCTGAAGTGTATCCAAGCTGATGTCTATATCTCTGAAGATCCTTGATTCTTTCTGAACTGAAAGACCCTAAAGTGCATGGGAATCCCATTTGTACAGATTCTTTCCACAACCATTACCACTATAGGTGCTTTTGTAAGAGGTTGAAGTGCATACTTCCATAGTTTCATAGCTCAGGGCAAATGGACCCCTCAAGACACAACCTTTATGTCAACATATTAGAGTTCAGAGCAGTCCACTACACCTGCCAATGCTTCCTACCGCTCATCAAGAACTACTCAATCCAAAATAATTCTGGCCAATTGATCAACAATGTATTACACCAATGTGCAAGGAGAAGCAAGCATGTGCTGAAGTCAGGAAACTCTGCAACTGGAGCATATCACACTATAGTGGTTTATCTACTGGGACTAGAGAAAACAGTGGCTGATTCCCTCAGCAGAAATCTCATAACTGACTCTGAGTGAGAATTAAACAATGAAGTGTTCTAAGAGATATCTCTTAACTGGGGCTTTATGCAAGTAGATCTTTTAAAAACTCCATCCCGTACAAAGTGCAGATGACTCTGCTCAGGGGGAAGACATGGCTTCAACTTTCATGGGAGATGCCCTAGTCATTACATGGTCTTGAGTCCTGCTATATGGTTATCCCCAGTGCGTCTACTGATTGAATTTCTAAGCAACTTGAGACAAGATGATCTAATAGCTATTCTCATAGAACCATTGCTGCTAAGATAGGTGTGGTTCCTAGAGCTGATTTGCATATCCCTGCAGCTTCTTCTCCACCTTCTTCTGACCCTTATTACCCAGGTATCAGGATTGGTCACCCACCCCAGTCTTTCAGTGTTTCATCTCAAGGCATGGCTACTCAGTGGCTCTCTGGTATAGAACAGGTATGCACTCCAGAAGTTCAAAGGTAGCTACTCATTAGCAGAAAGGCAACAAATAAGAAAACTTGCAGGAGTGGAAATGTTTCCACTCTTGATATAACTTTTGAGCTATATTTCCTTTCAAATCCTCTTTGGCTCTCATCCTCAATTATCTGCTGAATTCAAAGACCACAGGCTTATTGTTAAGCTCCATCAAAGTTCAACTAGCTGGCATGACAGCTTTTCACTCTCTCACAGAGGGGTTCTAAGTTATCACCCATCATGCTACTGCAAGATTTATCAAGGGACTATTCCATTTCTTCCCTCCTATCAAGGAACAAACTCCACTATGAGACCTTATATTAGTTTGCAGTATTCTGAAGAATCCCCCCATTTGAACTTCTGGAGAATTGTTCCCTCCAATTGTCACTTAACACATCATTCCTTGTAGCCATTACTTCAGTCAGGAAAGTGAGGAATCTTGGAGCATTGAGAGTGGATCCATTATAAATAATATTCTACTATGGTGAATTGACCTTGGCACAAAAAAGTGGAAGGGTGCTAATAAAGTTTGCAGATGATACAAAGTTGGGATGTATTGCCAATGCAGAGGAGGCCTGAAATATCATAGAAGAAGATCTGAAGGACCTTGAAAACTGGAGTAATAGAAATGGGATGAAATTTAATAGCGTGAAGTGCAAGGTCATTCACTTAGGGACTATCAAAAAGAATATGTGGTATAAGCTGGGGACGAATCAGTTGGAAGTGACAGAGAAGTGTATCAGTTGGGTGAGTCAACTTATCTCAGGCAGACTATGAGACACCACTGTGATTTTGCCATGAAAAATGCTAATGCAGTCCTAGGATGAATTTCCAGTAAAGAAAGGAAGTGTTTATTGCATTATACAAAGCACTGGTGAGATCTGGAATACTAAGTGCAAATGTCTCATGTTTAAGAAAGTTGAATTCAGACTCAGATGTAGAGAAGGACCACTAGGATGATCAGAGGCAGGGAAAACCTACCTTTTGGGAGTTTACTCAAAGAGCATGGCTTATTTAGCCTAACCAAGAGAGAGATGATTGATCTTTATAAATACGTGAAAGGGATAAATACCAGAAAGGGAGAGGAGTTATTTAAGTGGCAGTGTTGGCATGGGAACAAAGGAATATAAAGTAGTCATCAAGAAGTTTAGGCATGAAATTAGATGAAGTTTTCTAACCATCAGAGGAGTGAAATTCTGGAACAATTTTTCAGAGGGAAGCAATGGGGTGGGGAAAGGAACTCTAGTTTTAAGGCTCATCTTGACAAATTTAGGAATCAGATAGTACAAAAAGACTGCAAACTATAGTATGTGGCTCATCTGTGATTACTAGTAGCAAAAATCCCCAACAGCTGTAGGTGGGGCACTAGATGGGGAGGGCTCAGAAATACTACACAGAATTATTTCCCAAGTGTCTGGCTGCTGGTTCTTGCTGACATGCTGATCACCATGTTTTGCACAGGAAGGAAATTTCCCCCAGGTCAGATCAGCAGAGAATCTTTTTTTTTTATCCCCTTCCTCTGTGGTAGGGGCTATGGGTCACTTGCAGGCTTAAACTTTTGTAAATGTTGGAGTCTCTATAACCTGAAGTATTTTAAATCATGATTTGAGGACTTCTGTAATTCAGCCAACATTATGGGGCTATTCAGGAGGGCAATTGTGGTTCTATGGTCTGTAATGTGCAGGTGGTCAGAGTAGACTAGATGATCATGACATTCCCTTCAGGCCTTAAAGTCTGAGACTCCACATCCACATCATTTCCTCCTTCCTAAAGTATTTCCTGAATTCCACATTAATCAGGAGAGTCACCTGCCAGTATTTTACCCTAAGCCTCCCTTTTCTAGAACATGTGAGGCAAACCCACAAGCAATCCAGGGCTGTTCACTCAGCTGTCATGACTCATCCCTCCAGCACAGCCTGCAGTTACTCATGACTCTATGTGCAGCAACTCAGCTGCACTGAGTGATCCCATAAGTAGAGCCCGCAGTGACTCAGCCCTCAGTCCTGCTGCAGCATCTTATCCGAGCAGGACCTGCATCAGTTTATCCGTGGGTACAGGCATTTCACTGACCCCACCCCCCTTCCCAAGAGCTGCAAATTACCCTAAGCAACTGGACTGGGTGGCCAGGAACCCCTCCTTCTGCCTCACAGTTCCAGTCTCCCTGGGCTACCAGCCTGCCCTTCATCCATTTCTTGTCCCTGTCCCAGCCTTGCCCAAGCCTTGGTCCAGCCCACTTCAGCCTTGTGTTTGCCCTACTCCAGCCCTGTTCCTGACCCCCTTCAACTTGTACCCATTTCCTGACACCCACACCCTTGGACCTATGCCATCTTAGCTTTGACCTGATTCTGCATATGATCCTGGTTTGGCTTGTCCATGGAATCTAATCCTGGTTCTAAAATGTAGCCTGTGGGTAGAACCTGCTTTCAGTACTGCCTTTGGCTAGGGTGACCAGATGTCCTAGCTGTATAAGGACAGTTCAATATTCAGGCCTTTTTCTTATAGAGACTCCTGTAACGCTACACCCTTGGCCCCTATTTTTCACACTTGCTATCTAGTCATGCTATCTGGGCCCAGACTCTATGTATGGCTTTGACCACTGCTCCAACCACCAGTCCTACTTACTGGCACTAGAGCCTGACAGCAAGCCTCCATGTGCTGCATATTAAAAGATCCCTTGATTTTTATCTCAGCAGAAGTAGGCTCCTTTGGTTTCCCCTAGACTCTTCATCTTTGCTGGGGAGCAAATGAAGAGCCATCCCAAAACTGTCTCCAAAACTGTCCAAATGGATTGCAGGTTGTATCCTGCCATGCTTTGAAGCCTCAGTGTGGCAGTTCATTCCCCTACAAGAGTTGTTGCTTATTCCACCAGGGCTCATTCTACCTCAGTAGCTCTTAGAAAAATATACCCATCTCAGACATTTGTTTGTTTATTTTCTTTATATGTTTTACTGGCATGATGCTCTCATGTCCACTTCCAGGACTGATGTGGCCTTCAAAGATGCAGTCCTACAATCTGTATCGAATCCACCTCCATGCCACCCTCCTCCAGGATGGAGGCACTGTTTGGGCATCTTCTGATATGCAGTATCCACAGGGATTTTACTCAAAGGTGGCCAGTAACTGGAGTTTTTTAAGATGTGTGTCCTTATGCATCTGTCACGACCCATCCTCCTCTCCTTTGCCCAAAGTCTCTTTCATGGGACTTTTTCAGCTTGAAAAGGAACTGAAGTGGTCAGGGCTGGCTCTAGGCAGCAGCAAATCAAGCACGTGCTTGGGGCGGCACATTTCCAGGGGCGGCATTTCCAGGTAAGCAGCCGCCCCCGGAAATGCCTGGCCCCGCCCTGCCTCGCCGATTTTAAAGTAATACTCAGGAAGCCAGCGTGGGATCATTTCATCAGCATGCAGGGTCAGGGGAACCAGTCAGGAAATGGCTTAACTGCGTGAAAGGCCCCAAAGGTGACCTGGAAAGCCACCGGCCCCGGCCATTGGCAGCCACCTTCCCCTAGACACGCCAACCTCAGGCTTTTCCAGCGAGGGACCGAGCAATGCAGTGGGGGTGGGGCAGGCGAGGGGCCGGCCGAAATGGAAAGCGGCCCTTTGGGCAGAGGAATTCACTCCCACCTGTGTGTCCTCGGTGGGTTTTCTTGTGCCCCTTCGCCTCCTCTGGCTTTTAATGTTCTCCCCCAGCGCAACGCGGCTCGGCATCTGAAAGAACAAACCCAAGCCGCACTGCCCCATACCCCAGCACAGCAGGAAGGTGCAGGGAAAAGCAGGGTCCCCTCGCGCTGTAGCGCAATTAGACAAATGCGCAAGAGCGGGTGGGACAGGGTGACCTTCTCCGGCTGCGTTCCTAGGGGCGGCCCAAGCCGCTGGGTCAGTCCCTGGTTCAGGGGGGCGTGCCCCCTTCTCACTTTGGAGAGGGTGAGCGGAGACCAGCCCAGTGAAGCAAACAGGTGATTCCCCTCCCTCCCTCCCCCCCCTGCATCTAGACACACTGAGGTCAGGCTCGGGCCCTTTCCTAGGCCGTTTGTTTTGGGTTTTTTTTCCTTGCCGATCTCAGAAGGCTCCTTTGCATTTCCAGTTTTATTTCTCACGCCTGCTTCTGTGGCTAGAAAACTGGGCCAGCCTCCAAATGCCAGCCTTGAAAACAACACCACGCAGCCATTTCCCTGGCAGAACAGAAATCCAAGTTTACACAGGAAATCGGTTCCCCGCCGTCGTGCTTTGGTACCTCGACCAAATGAGATTTTTTTTTTTTACCTCTGCCAGTGGTTGTAGAAAGTCGAAAAAAAGCTCCCCTACTAATTGACTTTTTATTATCCCATGTATATATTCCTTATTCGATTGTACATTAAAATTTTCATTGTACAGACATATATAAAGACGGCTCTGTTGGCACATATTTTACAGAGAGAGGCCCTTGTGAGGAGCTAGGTTAAAACAAAACCACTATTCCCTGTTCATACCAAGACAACCAAATCCCCTGGCGCATAGTCAAAAAAACAGTAAAAACAAAACAAAACAAAAATTGCAAAGTGCAGACATGTGTAAAAGCCAACAAAAAAGGGAGGGTGGGTGGCCAAAAAATGTTTTGCTTGGGATGGCAAAAAACCTAGAGCCAGCTCTGGAAGTGGTGGTGGGTCTGCCCCCTCTATGTACCTGATATGAAGGTTTTGACAGTGTCTGGGGGATAGCTATCCTCCCTTGTGCACTACTGACAAAAATCTTTGATCAAGATAGCTCAGGTGAGTACATATCCTGCTCAGGTGGAATACCAGTGTAGAGGGACACAGCTTGAAGAACTCAAGTTACTGTATAAGGTAATTAACCTCTCTGTGTTTGCCCCATTCCTCCCCGGCTTAAACCCTGATTCTGTCTATTTCAGCAGTTGTTTCATGAGGTAAAACACATGCACAAATCTGGTTGACAATGACAGCTGCAGTAGTGCAATTCTGTAGAAATTGGAATCCTAAATGGCTGCCTCATTAGCCTGCACTCCTAACTAATTCTTGGTATACTTTCTTTTTTTTAAATTTATATGAATTACATAGGAACAAGATTGTACATGTCCCAAATCCCTACATGGTTTTTAAAGATCTAAAATTATTTGAAGCCTTTGTAATGTTTTGGTTTTTTGCATTTGGAACTTTGTTAGCAGACGTCAGTGAATATACATATATTCAACTATTGCAACACACTGACACTGCAGACCGCACTGAATAAACAGACAGAAGTTGCCAGGATCCTATCCAGTTGTGAGGAAGTGAGAGGAGGAGAGGAGAAGAGGAGGAGGTGTTTAGCAGACTCTGAGTCACATAATATTCTCAGTACTACAGCCTGACATTGGGTGGCATTGTTTTGCAATGTGATGTGAAATTCTGATGATACATCATAATACAAATATCACAATATAACTTCTGGGTAAGGTATCATAGTTATTTGGTGGCACTCTGAAACACCAGTAATTGTGTCTCTTCAATTGTGATAGTTCATAATAAAGCCATCCTGTGTTTTGATCATTTTGATCACATTGGCCCCTCTTAGATCTGTGCACAGAGGCATCCTCCATGAACGGATCTCTCCTCCTTTTGCATGCAGTCAGCTCACACACCCATTTAGTATCAGTCCTCTTCCAGCCCTTCACCACTGGGGCCCAATGGAGCCATCTTCACTGAATTAGTGTAGAGGGCAGGAGCTGGACAGGAAAGGATGGAAAGAGGTGGAGAGGCTAGGGAGAGGGTGTTTGAAAACCTCACTTGGAAAAGATAACACATACGTATGCTGTGTTACTTCCTTTTCCTCAGTCTCTGCTGCCAGGGAACCAGTGAGGACACATGGCCTCCCTGTAGATGGCCCTGGTCTGATTATCCCCAGTGGTCTGCTAGGTTTGAGGTTATCCCCCTCCCCCTTTTCTGCTTTGGACAGTTTCTACATCCTCTCAATGGAAGAAATTAGCGCAATCTCCCCGCTCCTACAATGTTCAACCTAGGATGGGTAATGTGACACTGTACGTTTTAACTCTCTAAAATGCCATTTCTGTTGTAGTACCATATCTGAGGAGACTCACAACTTGATTTTAACTTAAGCCACTATTAGCATGGACAGAAAAATTCCCTTTAGGGATGTGCTAAAACATCTTTTCAGTCTAATCTCTCTCTTTCTCTGCCTCTTTCTTTCTCTCTGGATTTTGGATTTATCATCCCAATGAAGCAGAATTTTTGTAGATTTGATGTAAAATATTATTTGGACTATCAGAAATCTCTTCAATCCATAACTATATAATTCACCCTGGAAAATATTTCAATTTTGCTTATCTGAATTCTGCACTGTGCCTTGAACGGCAGTCTTTTCCTCATGTCTATCACATTTCCAGTCACAGTTCAGCAAAGTATAATTTTCCATATTACCACAAGACTTGATGAAAATATCAAGATAATCAAATCAGTACATTAAGACAAAAGGTGAGGCATGAGATACAAACGTTAAGCATTAATATTTGCTTTCTGTGTTTAATATTGACACTTAATTATTTAAAAAATAAAGCACAGCGAAACTCTAGCTATATTTTTATCATTTGAGGGATGAAGTCTAGTACAAATTAGTCATTCTTCAGTTTTATAATTTATAACATAAGTAGAAACTAGAGTGTAGTTATCAAAACTTATAGATCTATGTGCTATGAAGTTAAACTCCAGTATGAGCTACAGCTACATTAACAAATATGAACCACAAGGGTAAGACTAGTAGGAACTGTTCCTGTGAGTCACTCAGTACCCTCCCTCAATGTTTGTTAGTTTCTGTGGGCATTGAGGGAACTTAGCACCTGATGGATCTCATTCTGGATCTTTGGCTTTGTACACCTTCAAGCTTCCAGGAAGTTCAAATCTGTACCAAACTTTGCAATTCAGGACCATCTCCACCCAAAATCCTCTTATAAGGTGGGATATCATTTACTCTATTGGTACACTATATAGGATACATTTTCTGAATCAAAATTTACTTTTTTAAGCATGATGACTACCACAGAGTTTGCTGTCAGCCCTATGCATTAACAAATCTTGTAATAACCCTGCCTTTCATAATCTCCTTAGAAAATTTACCTTTTTATTGTAGATCATCTTAATTAATTTGGGTATAGGTCATTTTGGATTTTAGTAATATACAGTACATCTAAGAATTTTAGCAATAGTACTAGTTTTTAATGTTAAGGAATTTGAAGTTAGCTGACATTAAGCAACTATCTGGGTGTTTTGTTTTTTGTTTTTTGTTTTGTTTTCAAAAGACAAGCATGGTTATCTCTTCTTGTCACATGTAAATGTAATGAATGCCTTGTCATCTGTAAATGATGTTAGACTTATTTTCAGCATTTACAGCATAAATATTTTGATTAGGGTATATTCAGTAAAAGATCTCTCGGGAAAAAAAGTAGAAATAGGAATTTGTAGTGAATTGTATTGCAGGAAATAGACATAGATTTTAGGGCACTGTCTATTTGAGGTTATATATATTTTTGGAGAAGTGGTATCCCAACGAGGTCCTTTCAGAGATTTAAAACTATTGTGATCCCTTACTTCTAGTGCCACTAAGTTGTGGGATGTCATAGGGTATGTCTAGACTACAGGGTTTTTTCAAAAAAACTTCACCTGCGTCCAGGCTGCCATTGCGTTCTTTCAAAATTAAATTGAAAGAACACAGCAGTTTTTTCGACAGCAGTAAACCTAATTTTACGAGGAAGAACACCTTTTTTCGAAAGAGCTCTTTTGAAAAAAGGCGTTCTTGACCGCAAACAGGGCTTTTTCGAAAGAGAGTGTCCAGATTGATTGCCTGGGCGCTCTCTTTTGAAAAAGCGGCTCGCTTTTTCAAAAGACTTGGGGTGTCTAGGTGATCTCTTTCAAAAGAGTCTTGCAGTCTAGATGTACCCATAGGGTTTGTGTGGGGTATACAAACCCCATAGTGTCTGCAGGGGTAAGGGGGCAATTCTGGGTCCGTATAGTGCCATCCAGGGAGGAGATGATTAAAGGGGGGGATGTCTCAGAAGCCCAGCCTTCAGCAAAGAAGAGGCTGATATCTGAGTTGGGACACAGGGTGGGTAAGGCTCTAAGGCAATACTTGCTCTAGTCATCACCTCACTTTGAGAACCAGCAGCACTCTTATTCTTTGAGATTCACTTTGTTGTTGTTGAACTATGGGGATCATGCCCCCAACAGAAAAGGTAGGAAGTTGCCCATAGAAACAAACTTAGCTTTGCTGCAGGAAAGACCCTGCTATTACTGCTTCCCAAAGTCTCCTGGGCTGGGACTGGGTGGAGAAGGAACGCCCAGGTCCCTAACCATTAAAGGCCAAGACCCAGATGCAAGTAGAAAGTCAAAGATTCCTGGTCTAAGTCCAGACACCACTACAACCATGACAGAGAGGCAAAGGCCTGGAAATTGTGTACGTTAACCAGTAGGCCCAGAACCTCCTGTTATAGAGTCATTGAATACTTCTTAAGAATAGAGACTGGCCACATTTGATTGAAAAAATGCAGAAATAGTGAAACTCACTTTCTCCACATGTTGTGGTCTTCAGCATGGGTGAGGCTCAGGCCTCAGATGCTATGCAACAGTATACTCCTGACATACCACCTACATTTGTATGAAAAGGGGGAATGCTTTAGGTTTAATTTTAAAAGTTTGCCCTGGGGATTAATAGTTTAAACTGAATTGGAGAGTCACCAGTCGCAGGTACATATATCGTGAAAAGTGAGACAGCTAAGATTTTTGTAATTCTGTGGGTCATACAGGAGAAGTTTTCTGAGGTTTCCATCGACTGGTCTGAACTCCATGAATGGGACACATCCAGCCTGACTCAATTAGCATCATTAATGCTGGTCCCACAATTGACAGCTAACTGCTTTTGCTGTTATGTATACTCTTGATTTTGTAATTTCCACTCCAACTCATCTGAGGAAGTGGGTTTTACCCACAAGAGCTCATGATATAATGTATGTGTTAGTCTCTAAGATGCCACAGGACTGCTCGTTGTTCTATCTATCTGAGTAGAACAAATCCCCGTGGCTGGATTAGAATATGCACAGAATTTTTTTTATTAAAATGAAGCTTTTGAAAGTTCTAAGCTTGCCACAGGGATTCCAACTACATTCCAACAGGAGATTTTTTTTTTGTTTAAAACAGTTTCTCTGTGTAACTTCTAAAACTTCTGATCTGATTCTGGTGAGAATATAAGAGTTATCTAGTCCATTTTATTCCTTGTCCTATTTGGAAAACTAGGACTGGAACAGGCAGACAGTCCCAAGATACTTAGTTCAAAGTACTCATACTCAGTATTACAAAATTCTTTAAACTTCCAGTCATTGTAGCAAAAGTACTAACATTGACTATTTCTATTGTTTCAGAGGGGTAGCTGAGTTAGTCTATAACAGGAAAAACTTAAAAAACAACAAATAGTCTGGTAGCAGTTTAAAGACTAACAAAACATGTAGATGGTATCATGAGCTTTCATAGGCACACGAAAGCTCATGATACCATCTACATGTTTTGTTAGTCTGGTAGCAGTTTAAAGACTATTTGTTGTTTTTTAAGTTTTTCCTATTTCTATTGTGTTCTTTCTGTTAAGTATTTCTGTGTGTATTGCATGCCACCTTGTGGTCTTTATCTAGAATGAGGCATATTCCATTTATCAGACTTGGCATATAGGAAAGATTATGCAATAAAAAAAATGTAGGGACATACTTAAGCATGGTCAGATCCCAGGCATGGAGAGTGGAGAGCGCTGGGCAGGAAAGGTTGGGTCAGCTTGATCAGTCACCCTCATCCCCATGTGAGGGAGGTATACAGGAGTATGTGTGTGTCAGCTCCCCCCTGCAAACCTTAAAGATCAAAGGTTAATAAAAAGAATTCAGCTACGCAGAATTTCTTTTTAATAGGGGCTCAGTCAACTTGATGTTAATTTGAATGTTTGCACTACATAGTTCTGATCAATTGGCATTGAACTCTCTTGAATATGAGCAATTTTACCAAGAGTCCTGTATTCAGATAGGGAAATATAGTCACTCAATGTAGGTCCTGATTTGGCAATCTAATTTCTGCAGGTGTAACACTTCCCTATCCCTTCTTTTTTTTTTTAAATAAAACTTTGAAATTATTTTTCATCAAAGAATTTTTGTGAATTTTGAGCTCACTGATACAATACAAAATAGTATGCATGCAACAGAACAAAACCTTTCAATCCCCCAAATGGCATTTCCAATGGGTATTGCTAGCAAAATGCTGTGGAACCTCTTTCAACACCAGCGGTGTTGGCTGTGCAGTGTTGGCAGGAGGAAAATGTAGTTAAACACTGAGGCTACGTCTACACTACAGGCTTTTTGCACAAGAACAGCTGTTCTTGCGCAAAAACTTGTAGAGCGTCTACAGTGCATATGCGTTTTTGTGTAAGTAAATTTACAGTAAAGCGTCAGAAAAGAGGGCTTCTTGCGCAAGAGTTATTCTTCTCCCCACAAGGAATAAGCCTTCATGCGCAAGAAGGTAGTGTGGATGGGCAACACGGGTTCCTTGCGCAAGAAATCCCTATGGCTAAAATGGCCATCAGAGCTTTCTTGCGCAAGAGAGCGTCCACACTGCCATGGATGTTCTTGCGCAAAAGCACACAGCAGTGTGGATGCGTTCTTGTGCAACACCTTTTGCACAAAACAGTTCTTGTGCAAGAAGCCTGCAGTGTAGACGTAGCTGGAGGGTGTGTCTAAACTGCACCGTTATTCCAGAAAAAGGCTGTTATTCCGGAAAAACAATACAAGCATCCACAAAGCATCTGCAGTATTTTGAAAGAAAATCGAAATAACAGAGGGCTTTTTCCAATGTTGGTAAACCTCATTCCATGATGAATAATGCCTTATCTGAAAAAGCTCTTTTGGAAGAGGGTATGTATGGACCCTCTACTGATGCTATGTTGAAATAGCTCCTCACCAGGGCCACTCTAAGTTATTCCTCCCCAGTGCTTCCTGAGGCTCTAAATTGAGAGAGTGCATCCACATTAGGGGAGCCTACCTCAGACTAATTTGGAGGCTTCCCTGTAGTGTGGACGCTCTGTTTCAAAATAAGCTATTCCGGAAGTTATCCTCTAGAATAGCTTTTTCCGAAATAAGCTTGCAGTGTAGACATACCCTGACTTTCAGCACAAGATGTAAGGTGAAATCCTGGCCCTATTGAAGGTAATGGCAAAATTCTTAGCCCTGATCTACACTAGGGAGTTATTTCAAAATAACCCATTTATTTTGAAATAATAAGTGGAACATCCACACTACCCAGCCTGTTATTTTGAAATAACGGGCTGGTTATTTCAAAATCTGTATTCTTGCTTTCCTCGGAGAATAAGCTTATTTCAAAGTAGTTATTTCTGGAGTAGTTATTTCAAATTTAGTTATTTCAAAATAATTTCTCTATAGACTTGTCCTCACTGACTTCAATTTGGACAGGAATTCAGACCTGTTGAGAAAGAAGGCACCAAGTTTGCAGTCACTTTGCAGAATAGAAGCACATGGTCAATGGGAGTCGTTGGACCCATAACTTAAGTGCCTGACATTTCATATTCACATATAATCCTGTTATCAGTTTTCCTTGTGACAGCTACATTATTAATGCCTCTCAGCACTATAAAATGCTGAGTAGGCTTTCTTTATATCTATGTCTTTTGCTGTTAGTATCATGCACACAATATTCCACACCTGTCAGGCAAAAGAGACAGAACTAAATTACTGACAGAATGCCCATGCAAGCAAATGTTTCTAAATTATTTATTATGGCATTACATTTTCTGCTCTGAGATGTTTTATATGTGTGTAAAAGTTGTTTACATTATATAATGCTGCTGCTGGATGAGCACCAGAATATCTGTCTGGAGGCAATTTTTAAACAAAAGTTCCAATTTTTCTGCACATAGTGTGTCAATAAAATAGCAATATTTTCTGAATACCAGCCTAGGAAATAGTAATATGATCAATATCTACATAATACTTTGGAGGGCATAAACCAATCTTGACAATGCCAGGCAATAAATACATGGTAAAACATGAAGTTTTTGTTGTCGTTGTTGTCATAGCTATGTCTCTCTAGTGGGCCCGGCCATTTTAAATCATGTTATGAGTGTCATTTTTCTGCTTGGGGAGTGGGCAGATTCCATAGCTAGGGTTCAATATTTCTCTGAATAATAAAAAACTGAACTGCCTCAAGCCCCACCCAGTAATCTGAGAAATTGTACCACCTCTCCTCCTCTAGGTTCCTTAGGGAGGCAATGCTTCCCTACTTGCAATCATGGAGTTTGTGGATAACAAAAGAGAACTTGGAATAAAAAGAGAAAGGAAACCAAGAACTAGTTTGGGAAATCACCACAACCACATTCAAAAGCATGTGACCATAATCTAACTAACCCAACCAACAGTGAGTTGGGCAGTGTCCTGTGTGGTGAGAAAGTCCAACAAACGTATGTGCCTTTAATACATCATCCCCCTCTCCTTGCATATAGACTCTCTTTGGCCTCTGATTACAGATGATTCATATTGCAAATATCTTTCACTCCATCCATAGGAATCACAGCAATTTGATGCCTCTGGACACCAGGACAGTGTATATGCATCAACATTACTTCTCCCTGCTCAGTACTGAATGTTGAACTCATAGCTAGACAAGGCAGCCATCCACTTCTGTTCTGTAGTATCCAAAATCACAGATGACTAACTCTTGTTCCATGGCTCGCTAGGGATGTTAGCTGCTGTCTCCTCCATGGAGTCATGAGCACAGGTATGTACGTGGCACAGTTCACAGACTCTTCCAACATCTGTCTCTTTTGTGGTGAGACGGAGCACATTATGTGGGGTGCATCAGTTTGCAGCCCCTCTGCGGCTCCTCTAGAATCGTGGTGTCCAACACGCTAGCCGCTACCCATATGTGGCTATTTGGCCGGTTGAGTGTGACTGGTTGGCTCACAAAATTATTTACATTTTCAGAATAATGTGGCTAGTTCACTAGCGCAATAGCCACTAGTGGTTACTGCTTCAGAACTGGTTGGACACCATGGCTCTAGACCTTCTTTTCCGCACAGCTCCTGGTCTCCTCTTCATCCTCCTCCTGACTATGCTCATTCATCACTGCAGGACGAGAAAGCTAGAGAAGGGGTGGGATACTCTGCAGCTATGGGGGCTGTTTCTGGTTCCTAGTCTCCTCACATCTCCAGGCAGAGTTCCTCTGGATGGTGACCACTGACTCGTTAAGCATCTCTGAGGAGCAGTGGGCACTATTCAGGGTCCTCTGCTTAGTGTCCTCCTCTGGATCCCCAATTTTCAACTTTTGTCCTTTTTTGTCTCCCCACTTTTTCTTTCATTGTACCATGTGCTCACTTGAATCCTGAGCTTAGCTGTTCTTCTGCCTTTAATTGAGAGTCCCTGCACTTAGTTTTGGGCTGTCCTAGTCCTGCCTTTATCAGATCTGCAAATAGTACAAACATTCAAAGTTCTGCAACAAATAAAGCAAGGCCTATAGACAACAAATGACCTAAAGAAAACAGTCTCTTTCATTATGCAATCCTGGTACATCCCCAATTTTATCATCATATAAAGCTTTTCCCAAAGAATTCCTAGTGCATGGCTCCTTGTCCAATTATGCCCAGTCTCATCTGACTCCTAGTTCCACTTTCTTTCTTTTTCCTCTGTCTTCTATTCCTCACCTTACTTCTTCCCATTACCTCAATCAGCTATTGTCCCCTCTGCATTTGAGTTAGGCCTTCTTTCTTCCTGTTGAATGCCAGCAGGGAGGTCATTAAGAACACAGTCTGTCTGCTTCTGTTCCTATGTCCAGCCTCACACAGGTAGGTGTCCAACCTGTTCTTAAAAATCTCTGGTGATGGAGATTCCACAACCTCCCCTTGGAAGCCTAGTCCAGAGCTTAACTATCTATACTTACTTACTTTCCTAATATCTAACCTAAATGTCCCTTGTTGCATATTAAGCTTTTTATTTTTTATCCTACCTTCACTGGAAATGGAGAACAATTGATCATAGTCCTTTTTATAACAGCCATGAACATATCTGAAGACTTATCAGGTCCCTTTTCAGTCTTCATTTCTCCAGACTACACATGCCCAGGTTTTTTAAATTTTATATCATTATTGTTGCTCTTCTCCAATTTGTCTATATCTTTCCTAAAGGATGGCACTCGGAATTGAAAAATACTACTCCAGCTGAGATGTCACTTGTGCCAATTACCGTGTTTTAGTGTATATAACCCGCAGGTTATGCAAAGTTTTATAAACCCTGCCCCCATCCCTCCATGGGCTATACTCGTCTGTGTGTTATACAGTTTCTTTTTTACTGAAAGTACAGGAAGACGAGACTGATTCTTACTTGATAAAAGCAGCATATTTTAATTAAATAATTGAGGCAGTGATGTTAAAATACATTCAAATACATTAAAAGTTAGAACTTTATTGTGCAATTAGTAAAATAATAAATATATGGTAAAACCATTTAAAAAAAGCCATCCTCACATTGTCATAAAATACATAACTTCATTCATTCTGATTACTAGAATCAGCGCCAGCAGCATCCTCGTCAGCGTCTGAGTTTTCAAAACGGTCAAAACTTTTGTCATAGTTGCTGTCTTGAAAAACATCCATTAAATCCATAACCAAGGCTAGGTGAGCTTCGGTGACAGTTGAGGTCTGTGGTGCCAAATTAGAATCGCTGTCGTAGTCAGATTCAGAGCTAGAAGAGTCAACGTCAGGAAGAATGTCACATTTACGGAACCCATTGCGAATAGTAGCCAGTTTTATTCTGTCCTAAGCAGCCAAAACCCATTTGCAAACTTCCATGTAAGTTGCACGGCGCTGTCAACCTGCCAGAGTGAATGTGTGTTCCCCATTTGTCATCCAATTGTCCCATTCCTCTCGGATGAAGCACTTGAACGGGTGGTTGACAGCCACATCAAGTGGTTGCAACTTGCAGGTCAGTCCACCTGGAATTATGGCGATATGTGCACCCACGGCATTTATATGTTTCTGAACTGAAGTTTCTTTGTGGGTGGCCAAGGAATCTAAAACCAGCAGAGATTTAGGATTAAATAACCCACCTTTTCATGCACGAAAGCAGCTGTCTGTCCACGTCTTCATATCATCTGTGTTCATCTAGCCCTTTTTGTTACAAACCACACAAATGCCAGCCAGCGGTTTTTCTCTAGGCATCGTTACCCTCTTAAAAATCATCATTGGTTTTAATTTATCACCATTTGCCATGCATGCCAACAAAACAGGTGCATTCATGACCGGTGGTTGCTACACAGACTGTTTTCGATCCAGTTTCTGCAACAGACTGAGTAATAGGTATATCAAATGACATGGGCACCTCATCCATGTTAATAACGTTGCTTGGTTTCAAGCCCAGCTGGTGAATTTCTTTATGTACAAAAGTTTTCAAGTCATCCATTTTCTTTTCCCATTCATCGGGAAGCCGTTGGCCAGCAGATGTCCATGCGTGAACTGACAGATTGTTTCTCCGCATAAATCTGTACACCCAATTTCCTCAGCCCCCCCCTTAAAATCATAGATTTTCTGTTCCATATCCATAAATCGAGCCTTGAGCTGTATGGCTACCATTGACACCACCTGTTTGTCCTCTCTCTGTGCACGAACCCACTTCAACAAGTTTTCTTCCAGATCTGGCTACTTGGCTTTCTTTCCGGGTCACGCTCTTTTCCTAGGGTGTAATTTCTCAAGCTCTGCTTCTTCCTTTCTCCACTCCCAAACGGACTTTTCGTTGACAGAGTATTTTCTCCCTGCCGCTCTGTTTCCATTGTCCTTTGCATATGTCACAACACACAATTTAAAATTGGCTGTGTAGGATTTGCGCTTAAGCATGTTTAAAAAGTTTTAAGTTTAAAATACTTTTTAAAAATTCAGTACAAGTTAAAACTACTAAAGGAATAAATGAATGGTAAAATGGTGTGGTTCATAGGGGTTATATACCAGCAATAAGGGTTGTAGCATACTTACTGCTCAGCGTCATCAGCTGTGGTTCATTAACACTTCATTACAGGTGCTGTTCATCTCCTGTGGGCTATACACGTGCGCGGGTTATCTAAGACTTTTTTAGCACAATCAGGAAAAACTGCAGGTTATGCGCGGGTGCGGGTAATACATGAGCACGGGTTATATACGCTAATGTACGGTAGTTTGGGACAATTACTTACTGGCTACGTCTAGACTGGCATGATTTTGCGCAAATGCTTTTAATGGAAAAGTTTTTCCGTTAAAAGCATTTGCGGAAAAGAGCGTCTAGATTGGCACGGACGCTTTTGCGCAAAAGCACTTTTTGCGGAAAAGCGTCCGTGCCAATCTAGATGCAGTTTTGCGCAAGAAAGCCTCTATCGCCATTTTCGCAATCGGGGCTTTTTTGCGCAAAACAAATCTGAGCTGTCTACACTGGCCCTTTTGCGCAAAAGGACTTTTGCCCGAACGGGAGAGTCAAAGTATTTGCGCAAGAAGCACTGATTTCTTACATTAGAACGTCAGTGCTCTTGCGCAAATTCAAGCGGCCAGTGTAGACAGCTGGCAAGTTTTTGCGCAAAAGCAGCTGCTTTTGCGCAAAATCATGCCAGTCTAGATGCAGCCACTGTGTCTTACCGATGACACATCTGTTAATACACACCAAAATAATAGTATTAAACTTTTTGGCAACTGAATAACATTAATGACTTGTACTCAATTTGTCATCCTCCCAGATTCTCTACAACAGTACTATTGCCTAGTCAGTCATTCCCTATTTTGTAGTTGTGTATTTGATTTTTCTTCCCTAAGTGAAGTACTTTGCACTTCTCTTTATTGAATTTCTTCTTATTGAATTCAGGTCAATACTCCAATTCCTCAAGGTAATTTTGAAGAATCCTGGCCTCTATAGTGCTTACAGCCACTCTCAACTTGGTGCAGTATGCAGATTTTATAAGCATACTCTCTACTCCATTATCCAAATTATTAATTAAAATATTGACTAATATTGACTCTAATGATCTTGAGATTTATTAAACAATAAACCACTGAATGAGAAAGGAGTAAACTTTTATTAAAAAACAGACCTCATCTGTAGTAAACTGCAGTACACAGTTATCCTTTGTTCTCTGCGTCCACATCATATCTGAGAATTCCTCTTTTATAAAACTGTCTTTTGTGAGTGAGCCTTTCTACATAATAATCTTGCACAAACATCTCTCTACCTCTTCTCTCCTAACAAAAGAAGTTTGTATAACAATTATCTAATAACATATATATTAAATTCTCGACCCACTATTACATTCCCACGAACTACAATCCATATACCCAACATGTCAACTATCTAGAAAGGAGAGGTTACCAGAACATTATTCTGGAGCGAGTCTTTATCATTCACTTCCTTCAAATATCCCTTCTCCAGGCTAATTAGAAAGTTTATCAGATTAGTTTATCAGTGTGTTTGATCTCCCAGTATCAGCCTTTCCTTAGCATTTGAATTGCTCTCTTGTTCTAACTTCTCCCTTGATGATAAATGATCATTTGATTGGTCCACATCCATTGCCCATGTTTTGACATTTCTGGGATTACTCCAAGATCCCTTTGAATTACACCAAAGTGTGTCTGTCTGTGCTACCTAAAGTCTTTGATGCAGCAATTCTTTAATCCTATCCCATTGGCTTACATATTAGCAGTGTGATCTATCAAGCACATTGTATCACCTGAGTGGAGATGAGAAATCATGGGTCCTTTTGTCAAAATAATATTTCCACTTCTAAGTTTCTTTCATCTTCCATATGGCTTCATTTTCATGATTTCAGCAAGCTATCAGTATTTAGCCACATTCCCCTAGCACACCAGAGCCTGGGGGGCTCCAGGCCAGTAGATCTTGTGTGTTCTAAACCCATGGAAGAGGTGGCCAGGGATCTGGAACACCAATGTGGGCTCCCTAATGCTAGGGGCGAGTTCTGAGCCTTAGGGGCTGGATCCAGGCAAGCTGGGGGTTGCATCTGGTCCTTGGTCCCTGGGTTCCCCATCCCTGCTGTAAAGTCACTGCAAGTAAACCAGAGTGTAAAGCATCGCCTGAAATTTTAATACGCCTGCCTGGTGTGTAGAATTTCAACACTGTCTATTGCATCACTTGCTGTTTCAAACTTTCCTATAACTGTTCCTGTTTTTATTTTCTAGGATTTTCCTCAAAGTTACTGCTTTTGTAAATAGATTAGGTTTGAATTTTCCAAGATTATTAACCATTTCTAGAAATTGTTGGACATTTTTCTTTGGCTGGGAATGGGGCATCATTTCAATGGCTGAAACCTCATTCTTACCATTTTACACCTTCACTGGAAATATCATCTCCAACAAAAGTCAGTATGGTAAACCTCTGAAGCACATTCCTCCTGATTTAATTGCAGCTCTAATTGTATCCCAAACTTCCCAAAGTCTACAATTATGCTCCTCTTTAATTGAGGCTCAGATAATGATGTCATTCTTTGATGTGCTGACATAGTAAGTATGTTCATAGATCATATATGTGGTTTTGTGGTACACTGTGGCACTGACGCTGTGCCGAAGGGTAGGCATATGTATCTGTATCTTACAAATGGGGTATTAAGTGTACATAGTTTTGAGAATTCTTCAGTTAATTTTAGCTGCCAAAATCCTGAAGAGACATCTAATTTACTGAAATCTTGTGTATTCACAAACTGAATCCACAATCTCTTCTCTGGTAGACAATTTGACATGTTCTCTTTTTATAGTTTGTTGAGGTCTCTTGAATCTAAGCATTTGTGTACCTGGCTGCTGTTTTTCTCCTCAATGACTAAGGACGAAGAAATTCACCCACACTGGTGGCTCCTCACTTTTTAGTATTACTTGCATTGTTTCCTCTCTTGTGAGCTCAGCCTTGAGTTAAACACAGAGTGCAAATGGCAGGTTTCTACATGGAGGGACCTGCTTGTTTATCTGGATTGCATATTCACCCTGCAAGCAACCCGACCCTTAAAATAGATAATGTTCCTGAATGAGTGCATCTTGGCCAGGTTCAGTATAAGAGAACTCATAGTGTCAGACTGAATTTTGTATAGGTGACTCAGCCTAAAATTGGTGTTATCTTCTTTGGCACAACAATGAAAGGAACCCTGAAGGTTGTATTTTTTATATTTAATGCTAGTAGTACATCTCATATTCACTGGTATATTTGTTCCAAAATAATCAGTTACTTTTATTTTTGCTGGTCCCAGTTTTGGTCTTCTCTTCAGATTCCTATAATGTTGTTCAGATAAAATATTAACCTGAGTTCCCATGTCCACTTGGAGTAGAATAATTGTTCCATTCACTGTGATAGGCAGTATCCAGTCCCTTTCATCAGGCTTGTTTATCCTTATTAGGGTAGCATTTTACAAAACGATTGTTTTCCCCACATTTATGACAGAATTTCCCGAAGGCATCACAATGGTTGGGGCCACACCTTCCCTATGGCAGTCTATGTTCAGTCTTCCCACTTGTGGTGGTTGTCGTAGTGAGTGGTTCCATTCTTTGATTTTACCTATTCTGACTATATTCTTTTGCACTCGGTACATGGATAACTCCTCCGAGTGAATTAGGTTCTTTGGCTTGTGGTTTCACAATTTCTGCTGCACTGTATATTTGGCAAGCTTTTTCTAAAGTTAAGTCTCCTTCATTGAGTAATCTCTCTCTTCACACATTGTCTTTAATGCCACAAATGATTTTATCTTTGACCAGAGACTTTGTCAGCTCACCAAAGTCACAGATTGTACTGAGTTTCCTTAATTTTGGGACATATTACTCTATTGTGTTGTCAGGTTCTTTTTTTTTTTTTTTTTTTTTTTTGCATAAATGCAAAATATTGTTCCTCTCAAAGGTTTCATTGCTTTTTGGCAAGCAAAGTTCCTCACATTTAGACAGTATTTTACTTAATTTCATGCTTTCACCTTCTTCAAACTGAAAGTTGATATAAATAACCTATTCTTTCTCCCCAACTACATGCAAAAAGATTGGTTCTTTCACTTTATCATTTTTTCCTGTGACCTGATGGCTCTCAAATAGAATTCAGATTTCTTTCTGAATATTTTCCAGTTTTTTGCAACATTGTTTGACAAGTGCAGATTGCATGGAGGTTATAACACATTCATTTGGTGGTGTTTGGATGCCTACCATAGCGAATGTCAGTGAAAAAGAGGTAAGTTCAGAAGTTAAAATAGGAAAAGAACAAGTTAAAAACTACTTAGACAAGTTAGGTGTCTTCATATCATCAGGGCCTGATGAAATGCATCCTACAATACTCCCATATCTCCTAAATTTACTGTATCCTACAATACTCTTCATGCACTCCACCTCTGGTTGTGCCTGCTGCAGCTGCTACGGATAAGTGCTTCTCACCTGACCCCAAGCTGCTGCTGGGGGTTGTCCTCTCTCCCTGGGGCAGCCTGCATACTGAACTCCTTATTCTCAGTCCCATCCCAGAGCAATGATTCAAATGAAGAAAAACAAAAATGATTTCAGTTAAGATTTCTTCAGACCCAAGAAATCCTTATGGAAAATGGTATGTTCTTAATCAACGTTTCAATATATGCACATATATAAGTAAAAGGAAAAGATTTAAGGTGGAATTACTGAGGGCCTTAACCTTCATCAGAATTAACAGGTACCAGGCAAGAAAGCAGATAAGTATTTCTTTAGGCCACAATCTAGCAATAGGACTGCTAGTGCTGAACTGTGTACTCACATGGAGCTCCCAGTGGCTTCAGTAAGACTTCACAGATGCATGGCTTCACGCAAGCAGAGTCAGCACAGGATTGGGATTTTAATAGCGGTTTGAGAAATGTATGGTGTGTTAAAATGGAAAAAATCTCATGTTGCCTTTTCTGGTTTTGGTTTAGTTTTTACTTGCTTTCTCACATTACATTGTCTTTAATATCGATTTAAAATACTAAAGTCTTCTATACCAAGTATTGACAACACTTCATACTACAGTTTTAGCATTAACCCCTTTGATGTTCTCTTTACCCTTTTAAATGCTACAACGAACTACAGAGTTTTATATTGCACAGTAAATTCCTCTGATTTATATTCTGTGGGGTTAGCTTTTTAGTCTGTGTCTGAGTCAGTTCTTTTAATCATTTCTCTGAGGTGTAGCCATAGCTTGAGAGTAGGTCATTTCCTTTAATTATTTCAGTGTCCTTTTCAAAGTCTTTGCACTTTAGTTTAAATTCATTAGTTTGTTCTTAATTATTTTGTCCAATGTGTATTCTTTATTGTAGATATAACATTTCATTTGCCAAAGGTCAGCAGAGAAGACATGCATGCAAAATCTTTTTTCAGCTGTATGTGGTGCTTGCTCACGTGTCCTAAGTAGACTGAAAGTTGTGCTAGGATAACATAGTGAATTGAGGTTCACTTTAATGTACAAGTGCAGCAATCCAAATACATGTTAATATATTCCTTGTTCCTTTCCCTATAGAAACAGTGACTGTGATGTTCTACCTTGTATTCTTTATGGCAATCTCTCTATATATTGAGAGAGTTTGTGTGTCTGTTTGTCTGTCTGTCTGCGAGTCCATCCATCCATCAGTGAATCCGTTTATTCAAGAACTCCTAAACGGTAAGAGATAGGACCATCAAATTTGGTATGTAGCTTCCTCTTAACCTAATTTCAGGGTCAGGGTTTGATTGTCCCAGGAAAATGGGGTGTGCCTGGAATGCGATTGTTTTCCATAATATGGAAAGGGAGAGGTCTGATAGGAAGGGCAGTTATGCTCCACAATGACCACAGGAGGCAGCGAGCATAACTGTAGTGACCACAGGGGAGCAGCTGCACCAGGAAGAGAATGGTCAGCAGGGGCCTCTCCATATTGCCAGCCACTGGCCCAGGTAAGTGACCCCCTGCACTCAAATGCTTCCCTCCCCAGCCCTTGGCCACAGCACCAGTTGTGGGGGGAAGAGAGCCCCACCAGCCCCGAACCCCAGTTACTTCTAAGTAGCTGCCGGCTGATGGGAAAGCCAAGCAGCAAAGCACCCGCCTCCTTGGCCATGAGCAGCCCAGTGCCCCCTCCGCACCCATCGTGCTCAGAGCCTCCCTACACTTCCCACTCCTAGTCCTTAGCCCTCTGCCCTCAGCCCCCCACATTGCTCAGTATCTTGCCCTGAGCTCCCCACATCCTCAAGCTCCTGCCCTGACTCTTGCAGCCCCCTGCCCTGAAGGTCCCTAGCAACACCAAGTAAGCCTATAAAAAGGAATTTGGCATAACTCAAATATAATTTATGCCAAATAATTCATATAACATATCATTTTAAAATATGAAACTGTTTACTAATTTAGACATACTAAGTGAGGGCATTAGTGGTACTTAAGGAACTGAATGGCCTGGTATTTGGGACAATGATCTGTGAATAGTGTTGCTTTTCCTGTAAGTCTGAACTATGATTCATCCTATAAAGACATGTGACCATGCCAGCTGGTGCCAGAATCCATCTAGATTTTGCACTTCTTCACAGAGGTGTGGGAAATTGAACAAAGAGGGAAATTCTATATAAGTCAAGAGATGTAAACAATGATTGTTTTCAGCTGGCTTTACAGACTGCCTTGCCACCACAAGAGGATACATGGAAAAACCTGCAAACAAAAGAACTGTAATCACCGGGGTAGAGAACTGCTGGACCCAGGTTAGATAAGACTTCTCTGACCTGAAAACTTTACCTGCAATAAGAACTAGGGTGAGAAATTGTGGCGTGTAACAATTTCTCTTAGGGTATGTCTACACAGCAAAGTTATTTCGAAATAACAGCCGTTATTTGAAATAACTTTACAGCATCTACACAGCCAAACCGCTATTTCAAAATTAAATTGAAATAGTGGAGGGCTTATTTTGAAATTGGTAAACCTCATTCCATGAGGAATAGTGCCAATTTTGAAATTGCTATTTCGAAATAAGCGCTGTGTAGATGCTTATTTCAAAATAGGGGGCCTCCAGCCCTTCCCAGGATGCCCTGGTGGCCACTCTGGGCACAACCAAGAAAACTCCTCTCTCTCCCCCGCTCCCCAGAGCCCTTAAAGGGGTAGACTCTGGCCACAGTGCCTCTGCCAGCTCGAAGCCTGCCAGCCCAGAGCCAGCAGTCACTGCACCTGACCCAGTGGCCACAGCATGAGCCAGGCAGCCAGTGCCAGACAGCCCTCCACCGCTCCCCAGGACCAGTCTGCCAGCTCCCAGGAGCCTGCCAGGGGCTGGAAAAGGCAGGCGCCTACCTGGTCCAGTGCGGCGATCAGGGACCTAGTTCAGGTTTGGGGGGATGCCTCCAACGTCCATGATCTCTGCACTAAATGGAGGAACACAACCGTTTACAGGCAGATGGCTGCCAGCCTGGCCACCAAAGGCCACATGCGAACCCAGGAGCAGGTTCACATGAAAATAAAGGAGCTGCAGCAGGCATATGCCAGCTCCTGGGAGGCAGGGGTTTGTGCCTCCCAGGTGGTCATCGACCCTGAGGCAGAGCTTGCTGCCTTCTGCTGCTCCAGCCTCTGCTGCCTCCCCAGCTACCACTCCTCCTCCCACTCCTTCTCCCCCTCCCGCTTCTTCCTCCCCACCCTCCCCACACCCACAGAGATGCCGAGGCCCCGCACCCGCAGTGCTGGGAGACAGTTGGGCCGGTGAGACCCCCAACCCTGAGCTTCTCCTCCCCCTTCCTCCCCTTGCCTCCCCCTGCCAGCTCCCTCCTCCCAGGTTTCCCACTCCCCTCTCCCACCCTTCCTCCTCCCCTCTCCCACCTTCTTTCCCCAGTCTCACCTCAGTGTCATTCCCCCCCATCCCAGTTTTGTTCAATAAAGAGGCTTTGTTGTAATGAACACGTGTCTTTTATTGTACAGCAGGAAGGAGGGGGGTTAGGGAGGGGTAAGTGGAAGGACGTGAGGGAGGAATGAGGCACAAGCCCCCAGTGGGGCACACCAGGGAGACTGTTACTGCCTGCAGCAACACGTCCAGGAGAAGTACCAGGGTGCCCAGGGGCGGCTCTGGCTCCATGCTGCAGAATGCTGTGGTATCCTGAATGAGGGCAACACGCGGTGTTCGCGCCTTTTGCAACGTTGCATGGTCCGGCCCCCCCACCAGTTCCTCTCACCGCTCGGTCTCTGAAAGAGAAAACAAGAGAAGACCCGGAGCGGGGAGGAGGGCGGGACGTGGAGCACCCCCGGGGACACATCTCGAAGAACCATCTTTATTACACCAAGGTGAGTAACCTCTTCTTCTTCTTCGAGTGGTCCCCGTGGGTGCTCCACTCAAGGTGACTACAAAGCAGTAACCCAGGACACGCTCCGGGTCAGTTATTCTCTACCGTGGACAAAACCGCAGAGGCTACTGCGGCATCCACAGCCCATCTCCTCATTATGGCATAATGACACACGAAAGTTACACTAGAAGTCCAGGTGGCCGCACGGGAAATATTGCTGAGGGGGACCCCCCCTCGCAAATGCCGTGGAAGTTGCAACTGCTCGTGTAGAGTGCACCCGAGGCACAGAAGGAAGGGGCTTATTGTGGATAGAATGACAAGTGGTAATACACAGCGTAATCAGCTTAGCAATGCGTTGGCTAGAAAGCGCATTACCCTTGGATCTCTGTGCTGTTGACACGAACAGTCTGTCCGTTTGCCGCCATTGGCGGGTCCTGTCTATGTAAAAAGATAGTGCGCGCTGCACATCCAGCATTTGGAGTAAGGCATCCTTACTTGAGGAGTGAGGCTTGGGATATAACGTCGTGAGGACAATAGGTTCATTAATGTGAAAAGGGGAGCAGACTTTGGGAATAAAGGCTGGGTGTAGTCGTAATGTTACCACGTCTTTGGAAAAAGAGGTAAAGGGAGGAGTTGCCATCAATGCCCCCAGCTCACTAACTCTTTGCGCTGATGTAATTGAGAGTGGAAAAAACGTTTTCATGGTTAACATCTGTAGGGAAACTGATGCTAGTGGTTTGAAAGGAGGATACATAATAGTGTCCAGCACCAGGTCAAGATTCCAAGAAGGGGGAGGTGCCCTTCGCGGTGGGTATAAGTTCATGAGGCCTTTTAGGAACCTCTTTGTGGTCTGATGAGAGAAGAGCGAGGAGCCTTCTATTGGATGGTGGAAAGCACTAATTGCTGCCAAATGTACTTTTAAGGATGACAGTGCGAGTCCTGAATTTTGTAGATGAAGGATGTAATCAAGGACGTGGTGTAAGGGAGAAAGAAGGGGTTGTACATTATTCTGAAGACACCACTTGGAGTCCCTCTGCCATTTTGCAAGGTAAGTATTCCGTGCAGATGCTTTTCTGCTATGCATCAGTATTGCTTTGACCTGTTCAGAACAAAGGTTTTCTTCCCCTCTTAGCCAGTCAACAGCCATGCCGTCAGATGTAATGGCTTGAGTCTGGGATGTAAAAGGGAGCCTTGTTCCTGAGAAAGGAGATCTCGGTGAAGAGGGAGGGGGGTACAGCGGCTGATTTGACATTTGGTGCAAAAACGGATACCAGGCTCGTCTGGGCCAGGCTGGCGCTAGTAAAGGGACAGTCGCGCCTCCGCTTTGATTTTTTTCCAGCGTTCTGGAGATGAGGGCCGTGGGCGGAAAAGCATAAAGGAGTGTCCTCTTCCAGCTGACTAGAAGCGCATCCCCGAGGGAGTCCTTGCCAATCCCCGCTCTGGAGCAAAATAGGCGACACTTCTTGTTGTAGGTTGTCACGAAAAGATCCACCAGATGCGTTCCCCATTTCTGAAATATCGCCCGAAACACGTCTGTTCTCATTTCCCACTCGTGATCCGTGGGGAAGCACCTGCTGAGAGATTCCGCAATTACATTGGCGGTGCCAGGTAAGTAAGATGCTGTTATGGTGATATTGTTCTGTATGCACCAATTCCAGCACCGTACCGCTTCGGCGCATAGGGAGCGTGATCTTGCTCCTCCCTGCCTGTTTACATAATATTGTCCATCAGTATTCTCACTGTCAGACCCTTGATGTGCAGGAGAAAATGTTTGCATGCATAGAAAATTGCTCGGAGCTCTAACTGATTGATGTGAAGATGCCTCTCGATGGGAAACCATTTTCCCTGAATTCATTTGTCGGCCATGTGAGCACCCCAGTCGATGAGGGAGGCATCCATTGTTATTTGGACTGATGGTTGTTGCTGGTGGAATGGAACTCCCGACAAAAGGTTTCGAGTTTTTGTCCACCAACATAGAGACCCCTGAACATGTGTGGGTAGCAAAACCATTTTGAGAATGTCGTGCTTTGCAGGAACATACACCGTCGACAACCAGTGCGGGACAGGGCCTGCCTGAGCCCTTTTGGTGCCCTGGGCCTGGGGGGGCAGCGCTGCCCACGGGCACACGGCGCATGCACGTGCCAGCCATGGCCGCTGGCATGCAGCCCAAGGCCTGCCCCCGGGGCGCACGGTGCATGCATGGCCCGGCCACAGCCGCTGGTGCGCAGCCCAGGGCCCGCCCCCGGGGCGCACGGCGCATGTGCTGCTCAGCCTGGCCCGGTCATCGCTGCTGGTGCACGCACCGGGCCGTGCAGGGCCCCGCGGCCGTAGGGGGAAGGATGCTGCTGGCTGGCGCTGTGGGAGCCAGGCACATGGCGCCTGATGGCAGCTGTAAGGGACGCTGCGCACCCCTTACAGCTGCCGTCAGGCGCCCCCCCATTGGTTGGCGCCCCGGGTAGCTGCCTGGCTCGCCCATGCCTCAGTCTAGCCCTGTTGCTGGAGGTTCCTTAGATGAAGCCGTGCATGGGGAACCACGACCATGGCAGCAGCCATGTGCCCCAGTAGACAGAGGCAAGTGTGAACGGAGATAGTTGCATTCCTGTCGAGTATGGTGATGAGGTCTTTGATCGCTTGAAACCTCTCCTGCAGTAAGTATGTCCTTGCTGTTAGGGAATCCAGATTTGCTCCTATGAACTTTATAGCTCATGTTGGAGTCAGTGTTGATTTTTGTTCATTCAGCAGCAGCCCGAGGGAGTCGAACATTTGTTTGACCACCGCCACCATCTGTGTTGTTTCTTGTTCTGTCGAACCTTTTATCAAGCAATCGTCGAGGTACAGGAATATGACAACTCGTAACCGATGCAGGTGTGCTGCCACGACAGCCAGGGTCTTTGAAAAAGCCCTGGGCGCCGAAGCCAAACCGAACGGCAGAACTCAATACTGAAAAGATTCGTTGCTTATCACAAAGCGGAGAAAACGCCTGTGCACGGGATGTATGGTTATGTCGAAGTAAGCGTCCTGTAAGTCGAGGGCAGCGAACCAATCGTTGTTTTCGAGAGACAGAATTATCGAATTTAGGGTTACCATTTTGAAGCATTGTTTCCGAAGATGACGATTTAGGCGTGCTGCCACGCCACATCCATGGCTATCTGGAGGTTCGCTTTCGAACAAACACAGCCTTCCTTCAGGATTGCCCATAACAGCTGTTTGTTGGCCTCCGATGTTCTTTGTGCCAACTCAGTGAGCTTAGCAATATTATCAAAACTATGGTTTGCGAGTAAGGCTGCATAATTCGCAATATGAAGAAGTAGCGTGGTCGATGAGCAGGGCTCGACGATTAGTATAATCTACTTGCCCGTGGCGAGTAGATTACAAGCCGGCACAGCCGCGCAGCACAGTTAGCGCATGCGCAGTGCAGTTAGCGCATGCACAGCACGGTCTGCGCATGCGCAGCGTGCCGAACCGCACAGCTGGCGAGCCCTGCTGATGAGTATACTTTTCGGCCAAATATATCTAATTTTTTTGCCTCCTTCTCCGCTCCTACATTCTTCAACTGTGTATTCTTGGCACTTTGCAGAGCCGCATCCACCACGAAGGAATTTGGTTGGGGGTGGGTAAAAAGAAATTCGAGTTTTTAGATGACATGAAATAACGCTTTTCCACCGGTTTCGAAGTTGGAGTGGTCGAGGCCGGGGTATGCCAGATTTCTGCTGCCGACTCATCGATTGGGAGAGTGACCTTAGATTGTTGCTTGGGATGTAGATTTCTTCACAGCTTAAACTGTTTTTTCGGTACGTCTGTTAATTGGACGTCCTGTGACTATGCAACTCTTCTAAAGAGGTCCTGAAATTCTTGTGTGTCATCTGGGGGTGAGGTATCCCCTGCAAACACAGCATCATCCGGAGAGGATGATGAAATATCCTCTGGAGATATGGCACGTGGCTGATCGTCTGTATCATAGATCTGACCCTTTTCAGGCTCCGACAGCTGCACTGGGGCCAAGGGGGTTTCCGTAGGGGATTGCACCCTCTGATGGACCTGGACGGAAGGTGATTGCCGTCTGACGTAAGACGTATGGCAGCAGCAGGAATGGGAATGGGACTGCGATCTACCCTGCCTATAAGATGAACTATGGCTCCCATGATCGCGATCAGCATAATCAGGCGATGATTGTCTCGAAGAGTATCTGCTAGCATGCCTCCTGTGATAAGATCTCGGAGGGGAGTAGCTAGGGGAGTGAGATCTGTGAGATGATCTATGACGGTAATAGGAGTACCTCCTGTAGCAATCAGAGTGGCGAGATACTGATCTCCGTCGCGGGGGCCGTGGAGTACGCCTGTAAGAAGTTGAATAGTCTCTGGTATCTCGTGAACAACGTGGTGAGGGAGAGGGTCCGGGAGAAAAGACTGGCGATAGAGAAATTGACTGCCTCGGCATTGATTTCCTGGCAGCCTTAGTAGGGACTGCAGAAGTTTGCGCAATGGGCAGGTCCCTTATAGTATTGCGGCTGCAATCCCCTTCTTCTGATAGTAAAGAATGGGAGGAGGAAGAAGGTGGGGATCGTCTCTCCCACTGCTGCGCCCTGCCACTGTGTGATTGAGCCGGGGGCTTACGTGGCACCGCAGGCGGTGCTGTCGCCGTGCGAACCGCTGATAGAGCGCAACTTGTCAGTGCCATCTCAGCATCACGTGGAACGCTTGCCTCTCGGGTCCATTCCACCTCCTCCCTCGGTGTCAGCCCCGGTGCCGGGTCGGGTGCCAACTTATCACGGTTCATCAGTGCCGCCTCCGGTGCAGCTAAACTCTGCGGCTTCACAGTCGGTGTCGCGGGTGGTGCCGCTCACTCATGATGAGACGCCAAGCGTTTATGGGGTGGTAGTGCCGGTGCCGATGCTGATCGTATTGGTGGCACGGACATCTCAGATACCGCCCGATGTGTCTTTATGGGCTGTCTGGTCACTCCAGACGTACCCAGCCTGTCTCCGTGACTACTCCGGGACAGGGGAATGGAGGGTAGGTAGGGAGCGTGTGGGGGAGGCTTTTTTCTTTTTTGTTATCAGCGCCGCAGGTGATGACGCTCTCCTTTTTTGCACTGTGGGTGATCCCAGATCGGGAGCCTCAGATGGCTGTAAAGCCTTATCGCACAGCAGGAGTTTCAGGCGCATGTCTGTCTCCCTGCGTGATCTTGGAGTCAGCTTAGCGCAATGGACGCATCTCTGCGGTACATGCGATTCCCCCAGGCATTGGATGCATGTGGTGTGCCCATCAGACGCCGGCATCGTGTCTTTATACTGGGAACACCGTTTGAATCCCGGTGACCCAGGCATATTTAATCCCAATACTGGGACAGATCCAAGTATGTACAGCTAACTAAATTTAAATAACTGGAAACTAACTTTTTTTTTTTTTTTTTTTACAATAACACTAACAACAGTAACACTACTAACTAATATACGAAGAAGACTAAGAATTAAACTCTCTCTTTTTTTTTTTTTTTTTTTAGGATGGCTATCTCTGAGGAGATAAATGTCGCTCCGCCAGCAACCGAGGATGGTTGAGAGGAACTGGAGGGGGGGCCGGACCGTGCAATGTTGCAAAAGGCACGAATGCCGCGTACTGCTCTCGTGCATGCGTGGTCCGGCCGGCTACGGCTCTGGAAATCTCTGACTAGCGGCGCCAGGACGGGACCTGACACCTTGAGTGGAACACGCACGGGGACCACTAGAAGAAGAACCACCACTTCTCCCCAAGTCCTCACCCTTGTTCCACCCTTTTGCCTCCTCTTCTATGCTACCTCTTCCCTTAAAGTCCTGTTCCACCTCTTCACCCCAAGATCCCACCTCCAGTTGCCCTCTCCTCTTCCTCACATTGCTCACCCTTGTAGCTGGTGAAAAGTGATAGCTTCATGCCCCTTCTCTCAGGGATTTAGAGAACTGGATAAGGTTGGTGGCTTGTGCTTTAGCTGTAAAGTATTTTGCCTTAGTGTATGACAGGGGAGAAGATGTGGCATAATAATCAAAGCACAGGTTTAACTAAGTAAAGCAGTCAGTAACACCATGACTTTTCAATACCTAACAACTAAAACAAAACCACAAATGTATGCATCATCAAATTTATAGACTCATAGACTTTAAGGTCAGAAGGGACCATCAGGATCATCTAGTCTGACCCCCTGCACAATGCAGGCCACAGAATCTCACCCACCCACACCTGGAATAATCCTCTCACCTATATCTCAGATATTGAAGCCTTCAAATAGTTTAAAGACCCTAAGATGCAGAGAATCCTCCAGCTGTGATCTGTGCCCCATGCTACAGAGGAAGGCGAAAAACCTCCAGGACCTCTGCCAATCTATCCTGGAGGAAAATTCCTTCCCGACCCCAAATATGGCGATCAGCTGAACCCTGGGCATGTGGGCAAGACTCACCAGCCAGACACCCAGGAAAAGTTCTCTATAGTACCTCCTATCATCCCTCCATTGGCCTATTTACCACTGATAATGAAAGGTCAATTAGTTACCAAGATCATGTTATCTCATCAAACCATTCCCTTCATAAATCCATCTAGCTTAATCTTGAAGCCAGATAGGTCTTTTGCCCCCACTACTTCCCTTGGAAGGCTGTCCCAGAACTTCACTCCTCTAATGGTTAGAAACCTTAGTCTAATTTCAAGTCTAAACTTCCTACTAGCCAGCTTATATCCATTTGTTCCTGTGTCCACATTGGTATTAAGCTTAAATAGTTCCTCTCCCTCCCTGGTATTTATCCCTCTAATATATTTAAAAAGAGCAATCATGTCTCCCCTCAGCCTTCTTTTGGTTAAGGTAAACAAGCCAAGCTCCCCGAGTCTCCTTTCATAAGACAGGTTTTCTATTCCTTGGATAATCCTAGTGGCCCTTCTTTGTACCTGTTCCGGTTTGAATTCATCCTTCTTAAACATGGGAGACCAGAACTGCACACAGTATTCCAAATGAGCTCTCACCAATGCCTTGTATAACGGCACTAACACCTCCTTATCCCTACTGGAAATACCTCGCCTAATGCATCCCAAGACCGTATTAGCCTTTTTCATGGCCATGTCACAATGGCGGCTCAATCATTCTATAATCAACCAGGACTCCGAGGTCCTTCTTCTCTTCCGTTACTTCCAACTGATGTTTCCCTAGCTTATAACTAAAATTCTTGTTATTAATCCCTAAGTGCCTAACCTTACACTTCTCACTATTAAATTTCATCCTATTGCTATCACTCCAATTTACAAGGTCATCCAGATCTTCCTGTATGATATCCCGATTCTTTTCTGAATTGGCAGTACCTCCCAACTTTGTGTCATCCGCATATTTTATCAGGACACTCCCACTTTTGGTGCCAAGGTCAGTAATAAAAAGATTAAATAAAATTGGCCCCAAAACTGATCCCTAAGGAACTCCACTAGTAACCTTCCTCCAACCTGACAGTTCACCTTTCAGTATGACCCGCTGTAGTCTCCCCTTTAACCAGTTGCTTATCCACCTCTCAATTTTCATATTGATCCCCATCTTTTCCAATTTAACCAATAATTCCTCATGTGGTACTGTATCAAATGCCTTACTAAAATCGAGGTAGATTAGATCCACTGCATTTCCTTTATCTAAAAAATCTGTTACTTTCTCAAAAAAGGAGATCAGGTTGGTTTGGCACGATCTACCTTTTGTAAAACCATGTTGTAATTTGTGCCAATTGCCATTAATCTCAGTGTCCCTAACTACTTTCTCCTTCAAAATTTTTTCCAAGATCTTGCATACTACAGATGTCAAACTAACAGGCCTATAGTTACCCGGGTCACTTTTTTTCCCTTTCTTAAAATAGGAAGTATATTAGCAATTCTCCAGTCAAATGGTACAACCCCTGAGTTTAGACATTTATTAAAAATTTTTGCTAATGTACTTGCAATTTCATGTGCCAGTTCCTTTAATATTCTTGGATGAAGATTATCTGGGCCCCCCGATTTACTCCCATTAAGCTGTTCAAGTTTGGCTTTTACCTTGGATACGGTAATATCTACCTCCATATCCTTATTCCCACTTGTTATGTTACCATTATCCCTAAGCTCTTCATTAGCCTCATTAAAGACTGAAGCAAAGTATTTGTTTAGCTATTGGGCCATGCCTAGATTATCCTTAACCTCCACTCCATCCTCAATAATTAGCGGTCCTACTTCTTCTTTTTTTTGTTTTTTTCCTATTTATATGGCTATAAAACCTTTTACTATTGGTTTTAATTCCCTTTGCAAGGTCCAACTCTACATGACTTTTAGCCTGTCTCACTTTGTTCCTACATGCTCTAATCTCAATAAGGTAGCTTTCTTTGCTGGTCCTTCCCATCTTCCACTCCTTATATGCTTTCTGCTTTTTCTTAATCACCTCTCTGAGATGCTTGCTCATCCAGCTTGGTCTAAAACACCTGCCTATAAGTTTTTTCCCCTTTCGTGGGATACAGGCTTCTGATAGCTTCTGCAACTTTAACTTAAAATAATCCCAGGCCTCCTCTACCTTTAGATCCATAAATTCTTTCGTCCAATCACCTTCCCTAACTAATTTCCTTAATTTATTAAAGTTAGCCCTTTTGAAATCAAAAACCCTAGTCTCAGATTTATTTTTGTTTATCCTTCCATTTAATTTGAACTGAATTAGCTCATGATCGCTCGAGCCAAGGTTGTCCCCTACAACCATTTCATCTATGAGATCCTCACTACTCACCCAAACCAAATCTAAAATGGCATCCCCCCTTGTTGGTTCAGCAACTACTTGATGAAGGAATTCATCAGCTATCACATCTAGGAAAATCTGAGCCCTATTATTATTACTAGCACTTGTTCTCCAGTCTATATCTGGAAAGGTGAAGTCTCCCATGATTACGTAGTTTCCATGAGTATTTACTTCATTAAAAACATTAAAGAGGTCTCTATCCATATCCAAATTAGATCCCGGTGGTCTATAGCACACCCCAAGCACTATCCCAGGGGAGGATCTGATAGTTTTCTTCCCCAATGTGATTTTTGCCCAGGCAGACTCTGTCTTCTCCATTCCATCACTTTTTATTTCTTTACAATCTACCTCATCTTTGATATACAATGCTACTCCACCACCTTTATCCTTATTTCTGTCTTTCCTAAACAGCACATACCCTTCAATACCTGTACTCCAGTCATGCCTAGTATTCCACCATGTTTCTGTTATTCCTATAATATCTGGTTTCACTTCCTGGTCCAATAGCTCTAGTTCCTCCATTTTGTTACCTAGGCTCCTCACATTGGTGTACAAACATCTTAATTTTTGCTGTTTGGCCCCACTCACATTCTTTACCCAATTTGGCATGGACGTTGTACCTCCAATATGACCTATTAGACTAGTATCCACTCTACCCTTCCTCATGTCCATTCTCCTACCCCCCAGCTATATCCTTTCTTACTTCATTTTCCTCTCTCTCAATGTTAAAATCCGACGTAGAGATTACCTGGACATCTCCCAATCATCTCCCCCAAATTCCTAGTTTAAAGCTCTCTTAATCAGTTGTGCCAGCCTCCATCCTAGAAGTCTATTTCCCTCCCTACTTAGGTGAAGTCCATCCCGAGAGAACAGTCCTCTGTCCGTGAATGCCTCCCAGTGGCCATACATCCCAAAGCCCTCCTTATAGCACCACTGCCTGAGTCATCTATTGAGCATCATAATCCTGTCACATCTTAGTTGCCCTTCTCTAGGAACAGGCAGAATGCCACTAAAGATCACCTGAGCCTTGATTTCCTTGAGCGTCTTCCCCAGCCTGGCATAGTCTCCCTTGATTCGTTCCAGCGAGAATCTAGCCGTATCATTTGTTCCTACATGAAGGATGATCAATGGATTCTTTCCTGCTCCCTTTAGGATCCTCTTTAACCTCAGTTACACATCCCGTATCTTAGCACCTGGCAGACAGCACACCCTTCTATTCTCTGGATCAGCTCTGGTTGCAGGCCTATCTATTCTTCTCAATAAGGAGTCCCCAATCATGTAGACCTGCCTTTTCCTGGTGACAGTGCGAGTCTCTGGTCTATCTCTTGCTTCCTCTGGCTGCAAGTCCTTTCCATTCCTGTTTTCCCTTGTAATCCTCTTCAACCCATCCTGTATCCTCCTGATGCTCATTATTGGTGTTGTCTCTATTGACTCTTCCCCTTTATCTATGGGACTAGCCACTCTTCTCTTCTTCCTTACCCTTCCATCTTCATTGTCTACCTGCTGTACCCCTTCTTCATTCTCCAACTCCGCATACCTGTTCTTGAGCTCTGTTTCTCCTTCACTGACCCATCTTTTCCTCTGCCTGGTTCTCTTAGTCACATGATTCCACTGTCAATTTTCTTCACCCAGAATTGAGACAATATTTTTTTAAAAAATAGTTACCATATATCAGGGGTGGGGAACCTCAGGCCACGGGGGGCTGGATGTGGCCCCTGGCTTGTCTGGATCCAGCCCCTGAGGCTCAGGGCTCCCCCCCGCCCCCGGCATTGGGGAGCTGCACTGGTGCTCCAGCACCCACCATCCCACTGCGGAGCTGGAGCACACAAAATCTATTAGCTTGGGCCCCCCTTGGCTCTGGTGTGCCAGGAGAATGTGGAGAGTCTTTCTCCTTCTCAGTTGGGGACCACATCAGAGAGGGTTTGGATTTTTATTGGCTTCTCACTTATGTATGCCCCTGACTGATTTGTCTGTGGGTCAGCAGCCCCTGACCCCAAAAAGGTTCCCCACCCCTGCCATATATACTCGTTCATTAGCCGATTTTTTTTTGGTAAAAAAGTGACATATCAAAGAGCAGAGTTGGCTTATCAACAGACCTACATTGTCATTGTAGATCAGGAGTTGGCAAACTTTACTTCCCAGCCCATCAGGGTAAGCTGCTGGCATGCCAGAATGTTTCCTGTGAATGTTGGGTCCCTCCTATTGTTAGATTGTACACCAGGAAGCTGTTTTAAGGAAAGAAGTAGCCCTTAGTAGAAAAGAGGTTTTTATCTAATAGGAAATGTAAAGTCTGAGGCTGTGGCTATAAATTTATTTTCTGTGTGACTTGTATGCATGCTTTCTCTCACTATGTGTTTTTTCTATTAAATAAACTTTTTAGTTATTCTTATCCAATAAGGACTCTGGCATGCAGACTGTGTTGTGTTTTTGCTAAAGTGAGCTGGTAATTAAGGGGCTGGTTTATATCTTTGGAGCTGAAAAACTGGAAGGGAATGATCTGAGTATCTAGAAATTAAGAACTTTATTGCGGATGTATTTGGGGTGAAGTGGAGACAGTCCTTGGGTGTCTTTACTATACTGAAGAAGCTTGTATTTTATTTCATGCTTTTTCCCTTTCCCAAATGGATAGTGAATGACACTGTCAACATTTTCTCCTTTTATCAACAACTTATCCTTCTTATTTTTGATACATTATAAAAAGACAGTCAACTTTTTATGGTGTTTAATTATTTTTAACTCTATTGTTAGTAGTATTCTCCTAAAAGTAATACATTATGTATCAAATCACTTCAGTTTCTGTGTTTCCTTCCATATTGCAATGTCCTATTAAAAAATCCTAAGGTGTAATATGGGCTTATTAACAATATTTTATTTGTAGATGTCCATAAACAAATTTTCTTGTGGGCAAATACTATGAATTCCATTATATCTAGTATTTGAACAAGAAATAATTGCTAATTATTGATAGTATGGGGGCCATCTACAATATATTTTCTTAAGAAAAGAGAGAGAGGGAATGAGAGAGAGAGAAACTGAAATCCTTGGTTAGAATAAACCAAAATATAATTCTTTTGAATTAAAAGTCAACGTTGAACTGAAGCATTTTATCTTAAAAAAGTAAATCACCCTGTTTGTGTTAGTAAACTGGATGTTTTCCAATTTAGAAACATAGTAGAGAGGAGGGGGGAAAAGCCAGCTACATTTTCAATTGAAAACCATGCTGACACAAAAGAAAATTTCCCTTTGAAACAAAACAATTTGTCCCTAACAAACGTTTTCTAGTTTAGAAATACATAACTGCTTAAGTTACTAAGAGCCTGATTCTTATTTACAGTAAGGCCCTTTAAAATTGCCCTAGCAGCGTAAAGGAGCATTATAATAGGAATAAGTTTTATTTACAACAGGAACTTTAAGGCCCCTTTATGCTACCAAAGCAGTGTGTAAGGCTCTCAGTACAAATAAGTATAGGCTCTAAATTTCCTTGGTGGTGGCTAGGGGTTGCGTGTACAGAGTAATTTGCAGGGTAGGGGCTGGAAACATAATGTAGACACCAAAGGTAAAAGGCTTGTTTTAAGGGAAAAAGGAAATATAAAGAAAAATATATAAATGTTGTGGGTTTTCTGTCTTAATGTATTTTACTAGTCAGCACAGGAGAATCAAGTCCCTAGTATGCTGCCAGAGTTACACAAGTAATCAATTGCAGAAAGAGTATTACAGTTGTATTGTGGCACACCGTGTCTCTAAGCACTCCTGCTGGCATTTCTGCATCACTCTTTCTGAGAACTATAGCTTTCAGTCACAATGCAGTCCTTAATATTTTATATTTAGTCATAAAACAAAAATTAATTCAAGTGCATTTACAAAACAAATCTGAATTTTGGATAAACCTTTTGTGGGCCTGGTGTAGTCGTTATTGGCCCCTACAGAAAAATAGATCGTTATTCATTTGAGACAGGTAGACCAATGCACAGATAGGTAATGATGTGTTCAAGGTCACAGAAAAACATCACTGGCAGAGGCAGACATGAAACCCATAGATGGTGAATTTCAGTCTCTGCTCTAATCACTGAAGCCATGTCTATACTGCGCGGAAGATCAGCGCTGCCGTGGTTGATCTCCCAGTGTTTGATTTAGCGCGTCTAGTGAAGACCACTAATTTGAACTGAGAGGGCACCCCTGATAGCACCAGTATTCCTTCTCTTTATGAGTTGTAAAGGAAGCCAATGGGAGTGTTCACTCCTGTCAACCTCCTGCTGTGTGGACGGTGATTTAAGATATGTCAACTCCAGCTATGTAATTAACGTAGCTGGAATTGTGTATCTTAAGTTGACCTGCTCTAATGTAGACCAGGCCTAATGGATTTTCCTAGTCCCATTTTCCCCCAGGATCGTGTAGTGCATCCTAGTAAAGTATTTCCCCTAAAGCCTCACTTGTTCCACTATTTGTCTTGTTTCTTCAATTTTTCATGGTATCTGTTTTTATTCTCTGTGCCTTTCTTATTTTATTGGATTCCCACATATTTGTCTTTTATTATTACAATTTCTAGTATTTGCCTTATTTCACTCTGTCACTTGTTCAGAAGTTCATCTTTTCGTCATTTGTCACTTTCTATTGTATTTAATTCCAATATTTGAAACATGTCTCTTCTTCTTCCCATGATTCATAAGAATGGCCATACGGGGTCAGACCAAAGGTCCATCTAGCCCAGTATCCTGTCTTCTGACAGTGGCCAATGCCAGATGCTCTAGAGGGAGAGAACAGGTAATCTTCAAGTGATTCCTCTCCTGTCATCCATTTCCATCCCCTGACAAACAGAGGCTAGGGGCACCATTCCTGCCCATTCTGGCTAATAAGTATTGATGGACCTAACCTCCAGGAAATTATCTAGTTCTTTTTTTGAACCCTGTTAAAGTCCTATTCTTCACAACATCCTCTGGCAAGGAGTTTCACAGGTTGACTGTGCGCTGTGTGAAGAAAAACTTCCTTTGGTTTGTTTTAAATCTGCTACCTATTAATTTTATTTGGTGACCTCTAGTTTGTATGTTATGGGAACAAGTAAATAACTTTTCCTTATTTACTTTCTCCACGTGTCATAATTTTATAGATCTTGGTCATACCCCCCATTAGTCTCCTCTTTCCTAAGCTGAAAAATTCCAATCTTTTTAATCTCTCTTCATGTGGCACCCGTTCCAAACCACTAATAATTTATTTTGTCCTTTTCTAAACCTTTTCCAATGCCAATATATATATTTGAGATGAGGTAACTGTATCTGCACACAGTATTCAAGATGTGGGTATACCATGGATTTATAATAGAGGCAATAAAATTTTCTCTGTCTTATTCTCTAGTATTTTTAAATGATTCCTAACATTGTTTGCTTTTTTGACTACCACTGCACATTGAGTGGATGTTTTCAGAGAACTAACCTCAATGATTCCAAGATCTCTCTCTTGAATGGTTATAGCTACTCATAACTCATTTGCTCCCAGTGCCTCTGCAAATAGTTTCAGGATATATTCATGTGTAATGTTGATAGTTATAAAGTCCAGGGATATGACTCACATTCTTATTAGTGTACATCCTCTTGAATTTAACTGAAAGGCAAATGGGAGCAAAATAAATATATTATACAATGCAGCTTTCTGACTTAGATTAACCTTAGATTATTGTTGTTGGGTAATAGGTTTTGATGATTTTCTCTTTTCTCACAGAAGGATCTCTCAAGCCTTTGATACATGAACATGCTCAGTACTAAATTTGAGAGTATTTCTATGCCTTTTCCTTGAATTGTCTGGGTAGGGGGCCTTAGCTAGGGCATCATTTTGATAAACTTTTCCACTTGTTATCAAGTAGACTGAATAACATTAACAGAATTGTAGCCATTCCCTATTTAAACAGAATAGAAAATGAATAAACCCTGATGCTATCATCCTTCAACAAAATGTGAACAATTTGTGCTGGGTGAAAGAGATGTTGTGTGTTATAGGTGCATGTTATCAGTATGTATTTTGTTTATTGTATTTTTACCTACAGGTTTATAGATAAATATAATGTCAATGTGTCATGGAATCAGAATTCAAAATGAAAGATGTCAGATTATTTCATAATACTGAGCACTTATATAATACTTTTGATGATCTCAAAGAACTTCACTAAGGAAGGTAAATATCATTAGCCCTATTTTACACAAGAGGAAAAACTGACATTTCTCAGGTCACAAAACAGTTCAGTAGAAGAGCTGGAAATGAATCCCAGGAGGCAGGGAGTGGATCAAAGAGATCCGAAAACAGGGAAAGAAATTGGCAGCTACTTCTCAGGCTTTGCACACCTTTGAGTGACCCTCATGTGTTTAACCCCCAGACTAGCTTCATTTTAAAAGTGACCTCCAGCTTTCATTTCAATGTTTCATAAGCCTAAAATCTTGCCTTGTACATTGCCAGCACTTCATTTGTCTCCAATATTAGTCTTCTCCTTTTGTTACTCACACTTGACACTAGAAGTTCAACCCTCTTTCCAGCCTTAATTCCACTGTCTCCCCCTTCAATTTGTTCCCATCTGAGGAACAATTAGCATATATCATTGACTTTTGGCTTAATGTCTATTTTGAAGCTACCCTCTACCATCTGAAGCCAGAATTCTTGAAGCTAATAGCACTCTTATATTGCATGAATGAATTTCTAGTAACATTTTAGCACATTTATTTTTACTGCAGTTTCATAAAATCTCACAAACAGCAGTAGATGTCACTGCAGTCATGAGAAAGTATACTAATGCCTTTCAGCAGAAATAAAATTATTTGGCTAATAAAATATGAATATACCGTTGTTGTTACTAGACTTAGTTCCAAACTCCTTCCTTTGTCAGATAAAGCTCCCTAGAGAACGGGATTTGCCCAGTATTTTTTAAGATTTTTCCAAAACCCATGTTTGTTCTTTGTAAAGGTGCAATCTGTAGAGAGTAATCTTTATTGTGGTAAAGGCTTTCAGGAGATCTAGACTCTTTTTTCAACTCTGACACTGACTTTTTATTTGACATTGGGTTAGTCACTCTGGGTACGTCTACACAGCACAGCTTTTTTGGGATACTGGAAGTATCTCAAAATAGCTACCCCACGTCTTGACAAGCTGCCCGCTATTTTGAAATATTTTTTGAAATAATGGATATGCTTTTCAGCATCCCTGTAACCCTCGTTCCATGAGGGTTAAGAGATGTCTCGAAATAGTATGTTATTTCAAAATTCGGTGTTGTGTAGATGTGCCAAATTTCAAAATAAGCTATTTTGAAATAGAATCAAAATAAGATATGCAATTTGTGTTGTGCATAAGTTTAGGTTGCTGTGTAGATGATTGGTGGTTTCATCACTGGCGTCACGGGGATAATACATCCCTTCCTCCAAGGAATGCTTTAATATATTTATTTTTGTGAAGTCTAGAGCAAGCAATCAGCTACCTGGCCAGCTAAATTCTAATTTCTTAATGATACAATATTCTCTACTGATTTCTCTTTCAAAACAAAAACAAATTCAAAACCCCAAATGGTTCCAGACATGGCTTGGGAGAAACTTAAACTACAGCTTCCAATAGAATCATGTGGATAAGTGCAATGGGAAGAAGTGATTTATTGCCATTGCCTTTCACCTCCAAGGTGGTTGTCTCCAGGATGGAGTCTGTTGGTGGAAAAGTGGGAGGAGGAATTTTACACAATGAATGGACATGGGGGTGACCACTCTTCTCTCTCTTTCTAATGTTTGTTTTGGACAGATAATTAGATAGATCTGGCCTTACATAATGGCAAAGCCAGCACTATTTTAGAGCAGCAGAGCATGAACACTCAGTGGACTAGGTAGAAGTGGACATTTACATGCTTGCTGGAGTGCAGCTGGAACCTCTAATGTTGGCTATAGAATTAAAGGCCTGGCATTGTAACAAGAGTGAGCCGGTTAAAAGGAAAAGAAAGGCATAAGGGTAGATGTGGGTAGGAGAGAATGAAGTTCCATTCAATTTAAAAGAGGCACAGCAAAAGTGAGAATAGATGTTACTCTGTTTAAGGACAGATGTTTTAAACAGCAGCTGCAGAGTCAAAGGAAGTTGCTGGAAAAAACACACACACCCACACACACACACACACACACACGAGTTATCGCTGCATCATCTCCTGCTGGTCTCCGTAGAAGAAATGACCGCTCCTGTCAATTGAAAACAAGGTCCAGCACAAAAGAAGTACTAACAACAGTATAACGCAGTGATGGGCAATGTAGGCCAGTGAGTGGGCTGCGTGTGTGCGGCCCTCTCTCTCAGTGAGCTGCAAGATTATTGTAAGCAAGATGATCTTCTGGGATAGGATAATTTGGCTAACTGCACTTGTGTACCTAAAATTTGCAGGATGTACAGACCACTGTTCCCTCTAAGTTGTGTGGCAGTGTAACTGCAACCAGGTGGATTTGAACCTGGGACCTCTGAAGCGGAATATAGGAGCCTCTACCCTCAGAGCTAAAAGCCAGCTGGCTCCCAGCCCATGCTATAGAAGTATCTTGGTCTTAACTGGTGCTGTGGTCTAGGTGCCACTGCATCGGTCAGTGAACCACACTAGGGCTACGTCTACACTCGCGGCTTCTTGCGCGAGTAATATGCAAATGAGGCTAAGCGTGGAATATCGCCAAGCCTCATTTTCATACCTAATGAGCCACCATTTTTTTCAGAAGAGGCTCTTGCGCAAGAAGGAGCGTCTACACTGCCCCTTCTTGCGCAAGAAAAACCCTCTTGCGCAATGCCGTTCTTCCTGAAAAGTAATAGGTGTAACGGCATTGCGCAAGAGGGTTTTTCCTGAGCAAGAAGGGGCAGTGTAGATGCTCCTTCTTGCGCAAGAGCCTCTTCTGAAAAAAATGGTGGCTCATTAGGTATGCAAATGAGGCTTGGCGATATTCCACGCTTAGCCTCATTTGCATATTACTCGTGCAAGAAGCCGCGAGTGTAGACATAGCCTAGGTGTGTGGGTTACAGCAGCACAGCATCACAGGTGATCAATCAGCCCTGTCCAGTCAGTCAGCTCCATGCACAGAGCCTTGAGAGACTGACTGGGCAGGGCTGATTAATCTGTGAAGCTGTGCTCCCCCACAGCTTAGAGGGAACACTGGTGCCTACTGAATTGTAGCAGTGTTGCGACTGGATGCAGAGGGAGTGCATGGCCCCACAGTCAATATTGTGTGCAAGCAGCACACACCTCACTTCACATGCCCTTGCTTTACGTGCATGTCACTTTAGCAATACCGGTAGGAAAAAACTTATGTAAATGGAAACCAGACAAATCTGGCTATCCTGCATGTGGGCAACAGTAAACAAAATGTTTTGCGGGCTTCATGTAGAACATGTTGCCCATGGGCCACAGGTTACCCCCTCCCCCCACTGGTGTAGTGGCTTTAAAATGCAGACCAAACCAGATAAATTGCCTTTCACTTGGGGTTGGATCCAAAACTCACTGAACCCAATGGCAAGGCTCATACTGATTTCAATGAGCTATGAATCAAGCCCTCAACAGAAATAGAAAATGTCTGAGCATCCCTCCCATGGGATCAAATATGACCAATCACACACAAATATAACTTGTTCAAAAGCTTCAGAGGGGTAGCCGAGTTAGTCTGTACAGGATAAACTTAAGAAACAACAAATAGTCTGGTAGCACTTTAAAGACTAACAAAACATGTATGAACAGTCAGGCTATATAGGAAGGAGCACTCACCAAGATTTATGCACACAGCGAGTGACATTCTAGCAGCAAGTCAGAGGATGTCAGAAGTAAGCTTTAATTAAAATTTGACTTTTTCTTTTGCAGTTTTGTAGTTGAGCTTTGTTATGTTTTTGGAAGCATGCATCTACAATCACCTCTTATTTTTTCCATACCTGCTGCTGCTGCCTGAGCACATTTCATTTTGGTAGAGTTTTTATAGAATGAGCATTCCAGTTGCCTTCTTCTACTACCTTGCCAATATAAGAATCATCCGTTAAAGTCATTTTTAATTACTGACATCTTCTTAATCAGGGGTTCATCATTAATTGTCTTCTGTAATTTGGACTCAGCCTTTATCCTTGTGCTGACTCTCAGAACTTCTAACAAACTGACAATGCCACAGGCACAGACTCAGCAAGCCAGTAAGTTCAAAGTCAAAAAAGTAGTGGACTGCTGTTGCAGTGGAAGAAACTGGATTTATGAGCTGATGATGCCCCTATACTCAGCCAATTGCTAGGCTTTCCAGAAAACGAGAGCAAAGCTTTTCATTCTGTTCTTAAAAAACGTGACCGCTTTTTAAAATAGTTGTTTTTGAAAGTTAACAAAAATGTTACAACGTATAAAAATTGTGCCGCCCTTCAGTGAGATACAATGAAACTTTTACACCATATCTGGGGCACCATTCTGTGTTTCAATGATGCTTTCACTTTTTAGATGAATCCCCATCTGCTGATTTTTCTATCATCAGATTTGCAGGTACTTTTTCTTTTCCCCAAGCTTCCAAGTCCGAGCTAGGAAACTATGGGTCTGACTGAACAAAAGCCTAATGAAGTTAATATACTAACTTCAGCTGGCTTTGGAACAAGCCTTAAAGCAGCACTGAGGGCTGAAGTTTGACCACTTTTATCATAATAAGGTACAGTTACTCATTTAAATATTCCCACTACAGTTGGTATGGACTGCTCAGGTGAATACTACTCACCAACCTGAGCTGGGATTCATATGAGGAAAGGGAGGGCAGTAAGAAACAACAAGAAGGGAGAGAAAAAATGGAGTGCAGTGATATACTGGAGAAGAACTAATGCTTCACTTCGTACCTCCCCATGCACCATACCTCACAAAGGACAGATCTCTTGAAATTGCCCACTCCTCTCTATTTGGCTTTTGTTCGTTTCCATTGTGGTATTGTCAAATATCTTCCTGATAGGTTGGAACTTGGCACCCCTTTTACATCTTTTCATCACTGTACAGTACAAAATGAGGTGTAACAGTAGTTCTCTGGTCCTATTGGGTTCCAGAAACAGGGCAGGTGTTAGCCTACCCACTGCTAAAGGAAGCTTCCCCAGCCTTTGGGGAGGATCCAGAAAAGCTAGGAACTCAACTAATTGTGGGGGGACAACCAATAATATAACAGAAACAGGCATGAAAGTCAAAGGAACCTGAAGAAGCAGTTCCTTCATTCTCTGAGTACACAAAAAGATTAATTACCTTAACAGTGGAGCCAAATAATCTGTATCAGAGAATTTGCCTTATTCTCAGAAGATGTGAAATTGGTTCTTCTGAGGGAGTTAGAAGGGGATCTTAAAAAAGAAATTAAAAAACCCAAAAAACCCCAACCCCAAACCAAGTAAAGAATCCCCAAAAATCCAAACACCAGGGAGTGGAATTGGAAACCATGTTTAAAGAGATGCTTATTTCCTCTTTAATCTTATTTTAAAATATAGTGATATCACAAAAACAATGACGGGATGAAACAACAGTTTCTGTGAAAGGGAAAGGACATCCAAGCTTATGAATTTACATTAGAGCCACAGGCAGCTGGACTTTAGCCTAATTAACATAAGAAATAACAGAAAAAAACATGGAATTAATTCACTACAGTATACTGCTGTACACACATTCACAACTGTGTCATACTTTCCAGTGTTCAACAAGGTCAATGATTTCCTAAGCAATTCTCAAATGGAATTCAGTTTCATGATTTCCCTGTGTTTTCCTTACTTTTCAACATGTACTTGACTGAGCAATGACCTTTATTTATTTAAAACAAAACCAAACCTCCCCAAAACTCATGTAGGTACATGACCCATGAAAACAGCCAGTCCCCAGCTAAAGCACAGTGCATCTAAAACCAAAATGACAATTATTTATGCTGACATTTTGGAAGAGATGCCCTGAAGTATATAATTGCCAGAGGACAGCCATCCAGAGGAAAATGTAAGCTGCCAGTATTCACAGCAGGGTCAGTGTGGCTTAATGACAAACTTCTCCCAGCATTCAGCAACATACAGATTATTATGCTGATATGAGGGGAAAAATGCTAGTCTCATGCTATGTTTCTATTACTATAAATGACAAGTTATAACTGGAAGCACTTACAAAATAATATTTCTGTGGGACTGTCTAACTTGGGGCTGTCCTGGAAGAAGGAGAGGATGATGCAAGGTTTTATGTATGAAACTTTATATTAAGTTGTTCTTTCATCTTTTATTTCAATATTGCTTCCAAGTCTTTGCTTCTTCACATTCTGTCAAAATAATCCTCCATCAGCACTTTACAATAAGAGCAAACAATCTTTTTGTTCTCAGTATATCAATATTTAAGGACCCTTTCCACGACTTTTTTCCACTACAGACCCATGGAAAAGATTTATCTTCATAGTATGTGGTGTTTTTCTAATTTATAGACATCATTTGATAGTAGAGGGTTCATATATCTCAGTTGCCAAAATGCACTAATGTCAAGGCCTAAGTCCATTATCAAGCTATCAGAGACTCTAGAGGGTTGTCACAGCATATGATATAAACCTACATGAGTTTAAATGGTTCATGATTTGCAATGGTGGGGCTTGAGATGCCTACAAGTCCATTTTATCTCCCTCTTTGTGAAATATATTCAAACTAGATCACTTACAAAAACACAACCCCTCTTAATTTTCAGAAGCAATAGCTATCTTTTGAAACCAGAGAGAACTACCCATGCCAAGACAAATTCTCATGTGAGCTGTTGCGCAGATATGTCCACACCACTTAACTTAAATATATTTTCCATTTGAAAGGTAGAAACTGTGGATTGCCTTATACTGCGGTTATATACTTCTGATGGATAATCCTTTGTTTATTTTATCAGTATGCTCTTGATGCATCTGGGTTTTTTTTTACGTGCTTGATGGCTCACAAGTAGGTTGCTAGTAATTTGTAACAAGAAGAGAACAAATGCCTAAAAACAACTGCCAATGCAGCAAAAATTTGGTGATGATGGCTAGTCAGGATTTATGGAAATTCAAAATTCTGGTAAAAAGTTCCATCAAATGGTTGAATCTGGCCAATAAATAAACAAATAAATAAATAAATAAAATCACCTTGCTCTAATACTGGCTGAAGAAAAATTCAGAAGTTTCCATTTTCTTTCCAACTAGTTCTAGAGTTGGATGAAATTTTTCTAAAAAAGTCAGTTTAAAATTATGACAAAAAAGAGGGTTTTTTTGTTTGTTTAAAGGATTGTGAATATTTTCTCCACCTCCATTCCCTGATCAGCTCCAGGGGTATGTACTCTAGCTGTTGGCTACGTCATCTGTGAAAACTGTTAACCAGTCTCTTGAGCCATGTCCCAGCTTGGTGGCTTGAAGTACACATATGAAAAGTTGCATTCTGCTACAGAACTCAAAAAGTCCGCCTCTTTCCTTTTGGAATGTCCCTATTGTGCTACAGAAAGTCCCCTTTAAAAAGGAGGAGTTTTTGTGCAAATGCCTACCTTAATGCAATGACAAAGCTGAAATTTTAAACAAAAGTGAGGTGATTGGTTAGAATAAAATAATAATAATAAAAACACACACGCTTACTCATTATGGGGCAGTAGTGTCAATCTCAGCCTACTCTCTCTGCAGTCTACAAATATGAAAGGTGTTAGCAATTAGGTTATGATTTTAATATGCTTTTGCACTTCAAATTGTGCGGGCCACATTTGGAAAGGAGATAATTTATGGTACGAATGAGTTTAATTTAGTTTATATTGGAGTCACTTATTTTCTGAAGAACAGGAAGTGTGTGTGTGTGTGTGTGTGTGTGAGACAGAGACAGAGAGGTGGGAGTGTGGGAAAATGAATGCAGAGAGAGAGAGTTGGGAGTGTGGGAAAATGGATGCAGAGTAATTAGGCAAAGTAACCCAAACTCGTTATTCTTATCAAAGTCCTTGTTCTTCATCTCTTCACCAACCAGAGCTGTCCTTAGTGAATTGGGGTGATTGCTCTAGGCCCTGTGGGCCAGTGAGACTGGCTGATGTGATTGGAGAATCACTTCTGGGACTATTTCCATCCTGGGACCTGCACCTCCATTGGGAGGGCCCTGTCTCTGATACACTTGATAAAATTATGGCCCTCCTTGACATATGCTCACAATCCTGGTGGCAGTGTTTACTCCTCTCTTCTGCTCTGTTCATATAAATATCGTCAGGAAAGTCTGCTGCTTTTTTCATACAAACATCTCCAAAATTGTTCATTCTTTTCCATTGCTACTGCCAAAACTCTTTTCTGGGACCTGATTATTTCTGCCATGATGATTGATAACTGCCATGAACCAGGTCTTTACCATCACAGACTCCCACCTTCCCCCACCTCAATCTATCCAAAATACTGCTGCAGAAATCATTGGCATGCTTCTCTAGTCATGTCCAAACCTCCAAATCCCTTCATTGGCTTCTCTTTGAATTCTATATCAAAGTTAAGCTCCTTGTTCCAGTCTTCAAGACACAGAACATCTTAACTTCTGCCAATTTCTCCAATCTCATCTCCTTCTCCTCTCTGGCATGAGTCCTTTGCTCAGTCCAGTGTGCAAGTAGACTAAAAAAAAAAAATTCACAAAGCTATATCACTGTTGAAAAGTAGCTCTGGAGCATTTATGGCAGGGGTGAGCAAATTCCAGCCCACGGGCTGAATCCAGTCTGCAGGGTTATTCTCTGGCAGGCCCCTTTTCCATGTTTACCTGTAGCTCTGCAGGTATCAGAGGATCGCAGCTCTCGCTGGCCATGAATCACCATTCATGGCCAATGTGAGTGGCCGGAAGTGGCGTCCTGGTCCGCTCACATTGGCTGTGAATGGTGATTCATAGCCAACCAGAGCTGTGATCCTCTGCAGAGGCACAGGTAAACATAGCAGCAGCAGCCTGCCAGGGACTAACCTTGTGGGCTGCCATTTTTTTATTGCCCACCCCTGAGTTATGGCAATCAAGCCTACCTCCTTTGACTCTGACCTTTGCTGTTTCTGAATGATGGAAAAGGGTGATAAACATTTGGGCCCTCTTTTAATAGAGACAGTCAACACCTTTGAAAAAACTCTGCCACCCACCCTAACACATGAATAGTCCAACTAGTACTAAAGAAATCATTATTCAGTACCAGTGACATCACATATTATCAGTCAGGGTCTACAAATCTCCCTTTTGTCAACAAGGTAACAAGGATGCTACCTTAAAATACAACCCCCACACCACCTTTCAGTGTCCTTGACCTCTCTCAATAGCGATAACAGAAACAATGAGGAGTCCTGTGACACCTTAAAGACTAGCATGTCTGCGTCAGTTGACAGGGTAACAAGCTGGTGGTGTCTTATTTCGAATAAGGATTTTTTTAAATGAGGATTTTTTTTAAAAGTCCAGGTTCGGGAGTTATTAAACACTGTATTGGTTCCTCTCTAGGTACCAGGAAGAGTGGAATTTGCTCACCCGTGGACATGACTTCATTCTGTGACCTTCCATAAGAATAACAAAAATATCATTGACAAGTCTAGCTTAGTGCTAAGAACGAACCCCAAAGGCGAAATGGGTTTTCAAACAGCTTCTGACATTAAACTCTGCCCTTGTTCAGATTTAGATTCTAACCCATCCATCTTACTGAAGCCTAACTGTGCTCTTTGAAAACAACTCTGCAGCTTGAAAATGCAGATGAGCTCAGATTTGAGATGGTCAAGATGTTCTATACACGAGGAGAATTAGTAATGGTCTGATTCATTTTTACCATAGGTCCCTGATTCAGCCCAGGTTGCGAATGACAAAGCGCTATTTTAAAAAAAGGGTGAGTAACACTAGTGAGTAACATCAACGGAATATAATCCAGAGGTCTTGCTCCTACATTTCTTACCCAGGCACAGTTCTCACTGAATTTAGCTGGACCCAAAATTATTAGAAACTAGCACTCCCACCCCTAGAAGTAGTTCTTCAGGCTTAATATTGAAGTAACATTACAAGAAGTCTACACTGCTCATGCTCAACCTTTTCTGTGGGTAAGCAGAGAATGTCCGTCTTTAGGGCTGTTGCAGGTGAACTCTTTTCGCTATCATGCATGCACTCCCCCCTACCATACATAAAGAATAAGTCAGTTTGCAATGTACGTGCAATCCAGAATTAAAATATTAATACATTCATAGCTAAATATATGCCTAACCCCCAAATAGGCCATTCAAGGTTGTATGTGCAATGTCCTTGCAAAGGCATTCATAGCTAAATATATGCCTAACCCCCAAATAAGCTATTCAAGGTTGTATGTGCAATGCCTGGATATTTTCTTCTTGTTTGCTAAGAAAATTTCAGTTTTTGGACTCAATTTTATCATCTTAGCTTAAAGGGCACTGAAAATTTTTGGTAGACTGTCTGCATAATAGTAATGTTTTTAAAGTGGTTATTGCACCATTATGTTATTTAGATGCAGTGACAAACCTCGCTGAGGGCCAGGTTACAAACACTTAGAAACTAAAAACACATCTCTGCATTAAAGCTTTATTTTGACAGAGGGTGTCAATTAGGGTACTTGAGAAGAAAATTGTTAATTAACACTCCTCCAAAACAGCATGTGTTCCCTCTTGGACATTATTAACCCACAAATTTAGAGCAATGTCTTTTGAGCGATCATGATTTACAACAGGAGTAGGGAATCTTTTTCGGGTCAAGGGCCACTGACCCACAGAAAAATCAGTTGGGTGGGAGGGTGCTGGGGGCTGGAGTGCCAGCATGGGCTCCCCAGTGCTGCGGGGAGGAGCCTTGAGAATCTGGGGACTGCATCTGGCCCTGGGCCTTAGGTTTCCCACCCCTGATTTACAAGTTTGTATACCATTAATTCTCTGCTATGGGATGCTACTGAGGAGCAGTATGAGCTCTTGGGTGAGCGCAAGAATTGTGTTTGGGGCAGGCCAATAACATGGGCACCAATGAGGAATAATGGCATTAGATCAAATAAACTATAACTCTCTGTTCTGAATATCAAGGTAAACTTCCTGAGAATAAGATCTATTAGTCTGTGCAATAGTTTGACAGGATCCCCGGGGTATAACCTGGAACTGGGTACCACTGTGCCCCCTTAACTCTTCATCCATCCATCCATCCATTGATCTATCCATCCCTCTCTCTCTCATATAGTCATATAAAACTTTGCTAGAGACAAGCAGCAAACCCCTCCAGGTGCTATTATCATTCAGCATAACAGCTTGTGAAACCCTCTCCACCTTATGCACCTAAATTGAATGAATGCTCCCAGAGCTACTCATGAATCACACACAGAGAGAGGTACCAGCCAATTTCTCCCAGCTCCTGAGGCTTGCACTCCAGCACTGTACCATCTTACCATAGTCAGAAGCCTGATTAGTGTAAGTTTATCACCAAGTCTGCCCTTCCCTCAATGTGTGGAGGACATGCTCCAGCCTTTGTAACCTGAGATGAAATTTCTCAAGCACTTCACTAAATCACACTGCCTTGGGAAAAGTATTGAGCAGATTTATTAAGTACAAAAAGATTGATTTTAAGTGATTACAAGTGGTAGATATAAAAGGTCAAATGTTGTTATCAAAGAAAATAAAAGATAAACACACCCTCTACATTTTCTTACTGTACTGGATGTTATAGTTTTAATACACAGGCTTTGCCCTTAAATCTGGAACAGTTTTCCTCTTCTCAGCATTCTTCTTGTCTCCAGTGTAGGTGGGGGAGGAGAAAGGCAGAAGTCAAAAGCATGATGTCACTGTCCCCTATTTTATATGCTTACCTCTGTGTCTGGAAGGCACTTGCCCACTCATGTCCTAGTAGGCTTTGCTGAGTCACTGAATTACAAAGTTCCCCTGGTGAAGCCTTGTGCAACTGTAATTGAATTGCAAATCCCTTGATTACAACTTCCCTGCTGATTAATGGCTGCTGAGCACCCTCCTGGGAATGGTTTGCATTTTTTGTATGTCATTAGCAAACTTCAGCAACAACCATACAGCAAAATCTCACAATGTCTTACACACTAACCAGATACGTATTAGGACAGAACAATTGGTTTCAACAGATCATAGGATATCTTTGTATGGAATATTGTAATCATACACAAATAATGAATATGGGAGTTAAAGGATGCTATTTTCAGGTATGGTATGTCAAAAATAGTCTCCTGGGAGAAATTGTAGAAAGCCAATAGACTGGGCTTTTTAAACCATATGGAACAAAGCACTGAAAAAACAAACGGTAGAGAGTAGTCCTCCGCTGGCCAAGAGATTGACTGCAGGACTTAATTGCCACCTTCAATGCTTGTATGTTATTCATGGGAATACATTTTTATAACAGCTAGAAAGAATTATTGTAAGAACCAGGATTAGAACACAGAAGATTTGTGCTTAGTCCCACCATTGGTTCACTAGCCATAGAGACTCATTGTTGAGCTGGCACTTCCTGTGAGCCACAGTTTACAGCGGCTGCTCAGAAGATGAGTCAGTGGATGGGGACAGTGGTGTGGACTCTGCTCAAAGAGTCCTAGCTACCATTTGACCTTCCTCCTGCCATTGTTTCATGATAGAGCTATTCAGACACAACCAAGAATCACTGTCTCAGTTCAGTGATTACCAGAGCTCATAGACTCATAGACTTTAAGGTCAGAAGGGACCATCAGGATCATCTAGTCTGACCCCCTGCACAATGCAGGCCACAGAATCTCACACACCCACTCCTGGAATAATCCTCTCACCTGTCTATATGTCAGATACTGAAGTCCTCAAATGATGGTTTAAAGACCCCAAAATGCAGAGAATCCTCCAGCAAGTGATCCGTGCCCCATGCTACAGAGGAAGGCGAAAAACCTCCGGGGCCTCAGCCAATCTACCCTGGAGGAAAATTCCTTCCCGACCCCAAATATGGTGATCAGCTGAACCCTGAGCATGTGGGCAAGACTCACCAGGCCAGACACCCAGGAAAAAGTTCTCTATAGTAACTCCTATCATCCCACCATTGGCCTATTTACCACTGATAGTGAAAGGTCACTTAGTTGCCAAGATCATGTTATCCCATCAAACCATCCCCTTCATAAACCCATCTAGCTTAATCTTGAAGCCAGATAGGTCTTTTGCCCCCACTACTTCCCTTGGAAGGCTGTTCCAGAACTTCATTCCTCTAATGGTTAGAAACCTTTGTCTAATTTCGAGTCTGAATTTCCTGATAGCCAGTTTATATCCATTTGTTCTTGTGTCCACATTGATATTGAGCTTAAATAATTCCTCTCCCTCCCTGCTATTTATCCCTCTAATATATTTAAAGAGAGCAATCATATCTCCCTGTTAACCCCCCTGTTAACCCGTCCACAACCCCCTTTAGTGAGGGTTCCACTCTTTTATTGCTGGGGCATACACCCCCTTACACTTCAAGGCGGCTGATCCCCGTAACTACCCTTCCGCCACATGATCTAAGGATATCCAACCCTACTGGCGGGTCACACCGCCCACCTTTGGCCGGCAGAGGAGGGGGCCCGGGCCCTCCCACTCTCCGGGCCCCAACCCAGGGAGATCTCCTCCCTGGTGTGGCAAATGGGGTTGTTACCCCTAAACTCGTTTGCCCGCGGGGTTTGCGGCCCTGCCCTGGGCCACTGCTCTGCTCCGCCGGCCCAGGTCAGTCTGGGAATGCAACCCCCGGGCCGTTTCTGCCTCTGTTCCCACACCTTTGCCACCATGCTCCCCTCCTCTGGGGTGCCAACCTTCCAGCGCTCATCTGGCTTCCTCCTTCCTTCCCGTTCTGGCCGCCCTTTTATGGCGCCGCCTCTGGGGTCGGTGGGTGACATCATGCCCCGCCCCTGTCCTACCCGTTCTCTGCCAGCTGGGGCGTTGCTGCGTCTGACATCCTGCCCTCCGCAGGCCCGACGTCATTGCCCTGCACCCAGTCCCCAGCCGCCGGCGGGCTTGGCGCTCCCGCCGTGGCTTTTCCTGCCCCCGGCGTCCGACCGCCCAGCTCCGGCACCTCTTGTGCCGCTCGGATGCCGGCGCTCGTATTCCCCCTTGGTGCCCCCGACTCGGGGCAGTGGCGAGGTTGCCTCACCTCGCCATACTCCCCTTAGCCTTCTTTTGGTTAAGGTAAACAAGCCAAACTCCTTGAGTCTCCTTTCATAAGACAGGTTTTCCATTCCTCGAATTATCCTAGTGGCCCTTCTTTGTAACTGTTCCAGTTTGAATTCATCCTTCTTAAACATGGGAGACCAGAACTGCACACAGTATTCCAAATGAGGTCTCACCAATGCCTTATAACACAGCACTAACACCTCCTTATCTCTACTGGAAATACCTCGCCTAATGCATCCCAAGACCATATTAGCCTTTTACACGGCCATATCACATTGGTGGCTCATAGTCATCCTGTGATCAACCAGGACTCCGAGGTCCTTCTCCTCTTCTGTGGAGGAAATGGATATAAGCTGGCTAGTAGGAAGTTTAGACTTGAAATTAGACGAAGGTTTCTAATCATTAGAGATCAACCAGGACTCCGAGGTCCTTCTCCTCTTCCGTGGAGGAAATGGATATAAGCTGGCTAGTAGGAAGTTTAGACTTGAAATTAGACGAAGGTTTCTAACCATTAGAGGAGTGAAGTTCTGGAACAGCCTTCCAAGGGAAGTACTGGGGGCAAAAGACCTATCTGGCTTCAAGATTAAGCTAGATGAATTTATGAAGGGGATGGTTTGATGAGATAACATGATCTTGGTAACTAATTGACCTTTCATTATCAGTGGTAAATAGGCCAATGGAGGGATGATAGGAGGTACTATAGAGAACTTTTCCTGGGTGTCTGGCTGGTGAGTCTTGCCCACATGCTCAGGGTTCAGCTGATCGCCATAATTGGGGTCGGGAAGGAATTTTCCTCCAGGGTAGATTGGCAGAGGCCCTGGAGGTTTTTCGCCTTCCTCTGTAGCATGGGGCACAGATCACAGCTGGAGGATTCTCTGCATCTTAGGGTCTTTAAACTATTTGAAAGCTTCAATATCTGAGATATAGGTGAGAGGATTATTCTAGGTGCAGGTGGGTGAGATTCTGTGGCCTGCATTGTGCAGGGGGTCAGACAAGATGATCATAATGGTCCCTTCTGACCTTAAAGTCTATGAGTCTATAATATGGAGTTTATAGAATTTATACCCAAAGACTAACTGAGCGATTTGTATTCACTTGATACGTACAGGATATATAATAACATTTTACTTGTACAGCATTTGGGGTCATAAAGGAAATTCTCATATAACTTCTGAGGCAGATAAATAAATGTTATCAGCCCCAATATTTGTGGGCATGGTAGTTGTCCTGAACCTTTTTATACAGGATACGTCTACACAGCAACTTTATTTCGAAATAACTTTGTCCACATCTACACAGCAGGCAGTTATTTTAGATAATGTTGAAATACTGTCAAGCTGGAGGATTTCTTACTCTGACTCCTGTAACCCTCATTGTACAAGGAGTAGGGGAAGTCAGAGGAAGAGTGCTCTGCTTCAAAATAAGTGCTGTGTAGATGCTCCCAATTTCAAAATGAGGTATTTTGAAATAAGCTATGCAATTGCGTAGCTCAATTTGTGTAGCTTATTTTGAGTTAAGACCTGCAATGTAGACACATCCACACAATGCAATTAGCTATGGCATTGGAATATCTTTTGTTTTCTCAGTACTGAACTTTTACATTTGTAAGAACTATTTCTCTGTACCATGACAGCTGGTATTTTGTCCTCAGAGTCACGACAGCAAGTTAAGAGGGAAGACTTGTTTACCACTTTGCTTTTTCTGATTCTCTGAGGGCTTTACTTCAGTTCTTTCTTGTTTCCCTTAATTTTCTGCTAAGAAGTAAAACTCAGTAACCTCTTGTTACTTATGTAGGTCTTGTGGTATGGTACTGCTCCAGAGGCACTGTACAGACTTAGTTCCTCAGGAGAAAGTCTCTATTCTGCTTCACTTTTCTTTATATTTCTTTATTAGTGATAGTATTAATGGGCTAATCCAAGCTCCTTTTGGAGGGGTTAAAAGAACTTTGGGTTTGACCAAACCTATGTGTACTTTTCCCCAACCCCAAAATGGACAGTTGCTATTTCCCAAGAACCCATAGAAGATGCTACTATGTCCAAGAGGTAGTGGGGGTGGAGCAACCCATTCCCTCAAGTTAGTAATGAGACATAGGCTATGTCTAGACTACAGAGTTTTGTCAGAAAAATGGCTGTTACGTCCACACTGCAAGGACCATAGTCCCATCAATACACAAAAATACTCAACTCCATCGTGGGTTAAAAGCACCACTATCCTGGTGACCCTGCTGTCTGGAGATATCAGCGAGAGTGAATCCAACATGTAAGCTCCTAACACTACCCTCATACAGCATGGATGAAGGCTAACTCCACTCCAGCACTGCTAGCTTTCTGGCGTACCCAAGAAGGTCAGACAAGTTGTTCCTCAATTCACTGGGCAAAAGAATTCATCAAGAGGCTGCAAAAAGAAGCATGGGGTGTGCCCCCAGAAGGCTGAGTGCCCACAGGTGAGCGAGTGCAGCAAGAAATGAATGAGTGTGGACACAACTCAAGTGTTATTTCCCAGGGTGGCTGCTCACTCTTGAGCTAGGCTAAACTAACAGCAACCTAACTGTATGAAACTGAGGTAACTTTTTCGTGAAGCCATGCCCCCATACTGATCCCAAGCAAATTAAAATACAAAACCAGTCACTTTTCAGTGATTTCAAGGGCACCCAATGATGAGCAATCAATATTTCTGTTAAATCAGCCCCGTAGCCCCGCTTTACAATCCAGATGCTAATAAATTATGGGCCAGATTTGCTGATGCTGTTCATCCCTACTTTCCCTGGAAGTGAGGGCCTGGTTCTGAATCACTTCTGTGGCTAATGTAGTGCTGTAGTAGACTAGTGTTTTTGCCCACTACCTCTCCTGGTGAACTTTTTAAGTACACAATCTATTGAAGAACTTGTTAGGGAACAATCCCTTTTTGGAAACTGGTTCACCAGTTATTTTCTGTAAGCTGTTATAATGCACCCAAAGCAAACATACCCTTGTGAGATTAAGAACCTGTGTATAAGTAGCAGCTGGAGTGGAGACAAGGCAGCGGCAGGAACAAAGGCAGCCCTATAATGTGAGGAAGTAGGGTCCTGCTGGCAGATGCATTTTCATGAGGTGTCTGAGTCATCTTATCACATATCTGTTCCACTCATATTCTATAGAGGCACTTAGGGAACTAGATGGCTTGTAATAGCCCAGGGGCTTAGGCTAAATTATACCCCAGGCTTGACCCTCATCTGCATAATAGCAATTCCACAGTTTGAGAGGTTATTATAAGGTTTAATATATAACGTTTTAAAATAACGTTGCTGTTTTGAGGCTCAATGGAAAACTACTCAGTGAACCTACTAAATGTAATTCTACAGTGTGAACAATATGTATGGCACTGATAATGAAAGCTCTGTATTGATGGCCAAGAGGATTTGAAGATGCTAATTTTAAATGCAATTTAGACACGCATTTAAATGTATATCCTGGGTGCATTTCAGCTTGATTGGCAATCTGTAAAGCTGTTATCAGAAGATATGTACAGTGTTGCATACTGCTGAGGGCCTGATCGAACGTTCACTGAAGTCATTGGATCAGGCCCTGGTTGCACACATTTTATGCCCTCCTGCTTGTTGTCACATTGCCTAGTATGAATGCCAGTCTTTGCTCAGACTGCCAAAATAGAGGGCATGTGCCCAGGCTGGTAGCATAAGAATTCACCAAGCCAGTAACAAAAGTGAGCTCGTGTGTCACTCCACTAATTCCCTGCAGTGGCATAGCCACTTGCATGGGTGCTGACTTCAGGTGGGTGGGCAATGATGGAAGCAGGGGTTAAGCCCTGGTACCTTGGCTCTGGCTAGAGTGCTGGGTGGAACGGGGTCAGCCCGCACACCCCAGCCCTGCTCCCTGGCTGCAGCGCAAAACAGGCTGGTGGAGCAGGGCAAGGGCTGGGGCACAAGGAAAGCCTTGGGGACTTGTGTGGGTCGGCCTGGGTGCAAAGTGGGTGGGTCAAGACCCATTGAGGCCCACCCGTGGCTATGTCACTGGTTCACAGAGAGCCACAAAAATAGTCCCGTAATCTCTCCAGCTCTAGGTTACTAGCCAGACAACTGGACTTAGTGACTAAACATTATTAGAACCAAGAGTCACCACACATTAGGTTCTTCCAGTCCCATAGAATCAGACACTCATTCCCAGGTCAACATATATTGTCAGGATCTCACCAAATACCATGCTGCAGCCAATCAGTAAACTAAAAAAGAAGAGCCTTATTAAGGGGTTAAATCAGGGCTGGGCAAGATGCAGCTCGGGGGCCGGATCTGGTCCTCCTAACACTTTGATCTGGCCCGTGGACTGCATCTGGCTGCTTTCTATTTACATCCTTCTGCCTGTGCCACCAAATTTCCAGATAGGGCTGAGGAAGTAGGATCCTAATTAAGTGGCTCCTGGCTGCCATGTTACTCCAGCAGGGACCAGAGCTCTGAACCCTTTAAATAGCAACAATTTAAAGGGTCTGTGACTCGTGGCCCTGCTGCTACAGCATTGCCTGGCAGTAAAGCTAAGCTCGTGGCTCTGGCCCCTGCCGGGATAGCGCTGCGACCAAGAGCCATTTAAATAGCTGCAGCAACCTCGTGCAGCTGCCAGGCAACATGGTAGTAGCTGGACTGGAAGCTAGGAGCCCTTTGCTCTGTTTTTAATTCAAAGCTTCTAGCCCCAGACAACACTGCGGGGAGCTAGTCCCCAGTCCTGCCCCTTCCACACCAGGCCCCACCCCTTCTGGAGATGGAGCCGGCCCATGGCCACATACCAAAATTCATTAAGTGGCCTCCCCATGAAAATTATTGCCCACCCCTAGGTTAAAGGAATAGATTACAATTGATTTCAGAGTCTGAAGTTCTGGATAATACAGTAATGAGAATTCTGCTAGCTTGCAATTCTGCTAGCTTGCTCTGGAGCTCCCAAAAAGATTGGGGGGGGGGGTCATCAGTCCTTTGTTCAAATATTCCTTCTTGTTAGAAAATCACTATCCAGAAAAACGGAGCAAGATTGAAGACAAAGAATGATGTCACAATCTGAAATTCTTCTCTCTTAGTCCAGAGATGTGCATAGAAAATTACTGGCACAAACATGGAATTCTAGGTAACATGCACCTTGCTGAAGCATGAGGTATTTATTGCTTACAGCTCCATGAGGAGTCTTTATTGCTTACATGCTCCATGAGGGTCTTCTAAAAGAGTTGATTCTCCTTACTGGGCCATCAACACATGTCTGGCTAATCTATACATTAATCAACCTTGTGGGCATTACCCAGAAACACAACAGGTCTGAGATAAAAACACATGGCACATATTAATAATTTCAGATACAATTATTACAACTTTGATTATAACTTTTCTGTTGATACTTTACCAGGTGTACTTTGTACAAGACTTACCACATTGTGCAACAGTGCTAATACATTAGTGTAAACATGATCACTTTCTTTTATGTAGCGCATCATATCTATACACACCAAATTGTCACATTCAAAATCTATTAGCTATGTACATAGGATAAGACACAAAAAGTGCACTTGAAATTGTGTGACAAACTGACAATCCAGACATTGTACATTTGAGAATTAACATCATGATTAGAATGGCAAGATACAACTATTAAGTCAACAGATTAGCCAGGATGCGTCTACACTGCACCTGTAGCTCGAAATAAGCAATGTGATTTGAGCTATGCAAATTGCGTTGCTTATTTCAAGCCAATTTCGAAATAGCTTATTTCTACACAGCACTTATTTCACAATAAGTTGCTATTCCAAAATGTCCCTTACTCCTCCTGGAATGAGGTTTACAGGGACGTTGGAATAGAGAGCACGTTATATTTAAAAATAACAGGCATGCTCAAAAGACACAGAATAGCTATTTCAGGATACCTCCAGTATCCGAAAATAGCACTGCTGTGTAGACGTAGCCTAAGTGACCGCTAGCTATGTGTGGACCCCCTTTAATGTGAAGCAAGTACTTGACTTCGATCTATATACTTTCACCTGCAGTTGTAATGATTCCATAGTATCTGACAATATAGATGTCATTCAGAAGGTAAACTTTCTAGTCTTGCATTTATATTTCTCTCAGAGTCAGTTTGGCAGAAAAAGTGTTCTTATTAGCTGAACATACTATCCAGGAGGTCACCGTGGTGACTTCTTCAGCATCCAGAAGTCCACTAGCTATGCAATACACTCAATGTTACTTATGCAGCGCTAGCTACTTCACTGAAATCCCCTGTTGTAGCATTTCAGTTGTACTGATACAGAGCTGTCTCAATCAAGTTCAGTCCAATTGCTATTAGAGTAGCTGTACAAAAGTGTATCAGTGTAGCCTGTTGAATGGAGATGTGCTAAGACACTGAAAACTGCAATTCCAGTTCTCTGGACACAGGGGAATTACCTGTCTGGCCAAAAGCAGAAAAGGTAATGACCTTCTATAGCTCTCTGATGAGAAGGATTTATTATATGCATTACAGTAGTACCTCCAGGCTCCCAGTCAAGAAGTAGACCTCATTGTTCAAAGCACTTTATAATCATTTAGTAAGAGTTATTGCCTAGGGGCTTCTTCTAAAGTCTACTGAAGTCAATGGAAATTCTCCCATTGATTTAAATGGAACAGGCCCTTGAACTTAAATTTCAATGGACAGGAGAGACAAATCACTGGGGAAAGGAAATAATATCCCCATTTTTCAGATGTGGAAACTAAGGCACAGAGCAATTAAGTGTGCCCAAGGTCAGACAGGGCTTGTCTTTATGCAAGTGTTAACTCGAGTGTTTCTACTATCTCAAGTCCTTTACACACACCAATCCTTTAATTAGACTATAGTGGGGATTTTGACTCAAGTTGACATATAGACTAATGCTGGTGTTAGCATAACTCATCAGCTGCTAACACCCTGCAGTGCAGACACAGGTTAGCTCCAGGCATAGGTGCCAATTTCTCCTCTAGACGGGGGGGGGGTGCTCAAACCTCCCTTTGCCCCAGGCGCCAACCCCCCCCACCCCATCTCCCACCCTGCCTCTTCCTGTTCCACCTCCATTCCACTCTCTTCCCCCAAGCTCCCGTCCCAGACCTGCCTCTTCCCCCACATGCTCTCAGTCCCCACTCTTCTCCTTCCTGAATGCCATAAAACTGCTGTTCACTGTGGGTGGGCGGGAGGGGAAGGAGTTGGTTAGCAGGGCCATTAGCAAATGAGAGGAGCTGGGAGGAGGGGGACAGAGGGAGAGCTTGGCTGATGACAGGTGCTGAACACCCACTCATTTTTTCTTGTGGGTGCTGTAGCCCCAGAGCACCCGTGGAGCAAGTGTCTATGGCTCCGTGTAAATGCCACTAGCCCTCCCACAATTCCCTCCCTGTGTCCAGAAAGAACAATCAAGTTCTCCCACTATGTATTGGTAAAGAATCCACAGAGTGGCTCAGCTGACTGGAGCATAAAGAACCTGGGGATATGTTTTGAGAAGTCTTAGTGCCACACACAAGCAACACAGTTGCTTCAAGTATTCTTTCACACTGTGGCTGTTCTCACTTGAGCTAGGCTGACACTATAAAAATAAATCAAATTAACTGTTCAGTAAAGACATATCTCAGGGAGTATGTAGTAGAGCAGGCAATGAATCTCAGATTGCCCGAAATTCAGGCATCCAAGTGGCCCTTACACTTCTCTCCCAGGTTACCAGGGCACTGATTGGGATTTCCCTACACCTCCCTGAACTTCTTCCACCCACTCCTACTGACCAATTAGTTTTATGCAGTAAACCTTCAGATGCCATGTTGGTACAAGTGATGTATCTATGTTCTAACACCATAACACACAAATACTGCTACCTACTAAAGAAAGTGTCTCCACAGCTTAAAAGCAGAGCCTGATATCTGTCAGTCAAACTTTTTCTATTTCCTGAAGTTACAAAAGATGGCTATAAGGTGCATCTCTCTCATTAAACAAAAAAAGCTTACAGAGAAGGAAAGTTTCCTTCTGCTACAATTGGTAAAACTGAAGGAGCTTGGTATTCCAGACCAATCTGGAAATTCAATGCTGACAAACTGTGTGAAAAGGCTGCAAAGCACAAAGCCTCTGGACTGCATCAACATGCAGGAAACCGTATCAGCCAATTACTGTCAAAGCCTATTTTAGAAATACTAAATGAGGCTGTTAAGAATGCTGAAGACATAACACAGTTTATGTAATCAAACATGACTGACAAAGTTCTTTCTATTTAAGCAAAAGATACCACATGCTATAAACTGGAGGTCAACATTAAGTAGTTAATGATTAATCCTGAAGTTGAACACTGATTCTGAACAAGACCAGCAAATGCTCACAATCTTTCTGCAAGAAACTTGACTAGTTAGAAGCATGTAGTGCAACAGTGAAGGACTCAACAGTTGAAAGGGAAGAACTGTATCACCACAATAAAAAAAATGCATATATAGTTGAATGTGCCAATATGCATTTGTGCATTCAAATATTAAGTCATTGTGTACATTATCTTGATGTCCGTGGTGGGCTAGTTGATGCATTTGAAGATAGTCTGATTTTAAAGGAGACATTGGTGGCATCTGTGACAACCATATCTTAGAAGAGTTAAATTGGACCCCAAATTTCTTTGGAAGACATGGTGGAGTACATATGATGCTCAGAAAACAATGTAACCCTAATCTCTCCTATACATACTGCACAGGCCATTCTCGCTAAACTAGCAAGAGCTGCTAACTGTACATTAAGGTCTTAGTTATAACCTTTTTTCCAACAAGAGTCCAAAAAGACGGAATGTTCTGGAAAAAATAGGAGATGCTCTGTAACTCCTTGTTCAACAAGGAAAAGTGCAGCGTTCTGCACTTAGGACAGAAGACCATGTACTTCTGCAGGCTGGGGACCAACTAGCTAAGTGGCTGTTCTGCAGAAAAGGACCTGGGCTTACAGTAGATGAGAAACTAGATATGAATCAACTGAGCACCCTCATTGCCAAGAAGGCTAATGGTATATTGGGCTGCATTAGTAAGAGCATTGCCAACAGATTGAGGGAACTGATTATTTCCTCTCTATTTGGCACTGGTGAGGCCACATCTGGAGTATTGCATTCACTTTTGTTCCCCGCCCCCACTGCATAAAGGATGTAGACAAATTGGAGAGAGTCCAGCAGACGGCAACAAAAATGATTAGGGGGCTGGGACACATGTCTTGTGTGGAGAGAATGAGGGAACTGGGCTTATTTAGTTGCAGAAAAGAAGAGTGAAGAGCGATTTGATAGCAGCCTTCACCTACATGAAGGTGGGAGAGGGAGACAGTTCAAAGAGGAGAGAGGGAGGCTGTTCTCAGTGGCGACAAATGACAGACGGAGAAGCAATAGTCTCAAGTTGCAGTGGGGGAGGTCTAGCTTGGATATTAGGAAAAACTATTTCATTGGGAGGACGGTGAAGCACTGGAATGGGTTACCTAGGGAGGTGGTGGAATCTCTATCCCTAGAGGTTTTTAAGTCCCAGCTTGACAAAGCCCTGGCTGGGAAATTTTATTTGGGGTTTGTCCTGCTCTGAGGAGGGTGGTAGACTAGAGGACCTCCTGAGTTCTCTTCCAACCCCAATCTTTTATGATTCTATAACTGAAGTTCAAATTAGTCCAAGTTAGGAAGACCTGCTGGCTTTTTCATGAATGTTCCTTGGTTGTTTCCATGCAATTATCACAGCCAGTATTACTGCCTTTGGAAAGCATCTACTAAGGTGGGATAGATCTAAACAGTGAGGTTGATGGACTACTTTTGCTCCTATGTTCAGAGAAGACAATTGACATTTTCTCTCTTGTAAGACTACAGTTGAAATCACTTGGGTCATTAAAAAGTCTCATCCAGGCATCTGCTACATTAGTAGATCTTTGTCCACCAATAGGAGCTCTCTTTCTCTCTGACCCACTATATTCATTGAAAAGGTACTTGGAGAATATCACTGTGCCTCAGTGGTATTCTCATTTGTGACCCAGATTTGGGACAAACTGCTGGGAAATAGAGCAGACTCACTCCTAAACTGGTGGTTGTTTCCCCATAACGTATAACAAACCAATATCAAAAGTCTTTCTGAGAACACTGGCTAACAGGACGTCAAACGTGTAATCTGCTTAAGAATCTCAGCTCTTCTTTCAACAGCCATATACTAGATTTAATGATGAGTGATTATTTAAAACCAATTTAATCAAAAATAAAAGGCTTCAATGGACCAGCCACATACCCAGGTCAATGTACAAGACTCACATCATAGGTAAAAACTTTCTTGATTTCCCTGTTGGTGCATGACTCCTTCCGTGCCATCCCCTCCTCTGAGGCCCCATCCTGCCTCTTCCCCCCACACTCTTACTCTCTCCTTTTCCCTGCCAAATGGGCAGTGGTGGCCCGTCAATACAGGTGACCTAGGAGGTCGCCTAGGGTGCCAAGAAAAATGGCCGTTGAGGGCTTTGGAGGTGGGGGCGCCGAATGCGCGCCTTGCCTAGGGCTCCAGTTGCCGGCAGCTCCTGCAAATGGGCACCACCTCTTTCTGTCCCTGCTTCTGCCCCTCCCCCTCCCCCTGTTGAACAGCTGATCAGTAGTATGTGGCAGGTGCTGGGGGAGAGGGGGAGGAAAGACACACAGGTCTTTCCAGAGTGTTTGGGGACCCACTATTTTAACCTCATGAGTGCCCCAGCTCCAGATCACCGACTTAGTCAGTACCTATAGCCTCAGGCAGAAGGGGTAGGATCCCCCCAACCCTTCAGTGCCATCAGGGCTGCAAAGCTGCCTGGCTCTGGGGGCAGCATTGTTGCCAGCAGCTATGGGGAAATAAAGGATTACTTTATATTACAAATAATAGGGGGGAGGGGCGGATGACAAATTCTGTCAATGGTCATGGGGTTTGGCTGAAAAATGTTTCATACCACTGGCAGAGGCAACTCCCTACTCAATGTTGGCTTTTGTGGATCCCATTTGTCGGTTCCCATGCATTGCAGAGGGAGCTAGGATGCCTGACTGTGAGCTGTGTACTCAAGTGGGTGGCACAGTATTTATATCCCTTTGTAGATTTGGCTTCATCCCAGACCTCTGTTATTGTAATATGGTTCCAGTAGTTATTAGCAGCTATTTTTACTGTATTTATAAGTGTTGTGTATGGTGCCTAAAGAAATGGCAACACTGAATAGGAGTAAAATTCATCCCTGTACAGAAGGCCAGTACAAGACACAAGGTACCATTTAAATAGGACAGTTTTCACAGGGATATATTTCTCATTAGAAAACTATTAGATCTACTAGCCCATATTTAATGAAAAACTGCACATTTCTTATCTCCCTCTTTCCAACCGTAGTGTATTATCTTTGTCATGTTGTCTTTATTTAAAAGGTACCATACTGTGGAAACAAATATTTGGACAAAAAAAACGAGCTGCATATGTTGTTTAGAAAGAATTACAGAGACTTCTACTTCCCAAGGGTGAAACACTATCAGACTCACAGAAATATATGACTGTCTTCATCTCACGTTGCCTAATTGAAAATATATTCTAGCACAAGCGTAAATTCATCTCCAGTCACTTTCACAGTGATCTCCATTACAGTCTGTATTTCCAGACAGTGAGTCATGATTTGCCTCGGCCAGTTGAAACCACATTTAGGCATTTTCAAATCTGACCTTTCCATATTGTGGCAAATGAACCACAATCACCTCACACCTCCTTCAATTGGTTGCCTATTTGTATTTGTTGTGCTTTAGTAAACATATCAATCTGTGTTTCTAAATTCTGCTTTCCAACCCACCATAGGTTTTCCCCTGCTGGGTGTAATAAAACCCACAATGGGGATTAAAAGGAAATGAAAAAAAGTTAGAAGAGAACACAAATAATGGTTGAAAATATAAACACATTTGTTAGCTACTGTTCCTCTACTGTTGCATAGTGCTGAGGAATTGCTCAGTCGTATTGTGCCACTAGGTGCCCATCAACCCTCAGGAACACTACACACTTCAAAAAACTGCAGGTGTTTTAATTTAGAAAAATATTTTAGCACCAGGATGTCAGATACTTTTGTCTTTCGTTGACAGAAAAACAAAACTGTTCTGCAAAGAGATTGGAGTGAAACAGTTACGGTTCAAGGAGAAGCCACTCTAAACTTCAAATACTCCCATTTCATCTTGCCTTTAGTGTTAGGTGTTGTTGTAAAGATAAGTGCTGCAGGCCAGTGGGCAACAGGAAGACATTAAGGAAAATTAGTTTTGTTTAGCTTATGGTTTTCCACATATTTTTAACAGAGGCAGAAGAGGGAAGTTGGGATAAGTACCGGTAGCTACTTTTAGCCCTGGCCCAATCACCTAGGTTCCTACTTGCTCCCTGGCTTGATCCTGGGTGCCGCAGTAGGTGCTGCAGATACTCTGGGTCTTGCTCATTCCTTGGCCCCCGGCAGCTGCAGGATCCCAATGAGAGTGGCCTGATTGAAATGGTTTGACACATGTGAGAGTGGAAGCACAGACCCTGCCCCACCATATTTCCTTTGTGAGGATGCTAGCCCCCCCTGCTCCCACCCCTGGATTTTAAGGCCAGAATGGATTATTTTGGTCACCTCATTTGACTTCCTGCATGACGCAGGCCATAGAATTTTACCCAGTGTTTGAAACCACAATTCTTGGCTGAGCTACAGCACATTTTAGAATGTTGCCTCGCTCTACAGCATTAGCCCAAATTGGGTATAATGAGTTAATCTCATATGAGGACCTGCATATTTGTACATGCAAACAACAGTTTTGCACATGGAAGTCACTGAATTCTGTGTTTGACTTTCTATTTGCATACAGACATGGCAGAGTGGTGGGGATCAGGGAATGGGTAGTAGGGTTGTACAGTTATGACACTGTTTTCTCCATGGGATCCCCAGGTGTATTTGCAAAAACTGCAAACAGCCTCATTAAGAGCACATATCATGGTTTTCCCTTTACCAAAATGCCAAGTTGCTCCAGTTTCCTGATGGAAATTCATGCTGTCATGGAGCATGATCATGACATTCTGCAGCGGGATATGGTAGATGTGGATTCTATTCCTGGCTCTGACAGTGGGCTGCTATGAGATTTTGGTCAAGTCACATCCCCTCAATGTGCCTTAGTTTCTCCATCTGTAAAATGAGGATAATGATACTGAGCTGTTTTGCAAAGTCATTGAGCTCTACTAATGAAACATGAAATAATAAACTAAATAATAGTTTTATGATAGATGGGCAATTCCAGTCAGGACAAACCTAAGTCCATGATAAGCTAAAGATTAAGTTGTGTTACAGGCAAAGGCACTTTCATTCTAAATCTCTGATTTCAGTCACCTGTGCTCATTGGATTCCGCCACTTTGAGCTCCAAAATATTATGCACCTGTTTTCCTTCTCCTTCTCTCCCCCCCCCCCCCCCCCGCAAAAAAGTATGTGTCAGGAATCAGCACAGAGATTGCCTCTAATAGGATCTCAAGTTTTCCTGTACATCCTTTAGCTCCCTGAAGCATCTAACTCCAGTACCCTGCCTCACTAAGGATGCACATCTAAAAGCCATTGAACTGGAGATGGTAAAGTTAGTAGAAAAATGTATCTGCTAACCAGTGATTCATGATTCACATAGAATTTGTGCACTTTTAAGTCTGGTGTTTTGCACATATTCGCTAAGCTGCTACAACTTCACAGTTAACTGCCTCAACTCCTGGCTTGCACCTACCAATAGTGATGCTTCTGGCTGAAAAGAAAATCAAGCAGATGGTCACAAAGTAATGAAGATACATATATTGCAGAGGTGATTATGTCAATAAAGATGTACTGGAGCACCATGAGAACGAAAACCTGGTAAGCATGCAGAGGTGATCTAATACTAGGAGGTGCTCCATATATATTTAAGGGCAGTAAAAAACTGGATGATAGGATAATGCATTATTTGAGAAATGGCATGGGCTCATGGAACTAAAGATTTTTGTTATGAACAAACACAAAATTTGCCTTCACTTGGTCAATTTGACTTTTGAATGCTTAACTGTGCAAACATGCTATTCTCTTAATATACCTTCCGGTAGGTAACAGAAAATGAATTCTTGCAGAAGCCTATGAGATGTACAGAGAGGACACAAGCTCCATACAAGGTAAACCAAAGGCTGAAAGTAAGATCTGGTTTCTACTTTGCTCTGGCAATCCGAGTTGGGCAAGTCACTCTGTCACCTTTTACTCACATTGAATTGTAGCCACCTTGAGCTGATTGGTTGCAATGGACTGACTCGTAGAGTGACTGTCTGAATGAACATTTAGTTGTTGACAAGTTGCAGTGTCAGTCTGGCCCACGCTAGCCTGTTTCACACAGAGTAAGTCTACACCGCAGTGAAACACCTCTGATTGGTCTGGGCCAGCTAACTCAGGCTAAGGGGCTTGGTCTAAGGAGCTGTTTCACTGTGGTGCAGATGTTCAGGCTTGAGCTAGAGTCTGGGCTCTTGTACCTTGTGAGGTGGGAGGGTCTCCCCAAGGGCTCAGGCTGGATAGCTGAGGCCCTCCCACTGCACAGGTTCTTCCAGCCTGGGCTCCAGCCCAACCTCAAATGTCTACACTACAGTTAAACAGTCCCTGAGTCACAAGTTGGCCACCAATTTTAATTGCAGTGTATCTTAATCATAAGTGTCTGTGTGGCACCTGCTAGCAAGCACTAAAAGTTCCCTCTGTGCTTTAATCTACTCCTGTTTCAAGGGTTTCAAAGAGCTTCCACTGAACTGGAGAAAGCATATTAAAAATTGGCTCTGTTTTTTCTGTGTCTCAGTTCTCAATCAGTAAAATGGGAATGTAACCCTTCTAGCAGGTGGAACTAGCAGCAACAAAGACCAGGTTCCATATCTAGGGGTTCCTTTTATATAATACAGCACAGAACAGATTCAAGTCCCTAGCAAGTAAACTGGGAAAATTATACACCATCCCAGAGTACCTCTGAGAGGCAATAACTCCCCAGTTGCAAGCACAGAATTTGAGTATAGAAAAGAAACTTTTAATGAAAGGAGGGAAGTCAACCAACATCAAGGGTAGAAAATTTGCCACAAGCAATATTCATAAACAAATATTTGAGCAGGACACCCAACCCAGAGTGTGTGGGGCAGAGTCCTCTGCCTCATGTTCTACAACCAGAAGTTCCTGTCAGGTCCACCCCTACCAATGCTGGTGCCCAACACAGCCCAAGCATCTGCATCCTGCCCCATAGGGTGGCCAGCCTCTTTGCAGGGAGGGCTGTGTGGGGGCACAAGCTACAGAGGCATGTGAGGCTCATCTAACAGACTCAAGGGAGCAGGTGGCAAGTAGCTGCCGATGGGCCATAGGGCTCAGGAGGAGCAAGGGAAGGCCTCACAGCTGGCTGGAGGGAAGTGGCTGTTTCCACTTCCACTGGCAAAACTGCTGCTTCTCTCCAGCCAGCTGTGTGGCCTCTCCCTTCTCCTTCTGAGTCCTCCAGCCTGCACTCACACTGCTCACCACCACCAGGTGAGCAGTGGCTGGGCACAGCCTGAGATGAGAAGTAGCCAAGGGATGGGGCTGGTGGCCAGAGCCAATGTGGAACCTGCAGGCATATACCCAGCACACAGCTGCCTAGAATAGCATGAAATTTGGGACAAATTGTTACCCCAAATTTCGTGGTGCCCTACGCAGCTGCATATTTTGCATATTAGTAGGGATGGCCCTGGTTCCTTTACTGTGCCCCTGTCTGCTCCCTCACCTTCCCCATTCACAGTGTCTTTGGTCAGTGTGGATCCAGGGTTGAGAGGTGCATCACCTCCCACCTGAGGAAATAAGGCACTTTGCTTGCTCTACCATCTGAGCACTACCTCTGACAAGCCTCCCCGCCAGCCACTGTTCCTTACTGTTTCCCCAGCTACTTGTTCCTCCCTGCTAACTGCCTCCTTGACAGCCAACTGTGAGTCACCTGCCTCTCTCTGCTGTGTCCTCTTAGTAATAGCTCTTTGCACTGCCCCATCTCAAGTGATTTCAGCTCTCAGTTGAGCACTTTAAAGTAACAAAGGCTCCTAAGGGAGCTGATGTAGTGTTATCTTCGAACAGTGGAGAGGAACAGGTTAAACCAGAATGGGGACCCTTAGGGAGAGTCCACACCTTCTGGCAGGGACACCTGTCCCCACTCCTTTTACTTTCATAAGGTTCTGGCACTGGAACCCCTCACTTAATGAGGTCCTTGAAACTGAGGGTGATCCCCTCGTTTAACATAAGAACAGCCATACTGGGTCAGGCCAAAGGTCCATCTAGCCCAGTATGCTGTCTGCTGGCAGCAACCGATACCAGGTTCCCCAGAGGGCATGAACAGAAGCTGCAATCCTCTAGTGATCCATCCCTTGTCACCCATTCCCAGCTTCTGACATACAGAGACTAGGGACACCATCCCTGCCCATCCTGGCTAACAGCCACTGATGAACCTACCCTCCAATAATTTATCTAGCTCTTTTTTGAACAGGGACAAGGTAAGCACAGTTCTGCTCCCCTTTATTCATACAATAAAAACAACAACATTGATAACAGCATTTTACTACCCCTGTATTCAGTACTTGGTTATTTGTAACCCAATACCAGCCAAAATTGATCACTTTGAGCAACACCACTTTATGTGCTGGATTGATAAACTGAGTAGGTGTGCTCATGTAAATACAGTGAGCTCTGGCAGTCTCTCCCCTCCTAGCTATCTGTCAGGGGAGAGTTCATTCAGACTCTTCTTACAGGGATAATAGTTTCTTCCAAAGTGCTATTCAGGAAGAATTTAATAATACTGATAGAGACCACTGAAAGATCTCCTGAAAGCACAGTATTATCTCAAAATAAAAGAGAAAAATGAATATTTATTTTATGTCATGATGACCTGGGAGATGTCAGACTTTACCCTCATCTGATAGTTGAGATTGGCACATGGGACAGGACTTAAAAATCATACAGAAATATTGAATTTATAAGACATTCAGATTAAAAAGGAGCACATAGTTTTGGACAGTTCTTGAAGCACCACAGTGGAAAAGTACATTAACTAAAGACTCACATACTATTGCAATTTTTTGAGCATGTATTTTTCTTCTACTTGACAGACTATCTTAGCTCTGAAGAATGTCTATATACCCAGGTACTGTAGCATGACGACAAGCAGTGAATCAGATTTCTTTGTCTTGCTTTACCAGTGAACATTTTAATCACAGTTTCAGAATTAATCTTTTCTTTATAAACCTTGTGGATGACACAACAGCATTGAAACGTGAATGAAGGCAAACAAGTAGAGTGGTTGCAAAATACCTAGTGTGAAATGTGTTTAGAAACTTAAAAAATAGGGTGCTGGAGGGGGCAGGGTAAACTGCATTAAAAGGCCACATCACTAGTTTTCACAAACTAAAGAGTTCCATGAATCCAATGCAGCAGGTAAACAAACAAACAAACAAACAAACAAACAAACAAACAAACAAGGAATGAGTCATCAAATACTCTCTTGTAAGCTTGGATTTTTGCACACATGTAAGCATGAGTGGGGGGTTGATGACTCGTGGAAAACATCTACCTCACACAATAGTTCCTGCTATAAGAAAGTCACCACACACATTCTAAGAGTGAAGGATAGCAAAGGAGAATTAATATTTCCTTTGCAAAGGTCAATCTGTTAGTGACATCCTGAGACACATTAAGCAATGTAAAATCTATCAAAAATAAAATAGGCCATACATTTTTCATTCAAGCAGAAATGCTCTTGTGTGATCTGAGGAAGGAAAAGTGGTCCACTTCATCTAGTCAAGGGTAGGTGGGAGGGAAATCGGAAATTTAAATATTGCAAGGCAGTTATTCAAAACTAAGTTTTGTTTTATAATCAAAATCTTTAAGAGCATATTTTTTCCATTACTCACACTATATCAGATGGCTAGATCAAGCTTTTAATGAAGATATCATGAGGGATCCTTCTTTTCACTGAACCTCTGCTACATTTTTAAGTCTTGCACCTTTTTAAAGGTTTTATAGTACCTAGTTAAAAATACATATGCTACTCCTAACTTCAAGTTGGGATAAAAATCTACTCTAAGGGCTTACCTTCACTTCTGGGAAGATTGGCACTCTGGAGGTCGATATTTTGGTGTTTGATTTAGCTGATCTGGTAAGGACCCCCTAAATCAAATGCTGCGGGAGTCTCTGTCAACCCTGGTACTCCTTGCAGTCACAAGGAATAAAGGAAGTCAATAGGAGAGTTTCTCTCATTGGCTACGTCTAGACTTCAGGCTTCTTTCGGAAGAAGCTTTTCCGGAAGAGATCTTCCTAAAAAACTTCTTCCAAAAGAGCGTGTCCACACTGCCAAAGCACAGATTGCTTTTTCGACAGATAGCGTCCAAGTTGTGATTACTATGGACAGAGTGGCCACCAGGGCAACTGTGCTTTTTCCTCTTTTTTTTTTGAAAGAACTCCCTCTTCCCTGTCCACACACACCTTTTTCCAAAAGAGCTCTTTTGGAAAAAAGCTTCTTCCTCATAGAAAGAGGAAAAACCCCCTCTGTTCTTTCAATTTTTTGCAGTGTGGACGTAAGTGAAGTTTTTTCGGAAAAACAGCTGTTTTTCAAAAAAATCTGTAGTGCAGACATAACTACCATGGGGCCACCCCAGAAAATCGATGCAAGGTATTTCAATTCCAGCTACCCAATTCATATAGCTGGAGTTGTGTATCTTGCATTGATTTTCTCCACTAGTGTAGACCTGGCCTCAGAAGTGCCTTCCTGTAACACCCCCTTCCCTCCCAAAAAAAGCAGTGAAGATAATAGACAGGGCCAATTTCAGCTTACAGATTGTAGACTAAACCTTTTGAGAGGCTATTGCACAGAAAAGAACACAGGGGAAGATTGACAAAGACAATACTCATCTGCGCAGAGTGATGCACTTAAGTCACCTGTTGGCTAAGTTTGAGAGACTGTAGTGGGAATTCAGTATGCATCAGTTTTGCAGGGACTGACCTTCCACATGTTTTATTGGATAGAAAACACTAATCTAATTAAACAAATGGTCCATATGGTATTTTTGTCCCAGCACAGCATTTTTTAGGATTGAATACTTTCCAACATTTACAATAGCTTTCCACCCACATCTCCCTAAAGATTTTTAAAAATTAATTTATGATTAAGAGAATGACAAGTATTTATGATACTGTTTCCTGTAAAATAAGCATTGTACATTTGGTTTGTCTCAATACTATCACATTATTAAGTCATAAACAAACAAGCCCAGCTTTGTGTATATGTGCGATGACATGACCAAATCATTCAAGTCTTGTAATTTGTCATGACTCGTGATATTTAAATAAAAGAAGCAGTTTATTACCTGTCTAATGTATTCTAAGGTAGGAAGTGGAGCCTAGAGGATAGAGCCCTAGACTGGGATTCAAGAGCTCTCTCTCAGCTTCTCAGTGACACTGGGTAAGACATTTCCTCTGCTGGTACCTCAGTTTCCATATCTGTAAAATGGGGATAATCTTTTGTAAAGTGCTTTGAGAGGTATTGACAAAGTGTACTCAAAGCTAGGTACACTACAAGCAGAAACTTGTGGTCCTGCAACCTTGAGTCACTCTAATAGTCCTCTCGAATTAATGAGATTTACTCAGGTAAGTATGGGTTTCAACAGGACTAGGCCCTACTTTCTGTCTGGGCTACAATCAACTAATGACATTGACTCTGGCTTTTTAGATAGCCTCCACTTTCAAAAATTGCTGTTAGGTACCCTGACTACAACAACAATCTCTACCACCACCCAAACTACCATTCATAGCAAATGAAAGAAGGAGGGGCAATGGAGTGAGGCAGGACCTCAGAGAGGGAGTGGAGCAAGTGTGTTCAATTTTATCTGGTCAGAACGTGGGCAACTCTTGAGCCATTCATGCTTTCTACTTGTATGGACTTCACTAATGTAATATATGAGCACCTCAGCATCTTTACTGCATTCATTCTCACAATTGCCACACGAAGTAGGGAAGTTCTACTATCCTCATTTTACAGGTGGGATTGGAGGCAGAGAAATTAAAGTCACACAGGGTAGGAGAACATGGAATTAAATTCCAGACTCATGAGACATCCCCCCTTCTCCTTGTACCTTACCCACAAGACCATTCATTCCTCTCAAATAATGACAGTGATCTTGTATCTGTCATACATATGGCAGACAGGCAAGTGTTATGTTGAGAAGTATTGCGCAGTGATTATGGTTAACTTTACACTTACTTTCTTACCATGAGCAGCTAAGTCACATATTGACCAAATGAAAATTACGCTTCTCCCTTTGTCTACACACACAAATATATTCTCAATTTTTTTCTCCCCAAAGTTTTCCCCATTGTCAAAGTTAACCAGTAAAATGCTGATGCCTCTCAGAAAGCTCTGGAAATTATTATATTTAAGGGAAAATCTTAGCCATCTCATTATTATGAAGGGCCTGGGTGGATCCTTTTCTGATTTTTGTTTGAATTAATGTCCAACCATCTTTTGTGAAACCCTCTTTGTTTTGTAAGGCTTAAAGCAAATTGAAATTAGCTTCTGTGATAGCTGGCACATGGAAGCTCACCAAGAAAATGGTTCTTTAAAAAAAAAAACAAACTGAAGTGGAATCTAGAGTGCAAAGTATATTTTATACTTGATACTGTGCTTTGCTGTGATATTTATCTTCTTGGCTACAGTACCTTGCTCAAAAGTTGGCCTCACAGTTGTGAAGATAAATGCAAGTGAACAATAATCCATCATGCATTCTTTCTTTAGATATACAGTACAGACACAGAGACGTTGTGCACACTTTGCTGACAAAGGAGAATTTGAGAACAGGTATTGAGAACACTTATTTCATCTGAAACCTGCACAGACTCTAAGCAGCAATGGCAGAAAATAGCTCTCACCAAAATGCAAAGGGCGAGACCTTGAGACCAGCAACATTTTCAGTGTGGGATCCACAGGAATTGCTTGCCCCACACGGGCTGCATATCTGCACATGCTTGGACTGAAGTGACTGCCCTTCATGTGGGTCTTAAATGGCTGATGATCTTCCTTCAACCTGACTGTCATGTGTATACTGCAATCAAGCAAAGGCTCCTGATGTCAAAGGAGGCTGTGCACATGCAGCCAGTGTCCTCCACAGAGGGCCAGGACCCAGACAAGGGAGGGAATGAATGGAGTGTGCAGCCCAAGTGTGTACTGTCCCTTTCTGACAACATCAAAGTGGAACTAGCTCATTCAAGGAGAAGAAACAGGAGTTTAATAGGGCAATTCAGTTCCCATCACATCAGCCGGGGGAATTTGCAGTATCAGAGAAAAGGTTTTTAAGTAGGAAATCACCTCAAAACTCTTTTCTCTACGTGTCAAAACACATTATATTATGCACAACTGTAATATCTCCTCCCCCTCACCTCCACTCCATCATGCATCACCACTATTTGAATGTTAAGTCTTCACCATTACAGCACAAATTATTGCTACTGAATTGACAACATTAGCTGGCAGCAATTATCCTGGGTAAACAAGCTACTAAAAGAGATACAAAACACAGAGGATAGGAATTGAGTTACCTGGGAATGAGGAGCCCTATTATACAGATAGCGTAACCAAGTTAAAAATACATGGCAGGCTCTTTCTAAGGCCAGGTCTATAATTTAAATAACGTAGCTGGAGTCAACGTATCTTAAGCTGAGCATGGCACCGTCTCCACAGTGGGAGCAAATGTCCCTGTCAACTTCCCTGACTCCTCATGATTGAGGAGTACCAGTGCCAACTGAGGGAGCCCTTAGTGTTTGATTTAGCGGGTCCTTACTAGACCCACTCAATCGAACTCCAGAATATTAATCTCTGGTGTGTTAAATATAGACATGGCCTAAGAAAATGTGAGTAGGTCTTCATTACAGAGTTAAATTGTCTTCCTGTCAAGTTTTTCTCCTCACCTCCCTCCAGACATACACAAACTCTGCTCACCATAGTCTGGTGGTTCTTTCAACCTGGACTAGCTGGCATGGCTGTGGATGTATGTTAAAGCCTAAATGCTACTTTCACTTGGTCCGGTGACCTACCTGATTTGCAGTTCAGATACAAGCTACATCACTTGAATGCTGATAATCTTCCAATGCCTTCCCGCAATTCCCTCTTTACACCCAGAAGGACAAGCATGTTCTCTCGCAATAGACTGGGAAAGAGTTTTAGAGTAACTCAGCTTACAGCAGTACAAAAGCGCAACACGTGTAACTCATTGCAGAGATACTGCTTAATAATAACTATGAGGGGAATATAATTAGCATCAATCAGCAGAAGTGGGTCTAAAACTCATGGTGTCCTAATTCCCTCTTGTTACAATCATTTGTTTTAAGGCAATCCCTACTGCAATCAGAGATCTCCCACAACCAAAGCAGTGGGGAGAACACATCATATACATTTGTGTGCTGTGGTAGGAGCTGAGGGAAGAGATCATTTAAGTGGCTCACAAGTAACTCCACATAAATAAGCTTTGCTCCCTTTGTCATTCCTTACATATTAGCCTGAACATACTCAGGAGCAGTCAGGCATAATACATAAACAAAAACAATAAAGGTCAACTAGGCTTTAAAAGCCATAGAATAGATACAATAGATGTGCAGCACTATTTCATTGCGACATTAATATTGCCATAATGAGACAGTGCTCCAGAAGTAACACAGGCCAGGCTTTCCTATGTTTGGTAGACTGTCTAATGAACCTGCTTACAAATGGAATCTTAAGTACTTGTAATCAGGATACTATTATCTCGGAATGGGCTTTCCATTCAGGCTGCTATTCATGTAGCTTCTAAACTCAGAATAAAAAGGAAAATGTTTCACATGCAGAATATTTCACAAATTCAGCATATTCTAATATGTCTAAGGAAGCAGACTTCATTCTAAGAGACTGCGTGGAGGGGGGAGGGCAGAGGGGAGGGATTGACCAGATTGTGTGTTCTATACCCTTTACATAAGAAAGCTTTCTTATCTCAGGTCTTGTCTCCATGGGGAATTGAATAAAGCACAATAAATGACACCGATGTTTCTATTCTAGAATATCTCCCCATATGGACACCTTGTTCTGGAATAATTACTTTAACAGCTTATTCTATTATAGCCCTACTGACCAATTTCCCCATGAAATAGGAACCCTTTGCAGTATAATCTGATGTTATATAATAAACAGACCAGCCAACCCCTCCACTGCCTCTTTGCTTCTCCATTTTCCTGAAATTCCAAATATCGTTAATTAATTAATTATTATTAAGTAGTGTTTGCTAGTTATAATGGTATAGTTATTTTTTCTCCCCTAAATTCCAGTTCTTTAATTACATAAGATGGTAGAAATAAAGCATTTGCTTGTTCTAAAGAATTCCCATTCTAATATTCTTAGTGTTGTCCAAATGCCACTTACTTTTGAGTGTTTTCCTTTTATATGCCCAGCGGGTATTTATATGGAGGACACTGCAACCTCAAAGTGTTATCTCACTCACAAATTCTTACCAGCAATGTTCCTTCTTACATCAGTAATCATTCTAATGTTGTCTGTTTATGAAATCTGTATCAGAGTATCCCTTCTGAGTGAACAAGAGTGCCTGGTATTAAATGAGGATATTGATATAACTGGCATCAAAGAAACTTGATAGAATGAGGATAATCAAAGGGACAAAGTAATACCAGGGTACATAATCCATCAGAAGGACAGAACAGGTTGTGCTGGTGGGGGAGTGGCACTGTATGTGAAAGAAAATGTAGAATCAAATGAACCAAACTGTCCCATAGAATCTCAATGCATGTTTACTATCTCTCTGGATAGTAAACATCCACTCAATGTACAGCAATGGTCAAAAAATGAACAGAATGTTGGGAATCATTAAGAAAAGGATAGATAAGAAGACAGGATATACCATATTGCCCAGGGGTGGGCAATAAATTTTAACTGGGGGCCACTTCAGAAATTTTTGAAGTGGCCTTGGGTCACCCCAGATGGGGTGGGGCATCAGGTGGAAGGAGCAAGGCCAGGACACTTTTGTGCTTCCTCACCCCCAGACCCTGATTGGTCTGGGGGTGGGGGAGTGTGCAAAGTCTTTGCCCCCACCCCGACAGAACCTGGTGTGCCCCTGGCAGTGAGAGGAGACTGTGTGCTTCCCTCTGCTTCCCCCAGGTCAATCAGGGCCTGGGGAGGGGGAGCACATGAAGTCTCTCACTCCCTGCCTCCGCCCTGCAAGGGAGCATTGCATTTAGAGTCACCCATCAGCTGAGCAGCAGCTGGTGGTTGACTTTAAGTGCTGAGCCCCTTGCAGGGCAGGAGGACTTCATGTGCTTCCCCACCCCAAGCTCTGATTGGCCTGGGGGTGGAGGGAAGCACGCAAAGTGTCCTCCCACCCTACCCCCCATCCTGCAAGGAGCAGGTGTTGTTTAGAAGTGCCTCACCCCTCGCAGGACGGGAGGAGACTTTGCGCACTCCCCAAACCAGGCCAATCAGGGCTTGGGGATGGGGGGAGCATGCAGAGACTCCTCCTGCTCTGCCAGGAGCATGTAGCACTTTTAAGAACCCCACACTCCTTGCAGGGCGGAGGTGGGGTGGGAGGAGACTTGGTGTGCTTTCCCCCCGCCCCCAGGTCCTGATTGGCCTGGGGGTGGGGGAGTGGCAGGGCCTCTGCGGGCTGAATCAAGTTGCTTGGCAGGCTGCATCCAGCCTGCGGAGGCCCTTTTGCCCACCCCTCATATTGCCTCTATATACATCCATGATATACCCACATCTTGAATACTGTATGCAGATGTGGTTACCTCATTTCAAAAAAGATACATTCGAATTGGAAAAGGTTCTGAAAAAAGTAACAAATGATTAAGAGTATGGAATGGTTTCTGTAACAGGAGAGATTAATGAGACTGGGACTTCACAGCTTGGAAAATAGACAACTAAAGAGGTATATGATTGAGGTCTATAAAATGACTGAGTTAGGAAGTGCTGTTTACTCCTTCTCATAACACAAGAACTAAGGGTCACCAAATGAATTAGTAGGCAGCAGGTTTAAAACAAACAAAAGGAAGTATTTCTTCACACAAAGCATAGTCAACCTGTGGAACTCTTTGCCAGAGGATGCTGTGAATTCCATTAATGCCTATTAGCCAGGATGGGCAGGGATTGTGTCCCTAGCCTCTGTCTGCAAGAAGCTGGTAATGAGTGACAGGAAGTGGATCACTTGATCATTACTGGTTGGATTTTGGTCTGACCCAGTATGGCCATTCTTATGTTCTTATATTTAGGTGGCTGTATAAGACAAAGTCTCAAATATCAGGACTACCCCTAGAAAATTGGGACATCTGGCCACCCTACATAAAACAATGGGAAATATTCTAATACATTAGAATGTAATAGACGATTAGGGACCTTTTAATCACAGTAATTCTTCCATCTTCCTGTCCACATTTTTTATACAAAGTTTCTGCAGGCATTCATAAGATTAAAACAGAGTAGATTTTTTGCTGGGTTAGAGCATTAGAGATTACTCTGCAGAGAAGATCTCAATATTTTCTGATCTTCCTTTTCCCCTATTTCTTGCTGTTCCTTGATAGTTCCCTCTAAATGAATAAAAGCCTCACTTGAGGAAGTGGGCAAAAGGACTAAAAATGAATTAGGTTTTTAAAAACTTGAAGTGTTATAGCACAGCAGATAAAAGTTTTTATTCAAGAATTTCAGCTCTAAGGACTTGATGGAATTTTGAAATTTCTGATTTATTTCCCACTTCACTATTGCTCACCCTCATGCTGTGGTGTTGATCTGCAGCAATATCCCATTGTCTAAGAAATGGGGTGCCAGTAATAGTATTTGCACAGAATATCAACATTTAGCATCCTAGGTGAGGAGGCAGGAAAAGGTGCATAGGAAGCTTTAATGTACCTTTCTCACTCCCACCAGCACTGCCAAAACAGTCCAGGCTAATGCTTAATTTGTCATGGAAAAGGTACTATTGCTCAAGCAATTTTTTTTACTTTAATAACTGACACAGCAAGCCCAGAGGTGCTGGGGTTACAAGTTACAACAGTTAATGCTGATATATTTTGGAAGTGATATTAACCTCCGTGACTCATAAACCAATCTCTAATTATTAGGGATTAGGAGGATACCTCATGTGGAGAGCAGAACATCCCATAGCTGCCTAATGTGCCATTTCTTGCACCACCTTCTGAAGTGCCTGGCCCTGGATTCTGTAAGAGAAAATATTGGATTAGATGAACTACAGGTCTGTTCAAGTGTAGCAGTTCCTGTGTTCCTCTGTAGGCTCTAGATGCATTCAGGATCTTCTTATGCTGGGTGATTTTCCTTTGGCCATTTCTACTAATTTTAGGGCATCTTTATGCCAGCAAAGGACCTGGCTCCAAGATCTGAAGTGATATATATTTTTTTTTAATTCCTGGCAAGTAATATACAGAATTAGGGTTCCTCTTCACTAGATAAATCAGATGAAAATTAGGTCTAAAATATAGCAGTGCTGTAGTTCCTACATTCAGTCTGGTGCACCAGCCTTTTTAAAAAAGTAAGACTGAACACACACCCAATCTTCCTGTTGAAGTCAGCAGCAGCTTGCTATTGACGTTAGTGGGAAAAGGTCCAGGCCTTAACTGTTCTAAAAAATAGTAATGTACCATCCCCATACTTAGAAAAAAAAACACTTTCAATGGTTGATGACGTTGTGAGACAGCTGCAAGTCTTTCTGGGAACTGTATGGCATGCACCTTTTCCAAGAACTTCCCCACACTCTTGGCAAGCAGCACATCTCCATTTCTGGCCCTTTCTCCTCTGCATGAAGTACACCAGGGACCTGATCCAACGCCCACTGAATGCTTCCCATTGGTTTTCTTGGGAGTCACATTGCCAGCACTGCTTCTAATATTCCAAACCTCTGAGCAGAGAGCTGCCATTTTAAAATAAAATGACCACCTCCTCCTGCAGAGTAAATCCCACCCCCACGCCCTAAGAAATGAAACATCCTGCCAGAAGATATTTCCTTCTTTCTTTCAAATATGGATTTTGCAGCCAGAATGACACAGACCCAAAGACCCAGATGGACAAAATTCAGCCCCTCGACCAGAGTAAAATTTAAGGTCCAGTATCAACCTAGCTACTGGAGTGTGAAATTAGTGCTCATACATATAGAAAGCCACAACTGTGACCTGATTGTGAATGGAAAAGCTACCTTAGGGGAACTTCGGATGACATTAACTCTTCTGTTAATGAAGCTGATAGGGTATAGACACCAGTAGGACAACAAACCTGGAACAGTGGCCAAATTCAGTGACTGATAAGACTAAATGTGAAATATTAAAATATACCGCACAGAATCACTTCTCTAGCCCTCCCTCCTAAAAACAGCAATTTAATCACTACAATTGAAAGAATTTTTAAAATCTAATTTTCTTTTCACTCGTTCAATTTTTACAGTAGACTTAGCTTGGCTACTGAAAATAAATTGGTTAGTTTCATTTTCTTTATAGTGAGTGCTGGTGTGGCTTAATATAAAGATTTTATCGGTATTCATTTGGGATGACCTGCTTTTGTATCATAGCCACTTATAAGTAGCATGAATATGCTAAATACAAGTCAATAAAATCCCTCATAGCACACTAATGTGTATTGTTTCATACATACACACATTTTCAGAAAAGTGAAATGTTGCACTATAAACATCACAGAAAACAACAGCAATATTTAGATTTAATACTTTAGCACACACATATGACCTGTAAGAGTAGAAGTGCAATGTGTGAAAATGCTACAAGCTCTGCTAGCTGGGCATAACTATACCTGCATTGCACATTTAATTGCAAGTTTAGAACATAGGGATTGCTATATTGGATCACACCTGAGAGTCATATAATGTAATGTCTTATCTCTGACAGTGACTAGTAAAAGCAGTTTTATGGGAAAAATCTTATGGGATAATCTGTCTGGGGAAAGTTTCTTCCAAACTCCCAACAGCTGGAAACAGACCCTCAAGCTTGAAGGCAAAAGTCAATCTCCCTTCCAAGGTTGTTTATTTTTAAATATAACACTGGTTTCCTTTGTTTGTTTCCTTTACCATAACTTGTAGGATGGAAGGGAAAGGAGAATAATGTTTCTTGCACAGTGCGTACACTTTTTTCAGATTTCAGGTGGGTTCAGGGTTGCTGCTTCATTTCTCATTATCTCTAATGGTTGGTTGTTTCAGAATATAAACTGGAGACTTTGCTTTACATAGTTTAGGCACAAACCTAGAGCCCAAATTCATCAAACGTGTAGATGAAGCCACTGGGGCTATATCTACACTACAAAATTTTTGCGCAAAGACCGGCAGAGCATCCACACCTCAAAGCACATTTTTGCACAACCTCTCCCCCCCCCCCAAAAACAGTAAATCGACAGGACAGAGGGCTTTTGCTGGTAGAGTTATTCCTCTCCCCATGAGGAATAACTCCTTTTTGCACTACTGCACTTGCGCAAAAAGGCATGTGTGGATGCTCCACAGGGATTTCTTGTGCAAAAAGAGCCTATCAGAAAGAACACAGGTGCTCTGATGGCCATTCTGTGAATGGCAATCAGAGTTTTCTTGTGCAAGAGTGTCCATGCAGTGTGGACGCTCTCTTGCAGTGTGGACGCTCTCTTGCGCAAAAGCACATTGCTTTTGCAATGTGCTTTTGAGGTGTGGGTGCACAAGAAGTTTTGGGGGAAGATCTGTTCTGCAAAAAGCTTCTTGCGCAAAAACCCTGCAGTATAGACAGCACCTGGAAGTGAATCCGTGTCCCATTGAAATCAAAGAGTTTTGCCACTGATTTCTACAGAACCAGGATTTCACACCAAATCTTTTTAAACTATGCCAGATTTCCTTTTTTTTTTTTTTTTTTTTAAATAAAATGATTATATAAATATATATTTGAGGTGGTGCTTATGCAGCCTCTATTATTGTCATCTGCCAAATAATAAACAATGTAAATAGGTTATGCCTGTTTGCTTTTGGAAAAGATGGTTGGTTTATTTATCTAGGGGGCAAGGGAGGAGAGAGGATAGTGGGGGCTGTTTGTCAGCAGTTAGCTGAATCAAGTTGTGCACCAACCATTTGCTTCCCCCTGCTGGAGATCCCACTGCATTGCTGCATGTCCTCTCCTAGGATACTGTCCTTTAAGAAGAGATGGGCAGCAAGTCAGAACCTCCAACTGTTGCACAGAGAGGTCTTCTAGGACCAGCTGCTGATGGAACTAGCAAGAGTTGGTTCCCCATTGGCTAGAATTTTTATTAAACGAAGAATTCAGATCTAGTCAGAGCCTAATTTTAAGTCAGTGAAATACTTTTGTTACTATATGGAGTGGAAGGCTCAGGTATGCCATCCTGAATTGGACTTTAGTTTGACGCTTGTAAAGTTAGGTGAGCTCATTTTGAAAGATGCTGTACATGTTCAGCTGAGACCAAGATACAGTTAAAAAGGTTATTCAATTGCTTCATATTATCTGGAAGAAATCAAAATGTTTATAGTCTATGAAATAATCAAAATATTCTATTCTAGACTGATAGGGTTCAAACATTATATCACAGTCAAGGAAAACTGAGTATTAATTTTCTAAAATTCAGTGCACAGTTTACAACTACTGACATTTTGCACTTGGCATCCAAGGTTTTGGGTCACTAATTAGTCAATGACCTATTGTAACACTGCCTGCAGTTAAATACAGTCATTGGTAATTTCTTGTAACAGTTCTCATTGGTGCACTACTCTAATGGGCTTTTCATCTAACATTCAAGGAAAACCAGACTGATAAACACTTACAGGTCAAAGGTCTGCAATCATCTTGAAAGTATAATCTGTTTATGAAGGAAATAGAGATTAGGAATCTGATCCAATACTTCTTGATCTCATTAACTTCACTGTACATTGGATTGACCAATGTAAAGGAAATGGTCTCTAAAACTGAATTCAAAAGGCTTATTTTGCATTTACAATCCAGATTTTCCAAGGGTCAGTACTTGGTCATATCTGTCCCTTTGTCTCCCAAGTAATATCAACAGCCTGGCCTACACTAAAGGGGAAGGTCAACTAGGTCAACATATCCTTTAATCACTATCCATACAGTGGGAGTTCGATGAGAGCAAATGCTCACGTTGGCTTCCCTTACTCCTCGTGAGGAGCAGGACTACCAGTGCCAATGGGGACACCCTCTCAGTTTGAATTAGCGGGTCTTCACTAGACCCACTAAATCAAACCGCAGCAGCATCGATCTTCTGTGTTGTGTAGACTAGACCTATTTATGCAGACATAGGGAGTCAGAGGCAGTTCTGAAAATTAGACCTCACAAGAATGCACCCAAGATGCTGGCAGGCATGGATTTCAGGAGCATAAATTTTGAAAAGTTTTCAGTGTGCCAGAATACTTTGCATCGTGTTAGGTTTGTGCCTATTCCAAGACATCCTTCTTCACTTCTTCCAGGGCTGTCTGGGTAGAAAGATGTCAAGATGTGTTACTTCTTAAGTTACAATGTCTGAGCCAAAGAAGATTGATTGGAGAGCATATTTCTCCTAATCAGAACACTTGATGTATGTTTATACATTAGGCCACGCTCTAAACTTGGCCTTTTGAATGAATAGAGTCTTCAATGCACACACATGGTGCCTTTGAAAAACTTAAAAAAAAAAAAAAAAACCACTAGGCTACATCACATTTGTGTCCTAGTATGCATGCACATACGGTATGATATATGGATTTGCCTGAATAAGTTGTAGAAAACTTTAGTCCTGTACATATAAGAGTAGAAATATTTTAACTATATATTAAAGAATACATTGAATGTTATTCTATTTCTGATGCATTGTTAAATTATGGATACACACCCATCCACCCCTTGCGACACCACACACACACACACACACACACACACACACATTATTTTGAAATGTCATTATGAACTGGAACAGCCTGGAAGAAAGATGATTGAAAGTCACCTTTACTGTAAATATATTTGTGTTTTTGACTATTTTATTTCCAGACATCATATGCTGTTCTATTGGAAATTATGCATTACCTGATGGGAAAAACTATGTTTTCATTAAAAGAATACTACAATATGGATAAGTGCCAGATTGTTGATGGTATATAGTGTACTGGATTAGGAATATAATCACTTAAAACCCCCTTCCACAGCTACAAATAAAACATACATATACTATATATATTATACACTAAGAACAGAGTTCTTCAGGAACTGGAATTTCCATTTTGCAGCAAATTCTGCAATGTCAAATTGGAACTTTCCATAGGATTTCGATTTTGTCTGAATTTTGAACCCCCCCCCCCCCGCACCCCCATTCATTTAGAAACTCCTTGGCCATGACAACTTCAGTAATGCTTTTCCATTTTGACATGTTTAGAACAGAATGATTTTGAAACAAAAAGGTTGAAATATCTTTATTGTAAGACGTGTTTTATTTTGCACTATAAAAAATAAAAAAGTCACAATCAAACCACTGACGAAGGCTGGTTCTCCCTTCTGACACATGGAAAATCTCCCATTAGAATTGAATGTGATTAAACAAGGACAGACCTAGGTCTCTGTTTTTAATCAGATATCACAACAGTCAATTCAGTAAACCAGCTAAACAATTTATTTTTTTCCCCTACTGATAACGGGTGTGAACTTTATAAGGCTGAACACAGAAAAGCCTAGAAGAGGCTGGACATACCTTTTGAGGTCTCCCAGCCCAAAGAGTAAAATGCATCAGACGACAGGCCATTAGCAACTGTGTGTTTTAGAACTCATGTTTGCTTTGGACTTGTCTCTTGACGGTGGATTGAAGAGATAACACTCTGAGTCTATTCATCAGCCTGGATGAAAAGCCCCCCTTTTGCTTTACCCTCATCCCCAGACTGTTTTAAATTAGTTCTCCCTTCTCCCCTCTGGCTGATCCAATGCCAATATCCAGGCTCCCTATGCATTGCTGTTATGCAGCTGTGTGCATGGCTGCAAAGTCTACTTGTGGGGAGGAAGGGAATGATACCATATTAATGTGCTTGCACTGCTTATAGATACAGAAATGATCATTTTCCTGCCATCCTCCAGTTCCTCAGATTATTTACTTGCCTTTTTTGCCATTGGTCTCCATGTTGGTGTGGTTTTTTTGTGTTTTCTCCACAAAGTGGATTCTGCAGGTTACCTGCCTAAACTCTTCTGTTGCTGATAATTTAGGATGAATGAATGACAGGAGGCTACTGGAGGGTAATCCTTCACAACTCATAACAACAAAGATAGGTGGGACTGTCTTTCGGGGGTGGTGGAGGCCACAAGGGGATTGAAGTACCATTTAATGACTAGAATTACTGTTTTGCCTACAGTGAAATCTAAAGAACAGGAAAAAAAGTGCATAATGAAGCATAAAATGCTTGCCTTGCCTTATGAGGGGAGGAGAAGGCTATATAATTCTTTATTAGTGCAATGCCATTTGCTGTTCTATAGGCAAGGTTAGGTCAGCACTTGCAGTTTAAACTCATATTTTCAGAGGTTAACAACCCAGCTGTAAAGATTCAGTCTCAGCTTAATACAGGGCAAATAAAGTTGCAGCCTTGAAATAATAGTGTCTATACATCTACATCACTTCATGCCAGAGGATCCTAAAGCATTTTAACACCCTGAACTTTAGATAGAAGAAATTCACCCGTCACTGTAGTACAGCCCTTTCTGAAGTTGAACACAACAGCTGTTTAGCAGCATACAACTGCCCTATAGAACATCTCAGGACAGGAAAGAAAGACTATATAAAACTAAAAGTGTTTTGGTAGTAAAAATGGAAATATAATGATATACAGTAATTGTCCTATTCTTCACACGCAATACAAGTCCATGTAAAAAATTTGGACCCCATTTCACAGCTTCTAGTGTTTTAGGTAAGGGCATGCTTTTCTTGAGAAACATAATTATGGTACAACAAATGCAGACTTTTACTATATATAAGGACATAGCTAGATTTTTATTATTTTGAATTCTTCCAGTCACTCCTGTTTGTGCCTTCCTTGTAAATTTCTTTTCAATCAAATGATACTTTAGTTAGCAAGTATTGCCGAAAATCTCACAGTACCAGTCATCACTTTTCAAAAGAGTCAAATCAAAATCAAAGTCTCAGAAATTGTAATTGAGCTAATAAACATTAAGCTCAGCTATAATTAGCACAGTTGTCTCTCTATATTCTTTTATTTTTACTGCAACGATGTCAGTATTGTCACTGAACACATGGGGATAATATACGCCAGTCTGTTCCTGAACCAGAAGGAGAGACAATTGCTACCAACATTTTCAAATTTAACTGTCTATAGTTAGGCACCTAAGTCCATTTTTGGGCACCTAATTAAAAGTGGTCTAATTTTCAGGGGCGTTGAGCATAACTCCCAGTAAAGTCTGCAACTGCAAATGCTTGTGTAACCTTACCTACAGAAGTACAAATAGGAGACTGATGTGTTCATTCTTGACCTTGACTGAATGTGCATTCTTCTAAGTACCTGAAAAGGTATGAATTGATTGCAGAGAGAGTTATTGGGTATGAGAGGCATGCACAGAATGCAAGTACTTTCCCCTCACTCCCTTAGCATCCAGGGAACAGGATGAAAAGCAAGTTGTGTCCATGGAGCACATGGCTGCTGACCCCTCCATGACTCCGAATTTTCACCTTTGTTCCATTCTAGGCTGACCTGTTTCACTCCTTTGGCTGGTCCTCATGAGCAAGCTTGCTTACTAAGCTTGGAAAGTCAAGGATTTCTTTGTGCTGGATCAGGACCACTGACTAACATTCTGTCCTCAACGTGCCCTGTTTATGTGAGTAATTGCAGATGTTTCTGGAAATTATATATCCCATAGTCAGTACCGTATGGGATGGTAATACTAGGCTTAATGAGGTGCTTTATGGACATTAACAACATTATAAAGCTTTAGTTGATTTTTGTCATTTTTCAACATTTTTCTTACCCAGAATCATTGTTAGAAAAAAAGAAAATTTATATTTCAACCAAGATTTATTATGCCCCAGTGAGATAAATCTTGTTTTCTTATTTGAATAATAACTTGATTTATTTCCACTGTAGCGGAATGGTCAGAAAAGATCTGAATGAAAAATAGTGCCTCTGGCAAAAAGGCAGATCTTTTAGGGAACTTGGAAGAAAAAAAAATCATTTCCCCAAAATGAATATATCAAGCAACAAGTTTCTTTAGTTCTGTGATACACTTTGCTCACTCTTAAATACAGCTTAACAAGAAACAATACATCTTATCTCATATTGTCATTTTTCTAGGTGCCAAAAGTTCCTCCTTTTACTGCTCCTGTTGAAGCAGAGAGCAGACCACCTTGGAATCACTGAAAGATAGCTTAAATTATGTTTCCATTTTAGTGGGAGGCTCATACATTTCTAATTTTATGCAACCCCCAGGGGTCAATGGGAAATAGCCTGTGTGGAACCTGCTCTAGGCCCAGCATGACTTCATTGCCAAAATCCTGGTAGTGGACTGTAAGTAGATGCTGTTACTTCAAATGTAGCCGGCAGACTTTTGGTTGTATCTCTGGGACTCTTGTCATATTTGTACAGCACTAGCACAATCAAATCCCAATTCTGATTTGCCTCTAGGTGCTACCATAATATAGTGATTATGAATTATAGGGAAGAAGGAGAAACAGAAGTGGCAAGCAGAAATAGTGGATATCTAGTTGCCTGCAACCCCAGATGTAAATGGGGCATGTGAAGCCTTAGAATCTCAGCTAGAAAGTGTGTAAGGAATACCTTATATGAGAATATAGACCTTATATAAAATTCACTGAAAGCAGGTTTCATCTTGATTAGATGAAAGTTGGAATTTCTGCTCTAAATTAAAAAAAAAAAAAAAAAAAGTGTTTTGGAATGAAAAAGTATACTTTCAAAATTTCCTGTGGAAGGAGAAATCCCCAAAACATTGTTTCAAAATGATAGAAATGTTTCATTTTGAAAATTTCTAAATGAAATTCTGTCTGGTAGCCCAGAGCTACAGCAGGGAGTGTAAAATCCCCGAGACAGTCTCTGTGGGTGGGCGCCCAAATTCCACCATGCAGGGCTCCATAGGAAGATTAATTAGCAATTGACGTATTTCCGTGGAATAGTTTATTTCTGATATACTGGTATTTTCTGACAGAAAAAAATTCCATGAGAAAAATTTCTGTCCAGCTCTCATGTTGATGAATTTTAAAGTAACTTTCATCTATCAAGATGAACCTTTCAGAAGATAAGCTGTTTGATAGGTCACTTCCAAACTAGAAAAGTTACTGTAAATCCCTATTTCTAAGAAGAAACTGGTGGTGATAAAAGTGATCATAAATTACTCTTATTTTTTCCCGATGGATGGATGTTGAATAGCTGATTGAAAAAGGTTCTAATAACATTCAGCTATTTTTATGGGATACTGATATTAAACTATCTGTAAACTGGTGACACAATGTCATCTCAAAATCTTCTTATCTGGATAAGACCTGCCAGTTTCCTCATATATCCATCTCATGTGTTTGTAATGTTGATGTGAGTGTCAGTCTCTGTGGTACATAAAATACCAAATTTTCTTAAAATTACTGACTTAAGCAGAACTCTTCCAAAATTGACACTAGCTAAGGATGACCTAATTTGAACCAGACTGGACCAAATTGCATGGATCCAAGGTATGCCTCACATCTGATTTGTCCAAAAACCTAAGCAAGAGGCATTGCAGAGTGAAGTAAGTGAAGTTTGCAAATGGTAAGTCCCAAAGAGCCTCACTTAATAAGCCACATGAGTGATGTTACTGAATCTCCAAGACTGATCACCTTCGGGAGAAGTCATAAAAAAAAAAAAAATCCTATGCCAACCTTTGACTAGCTTCCCCATGCCCAAAGAAGGTCCATTGTTAAGAAATTCTGTGTCATCAGAAAATTGTTCTCTTTGACCTCTGAAGATAGAACAAGCAGCAATGGGCTTAAATTGCAGCAAGGGAGGTTTAGGCTGGACATTAGGAAAAACTTCCCAACTGTCAGGGTGGTTAAACACTGAAATAAATTGCCTAGGGAGGTTGTGGAATCTCCATTTCTGGAGATATTTAAGAGCAGATCAGATAGACATCTGTCAGGGATAATCTAGATGGGACTTGGCTTGCCATGAGGGCAGGGGACTGAACTTGATGATCTCAAGGTCCCTTCCAGTTTCGTATGCTATGATTGCTATCTGGGTACTTGTTTGCACTTCTAGCTCCTATTCTTCAAGAGTACAGATAAAACCAGCTGAAGAGATAAGAAAACCTCCAGTTATTTTAAGTGTCTTATTTTTTTAATCCATAACGGCAATTCAAAGGGCTTGTCTACACAATGTGTCAGAGGTGTAGCGAGGGTGTTATGTGCCCAGGGGCAAAGGAAAAATTTGCACCTCCCCATGCCCGCCACTGCCGTGTTGCAGGGCCCTGAGCCTGGCGCATGGCTGAGCCTGACCCTGGGACCATGTCCTCCCCTGCCCCCTCCAGTTTGGGCCCAGGTCCCCACATGCACTAACCCACCAACAGAGATGGAGGAGGGTCAGGCTGGGGGCGGAGAGGTGGGGAGGAGGCTCCAGCCAGCGGCGGCAGGTGCAGGAGGAGCAGGCAAGCTGAGGGATGATAGGGGGATCAGAGGGGGACTAAATTGGTGCCCCCTAGCATGGCACCTGGGGGCAACTGCTCCCCCCCCCCCATCTCCCTCACTATACTACTGCAATGTGTTAGTGGGTAGCAACCCAGGGTGTATATCTACTGATCATTAGCTTGCTGTCCACAAACTCACCATGTGGATTTTGCTACAGCACATTCATGTACCATAGTGCTCTTTGACTTACTGATGTTTGAAGTGGGAATATGTCAAAACATACCTGAGATGTGGAAGACACAAGCACAAGGCCATATCAGACAGAGGCAGAACTATCCCATATTGCACATAAGTTTCCTAATTACTACGCTAAGGCTTCTAAGGGGAGTGAGCAGCAACCAGTCCTCCACCAGCTCTTTTGTGAATTCATTCCTTATGTCAAAAAGCCTGAAAGTATACCCACAATTTTGAAGTTCAAACTAATCAATATGATTCATTTACACATAACCAAAAAGTTTTGATTTATTTCAACTCAATTTATTTTTGCTTTGATTCCCCCCAAAATTTCCAAAAGAATATTTTTAATTCAACCTGAAACAAAAGCTTTTTTTAAATTGCCAATAAAACAAACAAAAAATCCAATATTTATCCAACTCTAATTGTTAACCTATTTTAAAAAGAAACATCACGAATGTAAATGGCTGGTGGATTGAAACATCAACAGCACCTCAACTAGTAATCAACACACAGATGAATCTTAGTTTATGTGCTTTTGTCTAAAGTGATGTAAAAGTTCTGGAATCTACTCACACTTCAAAATAGGAATATTTCAGTTCTGTGATCTCACAGGTGTGAAGTGTAAATCCCATTATATTGTACATGTGAACTGAGTATTTTCACTAACTGCAAATAAGATCGTGGCTGTTTTCATTTAAATAGTCAGTTTGTCCAAAAAAGATAACTCCATGAACTCATTTAGAATCTTTTGTGACAATGTCAGACTTTCCTAATTATTATTTTAAAAGAGTCTATATAACCTTACACACAGAAGAACAGTTACACGTAGAGACAATGCTCAAAACATAGTGTCACAATGCAGACAGTTAAGACAAAGAACAGAAATTGCAAATCCTTTTCTGTAAGAGCAGAATTTGCCTGTTCTGGATTCATCTACTAACCACACCTCAATTTCAGTCAGGAAAATATGCTCCTCTGACCTTTTCACTTGAACAGTGCTGAGCAATTTATACCAGTTAAGTCAGAGTTGTACCCAGTTCCAATAGATAGCATCACGCTGTGCTGTAACCCTGTGGTAACCAATAAATTACATCATCCAAGATCCTTCTCAGTACATCAGCATTTAACAAGTCTTGTTTTCTGTGTCTATAACAGCAACATTCATATTCACATTGAAATCATCACCAGAATCATTAACTTTAGCTTGAAGATTTTCTTTCAGCCTACTGTGTCTGAAGTAGAAAAACTTAAGTGTTTCCTCCACTTTTGTTTTCTGCAGATCAAAAAGCATTGTTTCGCCTTAGAGTTGATATGGAAAGAGAGACATTCAGCAGAGGCAAACAAAATAACAGCTCCAATCTGCATAGATAGGTTGCCATTTGGCTCCTGGTTGCTGCCATTAGATTTCAGGTTTCAAGTCACAGTTGTGCTAATAAGTACACATCAATCCAGCCGCAAGTTAAAGCAGCCAGATGAACAGCTAAAAATCTAGTCTCCTATCTGGCCAACAGCTGGAAAAATATAACTCATAGGCTGTGTCTATACTGGCACGATCTTGTGCCAGAGCTATGCAAATGAGGCTCAGCGTGGAATACGGCTGAGCCTCATTTGCATAACTAATGAGCCGCCATTTTTGCGGGAGAGGTTCTTGCGCAAGACGGAGCTGTCTACACTGCCCCTTCTTGCGAAAGAAAAACCCTCTTGCGCAAAGCCGTTATGCCTGAAAATAATCAGCATAACGGCTTTGCGCAAGAGGGTTTTTCTTTCGCAAGAAGGGGCAGTGTAGACAGCTCCGTCTTGCGCAAGAACCTCTCCCGCAAAAATGGCGGCTCATTAGTTATGCAAATGAGGCTCAGCCGTATTCCACGCTGAGCCTCATTTGCATAGCTCTGGCACAAGATCACGCCAGTATTGACACAGCCATAATGATTTAAATCACAGCAAATATTCAGGATGAGGTTTTCAATCCAGTTGGCCAATAACTTTAGGTTCCTTTGAAAATCTCATCCTAAATTCCCTACAGCTATTTACTCTATACTCAGATACAAACATACATCTAAAGAGCCATCAGTGACAGGAGAAAGTCTTACGTGAAGAAATAAAAATAACCATCATTTACAGTGGGCTAATCAGTATTCTATTTTGTCCATTTGTTTTTGAACATATGAACCCTTGCAAATTACCATTGTTACGCTGATGTAGCTGTGAGCAAAATCTGGCCGATAAAATCTAGAAGATAATTTACTGATTTAGAATACAATTTATTTATAAACTTTACCTTATTTCCCATTTTCAGAGGGAGAACCTATTTCATTGATTTCTACTCATGCCTTACGCTGGCAATAGGGGACATACATTATCTATAGTGCTGTATAGTGGCATACATTACATTAAAAAAAATGAGCAGGGCACCCCCTTTTAAACAAGAGAAGGAGGGGGATGGTTCTTAGGTTGTTCTCTGTGTATGTCAACTTTAAAAAACAGGTAGGCTTTAGAGTCCTAAAATCTAAGTATTTAACCTTGGCTATGCTAAAAAACAAAGCTTCCATGCAGCATTGCTTTGTGTAAAGCTTCAAGAAAAAATTTAAAATTATTAAAGAAGAGCTCAACTGCTTGTTGAGTGGAAATATGTTTAAGAGTATAACCTTTTATTATAGCTGTATTCAGTTTTTAGTACTATATGGGCCTGCTAAATAAAACATGTTTGGCTAAGAGACATGAATTGCAAGTTACAGCTTGTAACAGAAACACTAAGAAAGCAATAAGCAGGTAAAAACTATTATAACAGTCATAAAATACATTAAAGTAGGTTAAAAAAACCTGTTGTGACCTTGTGTACACTGGAAATGCAGAATGTATTGTGGCAGGGTCAAGCCACAGAGCTGTTGCAGAGAGGGAAAAAGGCAACTCAAAAGGGTAAAAAATCCTGTAAGTAGAAGCAGAGAACTGCAGGCCAATTAGATGCAGCTGGGAGGGAGGTGGCTCAGGCAGATTAGGGCCAGCTGACTTCTCTGCTGGCTGACTGAGGGCCTTGAAAAGCCTAGCAGTTGGAAGCTGGGGAGGTGTGTGAGAGGACAGAAGGGAGGTGGTGGAGAGACAGAGGGGAAGAAGTGTGAGAGAACAATCTGTAGCAGCATTAGGTGGAGGCAGCTAGGGAGGGAGACTGAGGAGGCGTGGCTGGCTCCCTACCACAGAGACCTGCTGCAAAACCCAAACTCTGAGGTTAGGAGTGAGAGGCCTACCCAGTGGTGGTTTGGGTAAGAGGGGCCCTTGCCACAGTATAAAGTCATAATCAGAAAGTAGTTGTGTAACTGTGGTTGCTCCATATTGAGATTGCTCAATCATGGCAAACTACAAAAAAATGAAGCAGGCAATCCCCAAAACTGTATTATAATTCGATTCACCAAGCAAGTCACAAAATAGCTTCTGCAATACCTTACTGATTACCAACATGTATTTTCCCTTAAGCAATTCAGCCATTGCCTCCCACACAGACAGCCAAATCAAATTCAGTGACAATTACGTAAAATCTTATGCACCAAAAAGTTCTACCAGTCCCAAGAGATCAGATACATTGCCTACCAAGTCAATGAATATTTCAGAACTTACCCAAATACACACTAGCTGTTACTAACTAAACTAAGATTTATTTTTAAAAAATTACTATAGTTAAAAGATACATAAAGATATGAATAAAGTTTTTAGATCAGTTTCATAGCAGACATGAACAGCTGATTTTGTAAAAAGTTCTTCCAGAATCAATACCATAAATTATAGTCCAAGTGCATAGTTTGTTTAAATTCTTCCATGAGAATTAGCAGGGTAATGCAAAGCAACCTGGAGATCTCAGTTTTGAGACATGAACTTTCCCGAACAAAGTTTAATCAGATCTGACTAGGAAAGGATCAGTCCGGAAGCTTCCTTTGTAGTTCTCTAGTGAGCTAATATCTTCTTGACAGTGGACATCCCAGCATGGACCTTCCCAGATGAAGAATACAGTTTATGTGATTGCTCTCAAGCTAAACTTCTATTTCCTATGCATATGCAAGTAAAGTAGTAGTGTTAATCAATGTAAGGCAATATCATTTAAAACAATAACATTACCACTAGCTTCAGTGAAACAAAGATTTCATCCCAGATCTTTCTTTTTGAGAGTAAGATACTGAAGATTTTAATAATCTCCGCTGTCTCTTGTTCAGAGTCCTTCTAAAGCACCGTCCAAGATTCTAGGCATGAAATTCATTTCCAGCACTGAATTACAACAGTACCTATATAAACATAGAGGGGGATCATGAAGAGTTTGACTTTTTCAAGTGTAGAAATTTTACATTAGTTCAATCTGGCATTCTTAAAATAGGTTTCAAGGTAGGACAAGTTGAGGTAAGAATTTAGAAAGATTAACACAGGTTGGACCTCCCTGGTCCAGCACCCTCTGGACCTGACCTGTCCTGAAGGAGGGAGTTTGCAAGACCAGAGGAAGCTGGTCCCTCAGCCAGGGTCCCCTGGGCCACCGGGCTCCCAGTACTTCAACCAGCCCCAGGGTGCTGGGGCTTCTCTGCCCCAAGGCTATCAGACTCCACTGCCCTGGGGCTGCTAGGGCTCTGCTGCTCTGGTGTCACTGGGGCTCCACTGCCCCAGGGCCACCGGGGCTTCACTGCCTCAGGGCTGCTGGGGCTCAGCTGTTCTGGGGCTGCTGGAGCTCCATGGACATATGCAGACCACCAGGGCTCTTCTTCCTGGGCTGCTGGAGCTTCATGGCCAGCCTCAGGGCCTCCGGCACTCCTCACTGCTGAGGCTGCCCCGGGGCACCAGAATTCTGCTGCCCTGAGCTGGGGCTCTCTGGTCTGGGGGTCTCTGGTCCAGCAACATCCATGGTCCTGCCGGACTACAGATGTTGCCGGACCAGAGAGTCCAGGACCAGAGAGGATCAACTTGTACCATGAATGATCTGAAAGCTAGAGATACATTGTAATAGGCTTGCATTAACACACACATAGTTAATGGCAGAGTTACCATTGAGATTGAGAGAAAACATTTTATTGGGCCCATCAGCCTGTAAGCATCCTATTAATAAGAAAGTTCATGTTTATGGAGAATATTGAATTACCACTATGTCAGCAGTGCATTCTTTAGAGCAACTCAATGCCTTTTTTTTGGGGGGGGGGAAGAAAGTGGGCACAGGAATTAAAATTGATACTTAAAAGTTGATTGAGAGTTGCTGCAATGTAAAGATGAAAGAAGTGAATATCAGTTGTTGAATAAGATGTAAAAAGTGATGAAATAGATAATTAAATAGGTCTATAAATATTCATGTGTCATGATTTAACCGTCTTACTTGATTGAAAACTGATTTGTCTATAGAAACAATAAGGCTTGCATGTGAAAATGTGTATTTTTGTCTATCTGGGTAAGCCTATTGTATAAAGGACATACAATAGAAGATATGAAACAGATGGAAGGGAATGAATGGGTGGTGAAAAAGCAACTGAATGGGGTTATAGAAAAAGGAAATGAATGGAAAATAAAAGTGGATGAAACAATGAAAGCAGTGAGCCAGAAGAGAGTTGTGTAGTTCTAGACAAAAGCAGCTTGTGTAGTTGCTGCCTCATTTAAAACTAGAAACATCAACAATTGCCCACACTTTGCTTTTTCCTTCCCAACCTGCAGGAGAAATAGCTTGATTGGTTTATGGATTTTTGGTTTCTTTGTTTTTTTGCTTATGTTGGACCTGGGTTCACTGGGCATGTTTGTGTGAATAAATGACTGAGTGCTAGCTAAGTTGAAGGAATGAGTTTTACATTTAGTTCCAAAAGTGGTGAGATCCAGGGTCCTCTTTCCCCTTATGCAAGTCATCTCTGTTGTCTAAGACTATATCCAAAACCGGAGCAGAGGGTGTAATTTCCAGCTTGAGTAGACATACCATGATAGCTTTATCTGAGGTAGCATTCTAAGACAGGTAGCTGAGTGAGCAGCAAGACATCTAGCCACCATGATTCCATTCAATACTCTAGATATGAACATGGGGTAGCTACCTTGCCCTGCAGCTTGTGCCATTATGGCTACACTTTTATTTTTAGTATGCTAGCCCAATCAGAGCTTGTGCAGATATGGCTACTCAAGCTGAAAATTATACCTCCCAGCTGTAGTGCAGACATAACATGAATCTTGATCCTGCAAAATGTCTCCTAGGCGTGATTTACTGATCGATAGCTTCATGGTTCCAGTGAAACATAGATGTCTGGGATGAGCATTGTCATGGAAAGAGAGGTGATATCTCTTATTAGGAGAGACAAGTAAACATATCACCATAATATCTGAACATCTCACTGGTAGCTGATCTGTGGAGGTTTGAATCTGATGATGTGGTGCAGAACCTTTGGGACGATCACAGAGGGAAGGTGTTTTCCTGTCATGGAAACATCTAACAGCACTGAGGAGAAACACCTCCTAAATCGTTCATATTGGAGATACTACTAGAGCTGCGTGGAGCACAGCAATTTTGTTTCACAAAGGATTTCAAAATTTGGTTTCATTTGGAGTAAAAACAGACAGCCCCCCCCCAAATCTTGACAATTTGAAATCCCCCTCCCACAAAAAAATTCCCCCCCAATTAAATTTTAGACCAATCAAAATGTTTCATTTCAACAGAATCCAAACATTTGTATTTTGACTTTAATATTTTACAGTATATAGTACAGCATAAAATAAAATTCAAAACAAAAAGTAATTTCAAAATAGAACAAAAATCGCAATGTTTCATTCTAGAAATATCAAACATGGTATAATTTGACATTATAGGAACCTTTTACCAATTTTTTTCCTCCACAGAATTTCTGTGAAATTGACACAATTTCATGAAGTGTTTTGATTTTGAGGGAACTGTGTTTTCTGGTGGAAAATAGTTCCATTGATCTTTTCTGATCAGCTCTACTTATTACTACAGATGGGAAGGAGGAATACAGATTAGCCCCTCATGAAACAACGATATGAAATACAAGAAGATTTACCCAACAATGCTTGGTTCCTTCAGCAGAGGGGGCTGGGAATGTGGGCGGTGCAGGAGTCAGAACAGGGGCTTGGGAATGGTGAGGGTTTCAATGTTGGGGGCTAAGGGTGTAGGCAGGTGCAGGAGTTAGGATTGGGATGGAGGTATGGGGATGCAGGAGCCAGTGGCAGCCATGTTGGCCAAGTGGCAGCTCCCAGGACTGGCTGTGATAGAGGCCATGCTTCCTGGGCAGTGGCTCTTGGGGGCTGTCCATGGTGGGTAATGGGAGGTAAGCTTACCTCTACCTCTGCCTGCTGCTGTCCCAATGGCGTTATAGCTGTCCCGGTCTCTATCTCTGGCCCCTTGCTATTCCCCGGTGCTCATTGCATAGTATAACTGTCCCTGCTAGCAGCCCTCTCCCATTCTGTTTTATGAAAACCAATCCCATTCCAGGCACATCCTATTTTTCTGGCATAACCAGACCCTTACCTTGCTTTAAGTTAGGAGAAGAGGAAGCTGCATGCCAAATTTGGCGGTCCTAGCTCTTTTTGTTTAGGAGTCCTTGAACAAACAGGCTCATGGACAGACAAACTCACTTGCTCACGGACAAAAAACTCTCTCAGTTATATAGCAGATGAAAAATTCTAGTGAATGGTTCATGCAAGATAACACTCAGCTACGGATAATTTTTCTTACAAAAATGTAGGTGCTTCTGAACAAAACCATCAAACAATCCTAATGAGTGTTGGTATTAGCTCATATTACCAGTTATTGCAATGTGATTCTGATGATAGATCCAAATAATTTACTAGCACAGATTAATAAATTAAATGGCTGAAATAAGAGAAGTATCTTAATCAAAACCATGGCTCCAAATGCCTACATTTTGAAAGATTTAAAATCTATATCCAAATTATGTATCTTAGGTCCATCTCTGATTTAAATGCATTGAGCAGGAATTGATAGAAGTGCTTTTGTTGTTTTCAGCAGTTCATTAGTTTGATTTGCCTTGGTGACTGCAGAAAGAGGATGCTAGCAGGCAAGAAGTTAATAGGAAATATGAAATATCCCAATCCTTTGTCAAGCATAGCATTTATGTTAGAATTTGACTAGAAAAATGGCTCCATTTTATTTAGACACAGTTAATACCACTTACTGAGCCCCCCAAGAACTCTGTTAACCTAAAATAAACAGAGCTTGACTGCTACAAAACAATCCTAATTAGAACAGAATGCATTTATCTTTTATTTCAGCAGTTTTTCAGTAACGTAGTTGAGGAAACTCAAGAACAGAGTTTAAATACTAAATTTTCAAAAGCCGTAGACAAATGCTACATGGGAATTTGTTTTAAAGGGCAGGAGGGAGAAGGGCTTGCATGAGATTTTCAAGAGGGCATAAATAGGTGAGTTTTGGGCATGCACAAATGGTCTGGGCTGCAGGAGAGGTGCTTACCTTCAGAATTATGAGGGGGCTACCCATTTGAACTTTGTTGTACACAGATAATTGTGTCAAGTGAGGTGTAAGCTAAAAAGACTTGTGAGAGGAGTACCCAGCATAGGGATGCCGACAGGATCACTGGGCTCCAGGACAATCTGCTTGTATGTGGGAGGAGAGAGGGTAGCTCCACACTCTCAGAAGGGGCAGGGTCTGAGGTGGAAGGGCAGTGCTGGGGCAGCCAGCCCCCAGCACTACCCAAACAGTCCACTGTGTCCCACCCACCAGCCCTCAGAGCCTGCCAGAGCGAATGGCATAAGGCTGTGCTGGTGATTGTAAAAGACCTGGGACAATTGTCCCCTTTACCACCCCCTTCCTCCCACAGTGGGCCTAGTCTACCAGCAAGAGATTGCACAGGAACTATTGACTAGAGCTCAAAATAAGCTGCAGTGGAGGTATGGAATTCTATCCTCACCCTCACTCCTCACCCCCAGTTGGCTGCAGCAAGAGACAGTAGCGGCCTCAGGAAGAGAGTCAGCATTGTAGGACTGAGGGAGACCAACACACAGATTAGTGATGGCCAGAGTTGAAAAGACAGGGAATACACCCGAAAAGTCTGTGGTTACACTCGTGTCTAGCCTAGTTTATGAGACCAGCATCTGAAATCTTTGCTGTGGGGTTGTTCAAGTTGGTTTGAAAGGTATCCCGGAGACTTGCCTAAGAGCACACACCAAGTCAGAGTGCATTTATTTTAACAAAGCAAAACACATTTCCATCCCTCAATCTTGGTCTTTCTCAGTCGACACATACTATTAGGATAGATGAATTCTAAGCTGACTTAGATTGCTCTTTTTACTCTGTGGAAAGAAAATACTAACACTAAAATCTGTCCAACTCTTGAAAGAACAGCTCATTTAAAGAAACATAACCATTTTTCTCCGCATTTACTCCCATCAGCCTGGAACCATGATTTCTGAATTTTGCACATTATGTGCTTCATTGGATTTTGTTTTCGTTGTGATGGTGATGTCATTGTGGCTGAGCTGCCTGCAGCTGGGTGTTGAAGAGGACCAGCAATGCATAGACACAAAGGGGAAATGAAAATCAAATGACTTTTTTTTCTCTAAAATGTATGGTTTAAGAGACAAAGATCCCGAAAAGAACAGTTTTTCTAACAGAGTAATTAAACACGAAACCATCCCCTCTCTGTAATCATTAAAGGCCCCTTTATAATACTTTATAAGAGCCCTCTGATCTTGCTTCCTTATAACTGCTGTATGAACTCATCATTAAGTGCACTCTGGAAGTTTTTGCCTTCCTCTGACACATAAGGTGCTTGCCTTTGTTGGAGGTAGGATAGCAGATTAGATGAATCAATAGCATAGCAGTTCCCATGTTTTAGTAACCTTCATAATATTTTCTTTATAGCACTGAAAATGGTTAGTTCCATAGGATGCAGGTTTAAAAGATAATAAAATATCTGTGGAGTATATGAATTTTATTCAGGGATTAGGTGGTTCTTGGCTTATGCTGGTCCTTTGAATCAGGGGGAATTTCACCTTCAGTGCCTATTCAATCCTTATTCAGGCAAAAACCCCAACTGAGAGCTACCTATAGTACTGAGTTCATTGCGAGTTTCACTTCATTGTGAAGTTGAATTAGAACTTCAGGCTTTGGTCCAAAAGAAACCTGTTAAGTGACTGTGCAAAGACATTTCTTTTGCAGTTGTTTTACCACAAGAACTCATTAGACCAGCCACAGATGTGCCATAGGTTACACCTATTATAAACCTGAGTCTGCCTGATGTCATTAGGACTACTCTCCTGAGTAACTAGCAATTATGGTATGTGGGACTGCATATTCAGATTCTATGCTAGAGTATTCATGGAATATTAGAGATGGAAGATACCTCAGGAGGTCATCTAGTGTAACCCCTTGCTCAAAGCAGGACAGACTCCAACTAAATCAAGAGGAAATGGTGAAGGAAAGCTAAGTAATACTGGCCTCTACAATAAGATGTGAATGAGTCAGAATTCCAACACCAGACTGAGAGCACCAGGTGCATACACATAGGTACTTCTGTGATGAGTGGGAATAAAGAGGGAGATATATTTTAATTTTAAAATAACTTTTTTCAGTTTATGTACATTATAGATGGAGTAATGCTAACAGTAAAGGTTGTCCAGAACCGCCCATTATAAGTTCTCCACACCATTGGTCTGCCTCAGGACAAAGTTTTAAGAAAGTTTCAAAATTGTTTGATCACTGTTAAAAATCCATATAATAATCACACTGAGAAGCTTTAGCACCTGCATGCTTTGGAGCAAGGGGCTTGAAATTTGACAGGGAGATGTTAAGGATGTATCTTTTTGTCATCTGTGTGAAAATTAGCCCATATTATAAATCCCTGAGTATCTCAGTAGAGATTTGTTTTTAGAATGTGGCAGTGAAATCCCCTGAAGATTCCATCTACACTGAGCATGCTCCAGACCTGGGCTGCAGGTTCTAAGTGGGACTTTCCCTAAAAATGCTGCTTTTGGCAGCTAGAGGCAACTGTGGTTCTGGAATGAAGAAGAGAAAGTAGTATGGAGGATCTCTCAATTTTAATCTGGCCTCCTTGTTCACATGCACTGTGACAGTCTTTACATGACTACACACTATCCCACTATACAGGACCCCTGTCTTGTAGTGAGACATATTTGCTTTAGCTGTCTGAATTACCTTGCAACATCTAAATGAAAGGCTTGCAGGAAAACCTCAAGAAGGGGTTTAAAATAGCTGAAATTGTAACTTTCATGATTTGACAGAAAGAGTGGTGGTAATATCACGGCCCTGTGACAGGCTTAGGATATTAATTATCTTTAAGAACAAGACTTTAATCAATTAACAATAGTTTAAAATAGAGAATCCAGTAATGGTGTTTATAGGGTGAGTAATGGGAAATTCCATCACTAGGATTTATAGGCGTCTATTGTATGTGGTATAGTAATTTTACTCTTTGTGATGTAATGGTAAGTTCCACTTCCTGTGGAGAATGTCTCAGCAAATCCTGCACAGGATGACTTTGTAGCCCCTAGAAACCAAAGGGGTTTCCAGGCTGGAAGTAGCTAGGGTTCAAAGTCAGCTGAGAAAACCCCATAAAATACATTGAAGCCCATAGAAATGAATATGAGTGATCTAACCAGAGAGCAGTATTGCACCAGTTCCTGTCTAGCTAGGGTTCGTCAAAAGGTTAGCTAGACTGCTCCATAGGAATACATGGGAGGTAGGAATTATGTGAACAGAAGCAGGATTGCATCATTTCCTGCTGGCACAGGGCCCATAAAAGCTGCAATCTAATTGGCTATTAGGAGATATGATGTCATTACAAGACTGAAAACTAACTGGCTGTGCTGGATGGCCAAATCATATAAAAGGGCCACAGCCAGCAGGCTAAACCCTGTAATAGGACCATACTGGAAAGAAGGTCAGAAATTCTCATAGGGAATAGGGACTATCAAGAAAGCAGAATGCTGTCAGACACTGGCTGGACCTCAGCAACAGCAGCCATTACCTGAGCCCCAGATCTAGCAACCATCTTTGACATCAGTCCAGACCTTCTGACAGAGCAGAAGGACCACAAGATGACTGAGAAGGATTTAAGGGAGCTTCTGTAAACTTAATCTTCCTTTTTACCCTTTTATTTTTAAAAAATATGTAGACTTTTGTCTGCTAATAAAGCTGGATGCTTGAGTTCTCTCTGGGATCTTCCTGTACACATCTAATAATTGCCTGATTAGCTCCTGTTGGATGTTTTAAATGTTAAGTATTGAGTATTAAAGGTTTAACATTGAATGTTTAACTGATATTGTTATCTGTTTAATTGTTATAAGTTAGAGTATTAAGTGAATGATTATATTGTTATATGCTGGGGTGGGCAAAATGTGGCCCATGGGCTAAATCCAGCCTGTCAAGCTATTGGATCTGGCCCATGGCCACCGGATATGGCCTATGGCCCAGTGGAAGCCTCAGGAAGATTCCTTGTCTGCCCCACCCTTGCACATCACTCAAAGCTGTGGGAGACTGTGCATATCTGAGCACAGATAGGAGAGAGGAGGGGAGAGGATTCGTGTGCTGACCCCACCTCCAGCACAATCTTGCAACTCCCATTGACTGGTTTCCAGCCAATGGGAGCTGCCTGTTTGCAGGACAGGTAGTGCCTGAAGTACCATTCCTTCCAAGTATGCAGTGTTCAGTGAAGTACATGGTCCCCAGATCAAGCTGCTCTGACAGGCATGGAAGGCAGGAAGCCTGCCTGAGGGACCTACTGGGTTGCTGGCTGGAAGCCACCCAGCTAAGTGCCTCCTGGCCAGAGTCTGCCTCTAGCACCCCAGCCCTTCCCTCCCTCCAGCACTCTTCCCTCCCTCCTGCACCCTTTCCCCACATAACCCAAACCCTCTGACCCCCACTCCTGCATCCACACTGCTTCCCAGACCTTGCACTCCAAACCCCTACTCCCTCATCACAACTCAAATCCCTGCACTCCTCCTGCACTCCTGCCCTTGGTCACACACCCCCTCCTGCACCCCAGCTCCCTGCCCCAGAGCACAACTCCCTCCTTCACTCAAACTCCCTCCCAGACCCGACACCCCCTCCTACGCCCAAATCCCTTACCCCGAGCTTCTTTCTGTACCCATCCTCCATCCCAGATCCCTCACCTCCTCCATTAATATTACGGAAGAGTGTGGCCCTTGACCACATACCACATTTTTGGAGTGCCCCCCCCCATCAAACATTATTGCCCACCCCTGTTATAAGGTATAGAGTTAAATGAAATTATTTCAGTTTTTTATTCGTCATACCGCCTTCTTTCCCTTTTAAACTATAACATATGCTGTTTTGTTTTAGTGTTATTTCTCTTTCTCCTATTTTAGTGTAAAATGTCTCTTCTAAATAAATTTTGTATTAAAAAAATGTATTGCTTGTTGCCTATTCTTGATCAGGGGGCTCTCTCAGTGGCCTTCCAGGGGAAAGTCAGCAAGCTTTAGTTAGTGGCTTTCTCTAGAAAATCCATAGGGTGGGCCACAACCTATACTGGAATAAGACGAATTTGGGAAAAGGGGCCTTAAATTAAAAAGCAGTATTCTAGGCAAACTCATTGGTTCAGTATAATTGGACTTCAAATCTTCCGGTAACAGCCTCACTTGGTGCATAGGATGTATGCTATTCAATTAGCAGCTATTCAATATTGCTTTTTATCCTGATCATTAAAATGTGTGTCACCCTCCATTATTTACTGAATACCATTAAATCCCTGCTCTGAATACACAGACTTTCTTTGGGAAGTTTTCTGTGACTCCCATAACTGTAAGCATCTGTATGCTTCACAAATGTTCATGAATTTATCAACACAACAGTCTTTTGAAATAAAGTAGTGTTATTTCCATTTTAGAGACACTTGAATATCAGAAGTGTACACTGATTCCTATAGCATGATTTTTTTTGAGCATCTGGCCTATGATAGTGCTCTATTTCTTCCAATTACAGGATCTATTGACTTCAACTGCAGTTGTAAGTGCTCAGCACTTCTGCAAATCAGACTCCAGGTCTCAAATTGGCTACCCAGCCAATGGGGATAGGTGTTACCTGCTATCACAGAGAAATTCAGTGGAACAGGCAGGGATAGAATCCATCTCTGCAGGGCAGCAATGAACCATGAGACCAACCTTGTTCCCCCTCACTCACTACATGCCTTCCAGCTTTTGCACCACATGAGGGAGGAGCTAAGTTCCCTGAAACCTATGCTAGCATACAACCTGCAGGGAGAGGCACCTCTCGCCCACCCCTGGCTAGGCCCAACTCAGTTGCCGCAGCCATTGAGAAGTGCCCTTGCCGCAGCCCAGCTCTGCTGGAGCTGGTGTAGCTGGCCAGGAAGAGGTGCCTCCTGCCTGACCCAAGCTATTGCAGCTAGAGAGGGCTGGGGAGAGACTTCCTTCCTGAAGCTACCCTTGCACCCCAACCCTCTGTTTCAGCTTTGAGGCCCCTCCTATGCCCCTGTGTTGAACTCCTGCCACATAACATCCATGTGTGGAATGAGTTTTGTTATGTGCACCAATATGGAGGTGATGTGCCACATATCATCGGCATATTGGTGCACATAATAGAATTCATTCTGCTCACAGACATAAAACATTAGCGGGAACACTGGGGAGGGATCCTACAAACAGCAACCTAATTTCTTACACAAATCCAATTAAACAGGTCCATTTGGTATACTGAATGAGGCGGGGGTCTCATGGTAAAAATGTGATTATGCAATTAAAGACTATATCACAGGGCATATGCACAAGGAGGCTAAATTAAGATTGCAAAGGTAAACTTACTTCCCTCATTTTCTAACTTTTAAGTGGTTGACTATATAACATTAATATTCTTTTAACAGTTTTTTCTTTGTAATATATATATATATAAATGAGGAAAACTTACCTTCTTTCCTGCCAATCTAGACTTCTCCGTTTACAAAAAATCCAAATGGTTTAGATTCCTGAATGTTCCTGGATGTTAACTGTCTGGTAAGATAGTACTAATGCATATTATATTTTCTCACAAGTGGTTTTCACAGCTGAAAAGAAGTTAGCTTGTTCCCTCACAACACTTCATTGAAACAAGCTACTGAGCAAAATCAAAACAAAGGAGACGAGTGAATCTGACAATTCTTTTATGAAAACCCATTCTCTCAGCAGAACAATTGGTTTGTTACCAGCTACTACTGGGAAGTCAGCTATAATAAAGAAATCGCATAAACAAAGTCATCTTAATACAATACATTATACAGTAAATGCAAAGCTGCTGATCTAGGCCAAGTCTTTAAAGTGGTACTCAGCACTTTGTTTACATAGGATTTTAGGTAACTAAATATTTAAATATTTTAGTTAAGTGTAACAATTCCAGCATCAAATATATTCCAGCTCTGGATGTTTTTAAAGAAAAATAACCAGAAGAAATCTCAAGTATTAACTGTAAAGATTTGATGACAATATTTTCTGATACTGTCTTTTTTACAATGGGATACATCCTCTGCTGGAGTATCCATCATAATTCCAGTGCCCTCAACTGAGGAACTGGGCTGATATTTAATACATCTTTTTATTTTTCCAGATGCTTTTAGCCAAGGAAAAATCCAGGGTGCATTAAAAATATAGTGAGTTCTAGCTCATGAAAGCTTATGCCCTACTACCCTAATAAATGTGTTAGTCTTGAAAGTGCTACTGGACTGCCTGTTGTTTTTGCTGAAACAGACTACCATGGCTGCCTCTCTGAAACCTATGTACAGAACATGAATTTAATTCTTGTGAATAAATCTAGAAGAATAAATCCACAGACAGCCTTTACTCGGGCAAATTTCTAGAATAAATATAGCAAAACCAAAATAATAATAAAAAAACCCTCTACCATTGTATCTCAGCCATGTTTTGAAAGGACCAACATGACAGAGTAGTTCTCAGCCTCACCTTTCCCCTTCACTATTTCAGAGGTCTAAGCTCAACAAGGTCTAAGCTTAGCAAGACACTCAGATAAAGTATTACCTTTAAGCATGTAACTTCTTGAAGCCAATGAGACTCTTCATGTAGTGCCTTGAATGCAAGAGATTGGACTATATAACCTATTGAGGTCCCTTCCAGTTATACAATTCTATGAGTCTATATGCTAGATGTCAGTCAATGGGCTTGAATACATTGAGGACATGTCTACACTTTAAAGAAGATTGACCCTCTGGAGGTCAATCTTCTAGCGTTCAATTGGGGGGGGGGCAGGTCTAATATAGACTCATAAATCAAACACTGAGGGCAGCCTCCACTGGTGTCCAGTACTCCTCGTTCTGCAAGAAGTAAGAGAAACCAATAGGAGCATGTGACCCCATTGGCCTCCTGCTTTGTGGACCAACACCATGGCTCAGCTTCAGGGAAACCAACTGCAGATACACATTTTGCATAGACCTTAAGCCAACCTTCCTGAATCAGAGAATCAGAGCCCAAGCAGCCATCAACAACAAACTCCCTCTACTCTAATGATAAGTTTTAACCAAATAAATAAAAACTATTGCCCACCTAAGACATACATGATATTGGTACAATTCTTGCCTTTCCTCCTTGCACTAGCTCCCCTGTATTACCTGGATTTGCTTGAGACTCTGAGGGATTATCTATATGAACAAAGTTCATGGGAGGCTGGGGTGTAAATCTATCCTGGCACTATGTGGATGTTTCTGTCACATACTAAAACTTCTCTAGAGTGTTTTTACCTACTTCCATTTCAAAGCAGGGTAGTACTAAGGAACCTTAAGTGTACAGCACCAGCATCTACTTGGACATTCTGTGTACAGAAACCTAGTGCAGGGAAGTTTTACACTCCAGCTTGCCACAAACTAATTAATTGTATAGACCTGCCCTGAGCTACAGACTCAGCTGTGTAAAGATGTGTTGCTACATAAGCTCCAATAAGACTTAAGAATATTCATAAGTGTTTTACGGGACAAAAACTTGGGCTACATACCATGCTCCTGGAGTCAATATACGAACATTTCATCCACCTGAGCACAGTCTAAGTTTGGTCCCCAAGGCTTTTGAAATTATTTTTTTAAACTGCATGAAAAAAAGTACTTCATGGATGAATAATGTTTATGTGTTCATGGCAGAAATACAAATGCAAATAGGAAATCCGGGGGTTTTTATGTTAATAAATTAGAAAAAAAACACTTTGTCATATTATCAATCATGACTGATAATTGAATCCTCATGCTCTGTGTGACAAAAATATTGCATACAGAGACTTTTGTACAAGTCATATATTAACATTCTGTTAACAGCGGTATCTATAGGTGCATGCTGCCTGTTGACCATATGCAGTATTTCACCAACATGCAATCATTATTACAGATAATTCACATGTCAGTGATGTGTATGTTTTTATAATATCCACTTTACTATTTAGAAAGAGAAGTATTGAATGTGTTTACATTTATATAATTGTTTTAAGCTACAATTACAGGCTCTTTACTTTTTTAAAATAGGAGGTACTGTGTGCCAAAAAGCTTCAATAGGATGTAAAAAGCTTCATTAAGCATTATCTAACATGTCTAAACCAAATTGCAGGCTAAAAATGCCAAACTTTGAATTTTATTATACTTTCCCTGAGCATCATCTGCATAGTTACAGTCCCAAATGATTAATTTCCATGCTTAAATGTAAGCAGAAAATGAAGTTCCAGGGCTAACTTTGGAATATAAATATGTTGCTAAGTTTGGAAATTATTAGAATCCCAGTTCTCCAATCTCAGGCAGATTCTTCTGAACACTTGGAGCCACGTTAATGTCAGTATGTGAATAAGATCAGACTGTCACTTAGACATTGTCAAGCAGGAGGGTACCACCAGTGGCAGAGTGTGATAAGTGGCATTCACACTTCCTGAGCACCTCTTGTCAGTTGGGTCCAAACGTGCACTCCCCATCTCTCTTTACTCTGGTTCCCCCCCATCAGCTGTTAACCTTGTCAGGTAGGAATGGCACACCTTGAATGTACAAACAAATCCCTTCAGGGTAACAAAGGTCTGGAAAGGATGAACACTGAGCACTTGTTGAACTGCATCCCTGCCTCTCAGCTCCATTCTCAGGCCTTTTGGGCAGGTCTTAAGTCTTTTAACAGAGCAGCACCCCAGGGCTTTCTCCCTTCAGATTCTCTGGGTTTTGTGGTTTCGCAGCTCTCCAGGTAGGTCACATCTTAATTTCAATCCCTTTCCAGAGGGTAAGAAAGTTCAATAAAGGATTGACCCTTTTCATAGCCTTCAGCTTCAACCCTGGACCGGTTTAAACTCCCAAACCCTTTCTTGGCTTCCAAATAAAACTTGTCCCTGTCTCTGGGCTTTTGCCATTTCACCGTGGCGGAGGAGTGGACTCAGGCCTGCTCACAACTCTGGGTTCCAGCACAGGGACCCTACAAATAGCAGCCATGTGCTGCTCCCTTTGGGTATGTCTACACTTGCATCCCTCTTTTGAGAGAGGGATGCAAGTGAAGACATTCAAAATTGCAAATAAAGCTGGGATTTAAATATCCCGTGCTTTATTTGCATATTCACATGATGGCACTATTTCGAAATAACAGACGCTGTTAAGATGTGGTTATTTCAAGAGAAAACCCTTCTCCTGAAATAACCCTTATTCTTCATACAATGAGGTTTACCAGTTATTTAGAGAGAAGTGTTTTCTCTCAAAATAACCACAACTTAACAGCGTCCGTTATTTTGAGATAGCGCTATTTTGAGATAGCGCCATAACGCAAATATGCAAATGAAGCACGGGATATTTAAATCCCAGCTTCATTTGCGATTTCAAATGTCTTCATTTGCATCCCTCTCTCGAAAGAGGGTGTAAGTGTAGACATACCCTTTGATCGTTGCTGCTGCTAATCCCTGGGCTGCCTCCCATTCTGTTACATCCGGGTTACTGTCCTTTGGTTTTCTGTCTGTTCCTTTCTTGGCAAGGTCTCCCCTCATGTCCCCTCATTTGGAAAGCTTCAGAGACTCCCAATCATTCTTCTCCCTTCTGGACTCAGCCAGCAACTGACCTGCTCAGAACTTGCAGCTCCTTTTATCTGAGCCCTCTTTGCTCTGATAGACTTTAGGGAAGCACCAAAGCAGCCATTCTAGGGAATCCTGGAGGACTCCTCTTTGCTGTTCCTTTTCTGGGGCATGGTGTAGTAGGACTGGGAGGTCTCCAGCAGGGGCCCTCAAGGGACCCAGTACATCCCAGCACAGAGGGCATGGATCATTGTTGCTGCCACTTTCAATTACTCCTATTGGCTTGAAAAAGCACCATACATCTAAAGCCACTGGTGAACAGTCAGTCTTCATTAGCTCTGCCATCATATGCCCTTGTAACAACTGTACAGTTCTTCAGGTATAAAGGATACCACTAATTCAAAATGTAGTCACTTTAAAATAATAAAAAGATAAATATGGTATTCTCTGGGTGAAAACGTGTGAGGGGGACTGTGGCATATTTGCAAAATTTGTACAGCCAAAACGAGAGGCAGGAATGAGGCTGGAGGGAAATTGATTTGCCAGATTTATACATGACACATAAAATATTCTTTGTAAAATTAGTGTTATGGCGAAGAAGTTGTTTGTGCAGAATTGGAGAACAGCTAGTAATTGAGTAGTGCCGAATGGTTAATAGCAGTAAGTCATCTGGATAACTCAAAGCACAACTTATTAGGTAATGATGAGTTTTTGTGATGTATGGGTTTGCTTTCTTGAGTGATGATTAAGAATAGTTAATAATTAAATACTGAACCTGACTTTTTTTTTCTTGTATGCATGAATACATACTGCTGGTATAAGTACACTCAGTTATCATTAAGTCAGAATTTTTCATAGGTTGACTTCACTTTCAGTGGAGTTTCACTACAAACCCAGAAGAGCTCAGGGATGCTGCTTCCATTCCCAAAGCAGGGATGAGGAGCACCCAGACTGCCTCTTCATTCTCTGCTCAAATATCATTATAACACAGCCCTTTTTTGCTGCCCAGCCAGCAAATGCTAGCAGGGCTAGCCCACATGGTTCCAGAGAGCAGTGAACAATGGCTCTTGTATGCCACACTTGCCTTGGGAATAAATTTGACTAACTTATATCCCATCCACAAGCACAAATGTGTTAGCAGAGAACATTTTTTAAAACTATGCCCCAGCATAGCTGGGACTATACACTAGTTTTTACTTCCCCTACTTAGCTGCATTGTTTTCTGTTTCTCCTTTTTATTTCTTTTCAAGTCTATATTTTACTTTTATCCTTGCTAAAGATCTTGTAAATACTTCTCTATCTTCCCTCCCTCACGTGGTACTAAAGTCATGCCAGTTTTCTTTAACTTATTTCACATTCTTTCAAAGCCTTATTTTCTAAAATGCAGTACTGTATCTTTGTTATTGCCCATTTTACCAATTCTTAGCACGTCATACCTGACATTGTGATCATTAAATTTTTTAGGATCCTTACATTTCACAGTATTTTTCATGCCTGGTTCATTTCCAGCTACTAGGTCCAAAATATCCTGTCATCTGGCCTGGCTGATATTTGACACATACTCTGTAAGGAAGCAATCTTACGTTACTTTCAGGTCATGCTTCCTTCCTTAGGTTTCCCACTGTCTTTCCAGTCAACATTTAGGTAATTAAACTCTTAACATGATCCCTGCACTGGCACTGTTGTACACTTCCTTTAACTGCAAACATTTCCTGGTGTGCATTCTCTTCCGCTCCAGAAGGTCTCTGGTAACATCCAAAGGCCAACTTTTTCCCCATATCTAATTTTTTCCTTCACTCCACACAGTCCCCACTGTGTTGGCCAAAATCATAGTACCATTTATTTCTGTTTACTCAGTATTCCCCCTATCCACATTACTATTTTCCACCTGCTTTTATTTTATCTAGCCTGTCTGTAAACTCTTTATGTTGGTAATTTAATCTTCCAACTGATAACTTGGTTTAACCAAGTCTCTGTCACTTCAATTAAATCACACTTTTCCCTTAACATTATGTTTCCAATTCAGCAGCTTTGTTACATATGTTCCCAGCATTTGCAAAACACATTTATCCTGTTCTTCTTTGTCTCCTCTCCCCACTTTTTCCCATAACATTTGGAGTAAGAATAGTCTTCAACAGAGCCTTTCCATTGCTTTTACTTCCCATTACTCTCCCAGCCCATGGGACCACCACGATTCTTATATTTGTGTGTATGTGAACTCTGGCTGTTTGAGCATTAAAATAAAATTAAGTCTCCTTCAATTACTCCTCTTATAAATCCAGTCGCCTTTGATCCTGAGAGGTTGCCAGTCCTTCTGTTCAAGCAAGGATCCTCATCACACTCTTTCCTCTCTGAGTACCAAAACCTATCTGAATTATATAATCAGTCCTTTGCTTTCGTGATCCATAACTGACCATGGAAAGATACCTAAGGAATTTACATGTGTCATTTCTGTCCTTTTTTTTCACAGGTCCTTGAAGCAATCCTTGAGTCTGTCAAACCTCCTTCTGACATCCTTAGTTGTGGTCTCAACTAAGATTATAATGACAGGAAACTTTCCAATATTTTTTCAGATTACCTGGGATGTAGCATATTTAATATATTGATCATGGTTATATATGTCCCAGTTTCATTTTCTTTATTATTGAGTCATCAGTTGGCTTTAACATTCTCTGTATTACAAGGCTATAGAATTACCAACAAGTTCTTATGAATAACTAAGGAGGATAATCCTAACCTTAGAAAGAAGAAATTTTTCATCTGTAGTAGCAAAATACATATGTACTTTATGCAGTTGTCCATGGATAGATAGGGGTTTAGGTCAAAACATGGCAATAAATTAAATCTGACAATTTACTGTTCTGAAGTGGAGTACTTTTAATTAACTCTTTTGGCAATGCAGTGGAGCAGTATCTTTATTATCCAGACGACTGGTGATATCAGTGATTTCCAACAGTTTCAAGGATATTAAAAGTCCAGTCCATCTCACATCAAAATAAATGAAAGGCTTTCCATTGACTTTCAATGTAGCTGTAAAATAATTCAATTAAAAAAATCAGATTTGTAGCAACCCTTTTTGTGTATTTCCTCCACATGCCCATCACTTTTATTTGTTCATAGCTCTTTGCCTTCTATTTCCTGTGTCTTACTTATACCCACTGTTGCTCCATTTCCCCCCATTTCTTTTCACTTATTTACCCTATATCTTGTCTGCATCTCCTCTGACACCTTCTCTAGCTCTTTTTGTGGATTTTATGCTGCCTTGTGAAGATTTTTTTAAAGTACAGGAGGTAACCATTGAGAGAGATTTTTCTCCCTCCCAATTTGGAATACAAAAGGGATTTTTCAAAAAACAATTGATGTTGATTTTAAGCCTTTAGAATCTCATCTCATTCTCACAGTGAAAGATTTTGAAAGTGACAGATTCTGGCCCAGTGTGTCTACACAGTCCCCTTTGGTGTAACCCTGCTGAAATGAGGGCAAGATGAGGGAACTTAGCTGATACGATAAAAGGCTTAGTCACAGAAATGATCAAACCTACAGGGCACAGGTTGTGTTTAGAGATCTGCTGAAAATATGCTCTACTGGGTATTACTTGCTAAGTTACCTACCTTCTGCACAACCATTCCACCTTTGAAAACAAAGAGATCCTGCTATACAGTTCAGAATAGGCAAGCAATGTATGTACATAGGACAAAAACGTTGCCCTCCAATATGAATGTAAATGTACATTTTAGTCTCAATGAGTGGTGCACATACTTTACTTAGGGCAAATGGAATGTACTAACAGTGATTTGCTCGCATAAAAACTTTGGAATATTTAGCTCCCTCTGAATGATCTGCATGAGCATTTAGAAGAAATACAGCTTGTCTTCAAAGTTTAGTTAACATTCTATATAGGCTGCTTGCCATGATGACTAATGTACTGCAACCTTGCTGCTATGCATTAAACATCATGAAAATGTACATCTGCATTGGATTTTCTCTTTCCTTTGTTTCTAAAGTGCTGAGTTCTGCTAAAAAAATTGGATGGAAATAAAATCTGAGAACCGTTGCCAATTTTAGTGAAATGATAGCACAGTCATATTATCCCTTAATGAAACAAGCATTGAGGACTGATTGATTTATGGAGCAATTTTTTGCATCATTACCTAACTTGATTGTGTACAAATAGTTTTCTACATTCACTAGTGTAGTGTCCCCACATTTCTTTTAATATGCTTATTTCAAGTTCTGATGTCTCTGTATATAGGACTGAAAGATTTAAAGCTTTTGAATGAAACTATCTTGAAACCCTTTGAAGCTGTTTACTGAATCTTTAAACATTTTAACAACATCTCCAAAGATGGCAGACAAATATATTCCTTTTCATTAATATGACTCAGTGGAGCACAGGCCACCTTAGACCCTGTGGTTTTCTTTCCATAGACCCCTGATCTTGAAACCGCCCCCCCAAAAGCCCATGAAAACAGTAGTGTTTCATATGGATGTAGGAATTTGCCTACCTGGAGCTACTACAGGATGTCTGGTTACAATATAGCTAAAAATAGTAGTGTGGTTAGTAACTAACTACTCCCCCAATAACTAGGCTAAAGCTTAGGACTGCCCAAAGGTTTTAACTCTCTTAGGGTACATCTACACAGCAGCATTATTTCGGAATAACATAGTGCACGTCTACACTACAAGCCTTTATTTCGAAACAGTGTTGAGCTAGAGGACTTCTCACTCATGGTAACCCTCATTTCATGTGGAGTAAGGGAAGTCAAAGGAAAAGTGTTCTTCCTTCAACTTCCTGCTGTGTAGACAGTGCCAAAACTCAAATGAAGGTATTTCGACTTCAGCTACACAATAGATGTATCTGAAGTTGCATAGCTTAATTAGACGTTAGCCCTGCTGTGTAGACGTGCCCTTAGATGCATAGTATGTCCTATTCATTATTATTTAATATTTATATTCCAATAAATGTAAGCAGCCCAATCAGGATCAGATCCCCTTTTTGCAAAGTGTTGTATAATCATGACAGAAGACAAAATTACTGGTCTGAAGAATTTAGTCTCACACATTTCAGCCCATGGTATGCCTTGATTTGGTTATGGGTAGAGTACAGATGTGTCTTTATTTGTTTGTCATTTCTGAAAACATACTTTCTAAATTCCAAGATATATAATTTTGATTAGCCCACCTGATTGTTAATCCTTCATTTTGTGGGACTGATTCTAATTTATGCTAAGACCATCACTTTGCTCTTCTGGTAGAATCAGAGTGATAGATTTCAGACTGTGTGTAAGTGAGGAACAAATAATTTAAATGAATGACATGGAGGCATTGCTCACTGCAACAGGAAATACCTCAAATGCTTAAATATAATGGGCTAAATATCTGGAGTAATTACATTATCATTATAATCTATTATTCAAGGATGACTTTCAGCTGTTGTAGAAAAAACTAGAAAGTGCTAATGCTGCCTAACGGTAAAAAGTGTCCAAATGATTCACACTTTGACAATTTACAGCATAGTAGGGGAAATTATTCTTTCTTTGATTTTGTTTCAGGTGTTTGTAAATTTTCTATATGGAGGTTTCATTTCTAACCTTGATTTGGATAGATTTTTTAATTCTGAAGGGAGTCACTTGGATTTGAAAAAGGGATCCCTATGAGCTTTGTAGCTAAATTCCAAGCCAGCCAGATGCAAGAATATGTAAGGTTCTATTCTGTGTGGCTCTTGCACAGATGCTCCAGCAGGAAACATTCTCTGATTGTGCTGCTCACCTAATAGTCAAGCAACTTCATGGTACTTTCCATCCCTATTGCCAGAGAGCACCCAAAAAGGGTGGGAAAACGCAGGGAGGAAGCCATGTTCTAGCACAGGGCTACTCAACATGTGGCTCATGGACTGCATGCAGCCCATGGCCCATTTGTTTGTGGCCCACAATATGGTTACGGTTTATGCAGGGCTTAACACATGGCTCACGGGTTGGAGCCAAAACAAAAAAGTAGTCAATATAATGGTCTTCTGTTAATATGCATTTTTGGACTGTCATTGCTCATTGAAAGTGCTGTCATATTGGTGGAAATCGGGTAAATATTGCATTTTATTAATATCAGGAGAACTGACTTAAATGGGGCCTGTGTGTTGTATAGTCTTGCCTTAATCTTTGTATTCATGCCCATCAGTGTGATAGAAGCTATTTGCATATATATGCAACCACACTTAAGTTGCGGCCCTCGGCATGTGCTATGAGTATCGTTATGGCCCCCGGGGCTTCCAAAGTTGAGTAGCCCTGTTCTAGCATTTGGAGACCTGACCCCAGAGATTCCAAATGAAACACTATTTCTACTCTGAAACCTCAAACGGGATGCTGAGGAAGGGCGGTGAGAGAAAGTATATTTACCACTGTTCTTTAACATGTATAAAAGGGACAATGGGATGCTCGTGTTATGGGCTGCAGCCCTCGTTGCTAGATTGCTGCCTCTTCTTGGCTGTTCTAGAGATTTGCTCAAGGCTAATACCCTCATTCCGGAGCCTACAATCTACCACTGTCTTTACTCCCGCCTATGGCTCCTCTTTCAGCTTATGGAAACACAGAATTCTCTTCCCGACTCAGCCCTCCAGCCATGTCACCATCCTTGTTTTCCCTTTTTGGGAAGAGGGGGAGAGAGAAGATATTTGTCTGACAGCAGTGAATGGGGGGAAGGACCCAAGCCAGCCCACTACACTAGGCCCCGATCCAGGGATCCTGTAAACAGCAGCCTTTTGCTACTCCTCAGAAACCTCTGTCCATGCTGCTTTATTTCCCTTGGCCATTTCCCCATGGCCCTGGCACCTTCTTCACCTTCACCTCAGGGCACTCAACCCTAGGAGCCAGACACTGTGCTGTTCAAGGTGCCTACAGTCCCCTCATCCTTCAGGGATGCAATCCTTACTCCTGGGGCTTCCAGAAGCAATTGATCCTATTCTACCCTGCAACTCCCTTTTATCAGTCAGGCCTGGATTAGTTGCTCCAAGCAACTCCTCCCTGATTGGCTGTGCTTCCCACACACCCTCTCTAGGCTGCTAGGAGGACTCACCTCCATTGTTTCTGCCAAGGGGCACGATTAACCCCTTTTATGCCTGTGTGCAGTAGGCACCCCATTTCAGCTCAGTGCAAATGAAAGAGTGGAAGAGTGTACTTGCAGCGTCCAAGTACCCCACTTTCATATATGGCTGTTGGTGCTTAGTGGGTATGTTTTCGTTCTTCTGAACTTGGGAGGCCCATGCTCTCACAAGGCCATGGAAAGAGGCCTCAATGTGTCACTTGGTTGCAAAAATGAGCACACAAACCAATACCTACAGCTTGGCAGCCAGCAGCTGTTTAATAAGTGGTTCACAGCAAGCAGCATGAAACCAGGCTTCCTTCCCACAGAGAGAAGTAGGAATGCTTTGACAGTTTTCAGTGAGGACAGAGGTGTTTTGCTGTGTATATTGCACAAACCTGTTGGTCAGGGACTCTCTCACCATAAGTAGGATGGCCTAATTGGCATTGTCAAAAAATCTGCTGACACTTTTCTCACATAGTAAAAGCCAATAAAAACACTAAAAGCTCTGCTAGAGTGGAAATCTCTCACAGAAAGCTAGCTGGGAAAAAAAGATGTTGCCAGGAAGCTGAATTCTATGTAGAGTATTATATGCTGGAGAGGCTCCAGGGGCAGCAATTGACCGTGTATGATTACCCACAACCAACAAAGCTGCTATTTGAAGATATTACAGCAATTTCAATTTGTATAGCACCTTTCACATCAAAGCAAGACCCAAAGCTATTCACCACAATATGTTCTAATACTGGCACACTGCATTGTTATTCAAGGAGAATAAGATCTTAGTGCAGATTGGCTCCGGAATCAAGCAGCCATTGCAATAGTTGTTGGGCTCTCCACAGTACCAGCATCAAAGGCTTTTTAGGGTAATAGCTAGGAGCTTGGTTGTGTGAACAGCAGTGTTAGAAAGACCATTGCTAAGAGCCTAGGGAGAGCATCAAAGTGCATGGGGCTTGATAAGTGCTTGTTGACATGACTGTGAAGAGTAAGAAGGCTATGTTTGTGTGTGGAGGAGTTGATATTTGGAAGTGGTAACACAAATGAAGCCATGAGATAGTTCCCTTTCCTGTGCTCTGTGGCCTATCAATTGGGTCTGAAGAAGATTCAGATGTGCATTTCATTTCTGAGTCCATTTTGTGTGTGTGTGCGCGCGTACATACGCACGTGTATTTATGAGCACATGTGCTCACATACACTCTCACACACACATGAGCAATGTTCTTTCCTGGAACATCTTGGAGTTTGACACATCACTGGTCACTAGGCCATACGCAATACAAAGGCAGGTTTCTGAAGGCAGGGTAAGTGCTGTGATAGGCTGGTATGCTCACAAAACCCCAGAGCTACCTACCAATAGTATCCTTCTAGAATTCATTATACTTACGGTACCTTCTCTATGAGTTAAACAGGAATACATATTGCTGCTTTAAAGATGTGACCTGTGGAAGCATAAGGGACTATACATTTAGCCAGGCAGTTTTAGGAAGCCCAAATTATATCCAAAAAAATCCATAATCAGTTCTGCAAGAAATAGAGGAACACCCAAGGGTCTACAGCAGTAGCATCAGCATCTAAATAAGGATATGATCTCATGGGATTTGACAATGGATGTACTGTATGTTGTCTTAGAAACAGAGAAAATACAGAACTGACTGATTTTGATATAATACGTATTAATAAGCCCAAGTATGAGATTGTCATTAGAATTGCTCAGGAGAGAGACCCAGTTAAAATATCCCGGTTTTCCAAAATTTAACTACAAGAAAGTAACACTGCTGAAGGTGGGGTAGTGGCTATATCTGCAGATTTAAGTGAAAAATGAAATTGCTCATGACTATCAACACATGGGGAAACCAGCCAAGAATAAAAACAATGGCAGCCAGACCACAATTCTACCATAAGTTAATGGCAACAAATAAGAACATAAGAACATAAGAACATAAGAATGGCCATACTGGGTCAGACCAAAGGTCCATCGAGCCCAGCATCCCATCTGCCGACGGTGGCCAATGCCAGGTGCCCCAGAGAAGGAGAATAGAAGACAATGATCAAGTGATTTATCTCCTGCCATCCATCTCCTGCCCTTGTTATGAAGGCTAGGGCACCATACTTTATCCCTGGCTAATAGCCATTTATGGACCTAACCTGCAAAAATTTATCAAGCTCTTTTTTAAACCCTAATAGAGTCCTGGCCTTCACAGCCTCCTCGGGCAAGGAGTTCCACAGGTTGACTGTGCGCTGTGTGAAGAAAAATTTCCTTTTATTAGTTTTGAACCTACTACCCATCAATTTCATTTGGTGTCCCCTAGTTCTTGTATTATGGGAAAAGGTAAATAATTTTTCTATAATCACTTTCTCCACACCATTCATGATTTTATATACCTCTATCATATCGCCCCTCAATCGCCTTTTTTCCAAACTGAAAAGTCCCAGTCTCTCTAGCCTCTCCCCATATGGGACCCTTTCCAAGCCCCTAATCATCTTAGTCGCCCTTTTCTGAACCTTTTCTAATGCCAATATATCTTTTTTGAGGTGAGGAGACCACATCTGCACTCAGTACTCGAGATGTGGGCATACCATAGTTTTATATAGGGGAAGTATGATATCTTTTGTCTTATTATCTATCCCTTTTTTAATAATTCCTAACATCCTATTTGCCTTACTAACTGCCGCTGCACACTGCGTGGATGTCTTCATAGAACTATCCACTATAACTCCAAGATCCCTTTCCTGATCTGTCGTAGCTAAATTTGACCCCATCATGTAGTACGTGTAATTTGGGTTATTTTTTCCAACAAGCATTACCTTACACTTACCCACATTAAATTTCATTTGCCATTTGCTGCCCAATCACTCAGTTTGCTGAGATCTTTTTGTAGTTCTTCACAATCCCTTTTGCTTTTGACTGTCCTGAATAACTTTGTGTCATCTGCAAACTTGGCCACCTCACTGCTTACCTCATTTTCTAGATCATTGATGAACAAGTTGAACAGGATTGGTCCCAGTACTGACCCCTGGGGAACACCACTAGTTACCCTCCTCCATTGTGAAAATTTACCATTTATTCCCACCCTTTGTTTTCTGTCTTTTAACCAATTCTTGATCCATGAAAGGACCTTTCCTCCTATCCCATGACCACCTAATTTACGTAAAAGCCTTTGGTGTGGGACTGTGTCAAAGGCTTTCTGGAAATCTAGGTATATTATATCCACTGGGTGCCCCTTGTCCGCATGTTTATTAACCCCTTCAAAGAATTCTAACAGATTAGTTAGACACGACTTCCCTCTGCAGAAACCATGCTGACTTTTGCCCAACAATTCGTGCTCTTCTATGTGCCTTGCTATTTTACTCTTTACTAGTGTTTCTACTAATTTGCCTGGTACTGATGTTAAACTTATCGGTCTATAATTGCCAGGATCTCCTCTAGAGCCTTTTTTAAATATTGGTGTTATATTGGCCATCTTCCAGCCATTTGGTACCAAGTGGATTTAAAGGATAGGTTACAAACCACTGTTAATAACTCCGCAATTTCACATTTGAGTTCTTTCAGAACCCTTGGGTGAATGCCGTCTGGTCCCGGAGACTTGTTACTATTCAGCTTATCAATTAATTCCATAACCTCCTCTAATGTCACTTCAATCTGAGTGAGTTCCTCAGATTTGTCACCTAAAAAGGCTGGCTCAGATTTAGGAACCTCTGTAACATCCTCAGCCGTGAAGACTGAAGCAAAGAAATCATTTAATCGCTCCGCAATGGCACTGTCTTCCTTGATCGCTCCTTTTATATCTTTATCATCCAAGGGCCCCACTGCTTTTTTAGCGGGCTTCCTGCTTCTAATGTATTTAAAAAACATTTTACTATCATTTTTTGAATTTTTGGCTAGCTGTTCCTCAAACTCTTTTTTGGCTTTTCTTACTACATTATGACACTTAATTTGGGAGTGTTTATGTTCCTTTCTATTTTCCTCACTAGGATTTGACTTCCACTTTTTAAAAGCTGCCCTTTTCTCTCTCACTGCCTTTTTAACATGGCTGTTTAGCCATGGTGGTTCTTTGTTAGGTCTCTTACTGTGTTTTTTTATTTGGGGTATACATTTAAGTTGGGCCTCTAGTATGGTGTCTTTAAACAATTAAAGACAATTAAAATAATAACAATTAAACAATTTAAATAATCCTTTAAAATATCAATTATGGTGCACTAAGATCACAGAACTCTAAAAAGTATTCATGTATATCCCCTGACCCCACACAGAAAATTAACTCCTGTTGGTTCTACCACAACTGCTGCTCTGCAGTCATGATGAAGGGAATATGAGAGTTGGGAGCAGAACAAAGGCTTTGTGATTTGCCTGAAGATAGCTCCCCACAGATCTTTGGCTTTCATTTCTTTGCAGGTCTACGGCCTCTGACTTCTCCCCAAACTTCCCACTCTCACCCAAGGATCATATGTCAAGCGATAAAAAAATTTAATTGCAATTAATCGCGTGTGCCTCTCCTTTGAAACGCCACGGTGGCATTTCAATGGGGCAGCACTGCATGGAGCCAGGGATCAGCTGAAGTGCCCAACTGATACCCGGCTCTGCTTTGCAAATCCCCTTTGAAGTATCACTCCAGCACTTCAAACGGGCTTTGCAACAGCAGAGCCGGGATCAGCCGGGGACTCCTGCTGACCTCCGGCTCCACTTGCACTGCCCCTTTGATGCACTGGAGCGGCACTTCAAAGAGGCAGCGCAGCATTAATGCCAGCGATTAACGCATTAAAAAAATTAATGTGTTAATCCTGTCCTGCGTAATTGCAGGCGTTAATGCAGGTCTATTGACAGTCCTATATGAAATTGTCATAGATTTTATCTCATGACATTGCCAAAGCCATTACAGGTACAATATGGCTCCATATTATTACCTCAATCCATGGCAGGTTAAAATGGTGTATAATGACACTTTTCTCCAAAACTGCTTTCCAGCAGTCAAATCTTTGGTTTTTTTCCTCTTTTTTAGTATTTACTCTTGAATATATACAATCTAATAGTCCAAACCCCAACTCATGTAGCATGGTTTCCCTCACCTATGTGCTGCTCCTGCTAGCTGCTTCTGCCAGCTGCCTGTTCCTGTAATCTGCTGCTCCCACTGGCCACCTGCTGCTTGCTCCTGCCAGCTGCCCTGCTGGCCACCTGCCTCTGGCTGCCCACTGGCCTCTTGCTGCTGCCAGCCACCCTGCTGGTCTCCTGCCAGCCCTGTGATGGGTTTGGCTCTAGGCCAAACCTAGTGATTCCAGCTCTTTCTGATGTCAATTTCTCAGTGATTTCAGCTCTTGGCCCACCAGCCAAAAGATTCTAGCATCCACTGGAATATCATTTTAAAATAATAAAGAGACTCCTTATGGAGTCAGTTTTAGTTCTATCATTAGAACAGGGGACGGGGGAAGAGAAACAGGTTGAACCAGTGTTACAGCTCACGCCTGGAGGGCATGTAGCCTGCTGGTTCAGAGCTTTTCCCTTCCTCCCAATTGACTTCACTGAGTCTGGAAGAGAAAGTCTTGTTCATCCGAGATTCTTTACAATGACAGTATCTCCCCTGCAAGCACTGGTGGTCATATTTTACAATTCCTACATTTAGGGTTAACATGGTTTGTGACCCCACAACAACCGTATTAGTTACAATAGGCAAAATACCATTCTAACAATTGAATATCTATCAGGCCTATAGCACTGTCTGAACTGTATTTACTTAACTACACCCAGGATTTATTTCCCATTCCAGCATGAACTGTATTTACATAACAACAGTGGAATACCTTACAGGGCTAAACAACTAAGTGAGCATAACCACACCCAGGATTCCTTTCCCATTCCAGTGGCTGCATTGGATGCATTGATTCAGACCCTGCTTACACATGTATCTGCAAAGGTATTTAGGTTGCTAACTTCATGCATCATCTTACCAGTCTTATTATTGTTTCTTAAGTAAACATCCAGAGTAACCACTGTTTATATTGTCCATTTAATAAATGCTGTTTTCAAAAAACCTTAGTCCTACATTCTGGGTTATATTTCCTCTAATAAATTGCCCCCTCTTTTGTCTTTGAACAATTCTTACTACAGGTTGGACTTCTCTCTTCTGGCATCCTCGGGACCTGACCAGTCCTAGATGAGGGATTTTGCCGGACCAGGGGAGATCATTCTGGCCCTCTCTGCCACTGGCACCTCTGTGCGCAGGGATCCTGGCCCTGATGGGCAGTTTCATAGCCCCATTGCCAGGCTCTTGGCCCCACTGCTGGCCAGTTTCACTGCTAGGTTCTAGCCCCACCAGAGGGCAGCTCTGATGTTGGGTTCCAGCCCCACCACTGGCAGCCCATGACCCTGTCAGCCTGCAGGGCTTCCAGCTGCCAGCCTTCCACTGGGACATTCCAGTCCTGAAATATCCGTGGTCCAGATATGTTAGACTTTCTGGGGAGTTCTAGACTTTCTGGAGAGATCACCTTGATAAATCTCGGTCTGATAAAAGAACTATGTCAACCAAAATTCTTGAAGCCTTATGGGCTTCTCTTATCCACACAGCTATTTCCCGGTCTATTTTCTCCAGCTGCTCTCTGTTAAATTGTCATGAATTTTCTTCAAACTGTTTCTCCTATGCCAGCCATAATGCTTATATAATTTCTTTATTAACATTTCCCCTCATCAGTACTGTTGCTATTTCTGTTCCTGCTTCATTTGTCTGAACGCTTGTCTCTCCGTAGTTTGTTGCCAACTTCTTTAAAATCAATGGGGATACATAGGGGAGTGAGAGATGGGGAATTTGACCTTTGGTTATTTTCTGGGCTCAGTCATGTATCTGTTATTCCAATATTACCAAGCTACTCATTGTAATTAAGCGGTTCAGTTGAACTCTCTTATTGCATTTTACAATAATATTTTCCCATTTTACTATAGTACTAACTAGAACTGTTTTTGGAACCAAATATTTATGAGTTAATATTTATGAATATATTAATGTAAGCAATTATTTGCCTGCAGGAAAAGTCACATACCATTCCTGATTTGGGGAATGTTTTAGATAGTTATAAATATTTCAGAGGTCAGACAGTGTTTTCAGAGTATAGAAGAGTTTTGAAGTGTTCACTACAAATATTATGGGAACAACAGTACTTTAGTTCTCTCCCCAGTACTGTTGTGAAGTTCTCACTGGTCATGGTATGCAGCACCATTTTTAATAATTAGTTCTGACTATTTAACACACCTAATACATAAATGCCTCTTAACACAAAGTAACTGCTATACTATTTCTCCTTTATTCAATAAAACTGACCTCAACTTTCTCTCTTAGTAGCCCATGATCCCAGGGAAAGATTCCACTATACACATAAAAACTGGTTAAATCCTTTTTTCTTATTTTTCTCATTTGAATCAGGGTGGCAAATGTAATCTTTTGTTCTGTGGTCACTGAAATTATACATTATCTAAGGGGAAAGTTACTATTCCCCTACTTATGATTCAAATTGTCAACAAATGATAACTAATGGTACTTTTAATTGGTGCAATGACCATGATAAAGAAAATTGACACTGAAAATGACTGATCATTAATCAAGTTTATTTGTCTGCAGTTATTCATCTCAATGGATGTCATTGTATACTGACAATTAGAATTGCAACATGGGCATAAATCACTCTCCCATTTTACCCTGTCCGCAGCATTTCTGCAAGCTCATAAGGGAATACAAATAGCTTTGTTGCTATATGGCATATAACTATACTACATAATAATCTGTTCACTGCAGCTAATCTTCCACTGTTCTATTGTTCTATTTATCCTGTTATTATTACAGTACATTTTTCATCTGTGTAATATTCCTGTGGGACAGACTGTGTTGTTCACATTCCCAATTACATACAGTCCATAAATTAAAGCTGTTAAAAGCAATTGCCACAAACTTGGCATGATCAAGTATTCTTGTAGTTGGGAATTCACAAATGTTTGAGGCTAAGCATTTGTTCACTTTTTCTCCAATTCACTAAATTAAAAATAAATGCAAGGGAATAATAAATAATAATAATAATAATAATAATAAAAGCAGCAAATTGCAAGGTGCAACAGGATGAAGATCCGAGGGGGGTTGAGTATAATTGTCAAAAGTTACTTACTAAACCAATGCTTTTCTCTTCACTAACAAGAGAACAAGGTTAGAGAGTTAGGGTCCATTTAGTATTCTTAATACAGTCAGAGAATTCCCACTCACATTAATGCTTGGCTCAGAGAAATGTTTCCCATTAAGGGCTAGATTTGCTTGCATACATAGCCTTCAGCTGCATGACTGCCCACTTATCTCCATACAGATATTTGATTTGCTGGCACATATTTATTGGAATATGTAACTATGCTGTGGCTCCTGCCCTGGAGGATCTGTCCATCTGACACTCTATTTTTCATGGAGAAAGAAACAATCTGTCCCAGGCTTTCCAGATTATGGCCCACTTGCAACTGTTCATGTGAACTCTATTACCAGATGGTACCTCATGGTTTGCTCAAATAATGGCTCTCAACTTGCTCTAGCAGATTATTGCATAGATGTAGCTGCTGAGCATGAAGGCAGGACAGCCCAGTTCCTATGCTATACAAGTGTATACTTTAATTAGTTTCCTATATAGATATAGATTTAGATATAGATAGATATAGGTCTATCTATCTTACACACACACACATATATAAATATATATATAAATATATAACTTTTGAAAAGTAATCATACTTTGTTTGCTACTTTAAATCAGGCAGCCATTTTAAACCTTATGTAAAACTCTCTATGAAGGTGCTAAATCTAGATTATAACTAATAATCTACTCTACAAAATTGCATCTGAAGAAAGGAGAGTATTTTCAAATGGCTATATTACAAATTATGCTGATAGAATGATAGTTTTGGTCTTTTTTTTTTGCATTGTTAAATAAGAAATAGTGAAAATAACATTTTTGTAAATTACTGCAGGATTCTAAAGTTATACTTTGCAAGATACTTTTAATGACTTCCTTTATAAATCCTTGTGATCAGAGATCTTAAAAAAACAGAAGCTCTGAGAAATTATGCATGTGTATGCATATTCATATACATATCTGTCATACATATAGATAGAAATAGCACAATTATAATAAAGCTACAGGACCCTGGGCTCCTATCTCCATTGACATCCATTAATTCTAAGTGTATCCTTTTTAATACACACCTCAATATGACTCAAGTATCATGGTCTTCCAACAGCAGACGGAGTGAGTGGTGTACTTTATGTAATAGGCTCATAATTGGAATGTAAAACTGAACTGATTTTGTTGCACCTGCACAGAAAAGATAAAAATGGTATGAATGGCACAGATCTGGTTGCTAATTCCTGAGATAGCAATGTTAATTAGAGATTTGCTGGAAATGAAATATTGGCGCTTGTACAGTGTTAAGGTATTGTGACACATTCCCCTCTCCACAAATACAGACTCATTTCTTGAATTATCAGCCCAGCTTTAAAAGCAGGCTGTGACTATCTTCTCCACTGAGGATATCTCCATGCAGCAGCAATTTCTAATTTGGAGGGGAGGGATTTCAGTGACACAAAGGCCAGTTAGCCACCTGCTAGGCACTGAGAATCAATGGGAATTGGGTCCCTACCTCTCATATGCCTCTTTGAAAAAATCTCCCCCTTAAAGTATTTTATTTCAAACCTCACCATTCCAAAAGTGAGGGTTAGGTGCAGTAAAGGCCTTATATGAATGTAATTTAAATGCTATACCATAATTATTATAGGAATCACCAGCAGCCCCGCCCTCCCCAAACTAGAAGAAATCCTGTTGTGTGCTATAACATCTGAGAGGGAACCTCCAAGTTTCCCTGATGGTGGCATTAGTAGAAGCAGGATCAGGCTGACAGGAGTGGGGTGATGGTGGTGGCTCAGGCTTAGGCATTCCCTTCCTTCATACATGAAGAAATCCATGAAGGGGCAGAAGTAAATGGCATCAGAAACCTGTGAGGTGTACAGGGAGTGCTACTTGTCTTGGGAGGGGAGAGTGACACTTGCCAGGAATTAATCCCCAAATTACATATCTGCCTGGGCAGGAGAGCCCATAGTCACACTGGGCCCCCAGGCAAGGTGGGAGGGCCTGGTACCATGATCCTGGAATGGGCAATGCTAGGGGAATCCATCCCTCAGCACTGCCTGGAATGCGCCATGACAGTCCCCAGCCCTTAGAGCCACCCTGAGTGGGCCTGTGGCTCCAGACACCACCACTACCACAGTAGTGGCAGTAGTGGCAGGGAGCCCTGAGTCCTTTAGAATTGTCAGGCCCTGGGACAGTTGCCCCCTTTTCCCACCTTGTCAGCAGACCTGTGCCTGGGGTAAAAGGAAGATTGGGGTATCAGGGAGAGTCATGGACAGACCACCATTAGCCATTCCTTCCCTCCTGACCTAGGCAGTGCCACACCAGCTTAATTTACTTTCTGCTCGAAGTGGCCCTTTGAAGAACAATAGGAGAGAAGAACTACAGAACTTCAACTGTCTCCCCACCCCATTTTTTATACATAGACTTTATGCTTCTTAGAGGCAGCTAGTAATGGTGTTCAATTTTCCCAAATTGCAGAGTGAGATCTTAAGCCTGTTCTGTTTTGTATTGTTATGAGGAACCCCTAGATATTGAGCTAGCCAGTGTTGTTGTCCATGCCACTTGATAGAAGGACTACATCCTTAAATTTACTTTATTGCAAATTTCTAGGACAAAGCATTTGTGCAACAAGTCACAACAAAAATAAACTAGAGAATTTTTCAAGAAGAGTATTAGCAACTAGTTCAACCTCTGTTTTATAATTAGTTGAAATTTGGGCAATCACACTGTCAGCTAAGCGTGGGCCACATATGCAAAATCTAAAGTGTGAATTACCTTTTTAAAGAATGTAGAAGGGACTCACAATTTGGCATTTATTGAAAAGTCTGTTTTAACCTTCGCTATAGAGAGAATATACTTTTCTTCATAGCAGTGATTTGTTTACTGATTTAACCCTTTTCTTTTAAGGCCTGATCCTGACATTTTGAAGCTAATGACTAAGTTCCCATTGATTTTAATTGTGTAAGTATTAGGGCGTTAGTATACAAGGATTGATTCTTAAAATTCAGTGCTGGTTTCTTGACTTTCCTATGTGAAAAAAAATCATCATTTATTCCCGCTTTTAAAGAATAGAGATTAGCTTCTGGTTCCCTGGAGGACAGATTTTAAATAGTTGTTTACTAATGCATTCTTTATTGTGTTATGCTGTGACATTTAGCCAGTATAATTTCTGATTGCCATCCAACTAAGGCTCATTGATTTGACAGGAAAGCCATTTCAAATCCTTTTTTGCAGTTAATCTGCATTTTTTGGTGGAGCACTTTTAGTGATATTTTATTAGTTTACATGGTTTGGAGAAATCATCTAGCTGAAACGTGATTTAGAGACCCTTATGCTTATTTTCTTTAAATTCTGGTATATCTTTATAGGAACATTTTGAAAGATGGGAATTCATTGTGTCATGGAAAAGATATTTCAATTTTATATATATGAAGATAAATAAAACCCCCATACATTAGTTCAAGTCCTGCACTAATAGCTTGAATTTTTTAACATGAAAACCAAATCTGTTTTTGAAATATTGAAATACAAAGATAGATCACATACTAGGCAGACTGCTACTTTTTCTGTCATACTCCAGAAGAGAAGAGGTTCATCATGGAAATGCTGAGAGAAACAATTTAATGGGCACTAACAGCTACTGTTGTAACAAATATATCCTACAACGTTTTACAGCAATTTCTGTAACAACATTTCTACTATTTATGTTACCTGGTAACAGAATGCTAAACATAATGTAGCTCGGTTTATTTGTTGTGTGTGTGTGTGTGTGTGTGTGTGAGAGAGAGAGAGAGAGAGAGAGAGAGAGATCCTGTGTTCAGTTGCTCAGAAATTTCTGAAACTTTTACTTTTTGGTTTGATATTTTACAGGTATGGTCTTCATGGAAATTTATGTATAAACTGTTTAGCCATTTATGTATAAACTGTTTAGCCATTTTGGAGCACGAGGGGAATGAAAAGTAGTTTTCTGAAAATTAAACAAACCAAACCAAACCATGGCATCTTTTTCAAAGAAAATCATTGCAATCTCTCACTGAAATGGCTGAAGGCAGGAAATGAAATCCGGGCAAGAAAGCAGCAGCTGTCAATTAACTTAGTCCCTTTGTGTATTGTACAGTCCTCCTGAAGTGTGCAGAAGCTAAGTTCCTGTGAACTTTTTAAAGCTCTGGAGGAGGGGAGGTCTTCCCAGCATTGCCTGATGAGACAGGGAGCCCTTCTTTTACAGACCTGCTTTGTGCAGTATAGTTTTTTCCTCTGCTCAGAAAGACAATTATATAGCTCTCAAGATGTGGGATGTTGTAGCCAGTTGAAGCTTGGTAGGGAGAAAGAAGGGGCAGTGTAGAATGTATGGATGGTCTAGTGCAGCTGCTGGAGCCGAAATGGTGGCGGCGGTAGTGGGATGGCTTGCAGTAAAAAATTCTTGTGGCGTTCCAAGCTTTGCAGACAGGTGTTTACCCTCACCTGTGCAAGAATAGCACCATCTTCCTTATCTCTGAAGACTCCTGACTTATTAGGAAAGTGTAGAAGAGAGGAAGCTTAAAGCAGGGACATGATTCTTCTTGTCCTTATCCTTCTAAATTATGGTCCATTCTAGCATTTTGCTCAAGTGAGGTCAACTGCAGAATCAAGGGGCAAGTCTGTACACTAGAGACTCCTAGATCTGGAGAGAAACTGATACCCAGATAGTGGTATAAGGGAAAATCTCCAGATTATCATATCCCGGCACATGACAGAACAGCCCAACACAACATTATGTGGCTCAGCATTTGCAAACTCCGGAGGAAGGTGTCTTAAGGGTGTGTCTACACAGCACCCTAAACTTGAAATAAGTTAAGTAATTTCAAATCTATTTTGAAATAGCTTATTTTGAAATTTGGCGCATGTACACAGTGCCAAATTTAGAAATAACTTGCTCTTTCGAGCCATCCCTTATCCCTTGTGCAACAAAGTTTACCAGGATGGTGAAATAGTGCCCCTGTTATTTCAAAAAATATTTTGAAATAACCAGCAGCTATTGTAGACACAAGGTAGCTATTTTGGGATATCTTCGGTATCCTGAAATAGCTGTGCAGTGTAGACGTACCCTAAGTCTGGGCCAGAGAGAAGTGCCCATCTGTGTTTGGGTTTTGCAGCCATGAATCCCTTGCTTGCAGTTCAGCATCAATGATATTTTTGTTGAAGAAGTGGGGGCAGGAGAGACATGGGCCAGAAATGAGGCAGCAGTAGCCTCTCATAAATATTGTCCCACTGGATAGAGCTGTCACCCAAGATGTGAAAAATAAGTATAATTCCTCCCTCCTCATAGGCTTTGTCTACACTGGCAGCTTCTTGCGCAAGAACATCTTGCACAAGTGTTCTTGTGCAAGAAGTCTTGTGCAAGAAAACGTCCACACTGCCATGTGCAAGCTGTGCTTTTGCGCAAGAGCGCCCATGACAGTGTGGATGCTCTCTTGTGCAAGAAAGCTCTGATGGCCATTTTAGCCATAGGGCTTTCTTGCGCAAGAAATCCCTGCCGAGCGTCCACACTGCCCTCTTGCGCAAGAGCTCCTGCGCAAGAGGGGCTTACACCTGTTAAAAAAGAGCGTAGCTCTTGCACAAGGAGCCCTCTCTTACCACGCCGTACTGTAAATTTACTTGCGCAAGAGCGGGCGGGCAGTGTGGACGCTCTGCAGATTCTTGCGCAAGAACGGCCGTACTTGCGCAAGAAGCCGCGAGTGTAGACATAGCCATAGTGTGGAGAAGAATTTGTACTTAGTTCTCCCACATTCCAGGAGACTGCCCTAACCATTGGCCTATAGAGTTATTTTCCATTCTCTGTAGCCCAATGCATATTTAGTTATCTGTTGTGACAGACTGCAGGCTAAGCCAAAGCTCTGCCACTACAGCCTGGCTCAAAAGGCCAATTACAGCCAGCTGAGCAAACCCATGCCTGAAGAGCTAATGGAAGCAGCTGTGGGCCTCATTAGCCAGAGGACTATATAGCTCAGCCAGAGGGGCAATGGAGGGGGAGCTGTGTGCCTGCCTGTGAAGGAGAAGGTAGCTGTTGTGAAAACCAGCCTGTGTAAATAGAAGGTGGTGGGAAGTTGCCACAAGCAATAAGAAGACATAGGTGGTTGCACAAGAGAAGGTCTCCTGGTGATTTGTGGCTGAAGAAGGGGTCCCAAGGCAAGGGGCCTGGGTCAAGGACCTTGCCATGCTGTATACAGTAGAGCAGCTTCAACTGGACAGGCTAAGTGAAAGCTATACTAGAATATCCCATAGTCCAGTGGCTGGAGCAATCACCTGAGAGATGGAAGATCCAACCTGAAACCCACTTTGTCATGCAGAGGAGAATAGAACTTGAATTTCTTACACTGAGAGTGAGTGCCCCATCCACTGGGATAAAGGTTATAAGGGAGGGATAGAATTCCTCATTTGAAGTTCTTGTTGAGCTTTTGTGCTGAACTGCTGGTTAATGTCAGGATATAGGCAGCTGTGTGCATAATCAATTGCTGAAATTCAGGTGCCTTGGGGACTTAACTGCGTGAAGGTGGGTGCCAGGAACCTTTAAGCACCTCCAGGTTTAGATGGTAGGTCAGGAAGGGTTTTGTGAATGCTAGTGGTGCCTAAATGTTGGCCTTTGGTGCCTAACGTAGCAGTTAGGTTCCTAAGTCCTTCTGTGAATTCAGTCCTAACTTAATTTTCAGTGTTCAGTTTTAAGAAGCCACATAACCATCAACTACTTGTAAAGACTAGGAATTTAACAGGGCTCAAAAAAGAACTAGAAAAATTAATGGCAAATAGGACTATCAATGGCTATTAGCTAGGTAGGACAGGCATGGTATCCCTTGCTTCTGTTTGTCTGGGAATGGGTGATAGGGAGGGATCACTGGATGATTCCCTGTTCTGTTCATTCCCTCTGGGGCATCTGGCATTGGCCACTGTCAGAAGACAGGATACTGGGCTAGATGGACCTTTGGTCTGACCCACTATGGCCGTTCTTATATCCTTTTAGAAGTGTTGCCAGTGTAGAATTACATCGGGCTGTCTGTTGTCAGATGCTGTAAGATATAGATACTAAAATATTGGCTTGCAATAGCTTCTGGATAGCTGAACTTAGGTGAATGTAAAAGGCTGTTTCAGAAAACTAGAGGTGGAATTCCAAACTGAGAACAGTAGAGCTTTACAGCAGTAGAAAATATGCTGTACTCTGATTTCAAGCTTCAGGCATCACAACAGTACTAATAGTTACAAGATCAGTGAAAAAGAATTGTCAGACAAGAAGTATGAGCAGGGAAAAGTCAGTTTGCCATCTATTTAAAGCAGACCATTGTCTGACAATTCTTGTCTGACCATTCTTTTTCACTGATCTTGTAACTATTAGTACTGTTGTGATGCCTGAAGCTTGAAATCAGAGTACAGCATATTTTCTACTGCTGTAAAGCTCTACTGTTCTCAGTTTGGAATTCCACCTCTAGTTTTCTGAAACTGACTTTTCCCTGCTCATACTAAAATATTGGCTTGCAATAGCTTCTGGATAGCTGAACTTAGGTGAATGTAAAAGGCTGTTTGCCATCTATTTAAAGTGGACCATACCTTTGTAGCCTTTAAAGGTTCAGTAGTTAGTGAGAACTGATTTTTTCAATTTTTTTTGAAAAAGTATATGGAAAAAATTTTAAAAATTGCCCATTGTACTTCTGTAGCTCACAACAGCTATTAAACCCATCATTGTTATTCAAACAAAATATGAATATATTTTAAAGGTTTACATTTTAAGCTAATAAACATGATCGTGTTGGTCTGATGTGCTTAGACTTCTGTAAGGCATTTGACTTGGTACTTCATGATCTTTTGATTAAAAACTAGAATGATTTAAAATTAACATGGCACACATTAAATGGATTACAAGCTGTCTAAGTCTCTGAATGTAATTGTAAATATGGAATGATTATCATGTGGGTGTATTTTTAGTTAGGTCTGACAGGGATCTACATTATTAACACTTGTCAGTGTTCTGGAAAAAAACAATTTCAATGACAAAATCAGCAGGTGACACAAGTTGAGGCAATGGTAAATGATGAAGATGGCAGGTCACTGAGAGAATGAACTCTCCATCATTTGGTAAGCTGGGTGCAAGCAAATAATTTGCATGTTAATATAACTAAGTGTAGATGTATAAATCTAAGAACAAAAAATAGAGCTCCCCCCCCCCCCGCCATCCTGTAAGTAAGGCCTATATCCTGAGAAACAGCAACACTGAAAAGCTTTGGAGGTCATGGTGGATAATCAGCTGAACATGATATCCTAGTATGTAGCTATGGCCAAAAGAGCTATTGTGATCCTTGGATGCATAAAGGGGGAATCTTGAGTAAAAGCAGAGGTTTATTTTACCCCTGTATTTGGCACTGTGACTGTTGTTGGAATATTGTGTATAGTTCTAGTGTCCACTATTCAAGAGGGATGCTGACAATTTGGAGAGAATCCACAGAATGACTGAAGGATCAGACAACATGCGTGATGATGAAAGACTTATGGAGCTCAATTGATTTAGTTTAGCAAAGAGGAGGTTAAGGAGCAACTTGATTAGTCTAAAGAACCCATTACCCAATACTTAATCTAGCAGAGAAAGGTTATTACATGATTCAGTGGCTGAAAGTTGAAGATAGACACTTTACACCTTATTTCCAGGCTGAATTTTTTTTAAACAACATTTAGCTCAAGATTGACTGTGTGTTTGTAAAAAGATGCTCTGGGGATTATTTTGGAGACATTCTATGTCTGTGTTATGCAAAAGGTTAGATGAGATGATCACAATGGTTCCTTCTGGTCTTGGAATCTATGGAAATGACTTGGTTTTTTGCAGTGGTTTGACAAAAATTCTTCTGATCACATTTGCACTATCTGAGCCTGACTCTCCTCTGCCTCATAACGAAATCACCACATGAAGCACTATTTAGCCCAACGCAGTAGAGAACGAGACCCTCTATCGGTTGTCTTTTTTAGGAAATAGTTCCTTTTATCTAAGGCCATGTCCACATTAGCAATCTCACAGCAGCACAGCTGTATCAATGCAGCTGCGCTGCTGTAAGATCATTTGCGTAGCTGTTCTATGTCAATGGGAGGTGGCTCTCCTGTCAACATAATACAACCAACTCAATGAGCAGGGGTGGCTGTACTGGCAGCTCCTGTGTATTATGCCACTTATGCCGGCAAAGCTTATGCCATTGGGGCAGGGTTTATTTTTTTCAGATCCCTGAGCAATATAGGATTTGCTGGCATAACTGGTAGTGGAGACATGGCCTCTCTTTATTTTTTATAACAAACAAAAAGCCTGTCACCAGAGAGAACTTACTGAGATGATCCTACAACTATTTTTTTCATTTATTTCCATCTTTGTGTAATGCCAACAGCCCCTAGTCATCTGTTGGTGGAATTGAACCTCAGACCTCTGGAGCTTAGTGCATGAGCTTTTACTGCATGAGCTAAAAGCCAGATGCTTGTTAGCTAAGGCTGTAGAGCAGACTCATTTACTCTGTAAGTGGTCTCAATGCTACCAGATAGGCCACTAAACCACACCCAGAAGGTGTGTGGATTCCATTGGCGAACTACAACAGAGAACCCATCCAATGCACTGGCTGCTGTTGATAGTGATTTAAAATTCACTAATTAATCAACCAGTTAGTTATACTCACTCAAATAAAAACCCAGGTTTTTGTGGGTTCCCTTTAAGTTTTTGTGTAGGGCAGAATACAGGAAGTGTTCAGATTTTCCCATTAGCTGCTGTGCCAGTAGCCATCCTAAGACTTATTCTGCATTATCATGTATGCATGGCTAAGTGGATGAAGCAGGCCAGCCACAAACTTAAGGGAAATTAAGAACATAAGAATGGCCATACTGGGTCAGACCAATGGTCCATCAAGCCCAATATCCTGTCTGCTGACAGTGGCAAATACCAGATGCCCCAGAGAAAGGGAACACAATAGGGAATCCTCATGTGATTTCCCCCCCGCCCCCCACTGTCACCCATTTCCAGACAAACAGAGGCTAGGGACACCATTCCTGCCCATCCTGACTAATAGATGCATGGAGGTTAGGTCCATCAATGACTATTTAACAGGGTTCAAAAAAGAGCTAACGTCCTAGCCTTCACCACATCCTCTGGCAAGGAGTTCCAGTGGTTGACTGTGAAGAAAAACTTCCTTTTGTTTGTTTGAAACCCGGTACCTATTAAGGTAACTAAAGGTAATTTTGGAGAAGGGAAGAGATGTGGAAGGACTTCAACTATCATGTGCAGATCATGAGTGTGGGCCTGGTAAAAGCTTTTACGTGGAACTATTCATGTCCTGTGCTTATGTGAAACAAAATTAGGATCCTCTATCTAGCAATCAATCCAGAAAAAAAATGAAACTAACAAAAACAGCAATAGTTTTGGTTCATTATGAGGTGGACATTGCAAAGGGAAATCACATTTTGCAAATGAGTGCTATTTTTTGCTTTTCTCTAGTGTTACAGGTTAGCCAGCCTTCCCTAAATATGTAAACACTAGAGTGTGTTTATTTTATTTTGGCATGTTGAAAGTGGGCTTATCCATAGGTCCCAGCATATATACCTGTAAATTAGCATATATAACCTGTGGGTTATACATGTTTTTACAAACCCCCTCCCCGTCCCCTATGTGGTATACATGTCTGTGGGGTATACAAGTTTATTTTTACTCACAAGCAGCTCCCCCGCCTGGAGGAGGGTGGGTTGTGCTTGGCTGCGGCTGCGCAGGGCCTGGGCTCCCCTCCCTCAGGCCGGTCAGCTTGCCTGTGCTGTGCTCTCTGCTCCCCTGCCCAGAGGGTGGGTTGTGCCTGGCTGCAGCTGCGTAGGGCCTGGGCGTGAGTGCGGTGAATGCAATGATTGGATGAATGCAGGACCTGTGGGCTATACACGTCCGTGGGTAATCTAAGGGTTTTTTTACACAAAAAAACTGCAGGTTATACATGGGTGCGTGTTATACACGGGTGCGGTTATATTCGCTAATCTACAGTATACAGCCTTTAATTAGTTACATTCATAGTAATGGTCTAATTCATCCATTCTAGAACTTTCCAGCTAATCACTCTCTCAGCCCAATCTAAAAAACACCAGGGGGAACAGAGGAACAATGTAGTATGATGTGAAGGCCACAAAATTCCAGCTCTGGAAGACTGGTGGGGGGGAAGGCAGTTCCAGTGTCAAGGAATACCTACTGAAAACACTCTTTTCTTCAGCTTCCTCCTGTTAGCTCAAGACCTGGTATCATACAGAGAGGCAGCCTCTGAGGTACTCAGGCTTTTGTTCTGCATTTCTTAGGATGTGCGATAAAAGGATGCTTTCTTGCTGGCTTGAACTTGTATACAATAGACTAATTCAAAGGTCAAAATCATGCTTAAAAGTATTTTCAAACTCTGTTTTACGATAAATAACTATGTGGAGCATCTCATTTTATTTCAGGAAATCTACTTTGTGCTCATTAAGTGGATTATGAAGTACATAAAAGAAATGGAGAGTCAAGTGTTTTCAAGCTTGAGAGTAATGGTTGTGTTGGTGTTCATAAAGTATCCTTTCAGAGCACATACCTACAAAATCCCCATAGAAAAATAGTGCCCCATTCTCCTGTGGATGATATGTAAGTTGTTTTTGTTAACCATGTAAGAAGTATAAATATATGTATAAGATATGATGCTTGCTACGTTTTTTCCTCCTGGTGCATTTCCCTCTTTAATCTAGTACACCTCTTTTACTATGTCTCCATTTCTGTTCCTCAGCAAGTTTTATAAAAGTGATAAGCATCACTGGTATGGAAAAGTAAATAACTCTTCTGTATTCACTCTTTCCCACAATACAAGAATTAGGGGTCACCAATTTATAGGTAGCAGGTTTAAATCAAACAGAAGACAGTACTTCTTCACACAACGCACACTCAACCTGTGGAACTCGAGGGGATTTTGTGAAATCCAAGACTGACAGCTTTAAAGAGCTAGATAAATTCATGGAGGATAGGGACATTTTGGAGCAGAAAGTGGAAATGTTTTAGTTCAAAATGTTCAATTTCAAAATGAAAAGTCAAAACTGTTTCAAGATGGATGAAAGGAACCATTTAGATATGTTAAATTTTTTTTGTCCCCAATTTCCTTTTGTGATCTAAACTGTTAACTAAGTTCATCTAAAATTCACACACAGTTTTGGTGCTTTTTTTTTTTTTTTTTTTTGCAAATTGCCAAAATTAGAATTTTTTTGTTAGCTCTAAATGTAGAACAAAAATGTAGGAAAAATATAGCTCCAATAGCAGGGCAATAAATGAACAGAGAATCAACACAGACATTGCTGGCCCTGTGCAGAGGTCAACAAAGCAACACATGAGGAGACAAATCATAATGAGTTGTGAAGGGTTTAGAAACTGAGAGTTTTAATGTGGAATCAATGGAGTGATTCAAAGATGGGTGTTACCTGGTTAAATTAACAGCCAAGGAAGATAACAGCCAAGGAAAATAGCAACCACGTGTAGAAACCATTTCATATTTAGCTAGAAGCCACTTCATATAACAGAAGCCATTTAAGTTTCTCGCTTCTGCACGTACACTAGAAAGTTAACTGACCTTCACCAATGTGAGAAAGGCCAGGAGGATGGGCTGTTGGAATGTGTTAATGAACTATTTTGAGCTGAAGCTCAAACTCCCAAAAAACCTGTTTCTTTCTGTGCTGATAACAATTTCTCTTTGAAGCTTGTTTTGATGGAATGCCCTGGCATCAGACTTGTTTGGTTAAGGGTATAAAATACTAGGATTGATTGTATTAGCCAGCCTTACTGGGCCTGGCTTTGCTGGGACCACGTTGGCTCATGCTGTGCTTTATTAATTAATAAAGCTGTTTGTTAGCTGCCTAAACAGAGAGGAGCATTTTTGCTTCGACACACGTATGGTAGCTACTGGAGAGAAGGAAAGAAGAAGGAAAATTATCTGTGCCTGGATTGGCATTTTTGTCATTGGGACATGACGGAAGGGACAGATTTTCAATGTTGTAAGAAGAAAAAATAGTGAGATTTGGATGTGTTCTAGAAGTGAGCAGAGAATGAGAGGGGATAGGAAAAGAACCACCCAAGTCATGAGCTTGGATGATGAGGAGGATGAAAGAAAAGAGTTTTTAGGAGAAAAGAAATTGATCACTTGAAACTCAAACAAAGTCACCAATCCACTGACTAATTCTAAAGCCACACAAATCCACTGAACGTCACATTTTTACGTACACAAACACTTCAGCAGGTTTGCCACAAATGCTTTTCTAATGCAAACATTGAAATTGTGCCATATGAATGAAAGACAGGAAAAACACAGTTCTCTTCTTGATCAGTTTAACAGAGTGTATTGAAAATCTGCAAGGCTATTCGGTTTTGTAACAGAAGTGTTTGCAGAATGAAATAATATTCATATAATAAATTATCTTTTAGTATCACAACATCATCAAGCCCTTTTGTAGGGGCAGACCCTTATGCCTAGATTAGTTTACAGGAACAAATATTTAGTCTAGTCTCAAGTATGTATAAATTCAAAGAGATTTCAGTTAACACCTGACTTAATGAAGTTTGGAGCAGGAGCATTTTTATTACAAGTAAAAGATGAAGAAAAGTAGTTCTCACTTTTTTCCAATTGCACATTGTATTTATCTGAGGTGTAGTTTTTATAAATTAAGATAAAGAAATTATCAGACTGCATCAACCTTTTAGCTTTAACGGGTTTTCATTACATAATGATAGATTGATGCCCCTAAGACAGCTCTGCCATTATTCTGGGTTACTTTATGACCTATCAAATATGTAGTAAAAGTATCCAAGAGCAACCTCTGAGCTGTGGAGAATTCTTAGGGCATTATTTTCTGCTTCAGAATAACAATGTTACCAGGATGAACAGTTTAGTTCAGACTTATGTCTGCTGCTCCTGTGGATAAAGCATGCAGCACAAGCAACCCAAGGAAACTTGTACTAAACTTCACCTCTGCTTTTTCTTCCTTCCTTATATTTCTGTGTAAATTGATCATTTAGGAAATATATTAACCAGTTGTCTTTGTGTTTTCTGAACATGATTTAAAAACATAATAGGTGGTACAGATCCTGTTTAAACATTACATAAGATAATCCCATAAATAAGAACATTAGTAACTGTAATAGTTTCCACTGAACCTGCCCCATGAAATGAGATCTTTGTCATTTAACTTCACTGGGAACAAGATGGAGCCCTATGGGGCTGAGGTAGCTATTACAGAAAGAAAGGTATGTAAGAAAAAGCATAGTTAAAGAGATCCAGACTTACAAAATTATTGCGCTGAGCAATGCAGGCCCATTAGACCAAAAATCAAAACTAGATTTTTTTTTCAAACTTGAAAATTGAACTTTATTCATGGAAAACTTTTTAAAGGCACATAAGGCAGGGGGTTGCAGCATCAAATATGCACTGTTGCAACACTTCTGGTCAATATGTTCATATAGCTCATATATACTCTGTTTGCAGAATATAATCTGAGCCTAAGGCTGTACCTTCTTCTGTTTTTCCTCCGTCATTTCCTCTTCCTCTTGCAGAGTGATCATGGAATCACTGAGGTCATTTAAGGAATGTTTAAGGAATCTCAGAATGACACCCTCTCCAGGAATTAAACCAAATGCCTACTTGCCTCTGTAAATTCCAGAAAATGAAGTGGGGAAATGAAGAAATATAGTGACGTTTGTGAGTGCAAGCTCCTCACTATGTGCAGATGGCCACGAGTACAAATTCTGGACTGAACAACGTTGGCCTTCATGACTGCTTGTCCCTTGTATGGTTGTCCGTGAATTCCATGCAAGATGCATTTTATAGCCATACCAGTGCTTCATTTTGTGGGCATAACTCACTCATTCCACTGTTGCAATTACCTCTGAAAATGTCGGGAGGATGCAAATTACACTCACACTTGGTATTAAGGGCACAAAATCTTGAGAAGTTTCATGTATTATGACAATATTCATTCAGTTTTGGATATATAATCAACTGACATAGGCAATGCAACTATGCCAATTAACTCAGCTCAGGATCTGGGCCTTGATGTCCCATAATGCAAAATGGCTATGTTATGTCTGGTGCCAGGGCCCTATATATGGTTTGATAGTTGATGAAATATTGAGAGATCCTAAGGTTCTGTTGAATGGTCTAAGATTAGTCTGGTTATACAACACTCAGTTTGAAAATGGTGAAGTCAAAGAATAAATAAAAAAAGACACATACTCTATCTAGACAGTGAAATCTTTTAAAACCTAAACCTCACTGCTGTAATGCAGTGAGTCATGTTTTTATTAACCCTCCCCAAACAGAAATAATAGAACAACAATAGTGGGGCAATATATCAGCTATATCTTTTGATAGCCCCTTTTAAATCTTCTAACATGCAGTAAGAAATACTGCATATTGAACTCCCCATTGCATTTTTGAATAGTTTGCTTTAAAGGAAGAGAATAATTTACCATTTTACTGCTGCTTGCACAAGCGTTGGATGGGTAATTTAATTCTATATTCATTTGGTTTGAACTACATAGGGAACATCTGCAACAATTCCTAACAATAACTACATTTCAAAGCTATTCCACTGTAGTAACTACAGTGTCAGAACTAAGTCAAAGCTTGAAAAGAAAAAAAAAGTAACAGGCATGTATACCAGGCTTTACATGAGAAATTAATTTCAAATCTTAATTGGGAACATGGAAGTTTTTCAGGGAGGAGGTTTGAACTACTCAAAGAGTATGTTTACTGTAATGTAATAGCACCTAACTTAAACTGTTTTGTTTTGTGGTACACATAGTTACCATGCAACAGTGTGAGTGCATGTGTATACTTGTGTGCATGTGCTCAATTAGCTGCATGGATAATGGATTTTTCAGTTTGCTGGTCAAATGGAAAAAAATTAAGATCAACCAGACACAGAAATTTTTATTTCTCCAGGAAAAAAAAGCTGGTACTAGTCATTTTGAATTGAACAAAATATTTGTTTATATTTGGGACATTTTTACCTTTTTAAATTAAAAGCAGGGGACATTTGGAAATGCTATTAATAAAATAAAGTAATGCTGCAACACCACCCACTTGTACCTTATGGTCCCATGAGTAGAGCACTCAGTTGAGATGCCAAAAATCCAGGTTCAAGTCTCCATTCTGGTCCAAAGCTGTAATGTGAATTTGGGGCCACACTGTGAGTAAGTGGCTTAGCCACTGGGCTATAGACCATTCTGGGATAAAGTCCCCACTCTTCTGCTGGAACTGTTCCATTTTGCATAAATAAATTAAATAGTCATCATAGCAGCTCCATGAACATAGGTCTCCCAAATTTAAGGGGATAGCCCTAGCCACTAGGCAATAGACACACACACACACTGTGGCTCAATGGTGCTGCCTCCAATTTTGTGAATGGCTCCTAACTCCTCCTGCGAACATAATCCAAATTTTTCTTTTAGCTGAAACTACTTGGCACATTTGGGAATAGATTTAACCAACCCCAAACTGCATTATTTTGGCAAATAAACTGTTCACCCCCCAAAATTGCTGAGTTCTACATATACATTTTCCTCTGTTCTTGAATCACAGCCATCCTTCTCATGTAAATGTCATTGTTAAGAAGTTTAGACTTGATGACCTCTCAAGGTCACTTCCAGTTCTAGTATTCTAGATTCTAGTCCTCATGGGGTCAACCACTGGGGAAGCAAAGAGACATTCATTTCCCAGAATTTGCAACTCCAGAGTGGACACATGGAGCATAATCTCTTTAGTAGAGACTACATATTGTGAGCTGGATAGAGTGATTTCTCAGCACTGCAATACAATTATCCAGAACCCAATGAACATCAAGACACAGCTATCTCCTCTTCTATACATTTTACTGTGGAAAGAGAACACTTACTTTGAATATAGCAAAAGTCAATAGCCAGGGAGTTCTCTCAATATGCAATCAGAGAAGAGGGGCTGGCAGTATAGAGTCATACAGATCCTAATTGTCCAGATTCTCCAGAAAATTCAAGCCTTAACTACAATGATTACCAGTCAGAATCATAATGCAGAACACCCACCTCTCTATCTGTCCTACAGTCCTCTCCAAACACTGTGGTAATTCTGGGATTCCCCTCCAATAAAAAAATCTCTGCATATTCCCACTTCCTTCATGAGGGGTTAATATGGTAAGGGTGTTCACATTCCATTGACCTGCATTAATCTCTGTTGAGGCTAAGACCTTGTCTTGGGGCATGCAGCATAAAGTGGCTGGTCTCTACCTTATCTATCTAGTCAATCATCACTAACCCCAAACATATATCATTGATGCTACTTTGAAGGAGGAGAAGCATGCAGCTGTAGATACCATTCTCCTTCCTGGTGCTTCCCTTGACCATTTCCTTACATGTTTGCTCCCCTCTGTCCTGTGTAAGTGGACAAAGATATGCACCGGCATGTCTCTTTGGTGGCTGATTCTCTTATTTAGGCTGGTGTAAGTGAGGAGTAATTCATAATTTAAATAATTGAAATGACACCATCTTAAAACCTATGTGAGATGACAATCCACTCCTAAGTGTGCTCACTTAACACAGTGAAACTCTGAAAATGCTTTAGGGACAGGAACTATCTGGAATGGAAGTTTTACACATTGGAGGGACCCTTCCTCACCTCGGGTTGCATTTCAGTATAAGCTGTCTAAATAATTAACTTCTGTCAGGCCCAAATAACCCAGAAAGTGGAAAAAAATCTAAGTGACATTAGCTCATTTTTAAGACTCTGAAATGTATCCTATTATATAAGGAAGAACTCAGATATATATTTTTCTCCACCTTTTAAAGAAGTGAGGAAAAGGCACAAGGAGTTTTCACTTGTCTCATTGTTTAGTCAGCTAGAAATGAAAGGTTATCATCTATAAAGGGAGAAAATGACAAATTCAGAAGTATCCACTTCCAGTGTTGACATGATGTTTTTAGTATAAATCTGGTCTAGCCAATTTTTAAAGAGCTATTCTGTGTGTTTTAATAACTTACTCTTTGGTTGTAATTTAGATTTTCAAGTCACTTCAAACTGTTTACTAACATAATGTTTCATCAGATGTCTCTGTTTAACAAGAATATCTGACTTACAGTATGATGAATTCCCTGGAAAATCAAATCTGCATCCGAGTGTCACTAGTAGGAATGGAGTTACTGGCATAAAGGAAATACAGGACTGGAACTGAAATCAGACCTTTGGCCTTTTTATTTTTAAATATTGCAGTTAGAAAGAAACACATTTGATTGGTTGTTAAAATAAAATAGTTCATATTTGGTGACCTTTGCCCCAAACCTATTGTGGGAAATTAATAATATACAGTAGAGCATTTACATATCTCTGTTAAGATTTCCTGAACTATCAACCTCTCTTAGAAACTGCAAGTGTATTTGCCTGTCAGGTATATCACTAGCCAGTACAAATCTAAACCAAATAAAGGCTGATAAAACCATTTCGTGTGAATAAAAATCCGACTAGAAGATTAACAATAGAGCAGCAGAATTGGATTTTTTCCAAAAACAAGCAAACGTGTGTATACCTGGCAAGAGACTCATTACTTTGTTATTAAGAGGCCGCATTTTCGAAAGCACTATCTAATTTTGGATGCTTCAAGTTTAGGGCACCCAGTATGAAACATCTTTGGCCTGATTTTCAAGTGCTCCACCCTGCAGCTTCCAGTAACTACAAAAGGAACTGTGATGTTCATTACCTCTGATGATCATTACCTGTGCCATAGTTTTAATCTAGCAATTAAGGCACCAATAGTGTCAAAGCCATGGTGACACAGCCTTCAGTGTGGACTGTAGAAAACCTCTGGAAACCCTGAGTATATGTTGCATTCCTAATCTGAACTGAAGCCCATACTGCTGTGGCTTCACTGCTATTTTTAACTGTGCTGGGTAGTCTACAGGTAGAGTAGATATGGGTACCTGAGTTTCAGTCAAACTTTTGACTTCAGTGTCACTCTTCTGCAAGAGGGAGTCAACAGCAACAAGAAATGGGTTCAGTAACTATAGGTTCCTCTTAACTGTACAAAAGAGAACCACCTTGAGCCTCCATCCACAAATATGGGACAACTTACCACCTCAGGGTGCTCCTAAGAAGCAATACTTCCCCACTTGCAAGCACCAAGCGTGTACAGTAAGAGAAATTTTAATAAAAGGGAAAGGGAACCAAGCATTGGTTTGGGGAAACTCCACAAACACATTCAAAAGTATGTGATCATAAGCAAAAATCACTTTACAGTGCACTGGACAGTGTCATTTGCCTCTGTTTCCCACCTTGAAGTTCTGACAAATGAACAAATCATTTCTGTCACCCTGAGTTGCACCCCATTCATGGTTAGCTGCCCTTAGCTAGCCCAGAATTCAGAAGTGAGTTTGTACGGTTCATCTCCCATCCCAGAAACCGGGGAGGGCAATTGAGAATTGTTTCTCTGGTCATGGTGTGCCTCTGCAACTGGCCGTTTGCCACTGCTTTTCTCTACAGCCATTGCTATTGCTTTCTGCAGCTGATGCTCTCTGCCACTTCAGCAATACCATGTTCTGAGGTTCCATCACTTAACCCAGGTCTTGAATGATTTCAGCTCTTAGGCCATCTAGACCCAGCAGCTTGGCTTAAGTTATGCAACTCCAGCTATGTAGAATATGTAGCTGGAATTGGCTTACTTTAAGCCGAGCTTGGCAGTGTCCCCACAGCAGGAGCCTGAGGCGAACAAATGATGCTGTCAGCTTCCCTTACTCCTCACAAAAGGAGGAATACTGGATGCTGGCGGGAACATCCTCCAGGTTTGATGTAGCGAGTCTTAAGTAGACTCACTAAACTGAACTCTGGAAGATCAATTGGGGGCAGTAGCGATCTTCCTTTTAGTGTAGACAAGGCTTTCGGTAGCACTGCTACTTTGTGATTAAAGTCTGTCAGCATTTTGTTATCAAGGCTTATAACTGAATCTTAAAGAATTCACTCTAGAAAGAGATTTGGCATACATCTCAGCCCAGACTATCTTTCTGAACAATCAAAATTGGTTTAAAGCAATCCTCTTAAATGTTAACAAAGGACAAGTGTTTTCAGACTGGCTTCACTCAAATGTGGTGTCAGTTTTAGCTTGGTATTTTTAATGCTCATTTTCACCATTGCAGTCTATGAATCACAGAACAATACTATCTGAGTGGTGCTTCCCTCTCCTTGTTTGGCGATGCAGCATGGATGTGGATTGACATAAGGGGATGAAAGTGTGGAATGCACTGTGGAAGCTGCTCAATGCAGCAGCTGTTCTTTATTAGTGCATCATCTCCCTACTCTCTCTGCAGGGATTTCCCAAAGTAACATGGTCACCATCTGTATTAATTATGGCATGTGCCTCCTCCAAGCACAGGAATGCCATTCGAGGGAAGAGGTACCCTGAACAATGATGCAGGCAGGAGAATCTTTTTGCAGCAGAGAAGATCCAGTACAGAGAGTCCTGGTCTCTGGCATATACTCCAGGATTTCAGACCACATTCTTGATCATTTCCCTAGAAAGAATTTCTGCCATACTTACAGAATAATAAAGGCGAAAGCTAGGTATGCAGGTGAGAGGCAGAGTGGAGGGCAAGCTAGGATCATCCCCTCACTCTCTTTTATTTATTTGGTATTGAAAAGCAAGTAAATTCTTCTTATAAATATACTATTTTAATCAGAATAATAGTCAGGAGCCAATTATCATGCAAACTCCAGGGAAAAATAAACTAAGGTAGTGTAATTGGACCAGTTTTTTTCTGGAAGGGCCCCAGAGCTGTAGATATTTGTTTTAAAAATGACACCTACTATTGCTGGCAGATGTGTGACAGTTACCTGCTAGAGATACTACTCATTTTTCATAAAAAGCTAGTAAAATATTTTAAGTTATTTAAAACAAACAACTCTTGAAATAAGGAAGCATTAGCATAGGTAAGAATTGTATTGTAGTTTGTCATGAAATATTCAAGAGCTATTCCACCTTGGAAAGATTACATTAACTGTTTACTTTTCTGATCTAACCAACTTTTACACTTCATAGTAATTCTGAATCATATTATTCTGATTTCTTTCTAACTAAGGACTAAGAAATAGAGAGAAACCAGAATAAAAGCTATGAATCAAACTGTCTCTGAACTGTGAAGAAAGTCATCCAAGTTAGAATTCAGCTTTCTGGCTGGCCCAGTCTCTGCCATAAATCTCTAGATATGAGCACTCAGCACCTTGAGAAAGTTTGGATCCAGCTTTGGAACTGACTAAAAGTCCACTGAAATCTGTGGATTGACCCCTTAATGTCAATGGGAGCATAAATCAATGCCTATCCTCTTACAGGATAAAATCACTTAGAATAGAAAAATCTCATGAATAGTCATATTGAACAGTCCCATCCACTTGACCCATTTGAATGTTTTCCTGGATCAGAACTTCCAACTTTTTCTATTGGGAAAATCAATCCCTATCCCCTCAATGGAATTCAAAAGAAAATGTGAATCCATACTCTTGGGGGTCTCCACTCTTCTGTTCTGGTCATTCATATACAAGGAGTGAATGAAATCCTATTTGTCCAAGGATGCAAGCGGTGAACATAAAGTGGGTTGTTTTTCATTGGGTTGATATGCTATGCTACTTGGAGAAATAAAAGCTCTGCGTGATTACATTTTCAAAATCCTCTTTCATCTTTGGGAACCTTCTATCTTTAAATCATTTTCCTAATTGGTAGCCTATTTTAGAACTTTCTTGCATGTTCTAGTTCTTTTGGCTGACTCCAACTACATATCTCCCATTTTCCTAAATGCTTTTCGTTCTTCTACTGCAGCAGCTTAACTTTCACAGGTTCTGATACTTCTGTTGCATTCTACAGTTGACATTTTGCAATATGGCCATCTTAATCAGAACTGACTTACTACAGTCTAACCTACCAACATGATGAAACTCTTAGCCACAATAGTTTTGCTCTACTTTGACAGTCTGATAAATTCTCCTGACTGTATTCTACAAACCATTCATTTTCCCAAGAAGCATGCTGCTTTTGTGCCTGAAACAAGGGCTACATTGACCTTTTGTAGGCTCCAATTATCCCACTCACCAGGATTTCAAATAGCTGGGTGGCAGAAAGGAGGAAGGGAAGAAATATTGAGCCATCACTCAACCTCTTTCCTGTCATCCTTTACAGGAGCACTCTAGTGTCTGAGCAAAATAGTTCAGCACAAGCCGTTCTAAAAAGTGCATTCACTGCACATTGTAATAAGCCTGTGTAATGGGGTGGTGCTCATCTCTTGTGGACACCCTGTAGGTCGAGTGCATCGCATTCACATTCTCTCTGGCCTGAAGTGGCATCTTCAAGAACTCAACCTTCTGGCCAAGTCACAGTCTAGAAGGGAGAAAAAATGAAGCCCCTTCCAGATTTGCAACCAGACTCATAAAGAACAAAGCATAATGGAATTGAGTAAACAATCTTATTTTACCATAGCCTGCTGTTACTGTTATTTTATATGCTCACTCATGCAGCTGCTCCAGGGGTGCCAGGTTGGATCCAATTACAGTAATTACCTACTGTAGTATTTTGCTCAGAAACTTCATTGCTCTTTTTCATTCTCTAGTGACACAAACCAATTAAGTCAGCCCACATCACTGTACAAAGAGTTGACCTGTTTAATGTATTCTAGTACACTTTGCTTTCATGAATTCCCCCCCTCTCTGTTTTTATGGAACTTTAGGAAGCACACTAAATGGCCATCAAGGCTAGTCTCTGTTCTCCTCTGAGGTAGCAGCAATATCACCATAATGACATTTATATTTCCTTGCAAAATTATTAGTGCTCATGAAAGTGACAGACCAATAACAGTGATGGAAGCAATGCATAATGCCAGGAGATGTGAAAGTTTCCCTGTGCAGCTCTGCCAAAGCACCTGTCTCTTGGTCTGCAATACCCCCTGTGAATTCAGTGTAGGTTAATGGTTCCAATCCGAGATGAATTACATGAAGGTGGATAGTGGTTGTCAAATGGGGTAAAAGTCCAGAAGAATGTTTTCCCTGTGTAATTAAATAAGCACATTTAAGGTCAGGTGACATTAAAACCAGGAACAATATTCTGATGCCAGAGACATTGGTTTAAGGCTGAATAACATCACTGAAGAGAGTGGAGTTACTCTGGATTTACAATAATGTAAATGAGATCTGAATGAAACACCAGTGCAGCACACTATCTTATGATATCGTTTTGTCTTCAGTCAGGTCCTCAAATTCAGGGCCAGTGGTAGTTGAGTCTGTTAATTCAAAATGGTAACATTTTACACCCAATTTATGCAGAAGTAAAGTGACTCGACTATACATGATACAAAGCAATGGAGAACCAGACTCAGTATAAATTATTTGTAAAGCTGCTCTTACAGTCAGTGATCTTAGTGTTACACAAAATAGCTTTGTTTTTCTATAGTTTTGCTGCAGAGCTGATTGTGTGTTTGGAAATGGTAGAATTCTGCATAAATGTCTACACTGTGATTGAAGCGTAAAAGCCTGTGAAATTGGGGAAACGTCTGCTAACATTCTTACCCATTCTCAAAGTACTGAACAAAAAGGATTTTGCTGCGTGACTCTGATTAATGTTAATGGGAGTCAAACAGCTAAGACCAGGTTTTTGAAACTATGCCTCTGAATGTGTCAGCATAGCTTACAGAAAGAGAACACTCTGTATAATTAGCTAGGAAAAAATCTTCAATAGAACCCAGATCCAATGACCACAAATGGAGTGGAGTAGCTCTTTCCCCTAAAATGATACTCTCTAAAAGGAGCATGTTGCCTAGGGTTGCCAGGCATCCAGTTTTTGATGGCTTTAGCCAGTACTGCTGACTGGACTAATAGAAGTACAGTCAGTGATGCAGCAGGGCTAAGAGAGGCTCCCAGCCAGCACTGGCCCTGTGTGACTCCCAGAAGCAGTTGGAGTGTTCCTGTAGCCCCTCAGTGCAGTGGAAGCTCTGTGCACTGCATCCACCAGCTCCATAGCTCCTATTGGTCATGGCTCCTGGCCAATGGGAGCTGTGAGAGCAGCGCCTGTGGGCATGGGCAGCATAAAGAGCCACCTGGCCACCCCTGTGCCTATGATGCAGACATGGCAACTGCTTCCAGGAGCCATGTGGAGCCAGGACAGGAAGGGAGCCTGCCTTACCCCCCTTGTACCACTGCCTGGGAGCTGACTGAGGTAAGCACCACCTGGCTGGAGTGTGGACTCCGGACCAGCTTCCACATCCTAACCTCTTACCCCAAGTCAGATCCGCTTCCCACATTCTAATTCCCTCCCAGAACCCAGACCCAGTCCCCTGTCCCAGCCCTGAGTCCCATCCTGTGGCCCACATCCCATACCTCCTCCTGCACCTCAACCCCCTGCCTCAGTCCTGAGATCCCTCCTGCACCACTTCTAGAGCTTGCACCCTCTGCTACAACCCATCTCCATTCCTGAGGGCCTCCCACACCCAAACTCCATGTGGGTGCCTGTACCTGGCTGCAGCCCCACCACATCCCTGAGCCAACTCCTGCACTCCTTACCCTTTGATTCCATCCCAGAGCCCCCTCCCACACATTGAACCCCTCATTTGTGGCCCCAGCTCAGAGTCTACACTCCTAACCAGAGCCATCACCTTCCTTCCATGCCCCAACCTCTGCCCCACCCACTCAAAATTAGTGTGTGTGTGGGGGGGGGAGGAGAGAGCAAGAAACAGAAAGGGGGATGAAGTGAGGGGGTCAGGTCTTGGAAAAGGGGTGAGCAGGGGTGAGGTTCTGGAGAATGCGTGGAGTAGGGCAAAGGTGTTCAGCTTGGTGCAATTAGAAAGTGGACACAATAACATTGGAAAGATAATAAAATAAAAATAAAGAAACCACTAAGCCAGAGTGACCTAGACAAATTGGAGGGTTGGGCCAAAAGAAATCTGATGAGATTCAACAAAGACAAATGCACAGTCCTGCACTTGGGACAGAAGAATCCCAAGCATTGTTACAGGCTGGGGACCGACTGGCTAAGCAGCAGTTCTCCAGAAAAGGACCTGGGGATTACAGTGGATGAGAAGCTGGATATGAGTCAACAATGTGCCCTTGTAACCAAGAAGGTGAAAGGCATATCAGGGTGCCTTAGGAGGAGCATTGCCAGCAGCTCTAGAGAAGTGATTATTCCCCTTTATTTAGCACTGCTGAGGCCACATTTGGAATATTGTGTCCAATTCTGGGCCTCCCCCATTACTGAAAGGATGCAGACACATTGTAGAGTCCAACAGAGTACAACAAAAACGATTAGGGGCTGGAGCACATGATTATGAGGAGAGGCTGAGGGATTTGGGTGTATTTAGTCTGCAGAAGAGAAGAGCGAAGGGAGATTTGATACAGCCTTTAACTACCTGAAGGGAGGTTCCAAAGAGGATGGTGAGAGACTGTTCTCAGTAGCGACGGATGGCAGAACAAGGAGCAATGGTCTGAAGTTACAGTGGGGGAGGTCTAGGTTGGATATTAGGAAAAACTATTTCATGAGGGGGAGGAGAAGCACTGGAATGGGTTACCTAGAGAGGTGGTGGAATCTCCATCGCTAGTGGTTTGTAAGTCCTGGATTGACGAAGCTGTGGCTGGCATGATTTAGTTGGGATTGATACTGCTTTTAGCAGGGTGTTGGATTAGATTACCTCCTGAGGTCTCTTCCATCCCTATGATTCTATGGTTCTATGTTGTCCCGAGGCACTCAGAGGCACTCAGCCCCATCTTTGGACTCTTGGCTAACATTTTAATCCTCCCCTTCACTATGTCTGAAAAGAACAGGATGTTGTCCATACTATCCAGTCTTAACTTGCCATCCAGTTCATCAGTACTGCAAACAAACAGCACATAGGCAGGCTAGCAGATAATGCTGCCTACATTGAGGAGGATAAAGAAAACCCAGGAGAAACAACCAAAACCCTTCATCTGCATAGTAAATGTAGGTATTACAGAAAGTCTTGCTGCATACTCACAGAAATTCTTCCCATCTGCAGAAGTCAGAGATGTTGGGAAACTCACAATATGTACAGCTCACATGATAGTAAAATAATGTCCACATGTGCAGCGAGACATTATTTCACTATCCTTCCAACAAGACAACCCCAAGATATGTATAAACCACTCCAGATACTCTTTTGTCTCAGAAACTAAGCATTCTGTCATCACTGTTTTGACCAATAGGTTGGCTGCTGAGTACTTGTATAGATGGATGCTTATTGGTCAGGTACCATCTTGCAGATGTTACTAGTGTCTTTAGATGCCTTAGTTTTTAGGTTTCCAAATTCACCCACCATACAGGGGCTTAATTTTCAGAAAGTACCAAGCATCCACACTCTAGAAGCCAGGCCCCTTTCAGATATGAAGCTGGGAACTCAAAAATGAAGCACTAAAAATCACTAGTCACTTTTGAAAATTTAGTGTTGTGTGTCTTTTCTACCACCATAAACAAGGAGCTTTTCGTTTCTCACACAATACACAGTATTTGAGGCCTGATGTAAACCACTCTGGCTGACAGGTCCCTTGTAGGCCGTCCATCATTCAGGGATAATTGAAGCAGAACACACTCTAGCCCCTTGCTCCGAATGGCTGACACGCATCTTGCACAAAGGGTTTTCTGGGAGGGATGGGGTGCATGTCAGGTATGCCAACTTGAAGAGACCCTGCCAGTTTCAGAGGGTAAAGAGGGATAGAATTTTATATTCCACTGAACAGAGGACACACGTGGCTCTGCTTAATTCTCTAAATCTGAGTGACTGTCTTTGTGTATTTTTGAGCTGATATTATAGCATCTATTGCCTCTAACTCCCAATCCGAAGAACAAACAAGTGCGTGTAGTGGGTGGTTGTCAGATTCACTGGTTTTCCCCCTACATATTTGTGATATGCTTTGTGATACTGGGACTCTGAATTCTATTCTAGTTCAGCTTATTTTCTTTCACAGTGTTACAGATGATCTCTATGCCTCTGGGTCCTTCTCTGTGGACTTGAGTATGCTACCTTTTCTCTATATAATATTCAGATGTGTTTGGTTGTATCCACAGGTTTTATTAGAAAAATCAATACAGAGGAAGTTAATGAAGCTTGCACGCTCTTTCTTCTGTGCCTCACAAGACTCCAATTTCCATTAAAAATAGCAAACACTTTCAGGTGTATGTGGGCAAAACCTTCAAGTCAATAGTTTGATTCAGTATGTACATCTGCCTGTCAGATTAAAAACTTCCAAGAGATTTTGTTGAGTTCATGTTTTATTTATTTGCTTTCATGTCCTATAATAAAACCTGCCATTACTTCAGATAGTCTAGCTGTAGGCACAAGAGACTGCTCCTGCACCAGCACAGGAAAGTGGAATAGCGGGCTACACCACTGTTATGGTGCCTCCGGCTGGTCATGCTGGGAATTAGCTCAGTCCATGGAATGCACCACCTTCCGGTTGGTGTCTCAACCACGGTCACTCTGCTTTCCAGTCTCGCTTGGTCTGTGGCATCCACTTCAGGATGCTGCCCTCCAGCAGTACCCACCACTTCCTTCTTCCCCTTCTGGAGGTATCAACAGTCCTCAGTTCTGGCATCTGCCTCTATGGCTGAGTGCAACCACAGTCTAGCTCCTCATCTCAGGGGCAAGCCTCAGTCTATGTTGGTCTTGCTCCTGTGTGGTGAGGTGCTATGTATTGGAAAGGGGAACCCAGGCCCACCCACTACTCTGGTCCCCAATCCAGGGGCCCTCTGGCAGCAGCCATGTCCTGCCCTCCTTCTCTCACTCTACTGCCTATGGCCACTTTCCTGATAGGTATCAGGTTGGAGCTTCTCTCTGGCTCTGCTGAGCCTGCCCAGCACTGCTCTCTCCAAAGTGCTACTGGTATCTTCCCCTACTGGGACCCAACTCTTTCTCCCTAGTTGGTCAGAGTGAGAGTGAAGTCCCCTCAGCTCTGTAGCCTTTTATAGGTCTCAGCCTGGTCCTGATTGGCTCACTGTTCCTCTCCCTGATTGGCCAGTTTTACATGGACTTCCTTTGGCTTGCTGGAGTGGACTACAGCACCACTACAGGTGGTAATCCAAACTCTGTTGCTGAATTATTTTTATTTATTTTAGCTATTCAATATCAGAATGTGCTGTAAAATAAATATGACATTAGAACTCTGTAACTGACATTGCTTAATCCAGATTCATATGGAGTTAATGGATCCTTTCTTTCACTTTATCACAGGGATGGCCAAATATCAGCCTGCAGGCTAGATCTGGTCTGCCATGGTTAGTCTCTTGAGGCACTCCCCCCCACCATATTTACCTGCAGGTGGGGTAGGGGAATCACAGCTACCATTGGCTGCAGATCACTGTTCCTAGCCAATGGAAGCTGCAATCGCCCATATCTGTGGAAGCACAGGTAAATATAGTGGCAGCAGCCCACCATGTTATTGCCCACCCTGCTTTATCATCATCATTACAGCAATGCAAGTGTCACAACATTTGTATCCTAAAGACATTGCTATCTTTGCTATTGAAAGAAGCCGAGCGGTGGGATAAGAACAGGAAGTGGAACTATAAAAGGCCAGTTCTGTAGCACCCTGATGGGGAGTGTAGGAAGGAGCCCAGGGAAGCCAAATAGGATTTAGCTACATGATTGTATACAAGCCAGTGTGTTGCAGTCAGATTGCCTCACTCCTCCTACCACTCTGTCACAGAGGCAGTCTCACCCATGTTGTGGCAAGGAGGCCTGCATTGGTCTGGCCGTGCCTGAACTAGGGCACCAGATAGTCTGCTGATACACCCATCAGAAAGCTAATATTCCCCAGAACTGAACGGATTGCCACCTCATCCTGACTGGGGGTTCCAAGGCAAACAAACCCCATTGTCCCTCTGTCTGACTGCACGATAGAATCTCAAAACTGAGCTGATTCTCATCCCGTGCAGACTGGGAGCCCAGGCAAAAAAACTCCTGCCTGCTCTACCTAACTAACCATGGGTAGAGCCCCACATGATGATTGCCCTTCCCTGAATGAGGGCCTTGGGCCTAGAGACTTATCGTTCGCTGGCGTGATTGCCGGCCTGGGACACTACCCATGAGTTAATTTCCCCTGAACTCCGGAAGTGTCATAGCGGGGGGGGGGGCAATTTTCTACCCTGACAGACAGGGGGAGAGTCGTGACAACCCTACAACCCATTTTACACAATTCATTTTATTTACATATTGATGCTGCAGCGCTGACTTATTCCTAACTATTTCCTAAGGAAAGTAGATTGAAAGCAAGGGAAGTTTTGTTACTCTTAGGGTATGTCTACACTAGCTCATTAGTTTGAGCTAGGTAAGCAAATGAGGGCAACCGGAGTTGCAAATGAAGCCCGGGATTTAAATATCCCGGGCTTCATTTGCATCTTCCTGGGCACCGCCATTTTTAAATCCCCCTTAGTCCTAACTCCGTGCCCGCGGCTATACGTGGCACAGACTAGGTAGTTCGAACTAAAGATCCTAATTCGAACTACTGTTACTCCTCGTGGAATGAGGAGTAACGGTAGTTCGAATTAGGATCTTTAATTCGAACTACCTAGTCCATGCCGCGTGTAGCCGTGGTCACGGAGTTCGGACTAAGGGGGATTTAAAAATGGCGGCTCCCGGGAACATGCAAATGAAGCCCGGGATATTTAAATCCCGGGCTTCATTTGCAACTCCAGTTGCCCTCATTTGCCTACCTAGCTCGAACTAACAAGCTAGTGTAGACATACCCTTAGTTAGTAGGAGAGGATCAGGCTGCTGAGTGGACAGAATTAAGCCTCTGGCACATAAAAAAAGATGATCTAGTGATGTCATATCCATGTTTGAGGGGAATTTTAAACATGCTTCCCAAAGTCTGAACCAAAGAATCATTGTTCAAAAGATCATCAATGCTCATGAGCTCAAATTTGTCTTATTTAATTCTGTCTCTTCAACCTGCATTTTGCTGCTATGAAAGACAAACTCACTATTTTGAAGGGTATTTGTAAAAAGAAAAATTAAAGGCATTTGAATGCAAAAATCTCTTGCCTTTTTACTTCTCTAATGCCTGCAAGCAATGCTTCTATACCTATGGTGTTTGCATAATTCCCATATATATTTTGCAAAAACTGTGTAATTTCTTCAAAAATATATATTAGAATATTTATCAAGCTCACAGTTTCTTTGGTGTAGGAATATGACGCAGTCCCAGAAGAACAGCAAATATATTCCCCAAATGAATTATAAATCTTCTGTTTGCACTTGTCTTTGCAATAGAGTAGAAGAGACTTCCTGAAGAATTATTTGTTCTTATTGGAAAGCATTGACAAATGCAGAGAAGTTGCTACTACCCTAAGGATCAAAGCATGTGTTCAGAATCTGGCAAGTTTTGGCTTTTACCCTAGGACCACTCCCTGGTTGCTAGCCCTGTCTCTGGGCTGGAGTCCTTTCCCCACCTGGCAGCAAAACAGACACAGTTCTGTCAGCCCTGGACTACACTCGGAAGTTATTTCAAAATAACAAGTGGAAAGTCCACATTACCAAGCCCATTATTTCAAAATAAGGGGCTGGTTATTTTAAAATAATAACTCCTGCTTTCCATGAGGAATAATGCTTATTTTGAAATAGTTATTTCAAAATAGTGGTAGTGTGGGTGCTCCACTGCCGCTATTTCAAAATAACTACTCCCCAAACCATTCAAAGTAATTACTGCGAGTAATTTCTGGGGCTCTAAGTCAAGTTAGTGCGTCCACATTAACGGAGCCTGCCTCGAACTAATTTCGAGGCTTCCTTATAATCTGGACACGCTATTTCAAAATAATTATTTGGGGAGTTATTATTTCAAAATAAGTTACTTGGAAAAAATGTCCTAGTGTAGACATGCCTTCAGAGCCCTTCATTGTGGAAAAAGCCTATGGGATTAAATTGAAAATAAGGCTCTTGTAGGGAAAGGTATTTCATTCTATTTTTGTATAGCCCTTGCACAATAGAGTCCTGGTTCACAGGTGGGGATCCTTGGTGTTATGGTAATGCAAATAATATACAACATACAAATGTTTGAATCAGGGTGTAGAATTTACCAGGGAATTATATCCTTGCTATAAAATTCTACAGTGTGGTTCAAAAGCTAAAGAAAGGGTCTCATTTTCTACTAAATTCCATAAGATTTTAGAGTGATTTCTATGGAATCCAACTGCCTTTCTATAGAAATATATAGAACTGTTTCATCCATATTTATTTTTGTAGGACTTTCCTATAAATGGGGAGGCCCTCCATACCCAAGAAAAAAAGGAACAGCATTTGGGGTGTAATCCAAATTCCATTAATGGCTGTGAGAATTTCCACAACACTCGTGTTTACAGAGTTCAGATTGAAGTTACTTTTCTCCCATACGTTTCTTCAGGGGTTACATTTTTTCCCTATATTTCAGTCACTATGGAATGTATCTAACTTATGTTCAATCTGTAGCTCTTTTGGGTTATAGATAGTCTTTGATCATAGATGGACAAAGCTCCTTCACTGTGGATTGCTTTGTTTTTAACAAAAGTCTATTCTTCAGTATTCATTAGTCATGAAGGAGAATTAACAATTTAACTGATTAATTGATGGTTGAATCATTTAGGGTAAGTCTATATTGCAATAAAAACACCTACAGCTGGCCTGTGTCAGCTGCTTCAGGCTCATGGAGCTGAGGCGGTGGGACTATAAGATTGCACTGTCGACATTTGGACTCAGGTTCCAGTCTGAGCCTGAATGTCTACATGGCAATTATATAGCCCCACAAAAAGCTTGCAGTCCAAGCCTGAGGCATCTTCCATGAGACAGCTGTGGATGTTTTACTGCAGTGTGGACTTGCCCCAAGTAGCCTTCAAATACAAAATGATTGGTTAACATTATTAATTAGCTATTTTTTTCCTACCCTCTTACTAATGAGCAAAAAAACCCTAAAACAAACCAGAGAATACATTAAGCTTGAGACCCCCACAAGCACCCCCAGAACAGATGAAAGAAAATACATGACCAAATCCATATTCATCCCATTTTGCTAACTATTCTCTCTCTAGCCAAGAATTATGTCAGACATTATAAATAATGCCTGGTTCATTTTTCATTTCTGAAGAACGAACAAGTTCATTGTTCATTTTTCCAGAATGAAAAATGAACCAGGTATTATTTCATAACAAAGTAGTTTGCCAGACAGCATGTGGTTCTATCCCATGATAAAGGCAATTTCACTCTGCTTTAGCAGGTGTTTGGCAGGTAAATATAGGGGTCATATTGGGGTCAGAAACTTGTCAAATTTGGTAATTTGTTTGCATCTTTCACCTACTTTCTTACAGTTGTCATATTCAGATAAATTGTCACTTATGCATCTGGGAATCATTTTCAGTTGAATGGATCGGCATAGGGAAAGTAAAGTGGATTTTTTTAGTTAGAAGTAAAGATCACATTATTGCATCTTTCCAATATAACCAGCTGTCCCTACTATGTTCTCAACTTCTAGACAGCTTTGGGTATACTGAGGTGCATACAATGTTTCCCCATCATTATTGCATATTAATTCCCTCAGACAAATAAATTTATCCTTACTATGCCAAAATGTGATATTAACATTCCTGTTTTGAAGATGGGCAACTGTAGCATAAAAAATTAAACAAATATCACAAAGCCACACACAGGAGATCTAGGACAGAGCTCGCAGTTGAACCCAGATTGCTTAAATTCAAGTCCAGTCCCCTTTACTATAAAACTTTGTTGCTTCCTAGGCAACTCATCATTGTTTGAGAAGTATATGGACTGTTTTGTGTACTTTTCCAAGCAAGTTATAAATGTTACCATGCTTGTATTTCTAATATCATAGAAATGTAGGACTGGAAGAGACATCAAGAAGTCACTTAAGCCCCACACTGAAGCAGGACCAAATGAACATAGACCATCCTGGAGCGGTATTTGTCTAACCCATTCTTAAAAATCTCCAGTGATGAAGATTCCACAGCCTCCCTTTGAAGCCCATTCTAAACCTTCACTACCCTTATTATTGGAAAGTTTTTCCAAATATCTAATTTAATTGTTTGCTTAAAATTAAGCCCATTACTTCTTGGCCTGCCTTCAGTAGACAGGAGAACAATTTTATAACAGTCCTTAACATATTTGGAGACTTATCAGGTTTTCCCCACTGTCCAGGCTTGGTTTCGCAAAGCTTAAAGTTTCCTAGACATCAGAGTTTCTAAACCTTTTATCATTTTTGTTGCAATCCCCTGAACACTCTCTAGTTTATCCATATCTTTTATAAAATGTGACTCTGAGACTAGGATATAGTACTACAGCTGAGACCCCACCAATGACAAGTAGAATTGGACAGTTACCTTCCATATCTTACATATGACACTTCTTTTAAAGCACCTCAGAATGATATAAAACTTTTTTGCAATTGCATCACATTTTTGACTCATGTTCAGTTTGTGATCCACTATAATCCCCAAATCCTTTTCTTCAGTACTACTGCCTAGACAGTTATTCCCCATTTTGTAGCTGTGTGCTTGCTTTTTTTCTTCCTAAATGAAGTACTTTGCACTTGTCTTTGCTGAATTTCACCTGGTTAATTTCAGACCAATTCTCCAACTTCTCAAGTTCATTTTGAATTTGAATCCTGTCCTCCAAAGGGCCTACTGTCATCTTAAAATAGTATAAGCGTATTCTCTACTTTATTATCTATGTAATTATTTAAAATATTGAATAGTAGCAGACCCAGGACTGACCCCAATGGAATCTCTAAGTATTTGACAGTGAACCAATAATAACTATGCTCTTGAATAAAGTCTTTCACATAGTTGCACACCCATCTTGCAGTAACTTCATCTAGTTTCCCTAATTTGCTTATGAGAATGTCATGTGGGACTATGTCAAAAGCATTATTAAAACAAGATATATTATGTCTACTGCATCCCCCCATTCATTGTTATCCCTATTATCCTGTCAAAGAAAAAAATTGAATTTCTTCAGCATGATTTGGTCTCGACAAATCCATGCAGTCTATTGCTTATAACCTATTATTCTCCAGGTGCTTACAAATTGATCTACACTGGGCCAAATTTCAGAAAAATCTCCTCTTTCAGAAGAGCCCTTCTTCCTTGTGAAATGAGGAAAACAGGGCTTCCAAAAGAGCATGTCTGCTCTTCTGCAAAAAATTTCAGAAGAGGAGACGCATTCCCTGGATGTGGCAGAGTTTTTCCGGAATATCTCTGGTATCCTGGAAAAACTCCGTAGTCTAGACATAGCCTAATGGTTCTGATATTCCGTACATCACTAGCATGAAATTTATCATTTGAATACAACTAACTTATCTAAATATTCTTTAACCTGTTCTTTCCTTATTTTGGCTTAATTTCTTCCCCCTTTCTGTTAATATTAACTGTGTTGTGTACCTAGTCACTATTAACCTTTTCATTGACGATCAAAGCAAACAGACATTGAACAAATGAGCCTTCTTGATGTCATCAGTAGTTAGCTCTTCTTTTCTACTAAGTAAAGGACCTACGCTTTCCTTTGTCTTTTTCTTTCTTTAAATATATTTAAAGAACCTCTTCTTATTGCCTTTTATGTCCCTTGAAAAGTGAAACTCATTTTGTGCCCATATGTGTTTATTTCATAGGACATCAACATTTTCAGAAGTCCCTGAGTAATGTGACAGTTATAAAGTAGGTCATAGTAATTCCTTTGAACTGTTATGGTCTATCAGTTAGTAAGATACATTTTACAAGCTTCCCATATAACTGCAAAATATAGCCCACATGACCTGTTTTTTTTTTTAATTACTTCAATGTATGTTTTAAAATGCTTTAGATACTTATTTACAGATTGACTTCTTTGAATAACTATAGTAATCAGATCCATTTTAAGAAAAATCAGAAATCTCTCTAAATACATGTTTACACTATAAGTTACTTTGTCTCTTTTTAAAAAATACATCATTCTTTGTTCACACTGTCTCAGCTCCAACTGAGATCTTGTTCTGTGTCATATAAAATTTTCCAGACCTTCTTGGGAAGTTCTAGTCTTTTAAAAACATTAATAACACTTACCTCTCTCCATCAGTCGACCACAGAGCATTGTACAAAGGAGGTCACTGGTATTATTCCCATTTTATAGACAAGAAAACTGAGGCACAGATGTGCAATGACATTTCCAAGTTACACAGTAGATCAGGACAGAGCCAGGAACAGAGCACATAACTTTGAAGTCCTAGTTCAGTGCTGTGTACTGTAGGCCATACTAAGTCAAATTAATTAATTCACATTAATAAGACATGGGTTGTTTGGTTCAGATACCAACATGATATGGGTTGTTTGGAATCATTGAGAATTTCTTCATTTTGAGCCTTCACCACAGCACATGTTTTGGGGTTTTGTTTTGGTTTTTATAATTTGAAAGTGTGTGGATAACATTTTTTGTTACATTTCATTTTTGCAGAGTGCTACCCTTCAAAGGTTTATTTTAGATTTCAAGAAGACACATAAAACACCCTGAAAGAGACTTTCTGTTTCTTTTAGGCAAGAAGATGTAATAAGCACCTGAGAATTCATTTTCATGTGACCGTCAGGCAACATTTTCAGGAAGATGTTTGAATATTTCAGGTAAACTCAGTATATGTGAGAGAATTAGGTGAGGTGCTGTCTTTTATTGAAACAACTTCTGTTAGTTGAAGATACAAGCTGTTAAGCTACATAAAGTTCTTCAGAGGACAGGAACCACCTCTTGCACCTTACATGCTCCAAAAGGGACCATCTCAAGCAAAAAAATCACAAGCTACCACAATGGAAGGGGGAAAAAAATCAGGAAACCCAACTGAAAAAATAAACTCTTGTAACAACTATCCAATATAAATGCAAAAAATGGAACAAATCCACAACCAACAGAACTACATCTCCAGGAGAAATCAAGACGCCACCGAACTTACATTATACAACACCCAAACATTAACAAGACAACTCCAACTCAGAACAGATGAATCTATACTCTCCAAGGCCATGTCTACAATACAGATAAGATCGAAGTAACCACAGTCGATTATCTGGATTTGGTATTATCAGGTCTAGTGAAGACACACTATTTCAATCTGAGAGGACACTCCAGTTGATGCTGGTAGTCCTACTTCTATGAGGAGTAAGGGAAGTTGAAGGGAGAGTGTGCTCCCTTCGACTTCCTGCAGTGTGGACGGTGCCAAAATTCTAATTAAGATACTTGAATGTAAGCTACGCAATTAATGTAGCTGATATTGTGTATCTAAACTTGAACTTATCCCCTGGTATAGATCAGGCCCTAGAGACTGAACTTATGTCCTAGCAGAGAACCTCACTATCTACTATCACATGGAGAAGTAGAAGAGTTCTTCTGCTGACTGTCTCAAGAAATTCTTTCACAAGACAAATGACACCACCCACAACCACTATATTCCTATCATCCGTCTTTATTCTTTTTTAATCTAATTTCCTTCCCTCCCATGGAGAAAACCACATATTAGATCATTACATCAATTGTTTTGGGGAGATAGGGGAATGGAGGAAATAGACTGAAATTCTCAAATATCACATTCACCAAAATCTCTCTACCACTGAGACGATAATTACACAGTCCCTGAAATCCAACCTCTAGATAGCGGTAAAATCTGCAGACACAGGGGTATACTATCATAGTCCTTAAAATCATGACGACTCTGTCAACAAGGACACCACCTACTACAAAGAATTCAAAGAAGAACCTACACAACAGTTCACACAGGAACTTAAAGAAATCATCACATCCTTCTTCTGACAACTCCAAGAAAAATTCTACGACCTCATCTCCCATAAACCCACTCCAGGGACATTTTACATGCTTCCCAAGATAAAAAAGGGAACCTACTGAGACCCATCATATCTGGCCATAGCACTCTTACAGAAAGAATACCCGAGTTTCAAAGAAACTATGCTTAAACCATTTACCATACAAAGGGCCATCTTCTTTCAAGCCACTATTGACTTGACACTCCACAACATTGAAAACCTTACCCAGAACACTATCACTGACTGTCACCACCCGATATAACAATATCACTCAGCATAACATCAGCACTGCCTACTTCCAAAAACATACAAAGAACTTTACAGTGCTCAGAAATCCATTCAAAGCATATCACCAAATGAATCCATTTCATCCTCACCCACAACTCCACAATTAGACCTAGTCTACACTAGAAAAAAAGATCAGATTAACTGTCAGTCAAGCATGTAAAAAGTCCACAACCCTGAGCAGCAGAGTTAAACTGACCTAAGAATCCATGTAGCTAGAATTCTATTGTCCTAGCTACTCCTCTAGGGAAGATGGATTACCTACACCGACAAGAGAATCCCCCCCAGTGGTGTTGGCAGTGTCTACACTCAAGCACTACAGTGGCACAGTAGCTGTAAATAAGCCCTAAACAGACATTTTGTTCACACCTTGGGAACAGCCAGGGGTACTAGGATGACTCTCTAATATGCCATCCTCTTCATGGGACACCTCAAGGAAGAGCTACTGGGAAAATGCACCATTTTAACACTGCAACACAATTAGTATAAGCATTGAAGTTTTGCATAGTCTGAACCTCAATCAGGAGTCCTCGTTCTATTCACAGCTCTGCCACTCTTGTACAAGTCCTTTGACAGCTCTATGCCTCAGTTTCTCCATAATTGAAACAAGACAATTTCTCTCTGGTACAACGAGTGGTCCTGTGGCACCTTAGAGACTAACCAAAATATATAGAATCATGAGCTATCATGGGCAAAACCCATACAGTTATCTCAATATATGCTATTAGAATTCAGTGCTATTATTATTATATCAATCTCTATACATTTTAAGCTTTGTCTTCCACTATCTGTGAGAGGAATAGCCAGAAGGGAAGACATTCAGAATGAAAGTCTACACTTCATTCTTCACTAGCTCAACTGTACCTAGGCATACAGAGTCCTCCAATCAGCATTGTAATGGTAGGTACAAATATGTGAATAAGTTCTGAGCTTCAGTAATATTATGCCACAATCACAATATTACAAAGTAACATTGTCTAGTTAAAAATAAATTATTAAAATCAATTTCCTTTCCTGTGATGTAACTGCATCAGATATTAAAATTGAAGGAATTTTGAAGTACAACTAGCTCTAACTATGAAGACTGATTGTTCCCTTTGCATTTAATTCAGCAAGGACAAAGAAAATAGACTAGTCAAGGTTCACTGCTGAGTACAGCACAATGTTGTACACTTGCACTGGCACAATGCTCTGCTATCCAAATGCTGTGGGGGGGGTGGAGGGTATGACTAAATACCAAACCAAAAAAGCTTAATTAGAATTAAATAACATTTTAGACACATTTTTATTTACCGAAGGTTTTGTAAAGACAAAGGTTTACAGAAGCTAAAATCATTCTGTGACAGTGCCCTTTAAACATGGCGTGAGAGGTTAAGTGTTACATACAAATTGGACAAGACAGAGGTATAGATAGCAAAGGCCACTATATAGGATTCCATTAATTTAAACCCTTAGCACAATAATTAACAGTGACAGATAATTATACTTGTTTGAATAAGACAGACTGCTTTATTGGTTAAATATGCATTGCTTGTGCAGCACAGTATATCACTGCTTCTTTTGTCTCTCTAACAGTTCATCAAAGCAATTAACCCTCTCTTGCTTAGCTTTCAATTTCGTCCAACCACTTATACTTAATGTTGGACAGCGGACCAGATGGCAAAGTTTCAGATGTCCATTTTCTTGTTACCAGCCAAATCTGAGCCAGTTTATTCATGGTTTGGAGACATTAAATGCACTTAAGATATTAAAGTTTCTGCCTTCGCTTTATCAGGTACTGATTGAAGTAAGAAAACAATTATACAGATCAGAACTGATAAGGGTTTTCTTGATTCTTCCTTTTTAATGTTAAGTGAACTCTTCATTACAAGCAATTTTTATGTTAACCCTTAATTTTTTTCCACATAATTTTCTTTAGAGAAAAAGAACTAAATTTTATTTCATAAGTATAAAATAACTAGTCACTATCGATTAAATTCACATAAGTGTAGAGAGCTTGTAAAAGGTCTTTCACACCATTTAAGCATTGTCTTAAGACTTCCATATATTTCCAATCTGAATAAAATATTTATTCACCTTATTTTATTAATTTATTCACCTTATTTTACTTCCGATATTGTGCTTGTGCAACTGAATAAAGTTTGGGAGGTCTGTAGAGAACATTAGGGTATTTGTTGCAAAAGGATGTGTAATATTAGACCAACAGTAACATCGCTCCCTTTCAGTAATATGGACTCCTTTTGTGCTGATTTAGGCACTGAAGAACTGGAAGGAGATATACATTAACTCATGCCTTCTTCCAGCTCTTCAGTGTGTATAAAAAGCACCAACATAAGAGCAAAGTGCAGCAAGGTACAGAGGTATCTAAATACATCACCTTATATATCACCTCTGGATGTGCCCTTTCCTGTCATCTGTGTTTACTGTTTAGTGCAATAACAATGACTGAGATTTTCAGTTCCAGTTAGGAAATATAGCCACATATGATTAATGTTTTCAAAAGCAATTACATGATTTAGTAGTAAAAACTATTTATCCAAAAAGTACCCTATTCACCAAAAAATGAACAGATTTTCCAAATAGTTTTAGCCCTATTTTTTCAGACTGTAGTCACAAGGTGACTGGATGGGGTATACTGTATGGGGTGACAATAAATTAGGCCTAATTAAATGTCCAGGTTGCACGTGGAGGACGAGCCAGAGAATAGGGACTGATTAATTAGATAAAAGACTCAGCTAAGCGGGGTCTGTATAAGCCAGGAATCTGGCAAGAGGAGGCTGCTGTCACCCCCCTAAGAGAACGGGATTTGGAGACTGATGAACCCAGAAGGAGGGCTACTCAGGAAAAGGCTCCAGGAGAAACTGGCAAGATAGGACAGTGCAGGCCTTGGCTGCTAACTGAGAGACTCTGAGCTGGACCCCAAAGTAGAAGGGCAGCCCGGATTCCTTTACCAGCCACTGGGGATGTGGCACAGGCCAGGCAGAGGACAGCAGACTGCCTGGGATGGTTTGTCCAGGAAACCCTTTGTAACATTACCCCTGGCAGGGGAAGATGTATGATGACCTGGCTGTAGGGTGGAGTCGCAAAGAAGAGGCCGCAGTTCGTGGAGTGAGAGGGGCTGTAGGGGCTGTAGGGAGGAGACACACCACCCTAAGAGGGTGTGAAGCCTGGCCAGAGTTAATCCTGAGGACACACACCAGGAGACAGTGCCACCAATGGTAGTGAACCCCATGACAGGGACTTAGATGCATTCATAAAACAGGAGGAGGAACTGGTGGGAGATTGTGGCATTTTGGGCAAAACAAAATGTTTTGTTTGATCCCAAATTGACTTCTAATTCATTAGGAATTCCAAAAAGTTTCAGATTTGGTTTGACCCAAAACCAACTATTTATATCAGTATTTCAGAATTGTCACCAAACCCTCTCCCCAAAATGAGTTATAGTTTCATACTAACCGCACTGACTTTCAATGGACTTCTGCTCTTTAGTCAATCACAGCTACCTCTTCCATTCAGAGTTGTGTGGCTAAATCCCTGGGTTAGCTTGGGAGCGGAGGGGAAAGGCTCGTCGTTCCTATACATGTAATGCCTTTCATCCAAAGACAGCCTAATGAATTTTACTAACATTACATATAAATTTATGTCCACATTGATTACATCAAACAAGCTTCCTGTGTCATGAACATGAATGGATTTCAAATTGGGCAGCGCTTCTTATTACCACGAGGTAGCATAATAACAAAAAAGGATTCACAGAATCTGAGGACTAGTAAAGAAAAAGCTGACATTTATAAAAGCGTGATAGTGTTCTGTTTTCTTTCAAGGCATATTAAGAATGTTGGAGTAAAACACTGCTTCCTTAACTGGGTTGGGTTGTAACTATAGTACCAGTGAGCCACATCTACATAAGCCACTGTTCTCTGTCTGTGAGGTAGGTATCAAAAGCAACAACCCAGGTGATGGTTTGAACAAAGACAGGGTATGAAGATTGAGCCATTCTCTTAAGCACTCCCTTTAGGGCCAGTTTAAGTGTGTGTGTTGCGGGGGGGGGGGGGGGGGGAGGTTGGTAAACAATATTCAATATAATTTTCCTAAATATTGCAGTGATTTGGAAGGAAATTTGTCGTTTTGATAAGCAGTCTGGTTTTGCTAGCAAAATTGGAATCCCTAATGCATTGGCATTCTGCTATTTTGAAAAAAAATGTATAAAAATGTGCTTCTCAAATGTTTAACACTTATGCAAAAGCATTGACTTCATTAGCCATGAAAACTGCAGCTCCACAATTTAAACAGAGGAAAGATAAAGCGTATTAGCCAAAATAGTAACAAAACCAGAAATTGTCTACTATTTGACTAGCAATGGATCAGCCCAGTAATCAGGTTTCAACATTAATACTTTTGGGAAAGGGAAAAATCCCTTTGATATATGCAATTTAAGTTAAATCCCGAAAATCCATGACAGAGCAAAAGAATAAATACAAAATTACAAATAGCTACAGAATGGAAACAGTGTAATGATAGATGATTTATGTTCAACTGGGGTTGAGGAAATGAACGGGGGATTTAGAAGGGTCATTGCTTATTCTGCATTTTGCAATTTGTATAAATGAGAGACAGTATGTCCAATTACAAACTTGTTAGTTTGCTGATGAGATATAATTTGGTGGCTCTTGAACTTGGAGGAAATTGCAAAGAAATTGGAAAAAAGGGATGAAATATGCTTGGTAACTGGCCAAACATTCAAAGTTAAAGTTATGTCGATAAATGGAAATCATTGCTAATTGTTCTGTGAACACATGGGATACGATTACAAACCTAAATAGAACAAATTATGGTATGAAGATACTGACCATTTTGAAATACTATCATCAGTAAAGAATTGTCTATAAGGATGCATGCAGGGTCAAGTACATAAATAGGTAAAAGAACACAAATATAATATTCGTTTCATGGGTCAAGTTTCTGGGTCTTATTCTTATCTGTACAGCAGTGGTGTAAATCCTGAATTATTCTACTGGAATAGGGATCTACTAAGGTAAACACATCCCACAGTGAACATTTTGGACCACTGCATAAATCCTTTCATCAAAAAAATGCCATTAAACAAAGGGAAAACTACCAAAGTCAGATTGAATTAACCTGTAACTTATCTCTGACACCAGAATCTATAAACCATAATTTAGATGTGAAGAGCAATAACCAATGTTCCCACTAATGTTTTTATCTGTGTATGGAATAAATATTGTTATATGCACTGAAGCATGTGTGGCTGTGGGCACTCTGCTAATTAGCAAGGTGGTTTTTCACTCTCTCCTGGTAGGGCACTGAAGCACTTATCTTAGGGTATGTCTATACTGCATTCCTCTTTCGAGAGAGGAATGCAAATACAGCCAAGCAGAATTGCAAATGGAGCACGGGTTTGAATTTCCCACACTTCATTTGCATAATGGCATCCAGGCGTTTTTTCAAAATACCCTATTTCGAAAACCCTCTTACCCGCAGTCTAGACAGGGTTATTTAAAAAAAAAACCCTTCTTTCAAAATAACCCTTACTCCTTAAAAAATGAGGTTTAAGACTTATTTCGAAGGGGGGGGGGTCAAAATAACCCCATCTAGACAGCATTTTTTCTTTTGAAATAGCGTATTTCAAAAAAATGCCCAGATAACATTATGCAAATGAAGCATGGGAAATTCAAATCTGTGCTTCATTTGCAATTTTGCTCGGCAGCATTTGCATTCCTCTCTCAAAAAAGGAATGCAGTGTAGACATATCCTTACAGGGAACACTGGCAATGATCTATCATCTGTCACCAGAGACTATATTTTCTTACTCCCATCCATAAAAACAAGCCAACTGCAGAAATCTATCTTCCTTACTTCTGATGCTTCCAGCAGGGCCACTTTCAAAGCTGGAGGCCTAACCAGAAGCCACTACTCTCTGTCATGCAAACCTTAGAAGAGGCACCACCTATTACACCTACTCTTACTAACCCCATGAAATGGTGGCTCTTGGCAGATTTTACTGTGTACGTGTACATATGTTGAAACCTATTGTTTTCAAAGCTTGAAAGAAGGCAGCTATATGCCTTGTGGATATATTGGTGATGAAGGCTTTTGAAAAGCATTTTTTCTACAGTAATTGTCTTTGTACAAACTTAATTACTGCTTAAACTTAAAAAACAACAAATAGTCTGGTAGCATTTTATAGACTAACAAAACATGAAGACGGTATCATGAGCTTTCGTGGGCACAGCCCACTTCTTCATGATGACTGGAGTTTTGAGTTTAGGATGTGCAGACCCAAAATTACTGTTTGTTAATATTGTATGGGCCAGAACAAAGGCTCTTACTGCAATGTCTAATAACCATTTCACAATTATCAATTTTAAGGAAACCCTAGGAACAGTACAATTTAAAATTATTTCGACTAAGCAAAGTCAATGACCTGGTACCAGGAATCAATTGGATCCTCCCTTAAAAGAATTTTTGTCAATCTGTCATTTGTCATAATCCGGTACTGTTAGCGGGGAAGCTACAGTTGATTCACATCCTCGTGGGATGGACTAAGGTCCTCACTACTCGGATCTATCACCAGTCGTAATATCAGTAGATTTTAGGCGCAGTCAATAAAAACTGGCAAGTGGTTAGAGTTAAACAACAGGACTATATTGTAGTGCAAATTTAAATAACATACATCGAATAACCATGGAGGGCAGTCCTCCTATGGTTACCCCTAATAATAATTACCAGAGTCCTCGGTGCAAACAGGATGATGGTGGCGATGCTGGTGACCTCAAGCCTCTGGCTGATGGAGAGCCTCGGGCGAGGAACAACCAGGAGTCCCTCGGTGGCAGGGTCGTTGGTCAGGCGACCTCAATCCTTAGGCTAATTTGAAGCCCTTGGAGAGGAACAGCCTGTGCGATCCCTCGAAGCGCTGAAGAAGATTTCGAAGACGGCCGATCTACCTTCCGCAGATGCATCTGGTCTTTGGTCCTCTTCCCGCTCTTCAGCTGCAGCCGGAGCAGACGATGGACGCTAGACTCTAATAATCCTATCCTATCTAACCTAAAAGAAAACCCTAATCTAATCACCGACGCACCCGTCGAACAGATGCGATGACGGCCGACAAGCGGTACCGCGACGCAGCCTGCCGAACAAGCACGACGACGAAAGCTAAACTACTCTGAAATACTAAACTAGCTAACTAAACCTAACACTACCTAAAAAGAAAGAAACAAAGCCTTCCACCCTGCTTAATTCTTAAAGACTGTATTAGACCTCACACATTCTCTTGACCTAGGACTAAGATTTGGACCTCTCTCACTCTCTTATGCTATACCTAACCCGACGCACATATACCCGATGCCACCCCAACTGTTGCGTGGTACAGGCTTTTATAACATGGGTTCATGAATATTCATAATATTTCACTTTAAACTGGTTGGCTCATTCAGAATGCTAATTTACATAGCTTTACAATGATTGGCTAAGGAAAATCATAACAAGCGCATACATTATCTTTCAAATTTCAACAGGTAAGTTGGTGGATGTGACATACGTGAGCTACGTGCCAAAACATTTTGTCATTATGGTAGTTTACAATGATTGACAACCTCATTGATTGACATTTGATCTCAATTCATTCTAATGCTCTCCTTTCTGTTTTCTTTACATAAGGTGTCCAGATAACGTATGAACTCAGGCTTTACATTTTCCATATTTGCTCTTATTAAAATACAATAATAGTAATAATAATAATAATAATCAAGACATTTACATATACATAAAATTCTGCGTACAGTACATTTGTAACACACATGCTTAATAGATAGCTCTAAAACCTATAGGGAGTGGATAGAAATGAGCTCTCTTGGTCAGTTCTCTTAGGCAGATGCATAGTTAATTTTCCACACTTAGATGTTTTTGGGATTGGGTTTGATAGTTTTGGTAGTTTAATAGCTTTTGGTACTCTCAATGCCCTGTTGCTGGATTCAGATTCCATGAGGGCAGCTGCTTTGCAAAAGGCCACATGCACAATATGGGTTGGAAGAAGCTGAGTCCCAGGAGCAGCCACCTAATTTTCCCTAATTCTGTTTTCCCTAATTCTGAAACATTGTGCAGTAGGTTAGTGATATTGTTCAGTAGCCCATGTTGTGTTATGGACAGTTGTCCCTACCACTCCTCTGGACATAATTAGAGAGCTGCAAAACGGAACCACTGCCTGTGTTCGTCTGGGAATCCAGATATCTGCGCCTTTTAAATCAGTATCTGATGTTAGGCAGGGTTGCATTCTGGCTCCTGTGCTCCTTTGTCAGTGGTAGATTTCATAATGCAGCATTCCATTAGGTCCAGGCATGGACATTGGTGAACTCTTGCTCACAGACCTTGACTATGCTTCTGATATAGTTGTTTAGTACAGAGTACCAACAGGTTTCATGAGGTACTTCAGAATATGGAGGAGTCAACTATTTGAGCAATATCCTTCCCATAGTGTTGTGTGGCTGCAAGACACAGACACTATGCTGCACGGATTGGACAAAGCTGGAGGCTTTACGTGTAATGTCAATGTCTTATGCTGGGCATAAAGTAGAAGGACTTCATCTGTAATGCAGATGTTTATGGTCGTTCGGACCTACAGACTACTGAGGTCATTATCTGCAGGTGATGCCTTATGTTTTTCAGACATGTTGCAAGGATGACGTAAGATGCTTTAACAAATACCATTCTTTGGGTGTCTTGTAACATCTGGGATAAGATTTCACTGAGGCAGCCCAGAAGAAGACCCCTTGGGTCATGCAGTCTATTCTGAGGTTGGGTTCTCAGGCCATCAAACCTTCATGGTTGTGCAGGAATGGACCACATGGTGAATGATTGCTATAATCAACTCTCTGACTAAATGTTGAAGAAGAAATGATATTGTGAACCCTCCAACAGGGAAGCCCTGGCAGTGTTAATTATAGAAAGTAAAAATTGGGAGAGGAATTTATTTTAATACTATACTTTAAACTTTTTATTTTAGCCAAAGTGCTTTAGTTAAATTGTGTTAACTAGTATGATTCACCAACTTGTTATTTAAATGTGACAATGGGGAAAGCCATTTATATTTTGATATTCTCAGTGCTGTGTTTTCTTGTAATAGAGCTATTAAAACCACATACTTAACTGAGTGGTAGGTTGATTAATTGGTTAACGAACTAGCTGAGTGATTTTAGCAGAGAATGGATTCCATCTGAAAATGTCTACAGGCAACTGGATGAAAGCTGTTGCTTTTGGCTCAGCAGACTGTATAGATTTGGTGATAAAAGATTAACATACTCTGGTGAACTCAGCCTATGCTTTTGAGGACTCTGAGTTTCTTTTCACTGTGTTTTGGGAGGACTGACCTTTTCAGAGCTTTTTAAAAATTATGTTTGTGTATAATTGAAAATAATGTATGTAGCTTATGAAGAAGTCATGTTATGTAGCAAACATTAAACTGTTATTTATGTTCCTTTAGCATAAGATTTTGTCAAGCTGGTACTTACTTCTTAAGTTCATTCCTTCTGTTCTTTTGGATTTGATTGTAGGGAGGTTAGCCCTGCGCAATCCTTGCTGAAAATTCTCAATGACTGAATTCTGGGTCTCCAGGTGATTTTCTTTGGGAATTGGGTTTTAGAAGGGCAATGAAGTAAATGATATCCCACCTACACATTCAAATCCACTTAAAGGGTACATAATTACATCCTATTCTTACCCTCAAATGCACACATACGTCTCATTCTACCCAGTCTTGTTATATCATCCCACCAACTTCATATGTGTGTGGTTCTCCCTCCCTAATACTATCTCTTGGTCTCTTGAGACTCATCCCAGAACTTCCATGTGAATCTAACACAGTAATTTGCAAAATTTTAGATTCTGCAGTTGAATTCATGAGATCTCTCTCAGGGTGCATCTACGCAGCAGTGTTATTTTGGAATAAAGGATGTTATTCCGAAATAACAATGCAAGCATATACACAGCAATTCCGTTATTTTGAAATAAATTCAAAATAATGGATGACTTATTCTAACTTCTCTAAACCTCATTCCATGATGAATAATGCCTTTTCCAAAACAGCTATTTCAGAATAGCAGTAGTGTGGATGCTCCACTGCTGCTATTTTGAAATAGCTCCTCACCAGGGCTATTCAAAGTAATTACTCCCAAGTTCCTCGTGCGGCTCTAAATTGAGATAGCACATCCACAAGAGGGAAGCCTGCCTCAGACTAATTTTGAGGCTTCTCTGTATTTTGAAATAATGGGCTTGTTATTTCAAAATAATAACTGCTGCTTATGAGGAGGAACAAGTTTATTTTGCAATAGTTATTTCAGGAGTTATTATTTTGAAATAACTTATTTCTAAATAACCTGGTAGTGAAGACATAGCCTATGCAGACTACTTGCTGAGGGCTAGTAAAATTTAAGAGGCTTATCTATAGTCTTTTAAATGATGAATGCATTAAGGCACAAATTAAAAATTTGGAAGCACATATCCTTTAATAGGTTATACAAAGTTGCTGATCAGCTGTGTAATGTGTGTTAATCTTTATCAAAAGGTATTCAACCATGGTGATAATTTTGATCTAATCTCTCCATTTATTAGTACTAGGGTTTGGCAGGAGGGAGCTAGAAATATCACTTTGTAATGTAAATCCTAAGGACTTTACCGAGAAGACTTTACCGCTACACATTTTTGCCAGCTCAGAGTAGCTGAAACCATGTATGGATTCATACCAAAAGCAAATAAAAGGGAATTAGATTCTTGACAATAGTCACTGTGGGTATGTCTAGACTGCATCCCTCTATTGGCAGAGGGATGCAGATTAGGCAGGTCAACATTGCAAATGAGGCAGGGATTTAAATATCCTGTGCCTAATTTGCATAAAAATGGCCGCCGTGTTTTGCTGACTCATCACTTTGTCAGCAAAAAGTGGCAGTCAAGAGGGGGATCTGTCGAGAAAGAAAGACTTTTTTGACAGATCCCTTATGCCTTCTGCAAGGAGGTCTACAGGATCTGTCAAAAAAGGCTTTCTTTCATGACAGATCCCCCTCTAGACTGCCTCTTTTTGCCGACAAAGTGCCGAGTCGGCAAAATGCGGTGGCCATTTTTATGCAAATTAGGCGTGGATATTTAAATCCCTGCCTCATTTACAATGTTGACCTGCCTAATCTGCATCCCTCTGCCAATAGAGGGATGCAGTCTAGACATATCCTGTAGCTGGAATCTGTAAACAACGTCTCTAAGTTGTACTAATACTGGAATTGCTTCCACATTTCAAGTGCCATTCTATGCACACAATGTATGGGACCATTTTTGTCATTATTACTTATATAAGAACAAGAATGATGTCAGTATTACAGAAAGGCCATAAATCACCATCTGAGTTTAAAATTTAGGTAGAAAACAGATTCAGGGTTGGGTTTTGTCATTGCCTCTTCAAGCTGAACAAGAATGGGAAGGGAGTAGGAAGGAATCACCTATCCCCTGCTGTGTGATTTGCATTAGAGGGCGGGTTCAAAATAAGATACTTTAGAAAAGCACTCACCTAGAATCTCTAGAGTTAAATAAACTTGTTTTATTTTTTAATCAAAACTAATCCATTGTGTTTAAATGGAACAATTTGGTAACTCTAACTGAAGTAACAAACTGTTCTGTGATGACCCCTTAAAGGAATGGCAGCCCTATATATTGACCCCAATAGGAGCAATGAATCTATAACATCTAAACTACCCAGGAGAGGACTGGACAATGTAGAATACGTATTCTAGGGCAAATTCAGAACTGGGTGCATGTTGGAATCCCTGAAGGTAGTAACCAAGGCTGGCTGCTGGGGTCACTGTTGCTGGACCAGGGCTGACAGCTGAGCCTGATTAAAACTGAGAAACGTGTGCATGCGCAAAAGTTCATGAAGCTTAGATAAAAATCATTTGAAATGATAACAATATTTTAAAACAAAAATTATCTTTTGTTGTTTACCTTTTTATTCTTACTCTCCATTTAATCTTTTAGGGTGTATCTATATAGCACCCTAAACATGAAATAAGATACGCAATTTGCGCTACACAAATTATTTATCTTATTTCGATTGTATTTTGAAATAACATGTTATTTTGACACATCCCTTAACCCTCGTGTAACATGGGTCACAGGGATGCCGAAATAGCGCGCCCATTATTTTGAAAAATATTTCAAAATAACAGGCGCGTTTAAAAGACGTGGGGTATCCTGAAATAAAAGACCTCTGGTATCCCAAAGTAGCTCCACTGTCTAGATGTACCCTTAGAGAATATTTGTCATCTATTTTCAGTTTATAACTTATTTCAAGTCAAAGGCATAGCAGACAATAAAATTGAAAACATGGAGATGTTTTGAATCTCTGTGAAACACATTACCTGATCTTTTCAGTAGAGATACTATTCTACATGCATGACCATGGATGGGCACTTACTTTGTGTGTTGAAGAAGCAAAGTGGCACGGCGAGCCCTAGTCCACACTAGGATCTTATTTTGACATAACCCATCCAAGGTCGAATTTATAAGCGAAGTGTCCACACTACCAAACTCATTTCAAAATAAAGTGCTGTGGAATTTGAAATCTGTACTCCTGCTTTTCATCAGCAGTAACTCTAATTCAAAAATAGTTATTTAAAAATAATGGTAATGTGAACTCTCCGATGTCGCTATTTCAAAATAATTTCTCCTCAGAGTAATTCGAACTAATTATTCCACAGTGGTTCCTCGGGCTAAAAGTCTGAGGTAGCACATCCACATTAAAAAGAGCCTGCTTCAGACTAATCTTGAGACTTCCCCATAGTGTGGACACACTAGTTTGATTTTGTTAAATCAGGAGTTATTAAGTCAAATTGAGTAATTTTGAAATACTTTCCTAGTGTAGACATGGCCTGGGTTAGTTTACTAGTGTGACAGAACTAATCTGTCATTGGGAAGAGGCCTGCTAGGGCCTGTAAGGGCCACAACTATGGTTTAATAAAAGAGCCAAGTCAAGAGCACACATGCTTCACTGGCTCTACATCTGATTAGGAATTTTCTGTTGACATTTTTTTCTTGGGTAAATCTAAATGAAATATTTAATTCTGAATTCTGGTTCTGTGTTTGCCTGAGCTGCCATGTTGCTTCAGGAGAACTGTAGTTTGGGAGCCTTCCGCCTTCCTATGGAGTAGGTTCCTTGACTTGACTACATCTCCCCTTAGACATCAGTCTTCCTTCAGTTAGAATTGACACAGTACATCATGGAAGATGTAGTCCAGCCAAGGAGTCCAGCCCACAGAGAAGAAGAAAAAAGCAGAAGGTAGCCATATTGCAATTCCCCTGAAGCAACCTACAGCTCACAGAGACACAGCTTAAAGTTGAGCTAAGCCAAGCTGTTTTGATTTGGTATAACAATCCAAAATAAAATAATTTGTTTTATCTAGAAATGAAAAAAAGTTCAAGATGTTTCAAATTAAAAATCTGAAACTTTCCACTCAAAAAAACAATATATTTCAACTTTTCATCCCACTTTGGCATAAACACTGATGTTGACGTGTTGGACTTATTAATTAATGGCTTGTAGGAATTACAATGGGAGTGGGATAATAATGAACTGAATATTGGAGAAATGCTATTTCTATATATCACTTTTCCTGTAGAACAGAGATGCTGGACCAATGTGTATAATGTGGGTGCTGAGAGTCATGGAACGAAACTGCAAACTCTGCATATGATGGAAACCACTTTAAGCTGGGAGCACGGGGAAGAGAGGAGGGAACAGCGGCACCCCCAGCACTGCTAATTCCAACATCTACGTTATGGGGAGGGGTCTCTTTTGATGCATATTTCACTCGTAATTTGAGTGAACCTGACTGGAAATAACAAGTATGTCTAGAGGGAGTTATATAATGTATTCTCATGCCGTGGAACCAAAAGAGAGGAATGTATAGTTTAAAAAAAAAAAAAAAAGTAAAAACATCTAAGGACATGTAAATTAAAGCAGCTTCCACCATGCTTTAACTTAATGGTTCTTCCAGACGCTGGGCATAAATTACAGCAACACAGACTCCCTTACACAATGGTAAGTGATATAAGTAGGTGCAAGTCTGAGTGTAATGGAATCTACTTAACACTTTTTATATATCACATCTGATGATTACTGCACTTGAGCTGGGCTCCTCCATCTGCTACTAACTTCTTCCCTTTTTGTGTGTGTCTATTTTAATTCACTGCTAGGAAGGGCTTATGACTACAGTGACCAAGTATACTCAAAGGATATAAATCTATGTTTTTAAAACCTTTTGTCATTTTTTGCACCCAAATGGAACTGTAATTAACTTGTGACTGCAGTTTTGGTCCTACAATTATTTTTAGTCATAAGCAATGGCCTTTGGCTGCCTAACTGCCCAGCATGTGGAAGCAGGCAGCTCTCTGTACATCCAAATGAGACATTAGTTTAGAAATGCAAGCATAATTGACATGACTGGTTAATGCAACATCTGCTAGATGCAGTATTAAGTGAAAGTGATATTGATTAAGATTGTATCAGTTATAATCCACATAATGTTGAGATACACACTGGGAACATTAATAGCAAATCAGGAAATTTGTTTAGAAATCACAAATAGCAAGACATACTAATGGAAGAGCCAATGTTGACAGGATAATTAATTCTCTCCTCCCCCTGAGTTGATTCATGGATCAGCTTCTCCATGGCAGAAAGCAGTCCCAATTGCGATGGCCAGTACAGAGAAAGTTCTGGCTTGAGAAACTTCTTGGCTCATTTTTATTGCAAGTCAGCTGGTTCATAATAGATTCATTGCAGTTCTATGTGCTTGCTATTAAATGCACATACCCGAGAGGAACAATTTTGCTAATCTAGACACCAGAGATATGATCAGGCACATTAAGTGCAATCATCCAAATCAAATTTTTGGCTTCATGCCTTCAGATGATGCAATATGTCACTGCTGCTACAACTGCTGAGTGAGAACTACAGAATGGAATTCCTCCAGCTTCTCAGCATCTTTTATTATTGTCTTAAAAATCAGGTCTACATTAACATGTCCCACACACCTGGGAACAACAGCTCATTAACTCTGGGAAAACATGACTTAATGTACACATTTTCTATGAGGTTCTGAAGAAAAAAAATCTGCAATCATTGTCATTAATGAGATAATGGACCCAGATCTAGTCCTATACTCCATTGTAATGAATAGTACTAAAAATAGAGCACCTGTGATAATGATGTTTTTTCCTTTGTTTTAAATGACATCTTAAAACAGACGAGTTTTCAGACCAGTCTGAAGTTAAGGCAGGTCATGTAATTAACCACTAATTATTGTAAATGAAGAAACAGCCAAAGAGTTGCACCTCTCCTTCACTGGGTTTGTTCTAAGAAGGTTATTTCTAGATGCCTTGAACTTGACATTAACATAGGTTCAGGAAGTAGGGATGTGGGGGTGCTACAATACCCCCAGGTTTTGGGCATCCCCGTGCTGTCCAGGGTCCTGGCCATAGGCCCACTGTTCTCTGGGAACTCTGCTTCCAGCCCTGGGTCCCACTCTGCTGTCATCCCCATACAAAGGGCCTCGGCTGCTGGCCCCGTGTCCTGCTCAGCTGCTGTCTGTGCACACAGGGGCTTGGCCCTGGGTCCTGCTTGGTTGCCATCCCTATGCACAGGGGCTTGGCTGCTGGGTCTCACTAAGGAGTCATACCCGCACAAACAGTGTCAGTGACCAGCCTCGGGTCCCACTTGGCTGCTGGCTCTATCACCAGGACCCACATGCAGAGTCCTGTCTAGCTGCCAGGCTCAGGATCCTCACCACCAGCCCCACATACAGGATCCCAGCTGCCAGACCCAGCTCTAAGGGGCTGTGATGAGTGCAAACAGAAGTAATGGGGGGTGCAGCTCAGCACCACCACTCCAAAAATTGCCATACTACTGGCCATCAATGCTATCAAACCACCACTGTCCCCAAAGAGTGAAGCCAGCAGCACACTACACTGAGGTTAACAGGTCACTTGATTACACTCTAGCTACACTGAGAAAAAATATTTAATGATGGATTCTTCAGTCTAGCAGAGATAGGCATAACATGATCCATTGCTGGAAGTTGGAGCTAAACAGATTCCGACTGGAAATAAGATGTAATTAACCATTGGAACAATTTACTAAGGGCTGTGGTACATTCTCAGGTTGAATGCTCTTCTAAAAACATATCTTCTAAGAATTATTTTGGGGAAAATTCTAGGAAGTTGGAGTAGATGATCATAATGACCTTGGAATCTATGAAAAAGCTAAAGCGCCTGGATTCCAAAGAGTAAAAATCCCACAAATTTGAGAACACTCAGAAAGATCTGGAATGGTTCATTAATGTTTGGATCACCACACATAGTATTCTGCATTAGTTTTCTTCATCGCAGCCAGTGATGATAAAAGCAGATAGGCATTTGCTTCTAACTAGCTCTGAGGGAATAACTTGTAGCAAATAATCAATTAAACTCCTTTAGTAATTGTTTCAATTCGCAAATTGTCCACAAGCCATTTACGATTTGCCCGAATTTCTCATCCAAACTGGCTCATGGAAAAATAAATAAATAAATAAATATTGGTTTATACATTGATCTGGAGTAGTCTATTGTAGGTATTTCATTATCAAAATTAAACTGTTTGGATTGGGCTTCTTTGGGCACAGGTTATAATTTCGAAGTGGTTGACCACAACTCTTAGAATTAGATCACTGATGTTTGTGTATATACATTCAAAGTTGTTTTTCAGTTAATAATATCAAAAATTTCTTTAAAATTAACTTTTCTAAAATATTTCTGCTAGTCATCTTGTTCCCTAGAGTATTTATGGAAAGCAAACAAAGAAATTTCATGAACACATTGGGAGCAATTGTTTCAGTGAATATTTGTGGAGAATAGCTATACTTTCATCCATTAAATTTGGCTGTTATCTGAACCTGATGGTGCATGGTTTGTACCCATTTTAATTATGGGTTTTTTTAATTTTTTTTTTTTTGCTAGGCTGTTTTCAGGAAAGTCAGAAATCTCCTTCTTTTGGTTCTTTAAAATATATAAATAAGAGGAAATTTTGTCCACTGAATCACTACATATACCTGCATTAGGATATAGTAACATTGCCTTTATTACATGCAATAACAAAGGAAAAAGTTCCTTGTGCAGAAGGGCAGCACTGAAACATCTCTAGTCTTATTATTCATTTGTAATAAGGTAGTGCCTATATGCTCCAACCTGGATCAGATCATACATCAGATGTGGCAGAGCTGACAACAAAACCCATTTTACCTAAACTCCCAGCCCAGAGTCACAGCCCCTGGACTGTGCTGCCTCTACACTTGAAAAACCTGTTGGTTGGTGTGAGTTGTGTGTGTTCCTCCCGCCCCTGCCACTGTCCTTAATGCACAGACAATGAGAGTCTGTCACAAATCCTAGCTATAGGGTTCTTTAGCTCGTGATGTAGAGACTCATGCTGTTAGTGCTCATGGTCCCTATGCAGTCTTTGGAGTTGGCCAAGATAGTGGCTATCTGTCACGTGTGTGCTCTGCCCCACAGGTATGCATTGAATTCCCACAGAAGGGAAGAGGGGCAACCCTCCCCTCAGCCTCTTATTTTGTGTGCGTAAAGGCCTAGGGAAATGCTGCCACCTCATCAGCACCTGCTAAAAGAGTTTCTACTCTCATTCTGCCTATGCACTTACGGAACCTCCCCATGTCATTTGCCAAGTAGGGAAGAATAATGAAAGACATTTCCTTGCCAAGCATGTTATCAGTGTCATCCTGCATGGAGCAGACAAGAAAGCTCTTACTGTCAAAGGCCAGTAAGTCAAGCTATTTTATTCATCCATCTACTGAAAGCTCAGAGGAAGCAAAACTATATCCATTTATATATATGTGTTACATGGTCGCTTGTCCATCTGTACACCAATTAGCTGCTTACTATTTTCATACCTTCTAAATCATTAAAATTCTATAATAAAATAACAAAGCAACCAAATTTCCCCTCAGAGACATATAATTTTTTCCCAGAGAGATGCATACACATCAGAGAATTTCAGCTAACAATAATTTTGCCTTTCATTCAGGTTCAGACAGGGTATTACAAAACAAGGGGTTATCATTAACCAGAATTATCAGATGAGGGCAGTGGAATAGATTTTAAAGATACAATTTTTAAAGAAGACCACAGATTTCAAATGCTTTGGTTTTTAGATGCCTAAGTCAAGACACCTTGGCTCTGTCTACACTGGCGGGTTCTTGCGCAGGAATATCTTGTGCAAGTATACTTGCGCAAGATTTCTTGCGCAAGAAAACATCCACACTGGCCAGAACTGCATCGTAAGAACTCTGAGCTCTTGCGCAAGAAAGCGTCCACACTGGTGGGAAGCCCTTGAGCAAGAACATGTCTCCGGAAGCAAATCGGCCATGTCAAGAGGTCACCAGCAGCGTCTGTGGACATGCGCCGGACCCCCACTGGGAAACGTACTTAAAGGGACTCCTGGACGGCCATTTCCCTGTGGTTGCATGCTCACGCACCCTTTTGAGGGAGCAAGAGCCAGAACAGCACCTGTCACCTCTGTTCCTGACAAGTGCCCCTGGGCACCCTCGCTGCCACTGTCACAGCCATGGAGCCGGAGGAGGACCCCAGCCAGCAACATCCGCTCCTCATGGCCATTACAGAGGCTGTGGAGCTCCTCCACCAGGGAGCCACATTGCTCCAGCAGGAGCTGGAGAGTGGGCAGCAGGTGCAGGACCTCGCCACGGCTGCAGCTGGGCTCGGGCACCCGCACTCCACCACTGACAGGCGCTTCTGGAGCTACGACACCAGTGGGGACTGGTGGGAGCGCCTGGTGCTGGGACAATGGGGAGACCAGCAATGGGTGCAGAACTTTCGGATGCGCAGGGGGACATTCCATGAGCTCTGCACCTGGCTCACCCCTGCGCTCCGGAAGCAGGACACCCACCTGCGCCCCACCATCCCCGTGGAGAAGAGGGTTGTGATTGCCCTCTGGAAACTGGCCACCCCGGACAGCTACCGCTCTGTGGTGAACCAGTTCGGGGTGGGCAGGTCCACCATCAGCACGGTCGTCCAGCAGGTAAGGCCCTCCGTGGACCACGGGCTCGTCCTGGGGGAAGGAAGGGACCAGACCGGGTGTGGGGAGGCTGTAGGGGCAGGGGGAAGCTCCACACACAGGGGGTCACGCTGTCCCTCCTGCACACAGCCCCGCTGGTGGGGGAGGGGGAGATCCCGGGGGACAGAGGGCCCTGGCCTGCGTGGGGGGAGGGGCCCCAGGGGCCCATGTATGCACTGTGTCTCATTCCATGCATCCCCTGTGCTCCCATGTGCCCCTCTGCAGGTTGTCAATGCCATCAATGATGTGCTGCTCCAGAGGGTGATCCGCCCCCTGGGACATGGACACCACCATTGCCGGCTTCGCCAGCCTCGGTTTCCCGAACTGTGGGGGAGCCGTAGACAGGACCCACATCCCCATCCAGGCGCCAGAGCTCCAAGCGGCCCGGTTCATAAACCGGAAGAGCTACTGCTCCGTGGTGCTCCAGGTGCTAGTGGACCACCAGGGCCGGTTCCAGGACATTTATGTGGGATGGTCCGGGCAGGCCCACGACGCTCGCATCTTCGGGCACTCAGGCATATGCCACAGGCTGGAGGCTGGCACCTACTTCCCCCAGCGGGAATTCACCATTGGGGATGTCAGGATGCCAGTCTGCATCTTGGGGGAATCGGCCTACCCCCTGATGGCCTGGCTGATGTGGCCATATACCGGCCACCTGGACCATAGCCAGGCCACCTTCAACAGCCACCTGGACCGGGCCTGCAATCCCGTCGAGTGCGCCTTTGGCCGTCTGAAGGCACGGTTTAGGTGCCTCCTGACCTGCCTGGACATGGGGGTGCAGCACATCCCGGAGGTCATTTCGGCATGTTGCGTGCTTCACAATATTTTTGAGGGGAGGAAGGAGGCCTTCCTCCTGGGGTGGATGGTAGGTGAGGGCCAGGCCTACCAGCAGCCCCACATGGCCACCACCGGCAGACCAACCGCCATGGGGTTCGGGTCTGGGAAACCCTCCGGGTGATGCTGGACCAGGCCCCACAATAGGCCACTCCTACACCTCTGACTGCAGGGATACCCCTGTACCCCCACTTCCCATTCCCACTTCCCATTTCCTGACAACCTTCCCTCACCTCCCAAGGCACTGTTTTATTTACATGGGGAAGGGGTGCACTGTGGGGAGGGGGGAAGGAGGGGACCCTGAACTGGGAGGAGGGCAGAGGAGGGGACCCTGAACTAGGAGGAGGGTGGAGGAGGGGACCCTGAACTGGGAGGGCCTCATGATGGATAATGGAGGCCTCTCCCACCCCCCACGGGTGCGGGGGCGCCTCTGCCCCTCATGCGGGGTTGGGGCAGGCTGCACCAGGAGGTGCCGAGGGTGGGGGACCTCGGAAGGGGGCATGGGCAAGGCAGGGGGGACCTTGGGAGGGGGCATGGGCAAGGCAGGGGGAGAAGTGGGCGGAGAGCTGGGAGTGGCAGAGGGGGGCCCATCTGGTTGGCAATGGTGCCCAGGAGAGTGCAGACATGGTTGCAGCGCTCCAGGTACTGGCCCCACACCCGCTCCCGCCACTCCGCATCTGCGCGGATCTTCTCTGTCAGAGCGCGCTCCATGCGCTCAATCGTGCAGACGTGGCGGCAGAGCAGGTGGTGGCGGTCCCGGGGGTGCTGCGACAGGCCCTGGATCCTTTGCGCCGGTGGGATGGGGCCGGAAGGTCCCTTGGTGGCAGGGGGTCCCACTGCAGGAGAAGCAGAGGAGAACAAATGGTGTTCCAGAGCCCCGTGCCCCCCTCCCAGCACATCACAATGCCTGGGGACAGGTGTGGCTGGTGAGGGGGAATTCCCCTGGAGCAGCAGGAGGGGGGGTCCCAAGGTGGCCCAGGAGCTCCCGGAAGGCCGCATGTGCTTGGGGGGGGCCTGTTGTGCCTTCCCCAGGGGAAGCTACAGTGTCCCAGAGGTGGCCATGAATGTGTGCTGTGTGCAGCATCCTTTAGGCTGTGTGGGATTAGGCCTGCAACCTTGGGGCTGGCCTACTCCTGGCCAAACCTCCCCCTCCCCCGCCCCGGTCTGGTCGAGTGGAATCCCTGGGGTCCCAGGCGTGTGCTGGGGCTAGCTGCCGCTTCTCTGTGCCACTTGGTCTGGCTGCACGTAGGGTTGCCGGATGGTTTCAACTTGACATTACATGACTGTCTGCATTACATCTTAGTTAAAAAATACCAGACATGTATATTTTCTCATTTTTATCCTCTCAATTTGTTTCCCGAACAGAAAGCTCAAAGACTGGACTGTCTGGTTCTAAACTGGACACCTGGCAACCCTAGCTGCACAAGCTTGCATGTGCTGCATGCCTCTGTGCAGCATGTGGCCAGGCTGTGCCATGTGCTGCTACCTCTCCCCCACCCTGTGACCCTCCCCCCTCTTCTCCAGCACACTTGCGAATGGTAGCCACTGCACTCACCAGACAATCCGTCGCCGGCTTCGGAGGATGCCCGGGACACATCCTGACTGCTGCTTGGCCGGGATGGTGAGGTCTGGCTGCTGTCCTCTACCATGTCCTCCTCCTCATCCGAGGACCGGACTCCCTCCTCCTCCTCCTCCTCCAGTGGCCTGGGTCGGACCACTGGGGTGTCCACCGCCGTGTCCACCTGGGACAGCAGGGGAGTGGCCCCTTTGTCCCCCAAGATCTGGTGCAGACGGTGATACTGGGGACAGGCAGTGGCTCTGCCGCCCCCACGCTCGCTGACCTGCATGTAGGTGAGGCGCAGGTCCTTCACCTTGGCCCAGACCTGTTCCAGCGTCCGGGCCAGGTGTCCCTTTGCGGCCAGCGCCTGGGCCATCTGGGCAAAAATGTGTGCATTTCTCCTCCGGGACTTGGGGTCCCGGAGGGCCTCCTCCTTTCCCCAGAGGTCCAGGAGGGCAGTCACCTCGGCGGTGCTCCAGCATGGAGCCCGCCGCTTAGTGCCCCTTCGGGCCTGCTCAGTGCTCTGGGGTGGCTCCTCATTGGGGTCTGAGGGACCTGGCTGAGGCTGGGCAGCTGCCATTCCTCCCTCTGGCTGCTACCCGGGCTGCACGTGGCAAATGGCTGTGCCCCATGCCTGTGCCTTTAAGGGGGGGCCAATTAGGGGGAACCAACGAGTGATGATTGCCTGTGTTTTTCACTGGAGGCCAATTCTTGCACAAGTACGCGCTTGCCGAACGTCCACACTGCCCTCTTGCGCAAGAGTGCCTGCGCAAGAGAGCTTAAGCCTGATAGAAAACAACGTAGCTCTTGCGCAAGGAGCCGTCTCTTATCACGCCGTACTGTACATTTACTTGCGCAAAAGTGGATGGGCAGTGTAGATGATCTGTGGATTCTTGCTCAAGAACGGCCGTTCTTGCACAAGAAGCTGCAAGTGTAGACATAGCCCTTGAGTCTGAATTAGAAAAGTGCTCATCATTCACTTCAATGGGATACAGTGGTAGATTAGCCACTGAGCCAACAGGCCTCATATCTAGGTGCCTCAGCAAACTGGAGGGGCCCCAGAAAAATGGGACCTCTCTGCCTGATACTCCTGCCAGGGAGCAGGTTCAAAGCATGGAGGCTTGCTCCTTTCTGTCCACTCACCACTCCTGTCAGGGAGCAAAGTGAAGGCATGGGGACCTACCCCACTCCCTTACTGGAGTGCCTGATGAGCAGAGTGGAGCAAGCCCCCACATCTCAATCCTACTCGCCAGCTGGAGTGCTGGGTGGGTGCAGTGGGTGTACTCTGACCCTCCTCTCTGGCAGGAGCTGAGGGCCCCACAAGAAGTGAGATACATCCAGTTAAGCATAAAAAAAATCACAGGAGACTTTTCAAAATCAGGTCTCACAATGAGTCACCAGCAGAACTGGAAAAAGGCACTGTTTCCAGGACAGTCATCTGAGCCTATATGCAGAGAAGTTGTAGCCAGGCTGCTCCCAGGATATGGAAGAGACAAAGTGGGTGAGGTAATATAAGGTGTTTGTGTGTCTCTGTTTGGTTCATAAAAGATTCTGTTACTCGTATCTCTAATGTGATGCTATAAAGATACAGATGTTGGGTAATTTTTATCTTTCTTTCCAGCTACAAAGCACCATCCAAAATATAATACAATATCTATACAGTATATGGGTAAAAAATGAGTATGGGCATATAAAAGTGTTTAGAAGTTCAAGGGTAGAAAAGGTTAATAAAAATAATATAATGCAATATATAAGACGAGGAAGAGGGAAATGCATTACTTCCTGTGTTACTAGTGGAATAAATAGATGAAAAATAATATAGGAAAATATATTCCCAATATCAGGAAATGTTTTGTAGTGCTATTATCTGCTTTTGAGGACACTTTTGGAGGCTCAGGATGTTTTGCTAGTTCAGATAAGCATTGCAGTTTTAATGCAGCTTATTTGAACTAAACCCTAGACCTTTCATCTATTTAAAATGTCACTGTACTATTTTTACATACAGTAAATATGTTCCATAATAATTATCGTTCTTATCCCTTTTTCAACATTACAAACTGTTTGTGCTTCTGAGTCAGTTTTCTGATTGTACAGAAGGTGAACGTGACGGTTTGTTGTAACATTTTAGTCTTCTCTAGGACTGGATTTGTCATCTGCAGATATGAAACACTAATTCATAACATCTTTAATTTTAAAATGACTGAAGTGTTTTCCATGAAGAAAAAATTCAATTTTTCTTTTAAAAATTTTCTTCGCTTTTTGGGTTGAGCTGTTCTGGGTCAAATCTGAGAAAGTAGTGTTAGATCCTTTGTCCTTAGAATTTGAGTGAAAAAGACATCCATATTTGTAGAGCCCTACATGGATAGAAATGTGTGCCTGTGGATGTGGATAATCACAGATAGACATTGGGATCCACAGATCTGCAAGGTTCTACTCCCAAGAGCCACTGAAGGGAGGGGAGTGTGATCCTGTTGGGCCTCGGAGTCAGCACCCGATGAGAACAACTCTTCCTGGCAGTACAATTGCACCACTCTCGGGCCTGCTGTCAGCCATGACATCTCCTGTCCAGGGTTGCATAGCTGGTGATGGGACAGTGAAGCTGTACTGTCAGGAATTGAAGGCTGTTATCAAATACTCCCCTCACTCTTCTCTTCTGTAGACTAATAAGCCCCAATCCCTCAGCCTCTCCTTGTAAGTCATGTGCTTCAGCCCCCTTATCATTTTTGTTGCCCTCCGCTGGACTTTTTTCAATGTGTCCTCATCCTTTCTGTAATGGGGTGGGGGAGGTGGGGTACAGAATCGGATACAATACTCCAGGTATGGCCTCACCAGTACTGAATAAAGGGGAATAATCACTTCTCTAGATCTGCTGGCAATGCTCCTACTAATGCACCCCAATATGCTATTAGCCTTCTTGCCTACTAGGGCACATTGTTGACTCATATACAACTTCTCATGCATTGTAATCCCCAGCTCTTTTTCTGTTGAACTGCTAATTAGCCAGTTCATACCCAGCCAGTAACAGTGCTTGGGTCTTCTGTCCCAAGTTCAGGATTCTGCACTTGTCCTTGTTGATTTCTTTTGTTCCTTGTCAGATTTCTTTTGGCCCAATCCTTCAATTTGTCTAGGTCACTATGGACCCCATCCCTACCCTCCAAACATGCCTACTTCTCCCCCTAAATTAGTGTCATCTTCAAACTTTCTGAAGGTATGTCTACATTACAGAGTTTTGTTGGAAAAACAGCCGTTTTTCTGACAAAACTTGAATTACATCCACACTGCAATTGCATTATTTTGAAAGTAAATCAAAAGAACAGAGGGGTTTTTCCGACAGCGGTACTCCTCTTTCTATGAGGAAGAACGCCTTTTCCAAAAGAGCTCTTTCGGAAAAAGGCGTGTGTGGACGGGGAGGAGGGTTTTCTTTTGAAAGAAGAGGCCTCCAGGAAATAACACAGGTGCCCTGGTGGACACTCTCTCCAAAGAAATCACAACTCTATAGTTCCTGTCTCCTGGTACCTTTTACAGCTGCAGGCGCTCTGGACGAGCCTTGTGGCAGGAAGCCAGCCTTGGAGCAGCACCCTGACCACATGGCTCTCCCTGCCACAGGCCTGCTCTCTGATGGCACAGCCACAAGCCCCCAGAGACTCTCTGAGCCCTCGAAGAGAGCAGCCCAAGGGGTCCCAGGACCCACCCAGTGGGACCAAGAGGCAGGTACCCTCCTGGTCTGGAGCAGAGATCTGTCCCTCCTCGAGCTGTGGGGTGAGGAGGTGACATTGCAGGATCTCCGCTCCAAGTGCCACAACGCAGACATCTTTGAGTGCATGGCTAAGTCCCTGGCGGAGCATGGACACACACCCTGGACCTTAGAACAGGTCAAGAGTAAGGTCAAAGAGCTCAGACAGGAATACATCAGGACTGGAGAGCGCAGCTCATGCTCAGGGGCAGGACCCCACACCTGTTCCTACTATCAGGAGCTCCACCAGATCCTGGAGGTGGGGAATCCATTTCCCCACCCTTTGTAGTGGACTCCAGCCTCGAGACTTCTGTCGTTGCCCAGCTGGAGATCATGGAGGGGAGGACCAGGGCCAGCAGGAGGAGGAGGAGGAGACAGACACTGTCACCCTGTCCCTGGAGCCAGTGCCTGTCAGCCAGAATGTCTCCCAGGCCTCATCTGATGCTGGGGAGTGATCTTCAGGTGAGTGCTCTCAGTTTGTCACACACATAGGTTGGGGGAAGTAGGTGCACGGGGGCAAGGTGCGAGCATCGCTAGGGCTACTTGGGCTGGACATCATGCTGCCATCCGTGCATGTGAAACCACGAGCAGCATTAGTATGCGCCACATGGACTCAGAAGGCAGCCCCTGAACACAGATGGGATCCAGCTGCCAGGCTCAGGGGAGGCCATGCACATCTGGCCTGGGGGGGGGGCGGGTGTTTGTGGACCCCAGGGAGGGCCAGGCTGCTCCCAGATCCTCTGCTGCCCATGAGGGGATCCCACTGTGTCCAGACACTTCCCTTGCTTGCTGTTCCTGGGGGGGGGGGAAGCGGGCAGCATGGTTCCCTGGGCACGCTGGGGCCCCTGTGAGGCACATAGCCTTGCTCCCAGGACATCCGCCTTCTGTAGCCCGAGGACTGTTGCTTGCTGCTCACAGAGGAGGGTCTGCACGTATGGTTGACTATATCTTCCTCTTTGTGTTCTCCACTGCCGGACCAGTCAGGACTGAGGGGCGAGCCACACCACCTGAGCCAGCCGCCAGAGCCCAAGGGCCCAAAAGCGCACCAGGGTCCAGGAAGACCTCATGTGGCAGCATGTCAGCGTCCTGTATGACATGTAGCAGACCCTGGTGCAGAAGATCCATGAGGACGCAGAGTGGCGGAACCACGCGTGGGACCAGCTCATGCAGTGGTGCGATACCATATGTGCCATCACATGTGACATGATGGCACACCCACCTGTTGTTGCTGCTCCTGCCTACTACCCTCCTGCCCCCCATGCTATGCCCATTCCCCCTTTCCCTTTCCCTTTCCCCCAAGAGATGCCTCTGCTCCCTCCTCAATCAATGCCCATGCCCTTTCCCCACGTGATGCCTATGCCCCCTCCCCCTGCCCCCTGCCATTCCTGATCCCGCTCCAGCCACCCCCCATTCCCACTTTCCTGTGGTCCCTGACCCACCCAATCCCAGCTCCAACGACGTCCCTGCATCAAGGTAACACATGTAGCCACCCCCCACGCCACTCCGAGCCCCCTGCCCCTCCAGGTTATGAGCTGCCCTCCCCAGCTTTTTTAATGAAAGATCAATACAGACTTTGTTTTGTTGGAAACCAAATAGGTGTTTTTATTGAGAAATCAGGGAAGGGGCGAAGGGAGGGGCTGTGATGGGGAAGGGATAGGTCAGCAAGCCAGAGGCCCCTGGGGAGAGTTACTGGGGTCCTTGAGAGAACCTCTCCCTCAGAGCCTCCCAGATGTGCACCCTGGCCTGATTGGCCTGGCGGATGGCAGCTATCCACAGCTTCTCGAAGGGTTGCCCCTTGCAGATGGCATCTGCCCCCCACCCTGGGAGGAAGGCCTCCCCATTCCTCTCCACAATGTTGTGGAGGACACAACATATCGCGATCACCTCAGGATTGTTGTGCTCCCCAATGTCGAGGTGGGTCATCAGGTACCTGAACTACACCTCGAGGCAGCTGAAGGTGCACTCAACCTGGATCCTGGCCTGGTTCAGGTGGGCATTAAATTGGTCCCTGCTGGGGTATAGGTGTCCAGTATTAGGCTTCATGATCTGTGGCATGAGGGGGTAGGCCATGTCACCCATGATGCATAATAGCACCGGCATGTCCCCAACTTCTAGTTCATGGCGGGGGAAGAATGTGCCCGCCTCCAGCTTCTCATGCAGGCTAGAGTTCCAAAAGATGTGGGCATTATGTGCCCTGCCCAACCACCCGACAAAAATGTCTGTGAACTGTCCACGGTGGTCGACCAGGGCCTTCAGCACCATGGAGAAGTAGCCCTTCCTATTAATATACTGGGCTGCTCAATGCTCAGGTGTATGGATCAGTATGTGGATCCCATCTATGGCTCCAGCAGTTCGGGAAACCCAGGAGAGCAAATCCAGCCATGATTGGGTCCAGGTCTCCCAGACGGATGACCCTCTGCAGCAGGATCGAGCAGATGGCCCTCACCACATGCAGAAGGAGATCAATAAACACATAAAACAGAGAATGGGAGAGGGAGTGCCTGAGCCCTTGGGAGGTTACCTTCTTCATCCAGTAAGGATCCCACACTTTCCCTGACCACCCTCTGATTGCTAACATGCCCATAAGAACCTTTCTTGTTGCCTTTCACATTCCTTACTAGCTACAATTTCAATTATGCTTTGGCCTTTCTGATTACACCCCCTGCAATCTCAAGCAATATATTTATACTCCTCCCTAGTCATCTGTCCAAGTTTCCACTTTTTGTAAGCTTCCTTTTTGTGTTTAAGCTCACCAAAGATTTCACCTTAAGCCAAGCTAGTTGCCTGCCATATTTGCTTTTCTTACTGCACATCAGGATAGTTTGTTCCTGCACCTTCAATAAGATTCCTTTAAAATACAGCCAACTCTCCTGGAACCCTGAATTCCTTTCCCCATTCTTCCCTCAGGGAGTCAAAGGCTGCTTTTTTAAGTCCAGCTTCTGTATTTTCCTGCTCTCCTTTCTTCCTTTGGTCAGGATCCTGAACTTGACCATCTCATGATCACTGCTTTCCAGGTTGCCAGCCACATCTACTTCCCCTACAAATTCTTCCCTGTTTGTGAGTACAATGGCCCTTGGTTGGTTCCTTCAGCAATTGTACCAAGAAGTTGTCCCCAACATTCTCTAATAAATTCCTCGATTGTCTGTGTACTGCTGTATTGGTCTCCCAAAAGTTGTCAGGGTGATTGAAGTCCCCTGTGAGAACTAGGGCCTGTGATCTGGAAGCTTCTGTTAGTTGTCTGAAGAAACCCTCATCTACCTCCTCCACCTGATCTAGTGATCTATAGCAGACATCCACCATGACATCACACTTGTAGCTCCTGTATCTAAACTTAACCCAGAGACTCTCAACAGTCTTTTCTCCCATTTTGTACTGAAGCTCTGTGCAACCATACTGTTCTCTTACATACAGTGCAACTCCTCCACCTTTTCTCCTCCTCCTCCTGTCTTTTCTGAACAGTTTATACCCTTCCATGACAGTACTCCAATCATGAGATTCATCCCACAAAGTCAACTGCTTTTCAATGTATAAGTATAATTGGAGGCTACTTTTAAATATCAGGGCATCAAACCCAGTTTCAGTTTGTACCATTCATTTACCAGCAAGTTTAGAAGTGCTGCTGACACGGCCGACTACCATAGAATTATCTGGCATTGTATATTACTCAGAATGAAAGATTCAAAACAGAAGACAGAAAGACAGAGGGGAGGAGAACAGAGAGAGAGAGCTTCTGATGAGGGCCTAAGTGTGGCTCAGAAATTATAGTCATTGAAACAATATTTTGGCATTACAGATAATACATATCTGGTTGAAATTAGTGTACAGTCTCTATCTTGTCCTTTGTGACTCCTTTTGCTGGCAGAATACGAAGTTGTTAATTAAACTAGTCAGTGACTATACATTGTACGTTGATTTACAACATGAGGAGCTACATGAATTCCTTCCTTTGCTCAGCTCAGCCAATTTCAAAGTGGTTTCTTTTAATCTTCATTTACAGGAATTTCAGTCTTGCTAATATTTATGGCAAGCTGTCTGTTGCAGTGATGGGTTGCAGCACCTTTTGAAAGATGTAATATGGACTTGGCACTTGTAATTTCTAGAGCACAAAATCAATTCAGCAAGGTTAGGCACCCCATAGGTAGTTATGAACTGAACAGTTGTCCTACATTGCAGTATCTATAGCTAGAATATTGGTATTTAATTCAAAAGAGGTTAGTTTATATAGCTCATTCTTGGTCATTGTCAATACAAAGCTATAGAGCAAAAATCAAGCCTAGAACAAAAAATTCTGCTTAATAATCTTTATTTCCCTTGCTTTAAAAACAATACATGATTCATTAGAATGATCATGTTAAAACTGAAAGTGACTCTCTTGTTGTCACAAAGTGGCAAGATCTATTTATTTCAGCAGGGAGATCAACAGAATTGCCAGGGCGCTGGGCAAGAGGTGTGGGGCGGGGAGAGGATGGCTCCATGCTCCTGGAAGGGGCGGGTCCTCAGGCAAAGGGGGTGGGGTTGGAGGCTAGCCTGCCGTGCCTGCCCTTCTGCACAGACCAGAATGTACCGCTCAGGGCTCTGGTGGCGGTTTAAAGGACCTGGGGCCACTACTGGTGACTGGGAGTCCTGGGCCCTTTTAAATCACTCTACCCTGGGACAGTTTCCCCTTTGCTCCCCCCTTTCCTATCATTGGTCCTGACCATCAGTCTTTTTTTAAGCTAAATATCACTGTATTTTTAATTAACGGCTTGTATTGAACACATTATACCAGAGCACTTTCCCTTTAAAATTCCTAACACTAAGCTAATTTAATAGATGTTTCCATGATCACTTGCAAATTTCCACATGAATCTGTGCCTCCACATCCAGTAATTGTGGTCAGAAAAAGCTCTTTGGGACATTGCACTAGATTTAAATGTTCTGCTTGTATCACATCTGCCACTAGTGAAGCAATTCAAGGCAATTCTGAAACATTAATTTGTTGTTTGCTTCTACAAAGAAGCCAAAGTAATAGGATGACAGGAGTAAACTCAGTTGATAACTGCACCACCATGCTGACATACGGCAGCCACATTAAACTCTACTTACTTCTATTATTCTTCATCAGGTATATGGCTGCTGTATCCATTATGAACACATAACTCCATTTAAAGATGAACTAAGGAAGCCAAGCACACATTGCAACTATTCATCTGTTTGTTAAAGAAAATGTAATGGTAAGAGTATACCTTTTCATAAGCTTTGTTTTTCTATAGTAGAGATGTCACTTAATTGCTTCTGTTCTTTATGCTGCCACTGTTTAATACATAAATTCTCTTTGAATGGCTGAGCAGTACAATGGTTTGTGAAGGTTAATTCTGAAAATTGATAGGATTTGTTATAGTGATTTTTAACATCATAGCTAGATGAAGGAAACAATAACATCATCTCGTTAGCTGCAATTGTATTTTCATGTAATCATTTTCCCTTACCTATTGTGAAGGGACAGATATAAAAAGGCAAAAGAAGAGCCTGCCATTAAATGACTTGGAAAAGAGGAAATAGCTGCTTTCAGAATAGGCTAAATGCAGAAAGCTGATGCAGTGCCATGCTGTTGTGTTACGCAGCTTTCCAAGATCACCTATCCGAATGCAAAAGTTCATACATGAGAGCATTACTGAGCATGTACATATGTGAATAAAATGACATTGTGGATAGTGAAAGATGCCTAGCAATCAGACACCAGGGTTATGGGTGTATTATGTGTGACTAAATAGACAGAATTTATAATAGAATGTGTCAACCATACACATGGTAACATTTTCAAAAACACTTAAGTGAGTTAGGAGCTTTTGAAAATTGGACTTGTGCTCCTAATTCAGGGGTGGGCAAATGCTGGCCAGCAGGCTGGATCATCCACCAGGATTAGTTCCTGGCAGGTCCCCACTGCTATATAGACTTGGTACCAACCATTGCAGCTCCCATTGACCACATATTGCAGTTTCTAGCAATGGTAGCTACTGTAAGCAGTGTCCCAGGGTTAATCCTTGGCTAACTGCTGCTGTGATATTGCCCACCCCTGGAAATATTTCAGTTTCAAGGAAAGATTAATTATCTTGGAAAATTCATACATAATCTATATACTTTGGAGAAAGCTTTGAGAAAACTCCTGGAGAGTAAAAGTGAATAGTATTGGAGTCCAGAATGGGAGGAATCATGGGAAGGTTTAAAACAACAACTGTTACAGGAACCATTGTGGAAGTTCTATGCCCCAGGAAGGCCTGTTAAAATCTCATCAGAGGCTTCACCATGTGGGTTAGGAAATGTGATTTTACAGAGGCAAGAGAATTCTTGGCAGTCAGTGGCATATACATTAGTTGGCAGTCAGCGGCAAAAAACAGATCCACATAGAAAAGGATCTTCTAAGGAATATTATTCCATCAGTATATTTAGGGACAGATAGTGGAAGCCCCTGATAGCCCTATTTAGCTAGTTGCTAAATGATAGTACCATGAGTATTCAAAGACTGATGATAAAGCTACAAAAGTATGACTGCATTCTGACCTACATGCTTGTAAATTCATGTTCACTGCAGATGCACTTTCCAGAGAAGTGGTGCCCACAAAACCTGCCAACACCTTAGAGACATGCAAGATGCAAGAGAAATGCAAGCCTATGTATGCATGACTGTAAAGTCAACTCCCTTAACAGTTAGGCAACTGCAACAAATAAGAGATGAAATGGAGGCTGATGAATAATTGGGAAGCCTTAAAGAAGTGATCATTAAAGAATCAGCTGAAGAAATAAGCAGCTGCTGTCCAAGTCGAAGAGACTATTGGAACTGCAGACATGAACTGAATGAGACAGATGGGACGATTTTCAAGGGCAGTAAGGTTGTGATTCCAATGATCCTCTGAAAGGAAATGCGACAGAAGATTCATGAGGGTCATTTAGAAATTGAGAAGTACAAACAACAAGCACGACAGGTGCTATATTGCCATAGATCAATCACAACATCACTAATGAGGTAGCAAACTCTTTTTTCTGCTTGAAAAATCAAGCCATGCCAACAGACAGAGCCACTGAGACATCAAACAGTTCCACTAAGGCCTCATGAGAAGGTCAACATTGACTTATTTATCTGACAATGAAAGGATTATTTAATAGTCACAGATTATTATTCTTGGTATCCAGAAGTTTGCCTATTGCACAGGACCAATAGTAAGTCAATGACAGTTGACATGAAAGGACTCCTTTCCCCAGACATTGTCTTCCAGATAAAGTCTTAAAATAATGGGCCACAATTTTCCAATGTAGATTTTAGGCAATTTGCCATAGATTGGGATTTTCATCAAAAACATCAAGTCCAAATAACCTCCAAGTCAAACGGAATGTGCAAAGGTCTATACAGGCAGTAAAGAACGTTATGGAAAAAAAAACTTTTGACAAAGGGTGATTTGTATAAAAATATGTATTGGTCCACCAAACAACACTTCTGAAGAATGGCTTTTCTCCAGCTGACTTTTTAATGGGAAGAAGGATTAGATCTAATTTACCAGTTACTGAGAATTTGCTGAAATTTCATAAAAATGAAACAATATGAAGATAAAATAAAATTAGAAGTGGAAGGAGGAATATTATTTTGAGAAATAGGCACATGACTCCAATCTCTTCATGCTAGTGATAGAGGAATGCCTGAGGAATCATACCTCTAATACTTGGTTAATTATTTTTTCTTGAAGAGGAACAATGTAGAGGTATGTTTATGAAAGACTGTGATTTGGAGATGCTCCCTCATAAGGGACTGTGTTGTGAGATTGGAAATTTGGGATGTGCCTTGGAAGTGGGTGCTGGGAACAATGCACTGCTGTGTGCAGCAGCTCACCAGAGATGCTCTCAAGTTTGCTTTATTAAAGTTTTATTCCATATTCATTCACTGGTTTGTTATTTCATGAATCCCAAGATTGTTACAGAGACAAGGAAATAATTGCCATTTCACAAAAGTTAATATGTCTGATTATGTTCTCACTGAAATCAATGGGAAAAATAAGTTTTTCAAATATAAACAGTGTATGAGTTTTTCAGGTGGTTTGAATAGTACAGGTTGGAAGTCCCTGGTCCAGCACCCTCAGGTCCTGGATGAGGGATTTGCCAGACCAGGGGAGGTCATATATGTCTACACTGCTACCGGCTGCCTCCACCCCTGGCCCAGCCACCGGCCTCCTTGCTGATCCCCCTTGCCACCAGCCTTGCTGCCCTGCTGGTCCTCCCACTTCCTTCCCTGCTATTCTGGGCAGCCCAGCTCCCTGTGCACTGGGCTCCTGGCCCCATCGGGCAGCCCCACTGTGGCACACAGAGCTCCTGGCCCCGATGGGCGGCCTCGCTGCGGTGCACTGGTCTTCTGGCCCTGCTAGGCAGCCCTACTGGGTTGTGTGTGGCTGCCTAGATGCGGTGTGCCGGGCAGCCCAGCTGCAGGGAGACAGGCAGCCCATCTGTGGGGAGCCCAACCACCAGCCCTCAACTGAGACTTTCTAGTCCTGGAACATCCGTGGTCCTGCCGGACAATGGAAATTGCCGGACCAGGGAATCCCGGATTACAGAGGTTCAACTTGTAGTGAAAATCTGAAGGAGTAATAATAAGCTGTTTCTGAGCTAGAGCGAAGCAAAAATGTCAAAAATAAGTCAACATTGTAAATTTAATTATTTTTAAATGTACTGTAACTCAACAATGGCTTCATCAGTTTTCTGAAGATTTTGCATCAATATTCTCCTTTTTCTTCAGATTAAATCTGGAAAATTTCCAGTCAAACCAAAGCTATTGGTGGATGAATGTAAGACTATTTAATGGAAACTGTTTCGAATCTGAAGTCCAGAGAATAATCCTGTGTTTGTATGTATTGTAGGAAACATTTCCCCCAATATTAAAAAATCCATTTGCCTATCTATATACATTTACAACATGTCTTCTATAAAAATGAAATTTAAACCAGATCAGAATAGATTAAATCTCGATTTACCTACTCACTTTTTACATGGCCAAATTACTTGTTAAAGTCAATGGGAGCTTGCCTGAGTAAAGACTTCAAAGATTTCCTTCATGCAAGCACATTAAATATCACTTGGTAATAAGACTAGTCACAGCTAGATAATTCATTCATCCTATCTGAACATAACCCACATGCCTAATGCATACATTTGATTTTGGGGCTAGTAGTAAGCATTACAAATTCAAAATGTGTATATTTTGGCTTTGCACTGGCACACTTTGGCACAGCTCTGAAAACAGAATAGGAAGCTAAACACTCCGTTCTAATCTCAGCATTGATGCCATTCTACATCATTGTCCAGAGGTGTAAAATGTAGAGCTAGTAAAAAATAGGGACACACTTTAGCCTTATTTAAAGAATTCACAGTGAAGATATTTTAGATGAAGTCTTAAGTCAATTGGAGATGAATGTGATCAACACTTTATAGGATTTGTGGCAAATCTTCAGTGATTAGGAATATTTTCTTATGATGTAAATGAGAGCTGCTAATAGCATGAAGGAAGGATGTACTCTGTAGCTAATTTATAATAATCTAACAAATTTAATCTACCTCTTTAGCAAAGTTCCATGAATGTCCTACCCAAATGAGAACTGTCTTGCGTGAGATAAAAAACAATCTCTTGCTAATGCTTGTCTGAATAGTAAAGCAATTATGTTTCTTCCTGTGACAGAAACAATCTTTCTTACAAAGGCTGGCATATAAATGAGACCTCTATTAAAACACATATTATGCTTCTATACTTGAAAGAAGAATGTCATCTTTAAAAGAAAATTAAGTGAAATTTACATCATTAAGTTCTGGTTTGGTTTTAAATTTATTCACTGTATAAAAGTTTGGTTCAGGGATGGAGGAAAGTAAGCCTTTCTCTCAGTTGTAACCTTTGAGAAAACAAATCTGTCACAGTGAATGAACCAATCGGTTTCTCAGCACAACATGTATCCTTGAGGACAAGGTAGCATAATTTTCATTTCAGAACTTTATGGACATTAATTCTGCAGTGTCTATTGAACTTAATTAGTGAAATTATTATGCTTTAGTTTGACTTTTGAAAAATGCCAGTGAATCAAACATTAGGCTTTAGCAAGAACAGTATTAGTCATTGTGAAGGATCACGTGTCTCTTTGTAGCTCATTACATTTTCATCAAGCCTAGATGACAAGATGATAGAAGGACTCTTACATTTCTTATTTTGCCCCAGATTTGATGAGCTATGTTAGCGCATTTCCTAAATCACTTTGGGCTGAAGTTAAACACACTACTGTGTGCTTCTCATAGTTGTGAGTAATATTATGCCTGCAATGGAACTATGAAGTGTTGCAGTTACTCTCTGTTCCAGAATTTCAAGTACACAATCAAAACTATAACAGAGCAATTTAGAGAAATATACTGATACCAATCTCAATGGATTAGGATTTTGTAGGTTCATATGTATTGTTTGGTTTTAAAGCAATTGTTTATATTTATGGTGTTTTGGGTGTGTTAGTTATTTGTAATATTTAAATTTACTTCACATGCTCTTGAAGTAAAGGTCAAATAAGATATTTGACCAGTATTTTGAAAAGTGGTCACTACTCATGGCTTGCCCAATTTTAGATGTCCAATTTAAGGTGTTACATTGAGCACCCAAAAACTAGGGTATTTAGAGGCCAGTTTTGAAAATGTTGGTCCCCCTAACTAATTTAGGGACAACTCCTGCTCCTGTGGAATTTGGCAAATAAATCCATATTTGACTTCAACAGACACATGGCCACATCAAGTACTTCAAGCACTGAGTGGAAATGAAAGATTTTACAGGGGCTCTATTCATTCTAAGGGATGGAGTAATCTGTAATCAATCACAAGATGATCTCATTGCCTAATTTTCCCTTTGGATATTGTTCATTGGCAATATTGGTTTATGGCAGTCCTAAACAGACTGCAAGAGTTTGGTAGTCTTCTCTCAGTGAGATTAAAAAAAAGCTCTATAGATTGCAATAGAGGGTAACTACAGTGGGAACATCTACTAGGAAAATAAAATATATTTGATTAATCACAAGGTACAGACTGCTGAAAAACTGTGTCATGGCAGCAAAATGTGTTCCCCAGACATGGTCTTTGTTTGCCCTCTTTCAAACTAACTACTGTAGCAATGAGTCATTTTCATTTTCTTCTACTGCACAAGAAGAAAGCAAGATGGTTAATCAGCCAAATCACCCTTCTTTTGAATACAACAATAGATCTAGAAACCAATTAGTAAGGCATCACAAAGCTGTAGTCTGGCAGTAAGTGGGTGCAGAGAAACTTGGCCTGGGAGGACAGCAGATCTTTTCTCCTCCACCAGGTCATTCTGACAGCACCAGCTGTTTTTTGATTACAGTTAAAACATAATGATATTCAGGATGAGGATACACATGCTGTTCTATCACTGAGAGTGTAAATTAGCTGCTTGCTCACTTCTGACATGCGTGGGTTTCATTTGAAAGGGAACTTTGATTAAACTCCTCTTAACAAAGCAGACTATGTAATAACAGCCCTGTAAAACTGGCTGACCAAACAGAGAGAGAAGATTCATGAGAGGCTATTGAATGGTTTAAAGAAGGGTCTGTTTTCAATAAATGCTGTAAAAAGTAGACACCACCTGTGAGATGATGTGACGGCCTTATACGCCTGATCCTATGCCCTCTGAAATCAGTGAGAGCCAAAAGGGACCATCAGATAATCTAGTCTGATTTCCTCTATAATATAGGTCAGCCTATGGTTGCCAGCTGTGTAGTTTTTGACTGGAAGGCCAGCCGGAAAGGGGACCTGACAGAGACCAGTCTGTACTATTGACTGGACATCAGAAGTCTGGTTACCTAAATTACCATCTGCAATCAGCTTCCATTCCACTGCTAGGAGGGTGAGAAGAGCAGCCTAGCTGCTCAGGAACTGCCCAGCTTGTGCAGAAAGAGATACTAACAGCCAGTAGGAGGGATCCTGAAGCACATAGTGTTTGAGGAGCAGGGCTGGTGGCTGGATTGCCCAGGCCCCCTTCACACCCTCTTTTGTGCCCTCCCCACTTTACTCCAGTTACCTCTCCATTCCCCAGAGCATAACTATCCCTCCCCCATCCTATCCCATTCACTCATCCCTGGAGTGTGTCTCTCCCTCAAATGTTCTGTTCTAATCATGCCACCATCACTAGAGCCCTGTTCAGTTGTCAGGGCGAGGGAGATGGAGAGAGCAGTGAACGATGGATGGGGAAGCAGGGCCTCGAGGGAAAAGGCAAAGCAGTGGAGGTTCCAGTGCTCAGTGTCTAGTTTTCACAAGTAGAAAAGCTGGCCACCCTAACCAGCCAGCACCTGCACACTAAAACCAGCAACTTAGATACAACCGAAATATTATAATCCATAGGACTCTAAACTATTATGGGCCACAGGCAGTGAATAGGAGGAACCAAGCTGTCTATTAAACCAGGTATGACCTCAGCAGCAGCAAGCAAGAAAATAACTCTGCTCTTGCCTCTGACAGGTATAAGGATTGATAATGAAGGAGGACTCCAAGCTGTAGACCTAATTCAGAACAGGAGTACTGCAACAGGGGAGTACCGGGGACCATGGCCTCATGACTTTTAAAGCCTACTATATTTTTACTAGCCATACTAGCGAGGGACAGGGAGAAGGTGTAATATAACAGGTTCTGGGGGCACAGCTCAGAGAGTCAAATCAGAGAAAATTGCTTTGAAACAGGGCTACTTACAGCCCAAAAATGCGCATCCTCCTCTATAAGGCACCAAACCAATCACAAAAAGCACTTTTGTTTGTCACACTGACCATCAGGAAGTCAGACAAGCAATCCCCTAAACACTCCAGCTTCTCTTGTGCCACAACCAGTACCATACATTACACAGATGTGAGGACATGAAAACCAATCTCAGCAAAACCAAGCAGGTTCTTTCATTCCCAAAGGACCAGCCACATTTCCAGGTAAATTTATACCTCAAATCTTACACAAAAGAGCATGCTGTGCCAGGAGAAATCTAAAGGAGAAAGAAAGAAAGAAAGGAAAAGGTTGAGAGTAAAATGGTTAAAGGAACACATTACATACACCGATTACAAAGTTCCTGGTGCAGGCTTGTAGCAGAGATGGAAAAGTCTGCTGTTTTATAAGTCTCTGGAATACATTCTTTGTTCTTCATGTTCACAACAAAAATCCAAAAACATCACAGAAGGGGATAGAGATGAGCAATCAGAGGGCAGGGTCTGGAGAGGGAAGAATCATAGAAGATTAGGGTTGGAAAAGACCAATTAAGACCTGGGGGCAGGGGGGAGCGTGCGAAGCCTCCTCCTGCCCTTCCAGAAGCATGTGGCACTTTTAAGTGCCAGGCACTCCTGGCATAACAGGAGGAGGCTTCGCACTCTTCCCTGCCCCCCAGGCCAATCAGGCCCTGGGTGCAGGAGAAGTGCGCAAAGTTTCCTCCACTCTGTCGCTGCCCTGTGAGCAGTGCATGGCGTTTAAAAGCTCCATGTGCTCCTAGCAGGGTAGGAGGAGGTTTAGCACGCTCCCCCACCCTCAGGCCAATCAGGGCATGGGGGCAAGGGAGTGCCCGAAGTTTCCTCTGCCCTGTCCCTGTCCTGTGAGGAGTATGCGGTGCTTAAAAGTGCCGTGCGCTCCTGGCAGGACGGGAGGAGACTTTGCATGCTGGGGGTGTGGGAGCATGGAAAGTCTCCTCCCAGCCAGGGGCATGGGCACCTAAGGGGAACCTGGGAGGGGGGCAAAAGTGCTCTTCCACCCCCAAACCAATCATGGTCTGGGGGTGGGGAACCTGGAAGTATCCTGCCTTTCCCACGGTGTGTGGGACTTGAATATGCCAACCTGTCCTTCCCAGGCCAACGCCCTAACCCCTAGGCCATGCCAGAACCCATCCCACCATCTCACCTTCAGGGTGCCCCTTCTGTTCAAGGCCCCGCCACTTTTTTTTTGAAGTGGCCCATGGCAAAAAATTATTGCCCACCCCTGCCTTAGGAAGTCATCTAGTACAACAGCCTGCTATCCCAGTTAGGGCTTATGCATGCCTGGCCTTAAAACCCTTTAAGGATGGCGACACCATCATCTCCACAGGTAGCCAATTCCAGTGCTTCATCACCCTCCTAGTGTAAGTCTCTCCTAATAGCCAACATAGACCTCCCGCACTGCAACTGGAGACCACTGTTCCTTTTTCTGTCATGTGCCACCACTGAGAGTAGTCTGGCTCCATTCTCTTTGGTAATTGAAGGACATTATCAAATTCCCCTTCACTTTTCTCTTTTACACATGAAATAAGCCCAGTTCCCTCATCTACTCCTTATAAGTCATGTGCACCAGCCCCTAATCATTTTTGTTGCCCTCCACTGGACTCTCTACAATTTGTCCACATCCTTTCAGTATTGCGGGGCCTCCAATCTGGAAGCAGTACGATGTGGCCTCACCAGTTCTGAATAGAGGGGAATAATCACTGACAAAGCTCCTACTAATGCAGCACAATATTCCATTTGCCTTCTTTGCAACCTGGCACAGACTCACATCCACCTTCTTATTCACTGTAATCCCCAGGTCCTTTTCTGCAGAACTGCCTCTTAGCCAGTCGGTCCCCAGCCTGTAACAGTGCTTGGGATTCTTCCATCCTAAGTGCAGGACTCTGCACTTGCCCTTGTTGAACCTTTTGGCCCTGTCTTCCAATTTTGTCTAGGTCATTGGAATCAGTGGAGGGCAACTTCTGGCTCGTGGGCTGCACATGGCCCACCAGAGTAACCTGCAAGACGTTTTGCTGATGTTGACCATCTGCAGGCCCAACACCTTCCTTTCCCCCCCAAGGCTTCTAGTAGCCTCAGTTTTTGCTTCCTGGCCAATGAGAGCTGTGGAAAGTGGCATTTAAAGGCAAAGGGGTTGCAGGGATGTGCTGGTTGCTATTTCCCACAGTTCCCATTGGCCAGGAACAGAGGACCATGGCCATTGGGAGCTATGGGAGGCAGTGCCTGCAAAAGATCAATGTCAACAAGGTGTTTCATGCACCACAATGAGATTACACTGATGGGCTGCATGTGGCCTGTCAGCTGCAGGTTGCTCACCGCTGCTCTGGATCCTATTCCTACCCTTCAGCATATCTACCTCTCCCTGTAACTTAGTGTCATTTGTGAACTTGCTAAGGCTGTAATCTGTCCAGCCATCAAGATCATTAGTTGAACAAAATTGGCCCCAATACTGACCCCTGAGGCACTCTGCATGATATTAGCTACCAACTAGAAATTGAGCCATTGATCACTCCCTATTGAGCCCGATGACCATAGAATCCTAGAACACTAGAACTGGAAGGGACTTTGACAGATGATCAAGTCCAGTCCCCTGCCCTCATGGCAGGACCAACCAGCATCTAGATCATCCCAGATAGATGTTTATCTTATCTGCTCTTAAATGTCTCCAGTGACAGAGATTTCACAACCTTCCTAAACAATTTATTCCAGTTCTTATCCACCCTAAACCTCCCCTGCTGCAATTTAAGCCCATTGTTTCTTGTCCTAGCATTAGATGTTAAGGAGAATAATTTTTCTTCCTCCTCCTTAAAATACCCTTGTAAGTACTTTGAAGCTGTTATGTCCTCTCTCAGTTTTCTCTTTTGTAAACTAAACAAAGCCAATTATTTTAGTCTTCCCTCACAGGTCATATTTTCTAGACCTTTAATAATTTTTGATGCTTTTCTCTGGACTCTCTCCAATTTCTCCACATCTTTCTTGAAATGTGGTGCCCAGAATTGGACACAATACTTCAGTGAAGCTTAATCAGCACAGAGTAGAGTGGAAGAATGACTTCTCATGTCTTTCTCACAACACTCCTGTTAATGCATTCCAGAATGATATCTGCTTTTTTTGTAACAGCATCATACTGTTGACTCATATTTAGCTTGTGGTCCACTGGGACCCCAAGACCACTTTCTGCAGTACCCCTTCCTAGACAGTCATTTCCCATTTTGTATGTGTGAAACTGATTGTTCCTCCCTAAGTGGAGTACTTTGCATTTCTCCTTATTGAACTTCATCCTGTTTACTTCAGACCATTTCCCTAGTTTGTCCAGATAATTTTTAATTATAACCCTATCCTCCAAAGCACTTGAAACCCCTCCCAATTTGGTATCATCTGCAAACTTTATAAATGTACTCTCTATGCCAGCATCTAAATTGTTGATGAAGATATGGAACAGAACCGGTCCCAAAACTGATCACTGTTGAACCCCATTTGTTATGTCCTTCCAGTATGACTGTGAACTCTCTGATATCGCCAGCTTTCTATTCAACTTATAGTCCATTCATCCAAGACATATTTCTTTAACTTGCTTGCAAGAATGCTGTGGGAGGTCATATCAAAAGCTTTGCTGAAGTCAAGGTAGATCATGTCCACTGCTTTCCCTGTATATACAGAGCCAGTTATCTCATCGTAGTAGGCAATTAGGTTGGTCAGGTGTTACTTGCCCTTGGTGAATCCATGTTGACTGTTCCTTATCAAGTTCTTCTCTTCTAAATGTTTCAAAATGGATTCCTTGAAGACCAGCTCCATGATTTTTCCAGGGATTAAAGTGAGGCTGAGTGGTCTGTAGTTCCCCAGGTATTCCATCTTCCATTTTTAAAATAATGGGCACTACATTTGCCTTCTTCCAATCACCTGGGACTTCCCCAATTGCCAAGAGTTTTCAAACATAATGGCTGATGGCTCTGCAATCACATCAGCCAACTCTCTTAGCACCCTCATGTGCATTAAATCCATTCCCATAGATGTGTGCATATCCAGCTTTTCTAAATAGTTCTCAAGCTGTTCTTTCACCATTGAGGGTTGCTCACCTTCATCGCATATTGTGCTGCCTAGTGCATTAGTTTGGGAGCCGACCTTGTCTGTGAAAACAGAGGCAGAGAGGATTGATTATTTTAGCTTTTTCTACATAATCTGCCACTATGTTGTCTTTCCCATTCAGTAAAGGTCTCACACTTTCCCTGACTTTCTTGCTGCTAATGTACCTATAGAGCATATCTTCTTGTTACCCTTCACATTCCTTGCTAGCTGCAACTCCAATTGTGCTTTGGCCTTCTTGCTTTTTTACACTCCTGCATATTTTTATACTCTTCCGTAGTACTTACTTATTGTAAGCTTACTTTTTGTGTTTTGAGATTTCTGTTAAGCCAGGTGGGTTGCCTGCCATATTTGATATTTTTGCTGCACATTGTGATGTTTTCTTTTTTCCTGAACCCTCAGTAAGGATTCTTTAAAATACAGCCAACTCTCCTGGACTCCTTTTCCCCTCATATTAGCCTCCTAGGGGATCATGTCCATCAGTTCCCTGAGGGAGCCAAAGTCTGCTTTTCTGAAATCCAGGGGAATGGGAAGCAGAATGGAAGCATGGCCTTGACAGGAAGAGGTGGTTTAAGGGCAGGGGGCTTAGAGAAAAGGTGCAGTGCCAGTGGTCTCCCCACTTTTAGGGAGCTTTCTTCACTTCTGATTTGTAAATAAGCCACAGAACAAGGTAAGCAATGACTTTTACTGTCAAAAACTGAAAGAATCTTTAAAGATTCTTGGGATCTAAATTTGAAGTTCAGAAGTGTTTGGATCTGTTGGTATGGTTCTCAACCACCGTTGTCCTAACTACATAATATAGCTTAGGAAGGTTCTTGTGTACTTCATGTAAAGTTATAGTCTTTGCCAATGCCTGAACAGTTAGAGTACATGATAATAGAGAAAGGGACAACGTGGCCGAGGGAATAACTTCTGTTGGTGGAAGAGACAAGCATTTGAGCTTCACAGAGGTCTGCTTCAGGTCTGGGAGATGAAAAGAAGAGAGTTCATGGCAAATACAATATGGGGCAGATTGTTAAACAAAGGGAGTTCACACATATTGTAGGACACCACTTAATAAAGTGGGCAATTAACACTGCGGCATGATGTAGGGCAATGGAGAATTTGTAGGCAGTAGGTTGCATTATAAATTGTTGTAATGGGCCATACAACCATGGTCCCTGTTAAGTCCATGTTTTTTAGTGTCCACAGAGGTATGAATTTGAATTCCCAGACTTGCATCTGAGAACTGAACTGTACCCACTTTATGTAAAAATAGTTATCAGGTACCCCCATTCTTATTTCCGCATATCGAAGATTGCTATAGTATATGAACTGTCTAATCTTATCTAATTTTATTGTAGATACTCTTTAAGCCATGTGTCATCTGTTACCCCATTTTCTTAAGTACTTTCTAGTTGTCTTTTGCCCTGTGCATTGTTTCCTCTTCTGTCAATTCTGGTATTTGTTATGATGTTTTTCTTTTCGTGTTTGGTTGTTTCGACAATTACAGTTCGGTAGTTTAATTTAACTATGAAGTAGCTTTTGTCTTTGATCTTTAGATCTAATTATAATTCAATATGTGGTTTAAACCAAAAGGTATATTATCCCAAGTGTAAAGCAAATGAAGAAGAGAGAACGCTAAAGTAATTTATCTTAAACAATCTTTACATAATCACTTTACTGTGACTTTAGTTCTGCTCTTTATTATACACATCCTTCCTGATGCTCAGAGTACTCTGCGCTTTAAACTGTAATGGCTTTACCAAATAACTAAAATATTGCATGCCAAGGAAAACTGACAGGACTTAAAATAAAAAAGTACCTGTTAAGCCATTACAAGAACCAGCAATATTTTCAAAATATTAAGGAGCCTACAATAGACGTAAATTATTTTGAAGTACTACATAGATCTCTGTGCCAATTTCATTTACAAAGTGTATCAGATTAAAGGGAAAAGATCATTAGATTTCTGCTCTATGGCCCATGGAAACTCTGTTGTACTTCCTGCATATACAGCCTATGCTACTTACACTCATCCCACACATTAATGTCTTAGTGGTATTTTTACTCAAGTTTGTAATGCTAGCAGAGGTACAGTAAACCATTAATCAAAGATGTCTTTCACGCTTAGAGGAATACAGATCTATCTGAAGTCTTAATCTGTTAAAATTTCACCCTGTCTTCATTTGTCCCCTCTAAACTTTGCAAAGGAGAAAAAGTTTACCAAGTATTTAAAAGTGTGATACAGGGTAATCATAGCTGTAGATGCACATGCAGCTAAACTGGAACAAATTCACAGGTTTACCTGCATTAATTGTAATCCGTCACTGGATGCAGAAGGAGCACATGGCTCTCACAATGATGTGTGCAATCAGCATGCACCTCACTTCAAGTGTCCTTGCTTTACGTGCATGTCACGTTAGTGATACCAGTAGTAAAAAACCTATGTAGATGGAAACCAGCAGAATCTGGTAACTCTGTGGGTGGACAACAATAAACAAAATGTCTTGTGGGCCATCCATAGAACCCTGGTGGGCTTTATGTGGCCCACAGGATGCAAGTTGCCTACCACTGGTCTAGCTGCACTTCTTTTCCCTTTTATTGTTTGCTAATCTATAGATGCCAATAATTGCCAGGTTGCAAAAGACAGACTCTGATGGGCAATGTTCTAAAGAGAGGCAGGAGGGGTTTGGACACATGACTTTCACTGATTCTAAGCAAGGGGTACAAAGCTAAAAATATTATTGTTAATATCTTGTAGTACCCAAAGGTCCAGATCTTCAACTGGTGCAAGTTGACGTAGCTCTGTAGACATCAGTGGAATGACATTGAATGTCACAATCTGAGGATCTGGCTCACAGAGTGCTGTGTGCTTCAAAATATGTATATCCCCTCCTGGATTTAGAGAGCATTTAAATCTTTGGCACAATCCTCATCTCAGAGCCTGAGGAATGAAAAATAAACAGGCAGAGGTTATAAGGAAGGGGAGCACCAAATAAGATGCTGCATTATAGGTAATTAAAGTACTATAGAGCTATATTGGTACATGTACATCACTTCAGGTATGTCTACACTACAGCGCTAATTCGAATTAACACATCTACACACAAAAACTATTTCGAAATAGCGTTTTGCTATTTCGAAATAGCGTATCCACACTGAGTGGACCCTGAACCGAAGTTAAGGCTGGCCGGAACCAGTGCCAGCAGGGCATCAGGTTAGGACTTAGTGTGTGGGGCTGCTGCCTGACGCTAACTGAGCTCTGTGCTTAAAGGGACCCTACCCCCACCCCGGACAGACAGTCCTCAGGGTTCCCTGCTTGCTTGTATACCTCAATGAGGGACAGCAAAGCAGTCCTGTCTTGGAGTGCCCTGAGTGCCTGCACTCGGGACACCACAGCACTCGGCCACATGGAGCCAGAGCTGCCCCTGGGCACGCTGGTGCATCTCGTGGGATCGTTGCCATCAGCCCGGCTGCACTTGCTGCAGGCTGCCATCCGGGAGGTTCATCGGGGGGCTGTCAGGATCCAGGAGGCCCTGCGGGAGAGCGTCTACCCTGAGGCGCCCTCACAGCCATCCTGGTCCTCCCCACCAGGGGCTCGTGCCCCATTCCTCCCTCACGTCCTTCCACTTATCCCTCCCTAACCCCCCTTCCTGATGTCAAATAAAAGACACGTACGTTCAAAAATAGAAACTGGGTTTATTGAACAAAACTGGGGGGGGATGAACCTCTGGGGAGACTGGGAAAAGGAGGTGGGAGAGGGGAAGAGAGACGGTGGGAGAGGGGAGGGGGGAACCTGGGAGGAGGGAGCTGAAAGGGGGAAGCAAGGGGAAGAAGGGGGGAGGGGAAGCTCAGGGCCCAGGGTTGGGGGTCTCGCCGGACCAACTTGACTTTCATGCTAACCTGCTCCTGGGTTCGCATGTGGCCTTTGGTGGCCAGGCTGGCAGCTATCCTGCCATAGACGGCCGCATTCCTCTGTCTAGTGCGGAGATCATGGATGTTGGGGGCATCCCCCCCAAACCTGAATAAGGTCCATGATCTCCACCCTGGACCAGGAAGGCACCCACCTTCTCCAGACCCTGTCAGGCTCCTGGGAGCTGACAGACTGCTCCTGGGGAGTGGTGGAGGGCTGGCTGCCAGTGGCTTACTGGCTCATGTTTTGGGGCCACTGAGTCAGGGGCCCCGGTGGCCACTGCTGGCTCTGGGCTGGCAGGCTTGGAGCTGGCACAGGCACTGTGGCCAGGGTCTACCCCTTTAATGGCTCCGGGGCTGGGGGAGAGGAGAGAAAGTTTTCCTGGTTGTGCCCAGAGTGGCCACCAGGGCTTCCTGGGAAGGGCTGGAGGGCCCCTATTTCGAATTAAGTGTCTACACAGCACTTAATTTGAAATAGCTATTTCGAATTTGGTGTTACTCCTCGTAGAATGAGGTTTACCAAATTTGAATTAAGCGCTCCGCTATTTCGAATTAATTTTGAAATAGCGGTTTGCTTGTATAGATGCTATTAAAGTTAATTTGAAATAACAACTGTTATTTCAAATTAACTTTGCAGTGTAGACATACCCTTAGGGATGTGAAAAATTCACACACCTTAATGTCATAGGGTATGTCCACACTAGCCCCCTAGTTTGAATTAGGGTGGCTAACATAGGCATTCGAACTTGCAAATGAAGCCCGGGATTTAAATGAAGCCTGGGATTTAAATTTGCATGTTCCCGGGTGGGCGCCATTTTTAAATCCCCCTAGTCCGAACTAACTGCCCGTGGCTACACGCTGCAGTTAAAAGTTAATTTGAACTAAGTCCTTAGTTCGAATTAACTGTTACACCTCATTCCACGAACTAGGGGGCTAGTGTAGACATACCCCCAGTTATATTGACCAAATCTCCCTGTAGACAGTGTCAATTGGAGAGGTGGATTAACTACACAAAAGGGAGAAGGTCTCCCATCGGCATAGGAACATCTTCACTTGTATGCTACAGTGGTGCACCTGCACTGGTGCAGCTGTGGCACTGCAGGATTTTAAGTGTAAACCTGCCCCAGGCCAAGACAACTATACCCATGTTACTCCTCAGATGTCACTAGAGCATATAAATCAATGTCAGTTAACAAGTTTCCTTTAAATACCAATGGGGGTTATAGTTTGTGTTTGTTTTTATCTAGCAAGGGCCTGACTGCCATGTCTGTATAAATGCCTTTTTAAAATTTGTCCATGGAAGTAGATGGTTTGCATGTTACGGTACAGGAATTCTGTCATCAGAATCTGGAAGGAAGTTGTTTATTCTCCCTTTGATCCTTGTTACAAGAGAGGAAAACAGGGAACTGGCGTCACTAACTCTTACATTTTTGTCATGTGCATCATGATATGTGTTATTTTAATAAACCCTCAACTGGAGTCATATGATTATGTAAAAATATCAATTAATGGTTTGCTAATCAAGAAAGAAAGACATCCAAGTTGGCAACACAAAGCATGGAGAGTTGCCTTTAGCGCATCATCTCTTACAGGTTTTTCTTATGTTTAATCTTGTATAGCACTGACACATTGACAAGAATAATTCAATACAATAACTGAAGCTTTGCGTTGTTTCCTTAGTGTTGTATCACGCAAGCAAGGTACAAACAAACTTCAACGGGACTTTATTTACTAAAAGTGAAACCTCTTTACAAAGCTGCTGCACCCCCTCTATAGCTCTCACTCAGCCCTGGCTAATCTTCTCCGCCCTCCTTCCTGTTTCCTGTGCTTCCAGACTCCCAACAGCCAGTGCTCCCAGTTCTAATAATTACAAGCAGCATCTAAAACATCACATTCCCTCCTCTCTAAAGAAGCTCTCTCAATTATAAAATAAACATTGTTGTTCTAACCACAGCAACAAATATGGAACAAGCCACTATACTGTTGGCAAAAATATTACATTGAAAATATTGTAAATACTACATAACATAGTCTCTAGTCCAGACAGGTGGTCGTCTGGGTATGACAGACCGTCTCTCAAATCCCATTTCTAGTGCAATGTCTTGTTGTGTTGGTACTACGGTGAAGTCATCCAACGCGGACTGGGTGTTGGCATCATCCTCTCTTGGTGCAAGATCAGAAGCATTCCATACCCGCCCATCAGAAAGTCAATAGGTGTAAGGTCCCTTCTTCTCAATGATTTTAAGAGGAGATGTGAATTTATGGTTCCCTTTGCATAAAATTCCAGGTTTTCTTACTCTAACGAAGGAACCACACTCAAATTTTGGTTCCTTAGCACCCCGCCATTTGTCTGTGAAAGCCTTATACCTTTCTTGGTTCTGTTCAACTGTTTTTCTTACATCATCCTTGTTTGGTGCATCAGGTCTTGCCTTTAATAATCCAGCAATGTTCAGTTTAGTATTCATCTGTTTTCCATGCCGTAACTCTGCAGGTGATCTTTGCATTGTGGCATGTCGTGTAGCTCTGTATTCTTGCAAGAAATCAGTAGTGAAGGTTATCCACGATTGCCCTTCCAGTTTAGCCATTTGCAAACTCTCTTTCAAGCTTCTGTTAAACCTTTTGATTTCCCCATTGGCTTGAGGGTAATACAGGGATGATCTTCTATGTAAAATGTTCCTCTCCGCTAGAAAAGTTTCAAATTCCAGAAAATTTGACTACCATTATCTGAAACCAGTTCTTTGGGGGTCTAAAAACTGTAGAGAGGAACTTAATTACTGTAGCAGAAGCGATTTGTGATGTAAACGCTAATTCAGGCCATTTACTGAAATAGTCTATTAAAGTGATGGCATAATGACAGTCAATTGGAGCAGTATCACAGGGTCCTTCGATGTCAATCGCAATTTTTTCCCATGCAGAATCAGGAAGAGGAACAGCTGTAATGGTGGGGTACATGTCACTGATGTCTTATCATGCATTTGGCAAGTGATACAGGATTTTATGATTGATTCAGTTTGGGAGTCCATCCCTGGCCACCAATACAAATCCCATAGTTATTGTTTGGTTCTGACAATTCCTTGAGATGTCTCGCGGAGCCCTGGGGCTCCGCGGAGCACAGTTTGAGAAACACTGATCTAGCAATACGATTTCCTGCTCTTCCCAGTCCTTTTGTGGTTAGCAATGTTGTCAAAAGACTGGTTTCTGCACAACTTGAATGTGCTGCCCCACAGGTAAATTCTCCATTTTTCAGTAGCCCAGACACAAGCAAGTGCTTCTTTTTCAACGGTAGAATATTTTCTCTCAGCATCACTCAGTGTCCTTGAAGCAAATGCAACAGTCCTCTCTGTGTTGTCCTCATGAAGTTGTGTAAGGACAGCCCCAAGTCCATAATCAGAAGCATCAGTAGTTACAATTGTGGGCAATGCAGGACTGAACAGTGCAAGTACTGGACTATGTACAATCAAGTCTTACACAGTTTCCAAATTAGCTTGTGCATCCGTTTGTCCACACCAAGGCTGAACTCCTCCGTAGTAATTCTCGTAATAATTCAATGACAGAAGCATAATTGGGAATGAATTTTGCATACCAGGAGGTAAGACCCAAGAAGGAATGTAAGGTTTGCAAATCTGTTGGAGGAGAAACATTTGAAATTGCTAGGATATGATCTGGATCAGGTTTTTGTCCAGCCAGTGAAATTGTATGCCCCAGAAAGGAGAGTTTTGTTTGTCTAAATTTGCATTTAGACAAATTGAACTTGAGGCCTGCTGTGCTGATGCAGTTTAGTACAGACTGCAGGTTATTGTCACGCTCCTCAGAAGTATTTCCAAACACAATAATTTCGTTCAGATAGCACTGAACTCCATGCTGATTCTTCAGAATCAATTACATCATTTTTTGGAAGGTACTTTGGGCAGATACAAGATCTTATGGAACACGTTTAAAACGAAATACTCCCTCATATGTAATAAATGCTGTGAGGTCTCTGCTATCTTCATGCAACATAACCTGGTGGTATGTGCTCTGCAAATCAAGAGTAGAAAACATCTTTGCTCCACAGAGTTCTGCAAATACTTCTTCTATGTGAGGCAGAGAGTGGCTGTCGATCACAATTCCTTTATTTGGCTCCCTTAAGTCCACACAAAGGCGAATGCCTCCCTCCTTCCTCTGTGTCACTACTATAGGTGAAATCCATTCCGATGAGTCAATCTCTTCAATAATGTCCTTTTGTACAAGTTTTTTAAGTGCTGCTGAAACAGCTTTCCTGACTGAAAATGGTAAGCACCGTTAACTTCTGTCATACAGGCATCACATTATGTCACATTTTAACTTTGTGCACAAACCCATAAGCACAGCCAAGTTTCTCCTCAACCTGGTCTTGGGTCCCAGCTGAAACTGGTGTGTGTACTGCAAGAGTACTTTGCTGAGGAAGATCAAGTTGTCCATTAACTACCCTGAGGTTTAAAGCAGCCAATAAATCTCTGCAAGGATAGGAGTGCCTTTGTGGACAATGTAGAACTCTGCAGTTACACAGCAATCACCAAAAGTGATTGCAAGCAGATAAGTCTCAAACATATGGATCCAGGCAGTAAAAGAAATTGGAGGCTCACCTGGGCTTTGCAGGTGGGTTCAGAGGAAGAAGATCCCATCCTTGTCGCCAAAATGTTATATCATGCATGCAAGGTACTAACAAACTTCAACAGGACTTTATTTACTAAAAGTGAAACCTCCTTACAAGCTGCTGCACCCCCTCTGTAGCTCTCACTCAGCCCTGGCTAATCTTTTCCGCCCTCCTTCCTGTTTCCTGTGCTTCCAGACTCCCAACAGCAAGTGCTCCCAGTTCTAATAATTACAAGCAGCATCTAAAACACCACACTTAGTTGTTGAAATTACAATGAATTAGGCCTCCCGAACACAAACTTTTTCAAATCCAAGTTGCCAGTAATAATACTATTATTACTAGTATTGTTGTGCATTATTTGTATTGCCTTTTGCATTAGTCAGTTTGCTGTCTTTAGGTTCATTGTCAGTTTCTAATTGCTTTTTTAATATACTCACTTGTGACAGAGCTGAACTTATTAGTGATGCCACCAGTGGTTAGTCCATTGGGTCCCAGCTCTCCCCCATCTCCAGTGTCGCTTGCCAGCAAAGACTCCAATGATGTAGTATTCCCTCTTTGACTTGGTATGACTCAGCTCTCTAGCCAAGTCACCTGTTGAATTTGCCCTTAAACAAGGTAACACAGTCTATCTCTCTCTCTCTATATTGTGACATTCCCCAACAGTGAAAGGTCTTCAGCCCACCTCCCAGTGCCTGTGGATGGCGCGCCGTTGACTGAGGATTTACAATGTCACTATCCCCCATTTTCTCCAAGGTGAGGGAAGGGGTTTGTGCTCCTTTCACAAATGGGTGGGTGGTAGAGGAACATACCTACCAAGATCCCTACAGGAGGGAGAGCAAACATCTCAGAGTGCTGTGGGGTTGTCTTCCTGGGTCACTTCCTAGCACTTACTTACCAATGATTCACCAGAAATTAGAGTGAAGGGTTCCTTAGATCTAGGGAAAGGCTAGTTTTTTCCCTAGAACCTGGGTTAACTTCTGCTTGGAAATCTCATCTCTGCAGCCAGGGCTCCTGCTGCACCCTCACTCAGGAGTTCCCAGGATAGGTACTGCCCCCTTCTGAGCTGTCTGGCTCTTTTAAGCCTCTCTTCCAGCTGGAGTAGACTTTGCAGGTGTGGCAGAACAAAGTGACTTGGGCTCACACCTGCTTGTTAGCCTCTTCTGAGCTAGTGCGTGGTTTATGTACCTCATCACAGTAGCATATTTTTCTTTTAGTTTTGCAGCAAATTAGTACTACTGAAACACTCAACAGTACTTATGTGTGGTGTTTGTGCTATTTATTCTTCATAATTCAAATAAGCATCAAACTCAATTTCATTCATTCTTGTTCTACAATTGCTTACAGAGATTCAGGAACACTGCACTGAAAGGCTGCTGGTGTGTTGTAATACACCTAATGGCATGGTCCTCATTCTCCCAGGCACATTAATGGTGAAATTTACACATTCAATTTCAAGATTACTTGTACTTTGATTTGTGGCATTAGTTTCTCCACCTTCTGAGCTAATATTAAATTCTGCCTCTAATAATGGTCTTTCCAGCTATTTTCATCAGAGCTCTCATCCTCTACAATGTCTTGATCAGATAAATCTCTCTGGAAATATTCTCTCTACCCTTGTGACACTGATTCAGTATGCTCCTCATTTGATGATTGTGAGATGCTACTGTCTGAATCTCTTTCTCTTTCTTTACTGGAATGCTTAGCTCTCTTGGTGTTTCTATAATGTGAACTCTGGATAATCATATATTTGATCACCTCTAGATTGGGCATACCTGACAAGCAGTGTGTATGTGATCTCGCTGCAAGTGAGCCTCAGAGGAAGTAATAAGAGCTTTGCATTCCTGGCCATCCTTTTATTAAATAATTTATTTTTAAATTAGCATAAATTATCCACATTTAAATATATATATAATACTACTAACTCAGTCTAAAAAAAACCCTATGCATTTTGACATGTAACCAACCTGTATGTAACTTCAATTATTTCTAGGCAATTTTACAGTCATTACTTGTTGGTACCCTTGATCAGTTGTAACTTTTCTTAGGTCTGACATATATTTCTTTCTTCTGTGAACTTTGTCTATCACTCTTCCTGATAATCTCCTTTTTACTTATCAAAAGCTTTCCATCTTTATTTTCAGAACTAAGGTCTCTTGACTACAAGAGGCCCCATTTCCACCTGACCAGTTTTCACAGACTTCTATCTCGTATGTTGAAAGTGCTTGATGTGCCTAAAGTATAAATTCTCTCCAGAAGTCACTTACTCATCTGTTAACTACTTTTCTTAGCCAAACATTTCACTGGTATTTTCCAAAAGCCTCAGAGCTATTCAGTGCTGCCTTATTTTTTATTCCACTCTAAATTTAAAATAAGAGAGAGCTTTTGTATTTTCTAAAATTCTTCTTTTTTGAAAAAAGGCCTCTCAGCATGACCGGAAAAATAATCATAGATGTGAATGATGGAAAAATTTCAAAAATTCAAGAAGCTAGTCTAAGTTCTGTACTCAGTTACACTAGGGTAAAACCCGAATAACAGCAAGACACACCACATACTTAATATTAAGCATGATGTCTTGCAGGATCAGGACCCAGTCTTGCAACAGGTTCTTGGAAGGAAGACTTTTATGCTTCAGTAACTATTCTTTCAATAGACTCTTATTTTAATGTCATTGTCTAATTTTAGTTAAGAGCATTTAAGTGCTCTTTTATTTCAAATTAACCATAATTTCAATGAGAGATGACTTCACTGATTGATGCTTGGCTTCACTTTCAGCTCTGGATTATTCACCTTGCTTATCACCCAGCTATTTCTGGTGCACAAAAGATTATCTTTTACTCTTTTCCAAACCTAAAGTCTCATTTACTCACTGCTTTGGCATGGACTTTTCTTCTATAGTTTCCTAGGAAGTATTACTAAAGCTCAGAGCAATTGTAGGTTTGTAGCTTTCCTGGACAGTGGAATCTTTGTCTGAATCACGGGAATTTCACAGCTTTGATTTTTCAATCTGTGTTCGGACTGAACCAATCTTTACTCTTCCCCCTTTCCCACTGCTCAGAGTTTATTCCATTCTTCATTTTATTAATTGCTGGTCTTTAGCTAAATACTGCATGTTTCCTTGTTGTTTGGATTCTCTTCTGTGATATCACACACTGTCTTCAGGTCACACTTTTAAAATGGATACATACTATTATATTCAGTCATTTATATAGCACCATCGATTTCCATGTACTTTCTGAAGCTGTATCCAGTAGACATAGACAATAAAAGCTCCTTTTAAGTGACTCATCTACATTTCAAAAGGTGGTAATGTCCACACCCAGGGTTGTCACAGTAAGAAACTGGTTATGCCTTATTTGGACAAAAGACTTCAGCTAACTCCTTCCATTAGCTGCATGAGGGTTGTTATATAAAGAAGTCAATGCCACAGATGATGATTAAACATTCGTATATACCTTAGCTTCAGACCCAAGGACCCCTAAATAAAACAAGGCTGGAGAATGAGAGGATAGCGATTATTGATGAAAAGAAAGAAGGAGGAAATGCTTGACGAAATGGGATCAACTGAGAGATTTAAAGGTGGACAAAGACTGGGAAACTATTCCAGAGTTAGGAAGAAAAAAGAAATAACATGAAACATTTGAAAGGAGTGGGAAAAGTTGATGAACTGAGAGGTAAGGCAAAATGATTGGGAAGAGGGCACAGCATGTGGGAGACAGTATAAGGAAATGACAGTACAGAGACAAGGAATTAATCCAAGGACAAAACATTGTGGTCAGTAGTTGTGAGTAAGATGACAAAAAGCAGACATTTTAGATAGACTAAATTGAGTTTTCATGCCATCCACGCAACAGGAGGCTGATGGGAACAAACACTCCCATTGGATTCCCTTACTTCTTGGAGTACCGGCGCTGACAGGGCACTCTCTGAGTTTGATTTAGTGGGTCTTCACTAGACCCTCCAAATTGAACCCTGGAAGATTGATTGGGGCACCATCAATCTTTCACATAGTGTACACATGGCCTAAAAATTCAGCTGGAAAACTAAAACTTTAAGGCTCGGATTCAACAGTATAACTAAAGATTTGCCTTAAAAGTTAAGTACTTAAGTACTTTGCTGTACTGGAGCCTAAGACAATAAAATGTCTTTTTATAATGGAATAGCACAGACAGCCTGCACTACACAGTCACTTTACAATAGTTTGTTACAATTTTCTTGTTTGTTTTAAAACAAAACTTCTGAAAATGTGAACGGTATTATTCATCCCCAATAGAAAAGAATCTATTCAGGATTCTGTAGTTAATACTATAGCTAATTTTAAATGAGAGAAAAAGGTAGAGGTACACAATGAGGTATACATAAGGTAGAGACGTTGAGTATTTATTACATAGTTTCTGAAGCTGTTTCTTATGTATCCAGTAGACATAGACAATAATAGCTCCTTCTTAGTGACTCATTTGCTACATTTGAAGAGGTGGTAATGTCCACACCAAAGGTTATCACTGTAAGAAACTGATTATGCCTTATTTGAACAAAAGCCTTCAGCTAACTCCTTCCACTTCGCGGCATGAGGGTTGTTATATAAAGAAGTCAATGACACAGATGATGATTAAACATTTGCATTTGCAATTTCAGAAGCTTATAAGGTAGCTAAGAATAGGAGCTTGTCTACACTTTAATGCTATGCTACTGTAGAGTTTTAAGTGTAGACAATACCAATGCTGAGAGGAGGGATTTTTCTGTTGGAAGGGCTGGCCTTAGGGAAAATGGCACCTGGACAGACTTGTATTTTGGTGCTTCTAACCCCTGTGGGTGTGGTGTGCCCCCATTGTCCTTGACCCCCACAGGTGCCCCACATCCCATCACCCCAACCCCCCTCTTCGTTGGTGCTTAATATGTATTGAATGAGGTGCTGGAACTCAGCCCTGGCAAGCCCCAGCACAAAATAAGCACTGGCTGTGCAGCCAGAAAGTGGTAGCTGTTGGCAGGTTCCCAAATTTTCCAAACTAAGTCACATCATGTGATTTGGACATAAAAAAAATCAACTTCAAACAATATACAGACCAATACATATTTCTGTATATCATAAAAAACTCTACTTCCTAGAGATTGTCTCTTATATCTGCTCTATCCAGCTGGTTTAATACAAAGCCACGAGAAAGATGATTTATAGATCAGCTTTCCTTCTTGCTGGTCTGTTATTTCAGAATTCATATTTTTCTAAAAAGCAAGATAAAGACATAGTTGCTCGTTTTGTTTTTAATTGAAAAAAAGAGTAGGAAGTGAGTAATCTAAAACAGAAGTACATTCTTTTACAGTATAATAAAATAGGATGGACACTTTATCTATATCCACAGGAATTTCCACTATCCATAGCTGGGGAGTTGGAGTCTCAAGAAATTAAGCCTTAAAAACCATGTTCATCATATGAAATGGACTATAAAATACACAGTACTTGCTACGCCAGGGTTCAGTTGTAATAACTGTATAATTTAGCAACTGCTTAGAAACTTTGATGTTAGCTAAAATAGATATATATGGTTTTTGCACTTGTCACATTCAAACTGAGATCTCTTAGGCTACATCTAGACTGCAGGCTTCTTTTGGAAGAAGCTTTTCCAGAAGTGATCTTCCGAAAAAACTTCTTCTGAAAGAGAGTGTCCACACTGCCAAAGTCCATTGAAAAAATGATCTGCTTTTTTGAAAGATAGCACCCATTGTGGGTGTGTCTAGACTACAGGGTTTTGTCGACAAAAGTGGACTTTTGTCGATAAAACTATACCTGCGTCATAGGACGACACAGGTAACGTCGACAGAACTCGGCAGTTTTGTTGACGGTGGTAAACCTCATTCTACGAGGAATAAGCCTTTTGTTGACAGAGTTCTGTTGACAGAAGGTGTTATTGCATCTACACTATCCTTTGCGTCTACACTCTCATGTCGACAAAGTGGCTTGCTTTGTCGACAGAACTGGATGCAGTCTAGACGCTCTTTGTCAACAGAAGCTTTGTCGACAGTATCTGTCGACAAAACCTCTGTCGACAAAAGCCTGTAGTCTAGACGTACCCTCAGTGTGGATGCTATTTCACATTTAAGCTGTGAATACTATGGGCAGAGTGGCCACCAGAGCACCTGTGCTTTTTCCTCTTTCCTCTTCTTTCAAAAGAACTCCCTCTTCCCCGTCCACACACGCCTTTTTCCAAAAGAGCTCTTTCGGTAAAAGGCTTCTTCCTCATAGAAAGCGGTTTACCAATGTTGTAAAAACCCCTCTGTTCTTTCAATTTTTTTTGAAAGAACATGATTGCAGTGTGGATGTAAGTGACGTTTTCTCAGAAAAACTCTGTCGTGTAGACATAGCCCTAGATAAGAGATCCAATGAGTTCAAGGCTATCACTTCATCCTACCCAGATCATGGGGGGCAGAAGGCCTGAGCAGTACAATGTCAGATCAGAGACATAGATAATTATTTGCCTAGAATTTCTCAATTTCTATTGTCTGAAGAATGAATTTCATCATTAAAATGGATTTCTACATATGTTTTCATCTCAAATGCAATACCTAGTCACTTCAGCCTATGTTTTGGTATCACAAATGAGGGAAAGGTTTCCAGTTTATGTGTGCACATGAATGAAAGAGAGAATTTGGTGATTATGTAAATAAGGATTAAACACAGCCTCTTGAGCCAGGAATAGCACAGGCAAGCACTGTTGGAGCTCTTCATTCCTGACCTGCAGTAACCTGGCTTTTCTAGCCCTGAATCTCTTTTGAGGATAAATTGTCAGTCTCACCAAAGTGTAAGCAGATTTTCTTCTGTGGATCAGCATTTATTTTAGATCAGAATGAGCCCATCAAATATCTTTTTCACTTTGGTTGTCCACCCACAGACAGACTACGAACCCAGGCCTCATGAAGAGACACCAGAGCATTAAGCCCATTGCACACTGTGACAGAATAATCTCGTATAGTGTCTTTGAGAAATCTTACTGTATTACATTCCTACCTCATTGTGGGCCAAGCTTGTGTGTCATTTCAGAGGGAAGGACGACCACAGCACTCTAGGAATAAGAACATTGGGTGATAATTAGGCAAATTAATTCGGAATGTAACAACTACAGAGAAGTACCAACATCTGGAAAGGTTCACATATATTAGTTCAAACTAGGTTTTCCAAGGACCAGAAGACAAAGAAAGGATTTTTTTGATAAATAGCCTGAGTTAGTCTCCTTTTTGGTTCAGCAAACAGACAGGATCTTCTGTCCTTCAGGGAGGGTCTAGAAGAACTTTGGCCTATTGAGGCCCCATAAGACTGCAGGGTAGCTGCTGGTAGGCTTTCAGCATGTGTATTAGACTTTTCATCGGTTTTTACATATTTGTCTGGAATGTTTTTACCTTAAGAATAAATGTGCTTACTTAGAAAGAGCTGTGCAGTAATTTATAATTGCTGGCAATTATACTGTTCATTAACCTTTGGAGAGAAAACAAAATTCAGATGCTAGCTTGTTTATGTAGCCTGGCTTGCTGGGAACATCAGTGGTTGTAGGGAACTGGGCAGGTGGGGAAAAACCCAGTCAGGAGGGAGAGAGGTGATGGCCTAGGACCTGGGAACCTAGTTTGAGTTTCCTCGAGGGATCATGGCTAAGGAAAGCAGGTACAGTTGTCTTGAAACGTGACACACATCTTAACCCTTTAATGTATAGTTACTCTAGTAACAAATGATTGGATTTGCTACAAAGCTGCCCTAGAGCTGCAGATCCTGGCTCCCTTTTATCCTGGTGAGCTAGCTGGTTTTCCATGGCCTCCTGCCTTAGATGAGCCCAAAATGCACCAAGCCTGAGGTGTGTTCATAAAACATTTCAGGTCTGATGAATTGGCATTGTCCAGTGCAACTCTGTTCCTGAGTAACTCTCGTCTTCATCCTTCTTGTAATTGCTGAATTCACACAGATTTACTTAGACCCAATTCAGCAAAATATTGAAGCAGGGGCTGAAAGCTGAGCATGTGCGTAAGAGTTTGCTGCATTTTGACTTAGAATGAAAGGCACGTGTGCTGTGCATGGTACCTGAATCATAGTGGTTGTGAAGTATTTTGTAAAATCTAGTGAAGCACTAAATTTCTCACCCCTGAACTCCTCACTCAACTACTCCATTTAGTTCAATGGCAGTCTGTCTTTTCAGAATGTGGTTTGAAATACAGCATCTGTCATTGCTATTAACATCACACAACATCAGCTCCCTACATCGCAAGACTTTTCAAAGAGTTAAGTACATCTGAAAAATCATACTTGATACTTGCCAGACTGTGATGATGTGTCACAGTTGGGCTTGGATTCCTAGCAGGTGGTGGTCATAAGATGAGCTGGAGTTTTCCCTGAAGTGCTAGGATTGTTAGAATTCAGTACAAGTGGACATCACAAACTACCACTCAGGGTGAATCCAAACTCTGTTAGATCTGTTAGATCTCCCTGTATCATGAATAATGTCAGAGGAAATACACATGAGATAAAAAGCAAACAAACAAGATCAAAAGAGTATAAAACAAACAACTTTATTCTTACTGCAGAAAGGTGAAATTATTCCTATGTAATTTTCATTATACATTTTAATAAAAGAACCCAATTTTGTCTTAATTAATCCAATATTTTTACTAGCTCAGCACAGAGGATTACAGTAAAGTCATGCATTCAGATTTCATTGTCATCTTCAGGACTCTTTGTTTCTCTTTTTTTTTTCTTCTCTCCCCTGTTCTAAACTTTATGTGAACCACTATGATGGATTATGTCAGTGCATAACAGAAAGACAGAGAGGCTGTTATTTCCTCTACATTTTGTTGCTCTGCAGGCTTCTTTCATTATAACAACATTTGGGAGTCAATTATAGCAAAAGAGTTTATAATAAGAAAGCATTTACAAGGCTAAACAATTCATGAACAGTCAAATTTGATACAGGCAGAGCTAAGCATGAATCAGACAAATAGTTAGCTAGAAACTAGCATGGTAAATGTTATGTTGTGTCCTTAAATATATATTATTTCTAACAATTACACACCCAATAATGCAGATTACTACTGTGTGAGGTACAGTAAATCATGGGTTAAAGCAAACTTTATGTATTGGCTTAGATAAGGAGGACTCTTTGGCTGTGAATTGTTTGAAAACCTGAAAGAGGTGATAGTTTTGTTTGCTTGCAGTACCATTAATGGCAAAATAGCAATAACAGGGTCATGAGATTTAGCTGCAAGACAAGAATATTCACCATATTCTCTTCCTGTCTCAATTTGCTGCTGTCAGCAAAATCAGACAAACTCCCAGTCTCAGAGGATATCTGAAATCTTTTCCAATATTGACATTCTAATAAATAAATAAATAAATGAAATAAAACAGTTCATCTGAGAGGAGAAGGAAAAAAATTACAGCCACGAGAGGTAGGGTCAGATCCTTGACTGTTAATTTGGCAAAAGAAAAGGAAACTTACACTGGTGTTTGCAAAGCAAATGAAACATTGGAAGGGATACTAAAAGATTAACTAAGATTCATGGTTTCATTGTGTCACACACATTCTCTGTGATTTAAATATTTTCCCACACTTCATAATACTTAACACTTATTTAGTGTTTTGCATTTTCAAAATACTCCATTAATTAACTAATTCTTATAACATGACTGTGAGATAGGTAATTACACTTTGGTATCCTCATTTTCCTAATGGATAAACTGAAGCTCAGAGACTAAAGGTAACTTGACAAGATCATGCAACAAGTCACTGACAGAACTGGAACTACTGTTCAGTAATTCCTAACATTTAGTTTCTTGCTCAGTCCACTACCAATATTTGTACATACTTACTGTGACGTCAACAGCTGAGCTGTCAGCCTCTGTGGGGCCCTGGGCAAGGAGTCGGGGGGGGGGGGAGCAGAGGAAGGGATGCTCCCTTGGATGAGATGGAGCCTTGGGCAGAAGGGGTGGGGCCAGGAGAAGCCACATCTCAGTGCTACTTGGAGTGCAGTTGCCCCCCCCCCCCCCCCGCTCTCTCACAGCTGCCCAGAGCACACAGCACAGCATTCCAGCAGTGATTTAAAGGACCCAGGGCTCTGGCCACCAATAGCAACAATGTCAGCTGGAAGCCCCAGTCCTCTTTGAATAGCTGGGGGCCAAGGAAATTGCTTCTTTTGCTCCCCACATTGGCAAGCTTGGATGTGAAGCACCCTCACCAAGACCTACTGGATTCTGTGTGACCAGGCATCAGAAGGGTGGCTAGAAATCTAATGCCCCCTGAAATAAATGGGAGTCTTTCCATTTACTTCCTTAGATATTGCATTAGGCAAATAGTTTAGAACAGATTGCTTGAAAACCAAATAGAATTCCTCACCCTAGCTTGAGAAACCCATTGGTCTGGTTATTTATCTCTCTCTATATTTATATGGCTTCAGTCATTGTGGAATCTAAATGCTTCACACTGTTTTAATACAATCACATCATTTTTTAAATTTTTAACCATGTCAACACCTACACTCATATATATAACTCCACTGGCCAATGTAGGTATGCCAGGTCCAGTATAGGTACTTGTATGTGAATGTACTTTTGGGGTGTTTAGAGTCACCTGTTTTGTAGCCATGTATTTTTTAAGTATTGTTTTAAATCTGAATGTTTGACCAAAAATGTTTCAATACATGCATACTGATGTTGGTTAATGAGCCATATAAATCGCTGTCCTATTGTCTTTTACTCCTTTTGTCAAATAAATTTCACAGATGTCTTTTCCTGTCTCAGTTTTCTGCAGTTAACAAAACCAAACTCTCAGCCCCAGAGGGCATCTGAAATCTTCTCTAGTATTGACATTCTAGTGCTTCAATATAACACCTGCAGTGTAATACCTCTTTGGGATGCAGTTTTCTACTATTAAGCAATGACTGATGATGATTTGGGGGGAGGGGATGAAATAATGCATGTATCCATTAGAAAATAGATTATTCTGTGCAGGAAAAGAAAGAACAACCACACCCATAATAGATATAAAAATAACATTAAGGTCATTGTCTGCAAATCTAATAAAATGTTTTTTCACAGCTTTGTAACAATGCAAATAGTTTTCTTATTTTGAATTTTTCACCAAAACATAAGGATGGCCATACTGAGTTAGACCAATATCTAGCCCAGTATCCTGTCCTCCATCACAGGCCAACACCAGGTCCTTCAGAGGGAATGAGCAGAACAATCATCTGATGCAGCCCTTGGCATCCAATCACAGCTTCTAGCAAACAGAGGCTAGGAACACTCAGGGTATGTCTACACTACAGAGTTTTGTCAGAAAAACTGTTGTTTTTCTGACAAAACTTGAGGAATGTCCACACTGCAATTCTGTTCTTCCACAAGAAAATTGAAAGAAAAGAAAGGTTTTTCCGGCATTGGTAATCCTCATTCTACGAGGAAGAAGCCGTTTTGTGAAAGAGCTCTTTCACAAAAAGGCGTGTGTGGACGGGGAAGAGGGAATTCTTTCGGAAGAAGAAGAAAGAAGAAAAAGCACAAGTGCCCTGGTGGCCATTCCATCCATAGCAATCACAGTTTACATGCAAGAGAACAGCCATTCAGTCTGAACGCTCTCTTTTGAAAAAGCAGTTTGCTTTTTCGATGCACTTTTGCAGTGTGGACGCTCTCTTTCGGAAGAAGCCTGTAGTCTAGACGTAGCCTCAGAGCATGGCATTGTATCCCTGCCCAACATAGCTAATAGCCATTGATGGACCTATTCTCCATGAACTTACCTAGTTCTTTTTGGGACTCTGTTATGGTTTTGGCCTTCACAACATCTCCTGGCAAAGATTGTGTTGTGTGAAGAAATACTTCCTTTTGCTTATTGTAAACCTACTGCCTATTAATTTCATTGGGTGAGCCTTAGTTCTTAAGTTGCTATAGGAGTACATAACATTTCCCTATTCACTTTCTCCAAACCAGTTAAGATTTTATAGACCTCTATCTTACCACCCCTTAATCTCTTTTCCACACTGAATAGTCCCAGTTTTTTCAGTCTCTGCTCATATGGAAGCTGTTCCATACCCTTAATAATTTTCACTGCTCTGTTCTGTATCTTTTTTCAGTTAATCTATATGTATATCTATAAGACATGGGTGATCACATCTACATGCAGGATTCATGATGTGAGAGGAGCCATGGTTTAATATTGAGGCATCATGATATTTTTGGTCTTGTTATTGATCCCTTTTTTATTGGTTCCCAAAATTCTTTTAGCTTTTTTGACTGCCATTGTACATTGAGCAGATGTTTCCAGGGATCTATTCATCTTGACAATAAGATTTCTTTCATGAGTGGTAACAGCTAATTTAGATTCTATCATTAAGTATAGTTGGGGCTGTATTTTTCTCTCATTGATACTTTGCATTTACTAACATTTAATTTAATCTGACGTTTTCTTGCCCAGTTTTGAGATCCCTATGTAACTCTTTGCAGTCTGCTTTGGACTTAACTACCTTTAGCAGTTTTGTATCATCTACAGATTTTGCCATCACACTGTTTCCCCTCTTTTCCAGATCATTTATGAATATTTTGAACAGACCCCTGGGGAACACTGCTATTTTCAAACAAAATGGCAGTTTTCACTAGGAATAAACCCATTTCCACATAGTAAACATTCAAAGAGTGACTAGTGATAGTTGTGCACTTCTCCAGTCAAAACTTCCATTCAGAAGCTTCCAGATCAATCATGAACTTTTTTGTAAGCTTAGTACCTGATTCTGCCACCCGAAGGGTATGTCTACACTACCACCCTAGTTCGAACTAGGGTGGTTAATGTAGGCATTCGAAGTTGCAAATGAAGCCCGGGATTTAAATATCCCGGGCTTCATTTGCATCTTGCCGGGCGGGCGCCATTTTTAAATCCCCTTAGGTCGAACTCCATGCCCGCGGCTACACGCGGCACGGAGTAGGTAGTTTGAATTAGGATCTCTAATTCGAACTACCGTTACTCCTCATGGAATGAGGTGTACCGGTAGTTCGAATTAGAGATCCTAATTCGAACTACCTACTCCGTGCCGCGTGTAGCCGCGGGCATGGAGTTCGACCTAAGGGGATTTAAAAATGGCGCCCGCCCGGCAAGATGCAAATGAAGCCCGGGATATTTAAATCCCGGGCTTCATTTGCAACTTCGAATGCCTACATTAACCACCCTAGTTCGAACTAGGGTGGTAGTGTAGACATACCCATAAGTATGATATTTTGTGTATCAGTAAGCCATTATGAGAATTATGTTTCGGGAGAATCTATGGATCAATAACTATGAGAATGGTTTGGTTAAAAAGCAAACCACTAACAGGATTGTCTTCCCCAAAGACCAGGACATCTTCCCCTTGTTTAAGGATCTGAAGGCATTTTTCTATGGTATTTTAAAGAGAAGCGCTATGTGGTGCTTTATCAAAGCCTCCAAAGAAAATGGATTATCTGTACATCTTTATCATCCTTCTCCACTTCTTTCCTCAAAGAGAAAAGCCCTCAGTTTGAAATCTGCACAAAGACTTCTGGAAATAATTTTATTGAAACTGATTAATAAGAATGATAAAGTTTTTATTTGTTTTACTTTAAGGAAAATATGTATAGCTGGAAAATAGTTTGTTTACTTTTACCTCTTGTTTCCTCTTATATTTGAAAAGCATTGCTTATTCTTTAAATGATTCAGATGGTACTTTTGTGATGTCCATTTGCAAGTACGTTGTATCAAAATGAGTAATGGAAGGTTGTATGTACCCCCCAAGGAATCAAATGACCTTGCTATAACCTTGTAAAAATTTCTGCCTCTTCATGACCACATCTGGGAATTAGCTCCACTCAGGTAGTAACCTTCTCACTCCCTTAGTTGTTCATATTGCATCCCTTCTCACTCTCCAGGACTTGCAGTGCTGTCTTCATGACTCAGACCTTATACTTGTCACCATATAGTCCTCTGCTTCTGAGGTATCAAAGTCCCAATGGATGAGAATCTGAGGCAGTCTTCTGGTCCATTGTCTGCTCTGCACCACTAGCAGGTAGGGCAATTTGGCCTCACCTTCTACTCTGGATTCCGACCTAGCAAGCAGTAGCCAAGGTCTGCACTACCCAAAACCTTGCTAGTATTTCTCTGGGCTGCTTCCTACTTCTCCCCAGTCAGTCTCCTTCTCCACTCTCCTCTATGTACATAATTCCCTCAGGGCCAGGGATCCCAGGGTTTCTGTTCTCCCCAGTTTTCCTCCTTTCCTTGTCTAAGCTCAGAGGGCAACTGCAGCCTTCCAGCTGTTTTATAGCTGCTTAGCCTGCTCCTTGCCAAGCTGGGCTTTATCATCAATTAAAGGCTTATCAGCCCTGACTTTCTCCCACATACAGCCTGTCCTAGGATTAATGGCCCTTTCTCTCTACTCAGGCCTTGGGTGGCACAGACATCCCATCACAAACCTATTATGAATATGCAAAGCCGTTGGAGTGTAAAAATGTTCATATTAATTGGGCATTTAAAATTTCAGCAGCAACCAGAACTGTAAGAAGAGCAAAGAAGCCACAATACTGCGTCAGGATAAAAAACCAACCTTTCATCTCAGCACTGGTGCTCTGACAGGAAGATATCACCCGGCCTTTAACCTCAGTGGTGAGGCGATGTTCCCAAAATCATTACCAAATGATTGGATTTAAATTAATATTTAATCATTTTAAGGGGATATTGGAATCCTAATTGCAATTTAAGTTGGGAAGAGCTTCTGTTAAATACTAGCTTGTTTCTTCTACATATTCTTGGAGGGAAGACATAAGCTAACCTTGGTACACTGAGAGAAATATAGGGATTTAATCTGAGTTCAAAGATTTTTAATATTCACTACTTTGCTGTCTCAAGACCACTCCTTGAACTGAATTGGTGAGGTTATAAAAAAATTTTGTTATTTTAAATTATTCATTTTTTTGGGTGGTTTATTTTTTTTTAAACTGAGTTGAATACTTCCTTCAGAGTCATAGTAGTTAAAGATCACTTAATTCTGCTGTTAATTGTACAGGTTTTTCATGATTAAGCCTTCTTTTTGTGAGGTTATTAATCTTTCAGGGTTTATTTTTAACCAAATTTTGAGTTCTGTGTAAATATTCAAAAATCAGGGGGAGGGAGGCTGGAGGTTCTTTTCTGTGTATACATAGTACTGGTTCACAAAGCACTGTGTTGAAGTGCACCAGGGAACCGTTAGTGTACACCAGCCAGGGCTGCACAGAGCAATTAATGCACAACACATTACTGTATTTTGCAACTCGCATCCCGCAGTCCACATTAATGCTCCGCATATATAGTGTTTAGATAAAAGCCCAGGAATATAAACAACTTGCGTTGGGGAAAGGATTAAGTCAGCATGAAGTGAGAGAGCATTTCTGGTGGTTTTCAAGTGAGTATTGGATAAACACAGATTTTTTTATTCGAGTTGTTTTATTGGTGTTTATTGGTTAACACCTAAAATCAGAAGCTCTATTCATGATAAATCAAACAGGATTCACCAACCCATAAATGAAATTCCCTTTGCTCCCCCATAAACTGTTTTAGTTCTCCATGGTACAATGAAACAGGAAAGACTGAGTGCTGATTTAGGGAATAAAACACTTTCATCTCAGTTTACCCAGAGGAAAGTGACGGATCTCTAATGTGTAACATCTGTTGAAAAGACTCCTTTGAAAGACACCCAGAAGAGATTATAATTGAAGTATGCATTGTTTTCTGTTTGTGCATGTGTTCTGTTTTAGTATTTTTAATTTTAGGTTTTTTTCCTTTCTATCCTTTTTTATTAAAAATATAATTAATTGTACTTTGCTTGACTTTAGTGATGATGCCCATGGTAAGAACCTCAAGTGATTAATATAGTGTGTGAGGGATCACATTCCAGAATCAGCATGAGAAAAGAGAATAATTATTTCTCTAGACTTGACACTTAGGGTATGTCTACACTAGCTCGTTAGTTCGAGCTAGGTAGGCAAATCAGGGAACTGGGGTTGCAAATGAAGCCCGGGATTTAACTATCCCGGGCTTTATTTGCATGTTCCCGTCCGGCCACCATTTTTAAATCCCCCTTAGTCCGAACTAGTAATTTGGAGGATAAAATTACTTGGCCATGAATGCTTTGAAAATATTCCTTTTTATCCCTATAGTGGTATTCATGATGTTATTGCTTACTCTGGAAATGGATCACCCTATCATACCTTATTAATGATAGATTACTCTTTAATAAATTATCCTTTGTGGTGTGCATCTTCTGATAGTTTTGAATGAGCATTTTGACTCCTCTGCTGCAGGGCCAGCTTTAGGAAGTGCGGGGCCCGATTTGAACAATTTCGACAGGGCCCTGCAGCAATTTTGGTTGAGGAAAAAAAAAAGTCAACCGGGGGCCCCAACAATATTTTTCGTTGAGCAAAAAAAAAAAAAACAAAACAGCACAAAAAATCCCCCGCCAACACGCACGCACGCACGCACCCTCCCGCGGCTCCTGTGGGAGCCAACGCACTCCTCCTCCAGGGCCGGCAGGGGTGGCAGATTTCTTTAATTTTTGGTGGTGCCCCATTAGTCACACCCCTGACCCCCATTAGCCACGCCCCCTGACCCCCATTAACCAGGCCTCTGGAGGTAACACGCTCGGGGCCAGATAGACACATGACCAGAAGTAAAAAGTGTCATGTCACCCCTCTCGAAGGACTTTTCCCTCCATCCTCCTACCAACAGGGATTAGTTTGGCCCCCACCAAACCCCCCTCATGCAACTATCCTGCGATTGCATTAACCCAATGTGTGTGACATTAACTCGGGGGCAGAGAGACTGGGGGAGGTGTTCCCTCTAAGGCTATGTCTACACTCGCGGCTTCTTGCGCTAGAACCCACAGAGCAGCCACACTCCCTGCCTGCTCTTGAGCAAGGAAATTTACAGTATGGCGTGGTAAGAGAGGGCGTCTTGCACAAGAGCTACGCTCTTTTCTAACAGGTGTAAGCTCTCTTGCACAAGAGGGCAGTGTGGATGCTTGGCAGGGATTTCTTGCGCAAGAAACCCCTCTGGCTAAAATGGCCATGGGAGCTATCTTGCTCAAGAGAGCGTCCACACTGCCATGGATGCTCTTGTGCAAAAGCACAGCTCGCACATGGCAGTGTGGATGTGTTCTTGCACAAGACTTCTTGCTCAAGAACCCTTGCGCAAGATGTTCTTGCGCAAGAAGCCGCCAGTGTAAACAGCCTAAGAGTTTCCTCCCATGAGCAGAATGGATTTTGTGTTGTGCACCTGTACTGAGTTCATGTGGCTTGTTTGGATGTGCCACTGTGGCACCCAAGTTATTAATAAATATTTTATAAACCTTTACCTTTTCTCTCTGCTGCCATGTCTCCTCCCCTTGCTCCATCAGATCCCCTGGTGCCTGCTGTCCCCCAACTCCTCACACTCCTCTGCTGTCCTGACTCCTGCCTTTCTCACTGTCCTCCGCCCTCCTGCAACCTGCCCCCCTCCACCAGCCCTTCTCTCCCCCCTGTGCCCACTCCTCCAGTAGCCCCACTCTGATCATGTGAGCTAACCCTCCTCATCCGCTCTCTTAACACCTCCCTCTACACACCTGCCCTGCCTCTCTCCTCTGGTGCTGGTTTCTCCCCTGCAGTTGTCTGCCCTTCTGGCAGACACCTTCTGGCACCTGCACCTTCCCTTAGCCCTGCACCCTTCTGGTGCCTCCCCCTTCCCTTACTGCCCCTGCCCCCTTTGCCTTCTTTTTCCCTGATTCCCATCCCCTCACCACTCTCTGCCCCATTCCCCTCCTGCCCCTCTGTGCCCTCACACGTGACTTGCTCCATCCCCACCTTTCTCATGCCCACCCCTTCTTTCAAGCCTTCTCCCAGCACCTTCACCTCCCCCCTCTAGCCCCCCAATGCCCTTCCCCTCTCCTCTCCTCTTCCAGCATCACCCTGTCCCCCCTTCCACTGACACCTCCCCTCCTGCCCTTTTCCTCATTGTCTGCACTTGGCCCCCTGGCATTTGTCTTTCCTCCATCCTGTCTCTTGGTGCCTTCCTCTTTCTTTCCCCTCCCCCTCCGCACAAGCCCCTTCCTCTCCCACCCCTCCCCTCCGCACAAGCCCCTTCCTCTCCCACCCCTCCCCTCCGAACAAGCCCTTTCCTCTCCCACCCCTCCCCCTAGTTTTCCCCTTCCTCTACCTTCTGCCTTCCACTTTGCAGAGCCGGAGTCTGTGCTCGGGCCCCGGACCCTGAACCTGGAGCTCGGCCATGCGGTGCTGAGGAGTTTTAAAGTCCTGGGCCGCGATGTCACGTCACGCCCAGGCGTCCTCCCCACTCACCTGCAAACGCCGCGCATGGCAGCAGTAGCAGCAGCGTGCGCCGGCGCGGGGGAGCCACACTGAGAGCTGCGCATGGCAGGGATGGTCTGGGGCTGAGGGGGATGCTCTGGGGGCGGGGTGGGAGGATGCGCGGGGGGCCGGGGATCGCTCCTGGCAGAGCCGGGGGAGAGACCTAGCTCCAAATATTGCTGGAGCAGGACCCCTGGCTCTGAATATTAACTTGCCGCCCATGGTGCCTGGCACACTTCTGGGTTCAGGACGCGGGGCCCCTTTAGGCGCGGGGCCCCATTCGGGGGAATCGGGCGAATCAGCCTAAGGCCGGCCCTGCTCTGCTGCATAGTCAGCATCTAGCAAGGATGTGGGGGAAAAAACTGAGCACCAGCTGTCCAACAATGGAGATACAAAAGTTCAGTTATTCATCCTCAAAGGTTGAGAGGAGATAAGAGTTCAGTGTTAGGAATCATTCCACTATCGAACATATGTAGTGAGGGGCAATTGATTCACAGGGCTCTGTCTTAATAATCTTTGAGGGGTAGTTAGTCTGAAATTTGCAACAACAAGGAGTCCTGTGGCACCTTTAAGACTGATTTATTTGGGCATTAAGCTGTTGGGGTAAAAGCCACTTAGTCAGATGGATGTTCCCGTGTTTATTTATAATCTTACTCTGGTAAACAAAGATTCCAATGTGAGAAGGATACTTGTGTTTGCCTTATAATATATGAGGTCATGGATGGCAGTTGTCTCACATGATCACTTATTTTTTCTCCTTCATCATAATAACATATAAAGGCTTTTCTTACAATTAGTTTTTTCCCTAGGGTTTTAAAGACCATGACCACCACACATTAGAAGAAAGATGGTGTTGTGGTTAAAGCCCAGCTCTAGTAAGCAAGGTAGCTAAATTCTAATTTTGTCTCTAGCAAATGCTTCCCCTATACTTGCAGGAAAATTACTTCTGTTTTCTGTGCCTCAGATGCCTCATCTTTATAACAATAATACCATCTCACTTTCTCACAAGGCTATCTGTGAGGCTTGATTCATTAATATTTTGCAGTCCTTGAATGGAAAGCACTGTAGAGCCACAAAGTACTATTATCTATTGTTCATTTTTGTACAGTTTGAACCTCTCTAGTCAGGCACCTTGGGACCTGAATCAGAGAACCAGTACTGTACCAGAGAATTTGCCAAACCATGGGAGGTCAATAGTGTGTAGCAGCATTATCAATACTTCTGCTGCTTATGGGGCTCAAGACATTTAGGACAGGGTACTGAGCAGATAAGGTAGGGTCAGGTCAGTCAGCCACCCAGATCCTCAGGTGAGAGAGGTGTATGGGAGTGTGTGTCTGTCAGTATTTCTTTTTAAAAGGGCTTCTATCAACGTGTTAAGATGACAATTTGTACCTCATAGTTCTAATGGATTTCCACTGGACTCGCTGCACTACAAGTGATTTTACCAGCTGTCTGGTATTCAGCATAGGGACATATGGTCACCCTAAGAATCCCCCAAATCACCTGAAGCATATATGATTTGAAGAGGACTGAAAAAAGTGACAGATTTATTATGAGCCTATGATGGACTTCTAGAGTTGACAACAGTCAATGGGCATAGATATCTAGAGTTGGTACACGGGGCATACTAAATTCCAGTTATGTCAGGAATGAACCTAGGCAAAATAACATGGCTCTGGCCCTACTTCAGACAGCTGAATGTGCTTCACTATTTTCAACTCCCCCTTAAATGCCCTGTTCTCCCCTTTTTAGGATAATTCTGCATTTCTTGTATGAGTTAGGAATCACATCCCTTCCCGCAGGGATCTGGACTAAGAATGGAAAATTTGGAATTGGAAAAACCTGCTCTGTGAGTCAGAAGTCCCCTTTAAAATTATGTTCATCCATTTAAAAAGGATGTCAGCCCAACTGCTGTGTGCTGCTTTGTACAGAAGGTATTCATCCTGAAATATCAGTCTGAGGGAACAGACTAGCAGAAACTGTCTAAAAAAATACTGAAACTCCATTAATGCTAAAGAATAAATCTATGACACATTAAGGTTCCTGCTGCATTGTTTTATTATCATAGTACTGAGTTCAGACTATGCCTGCTTTTCCCCACCCCTTCCTTAATTTCAATTATAACGTGCTCCACTGTGTTGCACCATTTATTCTAAATGAATCTAGTTCTGTGGATATGCATGCAGCCAATTTATTCATTAGCTCTATTGTAGTGGAACTGAGTAAAAGGTTTTATTATCAATATCTTTAATTTCAAGATAGGATTTAGTGGAAATCAATATCAGAGAATGCATAATTGCTAAATCTTCTTAAATTAATAGACTAATTCATTAAGAGCCCCCCCCTCCAAATACTTAGCTGGCATTTCTTGTGACTTTCTCTAATTAATTAGAAAGTAGCAACAGACAGAGAGCTGATCTGCTTTTGGCAATCGCAGGCTGGAATATAAAGACCAGTTTTGAAGAAGAATTAATTTGGATATGTACTTATAATATTTCCAGCAATAAATTGATTAGAGGAGAACATACTATATAAGGAGATAAATGGTAGCCATGTGCTGATGATCTGCAAAAACTCTGGTGGACTTAAATCGTTCAGACTGGGACATGGACCAATATGTAGCCACTGACGAATAGCAGACGACTTTAAAAGCCTTGGAATTAAAGAGAACGTAACCGATTTGAAATTATATAGCATAGAGGCAATGTCTGCCAAACATGCAGATTTCCATTTCTGAGTAACAAGGCAGGTTTCCTGGGCCAAAACTAATTGAACAGAACACATCTGCAAGTGGCTCCTAAGGTGTATTCTGTTTTGTCTATAGCTGAGTATATACTACCCATCTTCAGATCTAGCAGTTTTAGTATTTATTTTATCCTTAATTTTAAGGGTTAGGGATAAGGCTTATTCTACACTGCCAAATGTGAGTATTGATTTATTGTTAAACCTATTACGCTATTTATTTAGTTAATTTATTTATTTAAAATTATTTTTACCTTGCCTCTCTATTTAAATATTCAAGGAGGTTTACAAAATGTTTAAAACACACACACACAAAACAAAATGTTTTTTAAGTACATTAGAAGCAGGAAGCCTGCTAAAAAACCTGTGGGTCCCCTAGACGATCGAACTATAAAAGGCGCAATCAAGGACGATAAAGCCATTGCGGAGAAACTAAATGATTTCTTTGCTTCAGTCTTCACGGCTGAGGACGTTGGGGAGATTCCCAAATCTGCACCGTCCTTTGTGGGTGATGAATCTGAGGAACTGTCCCGGATTGAAGAGTCATTAGAGGAGGTTTTGGAACAAATAGAAAAACTTAATGTTAACAAATCTCCGGGACCAGATGGCATTCATCCAAGGGTTCTAAAAGAACTCAAATGGGAAATTGCTGAACTATTATCTGTGGTTTGTAACCTATCCCTTAAATCGGCTTCTGTACCTAATGACTGGAAGGTAGCCAACGTGACACCAATATTTAAAAAGGGCTCTAGAGGCGATCCGGGCAATTACAGACCGGTAAGTCTAACTTCAGTACCGGGCAAATTAGTTGAAACAATAGTAAAGAATAAAATTGTGAAGCATGTAGAAGAACATAATTTGTTGGACAAAAGTCAACATGGTTTCTGTAAAGGGAAATCCTGTCTTACTAATCTATTAGAGTTCTTTGAAGGGGTTAACAAACATGCGGACAAGGGGGATCCAGTAGACATAGTATACTTAGATTTTCAGAAAGCCTTTGACAAGGTCCCTCACCAAAGGCTCTTGTGTAAATTACATGGCCATGGGATAAGAGGGAAGGTCCTTTCTTGGATTGAGAACTGGTTAAAAGACAGGAAACAAAGGGTAGGAATAAATGGTAAATTTTCAGAATGGAGAGGGGTAACTAGTGGTGTCCCCCAAGGGTCGGTCCTAGGACCAATCCTGTTCAACTTATTCATAAATGATCTGGAGAAAGGGGTAGGCAGTGAGGTGGTAAAGTTTGCGGATGATACCAGACTGTTTAAGATAGTCAAGACAGAAGCAGACTGTGAGGGACTCCAAGAAGATCTCACCAAACTGAGTGATTGGGCAACAAAATGGCAAATGAAATTTAATGTGGATAAGTGCAAAGTAATGCGCATCGGGAAAAATAACCCCAACTATACGTACAGTATGATGGGGGCTAATTTGGCTACAACAAATCAGGAAAGAGATCTTGGAGTTATCGTGGACAGTTCTCTGAAAACTTCCACACAGTGTGCAGCGGCGGTCAAAAAGGCAAATAGGATGCTCGGAATTATTAAGAAAGGGATAGAAAATAAGACCCAGAATATCTTACTGCCCCTGTATAAAACTATGGTACACCCACATCTTGAATATTGTGTACAGATGTGGTCTCCTCACCTCAAAAAAGATATTTTGGCCTTGGAAAGGGTTCAGAAAAGGGCAACTAAAATGATTAGGGGTTTGGAATGGGTCCCATATGAGGAGAGGTTAAAGCGACTGGGACTTTTCAGTTTAGAAAAGAGGAGACTGAGGGGGGATATGACAGTGGTATATAAAATCATGAGTGGTATGGAGAGGGCCGATAAAGAGAAGTTATTTATTAGTTCCCTAAATAGAAGAACTAGCGGACACCAAATGAAATTAATGGGTAGCAGGTTTAAAACTAATAAAAGAAAGTTCTTCACACAGCGTGTAGTCAGCTGTGGAACTCCTTGCCAGAGGAGGCTGTGAAGGCTAGGACTATAATAGAGTTTAAAGAGAAGCTAGATAATTTCATGGAGGTTAGGTCCATAAAAGGCTGTTAGCCAGGGGATAAAATGGTGTCCTTGGCCTTTGTTTGTCAGAGGCTGGAGAGGGATGACAGGAGACAAATCGCTTCATCATTGTCTTCGGTCCACCCTCTCTGGGGCACCTGGTGCTGGCCACTGTCGGCAGACAGGATACTGGGCTAGATGGACCTTTCGTCTGACCCAGTACGGCCATTCTTATGTTCTTATGTAAAATACCAGACCCCAAAGGGGGGATATAAAACCTACTAAGACACTTCAGGAGGAGGGACAGACACACATACACAAACTCAAACACAAATAAAAGCACACGTAAAAGGGTGGCTCTAGGTTGGCAATGAAACAGCACCAGCGTTGGTGCCAGGCGAATGTCCCAGGGGAGAGAATTCCATAGCTCGTGGACAAAAGGAGAGAAGGCCCCGCTCCGCATAGATGTTAACCCTATCTCCATAAGCAGTGGAACACAGGGAGGCTCGTATGGGAGGAGATAGTCCTTCAAATACGTCAGTCCAAACCCATTTAGGGCTTTATAAGTCAAAACCAAGCCATTGAATTGTGCTCGGAGACATACCAGAAGCTAGTGCAGCTGCTGGAGCACTGGCATAAAGTGCTCCATATAACAAGTGTTAATTAAAACTCAAGCAGCAACATACTGGATCAGCTGAAGCTTCCAAAGACTCTTCATAGGCAGCCCCATGTAAAGTATATTGCAGTAGTCAGTCCAATCCGGATGTGACAAGAGCATGACTCGCCATAGCTAGGTCATTCTTATTCAGGAAGGGTTGCAGCTGGTGGATCAGCTGAAGCTGCCCAAAAGCACTCCTGGCCAACAAGGAAACCTGGTTCTCAAATGTTATAAAAGGATCCAGGAGGACTCCAAAGCTGTGTACCTGTTCTTTCAGGGGAAGTATAACCCCATCCAGAACAGGTAACACACCACATTCCTGGACAGATGTCTTCCTGATTCACAGAACCTTGGTCTTATCTGGATTCAGCTTCAGCTTATTCAGTCTCACCCTGTCCATCAGTGCCTCCAGACACGGGTTTGCTGCCACACCTGGATCCAATGTCAAGGAGAAATAGAGTTGGGTGTCATCTGCACATTGATGGCACCATCCTCTAAATCTCATTACGATCTCTCCCATCAGTTTCATGTAGATGTTAAACAGCATAGGGGACAACATGAAACCTTGAAGGATCCTGTAGCACAGCTGCCATGGGGTTGAACAGCAGCCCCCTAGTTCCACCTTCTGAAAGCGTGCCGACAGGTAGGACCTGAACCACTGCAGAACAGTGCCTCCAATACCCAACTCCACCAGACGCTTCAGAAGGATTTCATGGTCGATGGTAGAGAAATACACTGAGAAGTCCAAGAGAATAAACAGAGACACCCTCCCCCTGTCTATCTCCTGGCATAGGTCATCTACCAGGGTGACCAAGGTGGTTTCTGTTCCAAACCCAGGCCTGAAGCCAGACTGAAATAGATCTAGATAATCTGTTTCTTCCAAGAAAGCTTGGAGTTGCAATGCCACCCCCGCTTGAGTACCTTGCCCAGGAAGGGAATATTAGCAACTGGGCAATAGTTATTCAAATCGCGTGGGTCCAGGGAAGGCTTCTTAAGGAAAGGTTTTATCACTGCCTCTTTCAAGGTGGCAGGAACCATCCCAGATCTAAAAGAAGCATTAATAATCCCTTGGACTCAAAAAGTCATCCCTTCTCAGCTCAATTTAATAAGCCATGAAGGGCAGGGGTCAAGCGAACATGTGGTCGGTCGCACTCCTCCAAGCACCTTGTTCATATCCTTGGTCTGCAAAAGCTGAAACTGGTCCAGAGAAAAATGACTAGGCAGTGTGCTCAACACATTCCGTTCCCCACTTACATGACAGCCAGATGCAAGAAAATCACACCAGATGCAAGCAATCTTATCTGCAAAGTGCAATGCAAACAAGTCACAGTGGATTGCTGAGGGCTCCTCCATTTCATATGAGGACCAGCCAGTAAGAGGCCTGGCACCACTCAAAACAATTCTGTTAGACGGCACTGTGCAGATGTGATGCGGGCAAAGAAAAGTTACTTCTCTGCCGTAAGAACCGCCACAGAATAGGCTCACAATTCAGCTGTGATAGGCAATTGATCTGACTCAACTTGAGTTTGCCTCCAGCGACACTCTAGTTGTTGCACAGTCCGTTTTGCAGCCTGAAAGTCTCTATAAAACCAAAGAGCAAACTTGGTTTGACTAGCCCAAAATGAGCACTTAGGAGCAATCGTGTCAACCACATGGGCTACCTCAATATTCCAAATATTGACCAGGGCATCTACAGGACCGCTAGCCATAATGGCTGAACAATCCCTCAGGAATCTCAGGAAACCTCTGGATCCATCAGCCCCTGAGCATGGACCATCTTAATGAGTCCCCTGCCTCTGCGGAGGGGAAGGTCGGCAAATAGTCTAAACTTGACCAGGTAGTGATCAGTCCATGACAAAAGGAGTGTAACCATATCCCTTATCCCAAAATCTCTATCACCCTTAGTCCAAAATGCCAGATCGAGTGTATGACCTGTCACGTGTGTGGGCAGTTATTTCTTGGGATAGTCCTAAGGTCGTCATGATGGCCATAAAGTCCCAGACCAGACAGGACAGCCTTGGCATGAATATTAAAGTCCCCCCAAAACCAAAAGCCTCGGGGTCCTCAGTGCCATGTCTGAGACCACCTTGGCCAGCTTGAGCAGAGCATCTGCCGTACAGTGAGGTGGGTGGTTCACAAGCAGAACACCCAACCTATCCTGGCCACCCAACACCTGGTACAAACACTCAAATCTAGCACTTTGTTGGACTGGGGCCCTGGTCAGTGAGATGGTATCCTGATAGACAATCACCAATCCCCCTCCCCAACCATCAAGTCAAGTCTGGTACTGGACTGAGAACTCATCTGGGCACTAATTGGGAGAGGTGAACACCTTGCTCCACTCCCAGCCAGGTCTCAGTGATACAGGCCAGGTCGGCCCCTTCATCCAGGATTAAATCTTAGATGGTAGCTGTTTTATGGGATACAGACCTGGCATTCAACAACAGCACCAACAGGCCAGTTGCTAAAGTTCCCAAGGTCACTGAGGCTGGGAACAGGACTGGAATGAGGGATAGCCCATAACTGTCAAAACCTTGTTTCCCTCAGCTGGTCCATCCTGATCCTACCATTGTATCTCCCCCTGCCCATCACAACTCCCACTATGCCATCTGAGTCCTCCCCCTTAAGGGAGGGCTCAGATGGCAACACATAATGGGGGGGGGGAACCTTCATCAATAATTGAATTTTTCTAGGAAACCTATTGATGGGAGTCCTGTCAGATGGAGATTAGTCTAGTTGTCACATTACAACTTCAGTGATGGTTTCATGTGCCAAGACCATTAAAGCCATGGGGGGCAGGGGGAAAATACAAGGAAACTTCACAATTTTCCTTGTTCCAGACACCTTCTTCTTCCTTGTGTTCCCAGCATGTACGAAGTGTCTAATGGAGGAGCTAGAAACTCAATAGGGAGCAACAGAGGAAAAGGGGTTAGTTTAACCCCCCTTTCTACACTAGCCAGTACAGGTGGACAGATACAGAGAAGAATACACATTGCATCCCCATACCATAAAGGGTATTTCAAATGCCATTGCAATGTACTCTCCGGTAAACATGGTGTCTGTCTTAGACAATGCCTCTTGCAGCCACTGAGAGGTTAGTGTGCTTATGAACATGGCACTTGAGGCCTTTATAGAGATCTTTATATTTTTTTCTCCACAAGTTAACAACCTACTATACTACAACAACACACAGCTGTAAATGAAACATAGGAGTATTGCATTCTTAGATTTCCTTGCACTATAATGGGATAATTTAACCTGAAAGACATGAAACCACATACTTATTATGTTGGTTGGAAGAAGGAAGTATTCTGAACTCTCCACCACCATAAATACTCTCCACTGAAAGGAATTTGACTTCTCATTATCCACCTCTCCAGAGTCTTTGCAGGCTACTCATAGTTAATGTATTTCCCCAGTAAGTTACACTGCCTAAAACCACCCTTTCTTACATATGGCTGGTAAGTGGACAATCCCATCTGTTCAGATTTGGAGTGGATTTGGTGACCCACAAATTCATGACATCCAGGCTTGATTACTGCAAACCATTATATCTAGGAATGCAAAAGTCAACCCTGAAAAAGCTCTGGTTGGCTGATTGCAGTCATGTACATGTACTTAGCAACAGGAGTCACCAAGAGCACATTACTTTAGATATCCACCCACTTTCCAGTCATATTCAAGGTGTTTGGTACAACAGTGATAAGTGTATTGAAAATAGTTAGGCAGGATAGGCTGAAGTTGACAATGATTATTCATGGCTCTAATGACCACACAGTTTTCCTGGCTATCTCTTCCAGGTAAAACAAAAAAAAGTTTTTTTCTCCAAAGATTATTTTAATTGAGCCTGATCTCTGCCCAGCGAGGTTTATTATCAAACCAAGTACAGTAATAGTTTTTGGTAGAGTCTACCAAACCACTATGCATATGTACCCCCTGACAGTGGACCAACTCAGTCTGTGCCAGGAATGAGACACTGTCCCCTTGGCTGGAGAAAGACAATTCTTTGGGTTACACTTTTATACATAGTTACAAATACATTACACATCACTCCATAGGTATCAGGTTGCCACCCTCTGATGTAGCTCGATCCACCCATTACCTTGCCCTTATGGGTTCGATTACTATCTATTTTAAAATACCCTAACACAACTTATTTTGGATTCTTAGGACTTTTCAGTTTCTTCATTTTTTAAACAGATACAATGTTAAAAAACAAAACTCTATCTGAATTTTCTATTAATTTTAAAAAAGGAAAGAAATATTCATTTTCCTTTTGGTATTTAAGGTATAAAGATTTGCTTTGAATAGAGTGGAATATTTTGCAACATGCAAAATAATGTAATGAGGAAAAAACACCTGTCATCTCCTAGCAAAATGATCTACAATTGGTTTATTTTTAGCAAATGTAAAGAACTCAGAAGATTTCATTAAATTTGTAATGGAAAAGAAAATAATATCTCCCTCCAATGCCTATTTTCCCCAACCCAGACAGATCAGTATATTGGATTCTATTTGTTATTTTTAGAACCTTTTGCCATCTTAGATGTCTACTAGCTAAATGCAATTAAACTAAATATAGTGAGATGCTTTCACTACTTCTAAATACACAGTCACTTACTGTGACTATTTTAAAACTATTATCGAGGTGGAGAAAATAACTTCTTGTTCATGGAAGGGCCCTGTTCCTTTGCTTTAAAGTTGAAGAAAAATAGTTTTCAATAGCTGAATTGTTTCTTTTTCTATTGCAAGCAATTGTGCAGCCCCTTGTCATTCAAATTCATTTTACCCTCTAAAATGCTGCAAAACAGCAACAATAGCTGTCATTTCCAAAAGAACATAGCATTTAGAATACCTTTGAAGACTGTTTTGCATATAGTTATAAAAATACCTCAACATGGTATTTAATTCTATTTATAATTCTGACATCTTGCATAAGGAGTCTGGTCTTCTATCATAGTACAGAGTTGACGTACACATCAAGGGGAGAATAGAGCATTTACAAAATGGAAAGCTACTTGCACTTCAAAGAGTCTGAAATAGCCACAAAACAATCACAGCATGATATCCGAATAATGCATTGTTTCCATTATGTCTTCGCATCATTATTTGAGATGGATGTCCCCTGCAAAGCTGCAGGCTAGATTCAAATCTCTGTGATATCTGAGAGCATGTGAATCCTAGTGCTTGATTCAAGCCCATCTTTTATTATTGTGATGATTCTGTGCTATGGACATGCAACATCATAGCATACCTATGACCAAAAACATCCCTGTATTCATACCCTACAAGCAAAGGTAATAATCTTTGTATGAAATATGCCTTAAAGTATCATTTGAAAACTAATAACTTGTTGGTCAATGGTAAAATGTGTTGAGCATCATTATATGTAAAGTTATGAATTCCCTCTGAATGATATTATTATATGTTCACCAACCCACACAGCTCTCATGAGACAAAAGTTATTTAGCATCAGAGGGGTAGCTAAGTTTGTCTGTAACAGGAAAAACTTAAAAAACAACAAATATCCTGGTAGCACCTTACAAACTAACAAAACAAGTAAATGGTATCATGAGCTTTCGTGGGCACAACCACTTCTGAAGAAATGGGTTGTGCCCACAAAAGTTCATGATACCATCTATATGTTTTGTTAGTTATTAAGCATGTTTGTCTTAAACAAAGGGATGTGTTTATCTCAATTTACATATAAGTAGTAAACAGAATAACTCATGGTTTTTAGAACACTATGGCTACGTCTAGACTGGCATGATTTTGCGCAAATACTTTTAACAGAAAAGTTTTTCCGTTAAAAGTATTTGCGCAAAAGCGCATCTAGATTGGCACGGATGCTTTTGCGCAAAAGCGCTTTTGCGCAAAAGCATCCCCAGCCAATCTAGACGCGGTTTTGCGCAAGAAAGCTCCGATCGCCATTTTAGCCATCGGGGCTTTTTTGCACAAAACAAATCTGAGCTGTCTACACTGGCCCTTTTGCGCAAAAGCTTTTGTGCAAAAGGACTTTTGCCCGAACGGGAGCGTCAAAGTATTTGTGCAAGAAGGACTGATTTCTTACGTTAGAATGTCAGTGCTCTTGCGCAAATTCAAGTGGCCAGTGTAGACAGCTGGCAAGTTTTTGCGCAAAAGCGGCTGCTTTTGTGCAAAATCTTGCCAGTCTAGATGCAGCCTATAGGTATACAGTCAACCTATGGAACTCCCTGCTGGAGAACACTGTACAGGCCAAGACCATAACATGGTTCAAAAAAGAACGAGATAAATTCATGGACGATAGGTCTGTCAATGACTATTAGCTAGAGATTATGTCCTTAGCTTCTGGAAAACAGAGGCTAGGAATGAGTGACAGGGATTGGATCACTTGATGATTACCTGTTCTGTTCATTCCTTCTTTGGTACCTGGCATCACTCCCTGTCAGAAGCAGGATACTGAGTTAGATGGGCCTTTGGTCTGATCCAGTATGGCCCTTCTTATAGCCATGTTCTTATCTTTGAGATAGCAAGACAGGGAAATTGCAGGAGACAAGGCAAATCTGAATGTCAGCATATACAGGGGAGAAGAACGAACATGGAGCCACCTTCACCACCATACTCTATGTCACTTGTTAAACTGTTGGAATAAACTTTTGCTTTGAAGGATCCACTTCAGAGTGTGACTGTACTATAAAAATAAGGGACAAAAAGTAAGGGACACCAGAAAGCATATCTCTTTCTTTTTTACCTAAGATGAAAAAGGGACCATAGTGGGAGATCCTGACCTAAGAATTTCGTCAGCAGTATTTCTGAGAACCTGTGGTAAGGATGTTAATTTGAACTGAGTTTTTTGTTAAATTGTAGCTACTAGAATATGTTTTATCTTTAGTTCACGTTTAACCATTTAATACCTTTACATTTGTACACACTTAAAACATCTCTCTTTGTAGTTGAATAAATTAGTTTTATTTTTAATCTAAACTACCCCAGTGCTATGTTTAAACCGGACTGTTTAGGTAACTCTAGTTAAAGTAGAAAACTGTTGAATATTGGTTCCTTACAAGAGCAATGGACTGCTGATATCTAAACTGTTTGGGAGAGGACTAGACAGTGCAGAACATAAGATTCTGGGAAATTTAGGACTGGGAGAATGTTGGGATCATCTTGGAAGTAATAACCAAGTTTGATGGAAGCCAGAGTGTGACTGGTTGTCACTGGCAGGCTGTTGGGGTCAGAACTCCTGGGCCTGAGCTACAACTATGCACAGACACTCAGGCCATGTCTACACTATGGGTGTGTCTAGAGTACAGGGTTTTTTAAAAAAAAATGGCCTTTTTTCAAAAAAACTGTACCTGTGTCTAGACTGCCACCACGTTCTGTCAACAGTAAATCGAAAGAACGTGGAGGTTTTGTTGACGGCAGTAAACCTTGTTTTAAAAGGAATAATGCCTTTTTTGACAGAAATCTGTTGAAAAAAGGTGTTTGTGGACACAGGGAGCCTGTTCTTTAAAAAAAAAAGGTCTCCAAGAAGAAGCCCTGGTGGACAGTCCATCCTTTACATGCTGAGCACCTCTAGGGTTCCTGTCTGCAGCCTCTTAAAGGCACAGGCACTCAGACAGCCACTGCTGTCAGGAAGCCAGCCAGAGCACCCATGTAGCCATGTTCCAGTGTCAATGTCCCCCTGGCCCTTCTTGGGACAGTGAGGAGAACCCACTCAGGGGCACCAAAAGGCGGGCACCAGTCTGGTCAGGGCGAGAAATTGAAAACCTCCTGGAACTCTGGTCCCAGGAAGAATCCCTGCAGGCCCTGCAGTCATGCCACAGGAATGAGGACATATATGGTCAGGAACTGGCCAAGAAAGGGATCACCCCCGCACCATGGACCAAGTGAGGGCCAAGGTGAAAGAACTGCAGCAGGGGTATGCCAAGACCCAAGACCAGAGCTCCCACTCCAGGGCAGCCCCACAGAGCTTACCATATTATGCAGACCTGGAGCAGATTCTGGGTGGTGGGGAAGCCCCGACTCCACTGCGTATGATGGAGTTGGGTTACCCCACCATATTGTGGACCAACCCTTGAGGGACGACGACTAGGAAGGAGGGACAGGAGAGCTGCACCCAGAGGAGGAGGAGGAGGAAGAGGAGGAGGAAGAGACAGCAGGGACCCTCTCCCAGGAGCCGGTCCACCAGACCCCAGAGGCCTCCCAGGTGTCCGTGGACATCGCGGAGGGAACATCAGGTGAGTGCTTTGAGGGGTCACCACACAAAGGCGGGTTGGCAGTGTGGGGCCCCTGTGATGCTTTCAGACTGCTGCCCAACTCACACGCGGTGTCATGTGTAACACTCCTGAGTCTCCTGTCCAAAGAAGAGCCCCTGACAACCATAGCATGCCCTCGGAGACAGCAGGGGTGCACACAGACAGTGATTGTCTTCTCTTCTTTTCCTCCACAGCCGGACCCTCTTGGGTAGAGGGGAGTACCCCACCTGGCCCACCACCATCCTGGACCCGTGGCACTTACAGGCACTGGAGTGTCTACACAGATCTGCTGAGGGAGGACGTAGTGGCCCTGCAGGACCTCAGCAGGACCCTTCAGCAGAGGACGGAGGCAGAGTCCGAGTGGCACAACAGGCTGCTGGATGAGCTGGTCCAGCAGCGCACTTCCATCTGTGCCTCCATGTGGGAGGTCCTAGCCTTGCCTGCCCCTGTCACAGGCACTGCTCCTCCTGCATGCCAGGCCCCTGCTCCCCCAGCCCCTCCAGCCTTCCCTTCTCCACCAGTCTCCCTGCTCCCTTAGCCCCTCCAGCCCCCCCATTCTCCCCCAGCCCCTCCAGCCGCCCCTTCTTCCCCAGCCCCTCTAGCCCCCCCGGCCCCTCCTGCTTCCAAGCCCTCACAGGCCCAACAGCTGTCTCCCCGCACCCCTCGCCCAGGCCAGGACTGGCTCTCGCTCCACCCAAGCCCAAAGCCGTGGCGGTGCCAGTAGGCAGGAAGGTGGCAGGACCCTGCAATCAGGGAAGCAGCAGCCTACTTGAGCCCCCTCCCCCCTTTCGGTGTTCAGCTCCCCTCCCCTTTCCCGGTGTTCAGTCCCCTGCGAACCCAGTGAAAAGACATTTCAGTTATGGAACAAAGTATTTATTTTTGAGTGACAGATTTACTTTGTTTATAAACAGTTGAACGGTACCAAGAGAAAGGTGGTTTATACACAGCACATTTTCTGTATTGCTACTGTTTCTAATAAAAAACCAATTTCTGTTTCCAAAGAAAACCGGGTGTGTATATATTTATGGGAAGAGAGTGAGAGTTGTGGAGGGACAGGTAGGGGTGGGCCAGGCCAAACCCCCCAGGGGGGAGGCCCTGGGGAGAGTCAGTGGGCTTCTTCTGAACATCTCTCACTCAGGGCTTCACGGATTCAGACACCAGACTGGTGAGCCTGGCGTATGGCAGCTGTCCAGGGCTGCTCAAATGGCCTGTCCTCACCATCAGCACCTGTCCCCCACCCCGGCAGGAAGGCCTCCCCTTTCCTCTCCACCAGGTTATGGATGGCGCAACATGCGGCCACCACCTCCGGGATGTTGCGTTCACCCATCTCCAGGCGTGTGAGGAGGTAACGGAACCTCCCTTTCAGACAGCCAAAGGTTGATTCCACCTGGATGTGAGCCTGGCCAAGATGCGTGTTGAAAAGGTCCTTGCTTGCATCCAGGTGGCTGGTGTAGGGTTTCATGAGCCACGGCATTGGGGGTAGGCCGCGTCAGCCACTATGCATACTGGTATCTGCACGTCCCCGAGCGTGAGGTCCCGCTGAGTGAAAAATGTTCCTGCCTGCAACCTGCGGTACAGGTAGGAGTTGTGGACCATGTGGGCATCATGCTCCCTCCCCGACCACCTGACACAAATGTCCATAAAATGTTCCTGGTGGTCGACCAGGGCCTGCAGCACCATTGAATAGTAGCCCTTCCGGTTTATAAATTGGGCTGCTCAATGGGGCAGTGCGTGGATTGCGATGTGTATCCCATCAAGGGCTCTTCCGCAGTTTGGGAAGCCAAGGGCGGAAAACCCGGCAATGAAGTTGTCCAAATCCCCGAGACAGACGAGCCTCTTCAGCAGCTCCTCATTGATGGTCCTCACCACCTGCAGCACAAGACAAATAGACAGACAGAAACCAGGGAGTTAGACAGGTTACCTAAGCGCTTGGGAGGAGAGCCCTCCCCCCACTCTTAACCCACCCCACCCCTTGTCAGGACATCCCCTCCCCCGCATCAGTGCTGGGGTGGCTGAGGAGAGGCCTTCAAGTGCCACTCCATCCCCCATTCCCTCTTGGCCTTCCCTGGCAGTCCCCCTTTCTCAACACCTGCACTCAGCAGGGCCTGTTCCCTGAAATTGACTTACCTTCATCAAAACTGCCCCAGTGGTAGACCTTCCCACGCCAAACTGGTGTCCTATGGAGTGGTAGCTGTCAGGGGGTGCCCAGCTTCCAAGGGGCGATTGCGACCCGCTTCTGCAGGGGGACGGTGGGCACAGGTGGGTGTCCTGGTGTTGCAGAGCAGGGGCGAGCCAGGCACACAGCTCCAGGAATGTGGCCTTCCACATCTGGAAGTTGCGGAGCTAGTGGTCATCATCCCAGAGCTGCATGATGAGCCAGTCCTACTAGTCCGAACTCATCTCTTGCCTCAGAAACTGCCTGTCCCCAGAAAAGTTTGGGGGCAAGTATGGAGGTCCTGCATCCTGGAGGAGGGTCTCCTCAGTGTGGTCCGGGTCCATATGGGGCAGGAGATTCATGACAGTCATGAAGATGCAGCAGAAGCTGCAGTATGGCAGCGTGGGGCCAACACCTGCCCAGGGGCAGCTCAGGCTCCATGGCCAAAAACACTGAAAAGCAGAAAAAAACCCAGAAAATAAACTGCTGTGGTGTCCAAGAAAGCAGGGCAACCAGAGCAAGCACTGCAGCAGCTTTGCTTTCCCTCTAGGAGGTAAGCAAGCCAGAAGCAGGCGCAAAGCAACGTCTGTCCAGGGGGATCCCTTTAAGCACATATCTCTGCAAAGGGCATGCAGCAGCACCTGGAAATAAAGGCTGCCCCCATACCTGGCCAGAAGCAGTTCCAGGTGCCTTTTTTTTTTTGAACAAGCATCGGGCAGTCTGGACGCTCTTTTTCGAAAAAGCGGATCGATTTTTCGATTCGCGTAATGCAATCTAGATGCTCTTTCTCGACAGAGGCTTTTTCAAAATAAACTTTCAAAAAAGCCTCTGTCGAAAAAGGCGTGCAGTCTAGACGTAGCCCGAGTGAAATAGTTTTTCCGAATATCCAACCTAGACCTTCCCCACTGTAACTTGAGACCATTACTCCTTGTTCTGCCATTCGTCACTAAGAACATAAGAATGGCCGTATAGGGTCAGACCAAAGGTCCATCTAGCCCAGTAGCCTGTCTGCCGACAGTGGCCAGCACCAGGTGCCCCAGAAAGGGTGGACCGAAGACAATGATCAAGCGATTTGTCTCGTGCCATCAATCTCCAGCCTCTGACAAACAGAGGCCAGGGGCACCATTTCTATCTCCTGGCTAATAGCCTTTTATGGAACTCACCTCCATGAAATTATCTAGCTTCTCTTTAAACTCTGTTATAGTCCTAGCCTTCACAGCCTCTTCTGGCAAGGAGTTCCACAGGTTGACTATGCGCTGTGTGAAGAAGAACTTTCTTTTATTAGTTTTAAACCTGCTACCCATTAATTTTATTTGGTGTCCTCTAGTTCTTCTATTATGGGAACTAATAAATAACTTTTCTTTATTCACCATCTCCACACCACTCATGATTTTATATACCACTGTCATATCCCCCCTCAGTCTCCTCTTTTCTAAACTGAAAAGACCCAGTCGCTTTAGCCTCTCTTCATATGGGACCATTCCAAACCCCTAATCATTTTAGTTGCCCTTTTCTGAACCCTTTCCAAGGCCAAAATATCTTTTTTGAGGTGAGGGAGACCACATCTGTACACAGTATTCAAGATGTGGGCGTACCATAGTTTTATACAGGGGCAGTAAGATATTCTGGGTCTTATTTTCTATCCCTTTCTTAATAATTCCTAACATCCTATTTGCCTTTTTGACCGCCGCTGCACACTGTGTGGAAGTTTTCAGAGAACTATCCATGATAACTCCAAGATCTCTTTCCTGGTTTGTCGTAGCCAAATTAGCCCCCATCATACTGTACGTATAGTTGGGGTTATTTTTTCCAATGTGCATTACTTTTTACACTTATCCACATTAAATTTCATTTGCCATTTTGTTGCCCAATCACTCAGTTAGGTGAGATCTTTTTGAAGTTCTTCACAGTCTGCTTCTGTCTTGACTATCTTAAACAGTTTCGTATCATCCACAAACTTTACCACCTCACTGCTTACCCCTTTTTCCAGATCATTTATGAATAAGTTGAACAGGATTGGTCCCAGGACTGACTCTTGGGGGACACCACTAGTTACCCCTCTTCATTCTGAAAATTTACCATTTATTCCTACCCTTTGTTTCCTGTCTTTTAACCAGTTCTCAATCCATGAAAGGACCTTCCCTCTTATCCCATGGCCATGTAATTTACTCAAGAGCCTTTGGTGAGGGACCTTGTCAAAGGCTTTCTGAAAATCTAAGTATACTATATCTACTGGATCCCCCTTGTCTGCATGTTTGTTAACCCCTTCAAAGAACTCCAATAGATTAGTAAGACACTATTTCCCTTTACAGAAACCATGTTGACTTTTGTCCAACAAATTATGTTCTTCTACGTGCCTGACAATTTTATTCTTTACTATTGTTTTGACTAGTTTGCCCAGTACTGAAGTTAGACTTACTGGTCTGTAATTGCCAGGATCACCTCTAGAGCCCTTTTTAAATATTGGTGTCACGTTAGCTACCTTCCAGTCATTAGGTACGGAAGCCGATTTAAAGGATAAGTTACAAACCACACATAATAGTTCAGCAATTTCCCATTTGAGTTCTTTTAGAACCCTTAGATGAATGCCATCCGGTCCCGGTGATTTGTTAACATTAAGTTTTTCTATTTGTTCCAAAACCTCCTCTAATGACACTTCACTCCAGGACAGCTCCTCAGATTCATCACCCACAAAGGACAGTGCAGATTTGGGAATCTCCCTAACATCCTCAGCCATAAAGACTGAAGCAAAGAAATCATTTAGTTTCTATGCAATGGGTTTATCATCCTTGATTGCTCCTTTTCTATCTTGATCGTCTAGGGGACCCACTGGTTTTTTAGCAGGCTTCCTGCTTCTAATGTACTTAAAAAATATTTTGCTATTTCTTTTTGAGTTTTTGGCTAGCTGTTCCTCAAAATCTTTTTTTGCTTTTCTTATTACATTTTTATACTTGATTTGACAGTGTTTATGTTCCTTTCTATTTATCTCACTAGAATTGGACTTCCACTTCTTGAAAGATGCCTTTTTGTCCCTCACTGCTTCTTTTACATGGTGGTTAAGCCACTACTGAGAACAGCCTCTCTCCATCCTCTCTGAAACCTCCCTTTAGGAAGTTGAAGGCTGCTATCAAATCCCTCCTCACTCTTCTCTTCTGCAGACTAAACAAACCCAAATCCCTCAGCCTCTCCTCATAGGTCATGTGCTCCTGCCCCCTAATCATTTTGCTTGCCCTCCGCTGGACCCTCTCCAATGCGTCCACATCCTTTGTATAGTGGGGGGCCCAGAATTGGACACAATATTCCAGATGTTGCCTCTCCAGAGCCAAATAAAGGGGAATAATGACATCTCTGGATCTGCTGGCAATGCTCCTCTTAATGCAACCTAATATGCCATTAGCCTTCTTGGCTACAAGGGCACACTGTTGACTCATATCCAACTTCTCATCCACTGTAACCCCCAGGTCCTTTTCTGCAGAACTGCTACTTTACCAGTCAGTCCCCAGCCTATAACAATGCTTGGGATTCTCCCGTCCCAAGTGCAGGACTCTGCACTTGTCCTTGTTGAACCTCATCAGATTTCTTTTGGCCCAATCCTCCAATTTGTCTAGGTCATTCTGGACCCTATCCCTGCCCTCCAGCATATCTGCCTCTCCCCCTAGCTTAGTGTCATCTGCAAACTTGCTGAGGATGCAATCCAGAAGGATGGGTATTTGAAGTTAATATTGTGTAAATAACTGGTGTGGGAGGAGCCCATCCCTGCTGTGTAGTACCTGTAACTGTAGCACCACTCATGACCATACTATTCTGCATACTTGTATTCATAAGCACAGTCTGCATACATCTCTCATAATAACCATCAAATTCAGATCAGTACAAATTTTCATGAGACTTTACCTGGCATATTTTTATATATAACATTGTATACAATCCAGCTGATTCAATTGCTTATTCTTTGGGGTTCAGATTCAAACCCACTCTTCTCCCTATTTTGTCTCTGGACCCTGATTGTCACAAAGGGATGTCAAGCAGGATGTGCACACTCAGGCACAGAACACATTTCCCTCAGTGCTGCCCAGGCCTGTTGATGGGGAGGCAGGGATTGGGGCATTTGGGATGGTTGCTGCAGGGCCTGATGATTCAGAAGGGCCTGGGGTTCTGTCCTCTGCTAAATTGCAGCCAGTGCACTATGAGACATGCTCTGGGTGTGTCTCAGGGCTGACTGGGAGTAAGGGTGCAGGCAGCATGGTGCACTCCAGGTGGTGCTGAGGGCTGACTGTTCCAGCCCCACCCTTTCTGCCAAGGCCCCGCTCCTTCCAGGAGTGCAGAGCTGGCCTCCCCACACCTGGTCCAGGAGCCAAGTTTGTCATCCCTGCCCATCCACTGCCCACCCCTGGTGCTGCTTGTTTAACAGCATGTAGAGGATGATTAGGTGTAGGGGAAGGAAAAGGAAGGTTTGGGGTTTAAGTATAAGAAAGGAAAGATTTGGGGTTGAAGGATGAGAGCCACCTACATGGAGTGCCCTGTGTAATGTCCCCTTTGAGATAGGACAGTATTTTCTCCTTTTCACAGATAGGGAATTAAAGGCACAGACTAGTTAAAGTGTTTTGTCCAAGGTCACAAAGAAAGACTGTGCTTTAAACAGAAATTGAACCCTCGGTTCTCACATCTCAGTTTAGTGCCATCTTTCCTAAACACCCCTGAGTCTCATGTCCAAAGGAGAGCCCCTGACAGCGATGGCATGCCCTTGGGGACAGCAGGAGTGCACACATACATTGATTGTCTCCTCCTCTTTTCCTCCACAGCTGGACCCTCCACCCAAGAGGGGAGCACCACACCTGCCCCACCAGCATCCCAGACCGGTGGTACCCGCAGGCACTGGCATGTCTACACTGGCGTGCTGAAAGAACACATAGTGGCCCTGCAGGACCTCAAAAGGATTCTTCAGCAGAGGACGGAGGCAGAGGCCATGTGGTGCCACAGGCTGCTGGCAGGGGCGGCCCATGAGCCTAGGCAAACTAGGCAGTTGCCTAGGGTGCCGCCAGCCTGGGCGCCCGATGATTATGTCACGGCCATTGACGGCCATGCAGGCAGGGGCGCCGATCGCGCCTTCGTTGCCTAGGGCGCCAGCTGCCGCAGCCGGCCTTAGGCCGCTCCTGGCTGCTGGATGAGCTGGTCCATCAGTTCACTGCCATCTCTGCCACTATGTGGGAGGTCCTAGCCTTGCCTGCCTCTGTGACAGGCACCGCTCCTCCTGCACGCCAGGCCCCTGCTCCCCCAACCCCTCCAGCCCCACCTTCTCCCCCAGCCCCTCCTGCTCCCCCAGCCCCACTTCTACCCCAGACCCCCCTGCTCCCGAGTCCTCACAGGCCCAACAGCTACCTCCCCCCTCCTGCCCAGGCCAGCTGCATCCGAGCCCAAGGCCGTGGAAGTGCCAGGACACAAGAAGGTGGCAGGACCCTGCGATCAGGGAAGCAGTGGCCTACTTGAGCCCCCTCCCCCCTACAGGTTTTCAGTCCCCTACCACACCAGTTAAAGGACATTTCAGTTATATAACAAAATCTTTATTCTGAGTTAAAGATTTACCATGTGTATAAACATTTTAACAGTAAAAAGACAAAGTTTTTTTTCAAACAGTTCGCACATTTTCCTTACCGATAGTATTTCTAATAAAAAAACAATGTCTGTGTAATAAAAAACCAGGTGTGTATGTGTTCTTTATGGGAAGAGGGTGAGGGTAGTGGAGGGACAGGTAGGGGTGGGCCAGGCCAAACCCGCCATAGGGGAGGCTCTGGGGAGAGTCAGTGGGCTCCTTCTGAGCATCTCTCCCTCAGGGCCTCTTGGCTTCGGACACCAGACTGGTGAGCCTGGTGGATGGCAGTCGTCTGGGGCTGCTCAAATTGCTTACCCTAGCCATCAGCACCTGTCCCCCACCCCGGCAGGAAGGCTTCCCCTTTCCTCTCCATCAGGTTATGGAGGGCGCAACATGCAGCCATCACCTCCAGGATGTGGCGTTCACCCATCTCTAGGCATGTTAGGACACAATGGAACCTCCCTTTCAGATGTCCGACGGCGCATTCCACCTGGATGCAAGCCTGGCTAAGATGCATGTTGAAAAGCGCCTTCCTCGCATCCGGGTGGCCGGTGTAGGGCTTCATGAGCCATGGCATTGGGGGTAGGCCATGTCATCTATGATGCGCACCAGCATCTGCATGCCCCCGAGCGCAAGGTCCTGCTGGGGGAAAAATGTTCCTGCCTGCAACCTGCGGTACAGGTAGGAGTTGCGGAGTATGCGGGCATCATGCGCCCTCCCTGACCACCTGACACAAATGTCCATAAAATGTTCCCGGTGGTCGACCAGGGCCTGCAACACCATTGAATAGTAGCCCTTCCTGTTTATAAAGGGGGCTGCTCAATGGGGCGGTGCGTGGATTAGGATGTGTGTCCCATCGAGGGATCCTCTGCAGTTCAGGAAACAAAGGCAGCAAACCCGGCAATGATGTTGTCCAGATCCTCGAGACGGACGAGCCTCTTCAGCAGCTCCTCACTGATGGCTCTCACCACCTGCAGCAAGAGACAAATAGACAGGCAGAAACCAGGGAGTTAGACAGGTTACCTAAGAGCTTGGGAGGAGAACCCCCCCCCCCACCACTGACCCACCCCTCCCCTTGTCAGGGTGCCCCCCTCCCTGCATCAGTGCAGGGTTGGCCAAGGAGCGGCCTTCAAGTGCCACTCCATCCCCCACTCCCTCTTGCCCTTGCCTGGCAGTCCCCTTTTCTCAATCTCCGCACTCAGCAGGGCCTGTCCCCTGAAAGTGACTTATCTCCATCAAAACTGCCCCAACAGTAGACCTCCCCATGCCAAACTGGTGTCCTATGGAGCGGTAGCTGTCGGGGGTGGCCAGCTTCCAAAGGGCGATTGCGCCCCGCTTCTGCAGGGGAACGGTGGGCCACAGGTGGGTGTCCTGGTGTTGCAGAGCAGAGGCAAGCCAGGCACACAGCTCCAGGAATGTGGCCTTCCACATCCAGAAGTTGCGGAGCCAGTGGTTGTCGTCCCAGAGCTGCATGATGAGCTGGTCCCACCAGTCCGAACTTGTCTCGTGCCTCGAAATCTGCTTGTCCCCAAAAAAGTTTGGGGGCCAGAACGGAGCTCCTGCATCCCAGACAAAGGTCTCGTAGGTCTGGTCTGGGTCCATATGGGGCAGGAGATTCATGACAGAGTCATGAAGATGCAGCAGAAGCTGCAGTATGGCAGCATGGGGCCAACACCTGCCCAGGGGCAGCTCAGGCTCCATGGTATGGAGATGGTGAATAAAGAAAAGTTATTTACTTGTCCCCATAATATAAGAACTAGAGGACACCAAATGAAATTAATGGGTAGCAGGTTTAAAACTAATAAAAGAAAGTTCTTCTTCACACAGTGCACAGTCAACCTGTGGAACTCCTTGCCAGAAGAGGCTGTGAAGGCTAGGACTATAACAGAGTTTAAAAAAGATCTGGATAAATTAATGGAGGTTAGGTCCATAAAAGGCTATTAGCCCGGGGGTAAGGAATGATGTCCCTGGCCGCTGTTTGTCAAAGGCTGGAGATGTATGGCAGGAGACAAATCGCTTAAGTTCTTATGTTCTTATGAAACATCCAATCCTGGGATTTAATTGTTAAGGTCCCAATGTACTGTGACATTTTTACTACAGTTAGTTGGGAATTTTTCTACAATTGTTTTGGTCAGAAAGTGCCAATTCATCCAAACCAAAGATGTTCATAGGAAAGAGTCAGGGTCAATAAAATTCCCATTTAAAAAAATTGAAAATAAGTTTCAGGATTCTTAAAATATCTCATTTCTACAATTTTCTAAACAAAAAAATCCATTTTTGGTTCACAATGACTTTCATTTAGAAAAATAATTTATAGTAAAGACGTTTAAAGAAGTAAAAATAATTTTAAAAGCTCTAAATTGAAAAGAAACATTTTGAAGTTACTGAAAGTAAGTATTTCAGTAGAGCTAATCCTTTTTTCCCCTGGATTTTCATTTCACAAACACTTTTGTGACTTCGACTTTGCATTTCAATTCAGGCTAGGAAAAAATATGAAAAAAAAGTCTCTCAAATGGATGAAGCACTGTGTGAAGAAGAACTTTCTTTTATTAGTTTTAAACCTGCTACCCATTAATTTCATTTGGTGTCCTCTAGTTCTTATATTATGGGGACAAGTAAATAACTTTTCTTTATTCACCCTCTCCATACCACTCATGATTTTATATACCTCTAACATATCCCCCCTCAGTCTCCTCTTTTCTAAACTGAAAAGTCCCAATCTCTTTAGCCTCTCCTCCCTTCTAACAAAAAACCCTTCCAAAGAATAATGCTATTTATAAATGCAAAGGCTTCTAGTTATGCTTTCTGGAACACAGGTATGTGGCCTGGAGAGGGCCCACTGAGCTATATGGAAACCATACCCATCCAGTGCATGAGACTCTGGAGTTTGTTCCCCAAAAGCAGAGAACATTAGTGTCCTAAAAAGGACTTGTAAAATTTAAGCACCACTGGGAAGGCTCCCAGATACATATTTAATTTAAAATTAACAAGACAGTTACTGCCTGTTAAATGAATAATTAAATATTAAAATGTGCTTATTGGGGTTGAACATAAGAGCTATTTGAAAGCTATCTACACAATCCATGATGACTAATTTTCATCACACGATTTAATTAGGACTTAACATGCCCTACAGATTTTATTAAATGTAAACAGTTATGTTTAACAGCTAAGCTGGAGTACACTGTCCTAAAATATAGTAAAGTAGTTGTTTACATTAAGAAAAGCATATTGTACAGAACCTGTTCGGTTGACTTTAAAAGTTTATTTCTTTACCAAATTCCATTTCATTACAGGTACTGTATAGTAAAAGCAGAGAAGGATTCAAATCAAAACTTTGGATCAGAACAACAGGGCACTTTGAGATGTCTGAAATATGAACCTGGATCACAAGTTTGAAGAGTGAGGCATCTCTAGTGAAACAAAGGAGAGCCTGTTCTTACCCCTTCTGAATGAGAGACACAGTGTATGTGAGCGTGCAAGTGATCACGATGACAAATGAGAGTTTTGAGAATCAAAGAATCATAGAACTGGAAGAGACCTCAGGACGTCATCAAGTCCAGCCCCCTGCCCAAAGCAGGACCAATCCCAGCTAAATCAACCCAGCCAGGGCTTTGTCAATCCAAGATTTAAAAACCTCTAGGGATGGAGATTCCACCACTGCTCTAGATAACCCATTCTAGTACTTCACTACCCTCCTAGGCTGTGTCTAGACTACAGGGTTGTTTTTTTAAAGTGGCCTTTTTTTGAAAAAAAAACCCAAAACTATACCTGCGTCTAGACTACCGCTGCGTTCTGTTGACAGTAAATTGAAAGAACACGGCGGTTTTGTTGACAGAGGTAAACCTCGTTTTATGAGGAATAATGCCTTTTTTGACAGAGATCTGTTGAAAAAAGGTGTGTGTAGACGCAGGGAGCCAGTTCTTTTTAAAAAAAAAGGCCTCCAGGAAGAAGCCCTGCTGGACAGCCCAGCCTTTACATGTTGAGCACCTCTATGGTTCCTGTCCGCAGCCTCTTACAGGTACAGGCACCCAGATAGGCATTGCTGTCAGGAAGCCAGCCAGAACACCAATGCCAGCCATGCTAGCCATGTCCCAGTCTCAAGGTCCCCCCGGCCCTTCTCGGAACAGTGAGGAGAACCCACCCAGGGGCACCAAAAGGCGGGCACCAGCCTTGTTTGGCCCAGAAATAAAACACCTCCTGGAGTTCTTGTCCCAGGAAGAGGCCCTGCAGTCAAGCCACAGGAATGTGGACATATATAATTGCATGGCCCAGGGACTGGCCAAGAAAGGGCATCACCACCCGCACCATGGACCAAGTCAGGGCCAAGGTCAAAGAGCTGCGGCAGGGATATGCCAAGGTCCGGGACCAGAGCTCCCACTCCGGGGCAGCCCCAGAGAGCTGCCCTTACTAGAAGGAGTTGGAGGACATTCTGGGTGGTGGGGAAGCCCAGACTCCACTGCGTGTGCTGGAGTCCGGGTTACCCCACCACATCGTGGACCGACCCCTGAGGGAGGACAACCAGGCAGGAGAGGCGGGAGAGCTGCACCCGGAGGAATAGGAGGAGGAGGAAGAGGAGACAGCAGGGACCCTCTCTTAGGAGCCGGTCCTCCAGACCCCAGAGGCCTCCCAGGCATCCATCCCATTGCTACTGTGGGGCCCCTGTGATGCTTTCAGGCTGCTGCCCAACTCACTGATGGTGTCATCTGACGAAGTGGGTCTTTGCCCACAAAAGCTTATGCTCCTATAAATCTGTTAGTCTATAAGGTGCCACGGGACTTCTTGTTGCATATGCCAATATATTATTGGACTTAATACCATAAACAAAGGCTCACTTATCTGTTATTCTGTAATGTTTTGAGTCCACGTCTTAAGATCAGAACCACAGACCTTGAAACCACAGACCTATAAACAAGACAAAATTAATTTTTGCTAAGTTCAGAATCTCACATGGTTTGATTGTCAATGATACACTCCCGATCATGCCAAAATGTAACTTTCAGCTCGATGAATGTTGAAGCAGGAACAGCACGTTAAAGCTATCTTTATGCTGTATATTTTCTGATTCTGGCTTTTTCTACAAATGTGGAGCAATAAGCTCACCCATCTTCTATTTTAAACACCAAGGCGATGAGCTGCAGTGCTGGAAGTGAAAACACTGTCATTACCATCAAACATAAAAAGTCCATTTGAAGTCCCAGAATCTTTAGAATTGGCTAAAATAAGGAAGCAGTATTTAAGTGCTAATATGTTTCCAATATTCATCTACTATGCAGATAGCAAAAAATTGTCTGTAAAAGTAGGAGAGAAGGAACCTGTATCAACAGTTTGACTGGAAATCCATGAGACATGTAGCATAATCAGAAATGATGTTCCTTATAAGATAATGTAATTACTTGTAGCAGTTTCTAAACTGTTGACTGAACACACCCATTCCAAAATCCACTGTTGGGAATCACTATAATGACTTGCAACATTTTCTGTGCTTTGCCCCCCTTTTTCCCCTTCCAGAGTCCAGTGTCTGCTCACTTTTCAAAGAAGAGCTTTAATGACTGACCTACTTCCTGATATTTTTCTGTTAAATTCCCTTTGCTGATGTCTTCTTCAATATATCCTAGATGGTTTAGTTTCAAAACACAGAAAAGGCCTATGAGGGCAAATGTGATGCAGAAAATGTGCAAATCAAGTAAGCCGAGAAATATATTTTCTCCAAATCAAGTAAGCCGAGAAATATATTTTGTTAGTGTCATTTCTCCTGAAAAATAAAAACAAATAGCAGTATTTTCAAGGTCATATATTGGCTGCCACCACCAGCAAAATATTAATTGACATTCTAAGATATTAGTCAATAGAAACCACAGCACTTCTGAATATGGTCGCTGCTTTAATTTGTGAGCTCTCAAAGGCTGTGTATTCTCATAAAGCTGCAAGCACAAAAAACACTCATATCTAATGTAAGTGTGTTGAACATCATGGCTGTTTGCTTCTATCTGCATTGCAAAACTCCTCCTCATCTACTTTTAACTGTCTGAGGGTATGTCTACACTAGCCCCCTAGTTTGAACTAGGGTGGCTAATGTAGGCATTCGAACTTGCAAAATGAAGCCCAGGATTTAAATATTTCGGGCTTCATTTGCATGTTCCCGGGCAGGTGCCATTTTTAAATGCCCCGTAGTTTGAACTGACTGCCTGCGGCTACACGCGGCAGTCAGAAGTTAATCCGAACTAAGTCCTTGCAGGAGGAGTAACAGTTAATCCAAACTAAGGACTGCCGCGTGTAGCCATGGGCAGTCAGTTCGAACTACGGGGCATTTAAAAATGGCACCTGCCTGGGAACATGCAAATGAAGCCTGGGATATTTAAATCCCGGGCTTCATTTGCAAGTTCGAATGCCTACATTAGCCACCCTAATTTGAACTAGGGGGATAGTGTAGACATACCCTGATAGTGCTTATTTAGGGCCTGTGCCAGCTCTCAACTGAAGTCAATCAGAAACTTTCCATGGACTTCACTGAGAGCAGAGTTGTATCTTTTATGATAAAACTTTAAGAAGATACGTAATTTAAAGCTACAACAGCACAAAATATAATGATACCAATCACATAGGTAAGAACCCTGTGTTCTGGGTACTTATTTTTCAACATCTCTACAAATGAGCTGGTGACAGAAGAGGGACAAGTATGTTGTAGGGTTTTTTAATTTAAGAAAACATTTTTATTAAATGAAAGTTTTCTTTAAAAAAAATCTGCTTCTATTCACAATGTTTGGGTTCCTACTGAAAACTGAAAACCCATCAAAACAATTTTTAACAGATTTTTGGTAACCAGAAACTGAAAATATTTAGTTTTGAATATTGAGAAAAAATCTGATTTTTAATGTAATAATCCCAAATACAACAGTGAAGCACTTGCTAATTCTTCAACATGTCAGTTGCAAATGCTGATGAAATATATAACTCCCTGACAACTTAAACTGTATCCACAACTCTTCTTAATTTCACAAAACATTTCTCTGAATATTAGCTCAGATAGAAGATTTCGATCATAAGCTATTTGGCAATAAATCTGTTCATATTTTAAAATAAACTGAAATGTTTTCCAGACACACATATATGGAGATATTGGATGAGTCTTTGTATTAGGAGGATAAAAAAAAACCTTCCTCCTCATGTGTAGGTTGTCATTAGGAATCTGACCCAGTAACCGAAAGTTGTTACTATCTGAGGGTATGTCTACACTTGGACCCTCTTTCGAGAGAGGGATGCAAATGCAGCTGAGCAAAATTGCAAATGAAGCACGGATTTTAATTTCCCATGCTTCATTTGCATAATCGCGGACCACCGCTATTTCAAAATACCCTGTTTAGAAATAACAAACTGTGTAGACACGGTTATTTCAGGAGAAAACCCTTTTTTCCAAAATAACCCTTATTCCTCATACAATGAGGTTTACTGGTTATTTTGGAAGAAGGGTTTTCTCTTGAAATAACTGCATCTAAACAGCGCCTGTTATTTCAAAATAGTGCTATTTCGAAATAGCGCTATTTCGAAATAGCAACCGGACACGATTATGCAAATGGCGCACGGGTTATTTAAATCCCGGTTTCATTTGCAATTTCGAATGTCTACATTTGCATCCCTCTCTTGAAAGAGTGTGCAAGTGTAGACATACCCTGAGAGATGATTGGTGGAAATCATTTTGAACATCTCGGTCCAGGCTTTTTTTTTTAAACACTGAGTAGAAATTTATTTTGATGAGTGTGTACAAAATAAAAGATGATATTAAAGCCACCAGGTTTGGTAGTCACACAGCTTAAGAATTGAAATCCACATTTATGGCATTTTGTTTTGAGTTGGTCCCCTACAGGTTAACCCACTGATCTCTCTCTTATCTTTTCTTTATAAAAAGTGTGATCTGGCTTTGTAGTACTTGACAAGCTTGATTTTTATGATGCTAGAATACATGTTGCACTGTCCAGCTTGTCAGCATGTTTTTGTACTCTAACCATTTGTGCTTTGCCTTTGCACATTTTAAAAAAAATTGCAAGTCCCTTCACTCTGCCTATGTCCTCAGTACATCATAAAAATGTTATGTAAAAAAAATCCACACAATTAATAAATAAAAAATTATGGCAGCATTAATGTACTCCCTTTTAAGTTTATTTGTAGTTACAAGCAGCTATGGAGAGAGCTATCTTCACCAGATGCCCCTTTATTTACAAATGTAGTGTAAAACTAAACTGTAGTTCATGCCACTCAGGAACAGGTCACGGCTTCTGTGAATTTTTGTTTGTTGCCCATGAATGTTATTAAAATATTCATGACAAAATCACAACCTTAGTTATGCGCAATGTATAGTAAATACAATGTAATGGGCAAATTTATATAAATGAAGAGGTTAGCTGTGTAACTTTGGATGTGTGAAACACCCAATACCCATCTGTCGCAGGGCCACCCCTCCTGAGGGGCGGGCCGCCTGCCTCCAGGGCATAGTTTGGACCCCTCCGGCCGAGATCCAAAAGTAAACTGCCCCTTTCTTAGGGGAATTACGGCCCCCGGCCTCGTCCCAAAAGTACACGGCCCCTCTCTTAGGGGAACTACGGCCCACTAGCCTAGTCCAAAAGTACGCTGCCCCTTTCGTAGGGGAACTACGGCCCACTGGCCTAGTCCAAAAGTACACAGGCCCTGAGGCCTAGTCCTCTATGCGAACCCCTTCTCGCTGGGGGTCCACGTAGTGGGGGTAGGGGGGCCTGGGCCCTCCCTCTCCACAGGGCCCCGACCCAGGGCCCTATCAGTGGTGGGCAGCTCCCACCACTGGCTCGGCGGGGGTTCCTTCCCGTAACGCGCCGAGCCCTCCGGTTCCCTGCCCTGGGTCACTTCCTACCCCCTTCCCCTGGTCGGCAGTGGTCCCACCTGATGGCGTTAGCCAGATGTCTGTAGCCGCACCTTCCAACTCGGCGTCTGGGGTCGATGTGGCGGGTCTGACGCCGGGGTCCCGTGTGGCTGGCCAGCAGCTCCGACGTTGGGGCCGAGCCCTGCTTTGGCCCTGCGGTGGCAGGCCTGGCGACTCCCTCTCTGGCTGACGAGTCGGCAGCCCTGGAGGTTGGGTCCTAGCTCCTGCCCCATCCGCTGCCCGCCCTGACTGAATAGGATTGCAGTCCTTTATACCTGGGGCCTTCTTGGAGCATGCCCAGTAGGGTGGCATGGGTGGGGCTCTCCCTGCCCCCGGAGCCAGGTGGTTTCCTGGGGCTAGAGTGCGGGGCGGGGCCGCCCCGTCACACCATCCATATGCTTAAGTCCGATCAACTCAATGTTGCTTTACTATATTGCAAAAGAAAGGAACTTGAGTGACAAGATTGGGGTTGAACTTAATTCTTGGGGAACCAAATGGAAGAGATCTCGGGGGAACCTCAACAGCACTGAAGTGCTACCATCCCTTGAATGATACAGCAACTATTAACAGCACATGGTAACATCACAGAAATGTTTAAGTCCCCATTTTAGGAAAATATCTCTCATTAGGAGGGGTACTTAGTTTTAAGCATGTGTCGAAGTTTCATTGAAGCCAATGACACTTAACTACATGCTTATGAGTTTTCCTGAATAGTGGTGGATTTAATACATTTAAGTGCTTTTCTGAATTGAGGACTAAGTTGGAAAATGAATACAGTAGCTCATTGAAGCTGCAAAGAGAGATTTAAATGGGCAGAATATAATTACCCGATTTGGCATTTGGCCAGGACACTGAAATAGTGTCCTTTATTTTATAAGAAAGCCCATGGCACTTTCTGATCATTATTAAAGGTCTGATTCTTGATTTTTCCACACTCTATTTGTTGTTCCCCCTTCCCCTAGCCTCTGTCTACCCGTGTCTCTAACCAAACTTCTTGGGAAGAAATTATCCATTCTGGAATGTCTGGAAAGTATGTATTAGATTGTGGACCCTTCTACAAACAAATAATGTATTCTTATAATCTTACAGGTCTCTTATCCAAATTCTGCTCAGACCAACCTATGTTTGGCTAGTGAAACTTGATAGAAGCACACTAAGTGGTGGTATGAGTGTAGTCCAATTCAAATGCACCTAAGAACCCTAATCCAACAAAGCACTTAAGTACGTGCTAAAGTCAATGTGACTACTCCTACAGTTATATATGGCTAAGTGCTTTGCTGCATTGGGTGCCTAAATTTCCATACGTTCCACTTCCTTGCCAACACTTCGCCCAAAGCTTTCCAACATTGAGTACCAATGACTTTCTGCTTTCTATCATCAAGTTCTGTGAGTTTAGTGAGTATTGTGCCTTACAAACATCCTTTTATAACAGTGTAGCTATTATCCCTGACAATTATGAAATCAAAGTAGAGCTACTCAGGTCAACACTTATTTGCATCTTAATTAACATTCTTAATTACATGTTGTGTCCTCTATTTAGGGTGTGTCTACACTGTAGGGCTTAACTCAAAATAAGCTACACAAATAGAGCTACATCAATTGTGTATCTTATTTCAAAATAGCTTATTTTGAAATAGGGAGCGTTTACACAGCACTTATTTCAAAATAGAGCACTCTTCCTCAGACTTCCCTTATTCCTTGTACAATGAAGGTTACAGGAGTCAGAGTAAGAAGTCCTCCAGCTTGACAATATTTTGACACTATTTCAAGATAACTGCCTGCTGTGTAGATGTGGACTAAGTTATTCGAAATAGCGTTGCAGTGTAGACGTACCCTCAGTCATCACGCTGTGCACCTAGGAATATAATTTTCAAACTTAGTTTCCAAGTAAATGATCCTTTATTCCCTTCCCCCAAAAGTAAAAACCATTGAGCAAAATAATTTGCCTTTTCTTATCTGACCTACATTCAAGGGGAGAGTAGGATTATAAATTGTAATGAAAACACCACAAAAGAGCTACATAGAGCTTGGCTAAGGAGAAAATCTAATGATTAGACCACTGGAAATATTGGGGAATTTTTGCCAAAATCTGCAGAAATCCACAGATTTTGTTTTAAAAAAAATCACTTAAAACAATGTTTAGTAACCAATTTATAGCTATACCACAGAATCACAATAGATAAAGCGCGTGAAGACCCAGTAGGTCAACTGGTCCATCTGTCTGCAAATGCAGGCTTGACCTCTGTAATACTTTCAATATCGTGTCCACTATGTTTTGTCTATGTCTCTGTCAGTGTAATTAGGCTTCCAATACTTCCTTTGGAGGACTATCACACATACGTAATAAACTATCAGGTGAAGCTGGTGACCTCGGCCATGTTCAATACCTAGAGGTTCCTTTTCAATAATGCAACACAGAACCATCTGAAGCCCAGCCCAGTAACTTAGGCAAGTTACACTCCACCTCAGGGGTGTACGAAAGCAATGTAATGAAAGGAGAGAAGTCACCTGGCTTTAATTAGGGAAATGCCACAAGCAGGATTCACACTCAAAACTGTGAGCTGGACATCCACCTTTGAGTGAATGGGGCAGTGCCTTCTGCCTCTTGAGTTCTACAACCAAAAGTTCCTTTTCTGTGCCTCTTTACCCTCACTATACCCCACTCACAGTGGTCTTGGTCAGTGAGGACCTGAGATACAAAGGTGCATCTGTGTGATTTTACTTCCCACTTGGGAAAGAAGGCACCTCACTTACTCTGCCATCTGAACACTTGCCTTCCCACTGGCCCTCCTTGTGGCATTCTTCCTCCCTGTTGGCCACCCCACCAGCAGCTCATTCCACTTGCTGCCTGGCTGCCTGTCAGTCACCATCTGCTGTGACTTCTGTACATCAGTCCTTTAATATTTTTGGCTCTTTGAAACATTGCCCCACCACAAGTGACTTTAGCTCTCACTTGAGCACTTTAACATAACAAAAGTCTCTTAGTTAATTTAGCTCTGTCTTTGAACAGTGGGGAGGAGCTGGTTAAACCAGACTGGGGACACCTATGGAAAGTCTGAACCTCCTGGTTGGGAAACCCATCTCCATTCCTCTTAGTTTTACAGGGGTCTGGCATTCAATCCTCTGTCTTAACAAGTTCCCTTCAGATGAGGGTGAGTCTTCAATTTGGCAAGCTTGGCACTCTTCTGCTCATTTTTAGCTGTGCAATGAAGATAACATTTCACTACCTCTGCATTCAGCACTGATGTGATTTGTAACCCAACACCAGCCAGAGTTGATGACTTGGAGCCACACAACTCCTGTCTGTTAGATACTTACATAGAGTAGGTGTGTTCATGTAAATACAATTAGCTCCTGAAGTCTCTCCCCCTCTCTCTTAAACTAACTGTCAGGAGAGAGTTCATTAGACCTTTCCAATACATGTTACTGAGGGGACAGATATACAAAGGGGTCTTACAGAAGGCATCCCAAGATACTCAAGTCCTTAGATGAACCAGGGTTACCCCCAAAAGAGGACATTGGTGGAAGGGCAGAGAGCTGGAAGGTAAGGGGATACAGTTGGGGTACTGTAGCAGGTAACTGCAGCAGAGATACTCACTTGTGGTGGGGGGGAAGCACCGCTTCCTGTCACAGTAACAGGGTGGCTGGCAGCAATCAGTTAGCACCTCTGTGAAGGAAAACTGCCACAGAGCTGGAAGCTGGGCCTGGTTGGGCTGGGTCTGGCAGCTGTGGCTTGCAGTGGAATGGATCAATCAGGACATTGACAAATCAGGGTTCTTTGAGCTGCAATTTCTCTGCTCTGCAAACACCATGGACTTTTCATTCTATTTTAAAAATCTGCCTGGTCAGAGAAATAAGCTCAAAATAAGAGGCTGTGTCTGGGAAAATCTGAATATATGGTAACCCTCGGTGGGCAGTTTTGCACATTTTTGAGCTAAGCCCCCTTGTGTTACAAATTTGCACTCTCCCACCTCAGACAAAAATAGACATGCAAAATACCAGCTTGATTTTACTCATAAACACTACAGAGACCTTTAACACAATTTTAGTTAAAATATCTGTGTTTGAAGCTTACAGTATAGGTAATGTCATGTGCAATTTTGTCTGGGTTTTGAGAGCACAACCAAAATTTGTAAGTGTGTGTTGGCTTATCCCAAAAAGTTGGAAAACTGCTGACCAAGAGTTATCATATTTCCAGACAGTTTATCAATTTGTGGGAGATTTCTGAAAGGGACACTCTGAGATTGTCATCCACTTGCAGTTTCAAACAGTACTTTGGGTTCTCAGTACTGTCTGTGATAAAGACGATCTCATACAAATAAGATGGACTAAACAGTAAAAGAGTTTTGATGGAGCAGAATATCCAGCTTTATCAAAGTGAGCAACATTCAACCAAAAGTTCCCCAGTGGAGGGGCAAAGATCCCTTGGAGGCCCCTCAAACTTCTCTTTAATTGAGTGGCCTAAGATCCACCATGTCTATTTTCAGAATGGCCCAAAAGTTTCAGTCTATACAGAAGGCCCTCTATTCAGGGAATTATGGCCCAATGGCCTAAGTCCATATATGAGTCCCTCTACTTAGGGTATTACAGCCCAGTGACCTAAGTCCATATACAAGGGAAAAACTCCCCCACACTGGGGTATCTAGGGAAGGAGGTAGGGAGACCCAAACCCTCCCTCTTTACTGGGTCCCAGCTTAAGGCCCTGTTGGTAGTGGCACAGTCCACTGCTCGCTCAGCAGGGACTCCTACCGCAACATGCTGAGCACTCGGGGAGCAATTTTCCACCCTGGGCTATTTCCTACCAGTTCCCGGTGGGCATCCTCTCCATATTCTCACTCTAGTTCTTCAGCTTTTCTGGTAGCATCTCTCAGCCTGGCTGTGTGGATTGTCCTGGCTACACTTCCTCCCCTGGAGCTCCTTCAGCACCTCATTCCCCTTCCACAGTTAGCCCTGACTGAGCTTCCTCAGAGGCTTTATAGCCAGACTCCAGCTGGAGCATGCCCAGTAGGACTGTGGGGGGTGGGGCCCTCTCAGCCAGCTGGGCCAAAGCAACTCTGTCAGCTTCAGTATGGGGTTGATACACCACATCACACCCCCAAAGATGGAATGTCCAGTATCTTATCACTCTGACATTTAATCAACTTCTCTTGAATGCATTTGAGTGATGGGACAGCTACTAAAGGTTGGACAATCCAATTATCAGGGGTCACTTTCCTTCAGGAAAATATATATCCAAACTGGCTCTGAGAGAGGTCAAGTGATTCTTCATTGGCTCCACAACACTCAGTAATTCAGAATCTGTTTTCTCAGTCACACCAGTTAATGGAAAGGGAATGCTTAAACTAGTTTTGGTCTTTGTTTTCCAGAGATTTAGTCTTCTCTTTAATGACAATAACTTGTTGTGCAGGTCAAAAACAGTACTTTCTGCTCCATGCAATGGGACTTTTAAAGAATTTAGTTTGTCAGAAATATCAGCAAGGTTAGCTAAAAGCACAAACCAGGGGGGACCACACAGTGTCTGCGTGGAGCTGAAATTCAAAACCACTAGAAAAAGTCAAGTTTCATTTTGCAGTTCATAGATACATTACAAGACTTTCCTCCTGGATAGCAATCTGACTTCTATGTGAAACAAAACATTGTGCTCTGCTCCCATTTCTGCACAAAGCATTACAAAGAGATATGTCTTTGTGGGCTGCATCTTGATAAAGTTCACAATTTTAATTGCAAAGAACTCAGAGCATCTGTAAGTTGACAATGTTTTGAGTTGCAAGGGCTTCACCGTGTGTCATACAATGGGTTTAAAATATATATGGAGCAATTTCAAACACTTTGGCTTTTCTCCAGATGTAGAAGGAACTGCAACTGTGCAGACTCCTTTGAAAGCTTCTCACTTCAGTTCCTGGGAAGTTTAGCTGCAATTGTAGCTGAACCATTCCCCTCATCTATTTTCCATCTATTTCCCAACTCATATTTTCCTCCCCTCTGCCTTTCCTCACAACTTGAAATAACCCTGAGTTTGGACTGACTGAATTTGCATCATGGGTTTAACCAGCCTCTGGCTGGTCCCAAGATCAACATTTCAGGAACATGGGGGATGGGGAGGGTGACTAATGGTGGTATAAAGCCAAACTTGCTCCAGATTACTCATCTGCATGACACACAACTATGAATCTGTCCTGAAAAGTCTAAATAGATTTCATTTTCTAGGGTGCATTTACACTGCGCCATTATTTCGGAATAATAACTAGTGTTATTCCGAAATAACAATGCAAGCGTCTACACAGCAAATCCGTTATTTTGAAATAATATCGAAATAATGGGCAGCTTATTCCAACTTCTGTAAACCTCATTCCATGAGGAATAACTCCTCTTCTGAAATAGCAATTTCGAAATAAGGTGTGTGTAGATTCTCCACTGGTGCTATTTTGAAATAGCCCCTCACAAGGGCCATTCTAAGTTATTCTTCCCCGGGGCCTCTTGAGGCTTGACATCGAGATAGCACATCTACATTAGGGAAGTCTGCCTCAGACTAATTTTGAGGCTTCCCTGCAGTGTAGATGTGCTATTTTGAAATAAGCTACTTCGGAATAACTATTCTGGAATAGCTTATTTTGAAATAACCGTCCAGTGTAGACCTACCCCTAGTATCTAAACAAGAAACATCACTCAAAACAAGGATGGGATGGTCACATGACTCTTCAGTTTTGAAAGAAAGGCATTTTTCTTTCAAATATCTTCCCATGGGCCAGCACCCATTTTTCAACAGAACTACCTCTTCCACGAGTAGATTTTGCAAGGGGAACTCACTGTGTGCTTGGTCATAAGGCTGTTGAATGTGCTCACAAACCCAGAGTTTTCTCCTCTTCTTGCAACATGGAAAAGACACAAAAAAATTTTGAAAGAGCAGAAAAGAATCTTTAAACTCTCAGTGAAATGCACTGTCTCAATGAATGTCTATGAATCATCTTTGATATTTTCATTAGCTAAAAAGAAGGAAGAGGCTTCAGGGAGGGATAGCACACTAATGAAATGAATTCTTAATTCTCCAAACTATAATTTATAATCTGATTTTTAAAAGGCAGCACTCTGTAGGAGATGAGGTGAACATGGGCAAAGGGAGGGAGAAAATGAAGGAGAAATAGTGACACTCATTGACTATCCTCATCGCCAAAGTACCTGCCTGGCTTCTGAGATTTCAACCCAGCCTTTCAACTCAACTTTTTCTGTCTTCCCCAACATGTCCATTTTGTGGATACCATGGTTACTACTCCTTGCTCTTTCATCCTTCACCACTATATTTTTCTTATTCACTTCTTTACCTGCTCAATCAATCCCCAGCCTATGCCCACTTCATTTAGTTCATCCAAGAATTTGCTAATGTTACCAGTGACAAAATACTGTGGCTGCGTCTAGACTGGCATGATTTTCCGCAAATGCTTTTAACGGAAAAGTTTTTCCGTTAAAAGCGTTTGCGGAAAAGAGCGTCTAGATTGGCACGGACACTTTTGCGCAAAAGCACTTTTTGCGGAAAAGCGTCCGTGCCACTCTAGACGCGGTTTTGCGCAAGAAAGCCCCGATCGCCATTTTCGCTATCGGGGCTTTTTTGCGCAAAACAGTTCTCAGCTGTCTACACTGGCCCTCTTGCGCAAAAGCATTTGCCCAAGAGGGCTTTTTCCTGAACGGGAGAGTCATTGTATTTGCGCAAGACCACTGACGATCATACATTAGATCGTCAGTGGTCTTGCGCAAATTCAAGCGGCCAGTCTAGACACAGCCTGTGTGTTCCTATTCCAAAGCCCCCAAGTTCTTCAGATGTTGGTTCTTGGTCTTATCCCTTTTTTCCCTCTTCATACTCACTGTGCGTGATGTAATGGCCATCTTCATGATCAATCCCTCTTTGACACAGTATGGGGTAAGAAGGTGGGATCACTCAAATTGAAGCATTCAGCCTCTCAGGGTCTTCCTATCCATTAATCTCCCTTCCAGGCTGGGCCCTTGTTTCCCCCTTTTATATACTTAGTATATTCTTTACTAATAAAGATGGAAGAGTGCTAGTAGACAGACAATTAGTCTTGTCTGTGGCATGTTTTGGTAGCAGATGTGGCTAATTCTATTTTGGACTACTTAAATTCCATTGAGGCATGCTACAGTGGTGGGATTGCTGTCTATAGTCTGTTGGTTCAGTGATGATATTTTCATGCTCTCTCTTTCTGTAAATTCTGGAGTGACTATGAAATCCAAAGCATGACATTCATGCTTGTGAGGGCAAGCCATTGGTGAGTTTCTTGGTAGCTTTGGTAGCTATAACAGGAGCTATTTCTCTGCAGCTAACAATCAATTATTTCTGTCCTCAAAGGCTTGGAAAGCTCTGGGTATAGTGTGCCACCATGCTGATCTATTTAATACAGCCTTCCAGTTTCATGGCACCAACATGTATGCTGTTCTTGACACAGTCTTTCTAAAGCTTCCTGGGGTGGCCTTGATTCTGATGTCCTTGTGCCAATTCTACATAGAAACATTTTCTGGGGAGTTGATGTTCAGGCATCCTAATGATGTGTCCAACCCAGTTTAGCAATGCTTATGGCATTTGACTGTTGGAGAACCTCCAGGTTGGTAATTTTCTCCTTCCAGAGGATCCCCATAATGGCGTGCAGCCAAAGGAAAGATGCATTGAAATCACCTTTGAATCTGTCAAGGTATGTCTACACAACAAAGTTATTTCAAAATAACAGCCGTTATTTCGAAATAACTTTACCAGCATCTACACAGCCAAACCGCTATTTTGAAATTAAATCAGAATAGCAGAGGGCTTATTTTGAAATTGATAAACCTCATTGCATGAGGAATAGCACCAATTTTGAAACTGCTATTTCGAAATAAGCGTTGTGTAGACGCTTATTTCGAAATAGGGTGTCTCCAGCCCTTCCCAGGGTGCCCTGGTGGCCACTCCAAGAAAACCCTGAAAACCCCTCTCCCTTTCCCACTCCCCGGAGCCCTTAGAGGGGTAGACTCTGGCCACAGTGCCTGTGCCAGCTCCAAGCCTGCCAGCCCAGGGCCACCAGTCGCTGCACCTGACCCAGTGGCCCCAGCATGAGCCAGGCAGCCGGTGCCAGCCAGCCCTCCACTGCTCCCCAGGACCAGTCTGCCAGCTCCCAGGAGCCTGCCAGGGGCTGGAGAAGGCAGGCGCCTGCCTGGTCCAGTGCGGAGATCAGGGACCTAATTCAGGTTTGGGGGGATGCCTCCAACGTCCACGATCTTTGCACTAAATGGAGGAACGCAACTGTCTACAGGCAGATGGCTGCCAGCCTGGCCACCAAAGGCCACATGAGAACCCAGGAGCAGGTTCACATGAAAATAAAGGAGCTGCGGCAGGCGTATGCCAGGGCCACAGGAGGCAGCTCCCAACCAGGGGCAGACCCAGACCCCTGCCTCTATTTTGATGCCATGGACCGCATCGTGGGGGGGCAGGATGGTCCGTGCCCCCCAGGTGGTCATCAACCCTGGGGCAGAGCTTGCTGCCTCCTGCTGCTCCAGCTCCTGCTGCCTTCCCAGCTACCGTTTCTCCTCCCACTCCTTCTCCCCCTCCTGCTTCTTCCTTCCCACCCTCCCCACACCCACAGAGATGCCAAGTGCCCTGCACCTGCGATGCTGGGAGAGAGTTGGGCCGGCAAGACCCCCAACCCTGAGCCCTGAGCTTCTCCTCCCCCTTCCTCCCCTTGCCTCCCCCTGCCAGCTCCTTTCTTCCAGGTTTCCCCTTCCCCTCTCCCAACCTCCCTCCTCCCCTCTCCCACCTTCTTTTCCCAGTCTCACCTCAATTTCATTCTCCCCCACCCCAGTTTTGTTCAATAAAGAGGCTTTGTTGTAATGAACACGTGTCTTTTATTGTACAGCAGGAAGGGGGGTTAGAGAGGGGTAAGTGGAAGGACGTGAGGGAGGAATGAGGCACAAGTCGCCAGTGGGGCACACCAGGGAGACTGTTACTGCCTGCAGAACGTGCTGCCAGGCTCACAGCAACACGTCCAGGAGAAGCACCAGAGTGCCCAGTGGTGGCTCCGGCTCCATGCTGCAGAATGCTGTGGTGTCCTGAGTGAGGGCAACCAGAGCATGCAGAGAAAAAAATGCTTTGCTGTCCCTCAGCAAGGTAGGGAAGCAAGCAGGGAAACCTTAGAAACGGCTGTCCAGGGGGATCCCTTTAAGCACAGGTCTCAGATAGCCTCAGGTAGCAGCCACACAAGGTAACCCTGACCTGATGCCCTGCCAGAACCGGTTCCGGCAGGCCTTAAATGCGATTGAGTGTCCTATCAGTGTGGACGTGCTATTTTGAAATAGCAAGATGCTATTTTGAAATGCATTTTGTGTCTAGATGCGTTATTTCAAAATAACTATTTCAAAATAAGATATTTCGAAATAACGCTGTAGTGTAGACATACCCTCAGATCTGGACTGTTGTGGGATTAAAACAGACTCCAGGAAATCCTAGGTTAGCAACCTAAAATATAATCAGATCATACTGTGTTTCTGTAGTTGGCAACTCTTCCCAAAAGCACCATAGTAGTGTCTAGTACAGCTCTGACCTCCCCCCACTCCTGGTATATCCCTGTAAAGGGCTCCACCTCTTGGTGGCTGAGGGGAATCTTATAGTCTCTCTACCCGGTTGTCTCTGGGAGAGGAAATGTCCAATATGTAGCCTGGGACCATGCTTCTTCTTACCCCCTGTTGTGGTTGCTGGTAGTTGGGGGAGACCCAGGCCCACCCACTCCTCTGGGTGCTAGCCCAGGGACCCTATAAATAGCAGTTACCTGCTGAGTCTCAAAGAGATTGGTTGCAGTCATGTTCCCTGGGCCACTTCCCCAGGAATCTGCTCTGTCCAGCCCTATCTCTTGGGCCTTGTGGTTAAGTCCTCCCTATCCAGGGTTCTGCAAGGGTTGCCTTTGGCTTACTGACTAGTCTTCAGCCACTGGACCTGGTTCTGACCAGGTCTGAAGTCCAGCTCCCACTCAGAGCTGTCCGTAGTACTGCTGTTCTCCCAGTCAGACCTTAGGTTTGCCTGGTTCAAGTTCCAGGAAGAAACTGCCAGGCCCTAGCCCAGCAGCTTCTTTTATACTGGTCTTCTGGGTCCTGATTGGCTGTGTCTGCCGCAGCCACTCTATCCTGCCTGGAGGACCTCTTTGCTGCTCGTATGGCTGGGATGGGGTTCAGCAAGGCCTCTGGCCTCCTGTAGGGGGCATCAGGGCTTAGTCCACCCCATCAAAATCCCCTATCACATAACACAGCAAAGTGTCTGTCTTACTCAATTTCTGTACCTAAAGAATTCTCTATAGATCCAGTCTGAGGCTTTTCTGGACCTTTCTTTCATGGAATTTTCTGAAGTGGAATCAGAAGTTTTAACACTTTACCACGACACATTAAAACCATTGTCTATAACAATTTACTGTTAGAGTGCAGTCAAAGATTTTTCATCCTTACAGAAGGGAAGATATAAAATTTGCAATTACTGTGATGAACACCATTAAGGCTCTCCCTCAAGTGACAATTTTATAACAGAATTTAGAATAATTCTTTTGCCCTTTCTTCCTGTATTTAACATACCCATACTAAAAAAGCCATTTGGGGCAAATAAGTCTGGAAAGAGACAAAATCAGTCATTTGTATTCTAGAAATTAGTCTTAATGGGGAAAATGTCCCCATGTTGTCAACCCCGGCACTAGGACATTCTGAACTTTCAGGTAAGGACACTTCTCACATTGCATGAAATGTATATTCTTATTTGCATGTCTGAAGTCTAATGCAGGTGATCATATTGCTATAAAGAGAATCTATGACTATGCCAGTCTGAGAGACCATTAAAAAGATTGTAAATGAGCTTCCCACCTGTTTTTATAACGGTTTCACAATCAGATGGCCAAACACAATATAATGTTTAGGTTCACACAACTTAGTTCCAAATTTAGGTTTTCGTCTAGATCCTGAGAGGTGAATAGGGATTTCAGGTGCCTTGTCAAGTTGTCTGGAGTGGTTCATGATTGAGTGTCAACCTCAAAGTGGACTGTTAAGAAATGGGGCACAAACCCCAAACTGGCTGTGAGTTCTATACTTGGATTTCACCAACCAATCATCAGGTATAATGCATCAACTCCTCAGACACTATAGCAGCCTTAACACAGAGTCATAGATAATCCCCTTGAGTACTCTGATCTGTCTTGTCATCTTTGCAAGCCTTCCTTTGTGATAGATGGCCCCTCATACCAAAAGTTGCAACATTATTCAGGTTACTCCCAGTCCCAAAGGATCAGTTGCTTTCCTCCCCCTGCCCCAAGCAATTGCAAGTCAGATCTCAATCCAAGGACAACTCTACTAACCAATCCTATAATAAGTTTAAGATTATTTAACTAAGGAAAATAAATAAGTGTTCTTTTAAAGGTTAAAGTAAATAACAAATGAATTACAGCCTTAGGTTCCAAAAGGTACTAGAAATTGCTGCAATATGCAAGCTTTTATGTCCCCTGGAGGTAACCTAAGCCACAGAGCTCAGGGATCCTTTGCTTATGATTGGAAATATTTCCCTCTCCAAATTCCAAGCAGCATAGTGCTCCAATTCCTTTTGGTCAGGAATTTTTATTCCTTTCCCCCAGACCTAACTGATGGGAAAATGTTCGCTGATTGTTCAACTGCCCATCTTCCATGAATATGAAAGGGGCACAAAATTATTGTGAAATTTCAAAGGACAATGGCTCATTTGGTGTCAGTGGGCTTTTTAATTGTTTCTTTCCTGTTCAATGAGTTACATAATTAGAGAATTACAGTGCAAATATTCAACAGAACTTTATACCACAGGATACAGAAATCTACGTGAGATCAATACACGAAGCATCCTATGAGCATTTCATGAAGTCTAAACATATTTATATAAGTGTTAGAGCTAGTTTAACAATGCTGACATATAGGTGAGCCAAACTGCCTTTTATCTATGCATTTGCTATTGTTCAGTGAGGCACAAGGGCCTTGTCATGAGCTGGCACCTGGTACATCAGCATCACATGCTGAACTTGAGGTACTACACAGGGGGTCGATTTCCAAAAAGTACATAGCACCCACACGCTGAAAACCAAGTTGTATTAAGGTGTCTCAAGCTGGACACCAACATATTGTACGCTAGTCATTTTTGAAAGTCTTGGCAACTGTGCACACAGGATTTCACATCCATACACCCTGTTATGCCTCCTTAGCCAGTTCCAGAGTCCATTAACTTGCATCAGAAGTTGTTGAAATTGCCCAAGAATTAAGCCAGATAACTTTATTTTTACAGGAATAAAGTCCTTATAAATGTTAATTACCAGAATCTAGACTAAGGTATATCATTTTAATTATATAGATAAGGAAAGAAGAGAAAAAGCTTTATGCAATGCCCCAGCACTTTCTGTGTGGTTGTTTCTGGGCACTTTCTGCTAAAACACTACCACAGAACAACCTTAATGTGAACATGAAGATACTACAATATGAGGTAATATCTCTTGGGGAAACTGGGTGTTTATTCTGGAATGTTGGTCTGTTCTTTGTTGTGGTATGTGAGACTGATCACAGAATTCTAGGTTACTAAGTGCCTGGGTGTTCTAAGTGTTGAATCCAAATTGTCAGAAAAGTGTGCATGCTAGGAAACTGGCAAGTTAGCAAAAATAATCTAACCTTCAGCATCACTGGACTATGCTACCATAGTCACAAAATGACAATTTTCAGTGAGATGGGTGCCTCCAGCCCTTGGGTTGGACATGACAACCGCAATTCATTTTTAAAAATAGAATCCATTTCACTGTTTAATCACTCTGAGAAGCACTTTTTACCTTTTGGACTTTCAGATGCTGGGTTAAACAAAATGGGTTCAGAGTTTCTTTAATCATGCAAAAATATCTATTAATATATAATGAAATAATTGAAACAAAGAATGAGAATCAGCACTTCACCATAAATTTGCATATACAAGACATCACAGCACAACCCAAGGGAATTAAATGAAGCAAAATTAACCTTGTTCAGTCTTTGCTGGAGCTTTTTCTTTTCACCTATTATCTGTCAAAGATGTCTGGGCCAAGATTTTCAGTGGGTAGGAGCTTGAAGTTACTGTTGGCTAATGAGTCCTGTTAGCTCTTCTGAAAAATCAGCACATTTATTTAGGTGTCTATTTATGGGTCAGGAACTAAGCTTCAGGTTCCTTTTTTGAAAACTTTGACCCCTGCTTCATTGTTTTTTCCCATTTAATAATAGCTGCAAATACTGATTTGATGATTTGTCATAATTTTTGCATGCTTAAAGTTTCTCCCAGGTGTAATTGGCTATCTAGGTCTTTAAGGGTTAAAATAATATATTGTATGACAACATTGAAACTACCTTTCTCACATCCTCTTATGAAGTTTTAACCTAATTAAGCAGACAAAATTCAAACTCACATACTGCATTGCTAACAAATAGACGATTTATTCTTCAGAAAAGCAATGTCAGCCCTCCATTCCCCTTTTGATCTCACTCTATCATTAGCATCCAGCAACTTCAAATCAAAGTTATAGCTCTAGTATACTCCATGTGATATTAAAAGAAATGATTTCTTCCCTACATAAGCATTGTGCACCACATTAATGTCAGGTGCAGCTATTTTAGTAAATTGGGTTCACCTTTGATGCATTTGGTATCAGATTTTATTATAGAACACAAATTGAGAAAAACAACCATCTACAGCTAGGGATTAGGAAGGACAAGCTATATCCAAACAGAGGAAGAGGAAGTATAACAACAATGTGCAAGCAAGATTGTATTCATGATTTTCCACTGTTCATTTACACATTCAAATTCTAGCCTATTCCTCCACTTGGGAGGACATTCTGCTCCTTGAACTGGCAGATTGCTTGGGATCTTGCCTCAGGAGGATTCTTGCCTCTTGCCTTTATTACAGCCACCTCCACACAACCCAACCTTGGTTCTCTTCTTACCACCTGCAAAGGTTGAGCTGCCAAGGGATCCCTTCACAGAGGTTGACCCTGAATGTCTTCTCTTCAAGGAATTTTTCTAGATCATTGACACTCACAATGACTCTACATGCTTGAAAACTTATTTCTCATAGAGCATACTCCAGATACATTTTAAAATAAAAATCAATAACCACATTTTCTTCTGTGGCTAGATCACTTGTTGAACAAATAATTTTAAGGTTCTAAAAGTCGTTGAAGAAAAATCTCCACTATTTTACATGGGAATACAGAACAGCAATGGGAGCAGAACAGCTAAAATACAGCATACTTATTTCAGTCATATGGCAATAGTCGGGTGTCACCGAGCTTTTATTTTAAGTAGCAACATTTATCTTTAACCTGGAGATAGCAGCCTGCTTGTGTTAAATGCCAGCTGTTATGTAAATTGAAAAAGTAAAATGAGAGGAAGGTGGGACTGTATTGGCATGATTTGCACAGGAAGTCTTGTAGTGTTGCGTAACAAACACGCATTCCGAATTCCACAAGGATTCCTTTCTTATGGAAAGAAAAGATTTAAAAAGCCAGAGCACTTTGTCTTCCTTGAAGCATTCCAATCTTAATTAAGCTCACTTCAGTTAATTTAAGCCATTATTCAAATGTACTATCTTACAAAAAAGTTAAGAAATAGAAACATTTCATTTTCCTTCCTCATTTTTATCGAAATTATCTATGGTCTTTGGCTTATGCTGCTCAGGTAACTGAGCCCCATACCTTTCTATTGTGAAATAAGAACTGGTAGACTCATTAGGGTTGTCCTAAAGCTTAAAAAGTTATTCCCATCTTATTTGAAATACATTGGTGTTATCCACAGTAAGTGTGGCTTAATCTGACCTCCACTGATTTCAAAATCAGGTGAGCTGAAAGCTGCTTCCAGTCTGACTGGACTGTCCACTGGAGTAACTCCTGTTTTGAACAGTAGGCTGATGATTGCCATAATTTAACAATCTTTAAGAAAGGCTGGTGCCAGAGTGATGTAATCAGACTAAGACAGCAGCATAGGTTTATGGGTGTTGAAAATTTTGTGCAGGCACCAGTTTAGCACAGGAAAATACACACTTTGGCTACGTCTACACTGCAAGGCTTTTGCTCAAAAACAGCTGGTTTTGCGCAAAAACTCGTGGAGTGTCCACACCTCAAATGCGCTTTTGCGCAAGGAAATCAAGAGTAAAACAACAGAAAAGAGGGCTTTTTCCGCCACAGGTAAACCTCCTTTTACGAGGCATAACTCCTTTTTGAGAAACAGTTCTTGCACAAAAAGGCAAGTGTGGATGCTCCAGAGGGAAAAAGCACAGGTGCTCTGATGGCCATTCTGTGAAAGGCCATCAGAGCTTTCTTGCGCAAGAGCATCCATGCAGTGTGGACGCTCTTTTGAGCAAAAGCACATCGCTCTTCTGATGTGCTTTGAGGTGTGGATGTGCTCTTGCGCAATAAGATTTGCACAAAAATTCTTGTACAAAAGGCTTCTTGCACAAGAAGCATGTAGTGTAGACGTAGCCTTTAAGAGTACTCTGTAGCAAGGGAGAAGATATGTCAAAGAGAAGTGTGTGCAGTAATCATTGGTATGAAACACTTCATCCAAAGAGGTTGCTTCCTCCTACATGTCTTTGCATATTTTGCTGGATGCATATCACAGGTTGAATGGTTATGACCACAAAACCTTCATTTTGTATGCACTCACATTGCTGAAGTCTGACATTTTGACTGAAGATGAGCATAGATACTTGGTAAATATCTCAAACATTTCTACTTTTGGGGAGAGACTTTAGAGATATATTATTCATCTGATATTCTTGTCTACACTGGTGCATGCTGGACTGAAGAGATTTTTAGGAATTATACCTCTTATATCATGTAACATGTCAACTTGCAACAAGAAATAAATAGTTATACACAGGGCTTGATGAACAGCAGCAAAAACCGCTCACCAGCCCCATACTGCACATGCGCAAGAGCCGCATTGCACATGTGCGTGCCGCGGATGAACTGGGCACGTGGCTGAAATCTACTCGCCACGGGCGAGTAGATTGTATTGTTTGTCGAGCCCTGGTTATACATGTTTTTATTCTACAACACACCTAGACTTTGAGGTAACGTGGCATGAGAGACACAATATTTATCTCCACTCTTCAACCAGCTTCTGTTTTTTTATCCCTTTTTTTCTGATCTCCATGAAATCTGGAATTCATCCCTTCAATTTTTCACAGACTCTCTTCTCTATTATGTGTAATTTTGCAGCCTCTGACACTAAACACATGCAAATAGCAATGTGTTTGTTATAGTTCTTCAAGGAATAGCTCTGTAATTGGCCTTGCTGGGAATGGTTTTGGGAAACTTGAAGGAATGTATGTATTTATATTCCAGAATAGCTTTTGCTTGTATCTGATTTATCAAATTGTATAGAAATATTTTAAAAGCTGGGGGAAATCCTGATATTCAGGTTGCATGGGTACTAGATAGTTATATTTTAACCACTCCCAGTTCCCAAATAAGGACACTCAGTCACAGAAACAAAGTCTGTGCTTGCTTTTCTTGTCAGAAATTAGAAAGCCTGAAGACCATTTAAAGCAGGCCAGGAAAGGCTTCTACACCAATCTATAGCTTCACCTTTCTCTCCTTCTCTGATCCTTGCTTGTATTTCTATTCAGACTTCTCTCCCTCATTGCACTAGAAACATTAGTTACATCCATTAAGAAGATAAGCCTTCCATCGTTACTGTCATTCACAATACAACAGAGCTTAAAGAAAACTTTTTGCTTTTATATAGTATTAGAAAAAATCATTACGGTCGGGTACAATACTGCTCTGATAGAAAAACAAATGCTCAGCGGAAGTTAGTAGAGGTAGCAGTGAGTGTTCTGCCGCATGCTTGCTAGTGATTAATATTTGGCAAAGGCCAGTTTGAGAAAACGGGTTCTAAATACTGTAAAATACAGGTTCACTTCAGTTGAAACTTGAACTGTACCCTGTTTAGAATGAAACCTGTCTTAAATATTCACTCAATGAACCATGAGAAACTGCTTTTATATTGAATTTTGTCTTCTGATAAAGACAGAGAAGAATCACACTCAATATTTGAAGAGGTGTCTTCAAAACAATGTTGCCTAATCACAACAATTTCTGTACAAGGTTCATTTTGGAGGAAATGTAAGACTTTCTAATGATGCACGAGAATTACAGCATCCATTAGGATTTCCATAGTGTGCTCTGAATACACAGTGTTGACTTTAACAAGTGGTTGCTACCTGCTATACTTAGAGCCAAAACATGGCCTGGGTAGCCTGTCCACACAAGGAGAGGCAGCAACACGGGATGGGAATCAATCTCCTTGAAACTACTATGTCCCCACCCTGCATAAGTGACTGGGTCAGGAGGACATGGGCTTCATCCACCCAACATCCACTGCACTACCTATAGAGCTGCTGCAATATACTTCCTTCCTGGAGCAGTGGGGAGAGTGGGAGGGAAATTGTGAGAGTGCAATAATGAATGCCCTTATACTGGGTCAATTGTAATGTCATAGTCTGAGCCTTAATATATATGAAGTCTATCCTGTGATTCTGGCATCAGTCAGTACCAACCACTAGCGGGACAGAAGACCTACACAACTAGAACAAGTTGAAAGCCATGTTGGTTATATGATTTCCTTCACATGGTTCCTTAAAGCAAATTCAAGATTGTGCAAAGGAAATGTAAACTTTCCCCACTGGGGGTCAAACTTATTCTCACAAATATATGCTGACCTCCAGGTCTCAACCCAGCTCAATGTCTTTCTCCTGCAAGAGGGTTTCCAGCCCCCTTTCCCAGAGCTGGGCAGAATTCAAAGTCCAAAATGGCCACTATTTTTCCAGCCTGTTGCCAGAACATCTCTCAGTTCACTGCAGCTGCCTGTTGTCTTTTATAGAGAAATTCCTAATTCCGCTCAGGTGGGGCGCATCCAGAGTTAGGGTTGTTTTAGCCATAGACTCTCTAGCCAATGGGATAAGCCATCCTGTTACACTCCCCTAGTGCATATGTACAGCCTATATTCTTTGTTCCTAGATGTATACTTTCATATTGAACCATAGTAAAACACATTTTTGTTTGTATCGTTTGATAAAATTGGGTGAAAGCAGATTGCTCTGTATCAGTGACTGGTACTCTTCCTTATTTACTGCTTACCCAATTTTTCTGTATTCTACAAATTCTAAAAGTACTAATCTTATGGTCATTAATAAACATGCTACATAGAGAGCCAAAAACTAGTCCCTGCAGGACTGCACTAGAAACACATCTATTCACTGATGATTCCCCATTTACAATTTTGAGATCTATTCATTAGCCAGCTTTTAATTAATTTAATTTGTGACATGCTAATTTAAGGTATGCAGTGTAGATATAGCCATTTTGGTTCCAGGATGTTAGTGAGACAAAGTGGGGGAAGTTAATGTATTTTATGAGACCAACTTCTGTTAGTGAGTGAGACAAACTTGAGAGTCATATACAGAGCTCTTGTCTGTGGCTCAAAAGCTAGTCTATCTCACTAGCAGATGTTGGTCCAATACAAGACATCCAATACAAGACATTTCACCTATTTTGTCATGCTAATTTTGTATCTTTCTATCAAAATTTCAAAATCACATGTCATGCAATACCAACCCAAATACCTTGAAGTATGAGATAGCAACACCATTATCTTTATCAGCCAAACATATAACCTCATCGGGAAAAGGTATCAAGTTATTTTAACATAATCTACTTTCCATAATTTGTTTGACATCATATTACAATCCTTTAATTTTTGATTAATCAAGTCCCATACCATCAGCTCCATTATCTTGCCCAGGGTCAATTAAGACTGACTGATTCTGAATTACCTGGTTCATACTGTTAAACCTTTATAAATATTGGCTCAAAACTTACACCTTCATGATTTTAATCCTCAGGTAATCCCAACCTTCTGTTTTAGATCTCCAGTAGTAGAAAGATTTCCAGGATGATGGAAAGGTTTTCTAAAGCAAAAACCTACTTGCAAATCTTGCATTGTCATAGGTCCAAATTTGGCCTTTTCTCTGACCTTCCAATTTTACATATAATGCATATGTATTTTCATATAATATAACCATGATACTGTTAAAACATCAACTTTACTGAGAAACAGGAAAATCAGCACCGTTTATTCTTTCCCTTATTCAGTGGCCTTCTAGGGGCTTTCTGGGGGAAAGGGCAATTCTGGGGGAGACCCTGATCTTGGTTGGGACCTGGAGGGCTAATATACACTTAAGAGAATAAATATGGCCCCCCAGTGGGGAAACGTTTTAATTTCCTTGGACTGTCTTAAATTTGTTTAAGGAGCCCTGTGAAGGAAATCAACCAATATGGCCTGCAACTTCTTTCATTTCTGTAGCTCATCTATCTAACATGAAACATTGTGTAGCATAAATGTGTCACACAGCACAAGGGGAAAGGAGAATGAAGCTCAGTATAACCAACAGCACAATCAGTTCAATTAAATATCCAAACAAAGTGGAACCTCTCTCTCTCTCTCTCTTTAAGCAATGTATCAAATTAAGGACTATAGTTTTGGATAAATTCTAGTTTGACTATTTTGTCTTTTAAAATGTATTCTCTGGTGATTGGTAATTACAGCTCTGGTAGCTGCTATGTCAGCTGGAAATTCTTCTCCAGCTTGTTGAATTTGAAAGGTAGTTTACTCCAGCTGCATATTAACATATGATCTCCCATTAAATTATATCAAAAAGCATAAACACTGATCAAAAACAGCTGCCAACACTTACAAGGTCCTATCATTCTGGTTTCATTTTGTATTCAGTATAATAACAGTAATCAAAATGAATTTGTATGGTATTCATCATCTCTTTACATAGGTGCTGTATTGTAATTTAGTGTTAATTAATGGAGATGTTGTTGCAGAAGCTCTATAATGCACTGAAATTCTACAGATCGGGAGTAGCAGTGGGATGTTTGGTCTTATGAGCTGGATGCTTATTGCTGAAGCTGTTGTAATGTAAATGCCTAGGGGCCATAAAGAAATTAGGCCTATACATGAATAACAAATGACACAAATATCATGTCATTCAGTGCTCTGCTGAGGAATCTGAGTATCCTGGCTGGTTGGCTGAGTTGTACTTGTTACCCCAGGAATACAGACTGCTGGACTGGGCTGACGTGGCGTGACCAGCTGGAGGATAGGTAGAGTATATGAATGTCAGATAAGGCAGTCAGGTGGGTATGCCTGGACTACAACATTCACATTTGGATTTTAATATGTCTAAAGCTTGGAGGATCTGAATGCATGCAAAGAAAGAACAGGCCTGAACATGCTGCATACTGTGGCACTCTGTTGGCATGTATAAGTCATTAAATGGTACTGCTTACAAAAAGAGCTCTACAAAAACAAAACTGGGCTAATCTAGCTATTGTAATGGAATTAATTATTTCTCTTTGGCACTATGTGGGTACGTCTAGATTACACACCTCTGCTGACAGAGGCATGTAAAATAGGCTACCTGACATAGTCCATGAAGCAGGGATTTAAATATTCCTGGCTTCATTAAAATAAAAATGGCCGCCGTGTTGTGCCGGCTCAGCTGATGGTTGGCACAGCGCATGAGTCTAGATGTGGATCGGTCAACAGGGAACGCCTTTGTTGACCGCTCCTGTAAACCTCATTTCACGAGGCATAAGGGATTGGTCGACAAAGGCTTCCCTTGTTGACCGATTCGCGTCTTGACTCGCACACTGTGCCGACAATCAGCTGAGCCGGCACAGCACGGCGGCCATTTTTATTTTAATGAAGCCGGGGATATTTAAATCCCCACCTCATTGACTATGTCGGGTAGCCTATTTTACATGCCTCTGTCAGCAGAGGCATGTAATCTAGATGTACCCTGTGTATCTTCCTGACCCTGGCCAGCTACAGGGATCTGAGAAGATTGAATTTAGAAAAGGGAGCAAATACAAGTAGGATTGAGACACAGGGGTGGAGGAGGGGTGAGGGCAGTGAAGCACTGCAGCGAGCTTCTTAGGGCAGGGGTAATGTGCTGCTGTTCAGGGGAGGCACACATCTATGGGGTTAAACCCTGGGATCAGTTTGATGTACCCAATGGAAACTCACATTTTCCAAATTGCTGAGTTTGATAAATATTCATTACAAACTCAGGCTGCAATCTCTTTTCTTTTTTAGCTTTATTAAATTAATGACACTTTTATAATCATGCTATTCTAAAATCCAAATACTATGAACAGATCAGTATCTGATTTCCCTTCTTTTCCCCCTACAAAATCTGTATGTGAAAATGAATGTCAAATTCATCCACATATATCCCTAGCAGAGATCAGAAACAGGCATCAGAAGCCAGTACAATATTGGTTGTAAATGAGCCCTTCTCTGGTTTCTAGTCTCTTTGGGACCCAGTAACCTGCCTTCTGGAACATTGTTATTATCAGTCAGTATGTCCTTCTGTCTCTTTCACTCTGCATTGAATGAGACAGGTGTCCTGTGGAAATAATTGTACGTCAATGTATTTATGTATCTGGAAAACAGTATTTGGCAAGATGGATGGTTTCTTGTCCTTAGAATCAAATTAGCTGCTACTGGTGTGAAAATCTCTACATATGGTCAGCATTATGTGTACCATCATAAATAGTAAGACTGAATTGAGTGTAATTTTTAATTAATTCACTCACAGGGCTCTGCTTTCATTCACTGACCAGCTAAGCTGGGATGTCATGTTTTATGAGGTCTATTAAACCCTTGAGTTGAATTACAACCTTTTACTCGAGAGAGGGCTATACACTGTATATAACAGTTGTCATTATTTTTATAGGAAGCACTTTAATATGTCCAAAAATGTCAAACATGCATTTCAGATAATTCAAGAATGTAAAGTTCCATTTAAAAAAAATCCTAGAGTAGATCGTGTTGCAGGCTGGCAGACAAACAGATATGCCATAGAGGCTTTGTATGAGGCCCAATAAAATAAAAGAAACCTATCTGTGACCCAGTTATTGTTTGGTGCCAACTGGCAAAGCCATAGGTATGCATCCTTGCTACAGGGGTCTGCTGGGTGTGGAATCTACATACTGGTTTGTCAAAGAGTGTCATGGTAAAAGCTCAAATGAAAAAGCCTGTGTTGTACTGGTGTTCATATTGTGCTGGTGCTGACTATTGTCAATATGAGGATAAAATATGATGTGCATACACACACAGAAAATTATGCTCTTAAGGTTTGTGACCAGTTATAGTATAAACATGTTTCCTTCAGGCAAGAGACATTTGTCTGTCTACATGTAAATTGACTCTTGTATATCACACAAATAGGCATCCATTTACAGACTTAAAATGCTAATCAAGTGATTGCAGTCTCCAGGGGAGACACTAAACAGAAAAAAACAAGCAGCAGACATTATCCTATTTACAACTACAGACAATGGATTTTTAGAGTATAATTTGAGAGGCAGCGACGCACTGTGCATCTTTCCACTGAGAAGGCATGAGAGTCGTGTGCTTGTTTCATGAATGGAAGATCAGAGCCAAACCTGACTGTAGCATGCTGGCAGGATTTGGGGTGAAATTTTGCTCTAGAGGACATGCCAGTGTATTAGCTAAGTTTAGGATCTAATGGGTGTTTTATAACTTATAGGTGATCCTTCTTGTCCATACTCGGTACTATTAAAAACTGTATTCTTCATAAGGCTAGAATCTTGCTCTCTAGTGCCTGGGACAAACAGTATTCCCATAGTGCCACCAGAAGTCCATGTATCAGTACAGTCAGGGAGTGTGATGGAGAGTAGGTGCCACAGGAAATGCCACCCAAAAGACCTAGAACAGCAGTTCTTAAAGTGTGTTCCAGTCGGAGGTGTGCCACGGAGAGAACAGAATTCAAAATGGCCACCCTTAAAGGGACAAGCCTCCTTTTTTTGCTCAACCACTTGTCCGTGAGGGCTTTTTTTTTCCTTAACAAAAAAAATCCTTGGTGTTCCCCATAAAAAAAAATTATTGTTTGGTGTTCCTTGGTCTTAAAAAGTTTAAGAAACACTGACCTAGAATGACAGTATCTTGTGGCTCTCTAAGGGTACTTCTGCACAGCAGCGTTATTTTGGAATAACATCCATTATTCCAAAATAACTATGCAAGCGTCTACACAGCTAGCCCGTTATTTTGAAATAATTTTGAAATAATGGGTGGCTTATTTTGGCATTTAAACCTCATTCCATGAGGAATAACACCTCTTCTGAACACGCGATTTTTGGAATAGCAATAGTGTGGACACACCACTGCTGTTATTTTGAAATAGCTACTTCCCCAGGCCATTCAAAGTAATTACTCCCCAGTTCTGTGTGGGGCTCTAAATTGAGGTAGCATGTCCATATTAGGGGAGCCTGCCTCAGACTAATTTCCAGGCTTCTCTGTAGTATAGACACACTATTTCAAAATAAGCTATTTCGGAGTATTTCTTCCGGAATAGCTTATTCTGAAATAATCGTGCAGTGTAGACGTAGCCTAATTGGCCAAGCTCTCTATTTAACAGCTTGCACCAGGTCTAAAGTTTTTTTCTCGTGATTGTACGTGCTATGTTGGATATAGTTGACATATCCATTCAAGACAGGGTAGCATACCTGCTGGTTCTGTATATTCGTAGAAACTTGACCTGTCAGGGAAAGATCAAGAATATGTCAACACTATGAACAAACCTATAGTGGCAGAAAGTCAGAGCCTATAGGCTCAGGCTCATACTACAGAGCTAAAAATAGCAGTGCAGATGTTCCTACTCTGGCTATGAAATCCAGCAAGAGGGGAGGATCTCGGAGCTTGAGTTTGAACCCAAGTAAGAACATCTACACATCTATTTTCAGCACTGTAGTGTGAACCCCATGAGTCTGAGATTTACTTTAGCAGTCTTTGAGAATTGCTGGTGTTTTGGTTTTTCGGTTGTAGACAAAAGAGCTACAGCAAACAGGGATGTTGTGACATAGTGGGGGGTACCTTGCTGGTTGCTATGCTGGGCAGTGGGCTGTGGGTGACCTCCGCTGGCTGCTGTCTGTAGCATGGCCCAGCAGGGCAGGGGATGAGTCATTATGCAAAGGGGGCTCTAAACCTGTCCAACGAGTTATCCCCCAGGGAGTGGAACAATGGGAAGAAGGGGAGTGGAGCCCTGGCTGGGGGCAGGGCTGGAAGGAAGAGTTAGTTTCTGTCTGGAATCATGGAGGAAGCAGCCTGAGCAAAGGGGGGCTGGGATTTAGGGGCCCAGTCTCCCCCTTCCCAAGAGGAGCTGAGGCATCCTAGGCCTGGCCCTGTAACCAGATTACACCTATGCTGTGCTGTATCCTGGAGAAGCAATAAACTCCCTCTATTCTACTGGCTGGTGGAGTCTGTTCGTGCCACTACGGGCGTGCAGGAGTCGGGGGACCCCGATGTGTCGTCACAGATGTATTCTCAGCTTTTTCTGTCTTTCTGAACTGCACAGATGAGGCTTTTGGGAAGAGGTAATAATTCTCCATAAAATGTTAATCTTTAAAGTTTGGGTATGTGGCAATACAGTTAAACTACATGGTGATCTGACTAGGAGTTCATTACTAGTAACGAATTACTAGTAACGAATAACGAATAACTAGTTTAATATATGGAGTGAGATATACCTATTTAGGTTGCTACTTCCAGAGACCACAAATGACTTCCTTTTTTTGCTGAAACTCATTGTTTCTAATAAAAATATGTTTATTAGATTTATATGATGCCACAAAGGGGTGGTATTTGAAAAAATTAATGTTTCAAAAGAGCCTGCGGCTGTTTATATTAGTTGCTACCCAGCAGCTATTACGTTGTGATATAGCTAATGCATAAATTGCATGTGATAACAGTCACAACAACAGAGTAGATGATTTGGTGGTCCCTTCTGGCTTAAACTCCATATTATATGGTAGTCTAACGTATATAATGTTTCTTTATATATGATGCTTGGTGTTAGGGGCTGAGTTCAAAGGCAAGATATATCAAGATCTACCAGACAGAGTCATGTCATTCTAGTCAGCAAAATACTGCCTGCCATAATAGATAGGCTTCAACTTGCAAATAAACCATTTCTATGGGTATCCTGTAATTATGTGACAGCCCAGTCTACACTGCTTGCTCTTGTCTTTGTTCCCCTGCAATATTCCAAATTTCATGTTTCTATGGGTGTGTGTCTAGACTACAGAGTTTTTTCAAAAAAAGTGGCCTTTTTTTGAAAAAACTTCACCTGCATCTAGACTGCTGTCGCATCCTTTCAAAATTAAGTCGAGAGAACGCAGCTTTTTTTCGAAATCGGTAAACCTTCTTTTACCAGGTGGAACACCTTTTTTTGAAACACAAACAGGGCTTTTTCAAAAGAGAGTGTCCAGATTGCCTGGGAGCTCTCTTTAGAAAAAGCGGATTGAAAAAGTGGATCGCTTTTTCAAAAGTCTTGTGGCTGTCTAGACAATCTCTTTCGAAAGAGGCTTGTAGTCTAGATGTACCCTGGGAGTCATACTCATGAAAATGATGCACCTAGCATTCTTGAAGCAGTCATTCTTCTGCATATTCCAACTCTTACTGAGTATCCAACCTATTTTCCCCTTCTCCAGGTAATTAGTGTTGTGGACTTCTCATTTTTAATATACCATTTTTGTCCTTCTAAGAGTCTGTGTCTTGCTTATTATAGTATCTACAGATTGGCAGCTGAAATAAAGAGTCACACATAAGTATTCCTCCTTTAAATTTAACACAATTGTTTTAACATCTTTAATGTTTCAATGACATGTATTAATAAGCATACATTATTGAGTTGGCTCAGGAGTGCAGCTACAGATGGAAACTGACTTCAGATCCCCAGGGAGCTTCTTGTCTTCTGTAAGGGCTACGTCTACACTGCCTGCTTTGCCGGAAGTGCCTATGCAAATGAAGTGCAGATTAGCATATCTTGGATCTTGAGCAAAATGGGGTTTTTGCGCAAAAAACCGCCCATCCACACGGTTTGTTTTTGCGCAAAAACTCCTTCCGCAAAACCAGCTTGAATAAATTATGCAAATGAAGCACGGTGACATGCTAATCATTAGCATTGTTGTTCCAGAGAATCCCACTTAGTTGGCCTCTCATTTCCTTCCTGAATTCAGAACCTATATATTCTTGGTTTATAATTAGACTTGGCAGATTTGGGGGTTAATTTTTTATCATTATGACAGAAAATGTCAGTATTTACTTTTAATATATTGAAATTGTCACAGCTGTGCAAAATAATGGGCTTTAAGCATTTTTTTCTGATTTCATTGATTTAAATTTTACAATTGTGGGAAATTATGGGGTGGGCATGAGACAGTGATTTTTAAACAGCAGACCTTCAGATTAAAAAAGTTAAAATTTATAACTATTAAAATGCAAATTGTCAACATCATTTGTCAAAATATACACAGTAAAGATCCTTAAATCAAATTCTAATATGTCCTTAAATTTTCCTCACTTTGTCTATCTGTAAATTTCTATTATTATTGCCAGAAATCTCTTTGTATTTGTATGTTTATATTTTCACATATACTGAAATAAACTTTTATTGATTTACCAATCAAAAGCCAATCCTTCCAAGCCTATGTATAATGCAACACCTCTGACCTTGTCCTCCTCACCTATCCTTGCTGAACAAGCTATTCCCCTCTGTACCAGAATCCCAATAATAGGATTTATCACATTAAATCTCTTCTGATGCAATTAAATTATAATTTAGCATATGCAGGAATACTTCCAGGATTTTTTGTTTATTCCCTATACTCCTTATATTTGTGTACAGACATTGAAGATTTTGTTGTCCCTCTTGTTGCTTGTGATCTGATAGTAATTTGCTATCATTCTCCCAACATTTAGCCTTATTTTAAGGTCATAAAAACAACCTTCTTTATTAAGGCAAAGTTATTATGAAAATATAGGCAATCACCTGTGGTCTCCTGTCACCTGCCATCCATGAACTTTTCACTAGGATGGCAAGTAGGTGATAGAAGATGCTTTTCATCTTCATAGTCAAATCCCGTGAAGAGTGGAATCCTTCTTCCAAGAATAGCATCCCATGGTTAAGGAAACTGGAGCCAAAGCCTCCTTTCAGCACCATGTGAACAGCCATGCATTCATTTCCCTGATCTGTCCTCCTCTGCGTGGGATTCATCTGACTGGATGAAAATGCAACTTGCACCCCTGACTCCTTCACTCTGAACCCTGTAGTCACTGTTGATCTGTTCATGGTCATAATTAGCAGTACCCTGAGTGCCCACATGGATGAGCAGCATTGAGTAGTGGTGAGACTCTGCATAAGTAGTGGTTAGACTCTGCATTCCTTCCAAAGTGTCTTGCACCCATGAAACTGAGGTTATAGAAAGTCACTTCCATTAATGCAATGAATCCCACAGCATTTAAAGATTCCCACATGAATAATTTTCTGTGTCACTCACTTGTGCCTGGTCTACATTAGACCAGGCAGGTCGGCTTAAGATATATCATGCAGCTATGCAAAATGTGTAGCTGGATTCTGCTTACATTAAGCCGAGCCACCGCAGCGTCAACATTGCGGGAAGCACACAGAATGAGGAGTACAGGATGCCAACGGGGGCTGCCCTTAGTGTTTGATTTGGGGGTCCATGCTAGACCCGCTAAATCAAATGCTAGAAAATCAGCCTCCAGAGAGTTGATCTTCTCCATAGTGTAGACATGCCCTTGGGTTGTTGTCACACACTTAATCCCACATTTGGTCCTTGACATGCTGAGGGGTATTCTAAGAACTAAATTGCATGACTTTTACTTGCATTAATGAGCAGGTACTCAGATTTTTTATGGCTTCTGTGGTACAACCTATTTGAGTCACAGCCCACAGCATGAAGGTCATACAGTCAAGCTCTATTGGTCAAATTCTGCTTTCATCTACACTGTTGAAAATCTGCAGTAACTTCAGTATAGTCACTTCAGATTTACATCAGTGTAGATAGGAATAAAATTTGGCTTTAAACTGCCATGACAAATTATAGCGAAACAGATGTTTTAGTTTATATTTTGAAAGTTTCCTTAAGCCTCAGGGACACTTCTGATTATGGAAAGGTTACATTAGTGATATGTTTTGCTGTAGCTTCCAAACAGTAAAGCAGAATATAAGGTTCAATAGAATAAGCCCATTTTTGATAGTGCTTATCTATGTGTTTAGCTGAATTGAAAGCAGCCAATATTGATTATAGGTTAAAGGCAATTAAAATAATGGGCCTGAAGCTGGCAACCAGTGCCAAAAGTACTCTTGGCACTCATAGCATTGTCACATAAGCAATGACTCAAATTTAATGAGCAAGCATATTTTCCAGGAATAAGCATTTAATATTCATTTGGCTCTATTTTGCAGAACACATGCTTTATTAAATGTGTGTGTTAACACAGTAAAAGTGAGCAGACTATTTTTTAAAGGAAAAGAATGAATAACCACAGCTTCTAATTACAGTTGGGAGTGATTCATAGTGCAAAGGAACAATGTGGCCAGTAAATTACAGTGTAACAAAAAAAGTGGTGGTTTAGATTATCTATATCTGAGTTATATAGACACTGATTTCCTCAGAAGTCTTAGCTGCATTAAGCCAAAGCTGTGTTCTATTTTATATGCTTCAGCTATTCCTGGCAAACATGAGCCTTTTCTTTTAGCTGAGCTGGTTCCAAGCGTTGCCAACTGTATAGTCCGTTGTGGCTCTGTACAAGTGCTCTCTCTGTCTCTTTCTCTCTCTCTCTCTCTCTCTCTCTCTCTCTCTCTGGAACAGATAAATCTCAGTCACAATATGCCTCTTTCTCTCAGCTCTAGCGGGGTGCATCCTGTGCCAGTGCTGCGTATGCTAACACAGAAACCCCATGGCGTGCAATGCAGCTGCACTAGCTAGTATGTTAGCACACACAGCTGAGGTTCCATCTCTTTCCTACCTTCCCTTCCCCGCAAGTCTTCTCATGCACATGCATGGGACAGGGAGATATAAGGACTCCACAAAGGCTGATTTCCTTAGGATGGGAAGCCAGCCCATAGAGGAAAAGAAGGGCCTCATTCCATACTGTACAGATACATGGAATGGGTTACAATCTGGTCTTTATGATACACTTGTGCTTTTATGGCATAGGCCTACATTGGAGGTGGTATACAGTTATAGTACCCAAAACAAGCTCAGAGACAGCCAGACTCAATGAACTGGATGGAGTCTGCTCTTTTTTTCCCCACCAGTTTTCAATCAATAACTTTACCTGTGTTCAATGAATTATGTGTAAAAATAGGTAGATATAAAAGCAGAATCAGACAGTGACTGCGCAAGATTCCAGTGTCACATTGTCTGGAGTGGCCCATGACCAAGCATCTACTTCAGGTCAGACTGTCAAAAACCCAGCAGATCCCTCAAACTGGTGGTATGTTCTATAATTAGTATGTACTGAGCCAGTAACAAATATGAACTCCTGGATCACTAAAACGTTTTACCATGGAGTCATGGAAAATCCCCTTTGACTCTCCAGTCTATCTTGCCACCCAGCCAAACAAGACTTAGTGATATGTGGCCATTTACAACAAAAAACCATGCCACATTCAGATTGCTTCCAGTGCCAAGAGACCAGCCACTTACCCCAGATCAACTGGTACCCTAGATCTTACCCCAAGGACAATGCCTTTAGCCAATCTTGTAATAAACTATCAGAAGGTTTTTTATTTTGGGAAAATATTGAGATCTATTTACAAATTAAAGCCGACATACACCCAAATGAACTACAATTTAGATCTGAAGGGCATGGCTACACAAAGACAAATCCATGACTGGCCTTTGTCAACTGAGGGGGTTGCAGAGCCGTGGAGACTTTTGCGTTCTGGCTAGAGTCTGAGGTCTGGGACCCTCCTGCCATGCAGGCCCTCAGAGCCTGGGCATCAATCTGAGCCTAGATGCCTACATAGCAATGAAACAACCCACAGCCTGGGGCCTGTGAGCCCATGCCTGCTGGAACACGGACTTGTCTTTGCTGTACTGACATACCCTAAGAGTGACAGGTGTAATGATCTGTCAGTTCAAAGTGTCTTTCCGGGTGGAACAAGAAGTAAACCTCTCACAAGGTTTCTCTGGTTTTGTGATAGTTCAAACAGCAAAGAGAAGAACAATCTTCAACTATTTTTATTTCCCTCTTCCAGCATTCAGAGCAATGGGGTGAGGCCTTCTGCATGTACTTTTCCATGGGTGGAATTAAAGCTTTTCTTGTATAAGACTCCACTAAATTATGATCGTCCTCTTGGATGGCTGGGAGATGGAGGAGATCATGAGTCACCAGGGCCTGATGAAATGCATCCTAGAATACTCAAGGAGCTGATAGAGGAGGTATCTGAGCCTCTAGCTATCATCTTTGGAAAATCATGGGAGACAGGAGAGATCCCAGAAGACTGGAAAAGGGCAACTATAGTGCCCATTTATAAAAAGGGAAATAAGAACAACCCAGGAAACTACAGACCAGTTAGTTTAACTTCTGTGCTAGGGAAGATAATGGAGCAAGTAATTAAGGAAATCATCTGCAAACACTTGGAAGGTGGCAAGGTGATAGGGAACAGCCAGCATGGATTTGTAAAGAACAAATCATGTCAAACCAATCTGATAGCTTTCTTTGATAGGATAACGAGTCTTGTGGATAAGGGAGAAGCGGTGGATGTGGTATACCTAGACTTTAGTAAGGCGTTTGATACAGTCTCGCATGATATTCTTATCAATAAACTAGGCAAATACAATTTAGATGGGGCTACTATAAGGTGGGTGCATAACTGGATGGATAACCGTACTCAGAGAGTAGTTATTAATGGTTCACAATCCTGCTGGAAAGGTATAACAAGTGGGGTTCCACAGGGGTCTGTTTTGGGACCGGCTCTGTTCAATATCTTCATCAACAATTTAGATATTGGCATAGAAAATACGCTTATTAAGTTTGCAGATGATACCAAGCTGGGAGGGGTTGCGACTGCTCTGGAGGATAGGGTCATAATTCAAAATGATCTGGACAAATTGCAGAAATGGTCTGAGGTAAACAGGATGAAGTTTAATAAAGACAAATGCAAAGTGCTCCATTTAGGAAGGAACAATCAGTTTCACACATACAAAATGGGAAGCGACTGTTTAGGAAGGAGTACGGCAGAAAGGGATCTAGGGGTTATAGTGGACCACAAGCTGAATATGAGTCAGCAGTGTGATGCTGTTGCAAAAAAAGCAAACCTGATTCTGGGATGCATTAACAGGTGTGTTGTGAGCAAGACACGAGAAGTCATTCTTCCGCTCTACTCTGTGCTGGTTAGGCCTCAGCTGGAGTATCGTGTCCAGTTCTGGGCACCGCATTTCAAGAAAGATGTGGAGAAATTGGAGAGGGTCCAGAGAAGAGCAACAAGAATGATTAAAGGTCTAGAGAACATGACCTATGAAGGAAAGCTGAAAGAATTAGGTTTGTTTAGTTTAGAAAAGAGAAGATTGAGGAGGGACATGATAGCAGTTTTCAGGTATCTAAAAGGGTGTCACAAGGAGGAGGGAGAAAAAATGTTCTTCCTGGCCTCTGAGGATAGAACAAGAAGCAATGGGCTTAAACTGCAGCAAGGGAAGTTTAGGTTGGACATTAGGAAAAAGTTCCTAACTCTCAGGGTAGTCAAACACTGGAATAAATTGCCCAGGGAGGTTGTGGAATCCCCATCTCTGGAGATATTTGAGAGTAGATTAGATAAATGTCTATCAGGGATGGTCTAGACAGTATTTGGTCCTGCCATGAGGGCAGGGGACTGGACTCAATGACCTCTCGAGGCCCTTCCAGTCCTGGTATTCTATGATTCTATGAGCCTGTGTTCACAAATTCAGAACAAACATTTTCCAAGTTTTAAAGCAAACCTTACATATTTCCATATAGCATTAAATACAGACATTACAAGGGAGATTAATGCATGCCGCAACTTAAACATGTCATGGTCTACACTCTAAACACATTCTTATAAAACTACCGTAAAATCGCAAGTATAATACGCACCTATGTATAATGCACACCTACCTTTTCAATGTCAGAATCCTGGAAAAAAGTGAACTCCTATATATAATGCACACCCCCATTATACTCGTGATTTTATGGTATGTATAGGAAGGAAGGGGCCGCTCTCACCTGCAGGCTCGCCCAGGAAACGCGCGTGCAGCACTGGGGAGCCGGCGGCAGAGTTTGAAACCTGCTCCCCGTCCCCCTATCCAGCTGCCCGCGCGCCGCGCTGAGCTCGCGCCTGCCGTGGGGCCCCTTGCCCCTCCCCCTGCCCAGCTGTCTGCACTGAGATTGGGCAGGCAGTGAGCCAGGGCGCTCCTTGCCTTATCCGGGAGCCTGGCTGAGCTTGTGTCTGCCGTGGGGGCCCCCTGCCCAGCTGAGCTCGTGCCTGCCACGGGGGCCCCCTGCCCAGCTGAGCTTGCGGCTGCCCCAGGGGCCCCCTGCCCAGCTGCCTGCGTGCCGCGCCGAGACCGGGCAGGCAGCGAGCCAGGGCGCTGCAGTCTGGCGGCGCCGCCGGCTCCTCACCTTGTCCAGGAGCCTGGCGGGGCGCCACACTGCAGCTGGAAAGTTTCTGTGCAGAGGGGAGGGTGAGTTAAAAATTTTAACAGAAAATTTCCTATGTATAATGCGCACCCCGGCTTTGACCTTAAAAAACCGGGGAAAAAAGTGTGCATTATACTCGAGATTTTACGGTAGTCTACATCTAAACATTCTTATAAGGCTAATACATATTTTCAGGAAAACTAATGTACAGGTGAACTGGTCTGGATTTGTCAGTTCTTAAATAATGCCTACAGTCTTGGCAACAGCTGGCATCTAGCCTGCCAGCATCACATTCACTTGACCAGGAAAAGGAAAGTTAAGATTGGAAATGGGAAGATGCTCTGGTTTTGTTGAGAGGATGGAAGAAGGATTAGACCTAAAAGAGGAGAGTGATCAATATGTCACTTAAAGAAAGCATCTAATATGGGAGGCCTAGTCAAATTCAGGGTTTGTCCAGATGGAAACTTAGTGCAAAGCAAGCCACAGTATGAATGTACAGTGCTCTAGCCTGCCATGTATTAATCACTGATTAGATCCTGCATTGTAGCAGGATCCACAAAGCCAGTTTAATAAACAGCAGGATCAAGAGTATAGATCCTCAGTGCAGATTGCTATGTGCTAACTGACCATATAGATAAGCCTATAGTCTTTTGAATTTACACTTAATTCACTGACAGATGGTGGGCATGCTAATTAGAGAGGCTTTGGACTTTTTCCTTTCAGTGTGAGAAATTCACAAACAGTATCAGTTTAAGCAATTATTTAAAGAGCTGTGTAATAGAGAGGAATTGAGTAATGTTCCTAAGAATTTCTATGTCTCCCACTTATAGATAAGTACTCTCTATAAATACTCCTGTTTCATAATGATTTAAATGAAGAAAGCCATCACTTTAGGATTAAAATTTACACTAAAAATCTATATTGCTCTGGGAAATTATTTTACAGGCAAACAGTTGAATCCAATAGCGCTGTTTTCTAAGCACACTCTATTGTGATATTCAGAAAGAACAACAAGATATCTCGTTAACAGGTATGGAACAACTTCTTGAATAGTTATATTTCCAAGGGTCTAGAGTTGGAGTGAGCAAAATATTCACACGACTTGAGTTTCAGCAATTAGGGTGGAAATTTCACAAGAATAGGCTCTCTGATGACATTTCAGGCTCTCATCCTCATCCCAGCTAGCAGCTCAAGGCATACATGGATGAGTACATAAGGCAGTTTGGTTCTAAAGATGCTTCAAAACCTGTTGGAGAGTGAGATGGCCAGGCAATCTAAACTGGTTTGTCTAGTCTACATTCTCATAGGCAACATCTGCACTGCACACTCAGTGCTGGTGGCATGAAGGCGATGTGTAACTTGATGCTGCATCCACACAGTGGTGTATAGCTATGTACATCATGAAAGACTCTAGCAGGGCGAGGCAGTGGGGGATGGCTTCAGGAGTGGGGAGCCAGCAGAGGCTTTCCCCACTGCTTTCCTGATGCAGGAGCCTTTCCTCATGGCTTCAAGTTCTCCTTGCAGCAGGGAGCTTCTGGAGTCTTTCCTCATTGACTTCCCCCTCCAAATCTTCCCCACTGATGAAGCCTTTCCCTGTGGTGGAGAAAAGATTACAGCAGTGGAGAGGCAGCAGAACACTGTATGCTGCTTTTAGCAATATAGTTAGAGGATGCATAGCTTGGGCTGCAGAGAGAACGGTGCAGGGCAAATACTCAATTACACACCCACTGGCTTCAGGCATGTCTTTAAAATGCTGAAGAGTGCAAAGCAAAGCACACTGGGAAAAAATCAGCCCACCCATATATACAAAAGGAAGGGGTCTAAAATAATAAAATATCATACTGCTGCTATACTGCATGCAATTCTGGCCATTCCATCTCAAACACAATATATTAGAAATGGAAAAAGGGCAACAAAATTGGCGATATGGAACAGCTTCCATACAACGAGAGAGCAAAAGAAAAGGGACTAGTCAGCTCAGAAGAGAGACTAATAAGGGGGATATGATAAAGACCCGGTGAACGGTGTGGAAAAAGTGAATACTGAATAGTTATGTAAAAGGGTAACGACCACAAGAACTAGGGGTGACCTGACAAAATTAACATGCAGCAGGTTTAAAACAAATATAAGGAAATATTTATTCATGAAACACAGTTTAGACATATTTATATAAGCTGGAGTGAGGAACCTTTTTTGGGTCAGGGACACTGACCCACAGAAAAATCAGTCGGGCATGGAGCAGCAGGGGCTGGAGTACCAGCGTGGGCTCCCCAGTGCTGAGGGAGGAGAAGCCCGGATCCCCAGGAGCCGGTTCCAGGCAAGCTGGGGATCATATCTGGCCCCTGGGCCTTAGGTTCCCCATCCCCATATAAGTACTTCCATGTCTTCTTCCATACAGCCTTCTATGCATGGTAAAACCTCCCTTATTTCATCTGTAGGATCCCTTCAGTCCATGTATTAGCTCTTCTTAAAGACCTACATCTGCCTTTCTGTCTGTGGTGAACCAGCTGACAAACAAAATCCCTATTTGTTACTTCCTTCCCCTAACTTTTAGCTGTCTATCTCCCCTTAGACTTTGAGCTCCTCAGAATATGAATCATCCTTTTTGAATGTCTGGAAGATGCCTAGCACAATGAGGGCCTACCCTAAAATATATTAAATGAGAATATTTTTGCTTACTCTTAGGAGCAGGGGTCTCTAGAGAGGACCATTTTGGGGGTGGAGGGCAGTCTGGGGTCTGAGCCAAGAGAAGAAATGCCACACAACTCTGTTTTTGGCCCCAGGCTGCCCCTATGCCTAGGGCTGTGGCTGCGTGCCAGGGCTATGCTCTTGGCCCCAGCTGTGGCCTCAGCCTTGGACTCTCACCACTGTCCAAATCTGCCCCCACAGAGCTGCTGCTCCTCTCCCAGTCCTGGCTGGGGAGGAGGGGCACATGTAGAATAATAAAGGGGCAACATTATCCTGACCATTTGGGGCCACACTGCTCAAGAGCATTAATGTTAACATTGAAAGTATATTTCTGAACTGACTTCTATGATCTGAATTCATTGACATCTTCACTCCATTATAGATGCCCATGTATATTTACACAAACTATCCCCAATAAATCATTTTGAGGGTTTCTAAAGCAAAAAATTGGGCCATAAAATATTATTTCCCATTAGAACTTCATTTATTTGAAAAGCACTTTCAAAGGAGACAACAAAATGAAATGAGTTCCTGCCCACAAAAGCCTACAGACTAAAAGAGACAGAAAGATGGAGACAATTTATTCTGAACTCCTCATTTTTTAAAGTCATAAATGTTGACAAGAAGATTGTCTGGAGTAACATCTTGGCAAGTGTTTAAGCAATTCCAATTAAGGCTTTATTTCTGAGTGTAGAAATCCATTTGATATATGAGTTAGATAGAGTAATACTATACATTCTCTAACTAAAACTGACTTGAGACATTACCTATTATTAAAAGTGAAATGACTGATTTCCATTTAACATAAGTATGAGGAAAGACCCTTCATATGAAACAAACATTTCCATTCAAAATACTACTGGTTCCCACACAGCCCTGGCAAATTTGAATTACAGCTCTAAATAGGTACTAATGGAGTTACACAAAGGACACATTTAGACCATTGATCTCAGTGAAGTTACTTTGGGATTGAATTTGGCTCAATACATTTTGCAGGTATGTTTTAGTTTTGACCAAAGAAACTAATCAGTTTCCTAGTGCCAGCATGAAAACAAAAGGCATTTTGTAATGAATCTTCACATAAGTATTTCCAGCCTTATTAATAAAATATTTTGAGCAATTTTCTTCTGTGCTATTTAAACAATACTTTCATGTGACTCTGAAGCACAAATCATTGAATTATAAGAGATCTCATGAGCATTCCAGTTGACAGACAAAAGTGCAGGAAGGAAAGTAAGCATACCAAATGAGATGACTTGACTTAGAATTCAATTACAAATACTTTCACTGACCTTGTCACCACAATTTCATATCAGATGAGATTGATTTTAAAATCAGATACATTTGACTCCACTCAAATGATGGAGTGGAGTCAAAGATTTGGATTCCGATATTTGCATGAGGCACCTTAACTGTTAACAGTTTTACCAGGTATGATTGATTCCACTAGGCCAGAGCTGTGTCTGACTATGTTTTAAGACTCACTCACAAGGGTACATACGTACATACGCAACTTCTAGCATTTCTATCAATTAACTTTCTGAACTTCAGGGCCAGATCCCAGGGCTTCTGTTCTTACTATGGTTTCTTTCTCAAAGTCCAGAAGAAAAAAAACACTTCAGACCTTCACGCTGTGGCCCCTTCTTATTTTTGACTTCCTGGCTTCATAGAAGCTTAGGTTGCCCCATACCTAACTAGATTTCATAATCAATTAAAAACTTAACAGTCCTGGTTCTCATCCGGGTGAAGCCTGGGTTAACTGAGCCTTGCGCTCTTCTCAAGTCTGGTATGGAGTAGGCACCCCATCACAGGCTAGTAAAAAAAGGAACCACCCCATACTGCATGCATCACATTGGTCTCAGTCATGAACAGAGGAGTCAGAGAGAATCAGCAGGAACAGATGACACATTTTATGCAGTTTCTGGAGATTACTCTATAATATATGGCCATCTTGCTGGATGAACAACCTCCTTCATTCTCTGCAAGCTGCATGCAGAGAAACTAAGCTCAGTGTCAGTGATTTGGTGTGGATATGGGTCCATATGTCTGTTCTGAAGGGATGTATTTCACACATCCTTCCCGAGTCAATAATTTGTCAACAAATCAAGTGCTACTTTTGTACCAAAAAGGACAGCATGGTTTCTCTGGAGGGTACTGTGATCTACTGGTCTGCATACCAATCTGCCTGGAACATGGAGGGAGGAGCCCAGGTTGCAGCAGGGAGGCATTTGGAAGAGGCACCAAGAACCACTGTATCCCTAAAAATAATTCTCTTATAAAGATTCCAGTTTAGTAGCTCTTTTATGGTACTAGCCAGCAAATGGGACATGAACATGGCAGCAGTCAGTTTAGTGAGACCCACAGAAAGAAAAAAAGAGTATGATTAACAGGAAAAGAATTCAGTACCTAAAAAATGAGTCAGGAGGCATGGAGGGACTCAGACCATGGGAAATGCTGAATTTCCAGACAAAAATCCTTATGCAAGCATGGAAACAGTGAATGAAGAATTGAGACTATATACTGCTGGCAATGGGGGATAAAGATGAGAAAAAAAATTAAAGAATTAAAGCTTTTTCACACAGTGCTGGGAAAGAAGAAGGAGTGAGTGAGACATTGTTGCCAGGAATAATGCTTGCAACACTGGAAAAGCTGATAATGATGTGTGATCAGTACTCTGACCCCAGACAGAATGAGGGCAATACTATATTTTTGCCTGAAATGAAGAAACAGAATAGGAAATAGAGACTTATGTTACTCAACCAAGAACTCTGAGACAGAGCTGGGTACAATATTTTAGACATAGTTTAAATGAAAAATTAATTTATTTGCAAATTCATGTCAAGTTCACTTTACACTTTAGACTGGACTGAAAAAAATGAAATGTTTATAATGCCATTTAAACTTCCTAGCATTTTGATAAAAGTAAGTCTCTCTCATAAGTCTTAGCCAGGAGTTGAAGTATTCACCTGGGATGCGGGCGACCCTATTTTGCCTTACCGTATCTGATGTGGACAAGTGGTGGGAACTGGGTTCATCTAGAAGGCCTTACCTATATCTCGTTGGCTACAGATAGGGCATTTTGTTTTCAGCTTTTACTGATTTTTACTAATGCCCAGGTTTTACAAAAGCTATTTGCTTTCTTCAAGGTCCCTATCATATAATATGCTACATTGGATTCAAGGCTTTGACTTGACTACAAATAAAGGACAAAATCCTGTACTCCTTGCTCACTGCAGTAATCCTATTCATTTAAATTGAACAAGTCACAACATTAGGATTTGGGTTCCACAGTGCAAACAGGTTAGCAGATTGGTTATATTTTTACTTGTAATGGCTACATCAAGGGTCAGATATTGCATTCAGCAAAGTCAATGGGAATTTTGCAATTGAGTTTGATCAGGTATTGTCTCTGGCAGGCCATTGTGATTCTAGTCAAAACTGTATGTTGTGGGGTTACACTGGCTTGTCCCCAATTTTGGCTAGACATTTTCACCCCATAGAAGACAAATCATCCCTTGGGCCCCTGTAATCTCAGGCACATTATGAAATACATCACAGAAATGTCCTGTAATAGTGGGAGCAGGGAGATTTTCCTGGAATAATTTCTCTATAATTCCCCAAGGCCTTTAGGAGTCAGCAGAGGCCTTGAAAGTATCTTAGCATTCCTGCTGCCAGCAGACACTGTTACATTAGATAAAATATGTTTAGTTACAGTTTTGTACTAAGATTCTTATTCAATTTGACAGAGCCTGAGAGAGGCTTCTGTAAGAAACCTCTCTCATATTAGAGTTTGCAGCAAGAGAATGTACTGAAATTCAGTGAGTCCAGGATATGCTCACAGGATTTACTGCCATCACTGACACTATGTGAAGGGGATTAGGAGTAACATTCCTGCTAGAATTAGGCTTTCTGAAATGCCATTTGATCATAAAACAAATATACTCCTATGCAAAACAATGCTTCAGAACATTGAGTTTTGTTTTCCTCTAACTTTTATCCTGTGTACTGATTAAAGAATATTACTCTGTCCTCCAGCCCCACATGCCTAAGTAACATGATTAATATACTGTATATTAGAGATACATATGGTTACATTCATTGAAAGACAGAGAGGGCTATTTATTTTACATGATAGGTTTACTCCAGGTTTGCTGACGAATGGAGAAAGAGTCCAAGTTCTTATTTTTAATATTTTTAAGGTCCTTATCCTTATATTTGAAGTCAGTGGGCATTTGGATATCAATTTCAATATAGGATTTCTCTTAGCTGCTTGGAGAGAGGACCTTATTCTGATACCCTCTACACTACATTTCCGCTACTAAAACTCCACTAACTTCAGAAGAGGGTGTGTCTAACTTTGAGCTGGTGTCTTGATTCCCTGCTCAAGGAGACGTATTTGCACTAAAATAGAGTGCAGCTTCCATGACATGAACAGTGGGAGGGGTTAGGTGTCCCAAGCACGTACCCCCTCTGAGATGCAGGGCAAGTATTTAGGATGCAGCTACGCTGTAGTTTTAGTGTCTTCACTTGATCAAAGCTCGTGCAAATATGTCTCCTTGAGCCAGGCAGAGCCCCGCCCCAGCTCAAAGTGTAGAAAGATCCATCTGGCCTCCTCATGTACATAAGTTGCCTGCAAACCACAATTAAATCGGAACCATCTTAAATCAGGGTGACGGTGACTAGGGAGGGGCAATACCAAGTCCACAAAAAGAGGTGCTGGTTCAATTTAAAGATCACATGTGCAAGCTCAAACATCAACAGTAATTTTACGGAGGCAATGGTCACAACTACATAGTTAAGGTTGAGTGTCTTTTCACACTTAAACAGGGATTCAATTTTTGTATTATAGGGGAAAAACAGTATAACCTCCCTAAATCTAACTGCTCTCGAGTGATGTCAAGAAGGGAAAATAAATCAATGTAATCTGTATCAGCAACACTAAATTTGTGTAATATAATTATGTAGTTATAGTGTGGAGTGACTACTGGGCAGAATTAAGGTTTTCAGAGTTCCTGTTATCTGACCATTAGCACATTTACGTGTCTTTTAATGATAACCTAAACATTGAATTTCCCAGGATTATAACTCTTAGTTTGGAGATAATTACATTATCTCTCTATAAGATTTTTTTTCACTTATTGATATGTCTTCTTAGTATTACATCTATCTTAATGTAGTTTGTTAAAGAGTATTTTATAGAGGAAAAGACATCCTTATATATGTTGAGTACCTCAGTAAACAAATGGTTCATTCAGGTTGCTCAGTCTGCTTCTAACAATGCAGGAAAGCAGAGTTCTCCAAATTCCTGATCAAAAGCCTTGATACAAAAACATTAAATAAGTCCGAGATGGATTTGAAGACACCTTATACAGCCTGTACTATATATGCACATGAAATTATTTTGTATGAATGCGATGGCAGGAAATGAAATCTAAAGTCTGTTTCCAGCCAATATATTTCACAATAGCCTAGGTTTTCTAGGTCTGATGTTTTGAGTGAGGTCTGTGTAACCCGGAAAGGAAAAGGCTTCAATTTTTAAAATGTTCAAAACTTTCCTGTCCATACTATACTTGCTACAATTTCATTCATAATTCATAGCCCCAGATGCCTCCTTTGACCTCCATCTTGGTTTGAAGATCTATGGAAAAACCAATACCATGTGACCAATCACATTTGTAGGGAGCTCCTGGGTCTTGTTTAAATGACAGCTGCCTCCCCCGACTGCCTGGAATCTCTGCCCTGCTGTGTGCTTCAACCCATTTCCTGACACCTATTGAGACCTTAAACTGGAGGGCCGTAGTAGGCTGCTTTATGTCCGTTTTCTGCAGTGCCTATATTGAGGGACTCCTACCCTGACCAGATATGGAGCTTTCTTATGCAGCATTAAAGAGGAGTGGGGGGATTTCATCCCCCAAATATAGTTTGGTAAAGAAATTAAAGATTTCTACAGCTCTTTAATCCAACTGATGTTGTGTTGAAGAATAAATGGTCCGAGGTCCTTTCATAACTATATGATCACTTGGCTGAAGTTTGTTAAAGTATTGAAGAATATGAACAGATGTTAAATAAAGACCCATCTTCAACTTAGACGTTTTAAAGAAGGAACCTAGTAAGTAGATAGCTCTGCTCTGAACAGAGGAACTGCACCGAAGGTCAAACAGATAGTTAAATATTGCTGCAAACGTAAGAAAATACCACAAATCTCACTGCTACAGGTTACTTTATGCACCTCTCTTTCTATTTTCAGTAGGTTTATTTTCATATTATGTCATTTCAGCAATTCAATTTTGCTGTAAAACACTGTCCAGCAGCCACAGTTATAATTAGTCAAATGCTAGGAATAGTCAAATGTCAAGATCTAAGGAGACTATTTCATTTTCATTATGGAAAGTAATATTGAAACTGGACTTACGAGTTATCATGACTTCACCACTGTCTTGGGGTATGTCTACACTAGCTCGTTAATTCGAGGTAGGTAGGCAAATCAGGCAACCGGAGTTGCAAATGAAGCCCGGGATTTAAATATCCCGGGCTTTATTTGCATGTTCCCGTCCGGCCACCATTTTTAAATCCCCCTAAGTTCGAACCAACTGTCCATGGCTACATGCGACAGTTTAAAGTTAATCCGAACTAGTCCTTAGTTCGGATTAACTGTTACCAGGTATAACAGTTGTTGTAGTTCGGATTAACTTTAAACTGCCACGTATAGCCGTGGGCACTAACTTTTCTACTCCATAGTCTAAAGAGAATATAAGGTGTCACTTGGGTGATATTATCTGTAAATGAATCTCCTTGTTTTGTGTTGGTTCCCAAGAAACTGTACATCTTCAGGTGCAAATATTTTGTGAGTCCAATTTCTACTTCCCTAATTTCAAAAGCTTAAGCAAACACTAGGCACTTATTCAGAACATTCTTTTCTTGAAAAAACTTAAAAAACAACAAATAGTCTTGTAGCACCTTAAATACTAATAAAACATGTACAGTAGATGGTACCATGAGCTTTTGTGGGCACAACCCACTTCTTCAGATGACAGGAGTGTTGGAAGTCCAGATCCAAGAATAAATAAGGGAAGGAGGAAAGTGGGGAGAACATGTTTTGTTAGTCTATAAAGTGCTACTAGACCATTTGCTGTTTTATTCTTTTCTTGGTTACCCTACTTTGACATTTATGCTCTGTGTTCTTTACAAAGCCAGTATGTACTGAAATATATAACTGTTACTTCCTCTTCTTTTGCCCTTTGTCTCACCCACCTATTTGTTCGCTTTATTGGGCTGGGACTCTAATTTACTGTGAAGACAGGAAAAAGGGAATAAGGGAATTTATGTGCAGCCATCTTAGTCTTGTCAGTAGCAGATCAAGAGTCAGGCTAAGTCTATAGCCTGACAACGCGAGAGCTGTAATAAGATGCTGCCTTTGCCTCTCACCTCCATATGGAGATAAGGATAGAATGATGACTCTGGCAGGGACCTTGAGCTAAGGAGCATCTGGGTGGAACTAAAATAACTGTTAGCCATTGGTGTTTGTAATGGGAAGGAGACTAATTGTTATTGTTATTATATTTAATAAACTGCTTCATAATTGCTTGTATTCGAAGATCTGCCTGGGAAAGGGGGGGTTTCCCCCTCCCCGTCTGAACTAGTTTTTCTCTTGCTGCAACTCGTAATAAAACTGCCTCTGGCTGCTTGTTGCTTACAAACGCAGGGTGAGGACAATGTTTTCTTCCACAATTTGGTGCCGTGATTCAGATGGCAATGCCCTATTGAAGACAGCGACAGCAGCTACGGACCGTCCCCCTTCACCCCCAGGGCGCCACACGAGAGGTAAGAGACCTTTTGAAATCTTTACTGGGGTGTGGAGGAGGACTGCCCGTGGGGTCGTCTGCTTCTTGTGGGCTCACGCCATCCGAACTTCTTGAATCTGCAACAAGGTCAGACGCAAAGCGGTTTCGAGGGTGTTTGTTTTGCTGCCCCCCACGTAGAGTTAGTTGTTGTGGTTATTGGTGGTGCTGCCCCGAGTACGGGAAGAAAGTTGTATTACGTCCGGACATAAGGCACCTGAGGTTTATGCAGTCCTGGGCAACTGCTGTGGTTCTGGGGGGAAATGTGTTGTTTGCCATCCCTGGGGGGAACAGTGTGGGTTGCCGCCCCAAATATGGACGAGGTCCATGGAAGGAGATGCATCTCAATGTGGAAAATGTAGAAAACTGAAGAAAAAAAAGAGAAAAGAAAAAAAAAGAAGAAGGTACCTTTGAAAAAAACATGATGAGTATGAATGTAATGAGTGGAGTGTGAATGCCACTGCCCAGGTCTCTGAGAAGTAAGCTGATTCCAGCCACACCAGGGCTCTCCCACGGGGGAGTTCTGAAAGCAAGGGGGTCAGCCGAACCTCGAGACCCAGCAGATATGTGAGGGAGTGATGACTCCCCTTATTTCATGAGATGCTGATAAGGTCTGACACTCTAGACCCAGCAGACCCCTTCTTTGGAGTGTGTAGAGTTAGTTTCCTATAAGCCGCTGTACAGACTGGGAGTGGACAGGATACTCCCCTAAATGACTAAAATGGATGGAGATCAGTCTAAGCATACCCCCTTGCCACTGAAAGGCACCCCTAGGTACTACATGTATATGCATAGTGGTCCAAGGACCTGTAAGCATTTGACAGATTGGCAGAGAAGGATTTGATCAAGTAAGGAACTGAAAAGAGAAGTGGAAAATACCAAGAAGGTAGTAATTACATTGTTAAAAAACCCTCGCATTAAAAGAGAAAGAAATTAAAGCCCTGAGGGATGAGATTGAAGCTCAGAAAAGCAAAAATCCTCCCTACAGTGAGAAATGTAACTTACAAGCAGCAGCGCCTCTGTGCCAAATGAATGCACTAGGAGTGAGAGGAAAGGATTTCTCAGCTGGCGCGCCCATATCAACTGTGCCGCCTCTCCCAAGCTTAGGGGGGAATTTGGCACAACATTATCCCCTCTACTCCTCTCTATGCCCAACCCCATACAGGCTATACATCATTATAGATAGAGAGGAGGCACGAAAGATAACTGAAAGGGATCAGCTCTTCCCTATGGAAAAATGGGCTCTAGCAACAAATCTGCCCGATCCAAAGCAAAACACCGAGTTTTGGAATAGACTTAACAGCCTGTGGGAAGTGTTCCTCCAAATTCTCAAGGAAGGAATGCCCGCCGACCATCAAGCCATATTGGCCCTAGGCATTTTGGTTGGAAACACACACACAGAGCAGCACGCAGGAGCAGGAAAGGGCTGCCAAGTAACTTCAGGAGATTCTCAAGCCCATGTTAGCAAATAGATAACTACAGCCTCTCTGGCTGGAATCGCAGGCAACCCAAGGATGTTTCACAATGCACGAATGGGGGCCGTCCAGAAAAAATATTAATAAACAGTCAAAACCTTCCCCTCATATGCCATTATAATTGGTTCAAGGGCGTGGGAGGAGGTAAATTGAAAGCCACCCTAAAGTCAACTGATAGAAATTGAATTTGAGGATGTAATCACTAGAAGCCAAATCTGCCCTAACAAGGAGACACATTCTGTGACATAGATCTCCTTACAGAGCATGGGGAAGTGATCCACCCCAGAGTCAGCAGCATAGATCAACTCTGCTGCATCTTGGCTGTTATGAAAACCCCTGTACTAAGAAGTTTAAAAATTACTATTAGCTGACTGCAATAATAAAGAGTTGGATTTACCTACTGAAAGGAATCAGGAGGTGTGGCGGCTAATTGGAAAGCCCACCCTCCTTACTAAATTAATACTGGACAAACCTGTGTCATTGGGAAAAGTCATTTAGCAGGAATCAGGACGGAGCATAAGAAGGAAAAAGCATGTGAAATGAGGGTAAGAGGTTTGGAGCCCGATGGGCAAAGTAGAAGGAATAAGGAAAGTAGAAATACAGTCATTGGAAAGTTAAATTAATAGGAATGAGGAAAGTTTTCATTGGAAGGACAAAGCAAGTGATTAAGGGTATATGAAGGTGAGAAGTGATTCCATGGGAGAATGGAAGGAATTAAGCAATTGTCGTAATGTGTGTGAAGGAAACCTGCTTTAAAAATGATTTCTTGCAGCCTCTTTTAATAATCCAGGCAAAGAAACAATCAAATTCAAACATTTGGATACAGACACTTTGTTAAATCTGCAAAGGGGAAATAAGGAATTCTATTGACACTTAATTGGTTAAATGCATAAAAGAATGAAATCTATACATTGTGAAGCTGTAAAGCTGCATCCTTAAGGTTAAATTTGCTCTCTAAGAAAACAAATCATTGTTTTAAGAATCCAGGCTCTGAACTTCATGGTGTCTCTGTTCAAGGCTGAGTTGATAACACTTTTGGCTTGCTCTCAGATCCAGCATTGTATGTGAATACAGGCTGCCTGGCTATTTCAAAGGAATATAAAACACTGTCCCCTGAAGTAAATTGTCCAAATACAAACAAGATATTCATAAGCACCTATTTGAGAATTTAATGCTACTATTATTATTAACATAGTGCTAATAAGTGAACCTGTAAAGCTGAATATGATTCTTTTCAGGAAAAGAAAAGCTTTTTGCTTGCTGGAACAGTAATTGACCAACACCTTGTGCTAAGGAAAAGCTTTATAGCTTCACACATTAAACCTGATCTGTGGTACAAGAGGGAAATTGAGGCATGCCACCTTTAACTTAATAATTGAACAATGAAATAATCCACCCAAATCCTCTGACACTGGTATGCAAAATAAAAGCATACCATTGGGTAACAGCAGGCTGTTCAAAAAAAATTAGCAAGGAACATCTATAAAAGAAAAGTATTCTAAAGTATAATGTGCCACCCCAACAGGGGTAGAAATGTTTTTGTTTTTTTTTGTCTTTCAGAAGATCAGAAAGCGCTGGTGCCAGCTGAAGAAAAGAAAAACCATGGTTCTCTCTGTCATGACATAATGTTATTTGTGATTTGTTTGTTGTTGTTTTGTGTTGTTTTGTGTTTTAATTAATAGGTATTGCAAATGTTGTGTGTAGAAAAATTTTTTTTAATGAAAGGATAATTTGAGGAAAGCAGAAGAATAAGTTTAAACAAACAAAATTAATAATTGGGCCCAATCAATTGGCAACTCTAAACTTAGTCAATTGGCAACTTTAAAATTTAGTGAAAGGATAATAGTTTGGTAATTGTTTAAGCTAGGAGAATGTTAACAATATCTCCACAGGTGAACAAAAAAGAACTGGAAGGAAGCAAGGAGTGCGCCACGTGGAAAGAAGGACTGGGAGTGGGGTACCAGTCCCCTCCCCACCGGATTGGCTTTGCTTGAATGGCCACACTAAAGAAATATTTAGCTTTGCAACTTGCACACCAACCATAAAAGTGGTTTGGACAAAGATAATAAGAAATCTGTAAGTGAAACAACACAGGCAAGTGGGACATCAGCATATTTAAGTAAAAATGCCCACAACATCGATGCCCACAACAATGAGGGAACTAGTAACCCCACCATTGCAATAATAGCCACTTGCCCTGCTACTCATTGGAGCCTGACGCCTTAAAAGGCCTCAAGAATTGTGGAATTACATGGGTTCCCATTAATAATTCAAATATCCTGGAACCATGATGTTCCCCAATACGAGAAACAGTGACTCTAGTCAATGCAACCAGCCTTCAAGTCACATACATAGAGCAAATACACACTAATAGCGGTGGGGAATACACGGCCTTGGGCCACCCCTCATTCACACATAATTATTTTGCTTATTGTAACAACACGAACACTATGAGGAAAAAAAAAGACACAGTCCTCTGTATTAGAGTTTGTATGGGACATTGTGGAGAAAGCCAAATACTAATATCAGATCATGCACCAATTATACTGACTCCCACTGGGGTTTACTACTTACAGCCCAAACAAAGGTAACCCCTGAGGCATGGCAATTATTTGTTAACCAATGGCCATTGCTAACTTGCCCTCATTTGGATATCATCAACCAGGTCTACAAGGGCAAAATAGAGCCTCCCAATTGTGCATCATGCCCTGAATAGAGCCCTGTCCCAGAACCAGGACAATTGTCACTGGTCCTTACCTTGGTGATGTTCCACACTGGTATAGACCAGCTGTGTGCTAGACTGACTAATCGAATTGGCAAGCACCTGATTAGGCAACGACGAGGCTTAGCAGATACCATCGCAGATTGGTTTGGGCCTGGAATCTCTGTCAGCAACACTTACGTCATAGCCCAGAAATTGTATAGAATCCAGGCTGGTAGATGCAGTAATATCCAGTGCCCGTGAAGGCCTAGACACCAGCCAAGCCAACCGATTGATCCTGAATAGTTTGAAGGATCTGTCCAACTCTGTGTCCACGTCACTAGACCTAACCAGATATTTGGACCAGAGACTGATTGGATTGCTAATTAATGAAACCAAATTAAAGGCATTAGAAGAGCAATGTTGGAGGATAGGGCAAGCTTTGACCACCCAGCCCTTATGGTGATGAGTCCCCATCTCTCCCGTACCTATCCATGGGAGTGGGGAAGTAGAGAATCCATGAGGACCCAAAGGCCCACCTGGACAGGCCATAGTATAACAGTTTGCTTTTGGCCCCTCTGGGGATTCCTCACTCACAGTGAGCCAGAATGGTAACCTCCCTGCCTGTACCAGAGCAGGGGCATATTGTTAGAGTTGAGGGCATTGTTTATTCTGAAGGTGTGGGAGCCTCCCTGTACCCAGGGATTGTTGCACCCACTCTGATAAGGAAATTTTATGTATCTGCCCATATAGCATCATGGCAAATCTCTCTAGGTTTGATGTGGTTGTCACAGAGAAACAAATGAACATCGAGCTGGTCCAAATAAATGGTACCTACTGGTGTTTGACTACCCAGACAGACCACTCCATTGAACTAATGGAAGACCTTGCCCCTCTACATAGCCATCCATGTGCATAACGGTCCCTCGCAGGGTGATCCTGACCATTGAGGGGACGCAGCTCTACCGCACTTCGGCAATGACAGGTAACCTAACATGGGATCCTGAGTGGCATGGAGGAAGTAAGTACCTAGAGGAGGTAAGTACCCTGCAGGCAGAGATCGAGGAGTTGGTGGCCGACGCCCAAAGGCATATCAGGGTTGGCCGTCTGAGGTACACACAGATAGGAAACACCGTAGACCATGCCAATCCACTCTGAGGCACTCAACCAGGCAGTAGAGGTCAAACCTATAATCATGGGCAGTGCCTTTACTGGCGACAAAATATCTTGGGGATGGATCTGAATAGTGTTTGCCAAATTATGTGGGGAGTTTTGATTTTAACATTTATAATAGTACTGGTGCTTCCAAAGTAAATTTAAAAACCCTGAAACTATTGTATTTAACCTGGTGGGTTAAAGAGAACCCTAAAGTCAAGAGAAAGGAACTATAGGAGTAAATTGAGGCAGTCCATGGTATCATGCTGAGAATTGAGAACTTAAATCCTAAATCATTAGGCCAGGCCTGGGAAGCACACAGACAGCAGTTAACTTGACCCTGGTCGTCCTGGCAACCACATTCCAAAAGGGCCTCACTTTGATAAGGCTGGTACCAAACAACTGCATGGGATTGTTTTTCATTGTCTTGCTTTATTTCTAGAAAATAAGAAGCCAGCTGGCTTTTAGCTCATAGAATAGAGACTCATGTCCATCAGCAAAAGACCGCTCTAGCCTTACGCTGGAAAGACCCTTACCAAGTTTTGCTAACCACCTGTCTGGACCCATGCTTCTCACTGCAAAAAGACCCCTCCATCTTGAAATGATCCTACCCCAGCTGCTGATAAGCCTATCTCTCCTTCTGGTCCTGCTTTTCCTCCTGCAGGACAATAAGAGACGAGTACAAGGTGAAGTGCTGTCCACTGACAGCATTACCATGCATTCGATATCTGCCAGAAGAACCAAAATATTACAGGGTGAAGTGCTGGTAACCTCTTCCCTGCATAATGCTGAACCACGACTGTTTCAGGAAAGAAGAAGAAATGTCTACTCTGCTGACACCGCCAAAACCCAGAGATTTCTGACTACAAAAGGACATTAAGAACTGACCTTGATGAAAGAAGCGAAGTATTGTATATTGTCAAGGAGAAACTTGTGGGAGTGGTTCGGGTTTCTCCCTTTGATCTGGACTCTGTGCTTACGGACAGGTACCATCAGCATGTACTGCCCTCCCTAATTGGTTTTTAGATGCAATTAGACCTTAGATTCCAAATACCCTTTAATTGGGTTATCTTAGTACCTGACCGATTCCAAAATCTGCTTTCACTCTTACCAGAGGTCCAGAAAATCTCTGAATTAATTCATGTACCCCAAAATACATATCAAATTGAGAAACATGCTTTCCATACAGCCTATAAAATATCTCTCTTGTGTACTAATTATATGTTGTGTTATGTTACTAAAATTATAGAATAGCCCCATTATAGAATTATATTGGGGATGTTAATGATTATAATGCTTTTGTTTATTTTAGAAATATTTTATTAAAAAAGATGTAATAATAGAAATAGCTTTTATATATTGCCTATATATGTATTGCCGTTATAATTTGGAAATAGAAATGCAATGCCTAATGGAAATAGAGGTTTAGAAAGTTTGTTGTGCTAATAGCACAAAAGGGGGGACTGTGGAGACAGGAAAAAGGGAATAAGGGAATTTGTGTGCAGCCATCTTAGTCTTGTCAGTAGCAGAGCAAGAGTCAGGCTAAGTCTGTAGCCTGACAACGTGAGAGCTGTAATAAGACGTTGCCTTTGCCTCTCACCTCCATACGGAGATAAGGATAGAATGCTGACTCTGGCAGGGACCTTGAGCTACGGAGCATCTGGGTGGAACTAAAATAACTGTTAGCCATTGGTGTTTGTAATGGGAAGGAGACTAATTGTTATTGTTATTATATTTAATAGACAGTATATAAACTGCTTCATAATTGCTTGTATTCGAAGATCTGCCTGGGAAAGGGGGGGCTTCCCCGCCCCCTGTCCTAACCAGTTTTTCCCTTGCTGCAGCTCATAATAAAACTACCTCTGGCTACTTGTTGCTCACAAATGCAGAGTGAGGACAATGTTTTCTTCCACATTACTATGTATTTGATCAGTGCTTATCACATTGGGACCCAGTCTTGGTCAAAAATCTTTAGGTGTTACTTCAGTACAAATAAATAAAAACAAGTTCTATTTAGGTTCTTAGATTGCTTACATCTCTATGGGTGCATCTACACAGTGGTGCTAGCTCGAAATAAGCTATGCAACATACATTGCATAGCTTATTTTAAGCTTATTTTGAGATAGACTATTTTAACAAGTCCCCTAATCCTTGTGGAATGAGGTGTATCAGGACATAAGAATAGCAAGCCCTTTATTTCGATTGCATTTTGAAATGACGGGCGTACTGTTAAGATGCAGAAAAAGTTATTTCGGGATACTGGATGTATCCTGAAATAGTGCCACTCTCTAGACATACCCTCTAGTATCTGGCTGTCACCCGCAGATGCATTAGTGCAGTGGTTCTCTACCAGGGTATGCCTACGCCTGGGGGTACACAAAGGTCTCCCAGGGGGTACATCAGCTTATCTAGATATTTGCATAGTTTTCTAATAGGCTACATACAAATTTACTAAAGAAGTCAGTACAAACTAATATTTCACACACAATTGCTATATATATTGCTCTGTTTTACAGTGAAATGCAAGTAAAATATTTATATTTTAATCAATTTATAATAATTATGGGTAAAAGTGAGAAAATCAGCAATTTTTGATAGTGTACTGTGACAATTTACTTTTTATGTCTGATTTTGTAGGCAAGCAGTTTAGGTAAGGTGAAACTTGGGGTATGCAATACAAATTGGACTTCTGAAGGGGCTACAGTAGTCTGGAAATTTTGAGAACCATATTAGGCAATATAATTAGCTTCTAGCACATGTGATTACTTCTCAGTCCTTTTCCTAGGCAGAATTTTGATTATATGGTTTTCTCTTTTGATTCCTCTTTGAACTTGATCCTGAAAGGTTTTAAGCAACCTTCAACCCTACGGAGCTCGCATTCATCAGATCATCTCTCTTTTGACTCATTTTCCAATATTTCTCCAAGTAGCTCATTATTATCTCCCCTAATTTGTCAAAGCATTGTAGGAGGGTTCAGTCTTTCAAATTCACAAAGCACAAGAGATTCTACTTCAGGTCGAAACTCTCTAGTCCAGCACCCTTGGGACCTGGCTGGTACTGAACCAGAGAATATGCCCAATCATGGGAGGTCAATATTGTCCATTACCAACACTTCCACTGCTTACTAGGCTTATAGATGACATTTAGGGGTATATTACAGTTAAATAACATCACAGAAAACTGAGAGCCAGGACTAGTGGCTGTAAACAAACTTTATGGGATTGTGGGAAACTTGGCCACACCCATGATAAGTGGTTATCCAGCTAACTAAACTCATGCTGGACCACCAATGTTGCTGGACCAGAGAAAACTGGATTAGAGAGGTTCAGCTTGTACTGCTCAGAAGCAATAGGACTGATAAGTAGAGCAATCGATACAAACTCATTAGCACCACCTCTTCTTAATAAACAGCTGCTCAGCCAGCCTATTAAAATATGGTTAGATGGCTATAGAGTGTGAGGGAATTACTCAAATCTCTAATCTACTCCCCAAGGAATAAGAGGCCAGAACATAAAAAGAAGTAAGAAAATGACAAATATACAAAGAGGCCTGCCTGAACTGCATTGCATTATTACCATCTATATGATAAAATTTTTACTTATTACTGTAAACATTTTTACATAACATCTGTACTCTAACCTCAATCATATTTCCAACTAGGAGAAGGTCCATTGATTCCCCACCTCCCCTCCAACTTTGTAGCAGCACATGTTTTAAATACTGAAAAGAACTCTACAGTATAAAGAGATGAGTCATTTTGGGTTAGTAAGAGATCATTGGAGAATAAATCAATAATCTGAAATCATAATCTACAGTGTTAATTATATTTCAGACACTAAGCACCAACAGATGCATTTTTTAAAAAAAACTATATCTAACATGAGTTATGTTAGCATTACTATTTATATTTACCAAGTAAAATGAAGAGAACGAGAAGCTAGTTGATAGAAATGAGAGTCCATAAAAAGTCAATGAAGAGGTAAACCTGAGGGTATGAAGGTGTGAAAAAGGATCTTAACTCATCAAATTCCATCACACCCCACACCTACAAAGTAGATACAAATACTAAATCAAAAGAAAATAATCAAACCCGGAGGACTAGACTTTTGGTTTCCCTCATGCCAGCTGGGCATGCAAAGCACCAGACTATAGAAGACAACACATTTGGTCACTGACCCTGTTACTCAAAGGCTACGTCACCACTGCAATGCTATTTCGGGATGCTGGAGGTATCTCAAAATAGCTATCCCACATCTTAACAGCAAGCCCATTATTTTTAAATATAATGGTCTTACTATTCTGATGTCCCTGTAGACAGAGTAGACAGCACCAAATTATGAAATAAGCTATTTCTAAATTGACTCGAAATAAGCTATGCAATTTGCATAGCTCTTGAGGGTTACAGGAGTTGGAGTAAGAAGTCCTCCAGCTCGACATTATTTCGAAATAATGGCTTGCTGTGTAGATGTGCTCTTTGTTATTTCAGAATAATGACAATTATTCCAAAATAATTCTGCTGTGTAGATATATCCTAACTGTCCTGAAACTGTATATGAAAAGTTTCCTGGTGCTCCTTGAACTACTCTGCTTTGAAATGAGAGAATCCACGAAAAAATATATCATCAGGTCATAACAATTTTTAAGTATGTTTAACAAACAGTATTTTGTCTGACTATCTGTGTAAGCAGAAATTTAATTCAGTTTAATAAAACCTTTAGCAATGACATGTCATATGATCCTTCCTCTGTAATATGGTCACACCCTGCTAATTTTGATGACTATATTACTGTATAATTTTTCTTTAAAAATTATTGTTGTAATGATTGATGTGTTTCTGATATTTGCATTGTAAGGATTTGTAAACCTGTTAATACTTACTATATAAACAACTAGCTTAAATAAATAAAGTAAAGGGCCTTAATAAAAATCACAAGGATCCTGACACTCAGTTTCCAAAATGGAGACAAGAATGGCTCTTAGACTTAGATTTAACAGCCCCCTTTAAAACATATTTTTCATCTCTTATCTTAGGGAAAGCACAGATGTACAAGTGAGAAGTACATGAGATCTCTAAGGAGGTGTTATGGGGGTGAAGTGATAGAAGGGAGCAATCCAAGACTGTAGAGTGTTTGCCTGTCTCTTGAGCTTGTTCATACTTCAAGTTATAATGTATAGTTTTTATAGTTTCTTTAAAATCCAAAGACTTTTTAAAATATACAATTTATGCTTAAAAAATCTATAACACTTGTGTTTAAATATTCTGCTAGGGCCTGACTGAATGCCGTTACAAGTCAATAGGAATCTTTTCAGTGGGTCTGGCCCCTGAAGAATATATAAAGTACTGCAATTTGTATTTGACTCCATTGGACATACTGCAGTTAATGTCTTTTGGAAATGAGTGTCTCCTATCCTTTAAAACATTCTATTCAAAAGAAACACAAATATATTGAAAATACAGTGTGCAGAATTAGGAAGCACTGAACCAAGTCTTAGTCCAACAGAAGTCATTGGGAGTTTGTTATTGATGTAAACAAGGAACAGGATTGGGACCTCCCAAAGAGCATAGCAATGGATGATATAATCCCATTTTATGGAGGATAGAAGTACCTATTAGGAAGAGGAGAAAGAAGGATATAGTCTAGAGGGAGACCTGAATACTTGAAGTGTTTAGAACATTTCCAAATAAGGAAATTACTTTAGTTGCATGCATTGTGTTTTTGGTGTAACAGTTAAATAACAGCTTTCCAAAAAAATCTGAAACTCTGTGCTTCTCCAAGCATATTATAAATGCTAAACCCACCAGTCTGCCGCTTACTGAATGCAAATGCTACATAGTACCCTTGGTGTTTGAAGTATTCGGTCCTCTACACAGCAGAGAAGTTTCACTTCTGAATCAATGACATCACCTATCCATTTATTTTTGGGGAGTATTTGAAGATGTCATGGTTGCTGAATAGCTTTAAATGCATAAGAGACTTATAAGATTGCTGAAAGTCTGACAACCATGGCTTTTGAATTGAAAACACAGGTACTTTAGTAGAATTAGAATATTTTTGTTCAGAATTCATATATTCTAGAAAGCCTGCTTTACAGATATTAGCAGTTTTGTACTTTTCATATGCTGGAGCTTGTCGTCATCTCAGGTGCATTGACCTTTGTCAAATAACAAGAAAAAATCATCCAGTTTTTAAAACTGACAAAAATGCATATTGCATCAAAAATTTTAAAATCTCAAGGAAATGGATAATGTTTTACTTCATCAGTGAGCTGGAGTTGTATAATAAAAGACATGTAATCATCTTGCAATTGAAATTTTAACCAGCAAACAATTCCCCGATAAACTTAATCAGGAATTCTTCAGCACAGTTTGTCACAACCAAAACTTTTTGTGGGAAAAGATCTGTTATGATGAATTTTCCATTTTTAAAAAATGTTGAAAAAAGTTTCAAAGCTGAGCCAATGTCCTGTCTTACAGTGTTAAAATTTTTATTTTCTTTTAGGAAAAGGAATTTTCATTCTGAAATTGAAGTTTAAAAGTTTGAAAAACAAAATTTTTCAGTTGGCTCAAAAAATGAGGAGTACAGGATCTTTCAAAATGGGGCATTTCTGTCGAAAATGCCCCATCTAAACTGCTTTTTTTTCCAAAAGCCCCGTTTAAAAAAAAAGCAGCGGCCACCATTATGCAAATGAAGCATGAGATATTTAAATCCCCGCTTCATTTGCACTTTTGATATGTCTAATTTACATCCCTCTGCAGACAGAGAGGTGTAGTTTAGACGTAGCCTTATGCAAGACATTTGTACTTTCAGTTCCTCAAGTTTCCCATCTGTAAAATGGAGATAATTCTCAAACTCCCTTTAGTGCATTAAGAGATATGGATCAAAAGCACTCTAAAAGTAATACATATAATATTAAGTTTATTTTATACCTTCATATTATTAAGCAAATCTGTTTATGGAAGAAATCATTTGTCTACCATAAGAAAATGGCCAGAACCGTGTATGGTTTTTTCTATAATGCTATGTTTAAGTATGGAGGGGAATGCAGGAGGACAAGGTGCAATGAATACCTACTAGAAGATCCATTTATATTTTGTTTTCCTTATATGTTCGGTATGTAGCTAAGACCATCTACTCTGTATTCCCAAATTGTCCCCACACTTACAGAAAGAAAATGGACAGTTAGGTTTGTAGTGACGCAGTGAACATTTGATTGAGAAAGTGGGTGCCTGTGGCAAATCTATATGTGCACTTAAAGAGGCCGTGTTTAAAAATAAGAAGCTAATACTGGTATGGGACACTTATTAGTATGAGTAGTGAACTTCATTGTAGCACTTAACTAGGAGACTGAAAGATCTCAATTAACCACCTTTCTGGAATAGGAACTAGGAAAATTATGGCTAAAGAATGAAATGTGAAAAATCACTAATTTTCTAGATATTTAGGTAGAAAGGGGAAAATTAAGCTTCCAAGAGTTAAAATTGAGCACTTCAAGAAGTAAAGTGTACTGTGGTGACCTCCTTGGCTAACAAAATGTATAACTATCATGGAGATTTTGTTTTTTAGGAGTGATGTTTCTGGTATAATTTTGTTATAAAATGATATTTAGTCATCAGTCAAGTTTTGTCCTTCACTTCTAGATGAATGACTTATTATGTGTGCCTGTCAGGAGGTCTCAGGCAAGGCTATTTAAGCTGTTAGTACAAATGTCATGGAGAGATCATCACAAATTATGTGCATAAATACATATGGAAAACTTTCCCTATGGAACTTAATGGAGAGTTTTTATGTTTTTGAAAACTGAAAAGTTCAATGTTTCTTCTCCTCCTCCATCTCCTCTTCCTTCTCCTTCATCCACGGTGGATGACAGGATAGACAACGCCAGTTCAATATTTGAAATGAACCAATATTAATATGAAAAGCTGACTTGAAAGTACAGTGACATATTTTATAACTGCACACTAAGGGTATGTCTGCACTGCACAGCTATTTTGGGATACCTCTGGATACCTACCCCACGTCTTAACAAGACGCCTGTTATTTCAAAATATTTTTCAAAATAATGGGCGTGCTATTTTGGCATCCCAGTAATCCTTGTTCCATGAGAGTTAAGGGATGGCTCAAAAAAGTGCATTATTTCAAAATTTGCTGTTGTGTAGACGTGCCAAATTTCAAAATAAGCTATTGAGAAATAGATTTGAAATAAGATAAGCAATTTTCATAGTGCAAATTGAGTATTTTATTTCAAGTTTAGGGTGTTGTGTAGAGGCACCTTCGATTTTACCAGAAAGGTATTACTGCAGGTAGCAGATTTTTTAAGCACTCAATTTTGTTTTTCAGTTTTCTCATTAAATTAAGTGGTCCATACAATGACTTGTACATGATGAAGAAGACTGATAATTTTGTGCCATAAACACCCACCATGGCGCTCTGAATTTTTGGGCAATTTTCTATAGTGGATGACCAACATCTTGACAGACTAAAGGCGACACAACAAATCTGGTCTCTTAGGGTATGTCTACACTGCAGAGCTTTTCCAGAAAAGCAGCCGTTTTTCCGGAAAAACTACACTTATGTCTGCACTGCAATTGCATTCTTTTGACAGAAAGTCAAAAGAATGCAGGGGTTTTCCCAACAGTTGTAAACCTCTTTCTACGAGGAAGAAGCCTTTTTCCAAAAGCGCTCTTTCAGAAAAAGGCATGTGTGGACAGGGAAGAGAGGGTTTTTTTCTAAAGAAGAGTCCTCCAAGAAAAAGCACAGGTTCCCTGGTGGACACTCCGTCCACAGCAATCAGAACTTAAATGTGACATAGCGTCCAATGAATGTGGATGCTATCTTTTGAAAAAGCACATCACTTTTTCATTGTGCTCTTGCTGTGTAGATGCTCTCTTTCTAAAGAAGTTTTTCCTCTTCAGGAAAAGATTCTTCCGAAAGAAGCCTGCAGTCTAGACATAGTGTAAGCGGTACTTGACAACTGTACTAGAAAAGAGCTTGACGAGCATATGGCAAACCTTTCCACAGAAGCTATAGGTCCACTTGCCAGATGGAAGTTGAAGCATACTCTGTTTCCTGGCTCACCCATGAGCCTCAGGCTGGACTCTCTGATAGTTCTCTGTGGTGACTGCACCAGATTTATCCCCTCTTCTCCAGACTGAACCATTGTGGGCAGGATTTTCTAGCTGTCAGTGGAAATGCTGCATTTCTTGAGGCCTTGCTTATCCTTTTTGCTGTATTGTAGCTTTGGTCTTTCTTTGTCACAGGATGTTCTTAAGTTGACCAGAGAGCACAGCCTTTGACAAATGATCTTGATGCATGCATTCTATGTGTCCCAGCCAGCGAAGTCTGCAAACGTCCAGCATAATCTGCATAGACTATAGACCTTTCTCTCAAGGATCTTAGTGATTCATTGGTCCCAAGTAATTCAGAGGATTTTTCTAAAACACCAAAGGTGGAAAGTGTTTAATCTCTGCTCCTGCTTGGTGTACATAATTAAGCTTCACAACCAGAAAAGAGGGTACTAAGGACGTAAGCCTGATAAACAGACACTTTTGTATTCAGGGTTTCCAACTTGTTATGCTAAAAACGTGAGGTAAGTTTGCCAGAGGTAACAGAAGCTTTGTCAGTTCTAGCATTGTGTTCCCTATCAAGGTTAAATGAGCTGATAAGAGTTGAGATGAGATTGTAGAAGTGTTCTATGTTGTCCAGGGCTTCATTATTGACATCAATTTTAGGTGGAATGTTGGTACCTTGTAAGATGACAAATGTTTTCTTAATACCAATTGCCTTGCCAAATTTGGTGCATGCATCAAAAAATGTGTTCATTATTACCTGAATTAGTGAATTGAAGACTATTTCAGTGTCATCTGAGAAAAGCAGATTGAATAGTAAATTGGATGACATGCTTTGTGCTCTTTGAATCTTCTGATGTTAAACAAGCTACCATCCAGTCTCAATTCAATTAGTACACCAGACTGATCATTTCCAAAAGAACATTTAAGAAGAATAGAGAAGAAGATGCCAAAGCCATTGTGTACAAAGTTGCAGCTTTGCTTCATACCAGTATCAATACTAAACTCAGAAGATGTTTCATTTTCATACTGGATGGGTTGCCTTCATTCCCTTGTGTAACTCCTTGAGTGGGAAGTGTGACACTGTACCACAGATTATTCACAGTGATATTATTATATGATTATGAAATAATTATAATGTATTTTATGCAACATGTCATGTGAGGTATCACTGGAAAAGTTATGATTTGCTGATATATTATCCTATTTATATGCCTGTATCATTTTTGTATCTGAAATTACAAATATTGACTATGTAGTTGTATTTTAAATGTGGTTACATCTGGGTAATGCCCACTAGACAAAATAATTTCCATTTAGGTAGCTGGGTGAGAAAGGGTCTATTCAGAACAGTGGCCCATTAGGAAAAAACACTAGGCCTTAAAAATAGGTTATCCTCCACCTTCCTGAGAATGCATCAAACAGCCTGAAAGTAATGGCTGCTATAACTCTACAAGGACATGTGATCAGACCACATGTCTGAGGACTCCATCTTGGGGTGTTTGTATTTTTCCACAATAAAATCTAATGATCGGTAGTTCTCAGTAATGATCCAAAACAGTGTGGACTTATGCATATTCATTAGTCAGATGACACCAATAAAAAGAAGACTGATTTTTTTTTTTTTTTGTAATTTGGTTTTTGAAATTTCCGCATGGGAGAGTTTGTCTTTAAGGAATCTGAAAGCATGCTCCACATACCATTCCTATTGGATTTTCATATTCTTAAACCTTGAATTCTGTATCTATTTTTAGAAATATCACATGGGTAGCTTCTTTGCATTTTGTCAAATCTTCTGTGAACATGTTCTTAAAATAAGCAACATATGCTGGGTCTGAGACTGCTGTAACATGAAATATATGGCAGAATGTGAGTAAAAGTGTAAGAAGCATAAAGTTCTCTCCAATGGAGTTCAGTCACAAATTGAATTAACTTGCTATCTTTAATGAGCATCATCAGCATGAAAGCATGTCCTCTGAAATGGTGGCCGAAGCATGAAAGGCCATATGAATATTTAGCATATCTAGCAGATAAATATCTTGAAATGCTGGCTACAAAAGTGCCATGTGAATGCCTGTTCTCACTTTCAGGTGACATTATCAATATGAAGCAGACAGCATTATTTCCCATAAATGTAAACAAACATGTTTGTCTTAGCAGTTGGCTGAACAAGAAGTAGGACTGACTGGACTTGTGGGTTCTAAAGGATTATACTGTTTTGGTTTTGAGTGCAGTTATGTAACAAAAATCTACATTTGTAAGTTGCAATTTAAGGTTGCTCTAAAGTACCTGTATTAAGTTAGTTGAAAAATATTATTACTTTTGTTTATTTTTACAGTGCAAATATTTGTAATAAAATAATATCAAGTGAGCACTGTACACTTTGCATTTTATGTTGTAATTGGAGTCAATATATTTGAATATGTAGAAAAACATCCATAGATATTTAATCAATTTCAATTGGGATTCTATTGTTTACCATTGGCATTAAAACTTCAAGTAATCATAATTAATTATTTTGAGTTAATTGTGTGAGCTAACTGTGATCAATCTACAGCCCTACTTAAAATCTCTTTTTGGTCATTAATAACTTGTTTTGCTTTTTCTAAACCAGTGAGTTGGAGTGAAGTGTGTAGGAATCTTAACTCAAGGGGCAAAAACTATTGCATAGTCATCTCCACAGTAAGGGAGGAGCAAACTTTATAAATCTATACTGCCCAGTGCCCTGTGTAGTGCAAATGCCATAATGTTGAGTTTATACTCTAAAGGGTGGGGCAGGGGGAGGATTTGTCTGGGGAGCCTGGAGTTGTCTTAGCTGTATCCTTCCTATTGCTGGTTCATTCCAGGGTCTAGACAATGAGCTTGCATGTAACTGCAGCTGTCCCTGTGACCCTGCCTGTCTAAATGCCAATTAAAGTACAGGATGGAGGGCTTTGCAGGTAATCACAGTAGTATAATGTAAGAGGAAGCCCAGGCTAGTGGATCAGAAACTCAGTAGTAACCCAGTTCCAGGTGGCACCCCACGAGGAATCCATCCCACGGAACGCACTTTTTGTGAACAGCCAATTTTCAAGATGCCATTACTGCTAACTGTATCAAAGTCCTTTTGTAGGTCAATGAATACTTCATAGAGTATTCATAGAGTATGCCTGTTGTTGCAAGAAAAAGGCATGAACAATGAAGGATATGTTAGTTGTAGAATGGTCAGCTGTGAATTCACGCTGGCTTTTGGTAGACTACATCAGCAAGGACTTGGAGTCTTTTCAACAGGACCCTTGCAAGCACCTTGCTGACCATACTGAGTAATGATATCCCTCAATAGTTGTTTCAATCTGTTCTGTCCCCTTCATTTTTACATACATTATTTTTGCATCTTTCAGATCTTGTGGTATCTGGCTTTCTTTCCAACAAGCTCAGAGAGAGCATAGATATCACTTGCAGGCTCTCTTACCCCTGCCTTGAGGAGCTCTGGAGGACTCTGACCACTTCCTGATGCTTACCCAGGCACAAGCTCTTTGATGGCCTCCTCTACAAGAGACAAATCTTCATGGTTTGTCTCTGGTCCAATTCCTGCATCCCTAGAAGCTGAGGAATGGCACCTAAGGCAGTATTGCAGGTAATGACATCCTTTGAATAGTTCTTTATAATGCTCAGTACCTTGTTAAAGTTTCTTTTTTTCCTGACAGTCAATATGTTACCATCATTTCCTTTCAGGTTTCTGGTCTGTTTACAAAGTGGACCAACTGATAATTTAATTCCATTATAGATACCATGGAGGTTCCCTCTTTCAAGAGAGATTTGGATGTTTTTGCACAGGTCCTGGCAATATTTTGGGACCCATTGTCTGGTGGCTTTCTGACCTGCAGTCTTCGCCTCTAAACTTGAGAGTTCTGGAGTTGGTTTTTAAAGCAGACTTACGAAAGCTTGCTTTTTTTCCCTTTAAGTGGGAGTAGCAGATGTTCAGTTGCTGCGAACCCACCAGGGTGAATTTTCTTTGTTGTTCCAAAGACATCCTTGGCAGCAGCCAGTGTCTTCTTATTAACTTTTTCCCATAAGGTGTCAAAAAGGGGAATTGGGTTGATTATTTTCAAAAACAAGCTCAAGCACACATTGAAATGTTGCACAAGCATCAGAATTTTTCATGTTAGTGCTGCTGAGGTGAGTGTCACCTTTTGGCTTCACATAACAGATTTTTTAAAGATGTAATTGTAAGTTGGTCCTTACAACAGCATGATCCATTTTGCTATCAGCACAATGCATTGATCAAATGTGCAATACACCATGAATGTTTCTGAGATAGATCAGGATGAAGTCAAACTGATGCCAGTGTCCTAGAATCATAGAATCATAGAGCTGGAAGAGACCTCAGAAGGTCATCAAGTCCAGCCCCCTGCTCAAGGCAGGACCAATCCCAACTAAATCAACCTGGCCAGGGCTTTGTCAAGCCGAGACTTAAACACCCCTAGGGATGGAGACTCCACTACTTCCCTAGGTAACCCATTCCAGTGTTTCACGACCCTCCTAGTGAAATAGTTTTTCCTAATATCCAACCTGGACCTCTCCCACCACAACTTGAGACCATTGCTCCTTGTTCTGCCATCTGTCACTACTGAGAACAGCCTTTCTCCATCCTCTTTGGAACTTCCCTTCAGGAAGTTGAAGGCTGCTATCAAATCCCTCCTCACTCTTTGCTTCTGCAGACTAAACAGACCCAACTCCCTCAGCCTCTCCTCATAAGTCATATGCTCCAGCCCCCTAATCATTTTGGTTGCCCTCCGCTGGACCCTCTCCAATGCGTCCACATCCTTTTTGTAGTGGGGGGCCCAGAACTGGACACAATACTCCAGACGTGGCCTCATCAGAGCCGAATAAAGGGGAATAATGACATCTCTGGATCTGCTGGCAATGCTCCTCTTAATGCAACCTAATATGCCATTAGCCTTCTTGGCTACAAGGGCACACTGTTGACTCATATCCAGCTTCTCATCCACTGTAACCCCCAGGTCCTTTTCTGCAGAACTACAACTTAGCTCTTGGTCCCCAGCCTCTAACAATGCTTGGGATTCTTCCGTCCCAAGTGCAGGACTCTGCACTTGTCCTTGTTGAACTTCATCAGATTTATTATGGCCCAATCCTCCAATTTGTCTAAGTCACTCTGGACCCTATCTCTGCCCTCAAGCGTATCTACCTCTCCCCCTAGCTTAGTGTCATCCGCAAACTTGCTGAGGGTGCAATCCATCCCCTCATCCAGGTCATTAATAAAGATATTGAACAAAACCGGTCCCAGAACCGAACCTTGGGGCACTCCACTACAAACCGACCGCCATCCTGACATCGAGCCGTTGATTACTACCCGCTGGGCCCGGCCTTCTAGCCATCTTTCTATCCATCTTACCATCCATTTATCCAATCCACATTCCCTTAACTTGCTGGCAAGAATATTGTGGGAGACCGTATCAAAAGACTTGCTAAAGTCAAGGTATATCACATCCACTGACTTTCCCACGTCCACAGAGCCAGTTACCTCATCATAGAAGCTAATCAAATTGGTCAGGCACGACTTTCCCTTTGTGAATCCATGCTGACTATTCCTAATCACTTTCCTCTCTTCCAAGTGCCTCAAAATGGATTCCTTAAGGATCCCTTCCATGATTTTTCCAGGAACTGAGGTAAGACTGACCGGCCTATAGTTCCCTGGATCATCCTTCTTGCCTTTTTTGAAGATGGGCACTACATTTGCCTTTTTCCAATCATCCGGGATTGCTCCCGATCTCCATGACTTTTCAAAGATAATGGCCAAAGGCTCCTCAATGACATTTGCCAACTCCCTCAGTACCCTCAGCTGCATTAAGTCTGGACCCATGGATTTGTGTACGTTTACCTTTTCTAAATAGTTCCTAACCTGTTCTTTACCCACCAAGGGCTGTCCATCTTCATCCCATATTGCATCACTTAGCGCATTAGTCCGGGAGCCCACCTTGTCCGTGAATACAGAGGCAAAGAAAGCATTGAGTACTTCAGCTTTCCCCACATCATCTGTCACTAGGTTACCTCCTTCATCCAGTAGGGGCCGAACACCCTCTTTGATCACCTTCTTCTTGTTAACATGCCTGTAGAAACCTTTCTTGTTATCCTTCACATCCTTAGCCAGACGCAATTCCATTTGCGCTTTCGCCTTCCTGATAACCCCCTGGCATTCTCGAGCTATACATTTAAACCCCTCCCTGGTCATTTGTCCAAGTTTCCACTTTTTGTAAGCTTCCTTTTTGTGCTTAAGTTCACCAGGGATTTCCCCTGTAAGCCAATCCGGTCTCCTACCATGTTTGCCTCTCTTGCTACGCATCGGGATGGTTTCTTTCTGTGCCTTCAATAAGGCTTCTTTAAAATACTGCCAGCTGTCCCGGACTCCTTTCCCCTTCATGATGGCATCCCAGGGGATTCTGCCCATCAGATCTCTGAGGGAGTCAAAATCTGCTTTTTTGAAGTCCAAGGTGTATATTTTACTACTCTCTTTTCTTCCTTTGGTCAGGATCCTGAAATCTACCATCTCATGATCACTGCTTCCCAGGTTGTCACCCACCTCTACTTCCCCTATTAGTTCCTCCCTGTTTGTGAGCACGGCCCCAGGTCGGATCCTTCAGCACTTGTGCCAAGAAGTTATCCCCAACATTCTCCAAAAACTTCCTCGATTGCCTGTGTACTGCCGTATTGGCTTCCCAACAGATGTCAGGGTGATTAAAGTCCCCTACGAGAACCAGGGCCTGTGATCTGGAAGCTTCTCTCAGTTGTCCGAAGAAAGCCTCATCTACGTCATCCACCTGATTCGGTGGCCTGTAGCAGACACCAACCACAACATCACTGCTGTTGTTTGCTCCTTTAAACTTAACCCATAGACTCTCAACAGGTTTTTCTCCCTCTTTATACTGGAGTTCAGAGCAATCATAGTGCTCTCTTACATATAGTGCAACTCCTCCTCCTTTTCTCCCATGCCTGTTTTTCCTGAACAGTCTATACCCTTCCATGACAGCGCTCCAGTCATGAGAGTCATCCCACCAAGTCTCTGTTATCCCAATTAAATCATATTTCTTGGACTGGGCCAGGGCCTCCAGTTCTTCCTGTTTGTTGCCCAGGCTTCTTGCATTAGTGTACAAACACCTCAGATAACCAGTTGATCGCCCTATCTTTTCCTTTCGAATCAGGGGTCCTCCTTTCTTGCTTGTTCCTCTTTGCATTTCTTCCTGGTATCCGACTTTCCCACTCTCCTCAGGGTTTTGGTCACCGTCCCCCGATGAACCTAGTTTAAAGCCCTCCTCACTAGGTTTGCAAGCCTGCCCGCAAAGATGCTCCTTCCTCTCCTCGTTAGGTGGATCCCATCTCTTCCTAACAATCCTTGCGCCCGGAACAGAGTCCCATGGTCGAAGAAACCAAAGCCCTCTCTGCGAAACCACCTGCGCAACCACGCATTTACTTCCTCAATTTGACGATCCCTGGCCAGTCCTTTCCCTTCAACAGGGAGAATGGACGAGAACACCACTTGCGCTCCGAATTCTGGGGTCCTTCTTCCCAGCACTACATAATCCGCAGTAACCCGCTCAAGGTCATTCTTGGCCATCTCGTTAGTTCCCATGTGGAGAAGCAGGAAGGGGTAGCGATCCAAAGGTTTGATCAGTTTGGTAAGCCTCTCAGTCACATCCTGAATGCCAGCTCCTGGTAAGCAGCACACCTCTCGAGATTCCAGGTCCGGACGGCAGATGGATGGCTCAGTCCCTCTTAGGTGGGAGTCCCCGACCACCACTACCCGTCGTTTTCTTTTCGGGGTGGTGGCCATGGAACCCCCATCCCTAGGACTACGCATCCCATGCCTTCCAGTAGATGGTGTTCCCTTCCGGTTTCTTCCTTGTGAGGTCCCTTCCAAAACATTCAGCACTGCAGAGCCTGTGGAGAGAGCCTGAAAGTGATTACTTACCTCTATAGCATTGGGGGACTCCCGTGCTGGCCTTTTTCCCCTTCTAGAAGTTAAATGCTGCCAGTTCTCTTCCTGGTCCCATACTGCCCTCTCTGGCTCTTCCGCCTGCCGTGCTTGAAGGATTAAACGCTGCCTTCTATCGAGGAAGTCTTCATCCTCTCTGATCGAGTGTAGGGTCGACACTTGGGCTTCCAGTCCTCTAATTTTTTCTTTCAAAATGGCGACCAGCTTGCACTTAGTACAGATGAAATCCGTTCTTTCTTCCGGGAGGAAGACAAACATGGCACACGCTGTGCAGGTAACAACAGTAGACCTATCACCATCCATTGCTACTGTCCTGGAGAAGGGATTTAAAAAGAAAGGCAAGAGAACCTCGCACCCTTCCCTCTCCCCTTCCCTACTCCCTCTCTAAACTCACTGTTAGCACTCACCTGTTCGCAAGCTCCGTGGTCGCTTGCCCACTGTTTTATAAAGCCCTGGACTGCCTGAAAGTCCCTCCCCCCCAAGGCTCAGCCAATCAGCAGAGGCTTCTAGAATTCAAACTTTAATTAGAAGCCAACAGTTTCCACCTGCCAATCACAGCACACACTCCATGAAGGGGGGCGGGGAGGGCAAAGGGGAAGTGGAGAGAAAAAAAAATGAGGATGTCCTGAATGAGGATGCCTCCATGTGACCTTGTTGCAGCTGCTGCCAGTAAAATAGACGCTTTGGAGTAACAGCTCACAAGAAATACAAAGTTCAAAGACACGCTGGTCATTTTTGTTGAAACTACCTGTGCTACATATCCATCTATATGAGGAAGGTTAACCTACAAAAATTTAAATATGCACACTCCCTTTTGACTGGCAAATTGTGTATAACCTGCTAAATATACTTAGGCCATAGATTTTAGTGGATACCATTCAGAAGAGTCAGATAAATTACACTTACACGTCCTTTTCCTGTCATCCCCATTCTGAAGGCTTTTCAACTGCTTCCTGCACTCCAGTAGATGCGCTTAATTTCTACAAGAAGTTCGAAGCTTTGATTAATTCTACTTGAAAGAGTTCTGATTTATTTTCTATACCACAGATATTCTCTCTTTGGCCATCAACAGTTTCCATTTCAAGATCTGTCCTTTCAGCCTGCAAAACAGAATAGCCTAAGGTTTCCGGTGATATGTGTCCCTATTAAAATAATTCCCCCTCCTCCTTACTACTAGTATGTTGGAATGTAAAATACTCAAGCGCTTTTCCAGGGATTTTATATATGATATAAGGTTTATTGTAGTTCATTGATAGTTGTATGCTGGTTGATAAATGAGCAGGCAGTAAAAATATGCCTCTGGAATGCTAGAGGCATAAAATACCCTATTACAAAATATGATCTTAAATTTCCCAAAAAAGACAAGATGCAGAGAGATTTATTATATGATAGTCATTTTTCTCCATGCAATAATAATGAATTTAAGGAATAATGAGTTGGGTTGCTTCATGAATAATGCATAATCACGGCAAACATGAGTATACTCAAAACACAAGTAGACCCAATAGGCATGGGCATATCTATAGTGTTAACACAACAGCTGTGAATAATGAGGAAGGCTGCTTGTTTGAGGAAATACACTGCTTGTAAATAAAGTATAATAAGGAGAAAAACAGCTATTTGTGACAGTGCATAGTCCAGGAACTATGATAGTTTGTGTCAAAGTATTTCCCAAGGCAAGAAGCTTTAACTCATAGCCAGAGTTCAGCAAACTTGTAACAATCATTTTAATCAATGAACTTAACTGTGTCTCTCTTCAAACTCTGCAAACGCTTTGATTAACAACATTTATTCTCACCCTTTGTAATTTTGCAATATTGTTCTTAAAAATATTCACGAGGCTGTGGGCTGCTTATAAAAATGTTTTCTTTGATTATGTCTTCATTGTTTGTGGCATTCAATTGGTTACCAAAATAATATGATACTGTTTCTATTTCCTAAAATGTTGGGAACAAGAGACCAATATTCTTGCAAAACTATGGCAATATCATGAAGATGTTATTTAAATATATATAATTAAATCTGAGAAAAAAACCTAGAAATAATGTAAGTCTATTTCTGTTGGACCCGAATGTCCAGGGATGGTTAGTGCAAATGCAAAAACTATGCAAAATGTGCTCCAGCTTATTCTCCATATGTGTACATCATTAAGTAGGGGGTATGGAGTTAGTATATTTTTTTCACATGATCTAAAGAATCTCCAGAACTTCCTGGTCACACAGGCTATTTCATCTAATAAGAAGTATATTCACAAAGGGCAGCTTGGGAAAGATTATATGGACAATGTCATCTTCTGAAATGTGTTAATTCAGACCCGATGATAAGCTTGGATGGTTGTTTGAAGGAGAAAAGTAGGGATTCAAGAAGATTTATTTTAGGATGTGGTCCCCATAGAGGATGGCTTGTAATTGTGTAATGATAGCCCATACGGTCTCCAGTGTGGGGTAGTAAATTTCTCTATTGAAGTAGGTTTCTGGTGAAATCTATGTATCATCTTTGTATTTAATATTATGAATATTATATCTCCAATATTTGTGTTGATCCTGGATGACACTCTTGAAACAGATATACATCAGGGCTAGACAGCTGTATTAATGGCCCATTCAGGGCCTCTGCTGACAATGGAACATTGAAGAAATTCATCCTATGCCATAGGCCTTTCCTGTGGATGCCTCAGAAAGAATGTGACTATGAGCAATGGTTGCCCCTCAGAGTTAGCAAAGCATGTAAGGACATGTGATAGACTCGTATTACCCTGATCTCCATGTTGGAGTAGTGACTTTTTGGGTACCTGGGATGTAGGCTTTGTTTGAAACAGTAAATTACCATACACAGAAATTTTGTCTACAACTCTAATAGTCTGACTTCCTTCTCCCACCATATCATAGCCCCTCCTCGCCCGTTATCAAGAGGAGGCAAGAGAAGGTGAAGACTTGAAGTCATAGTTTATATGTCCAATATGAAAGTACCATAGTGATTTGCAAACCTCCTATGAGCTGTCAAAGGAGGTCACCTCATGAGAAGGCTGTGACAGAACATATGTACCAGCCTGGAGTCAAATGATTGTAAGGGCCATTGACAGAAACCAGGGAATGAGAGAGATCAGGAGGGCTAGCAAGTCTTGGCAGGGGAGAAGGAAAAGTGTCAGAACAAAAGTAGCTTGCAGTTCTTGGTTGTTCCATTGGCTTGGCTTTGTAGAGCTAAATTACACTAAAGGGAATATGTGTTTAAGAGCAAAAAATGTAAAATTTCAACTATTTCCTCTCCAAGTAAATATTTTAGCAAACAAATTATTATGAGCAATCCAGTTGTCCTCTGAAGAGTCATTGACATTTGGAGATTAAATCAAGTCACTGAAGTGTGAAATGGAGGGATTATATTACTCCTTTAAGTGCAAATCTCAATGAAACATTAACTATGGAGTTTCTACTAACATCTCTATAATTACTAGGTCATGCAACCACACTATGTTTTATTCCTTTAGCTGAGATAGGTGAAACAAGCTAAACAGAATCCTACTCTGTTAAATCTCTGTCTTCAACTCTCTTTTCAGCTCATTTAGTAATCTCTCAAACAGATATTTGGGAAACTCTAGGGAGGCAAAAGTCATTTTCAAAGTTGTAAACCTCATGAGTCACATTTCCACTGTCAACTTTATGAGACAAGTCTTTTCCAGCTAGGCTTAAGTAAATCTGTTTCTATAGCTTGGACCCAGCTGAATTGAAATTATTTGCATTTCTTCATGACAAACAGTTGCCTGGTTCCAGCTTTTCAGAGCAGTTGTAACTAGTTTTATACACACCTATCAAACAAGTGAGATATTTCATCACTGATATAGTCTAAATTCTCTGAGGCATGGTATCACCATCTGGAACTATTTTCAATGTGAAGAATACATGCACAAAATTAATAGCTTTTCCCCATCACTTCACCAACCTGCAGAAGGAAATTGGCAATACATGGGTATTACAGACTTGACATAGGGGCATGGGATCTGCTGATTGGGGGTGGGGTGGGGGCGTTGACAGTAACACAAGAATGACAATGACAAATACTGGATTACAGTTACACTTATGTCTTTACGCCATTTATTTAACTTTCCCATGACTTGCCACTTTGGGGAAACTTAACAATTTTTGTATTAAACATATGATGCCTCAGACCCATGAGTTAATATGAGCAGAATTTCATTCATGTTTTGTCATGCTATGAGTCCATAGCAAAAGAAACAACTTTTACTCAGAAAGGGGGGTCCTTCTCCTGGCTGGTTTCTTGCTCATCATCACTCTGAGCTCTCTCCACGCCCTATCTCTAGACCCACATCACTCCCAGGATCATGGTGTCCACTTCAGGACACTCTGGTTACTTGCCCCTTCAAGGGGTATCAGCAGTCCTCAGTCTTGCACCTGCCACCATGGCTAACTGCTGCCAATGGCTAGCCCTTCACCTTAGGGGCAAGCTACAGTCTTTATAAGTTATGTTCCAACGATGGCTACATATGCCTGCCCACTACTTTGGGATCTGGCCCAGGCTCTGGCAGCAGCCTTGTCCTGCCCTCCTCTTCTCCCCTCTATAGCCTCTTATTCCCTGGGCCACTTCCCTGTGACCCCTTGCACCTCGTTGGCCCCTGTACGAAGGCCAGGCAGGTGTCAGGGTAATATGTTACTAAAATGCACTTTGTATACAATGCAGCTATATTTTTTCCTAATGTTTTCATCTTCAGGCAAATAGGGACTTCTTTAATCAGAGAAACAAGTCTTCTAGATAGCACCTTTGATTTTAGGGATGCCAAGTATTACAGTCCTTTCAAAGTAAAACCAGTCAGCATGTTTTTCACTGCAGTCAGCACTTACGGAGCAGACTGCCCTAACTGTTAGCAAGCCTTGGTAATTTGGAGCAAGATTCAGAAATAGCATAAGCAGGGGCAAGTATCAGTGAATTACTACTACTCCTATTAATGTGTTGAACTCGTGTCCAAAGATATGCTAGAACCTAAATGTCCTGAAAACCATGCTAAGGACCCAATTCTAAAATCAGTTCTATGTGTTCCACAGCTTCCTAGGGATCCCTCTTAACATCTACATACACATAAATATCTATCTGTATAGATCAGATTACATAATCTATCCTAGTTTCACATAATGTAATGACATGACAAGCAAAATAGTAAATGAAATTGGGGATCATAATGACAAGATGAAGAGGTAACTCAACAAAACTGTTCATACAGCATCTCCAGATAAGTTTTTTTTTATTCCTTGTTATGGACAGGAGGGCTGTGTCTAGACTGGCAAGATTTTGCCAGCTGTCTAGACTGGCCGCTTGAATTTGCGCAAGAATACTGATGATCTAATGTATGATCATCAGTGTTCTTGCGCAAATACAATGACGCTCCCGTTAGGGCAAAAGCCCTCTTGCGCAAATGCTTTTGTGCAAGAGGGCCAGTGTAGACAACCCAGTTTTGTTTTGTGCAAAAAAGCCCCGATGGCTAAAATGGCGATCGGGGCTTTCTTGTGCAAAAGCGCGTCTAGATTGGCACGGATGCTTTTCCGCAAAAAGTGCTTTTGCGGAAAAGTGTCCGTGCCAATCTAAACGCTCTTTTCCGCAAATGCTTTTAACGGAAAAACTTTTCCGTTAAAAGCATTTGTGGAAAATCATGCCAGTCTAGACGTAGCCGAGGAGTATTGACCAGCACCCGGTGACTAAAGGGTTAAACTCAGGTAGCTAGCAAAGGTGTTGGCCAAGGGGCTGGGAGAACCAATCGAGAGAGAGGGATGAAATCTGAACTGGATATAGATTCCTTGCCTGCTTTCTTTGTGTGGGACAGAAAAATCAGGAGTTGAGAGACATAGAATTATTTAAACCCAAGCAGAACTACCATGCCTTCAAGGAATTTGGGACATGGAAGTGGACTGAACAAAGAAAAGGCTGAAAGTAAGTAAAGGGAAAAGTGAATCTAGTCACATTCAGGGTATTTTTTCTTTATTTTGTGGTTTGGTTTAAACTGCTCTGTGTGAATCTATGCCTCCCCTCCCCATTTACTATCTAGCCATCATGTTTTAATTTGTTTTCCTTAGTTGCTCTGTAACATCTAGCAACCAAGTATGCTTTATCGAGTTTGTAATAAAAATTAGGGTATGTCTACACTTGCAGCCTAATTCGAACTAAGGCTGCGAATGTAGACATTCGGAATTGCAAATCAAGCCCGGGATTTAAATATCCCGCTCTTGATTTGCATGTTCCCGGCCGGTTGCCATTTTTTTAAACTTACAAGCCCGAACTAACTGCCCGCGTCTTCACGCGTCAGGGAAACGGGCGTTCGAAATAAAGCCTTATTCCGAACTACCTGTTAAACCTCACTGCAGGAGGAATAACAGGTAGTTCGGAATAAGGCTTTATTTCGAACTCCCATTTCCCTGCCATGTGTAGACGTGGGCAGTTAGTTCGGGTTTGTAAGTTTCAAAAATGGTGACCGGCCGGGAACATGCAAATCAAACGTGGGATATTTAAATCCCGGGCTTGATTTGCAATTCCGAATGCCTACATTTGCAGCCTTAGTTCGAATTAGGCTGCAAATATAGACATACCCTTACTTTTTTAAGGTGATAATTTGATTCTTGTGTCCTGGATGGTCTGTCTGTCTGTGTGTATCTGCATACCTCAGTCTGAGAGGAGTACAGGATCTTTCGAAAAAGGAGGTTTTTTTTCAAAAGAACTGCATCTAGACGGCAGTTTCACTTTCAAAATACCCTTTTTCGAAAGACCGCTGTGATGCAATTATGCAAATGAAGCATGGGATATTTAAATCCCCACTTCATTTGCACTTTTGATTTCCCTAATTTACGTCCCTCTTTCAACAGAGGGATGTAGTTTAGATATATCTAACGGAAAAAAGGAAGTTCTTGGTGGAAATAAAGAAGTGACAGGTATCTAAACTACATCCCTCTGTGTATTGTGATTCTGGGGGAAAGTTTTTTGTAACCGGTGCCTGTAGAAGCAAATGAAGTGACAGGATATCTCAAGAGATGGGATGTTGTGGGAGAAGGATATAGAAGTGCAGATTACAGTGAGATTGCAAGTCTGTCATGGTAACAGTCATATTGCTCTTGTAGTTACAATCGCCATCAATAATGGACTCCAGACCTCCTCACTGGCAGGTAATATAAAAATTCTTGAGCACAATTTGTTTTGTGTTGTGAAGTTAGGTATTTAAGGCAAGATATTCAACAGATATAAACTATTGACTTCCTTGGAGCTAAACTGATTTACATCAGCGGAGACCCTAAATTTAATTCACGGTCTCCCTTATATCCAGATACAAAGGCGAAGGAGTTATAGTTTTTCATTGATGCAGGCCTTCAATTTCTCTTTTTAGGAATGAATTTCCCCACACCCATCTCCTTTATTATCTTCATGCATTTGCTAGGGATTAGGAGACAGCAAACTAGTCATCTGGGAAGGAGAAAGGAAAGAAAGGCACAATGCCATTTTCTCTTTCCCTAGCATGAAAATATTGGAGTTTATTAAAGTGTTCTGCTTCAAAGTAACCCCCTGAAAAAATATTTTCTACAGAAGGCCCTGTTTGAATTGTGAGATGATTCTCAAACAATTGCTGCTGAGTTGTGCACATGGAAAACTATGCAAAAGTAATAATGGATCTTTATTAATTGTGGTAATTAGGAAAAATAAAAGAGACCTGTTTGTTTAAGAAAAAAATTACTGGAACAATATAAAACACTTAGGCTGTGTCTACACTGAAAGCTATGTCTACATACCAGGAGGTATCCCAGAAATCCTTGTTCTATAAGGAAGAAGGGATGTTCTGAAAGAGGGTTTTTTTCTGACATTTGGCCCCGTGTAGATGGACCAAATGTCAGAAAAGCCTCTTTCAGAAGAAAAGCAAAAAAAATATGCAAATTGCAGTTCCCAATTTGTGTATCTTTTTCTGGCTTTTCCCTGCAGTGTAGATATAGCCTTTAGTTTTATGTTCTTCCTGCTATTTTTATTTTATTTTTTGATGAGACATTTTGCTGCAGCTATTAAAAAGAGCTGCAGGGCCAGAATCACTCAGTTGCTGCCTGGAACTGGAGGAGAGAGAACTGTGTTCTTGGCTGGTTAGAAAAGCAGCAGAACTAGACAGAGTTAATGTTGGCAGGGACAGGGGCAGCAAAGAAGGAGCTCCTGCCTGGCTGCTGGGGCTGAGCTAGGATAGAGCCCAGGGAGGACCAAAGGAAGATAGTCTCCATGGGGGGAAGCTCCAGGGGTATGGCTCCAACCACGTCTGGGACAAGTTAACAGTGCGTACCCTGAAATGATTTTTTTGTTTCTCATTCAGATGGCATGTGAGAGTCAGCTGGATGGTTGAGTCACTGAAAACCCTCCTGAGAAACCAAAAGGAAACACCATTAACAGAGAGCGGAGGCACACACATTTGAGAAGGCAAGAAATTGGTGCCACTCTGTTTCAAAGCCTAATATTGTGGGAGTGATACAGGGAACTGCTACAATCATGTAGGTAATAAACAGTAGCTTTTGACTGTTCCCTGAACCCATTTCTAATAGAAAGGCTACATGAGAGTATCTTTACAATATACAATTAGGGTATGTCTAGACTACATGCCTCTGTTGCCAGAGGCATGAAAATTAGACTACCCGACATAGTCAATGAAGCCGGGATTTAAATATCCCTGGCTTCATTAAAATAAAAATGGCCACCACACTGTGCTGGTTCAGCTGATCGTCGGCACAGCGCGTGAGTCAAGATGTGGATCGGTCGAGAGGGAATGCCTTTGTTGACCATTCCCTTATGCCTTGTGAAACGAGGTTTACAGGAGCGGTCGACAAAGGCGTTCCCTGTCGACCAATCCGTATCTTGACTGCTGCGTTGTGCTGACGATCAGCTGAGCCAGCACAGCACGGCAACCATTTTTATTTTAATGAAGCCAGGGATAATTAAATCCCAGCTTCATTGACTATGTCGGGTAGTCTAATTTACATGCCTCCGGCGACAGAGGCATGTAGTCTAGACATACCCTTAGTGTCCTTGAAATTACTTGTGTGTGCAAAGGCACTCGTGCACATCTGTGTCCACAGGATCAAGGCATTAAGGAAGGTCTACGAGCTTAAACCCACAAAAAGCTGAGCACACAACACCCCAATAAAGCAAGGCACTTGACAAGACTGAGCTCTCTCTTTGGGGGCGGGGGAGAGCTTTGAGAGAGTGTTCTGAGTCTGTGGAAGGAAGGACAGGAGGAAAATGGAGCAAAGGGCACATTGCACTACATCTTGTATTCATGGGTGAAATGTTTATCTTCCAATCTTGATGCAAAAAAGCTGCACTTCCTATTAGTATGATCACTAAAGTGGCAGTGACCAGGGATTTCACAGCTCCCAAATACATATCTATGGAAACTTCAGTATTTTCAGATGTATTTTAAAATATGCTCTTATAATTTGTTATATGTATTCTTATCAGGTAATGTTTTCTGTAGTCATTTAGAACTTGATCCAAAGCCCATTGGAGTCAGTGGAAATAACTTCCATTGTGTTCAACAGTGATAATGACCCTAAAGCAATATTGTAATGAGACTGGTTTCTAATGTCCCTTTAATAAGCTTGGAGATTTAAAATAAATTTAGAAACCTTACATATATATACTATTGTGATGTTCTGCTTGTTTTTTCTCCTGCTTTTCTCTGCTTTGTGTGCTTAGTCATGAAAAATAATTTCTAAACTTCTTTGACCTATATTAAGACTTTGTAAGATCTCATTGCATTGTAATGTGACTCTTCCTGCTGAGTTTAGCCATCAGATATAGATCCTTTCCGTTAATGGTAACAGCCAGCACAGCCAGATTTGTCCCAGTGTCTGCACATCTAGTTTGCTGATCCATGGTGTATAGAGTAATGTACAGTACACTGGAGTAGCTCACTTTTTTGTTAGCCCCCCCCAAGAAGAAATGGCACACTTGAAATAATTCATGACAGAGAAGTACAAAAAAAGCCTAACATGGAATTTGTTCACTTGTCTTATTATTTGTGCATTGTTACTAGCTGCTGAGGAATGGAAGGAAATTGAAGACATCTGCACTATATGCCAGGTCCCAACAGCCTTAGGCACAGAGAAACAGATTCTTAGCTCATACTCTGCCTGCTTTGTGCTGCTCTAGCAAAACAAGCCAGAAAGCTGGCTTACCCAAATAGCTCAGAATTCTCTGGATGGCATACCGCCCTCTTGGAGCCACAACCTGTCAATAAAGTTTAGTTCAGCCTCAGGATTGCTCTAAATTATAATATTGACCTGGCCAGCGTGGAACCAGACCCAGGATCAGGAGCCTGAAATGGCTCCCTTGTGACTCTCCCCTCAGCTGTATCCCGGTCATAATGCATACATTTGAGAATCTGGGCCAGACCCTTCATTTACCCTCTACCTTGCCAATGAACATACTCTCATCTATAGTAAATATCCTGTTTAGTAAGACTTAAAGGTAAGTATGTCTCAGCACTTCAGCTTTGAACTTTCTACAGCATAATGTTAGGCTGAGGCAAAGAAAAGTGTCATTTGCCTTACAAAAGATATCTTTAAGAAATGAATGTGTATGGCCTATCTTTTTTCTACAGAAGTGCATGAGATAATGCAGTAAATCCAGCAAGCCCCCATTTTCTTTTTGTACCGATATTTTGATGATGATCGGACCATTTGGGTCTTAATTTGTTTGTCAATAACATGCTATGAATGTCAGGACCATAACCATCCTATTAAAAAGGAAAACAACCAAACCACACACAATACTTTTGATGGGGGGAATCTAAGATTTAGAATAATCAATAGCCCTGTTTCTTCTAATAAAGACAGCAGCTACAGATGACGAGTAGAATTAATACTAAATATTTTTTGTAATTATTTGCAATATCCATTGTTACCATTCTGTACTACATAAGAATAAACAGCAGTTCCAACTAAATGAAACTGAATTATTCAGTACAACTTGTGAAATCTCTGCAAAGATGTATAATCTTAATGGACATAAGTACCTTTTACACATCCTTATTGACTCCATATCTTTCTTTATTAACCCTCTTTATTTCCTGAATGGGCCTGGTAACCATGAAGGTATATCAGATTAAGGATTAGTAGGCGTGTTTTACCTGTGGTTTATTGTCAATGAATAATTATAAATATATGCTCAGATGAATAAGGCAGCTTTCAATTATTCCTTCATACACATCATTTTCTTTTCTTTAGAATATGCAATATGGTCTCACATTGAAAACTTGTAAGCCTGCGGGGATCAACTCTGCTTTTTTCCTTCCATCACCATCATCCATTAATTATCCAGATACTTGCTATTACACAGTGTGTCCTCTCCACCTACATGCACACACAGACACATGCTAAAACTTCTTAAAACATCTTGCTGGAACACTTTGATGAGCGGAATCTGGGACAGCATTTGCAAGAAATAATGTTGGCAGCAAGATGGGAATTTTGACTTGCATTTCTTTTACATACTGTCTAGAGATGCTTGAGAATTTTCAATCAGTTTACTCCCCTCCCGCAAACAACTCTAGTTTCTGCAAAGTCAAACGTTTCCATGGGAAGTTTTCAATTTTCCTGATGGAAAGTGAAAACAAAATGTTTCATTTCAAGCCAAGCTGACCCTGATCAAAATGTTAGTTTAACAAAACAATCAAAGTGTTTGCCAGTAGTTAGTAGTTTGGCATTAATCTTTGTCTACTTAACTATTGTGGTAACTCATAAGAACTGTTAGGTGTACTGCCCAATTCTCCTCAATGAGCTGGTTTCCCTAAGGGGACTACTGACTGGCAAATACGTCCCATAGATGAGAATGGGGACATGAGACATTTTTACAACTCATGAGACAGTGCAGCAGCAGCTTCAGGTGACACTATTTAATGACTAACCAAACTATCACAAACTAATTTCAGTTCAACAAATCAAAATGACACTTCAGTTCAAGAATGTCAAAATGTTTAGCTTTGATTGGAAGTGTCACAGACTGCTAAAGACAGCGTGTTGCATAGAGAAACGGATCCTCAATTTCTCATCCTCCTTGAGCCTATAGGGATATGTAGCCTTGATCCAATGAGGCTACGTCTAGACTACAAAGGCAAGCTGGAAAAAGATCTGCAATTGCGATCTGCAATTTGTGTATCTTTTTCCGCTTTTCTGTCGAAAGAGGCTTTTCTGAAATGTGGCACGTTTACACAGTGCCAAATTTCGGAAAAACCTGCTCTTTTGACACATCCCTTCTTCCTCGTAGAACAAGGTTTACAGGGACTGTGAAAGAGCGCGTTCGCTTTTCTGGAATTTTTTTCGGAAAAGCGGATGCGTTCCTTGGACATGGCATTGCTTTGCCGGGTTACTTCCAGTATCCTGGAAAAGTGCTGCGCTCTAGATGTAGCCAGAGTTGTATGGATACTGAGGTAGAACATTTAGTGGAGAGGCTTGTCTTCAGCCGTTCACTGTTTTTAATCCACCAGGACAGGATATGGTATATAGTCAATAAAAAAACAATGACATCTAGAACGAGCCTTAGTTCAGCAGAGCAAATACCGATTAACATTACTACGCTTAGAACTGGATGAAAAGTCTCAATTATGCTTCTCAATATTTTTTAAAAAAATCTTTAGTGTGTCACAAAAGTGATTTTTCACCTCAAAACCCAAGCATTTTTTATTTAGTTAGTTACAAAATGGAAATTTCCAACAGGAAAAATCAATATTTTTGTTGAAAAGCCATTTTTATTGGGAAAAATGTTTAATAAAATGTTCGGCCACCTCCAGTTCTCTGCTTTTAAATAAGGGCTGATAACTTTCCATGGGTGATAATAATGATTTCATTTAATCAGAGGTCGTGCTGGGAGTATCATCTATTATTAAGGTTGCCAGACAGTTCTCATTATCAGAGCCCATTGTCAGGTCTTTGAAAATTTGTCAATCTATAGCCACGTGGACTGAAATTTACCATTCTGAGTGTCTGTGTTTGACTCTTTTTATTATTTTTGGCTGAAATGGTCAAATAATTTCCAAAAATGCTAGAAAAAATGGTTTTGCCCATGTTAAATTCTGGCAAAGTCTTTGAAAAAATCTAGTTCCTCCATGCTTTGGAGCTGGACTTGATATTTTTCCATGCCCCTGAAAAATTGGTCCAAATGTTAAGGTATAAGCCTTAGATGGAGGAGAAGGAGGAGAGAGCAGTTTCCAAATTCTCAGAAAAGTTTTTAGATTTTAGCAGATACATTTCTCAAAGATTCCATCCACCCTGAGAATGTTCCAGCCTAGGTCCGAGTATGACTTTCCCCTGTAATTGTAGCTCTAGGTTGCTATGGGCTGTGTCATGTCCAAGTTGGTATACCTTAACTGAAAGCAGGCATACTATTTCTCCTCAACACAACTGAGGCAACATGGAGGGGAAAGCTTCCTGATTCAGATGAAGAGGGGATTAGAGGGAGACCAGAGGTAAAGGGAGTAGACAGGGAGAAGGAATCTAGAAGTAAGTGTGTGGGAGCCTCAGATTGAAGGCTGATGAGTGGGAACAGAGCAATTAGAACTGGAGATGGTATGGGAGATTGGGGCTAACTGGGCAAGAGACTGGAACTGAGAACCTGTGGGACAGAAGAGAAAGAGAGATTGGACCAATGAAGAGGTAGGAGAACTGGGATAGACTAAGCAAAGAGACTGGGACAAGGAACTGGTATTGTGGGAGACACTGAGACTGGGACTGAAAGCCAGTGGAGATAGAGAGGAAGGAGTCCACAGGGCAGGGTGGAGGAGAGATCAAATGAGGAGCATGGTGGGGACTAGCTGAGAAAGTAGACTATGGGTATGTCTACACTACCGCATTATTTCAAAATATCTTATTTTGAAATAACACGTCTAGACACAAAATGCATTTTGAAATAGCATTTTGCTATTTCAAAATAGCGCATCCACACTGTTTGGATGCTGAATCGCATTTAAGGCCGGCCGGAACCGGTTCTGGCAGGGCATCAGGTCAGGAGTTACCTTGTGTAGCTGCTGCCTGAGGCTATCTGAGGCCTGTGCTTAAAGGGACCCCCCTGGACAGCCAGTTCTCAGGTTTCCCTGCTTGCTTCCCTACCTCGCTGAGGGACAGCAAAGCATTTTTTTCTCTGCGTGCTCTGATTGCCCTCACTCAGGACACCACAGCATTCTGCAGCATGGAGCCAGAACCGCCCCGGGCACTCTGGTGCTTCTCCTGGATGTGTTGCTGTGAGCCTGGCAGCACGTTCTGCAGGCAGTAACAGTCTCCCTAGTGTGTCCCACTGGGGACTTGTGCCTCATTCCTCCCTCACATCCTACTACTTACCCCTCCCTAACCCCCCTTCCTGCTGTACACTAAAAGACACATGTGTTCATTACAACAAAGTCTCTTTATTGAACAAAACTGGGCAGGGGGAGAATGAAACTGAGGTGAGACTGGGAAAAGAAGGTGGGAGACAGGAGGAGGGAGGGTGGGAGAGGGGAGGGGGAAAGCTGGGAGGAGTAAGCTGGCAGGGGATGCAAGGGGAGGAAGGGGGAGGAGAAGCTCAGGACTCAGGGTTGGGGGTCTCGCCGTCCCAACTGTCTCCCAGCACCACGGGTGTGGGGGCCTTGGCATCCCCGGGGGGGGGGGGGAGGGTGTGGAGGAAGAAGCAGGTAGGGGAGAGGGAATGGGAGGAGGAGGTAGCTGGGGAGGCAGCAGGGGCTGGAGTGGCAGGAGGCAGCAAGCTCTGCACCAGGGTCTTCAGGTGCTTGCAGATGGCACAGCTGCTCCCGCCAGAGCTGCAGGTCTTCCTGCACCCAGTGGTTGAGGGTGCAGTGCAGGGCTTGCAGTGACCACAGGTGCTCCTGCTGGTACCCTTCCACTGCACGGGTGGTCCTGCGGAGCCCTCGGGTGCGGGAGGATATCCCAGGTGGTGTGGTGTGCCTTGTACTTGCAGCTGGTGTGGCTGTGGAGAAACAAGAGAAGTGGTCAGTTATCCCTGGGGACACAATGGGTGAAGCCCAGCCCCCCACTGCAAAGTGGGGATGACAGTTCTCCACACCATCAGAGCCGATGTGCTTGCACAGAGGCCATGTTCGGGATGTCCTGCTATCCCCGGGAGTGTCCCACCCCAGGGTCAGGAGCATGTCATGTCTCTTCAAACACGTGTGTGGCTAACAGGCTAAGGCCCCTGTGTAGCAGCCAGCTAGGGCCACATGCCCAGGAGTGGCACAGCACATGCTCGCACGTGCACAGGTTGCTGCATGATCCGTGGTCAGCAAGGCCCATGCATATGGTCCCTGTTCTCCCCCCCGCCCCATAAAGGGACAGTGATGGCACTCACATGTTGTTGCCTCCCTGCATGACACAGGCGACAGGTCTGCTGGGACGGCTCGGGGGTCCTGGCTGAACGGCACACTCCCTCTGGGCTCCTATGGCTCCTGGCCCTCCTCCTCCTCCTCCGTGCCCTGGTCAGTGCCCTCTGCCCCAGGGTTGATGACCACCTGGGGGGCACAGACCATCCCGCCCCCCAGGATGCGGTCCAGGGAGTCAAAATAGGGGCAGTTCTCTGGGTCTGCCCCTGTTTGGGAGCTGCTCCCTGTAGCTCTGGCATAGACCTGCCGCAGCTCCTTAATTTTCATCTGAACCTGATCCTGGGTTCGGATGTGGCCTTTGGTGGCCAGGCTGGCAGCCATCCTGCCATAGATGGCCGCGTACCTCCGTCTAGTGCGGAGATCATGGATATTGATCCCCCCAAACCTCAATCAGGTCCATGATCTCCGCACTGGACCAGGAAGGCGCCCACCTTCTCCGGCCCCTGGCAGGCTCCTGGGAGCTGGGGGACTGGGCCTGGGGAGCGGTGGAGGGCTGGCTGGCACTGTCTGCTTGGCTCATGCTGGGGCCACTGGGTCAGGAGCAGCGAATACTGGCTCTGGGCTGGCAGGGCTGGAGCTGGCACAGACGCTGTGGCCAGACTCTAGCCTTTTAAGGGCTCTGGGGAGGGGCGGGAGGAGAGGAGTTTTCCTGGTTGGGGCCAGAGTGGCCAGCAGGGCACCCTGGGAAGGGCTGGAGGCCCCCTATTTTGAAATAGCCCTTATTCCACATCTACACAGTGCTTATTTCGAAATAGCAATTTCAAAATAGGTGCTTTCCACATGGAATGAGGTTTACCAACTTGAAAATAAGCCCGCCGCTATTTCGAATTAATTTTGAAATAGCGGTTTGCTTGTGTAGACGCTTGTAGTTATTTCGAAATAATGGCTGTTATTTCAAAATAACTTTGCTGTGTAGACATACCCTATGAGACTGAAGCATTGTGACTAGGTCTTTCTGGGCATGAGATGAGAAGCCTTAGGAGTGAAGATTGGGACTGGCTTGGTGAAGATAATGAACCTGGAACAAGGTGCCACTGGTGGGAAAAACAGGGATAGGTTGGAAGGGAGAAGGCTTGAGAGTCATACTGGCGGGATAGATGGGCAGAGATGTGCCCACTGGACTACTCTCTGTTCTAGCACTTGGAATAGGACCCAGTATTCTTAAGTCTCGCCATACCCCTGCTGCAATATCCATGAAACCCATTGTGCCACCCCCCCTTTAATTCTCCTGCCTTGGGGACCAATGAGACCATCTTCATTAGCTAAGGAAACATTCCTATATGACCCTGCCCCATTGGTTGGCATGTGTGTAGTGAATGAGGCAGGATTGCAGGAAGTGAACAAATGGTTGCTTGGTTAAGGCAGTGAAATGTTGCCTTGGAGAATTAGATTCTATCACCATCCATGCCACAGTTTCAGTAGTGACGGATGGCAGAACAGGGAGCAATGGTCTCAAGTTACAGTGGGGGCGGTCTGGGTTAGATATTAGGAAAATACTCTTTTACTAGGAGGGTGGTGAAGCACTGGAATGGGTTACCTAGGGAAGTGGTGGAATCTTCATCCCTAGAGGGTTTTAAGTCTCAGCTTGACAAAGCCCTGGCTGGGATGATTTAGTTGGGATTGGTCCTGCTTTGGGCAGGGGGCTGGATTTGATGACCTCCTGAGGTCTCTTCCAGCCCTAGGATTCTATGATTCTATGTGAAGCTGGTCTATTCACTTAAACCACACTTTTCACAGGGGGCTCTAATCATGTGTTTCTCATTTTGTGGATACTTGACATGAGAATCTGGGGCCTGAGTTGCAGGCATGCCAAACACACAGCTGCAACAGAGAACAATGGGAGCTGTGCTTTGAAGATAGAAAATACTTATATAATGCTAAATACTCCAAAAATATCAGGTCCCAACCATCTCAAATGGGACACCCAAAATTACTGGACATGGCTGATCTTAATCTTTCTGTACCTCAGTGCTTCTTATGTGAAGTAGGGACAATACTCACTCAGTTCAGAGGTATTATGAAAACAAATAAATTCATATTTGACGTGCTCACATACTTAGGCATAGTGGAATTTGAATTAAATTAGAAAAATATCAGTGATGAAAAAGTTACCAGCAGAAAAACTCTGAAATAAAATTCACCACATTTTCAGTTGTTGGAAATTCAGCAGGGGGGGGAGGAGTTAAAGTGAGGGCAGCACCAATGGGGGAGCTGCAAGCTGCTCACTGCACAGATTAGGGGCCTAAGACACAGGGATGCAAGGTGGCAGAGCAGAGATACCTGACCAGGACTGCAAGGAGGAGGAAGCCTTCAGCTGTGGGGTGCTGCTGAACAGCTTCTGTTTGGGAATTGCTCCCACAGTTGTAGGTGGTGAGTGAGTGAGCAGGGCCACGACAGCAGGGCTGCAGAGGGCTCCCCCTACATAGCTGTGGACTCAGTGACACCTGGAGAGAAGACATAGCGAAGGGTTGAGTGTGGAGCCATGCTCCCCACTTTTTACTGGCTCTGAGTGAGAGTGATGGAGGGGAGAAAAGTGACAGGAGTGAGAAAGGGGCAGACCCTTGGGAGAAGAGATGGTGTGGTAGCAGGGCCTCAGGGAGAAGGGGAAGATCATTATTTGGGCACATGTGGTCCCCTCAACCCTAGGCAGCTTTTGCTGCTCTTGTATTTGACCCTGCAAACACCAGGTTCTGCTAAAGCAGAGCAGAGAATCCAGCTACGTGTCCCCCCAGGAGGAGGATGAGTCCCCAGCTGGAGGGGAGGCCACTTCCACGTTGAATGGCTCCTGCCTGGAGATGGAACTATTCAGAAGAAGGACGATCTGTTCTGAGAACAGGGCTCCCACTCTCGCTGTCCTGCATGGAGGGGTTTCTGCTTTGCCCCACCCAGCCGAGACTGGAGCTTGCCCCTGTACTTCATGCAGGCAGGGATCTGTGTGAATAATCCTGCAACTGTGCAGGAAGTCCTCTGCAACCTGGACATCCTACTTGCTCATTTCCATGAGTACACAGGCATGGAGGCAGTTACATCTAAACCCTGCAGGTGTGCCAACTGTTACCAAATGATTTTCTTCTACAACAGCGACCAACTTCTATTAATAGAAATCAAATCATGCCAAGCCTGCCAGTGCTATAGCAAGGAGTGCCACAGAAGACCTCGTGCAGTTAATAAGTCTCTCTTCAGACTATGGTTTGAAAGCGTGCAGTAAATGTGTGTTCGGGACCCAAAACATTGTACCAAAAAACAGAACAATTGTCTATTTTGCGATCACTGTCCATCGTGTTCACTGAATGATGCAGGGGGGATAGTGGAAAAAATAGTATGTGATCATGCAATCGAAGATTGTATCATCATGCAGGTGCACAAGGAGGAAAAATTAAGATTGCACAGGCAACCTTTCATTCTGACATTTCCTAATTTTTTAGTATTTGGCTCCCATTAACTTCCACATGAAATTCCTCTTTTGGAGCTCCTGTGAGGCTGTGCAAATCTCATTCTGCCAGGGGAAGCATTAGCCTATTCCCTTCTTTTTACTAGACACTGGGGAAGCACTGTGGGGAGGGAATTACAGAAGAGTGCTATGAATTAGAAAGTGAAGCTTCATTATTGCTGCCCCTGCTGTGCTGTGAAAAATGGGCAGCTGAGTGAAGAGATTTGCTTGGATTTAGCCTCAAGTTTGTGCAAAGTGTTACTGCACAAAAAATGATGCCAAAATTGCTTCTAAAATATAATCCTATTAGCAAAAATAATCTAAACACCATTAGTTCCAAGTCATGCCAAGTCAGTGGTAAAAAAGATACTATTCTTAATCCATATTTGGCTATTTTCAGAACCACCCATATTTGACCGGCATGATTGTATGTCTGTGCTTCACTATGATAGTGAGAAAAAAATAATACAAATATTTCGAGAACCTCTGGAGTGAGTGGGGCAGGCCATATACCACAAATGAACAATGACACCATCTAAAGGCACAAAGAAAATGTACAAAAATATTCCTCCAAGGAGGAAAATCCATATATTGGTCCCTAATGGCAGGGATGAAATATATCCAAGATGAAATAGATGAAACTCTGGAAATCTAACAGCAAGATTAAATAATATATTTCAGTGTTTGCTAGCAATGGATTAAGGCTGTATGCAGAATACCAAAAGCCCTTTCCCAAAGAGACTATTTTGAAACTCAGATGATTTTATTAAAGGTACAGCAAGGGGAAATGGGTGAGCTACTTGGCTTGCTCTTCTTACTAAAACTATATTACGTGATCATCGGATACATGGGCTTCTGAAGTTGTCTGATTGAAGTCTATATGTAAAGCCTTTTATTGCCTAACAAGCTTTGAGTTTGTATTCATTCTGCTTTAAAAATGGACCCCTAAGTGGCTACTGTACATCCACAGGAACAAATCACTATCATTTGATTGTAAAGGGAAGGACAATAAAGGTTTCAATCCACATGTGTACGTATGGCATTTTTACCATTTGGGTTTTTTTTTAAACAACTGGTTATCATACAGACTACTTTGTCTGAGACAAACTACAGAAAACACCAGAAAAAGCATTAGACTATAGCATGATGTTCAATGTACAGACGTTCTTCTTGTGGCTGTTCTTAACAATACCCTTCATACAAGCATCGTCTTACAATGCTTTTGCAGCACTTGTACTGGCACTCTCTTGCCATTCTCACTTCTCTCCTTTAAGTAAATCACTAGTTCTACTTAATACACCAGAGTTTACTCATGACAACATGAACACGTCTAACTTTGTAGAGGAACAGCAGGCCTGTTTAGAACAGACTTTTCAACATAAAGATACCACGCTTGCCATGCATTAAACAGGTTGTTCATTAATAGCGAGTAAATGGTGGTATATATGGTAATACCATTTAAATCAGCCATTTGGACAGACTTCCTAATACTTCTGTCATTTGAGTGGTTTCTTTTCTGAACAGTGGTGCGTGGGAGGTCCAGCCTAAGATAATAAAAGATATTTCCCCTGTCCCCAATTTCCTGATTAAACCTCATTAAATGAGGAGTCATTCTTGAACATCAGGGACGACGAGACTGGTGAAAGAGTAAAACTGGCATCAGTTGAAACTGACACTACCATTACGTGCTATTAGCCTGGTTCAGTTTGCAACTAGTGTAACTCCACTGAAGGAAATGGAGTTCCTATACAAACATAACAAATGAATAACAATAAGCTATGTGGAGAGTCCCATTTTTAAGACCAGTTGTAAGTGTAACATCAATACAACAGGCTAGAACCCTGCCATCTGATGCATTTCCTTAGCATGTGTTTTGTAGGTTAGGCTGAGACGAGACATTGACCACATGGCAATGACAGTATCCAGAGTGAGAAATCTGATTAAAATGGCCATCCAAATTCAGCTCTAGACAAGTATCAATGAGGAGACAGAAAGGTGGGAACTAAAGACATGGCTACGCTAGAGAGCTTAAAGTGGTGCAGCTGGACTGATGCAGCTGTGGCTACACTAAGTTGTCCAGTGTGGCTATTCTAAGACAATGAGAGAACATTCTTAAAAATAAAAACAAGCAATATTTGCCCACAAATATTGTCCAGGGGAATATTGTATTGTATCAAATACCATGATTTAGTAACAGTGACTGAAAACTACAATTCCCCTTTAACTCCCAAAATAAAATTAGCTATTAAAATTAACAGTGTAAAATGTAATATTACAAATAAATAAAAGAACCAACTCCAACTTTTCAAGCCTGGGAACTCAGTTAACCCAAATGTTTTGGAAACAATTCCATCTGAAAATTCTCTGCTGGTGTCTTTTCAGTTGACTAGTTCTGTGTTTGACTTTGCATATCTAAGTGTTTCATTGTCTGTTGCCAATGGATGTTTCAGGCCTGCACAGTAAATTTTCTTCTGAAAAGCTCCGAATGCACACACACAAATAGTTACCATCATTGACTCTGCCCATGGTTTCACTGCAGGTGTAGAATTAGAGATTCAAGGCAGAAATGTGAGTCACCAACAGCTATTTTGTTCACAGTCTGGGGATTACAGGGGATGAGAAACTGGATATGAGTCAACACTGTGCTCTTGTAGCCAAGACAACTAACGGCATATTAGGGTGCATTAGGAGAAGCATTTCCAGCAGATTTAGAGAAGTGATTATTCCCCTTTATTCTGCACTGGTGAGGCCATATATGGAGTATTGCATCCAATTCTGCCCCCCCCCCCCATTACAGAAAGGATGTGGACATATTGGAAAAAGTCCAGCAGAGGGCAATGAAAATGATTAGGGGGCTGAAGTACATGACTTATGTGGAGAGGCTGAGAGATTTGTGTTTATTTAATCTACAGAAGAGAAGAGTGAGGGGGGATTTGATAGCAGCCCTTAAGTACCTGAAGAGGAGTTCCAAAGAGGAGGGAGAGAGGCTGTTCTCAGTAATGACATATGACAGAATGAGGCGCAGTGGTCTCAAGTTACAGTGGGGGAGGTCTAGGTTGGATATTAAGAAAAACTATTTCACTAGGAGGGTGATGAAGCACTGGAATAAGTTACCTAGGAAGGTGGTGGCATCTCCATCCCTAGAGGTTTTTAAGTCACAGCCTGACATAGCGCTGGCTGGGACGAGTTAGTTGAGTTGGTCCTGCTTTGAGCAGAGAGTTGGACTCAATGACCTCCTGAAGGCTCTTTCAACCCTATGATTCTATGAATAAGTGAGATTTACTTATTCCTGAGATCTGACATTCCTGGTACATGATCCACACCCACACACTGCAAATGAAAACAAAACCAACAAACAAACCCTCACCAAGGTAGTATCTTCCTGACCCCAACAGTTAGACCCTGAACATGTGAGTAAGACCCAGGCTTCAGAGAAAGAGCATGCTTGTGCCACCTGAGGCTATGTTTACACTGCAGAGTTTTTGCACAAAAGCATTTGTTTTTGCACAAAAACTCACAGAGCGTCCACACCTCAAGTGTGTTTTTGCGCAAGAAAATTTACAGTGAATCAACAGAACAGAGAGTTTTTTGAGGTATAGGTATTTCTCCTTCTACAAGGAATAACTCTTTTTTGCGCAAGAGCTCTTGCACAAAAAGGTGTGCGTGGTCAGGAAACAGGGTTTTTTTGTGCCAAAACAACCTATCGAAAGAAGCACAGGTGCCCTGGTGGCCATTCTGTTAATGGCAATCAGAGCTTTCTTGTGAGAGAGCATCCATGCAGTGTGGATGGACTCTTGCGCAAAAGCACATCACTTTTCCGATATGCTTTTGCAGTGTGGACGTGCTCTTGCGCAAGCCTGCAGTGTAGACATAGCCTGAGAGTCCTGTCCCACCCCGCCAAGATACCCGTCTGTAACTGTGGCCACCTGTGATGCTTTAATTAAGGAGATTAAAAAACATTATCTCAGAATACCTTGTAGGGAGGGAATACTTTCCTGACCTCTGCTGATGGCAATCTGAAGTCCCGAAGCATGAGAATAAGACAACCCAAAATGGAACCTAATGGCTGTTGAGCCTTGTCCCCTAGTATTACAGCAGCCCCATCATACAATTGCACTCATATGTTTGTCCAGTTCTCTCAAGACTAATTGAGTTGTTTGTCCCCACAACTCCTTTTGGGAAGGCTATTCCAGAGCCTTACCCCTGTGGTGATTAGAAACCTTTGTCTAATTTTGAGACTGATTTTCTTCATGGGCACTTAGTACTCATTCTTCTTGTGCCAACATTGTCATTTACCTTAAATATCTCTTTGATATTTACAAAGAACAATTATACGCCCTATCAGCCTTCATTTTGCAGTGTATGGGTACAGGTGGTTTTCAATATTTTCAATTTGAATGGAGGTGCACACCTCTTTGGAAATCTCAGGCATAGTCTGTGTACCTCCAGGGGACCACTGACCTCTGGGTGAAAACTACTCTGTTAGACTAAACAAGCCAAACTCTTCCAATCTCTTCTCATACGATAGGCTCTCCTTTACCCCTGCTAACTCTCCCTGCATTTGTTCCAGTTTACATTCATCTTTCTTGAACATGGGTGACTGGTATTGTACCCAGTATTCCAAATGAGGTTTTCCCAGCGCTTTGTATAAAACATGAATAGTTCTTTCTCGCTTGGAAGTGCCTCACCTATAAAGTGCTACCAGACCAGTTTTTGTTTTTTAAGTTTATCCTGTACAGACTAACTCTGGAGCTTCTGAACATCCTAGAATGGTATTAGTCTTTTTCACAGCAGCATCCTGTTAGTGGCTCAGTATTCTTGTGATTAAGCCACACATCCTGCTCTCTCCTTCTCTGTCATTTCCAGCTGATGATACCCCCTCCCCTCCAGCTTATAGCAGAAATGATCAGACCCTGTGTGAATGACTTTGCACGTTGTACTTTTGAATTTCATCCCATTTCTGTCTTTCATGTCTTCAAGGTCATCCAGATCTGGTGTGGTAATTCATCTTTCAGCACAACCCATTGTTTTCTCCTCCTTGGGCCAATTCCCTATCCATCTTACAGTGCTTGCACTGAGCCCCATGTTGTCCAATTTAATTGCTTCCCATGAGGTACCATATCTAATTCTTTACTGAAGTCCAAGTATATTAGAGCTACTGGACTTACCTTATTTCAAACGATCAGTTTGTTTTTATCAAAGAAGGAATCTGACGTGATCCACCTTTGGTAAACAATGTAGCATCATATCCCCTTTACCACTATTCATTGGTTCTAAAACATTGCACATTACTGAGGTCACTTCCTCCCCCTTCTTAAATATAGGTATCATGTTAGCTGGTTTCCGGGTCATATGGTACTATCCCTGAACAGACAGATTTATTAAAACTCCTTGCTATCAGACTAGCAATCTCATGTGTCAATTCTTTCAATATTCTAGGATAGAAAATATGTAGCTACCCCTCCCCCCATTTGAGTATATTGAACACCGAGATGTGGTAATTTCCATTTCTGGACACACATTTCCATGAAGCTATAATGCCTTCATATATATGGTCCATATGATCTTACTTATTGAAAACCAAGGCAAAGTATTAGTTTAGCTTTGTACCCATACCTAGATTATCTTTAATCTCCTTCCTGCCACACAGCATAGTAGTTCAACCTTGTCCTTAACCTCTTTTTATTCAAATAATTAAAACAACCTGCTATGTATTTTCATTACCTTGGCAAGAGATAATTCAGTTTGACTTTTAGCAATCCTCACTTTATTCCTACATTTTGTAACCGCCACCATATAGCTTTCATTGCTGATCAATTCATTTTTTTCATTCCCTAAGCACTCTCTCCTTACCCTTAATAGCTTTTAAGGTGGTTATTTTCCAGCTGGGTTTGGAAACTTTTCCTACAGATTTTTTCCTTCCTTTCTTGGGATAAGGATTTAAAATGCAGAAGAAGCTTGAAATTTCTATCAGCTCTTCAGCCAAGCTGACTTCTTTAACCAAGTCTCTAAATTTTCCAAAATCTGCCCTTTTGTCAACTAGGACATTTTATTTCAACCTGGTTTCAATTATCCTTCCAATTTAAATTGAATCAATTTGTGATCACTCAATCCAAAGATATTTCCTACCCATAAGTCATGTTTCCTGGCAAAAGGAAAAGTAGTTTCTTAAATCCCCCTAAGAGACTTGACCCAAATTAGATGCAACTAGATGATTTGGTCTTTGAAATGTGGTTTCTGAAGTACACAGATAATTTTTTGACCAATGTCCATTAAATCATGGCTTGTGTCCTCAATGGGTCATCTCTTAGACTGCAACCAATCCTCAATGCCTGTTTTGTATTTGTAACTGGAAAAAGGAGAGAAAGGGTTTCAAAAGAGGAGAGATGTAGATATACCCCAGACAGGAAGCCTGGCTCATACAGGAGAACAGGAGTATGAGACACCCTGCATGATTTGTTTTTTTTGGTGAAAAGACAAAATATTTATGGGGATGGGGATAGAATGGAGGAGAATTTTTTCTGTAGAATAGGTCAGAAAACTAGGGAGAATTTATGGAACCTCTAACTCTCCCCCCCCCCACACACACATTTAGTCATGGGGTGCATCTACACAGCACCCTAAACTCAAAATAAGATATGCACTTTGCACTACAGCAAATATGCAAATTGCGCTTTGCAAATTGTGTACCTTATTTCGAATATATTTTGGAATAGCTTATTTTGAAAATTTGGCATGTCTACACAGTGCCAAATTTCAAAATAACATGCTATTTTCAGAAAATTCGTTAACCCTCATGAAACTAAGGTTATCGGGATGCCGAAATAGCGCCCGTTATTTCAAAAAATATTTCAAAATAAAGGGCGGTTTGTGTAGATGCGGGGTAGCTATTTCAGTATACCTCTGGTATCCTGAGATAGCCATGCAGTGTAGACATACCCTTAGGCTATGGCTACACTATGACCTTTGCCTCAAGAGACAATGCAAATGAAGCGCAGATTAGCATTTTCCCACGTGTCATTTGCATACTCTCTTTCATTCCGTTTTTGCGCTAGGGGGTTTTGTGCAAAAACAGGCAGTATGGCCGTAGCTGTTTTGCGCAAAACCTCCTTTTTCCGCAAGATCCTTATGCCTGTCCCAGAGAGGCATGAGGATCTTGCAGAAAAAGAGGGTTTTGCACAAAACGGCCACGGCCACACTGCTTGTTTTTGTGCAAAAACAGAATGAAAGTGAGTATGCAAATGATGCGTGGGAAAATGCTAATCTGTGTTTCATTTGCATTGCCTCTTGCGGCAAAAGTCATAGTGTAGCCTTAGCCTTAGGGAAGAACCATGAACAGAGAGGTCTCTCCCAATCAATTGTATATATATACACACACATACCGAATGCTCTTTTAATAGATGACATCTAAGTCCAAGTTCTGGTGGATAATTGAAAGATTTATCCTAGCAAACAGGTAATTTTTACTATCTTCAAATAATTCTCTGCATTTCACTGTACAATTTCTACCTCCTTTATTGTGGCAGGCTTCATTCATCTGTGTATTTGTCAAGTTATTTAAAGTAGGGATGTTTTTTAAAATTCTGCCTGCCTTTATGTCTTCAATTAGGGGGGAAAACAGCCCTTAAACTTGTGCAAATTACATCCCCTGTGCAATTATAATTTAGCTTTAAAGATACTGGTTCAGATTAGTCAACTGGTTTAAATAAGACTGTTTTTACATGTTGAAGTCAATAGTGCTAAGAGTTTACAACGGTTGAGAATCTGGCCCCCTATATTAAATCTGTATGGGAGAAACAGAAAGGAAATATCAGGAGAGAATGATTATTTATAATAAGTAATTTTATTTTTCCTCCCACACTTCCAAATCAAAATTCAAAATCCCAACAAATCCAAACTCTGAGGGCAATAAAATCGGAAACCAAAACCAGTTACAAATTTCCAAATATCTTCATAAATACATTATTTATAATACACTAGAAACCCTACAGTTTCGGGAGTACATGAAGTCAAGATTTTTGTTCCACACTTAATAAAGGCTGGGGTTATTTGAAATATTTGGATCTGCATCTGAATATTTTGGATAGGCTCACCTGTAATATTTTGGATAATTTCACAAAAACAATGTCCCTGTCTTGAAGGTGAAACAACCTGCAGCCAGACATGACACTAAAATTAACTGCCTGGTTGACAATACAAATTCCATCAGTCATCAGACTTGCAGCCTCAAATTGCGTTTTGGAACATAATGCCTACATAATTATGTTCTGGGTCAGCTTCTAGGATGAAATCCTGGCTCAACTGAAATTATTCCATTTACTTTAATGGGGTTCATGATTTCTCTATAGTTAGGATGTCCCGGATTTCATTCCTGGTGATGATAGATTATGGGATACTCAATTGATGTCCCTGGATATATTTTGTTTTTCTTTTTTTCTTTTACAAATAGTAAGTTACCAAGCGGACAGCTCTGAAATTCTTTATTCAAAGAATATTTCCATCATTGGTAGCTGGAGTGGAAGCTTCCCTTTCTCTGTTCTGCTGTGTTGCTCAATTCTGCCCTAGAGTGATTGCCTCTACTTCTGAAAAGGCAGTTCACCGCTACTGTTTGCTTTGCCCTTCTGCTGAGACTGCCAAAAAGGTGCACATTTACTGCTAGGTGTGGTGTTTACATATCCACAAGAAGATCACCAACTCATTTAAAAAAAGCCAAACAGCCTTCAGATAATTACTTTAAATCATTAGTATCTTTAACAGGATTTGAACTGGTGATCTCTGAAGTTTATTAGCAATTCTGCCAGTTAATGGGAATACAAAAAACTGGCAGAAAAATAGGTTTGGCAGGATTATGTCCTGGTTCAAGACTTAAACAGAATGTATGAATGTACTGGAAATGTTGACCTTCAGTATCCAATCTTTATTCAGATGCTCAAATCTCATTTTTCAGTATATGAAAAACAATGTAAATGGTGAAAATACATTTTATGGGCTGATTTTCACATGGCAAATCTTTCAATCCACCAATTTGAATTTCATATTAAATGTGAAATATTTGCACAGCTCTGCCTATGAACTCTTGTCAACCTTGGCAAAGTATGAGCACATTCTCACCTCTTTGAACTTACTGTGTGGTCCTTCTCATGGATTGATTGTTGTGTGCAGTAATGAAAAACTGGAATGCAGACAATTATCAAAGAAATTGTCATTGGATTTTGAGTAACTTCCCATGCAGACTTTTGGTGTTTTGCAATAGCTTGGTTTTCTCAGTGGGTTCTATTGTGAACTATTTAAGTGTGGAAGGAGACATCGAGAAGCATAGCAAGTAAAGAAGAGCTGATTTGCTATTTACTATAAATAATGCCAGCTGTAGCATGATACTATAACTTGCAGTCCGTAGTGGGACTATAATATCTACAGCCATGTGCCTAAAAAGCTCACAGAATTTTCCCTAATACATTCTTGGTCTGTGCTATTAGTATTGCCTAGACCCTTCAGAGAGGTTCCAGTAAAGCTGCTATAATACTCAAGGAGATGAAAGAGCTTGAGCTGTGATTGCAAAGGATGCAAATAATGTGGTGTAAAATATATACAGAAAAGAACATTGTTTTTCTGAGGACACCAAGGCTCTTATCTTACAAATGGATTTGAAAGGAAAGAGGCCAGAATGGTTCCCTGAGAATCAGTCATTGCCCTAGCACATAACAGCTAATGGACATTGTCCACTGATGGAGTCTTTTTGATGTTTTTGAGGCCCCTTAAAAGGTTAAATACTATAATGCATTAAACAATTGGGAAAGAGTCACTTTAATCTAATATATAAAGTAGAATGTTTGTATGTTTGTGCTCTAATAACTTGGACACTATAAGACCTACCGCAACCAAACTTTCCATGGGATAGCCTTTCCTCCCAGAGAAGGTTTTAAGGTACTGTGGGAAGGAAGGGATGAGAGACCTATGCCTCTCCCTGGGGCTGCACGGAGCTTGGCAGTGCGGGGAGAAGAGGCTTCCCCGCCATTGCTGGAAGCATATGGAGGCCACTCTTCAATACTGCGATTGGCTCAGGGCCCGGCGGCTGACCAATGGGTGGGCGGGTTGCTGCCGGGGCTCACTCTAGGCGGAGGGGACGGGGCTGGTGTTACCGCTCAGCTGCCACTTTGAAAAAATGTCCAGAAGGAGGTGCATCGGGGACCTGGAGGTGAGAGCGGGGAGCGAGTGGGGGGAGGGCAGGATTGGGGGAGGCTGGACCATTGGGGGGGCACATGGGGGGAAGGGCAGGATTGAGGGGCTGGATCATTGGGGGGAGGGCTGGTCCAGGGGGGGTGGACCGTTGGAAGCGAGTGGGGGGGAGGGCAGGATTGTGGGCAGGGGGGGGCGCTGGACCATTGGGAGCAAGTGGGGGGAAGGCAGGATTGTAGGGTGATGAAGGAAGTGGGGCTGGACAATCCTGCAGCGAGTGAGTGAGAAATGAAGCCCATGGTGGGGGGGAGGTTTCCTTTGAGGGGCACTGGCCCAAGGGGCAGCACTGGATGATGCTGGGTGGGTGAGAAATTAATCCAAGGTGGGGGTGGGGGGAATCCCTCAAATCTGGGCACTGGTCCTGAGTTTGATACTGGATGATCCTCGGGGGGGTGGGGAGAGGGGTGAGAGATGCAGTCCATGGGAGGGGCAGCTGGTCAAGGGGGTGGTGCTGGAGGAGGGACTATAGAGGTGCCAGCAGGCTCAGGTAGTTGACTCATAGTTTCATCAAAAAAGATGGGAGAAGAGTTTGAGGTGTCCCCTTGAAATCTCTCAGATTCAGTAGGGCCAGCCCCATTGATTGAGGCTTCCCTATACTCAGCTCTTGGATGAGAATTTGCAGACCCAGCATGCCTATCCCTTACTTCCCTACCAAAAAACCATTAGCTTATACAAGGATAATTAGCAAAAATACCAGCTGATAGGAAGCAAAACATTGCACTATTGAAGAGGGGCCTCCATATGCTTCCAGCAATGGTAGGGAAACAAGCCATGGTGATTTGGGGGCTCTCCCTTCCACTGTGCTTTTAATGGCTCCAAGACTCATGACATGGGAAGAAAACAGAGACATAGTTTCTATTGTGACTTTTGTATCTAAGTTTGCCAAGTCAAATAGCTCTGATTCTCAACATTGCAATGCCTTTTTTTTGAGTCAGAGATTTTGCTTTATGAAGCAGTAGAAAAGCATGGGGGTCTGCCATAATGGCCAGATGTCAGGCACTGGCAGCTGCGGTGTGGCTGGAGGCTGTCAGGACCAGCTTCTGTTTTTCTAAATTTTGTTCCTCCGGTTTCCCGGGCAACACTGGGTAAGTCCACCTAGTTATATATAGTAAGCAAAGGCTATCAGTAAGATTTTATTTTAACTAAACACACAATATTCATGGGAGGAGGAGGAAGGATGTGAATTGATTAGCTTGATCCAAAGCCCTTAAATACAATGAAAAGACTCCCATTGACTTCAGTGAACTTAGTAAGTGCTCTTTGGAATATTTATGGTACTATCTTCCCTGCTAAAGCCTCCCAAACCATCCCATTTCATCCCCTGCTCTTTACTTTTATTCCACTCATATACTATTCAGGGACATCAGAATAATTAGCTTATTAGAATCAAACTGCTCTTGGTAGTAAAGTATAATGTAGGCCACTGTATGAATAAGCCCTGAGCATCAAACTAATTCAATCTCTATTTCATTCTATTTCATCTTCAAAATTCTAGCAATACTAACAAACAGAGAGAGAGAGAGAGAGAGAGAGGTCTTTCCTTGGAAACAAATTGAAAAGTGCCTCCTTCAACATTAAAAATCTCTTTAGAAAATGTCTTTTTAAGTAACATACTACTGTGGAAGACCTCTACCTAATGTGATGGTTTTAGGTTATGCCAAGAATGTAATTGTTCCTTTAAACATAAACTGATCATACTTGTGTACAATCCTGGGAAACCTATAGAAACATCATATTGTTTTAAAAATAAATATTCTGATTTTTATCTAGTCTAAGTGGTATGAAATTTGTTCATAATATATTGTGTATCTATTAGAATTACATGGTGAATTGCCTATAGTGTTTTGCATACTGATTATAAAAATAGGCCAAATTCTGCTCTGTCACACTGATGTAAAATAGTAGATAACTATATTTGCATCTAACCAGCCCAGTTAAATGCTGTCCTCTCCTGTATAGTAAGGGATACTCTACAGATAAAATTCTGGCTCAGTTGAAGTCAATGGGAGCTTTGCAATTTACTTTTACATGGCCAAGCTTTTATCATGTTTACACATCAGCCATGGAAGTATCATCTTTTATAAGCATCCATTGATGGTATGAATGTCACTCATGAAAACAGTATTTCTTAAGTGGTTATTTATGCAATAAAGCGAAAATATAATCATATCTAGAAGCTTACCAACATGAGCATAAATAACTGACAATGATCCCACTCTACTAATGGAGAGTGAGGGGCGAATTTGATAGCAGCCTTCAATTTCTTGAAGGGAGGTTCCAAAGAGGATGGAGAGAGGCTGTTCTCAGAACAAGGAGCAATGGTCTCAAGTTACAGTGTGGGAGGTCTAGGTTGGATATTAGGAAAAACTATTTCACTAGGAGGGTGGTGAAGTGCTGAAATGGGTTTCCTAGGGAGGTGGTGGAATCTCCATCCGTAGAGGTTTTTAAATCCTGGCTTGACAAAGCCCTGGCTGGGATGATTTAGTTAGGGTTGGTCCTGCTTTGGGTAGGGGGCTGGACTTGATGAGCTCCTGAGGTCTCTTCCAGCTCTATGATTCTATGATTTTATGACCACATACCCTCTGTCTCAGTGTCTCTTCTGTCACAGAAGATTCATAATCATTCTTTCCTGGATTTGGAAATACAAGCTATTTCTCCTGTGTATTATAGACTGATAATATCAACAAATGCAAAAGAGATACCAAGACACTTGAGAGGTTGCATGGAAGTCTTGGCAGGCAAAAGTCTTTTCATTTCACTTTTAAAAGTGTATGTACATTTCATGTTGAACTGTGGGTGCATACTCTGAGATTTTGAACAGTTTTTTTTTTCCAAAACATATTTCTTTTATTTAAAAATCAAATCTCCCTTTAATGAGTCTTTTAAAAAGAACTTCAGCTAAAGAAATGGAACTTCCCTCATAATGAAAAGTATTCAGGTAGACTTGTTTGTGCACAGGAAAATGACTTACCTTTAACAGAGTTCTTTAACAGAGTCTACACGTGATCAACTTCCAGTGGTTTACATGCACCTTGTACAGTGGAGATTGAAACACTTTAGCCAACAGTGTCTGTGAGTCAGACCTGCTCCCCTGATGATGGTCTTTCTGCTCCTGTCCGCTCAAGATTATAAAGGAGGCAGACAGACCAACCAACCCTCTGTTCCTGCATCATTATACAATCCAGGCTATTAGGGTGCATTTACACTGCACCGTAACTCAAAATAAGATACGCAATTTGAGCTACGCAAATTGTGTATCTTCTTTCAGTGCTATTTTGAAACAGCTTATTTCATCATTTGTTACTGTCTAAATGGCACCAAATTTCAAAATAAAGCGCTATTCCAAAATATCCCTTACTCCTCATAGAATGAGGTTTACAGGGACATTGGAATAGTGAGCCCGAAATAACGGGCATGCTGTGAAGATGTGGGATAGCTATTTCGGGATACTCCAATATCCCAAAATAGCATTGCAGTGTAGACATACCCTTAGACTCAGTAATCATGGGCAAAGAGCATGGGTCATGGAACACATGTAAGCAGCACATCACAAAGAACTTCTCTTGCTGAAGGTAAGTAACCTTTTTTGAGTGTTTGTTTACATACTCCATTCTGGCAACTCCCAAACAGCATGTAAAACATAAAGGAGGGTACCACAAGTATAATTAAACCATGGCTGCAAATCAGTGCTCCCTAAATGGACATCTGAACAAGCTGCCTGAATTAAAGAATAATGGCTAAAAGAAGTACATACACTGATTCAAGTAGCACCTACGGCCATTTCCCTAAGAGAGGCTGCAGAGATGGCCTTTGCTCTGGTACAATATGACCTAATATTATCTAGGAATTCTATACTGGATTCTTCATAACACCATTTTATGCAGCATGACACCAAACTGGAGATTCTCTGAGTCAAGACTGCCTGAACCCTGAATCTCTAGACAATGGAAATAAATTGCCTAAGGGATTGCCTGAATAGTTTTGTTCTAGGCAAATAAAAAGACAGAGTTCGGGAAATCCTTTAGAGTACATGATGCAGCCTTATCCTTGGTTGAATGAGGCTTTGAGGGAAGAAATAAACAGGGTTCGTGAAAAGACTGATCCCAATGAAAAATCACAGATTATTTTGGGAGGAAATTTTAGTGTGTGGCCAGAGTGTACTTTATCCCTGTGAAAAACTGTAAATGTGGAAGAGCAATTCACAGACCCTGAATGCTTATATATAACTGCAATGAGGAATTATATCTTCATAGACAAATGGAGCAAGGAACATAAGGCTAATGGCTCAAATGGAGGTCCCATCTGGCTGGTAAGTACCATATAAAGATTAAAAACTGGAGGAAATTGTTTTATTGGAGGAAAAACTCTCACAAAACTTTTCACAATTTTTTAACTGAGGTATTAAAAAAACCTGAATGGTCTTGAATTGGTGGGATGATATGCAGAGATAGCAGCCAAAGGAACACATAATGATCTTAGCAACAAACCAGACATTTTCAAGGGTAATGCATACTCAAGGATATGAGGATTGATGCAAGAAGATTATGTTGGTAAACCAAGGATGAAAAATGCTTCTATTTTGAAGTATAACTTTTTCTTTTGGACTGCTTTTTGCTCTAAATGAATATGTTCTGTATAGCAGAAGAGCAATGCTTATCTAAGGGTATGTCTAGACTATATACCTCTGCCGACAGTGGCATATAAATTAGACATACCGACATAATCAATGAAGAGGGGGATTTAAATATCCCCCACTTCGTTAGAATAAAAATGGCCGCCACGTTGTGCCAGCTCAGCTGTTTGTCAGCACAAAGTGGCAGTCAAGACGGGGATCGGTCGCCAAGAAAAGCCTTTGTTGACCGATCCTGTAAATCTCGTTTCACGAGGCATAAGGGATCGGTCGACAAAGGCTTTCCTTGGTGACCAATCCCCGTCTTGATTGCTGCTTTGTGCCGACAAACAGCTGAGCCAGCATAACACGGTGGCCATTTTTATTCTAATGAAGCAGGGGATATTTAAATCCCTGCTTCATTGACTATGTCGATATGTCTAATTTACATGCCTCTGTCGGCAGAGGCATGTAGTCTAGACATACCCCAAGTCTCTTAGGTTTTGTCTATACTTATGTGAAGATCAACACTTTGGAAATCAATCTTCTGGGATTTGATTTAGTGGGTCTAGTAAGGACCCATTAAATTGAATGCTTGAGGGCACCCCCATTGACCCTGGTATTCCATAGGGTCATAAGGAGTAAAGGAACTCAACAGGAGAGTTTCTCCTGTCAACCTCCTGCAGTGGGGCCACTCCAGAAATTCGGTTTAAGGTATGTCAACTCCTAGCTGTGCAATTCTCATATCTGGAGTTGCCTATCTTAAATCAAATTTCTCCCCCAGTGTAGACCTGGCCTTAGTCAGGCACTTTCAATGCCACGAGGATTATCAGCAACAAATCTAGATTAAATGGTGTCCTATTGTTCTGAATAATTAAATCTGGTAGAAGAGGTGTTATAGTCTTATTTCTGTGATGCTAGGGCCAATCTGGGGCTCTTGGGATAACTGAGGCCTTGTCCTGCCTGACCTTCCTTAAGACACATTGGGTCAGGAGAACTGAGGAAAAAGCATAAACAGACTAAACTGAAGAGATTAGGAAGGTATTTCCTTCAGATCCTGAATGCTGGAATACTTTGGAACACACTTTGCATTTCTTGTTTGGTTCTGCTGCAAACAGATCAACATGGATTCACCCCACTGACTGAAAATGCTTGAAACCTTTATTGATCATTCATAATTCTGAAAAAAGACTTCTTAGAAGGCCTGCCACACTATTAGGTAAGCCTGGAAGGTGAAATGCTGTGAGTGTTATATTGTGCTGGATACACCAATTCCATAGAATGATTATTTCTCTGCACAAGATCATTGATCTGGTTCTTTTCTGAGAGTTTACCTAAAAAAATCATACAGGTTGAACATTTCTAGTCTGGCACTCTCTGGTTTGGCAACATCCATGATCTGTCATGATTTTAGTTAGCCAGCTATCCATTTATCATGGGTATGGCCAAGTTTCATGCAGTCTCAAAAAGTTTGTTTACAGCCACCAGTCCTGGCTCTGTATTCTGTGCTGTTATTTAACTTAAAATTCCCCTTATATGTCTTCTAAGAGCCCAGCAAGCAGTGGGAGTGTTGGTAAAGCTGGTAGACAATATTGTCCTCCTGTGGTTTGGCAAATTCTCTGGTTCAGCACTGGTCAGTTCCCAAGGGTGCCAGGTTATAGAGCATGGGTTCCCAAACCCAGGGGAATGCCCCCCTGGGGGGCATGAATAAATTCCAGGGGGGGCGCGAGGCGACCCAGCCCCACCCCCCGTCAAGTTTTGCTGTTATTTTTGTTTTTCGGTCAGTTTGGGGTTTTTTTTGCTCAATAAGTTTTGCTGCTATGGGGGGGATGGAGGGCGTGAGGGTTTCTCAAAAATCAAAAAGGGGGCATGATGCCAAAAAGTTTGGGAACCACTGTTATAGAGGTTCAACCTGTAATGGTATTATGGGTTCTAATTTGTACACTCTGATCTTTGATATGAGGTAGAAAGGCCATGCAGGCAAGCCATATCACCCTGCGCTCCAGGAAGTTAATAGAAAGCCAAGCCTTCCTTTGAGACCATTGAACGTGTACTTTGAAGTGTTGACAAGGTAAGAGCCCCAACCTACCAATGAAGCATCAGCAGTTACTGAATTTGTGGGAAGTGCAGGGGAGAATGAAACTTCCTTGAAGGTCTGATGTGGATCTTTCCACCATCTGAGAGAGTTCAACACATATTGAAGGAAGCAAATAGCCATATTTGGCTTGTGAACAGCAGGGCTATAGACCATCCATAACCACTTCAGAAGACACTAAAGACACAATCTGGCAAATAGCGTGACCAGTGCACCTGAAGTCATGTGACTTAAAAGCTAGAGACATATTCATGCTGAAGTGTATAGATTCTTTTGCAGTTTATTTATCAACTACAGCATGTTGTCAGATTTGGTCTGTATGTTCAAGTCATTGTGAAATCAATTACAGTCCCAGCAAATTCTGTCTTTTGTGCTGGGACTGAATGCAACTTTTTCTGATTTACACTCAGTCCCAGTTGGTAAAACAGATTTATGACATATTGAATATTACTTATTATGTGCTCTGGAGAAAACCATCTCACTGATCAATCATCAAGATGTGGGTAAACTGACATATTTCCCTTTGATATATGTCACTACCATAGCCAGACATTTTGTGAAAGTTCTCAGAGACATCACCAGCCTGAAAGGCACCACTTGGTCCTCCTGTTAACGTGTAAAATATTTCTTGTGTGCTGAATGAATAGAAATGTAGCAGCTAACCTGGGACTGAATTAATAAATAATTACAGGAGTATAATATAATAAATTCAAATCAATATGGAAAATGAAATACAGAACCTGTCAAACTAACTTGATTTTTTTATTAAAAGTTTTGTTAGTTAAAGTACTAATGTTTGATGTAGAATTCTTAGGTTTCTGTAAAGTATTTGACTTAATGTGAAACATTTTGAATAAAAAACAAGAATATTACAAAACAAACATGGCACACATTAAATGGATCAGAATAATAGAATCATAGGGTTGGAAGAGACCTCAGGAGGTCATTGAGTCCAACCCCCTGCTAAAAGCAGGACCAACCCCAACTAAATAATCTCTGACAGGGCTTTGTCAAGCTGGGACATAAAACCTCTAGGGAGGAAATTCTACCTCCTCTCTAGGTAACCCAGTGAAATAGTTTTTCCTAATATACAACGTGGACCTCCTCCACTGCAACTTGAGACTATTGCTCCTCTTGAGACTATTGCTCCACCTCTCTCAATTGTCTTTGGAACCCGTTTCAGGTAGTTGAAGACTGCTATCAAATCCCCCTTACTCTTCGGTACACTAAATAAGCCCAAATCCCTCAGCCTTTCCTCATAAGTCATGTGCTCCAGCCCTCCAATCATTTGGTTGCCTTCTGCTGGACTTTCTCCAATGCATCCACATCCTTTCAATATTGCGGGCGGGGGGCTGAATTGGACGCAGTACTCCAGATATGGCCTCACCAGTGCTAAATAAAGGGAAATAATCACTACCCTGGATGTGCTGGCAATGCATTCCAATATGCCATTAGCCTTCTTGACTACAAGGGCACATTGTTGACTCATATCCAGCTCTCATCCACTGTAACCCCTGGACCTTTTCTGCAGAGCTGCTGCTTAGCGAGTCGGTCACCCAGCCTATAGCAGTGCATGGGATTCTTCCGTCAAAAGTGAAGGACTTTGTGCTTGTCCTTGTTGAACCTCATCAGATTTCTTTTGGCCCAATCCTCCAATTTATCTAGGTCACTCTGGACCCCATTCCTACCCTCCAATATATCTACCTCTCCCCTTAGCTTAGTGTCATCTGAGATCTTGCTGAGGATGCATTCCATCTCCTCGTCCAGATAATGAATAAAGATGTTGAAGAAAACTGGATTAAAAGATAGATAACTAAGAGGTCTCAAAAGTGTAATTATAAATGGGGAATCACTGAGTGGGTATATTTCTAGTGGGATTCAGCAAGAATCAGTTCCTAGCCATGCACTAATTAACATTGTTGCACTATTTAATATCAGAGGGGTATCTGTGTTAGTCTGAATCTGCAACAACAACGAGAAGTCCTGTGGCACCTTATAGACTAACAGATTTAGTCTAACAGATTTAAATCTTCAGGGGGTTAGTCTGTTACAGAAAAAAACAACAAATGGTCTGGTAGCACTTTATAGACTAACAAAACATGTAGATGGTATCATGAGCTTTTGTGGGCATAGCACACTTCTTCAGATGACTGGAGTTATGAGTTTCGGATGTGCACACCCAAAATAAATAGGAGAGGGGAAGGGGAGGGGGAAAAAAGAAAGAGGGGTGGGAGACAAAGAGCTAGATGGAATCAGTAAGTATCTGAAGACTGTGTAGTTAAAATGAAGCAGATAAGAATCAAAGTCAATAGATAGTATCCTTCCTGACATGGGAGTCTACTCAAAGAGCTGTTTGCACCTTCAATGGCTGTTAAGCTGGTAGTGTCCCAACCAACTGTCATCACAATTGAGTCCATTAGCATGTGAATTGAATTTGCGGATGAACTCTAATTCCAATGCTTCCCTGTGGATCTGGCTTGTAGAACTGGTTTGTGACAAGACAACTACCCAAAGATCTTTTAAACAGGGATTCGGAAGATTGAAGTGTTCCCCAATAGGTTTCTGTATGTTTCCTTTATGTATATCTGATTTGTGTCTATTGATTCTTTCCCACAGAGACTGTCCAGTTTGTCCAATATATATAGCAGTGGGGCACTGCTGGCATTTGATGGCATAGATCAAATTACTGGATGTGCAGTCAAATGACTTTTTGATTTGGTAGCTTATGTTGTTAGCTCCAGTGATGAATTCACCAGTATAGATATGTGGGCAGAGTTGGCATCGTTTTTGGTTGCAGGGCTGGGTTCCTGGAGGCTTATGATGTGGCTGTGTGGCATGGTTACCAGAAAGAATTAATTTCAGGTTGGGGGGTTGTCTGTAAGCGAGAACAGGCTTTTCTCCCAAGGCCTCTGAGAGTGAGGGATCTTTTCCAAGATGGGTTGTAGATTGTGTATAATGCGTTGGAGGGGTCTGAGTTGTGGACTATAGGTAATAACAAGAGGAGTTCTGTTATTTTCTCTTTTGGGTGTGTCTTGAAGTAGTTCATGTCTGGGTACTTTTTTGACTCTGTCAATTTGTTTTTTCACTTCTCCAGGTGGATATTTCAGTTTTAGGAATGCTCTGTAAAGATCCTGTAGGTGATTGTCTCTGTCTGTGGGGTCAGAGCAAATCCGGTTGTATCTTAGGGCTTGGCTGTATACAATAGACTGAGAAATGTGTCTGGGGTGGAAGCTGGAGGCATGAAGGTAAGTGTAGCGGTCAGTGGGTTTCCGATATAGGGTGGTGGAAATCTGTCCATTATTTAACTATACTGTAGTGTCCAGGAAGAGGATTTCTCGTGTGGACTGGTCCAGGCTGAGGTTGATGGTGGGGTGGAATTTGTTGAAATCCTTGTGGAATTCTTCAATAATCTCTTTTCCGTGGGTCCATATGATGAAGATGTCATCAATGTAGCGTAAGTAAAGCAGGAGTGTTAGGGGGCGAAAGCTGAGGAAACGTTGTTCAAGGTCAGCCATAAAGATGTTGGCATATTGTGGTGCCATGAGAGTGCCCATGGCTGTGCTGCTGACTTGGAGATAGAAATTGTCTCCGAATCTGTTTGTCTATTAGGTGCCACAGGACTTCTCATTGTTCTTGCACTATTTAATGTTGCCTCTGCAAAAGGGGCAACGAAGCACTGCCAGACCCTACCAGCAGGGCCATCGATGGTGGAAGCAAACGGTTGGCTGTGTGCAGGCCTCTCTGATGGCCAGTTCTTACCGGAGTGCCAAACTGACTCGTGTCGGTCCCCTTTCATCTCTGAGATCACTGGTACTACTTTTACATGGTAGCTGGACCATGGAGTGAAGGAGATTTGACCCTGGAAACTGAAATGGAAAAAGATTTTGATCTAGGGTAGAGCCACAGAGGCCAGTGAAGCCTATTAGTATTGTCATCTGGATAAGATGCGTCTGACTAGGATATAGGGTACCAACAAATAGCTTTTAAACTGACCTGCTTATATATATTCCTATGTCTACCGTGACTCTTAAACATATAGGTGTCATAGAAAGGTATCACCAAAGGGTAAAAGGGTGAATCATCCCTGTTCTCAGGAAGGATGACAGCAAATACCCATCCTCCTTTTCTAAGGGGAAGTGCTCATGATGGTTTCTGAGAATTACCTGCTAAATGGGGCTTACCACAGTAACCTCCGGCTGTCTTAGAAGCATTCCCTAATTGACTGAAATATCTAATAAAGTAGATTCAGGCTGCATGGAAACGAACAAATCGATTTCTGGTAATAAGAAAGACCATTCTGGTGGTACTAATACAGAGCTGATACATTAGAAGCAGCAAGCAGGCTTCCAATGCACATGCACAGACAGCTGCTTCTCTGACTGCAAGTCAGCCCTGCAGAGCTTCTAATTGACCCAGTTCTTAAGGAGTGTGATCAGAAGGAGCCCCTGCTGCAGACAGTTGAGAGCTGATCAGGCCAGGGAGGTAGTGGGGCTGGCAGCAGAGCTCTGCCTGGGTGCCCATAACACAAACATGGGCAAAATTTTCCAGGCTGAATCCTGCCAAACAGAGGAGTAATGGGCTCAGAGCTCTCTTCTTCCCCAAAGGGAGGAATCAAGCCTCTTTTTCTTTGAACAAGTGTTGTGCATCTTCCTCTGCGCAGCACCCCAGACAGAACCACAGAGATTAAGGCAGTTGCTGGGACACTTTTCAGTGAGAATTGTCCCAGACGAGAGAAATCCCATCCCTCCTTGTGGTTCAGAGATTGTCCTGTGAGCTCTCACTAAAGAAGATCATCATCCTGTTATCCCTGATTTAACTGCATGCTTAGTCTGTGTCTACACTTGGAGCTAGGGGTGTGATTCCCAGCTCACACAGGCGTACTTGCTGGTGCTCATTGAGTTAGCATGCTAAAAATAGCGTAGCTGTGCTAGCATGGGCAATAGTGAACTGTGGCCACTCACTGTCTCCCACGCTACTGTGGCCCTGCTACTCTTTTTTAGCATGCTAGCACAATGAGAGCTAGCACAAGCACGTCTGCAAACGGTATTGCTGACCCAGAGAAAAAGCAGTCTGGGACTGCACACTTGTGAGAAGGCCAAAAAATAAAAAACAAAACCAAAAACCACCTCACTGGTGCTCGACCGAGAAGCAGACACTCTCCACATTCCTTCCCCTCTCACAACAGAGCCTAGGGGGCTCCAGCTCTGCGGTAGAGCAGCAGGGGGCTGGAGCACCAGCGCAGACTCCCCAGTGCTGGGAGAGGCTCTGAGCAGGGGCTGGATCCAGGCAAGCTGGGGGCCACATACAGCCCCCAGGCCTGAGGTTCTCCACCCCTGATTTAAATGTTCCTCATCTAAACAGTATAGACAGCTTGAATGGGTCACTAATGAGCCTGAAAGCACCCACAGCATTTAAAGCCTGGGTGTTTTGTCCCACAGAAGCCTCTGTACAGAGTGGAAAATAAACCTAGAGAAATCTAAAACCCATTAAAACACACCACTAATTACTACACTATACATTTATTCTAAGTAAATATTTACAAAATCTTACTACAATACATAACTGAAAAAAAAAGAGTTGGCTGCTGTCTGCAACATCTTACAGTCAGGAGCAGGTGAAGAGAAATAAGGTCAATTGGTGACTTACTCCCCTCTATACTTTGAGGTGGGAGACACTTAGGTCATCAGGGGAGCAGGTGTGACCAACAGACATTGCTGATTAAAGTGGTATAATCTCCAGCATCTGAGGCATACTCGGATCACAAGAGGTGGAACACATGTAAACAAACACTCAGAGAAGACTATTTAAATAGCATTACGCTATCGCAACACTTTGTCATTTATATTTTGAATTGTTTTATCATAGAATCATAGAATACTAGAAGTGGAAGGGACCTTGAGAGATCATCAAGTTCAGTCCCCTGCCCTTAGTGCAGGACCAAGCACCATCTAGATCATCCCTGATAGATGTCTACCCAACCTGCTCTTAAATAGCTCCACTGATGGAGATTCCACAACCTCCCTGGGCAATTTATTCCAGTGTTTAACTGCCCTCACAGTTAGGAAGTATTTCCTAATGTCCAACCTAAACGTCCCTTGCTGCAATTTAAAGCCATTGCTTTTTGTCCTATCATCAGAAGCCAAGGAGAACAATTTTTTTCCCTCCTCCTTGTAACACAATTTTAGATACTTGAAAACTGCTATCGTGCCCCCTCTCAGTCTTTTCTTTTCTAAACTAAACAAACCCAAAATACTGAAGGTTAATATTGCTGTGGAAGGTGATTTTATTTCATAATTATTCTGTGTTTGGCTTCAGTTTATAGAAGGAACCACTGAATTAGTATCCAAAAGTTATTTAATATTTTCATAGCATATCTGGATAATTACAGACATTCTTTTTATCCTTTAAATTACATTTTGTTGACAACTAACATATGCACCCTGAATATATCACCAGAGAATTCTACTTCCGAGACAGGTAAATCTTGAAAATTGATATATCTTTTCAACAATGTACAGTTTCTGTAATTCTCCTCAAGAGTATATCCCCTTCAATAAACAGCAACATATACAGAAGACATCCCGTTCTTACCCAGTCAAGAGGTTTGATGGTATATCAATCAGACTATGTCTACACTACATTGTTCTTCAGGAAAAAGCTACGCACATTGTGAACTGCAATTTGCATAGCTTCTTCCACTTCTTTTTTCAGAAGAGGCTTTTCCGACATTTGACCCGTCTACACCAGGCCAAATGTCAGAAAAAAACCCTTTTTCGGAACATCCCTTCTTCCTCGTAAAACAAGGTTTACAGGGATGCTGAAAAAGCATGTCTGCTCTTCCTGAAAAAGTAAGGTAGACATAGCCTCAGTGTAGTGTGTATAGTAGGTAGTACCTGTAACATTAAATTGCAATAACCACTATTTGCATGGCTTAACCTCAGTTTAATTAAGCATCAACTCACCTATGTGAAGTAGCTATTCATTCTTCATCTTACACAGAGAGAAATTTGAGCGAAAAGTCTAAAGCCCAGATTCTCAAAGGAATTAAGGCACCTAACTGCTCTCTAGTCACTTAATACCTCCATTGATAAGTCACTGACATTTTCAAAACATAGGTGCCTAAGTTGCTGGTGATTGGCATGTGTGAAGCTGCATAAGCACGGAAGTCATCCCACAATAAATGAAGAGCTTACAGGCAGAGCTCAAGATGCTAACCCAGAGGCCCAAGGATTCTCAAATTAGACAGGAGTACACTGATTTCACCAGTAAGGCCTGATCCAATACATGTGCTCTGAGCTCTCTTCAGTTGTGATAACTATCAGACACAGCTGCAGAAAGGACAGAAACAGACCACAAGTAAATGGTAGTGTGGGGTGGGTGACAATCCAGCACCCATCCAAGAAAGCTGAAAGCACAGGGAAATTGTGTATAACTTCTAACTAATTATACAGTGGTGTAGTGAATATATACAGACTCTGGGAATTCTGTGCCATAAGAAAAAATTTCAGATATGAACCCCTTAATAGGGTGTTCAAATCTCATACTTGGGAGACACTCAAAATGAGACTTACTATATGTGCACAAGAGGTCCATTTATTAATTATTACCACTTGTATGACTTTAGTACTAAGGAGCCCTAGTCATGGAGCTGGAATCAGCTGTGTTAAGTGCTTTACAACCAAAAAACAACCCCCCCCCCAAAACAAACAAACCCCCCCACAAATATGGTCCCTGCCTAAAAATCTTATAATTTAAGGCCATGTCTACATTATAAATTTATGTTGATTTAACTTACATCAGCATACAGCCACCATAGATACTAAATTGCTTGTGTGTGTGCATGTGTGGGCCCTTGTGTTGGCAGCACACTTTTGCACCAGGAGTGCTAGTAGTATCTATTATGTTGTCAGTGTGAAGCATTGTGGATGGTTTCTGAAGGACAGTAACAGTTGATGTAAGTCATGCAGTGTCTACCCTACGCATTAACCTAATTCTGTCGTGACTCTACACTGATAGATCTGTAATATTTATGGGAGCTCCTCCCAAGTACATAGGGCAGCATGGGAAAAAAGTACAAAAATGCTTGTTTAAAAATGTAATTAATAAGTTGGTTATGTAGGCTGGCATTATGGACTAATCGGAAGTGACGTGTTCATAGAACTGGAATTTGTATGGATGGGCTGCTGGGACAGATTACAGAGGTGCAGTGACAATCCAGCTAGAGAAACACTCTAGACTATTCTAGTAGCAGCCATGCTGATTTAATGTGGAACCACTGCTTTAAAGTGGTCAGGAGATAGCCTCCCAACTTCACCACAGTGGTACTCTGAGTAAGTGCAACACCCCACCCCCTCACACACGGTCCACCCAGGAGAGTGCCTTCCCCAACTCTGCGCCTTGAATTTCCTTTATTTGGCACCAGTGCTAAAGAAAAAGGAAAAAATGTAGTGGAGGAAGTCAGCCTAATTACAGGATCTCCCAGAGATGCTCTACTGTCATCTAACTCTGTGCTCCATCAGTGCATGAAAAGGAGTGGAGGAAGCAGATGCTGGAAGGAGATAGAGCAGGGGGTTGGTAAAGCAGACTTTGCAATGGAAGAGTGGGGCAAAAGAGTAAAAAGTGGAGGACAGTGGCATATTGTGAGAATCAGTTACACTCATTAGCAGAAGAAAAGGCTGGGGGAGATGGCAAGGATGACCAAGTGGCCAATTTTCAAACACAACACCCGGTTGAAAAGGGGTCCTAACGGCTCTGGTCAGTACCAACAACTGGGCTGTTACGAATGCAGTCAGAGGTGCTGCAGGGCTAGGCAGGCTAGTCCCCACTTGGCTTGTCACAGCACTAAGTCCCAGGTGGGGGTGCGGGTGGGGAGAATGGGATGCCACACACTGCCCCTGTCTCAAGCACTGGCTGCACACTGGCCAGTGGGAGCTGGGGGTGGTGCTTATGAGCAAGAGCAGCACACAGAGCTTCTTGACCCTCCTGCCCCTGCCTAGGTCCCAGACCTTCTGGCTGCTTCCAAGATGCAGCATGGAGCTAAGAGAGGCAGGGAGTCTGCCTTAGCCTTGCTGTGCTGCTGACTGGAACCACCCAAGATAAGCCAGCACCCCATGGCAAATCCCACAACCTACCCTTGCCCTGCCTTGCCCCCAAATCCCAAAGCCCCCTCCTACACCCTGAATTGCTCGTCGCTGACCACACCACAATGCTCATGTGCTCCCACACCCCAACCCTCTGCCTCCACCCACAGCCCTCTCCCACATTCTGAATTCCTTGATCCCCTCCTACATCCCAAACCCCTATCCCTATCCCTACCTCAGAGCCTGAGCCCCCTCCCACATCCCAACTCCTTGTGCCAGATTGGAGTCCCTTCCTTTACTCTGAAACCCTTATTCCTGGCCCCAACTCAGAGCCTGCACCCCCAATTAGAGTTCTAAACCCCTCTTGCACCTCAACCCCAGGCCCCATCCCAGTGAAAGCAAGTGAGCATGGGGGAGGAGCAAGCTACCAAGGGAGGGGTAAGGTAGTGAGCAAGATGTGGGGCCTCAAGGAGGGAATGTGGCAGGGGGAGTGGTGGCCTCAAGGAAGAGGCAGGGCTAGAGTGTTCGGTTTTGTGCAATTAGGAAGTTGGCAATCCTAAAAATGGCTGAGATTAGATGAGAAGTGATCAGTCCTGATGGCCTAGAAGTCATAGAGGGACCAGGTAATGGTCACAGGAGGAACTCAGCAACAGAAAGATCAGAGAGCCATCCTCGGTGTGATGTACTTGAGTACTCCTGCCCTCTCCAGCACAAAGCCCTTGTGTTGGTTTCAGTTTGCTGCCTAAACGGTAAAGTCTCCACAGCAGACAACTGTGTTTCTGTCAACTCCCTCTGCATCTGTCTCTGTCTTCTTCACTTCTGGGTCGAAATATAACAAAGGAGCAAAGATAAGGGTGACCATATATCCTATTCCAGACATATCAACCACTTTACAGAATGGGACAAATGCCCACTTTTATCAAAAAGGTCAAGTGGAAAGTGTGTGTGTGGGGGAGGGAGAGGTGGGCACTGGCGTGTGTGGAGGGGATGTCAAACTGTGATGCACAGGAGGGAGGGAGGGCTCAACTGAGCAGCAGTGTCAGGCCCAGCTCAGTGTGTGTGGTGAGGAGAGGGAAGCAGGGCTTCGGCAAGCATCAGTGCCAGCCCCGAGCCCTGTGTGGTTTCCCATTTTCCTTTTGGGAAGCATGGTCATCTTAGCAATGAGGACATCCTACAGTGTCCATGCGTTCACTGCCTGAACGAGGACAAGAAAAAGTAAGCAGATAATAGCAACATTTTTTTCAGGGAAACAATATCACCCAGCAACACAAAGGTCCAGACTTCTATTGCAGCGTGAACTATCTAACAAAAGAGGAGGAGTAGGCAACTAAAGATAGAACAAAAGCAGAAAAGTTCTGCAGTTAGGGCCTGAGCTGTACAAACAAATCAGTGAGGAGCAGTGTTCTGCTGTTGCTGCCTAGCTGCTGCTGAGACAAAGCAGTAAGCTGGAAGCAAGTATCCATCTTGGCTGACCATATTCAAGCAGTCAGCAAGAGAGACAGATACTTTAGTTTGCACTGAGGAGCTATAGCCAGCAGAAGCAGATCATGCACAACCAAGGGAGCACGTAAGCACCCAGCCAGCAGAGAAGGATCAAGTAGAGCAGTTAAAAAAAAATCCCTGATGAACAAACATCCAGGAGGCGGTGAAATCTAACAGGAAAGAAGTGAAATGTCATTTTTTTTATGGGCAATATTAATGCACTTGACAGAAATCATGTCTTGTGTGATGTACCTCGAATGTTTTGAGCAATTTGTAGCTTACAGCTCTATTCCAGAAGGATGGTTTCAAACTTGCTGACAGTGATGAGTCTGAAAGCATACAAACCACTACATGACCTATTGTCTCCAACTGTGCTCAGAACTGCCATGTATGCCACATTTACTGCAGCAATGCAGGAATATTTTTCTCCTACACCATTGACAATAGCAGAACAATATCGGTTCCACCAGTGACATTGGGGAAATGGAGAGTCGATAGCACAATTTGTTGCTGCACTAAGGAATTTGTCAGATCATTGTCAGTTTGGATAAACATTAAGTGATGCCCTGTGTGACCATTTTGTCTTTGGCTCATATTCAGGAAGGCTGTTGAAGTAGCTATTGTCATGGAAACTGAAGGCAAATATTCTCTGGACTTTAATGTGAATGAAGAAGTTTACCTCCTGCATCATCAAGAAAGAGAGGACCATGGGAACACAAGAAAATTCTGTGTGGACATTGTGTACAAGTTATGCATGTTGTGAAGGACTGGAAGGTATTTGGTCAAAGTGCCAGAAAAAGGGGACACATTGCCATGACCTATTGCACAATTCAATAACCAGCAACACAGAGTAAGCATCCTTCTAAGAAGAATAAGACAGAGAATTTTGCCAATTGGGTGGACAGCTCATGACAGCAATTTGAGGGAGAGAGAAGAAAATGTTGGATGCCATGTGGTTTCACAGAAGAGAGAGTGGGAAAGGAGAAAAAGGAGGGGGCTGGAAACAGCTGGAATGGGAGAAGAGAAGCCCAACATGACCATCAACTTCAGATGAAGGGATCCAAGCCTCTGTAGAGCCAGAAGCTGGAGACAGCAAGATGTGAAGAGGCAGCGGGTGGTTGAGATATTTTTAGAGCTGGCAAGCGCATTCCCAAGATGCCAAGAGAAAGGTAGAAAGGAGAGGGATAGGCTTGTGGTTAGGAAGGATGGCTGGAAAGGGGCAAGGGTGCGTGGGGAATTGGAGACAGGCCAAGGTTGGGGCAAAGGCCACCACAGGTTAGGAACAAAAGAAAGAGCAGCATGTGGATATGGGATATGGTTTTGTGCTGGTCAGAAGAGGGGAACAGATTGTGATGGAGGGGAGCAAGTAGAGCTGGTGAGAACTATACAGAAGTGCTTGTTTAAGTAACCTAATGCAGGATTTAGTGTCCACATTTTAAAACTGTGCTCTGGATTCAGTACTATGGAAACAAAGTGAAATCCATCAACAGAGCCTACAAACCTTGCAGGATGCCACACACTACACATTCAACCTAGTTTTAGATCATGGCATCTTTACTAAAAATAAACCATAGTTTCACATGGGTAGCCATTCCATGTCAGGAATGACACATGATACACATTATTAGTATATATAAAGAGAAAACACATCTGCATTCACTAATTATCTCTCTGGCAAAGTCCTGCTAAAGAGTCAAACATTAAATTAACCCGTGAGTAATAAATCATATATAATTTTCTCTAAAGATCCCTGGGTGTCATATATATAAAAAACAGAGCAGATGAGGGAGTAGGAGACAAAATTCTGGGTAATTCCGTTCTCACAACCAATTACTTCAGTGTTTAGTTAATGGAAAAAAATAGAAGTTTTGTCACTGAATCATGTTGTTCTGCTCTGTGATGACAGTAAGAACATTGATAAAGTTCTGGTATAAAGGACTAAAATCAGTGACTGAGGGAAAAAAAGCTCTAAAGCTACCTTTTCAAATCCAAAAGCCAGTCCTACACACATTCATCTAGCACAGAGGCTGTCAACTTCGTTGCACAGTGACTTCCTTCTGACAACAATAATTACAACATGACCTGAGGAGGGGAAACCAAAGCCTGAGCCTGCTGTCCTGAGCAATAGCCAAAGCCCAAGCTCAAGGGCTTCAGTCTCAGGCAGGGGGACCTGTAACCTGAATCATGCTGTCCAGGGCTGAAGCCAAAGCCTTAGTCGTCCCGCCCCCTCGGCCCCGCCCATACACTCAGGCCACAAGCCCAAGGGCTTCAGCTTCGGTTCTGGGTCATGAGGCTTAGATTTGGGCTTCAGCACTGAGCCCCAGCAAGTCTCATGCCAGCCCTGGTGACCCAACTAACACAGGGTTGTGATCCACTCTGGGATCCTGACCCACTGTGTGAGAACTGCTAATCTAGTATTAAACTAAGCAGGACTCGTGTATTGCTTTCAAAGAGCTATTTATAAAAGCCTACCAAGACAGACAAATTGTCCTTTTAAGAGAAAACTTTCTTATGCAGTAGTGAATCCTCACAGTCAGGTATTACGTCTGATTTTTAAACCAATTTCCCACAAAGGAGTGGTGTATGTGTACCAGATTAATGAAGTAAAATCAGGTTATGTGCCCTCAGGTCCCTCAAAATAAATGATCATACAACAAAGAACTTGACACAGAGAGAAATAATGAGAAACAGCTGTACCATGTTATAATAGCTACTTCCTTCTGTTCTTAGTAACCATTAAGAAATACAGGAATATGCCTTTAAAATTAACTGCTTAAACAAGCTATCGGCCAAATTAACCTTAACTCTGCTCTTGTGTGAATGTCCTGCTACACAGGCCTTAATTGTCTTGCCTACTCAGGCCATGAACAAATACTATATCTCCATGATACTATAATTTCATACTTTTAGATAATCATGTGTATCATCTTCTAGTCCAGTGTACAGCTGTATGTTTATGTCACATAAATCTGAATGCACTTAACTCTTTTTGAACACATTTTCAACAGGAATGCAGCCAACAGTTGAGTTATAATTGAGCTTTGTCTATACTATTTTTTACACCAGATCAGTAAGTCAATAGCATTTAAACCATTGCTAATAGTGGTGAAGAGCTCATAGAACTTGTTTATATGCTATCAGCACTGTAAATATTTGTATACAACAAATACAAAATAAGAATACAGTAAAGTAATAGTGAAAATTTGCTGGTTTATACAAGTCATATAAGATCACACCTAAGTTAGGCTTTCAGTTATGTTCCTCATCACCTGAAATCATAGAATCATAGAACACAAGAACTGGAAGGCACTTCAAGAGGTCATCAAGTCCAGTCCCCTGCCCTCACGGCAGGACTAAGCACTGCCTAGACCATCCCTGATAGATGTTTATCTAACCTGCTCTTAAATATCTCCAGTAATGGAGATTCAACAATCTCCCTAAGCAATTTATTCCAGTGATTAACCACCTTGACAGTTAGGAAGTTTATCCTAGTGTCCAGCCTAAACTTCTCTTATTGTCATTTAAGCCCATTGCTTCTTGTTCTATACTCAGAGGGTTTTTCTCCCTCCTCCTTGTGACACCCTTTTAGATATTTGAAATCCGCTAGCATGTCCCCTCTAAGTCTTAATCATAGAATCATAGAACCATAGAGCTGAAAGAGACCTGAGAAGGCCATCAAGTCCAGCCCCCTGCCCAAGGCAGGACTAACCCCACTTAAATCAACCTAGCCAGGGCTTTGTCAAGCCGAGACTTAAACACCTCTAGGGATGGAGACTCCACTACTTCCCTAGGTAACCCATTCCAGTGCTTCACCACCTTCCTAGTGAAATAGTTTATCCTAATATCCAACCCGGACCTCTCCCACCGCAACTTGAGACCATTGTTCCTTGTTCTGCCATCCATCACTACTGTGAACAGTCTTTCTCCACACTCTTTGGAACCTCCCTTCAGGAAGTTGAAGGCTGCTATCAAATCCCCCCTCACTCTTCTCTTTTGCAGACTAAATAGACCCAACTCCCTCAGCCTCTTCTCATAGGTCATATGCTCCAGCCCCCTAATCATTTTGGTTGCCCTCCGCTGGACCCTCTCCAATGCATCCACATCCTTCTTGTAATTGGGGGCCCAGAACTGGACACAAGTCTCCAGATGTGGCCTCACCAGAGCCGAGTAAAGAGGAATAATGACATCTCTGGATCGACTGGCAATGCTCCTCTTAATGCAACCTAATATGCCATTAGCCTTCTTGGCTACAAGGGCAGACTGTTGACTCATATCCAGCTTCTCATCCACTTTAATCCCTAGGTCCTTTTCTACAGAACTGCTACTTAGCCAGTTGGTCCCCAGCCTCTAACAATGCTTGAGATTCTTCCGTCCCAAGTGCTGGACTCCACACTTGTCCTTTTTGAACCTCATCAGATTTCTTGTGGCCCAATCCTCCAATTTGTCTAAGTCACTCTGGACTCTATCCCTGCCCTCCAGCGTGTCTACCTCTCCCCCTAGCTTAGTGTCATCTGCAAACTTGCTGAGGGTGCAATCCATCCCCTCATCCAGGTCATTAATAAAGATGTTGAACAAAACCGCTCCCAGAACCGATCCTTGGGGCACTCCACTAGAAACTGACTGCCATCCTGACATCAAGCCATTGATCACTACCCGCTGGGCCCGACCTTCCAGCCAGCTTTCTACCCATCTTATTGTCCATTTATCCAATCCACATTCCCTTAACTTGCTGGCAAGAATGTTGTGGGAGACTTATCAAAAGCTTTGCTAATGTCAAGGTATATCACATTCACTGACTTCCCCATATCCAGAGAGCAAGTTACTTCATCATAGAAGCTAATCAGATTGGTCAGGCATGACTTGCCCTTCATGAATCCATGCTGACTATTCTTGATCACATTCCCCTCTTCCAAGTGCTTCAAAATAGATTCCTTGAGGATCCCCTCCATGATTTTTCCAGGGACTGAGGTAAGACTGACCAGCCTATAGTTCCCTAGATCATCATTCTTCCCTTTCTTAAAGATGGGCACTACATTTGCTTTTTTCCAATCATCCAGGATCTCTCCTGAACTCCACGACTTTTCAAAGATAATGGCCAAAGGCTCCTCAATGACATTTGCCAACTCCCTCAATACCCTTGGATGTATTAAGTCCGGACCCATGGACTTATGTACGTTTAGCTTTTCTAAATATTTCTAACCCATTCTTTCCCCACCAAAGGTTGTCCACCTTCATCCCATATTGCGTCACTTAGCGCATTAGTCTGGGAACTGACCTTGTCCATGAAGACAGAGGCAAAGAAAGTATTAAGTACTTCAGCTTTTCCCACATCATCTGTCACTAGGTTACTGCCCTCATCCAGCAGGGGCCCAACACCCTCTCTGATCACCTTCTTCTTGCTAACATGGCTGTAGAAACCTTTTTTGTTATCCTTTACATCCCTTGCGAGTTGCAATTCCAATTGCGCTTTCACCTTCCTGATAACTCCCCTGCATTCTCGAGCTATATATTTAAACCCCTCCCTAGACATCTATCCAAGTTTCCACTTTTTGTAAGCTCCCTTTTAGTGCTTAAGTTCACCAAAGATTTCCCTGGTGAGCCAATCTGGTCTCCTACCATATTTGCCTCTCTTGCTATGCATTGGAATGGTTTCTTTCTGTGCCTTCAATAAGGCTTCTTTAAAATACTGCCAGCTCTCCTGGGCTCCTTTCCCCTTCATGTTAGCATCCCAGGGGATTCTGCCCATCAGGTCTCTGAAGGAGTCAAAGTCTGCTTTTCTGAAGTTCAAGGTGTGTATTTTACTACTCTCTTTTCTTCCTTTGGTCAGGATCCTGAAATCTACCATCTCATGATCACTGCTTCCCAGGTTGTCACCCACCTCTAATTCCCCTATTAGCTCCTCCCTGTTTGTGAGCAGAAGGTCAAGCTGCGCACAGCCTCTGGTTGGATCCTGCAGCACTTGTACCAAGAAGTTATCCCCAACATTCTCCAAAAACTTCCTGGATTATCTGTGTACTGCCATATTGGTCTGCCAACAGATGTCAGGGTGATTAAAGTGCCCTACGAGAACCAGGGCCTACGATCTGGAAACTTCTCTCAGTTGTCCAAAGAAAGCCTCATCTACCTCATCCACCCGATTCGGCGGCCTGTAGCAGACACCAACCACAACATCACTGCTGTTGCTTACACCTCTAAACTTGACCAATAGACTCTCACCAGACTTTTCTCCCTCTATATACTGGAGTTTTGAGCAATCATAGTGCTCTCTTATATACAGTGCAACTCCTCCTTTTCTCCCATGCCTGTTTTTCCTGAACAGTTTATACCTTTCCATGACAGTGCTCCAGTCATGAGAGTCATCCCACCAAGTCTCTGTTATCCCAATTAAATCATATTTCTTGGACTGGGCCAGGGCCTCCAATTCTTCCTGTTTGTTACCCAGGCTTCTTGCATTGGTGTGCAAACACCTTAGATAACCAGTTGACCGCCCTACCCTCTGCATTCGAATCATGGGTCCTCCTTTGTTGCTAGTTCCTCTTTGCATTTCTTCCCAGTATCCGACTTCCCCACTCCCCTCAGGGTTTTGGTCACCATCCCCCAACGAACCTAGTTTAAAGCTCTCCTCACTAGGTTTGCAAGCCTGCCTGCAAAGATGCTCCTTCCTCTCTTGGTTAGGTGGATCCCATCTCTTTCTAACAATCCTTGTGCCCGGAACAGAGTCCCATGGTCGAAGAAACCAAAGCCCTCTCTGCGACACCACCTGTGCAACCACGCATTTACTTCCTCAATTTGACGATCCCTGCCCAGTCCTTTCCCTTCAACAGCGAGGATGGACGAGAACACCACTTGCACTCCGAATTCTTTGATCCTTCTTTCCAACTCTACGTAATCCGCAGTAACCTGCTCAAGGTCGTTCTTGGCCGTATCGTTAGTTCCCACATGGAGAAGCAGGAAGGGGTAGCGATCCGAAGGTTTGATCAGTTTTGTAAGCGTCTCAGTCACATCCTGAATTCGAGCTCCCGGTAAGCAGCACACCTCTCGAGAATCCAGGTCTGGACAGCAGATGGATGGCTCAGTCCCTCTTAGGAGGGAGTCCCTGACCACCACCACCCACCTTCTTCATTTGGGGGAACCCCCTTCCCTAGGACTATGCATCCCATGCCTTCCAGTTGAAGTGGATCCCTTCTAATTTCTTCCTTGTGAGGTCCCTTCCAAAGCATTCTCCATCGCACAGCCTGTGGAGATAGCCTGAAAGCGATTATTTACCTCTATAGCATTGGGGGATTCCCGTGCTGGCATTTTTTTCCTTCTAGAAGTTACATGCAGTCAGTTCTCTTCCTCGTCCTGTACTGCCATCCCTGGCTCTTCCACCTGCCTTGCTTGCAGGATTAAACTCTGCCTTCTATCGAGGAAGTCTTCATCCTCTCTGATTGAGCATAGAGTCGACACTTGGGCCTCCAGTCCTCTAATTTTTTCCTCCAAAATGGCAACCAGTCTGCACTTAGTGCAGATGAAATCCCTTCTTTCTTCTGGGAGGAAGACAAACATGGCACATGCTGTGCAGTTAACAACAGCAGAAATATCACCATGCATACCTGCTATCCTAAAAAAGGGTTTAAAGGAAAGACAAGAGTACCTCGGTCTCTTCCCTCTCCCCTTCCAAACTCCCTCTCTAAACTCCCTGTTTGCAATCACCTGTTCCCAAGCTCCCTGGTCGCTGACTCACTCCTTTATAAAGCCCTGGACTTCCTGATAGCCCCTCCCCTTACCAAGGCTCAGCCAATCAGCAGAGGCTTCTAGATTTCAAACTTTAATTAGAAGCCAACAGTTTCCAGCTGTCTTCTCCTTTCCAAAATAACTAAGCCCAATTCTTTCAGTCTTCCCTCATAGCTCATGTTCTCTAGACATTTAATCATTCTTGTTGCTCTTCTCTGGACCTTCTCCAATTTCTCCATATCTTCCTTGAAATGTGGTACCCAGAACTGGACATAATACTCCAGTTGAAGCCTAATCAGCGCAGAGTAGAGTGGAAGAATGACTTCCCGTGTCTTGCTCACAGCACTTCTGTTAATACATCCCAGAATCATGTTTGCTTTTTTTGCAACAGCGTCATACTGTTTTCTCATATTTAGCTTGTGGTCCACTATGACCCCTAGATCCCTTTCTGCAATACCCCTTCCTAGACAGTCACTTCCCATTCTGTATGTGTGAAACTGATTGTTCCTTCCTAAGTGGAGCACTTTGCATTTATCCTTATTAAACTTCATCCTATTTACCTCAGACTATTTCTCCAGTTTGTCCAGATCATTTTGAATTATGACCCTATCCTCCAAAGCACTTGCAACCCCTCCCAGCTTGGTATCATATGGAAAGTTAAGAAGCGTACCCTCCTTGCCAATATTTAAATTGTTGATGAAGATCTTGAACAGAACCAGTCCCAAAATGGACCCCTGTGGAACCCTACTTGTTATGCCCTTCCAGCATGATGTTAACCATTAATAACTATTCTCTGAGAATGGTTATCCAGCCAGTTATGCACCCACCTTATAGTAGCCCCATCTAAGTTGCATTTGCCTAGTTTATTGATAAGAAGATCATGCAAGACCATGTCAAATGCCTTACTAAGTTTAGGTATACCATGTCACCGCTTCTCCCTTATCCACAAGACTTGTTATCCTATCAAAGAAAGCTATCAGATTGGTTTGACATGATTTGTTCTTTACAAATCCATGTTGGTTGTTACCTATCACCTTATTTTCTTCCAGATATTTGCAGATGAATTCCTTAATTACTTGCTCCATTATCTTTCCTGGCACAGAAGTTAATCTCACTGGTCTGTAGTTTCTTGAGTTGTTCTTATTTGCTTTTTGATAGATGGGCACTATATTTGCCCTGTTCCAGTCCTCTGGAATCTTTGCTGTCTTTCATGATTTTTCAGAGATGATAGTTAAAGGCTCAGATACCTCCACTATCAGCTCGAGTTGTTGCAAGTTCCCCCTTGGGGTTGTGTCACCCCATTCCCCAAGGTCCTGACTGCTCCCCCATGCCGCCGGCTGCGGCTCCGTTCTTACCGGTCTCTACCCTCCTGGCCCATGTCAGTGTTCACCATTATATTGTTTCAGACAGATCCGACGGTCAAAACGCCCAGTGACCTCGCCCTTGGTGTTTTTGCTTGATTCGCCCCAGGGACAGGGAAAGGGGGCTCGGGCCCTCCCTCTCTCCAAGCCCCAGCCCAGGGCCCTAAGGCGAGGACCTCTGTCCCTGCTCAGTGGAGGGGGCCATAGCCCCTAAACCCCTCCACTCACGGGTTCCACAGCGCTGCCCTGGGCCACTTCTTCCCCTGTCCCAAATTTAGTTCTGGCCCACCGGGTCGGGGGCAGGACTCACCGCTGCTGTCCCCCATCCCGCATCTCCTCGTAAAGTGCTCCGGGCGCTGGTCTCCACTCCTTCCGGGCTGCCGGTCTCTCTGCCTCTCCTCTCCTCTTCTCTTTCCTCCTCCTCCTCTTCCCCCCTTCTCACTTCCTCATGCCCTTTTGAATTCCCCGCCATGGCATCTGGGGACGGCCCTCCCCCGACATCCCCGCCCCCGCCTTTCGGCATCCCCAGCGTGACGTCACCCATGACATCATCCGCGGCGGCTCCGGCAGTGGGCGGTCCGCGTTTCCCATTTTGCCGCCCACACTTGCCCCAGCTGCTCCCTGTCTGGTGCTTCCTGGCGTGTCCCCGTCCCCGTTCGGCCCTCCCCCGTGCTCCACGACTCGGGGTTCGGGGCTGCTCCCAGTGCAGGGTGGAGGCGCCCCGTCACACGAGTATTCTAGGATGCATTTAATCAGGCCCTGGTGACTTGCGGACATCTAACTTTTCTAAGTAATTTTTAACTTGTTCTTTTAAAATTTTATCTTCTAAACCTACCCCATTCCCACTAGCATTCGCTATATTAGACATTCCATCATCAGACTAGTTGGTGAAGACTAAAACAAAGGAGTCATTAAGCACCTCTGCCAGTTCCAAGTTTCTTGTTATTGTTTCTCCCTCCTCACTGAGCAATGGACCTACCGTGTCCTTGGTCTTCCTCTTGCTTCTAATATATTTATAGAAAGTCTTCTGTAGCTAGCTTGAGCTTGTTTTGTGCCTTTGCCTTTCTAATCTTGCCCCTGCATTCCTGTATTGTTTGCTTATATACATCCTTTGTAATTTGTCCTAGTTTCCACTTTTTATACGACTCTTTTTGATTTTTAGATCATGCAAAATCTCCTGGTTAATCCACCTAGGAAAGGCTATACTGTTGCTTGAAAAGATTAATACAACACACAATGCTGACAGTGTCCAAAATTTCAAACCTGGATACTTCAAGTTGGGATCTAAATCCATTTCTATATACTTAAATCAATAACAGTGATCCAATATTCACATGAAGAGGAATACTACTGCTAATAAATAATAATTAGGGCTGTCGAGTGATTAAAATTAATCATGATTTATCATTTGATAAATTGTACTGCTAAACAATATTAGAATACTGTTTGTGGAAATAATCTGGAATGGTTTTCTACATTTTCCAAAACAGAATATAAAGTGTACATGCTCACTTTATAGTTATTTTTAATACAAATATTTGCACTGTAAGAACAAAAGGAAATAGTATTTTTCAATTCACCTAATACAAGTGCTAGAGTGAAATTTCTTTGTCATGAAAGTTGAACTTACTAATATAGACTTCTGTATTAAAAATCAATAAAAAAAATAATATATTGCAATTAAAATCAATATATTAGAAAATGTAGAAAACATTCCAAAATATTGAATAAAATTCAATTGGTATTCTACTGTTTAACAGTACACTTACAACAGTGATTAATCATGATTTATTGTTTAATCAAAATTAACTTTTTGAGTTTATCACATGAGTTAACTGCAATTAATTGATAGCCCTGTTAATTATCTATCTATCTATCTGAGAGTCTATCTGTTCGTACTGTGAGTTTGTTTGTTCAAGAATTCCTCTTAAATGGTAAAAGCTAGAATCACTAAATTTGGTAAACAGCTTCCACTTGGGGGTATGTCTACACTACCACCCTAGTTTGAACTAGGGTGGCTAATGTAGGCATTCGAAGTTGCAAATGAAGCCCGGGATTTAAATATCCCGGGCTTCATTTGCATCTTCCCGGGCGCCGCCATTTTTAAAAGTCCCCTAGTCCGAACTCCGTGCCCGCGGCTACACGCGGCATGGAGTAGGTAGTTCGAATTAGGTTCTCTAATTCGAACTACTGTTACTCCTCGTGTTGTTACCTGCACAGCGTGTGCCATGTTTGTCTTCCTCCCGAAAGAAAGAACAGATTTCATCTGCACGAGGTGCAAGCTGGTCGCCATTTTGGAAGAAAAAATTAGAGGACTGGAGGCCCAAATGTCGACCCTACGCTCCATCAGAGAGGATGAAGACTTCCTCGATAGAAGGCAGTGGTTAATCCTACAAGCCCGGCAGGCAGAAGAGCCAGAGAGGGCAGTACGGGACCAGGAAGAGAACTGGCAGCATGTAACTTCTAGAAGGGGAAAAAGGCCAGCACGGGAATCCCTCAATGCTATAGAGGTAAGTAATCGCTTTCAGGCTCTCTCCACGGGCTCTGCGGTGGTGAATGCTTTGGAAGGGACCTCACAAAGAAGAAACCGCAAGGGAACACCATCTACTGGAAGGCATGGGATGCGTAGTCCTAGGGATGGGGATTCCATGACCACCACCCCCAAAAGAAGACGAGGAATTTGTACACTAATGCGAGAAGCCTGGGCAACAAACAGGAAGAACTGGAGGCCCTGGCCCAGTCCAAGAAATATGATTTAATTGAGATAACAGAGTCTTGGTGGGATGACTCTCATGACTGGAGCACTGTCATGGAAGGGTATAGACTGTTCAGGAAGAACAAGCAGGGGAGAAAAGGAGGAGGAGTTGCACTATACGTAAGAGAGCACTATGATTGCTCTGAACTCCAGTATATAGAGGGAGAAAAACCTGTTGAGAGTCTATGGGTTAAGTTTAGAGGTACAAACAACAGCAGTGATGTTGTGGTTGGTGTCTACTACAGGCCACCGAATCAGGTGGATGACGTAGATGAGGCTTTCTTCGGACAACTGAGAGAAGCTTCCAGATCGCAGGCCCTGGTTCTCGTAGGGGACTTTAATCACCCTGACATCTGTTGGGAAACCAATATGGCAGTACACAGGCAATCAAGGAAGTTTTTGGAGAATGTTGGGGATAACTTCTTGGTACAAGTGCTGAAGGATCCGACCAGGGGTCGTGTGCAGCTTGACCTTCTGCTCACAAACAGGGAGGAACTAATAGGGGAATTAGAGGTGGGTGACAACCTGGGAAGCAGTGATCATGAGATGGTAGATTTCAGGATCCTGATGGGCAGAATCCCCTGGGATGCTAACATGAAGGGGAAAGGAGCCCAGGAGAGCTGGCAGTATTTTAAAGAAGCCTTATTGAAGGCACAGAAAGAAACCATCCTGATGCGTAGCAAGAGAGGCAAACATGGTAGGAGAGCGGATTGGCTTACAGGGGAATCCTTGGTGAACTTAAGCACAAAAAGGAAGCTTACAAAAAGTGGAAACTTGGACAAATGACCAGGGAGGGGTTTAAATGTATGGCTCGAGAATGCTGGAGGGCTATCAGGAAGGCAAAAGCGCAAATGGAATTGCGACTAGCTAAGGATGTGAAGGATAACAAGAAAGGTTTCTACAGGCATGTTAACAAGAAGAAGGTGATCAGAGAGGGTGTGCGGCCCCTACTGGATGAAGGAGGTAACCTAGTGACAGATGATGTGGGGAAAGCTGAAGTACTCAATGCTTTCTTTGCCTCTGTATTCACGGACAAGGTGGGCTCCCGGACTAATGCGCTAAGTGATGCAAGATGGGATGAAGATCGACAGCCCTTAGTGGGTAAAGAACAGGTTAGGAACTATTTAGAAAAGCTAAACATACACAAATCCATGGGTCCGGACTTAATGCATCCGAGGGTACTGAGGGAGTTGGCAAATGTCATTGAGGAGCCGTTGGCCATTATCTTTGAAAAGTTGTGGAGATCGGGGGAGATTCCGGATGATTGGAAAAAGGCAAATGTAGTGCCCATCTTCAAAAAAGGGAAGAAGGACGATCCAGGGAACTATAGGCCAGTCAGTCTCACCTTGGTTCCTGGAAAAATCATGGAAGGGATCCTTAAGGAATCCATTTTGAGGCACTTGGAGGAGAGGAAAGTGATTAGGAATAGTCAGCATGGATTCACAAAGGGCAAGTCGTGCCTGACCAATCTGATTAGCTTCTATGATGAAGTAACTGGCTCTGTGGATATGGGAAAGTCAGTGGATGTGATATAGCTTGACTTTAGCAAGGCTTTTGATACGGTCTCCCACAATATTCTTGCCAGCAAGTTAAGGAAATGTGGATTGGACAAATGGACAGTAAGATGGATAGAAAGCTGGCTAGAAGGCTGGGCCCAGTGGGTAATGATCAACGGCTCGATGTCAGGATGGTGGTCGGTTTGTAGCGGAGTGCCCCAAGGTTCGGTTCTGGGACCGGTTTTGTTCAATAGCATTATTAATGACCTGGATGAAGGGATGGATTGCACCCTCAGCAAGTTTGCAGATGACACTAAGCTAGAGGGAGAGGTAGATACGCTGGAGGGCAGGGATAGAGTCCAGAGTGACTTAGACAAATTGGAGGATTGGGCCACAAGAAATCTGATGAGGTTCAACAAGGACAAGTGCAGAGTCCTGTACTTGGGACGGAAGAATCCCAAGCATTGTTACAGGCTGGGGACCAACCAGCTAAGTAGTAGTTCTGCAGAAAAGGACCTGGGGGTTACAGTGGATGAGAAGCTGGATATGAGTCAACAGTCTGCCCTTGTAGCCAAGAAGGCTAATGGCATATTAGGTTGCATTAAGAGGAGCATTGCCAGCAGATCCAGAGATGTCATTATTGCCCTTTATTCGGCTCTGGTGAGGCCACATCTGGAGTATTGTGTCCAGTTCTGGGCCCCCCCACTACAAAAAGGATGTGGACGCATTGGAGAGGGTCCAGCGGAGGGCAACCAAAATGATTAGGGGGCTGGAGCATATGACCTATGAGGAGAGGCTGAGGGAGTTGGGTCTGTTTAGTCTGCAGAAGCGAAGAGTGAGGGGGGATTTGATAGCAGCCTTCAACTTCCTGAAGGGAGGTTCCAAAGAGGATGGAGAAAGGCTGTTCTCAATAGTGACGGATGGCAGAACAAGGAGCAATGGTCTTAAGTTGTGGTGGGAGAGGTCCAGGTTGGATATCAGGAAAAACTATTTCACTAGGAGAGTGGTGAAACACTGGAATGGGTTACCTAGGGATGTAGTGGAGTCTCCATCCGTAGAGGTATTTAAGTCTCGGCTTGACAAAGCCCTGACTGGGTTGATCTAATTGGGTTTGGTCCTGCCTAGATTCGGGGGCTGGACTTGATGACCTCCTGAGGTCTCTTTCAGCTTTATGATTCTATGATTCTAGATCTGCTACCAGATTAGCTGTGGTTGCCAGGATGGTAGGAATGGTCTCCCTACCCTCTGTTTCTCTGGAAATGGGTGACAGGAGAGGGATCACGTGATGATTACCTATTGTGTTCCCTTCCTCTGGTGCACCTGACATTGGCCACTGTCAGAAGACAGGATACTGGGCTAGATGGACCTTTGGTCTGATCCAGTATGACACTTCTTATGTATATATGTACTGTGTGGACAAAATACCTTGCTCTACTGCTATTCTCTGATTGCCAAAGCCTAGGTGTGTCCTTCTGTATAGACTTTAATATATCAAGTTTAAACTGCTTGCTCTTTCCTTTAAAGCCCTGCACAGCTACAACATCTCCTACCTAGCTAGCCTGCTCTCTTATCACATTATTTCCCTTGTTCCTACCCCTTCAATCCATCTTGAGGGGCCCTTTGGTCTCTAAATTTTCTTCTACCCTATTTCCTATATTTGCAACACCTTGCTGTGTTGGTCTGCCAGACAATTACTTTCTCCCTCTTTAATGCCTAAATCTGGCACAAGACACACAAGAGATGAGTCAGTACACCTACTCATTTATTGCTTGTATATTTGAAATGAAAATAATTTGCTCACTATGCTGTCCAGTAGTCTTAGCTGGGTAGTTTGTAATACTTCTGCTATACCCATTGCCCTTCCCCCATCTCATTTCCACTGTTTTGTTTCCCATTCATCATCACTGAAATTAGTTCTCTTTCCCTTTCACACACACAGGCACACAGAATAACTTCAATTGAAATGCAACAATTAACAGGCCACGGCATGCTGCACACTGGTTTAGAATATTAAATGATAAATAGCATGTGCAATTGAAACTGCAGGGGCAATGTTAAATACACAGAATGCAATTATTTAGGCAAATTGGAGGTTGCCCAAGACACTAGTACCAACACTCAAACTACTACAAAAATTACATAGGACAATAATATATTCTAGTAATTATGCTTAAAATTTCTATAGCACTTTCCCCTCCAAAGTACTTTATAAATAAGAAATAATTCTCATAACACACTTATGAATCAGTGAAATACACTTAGTTATGCTTTAAGGACCACAGTTGTTCAGGACATTGCTTTAACATCTCCGCTAAAGCATGTCACCTCCAATAATTTGTTGCCTGCTAATATCAGACTGGGACATACCAACTCAAAGAGCTGAGTCATCTTTAGAATCACCAACAGTACCTTGCAGCATATCAAGCCACACTTGAACCATTGCAAAAACAAATAATGTTCATGCCCAGTGGTGCTTAACTCACAAAATAACATACCAAGTGGGATTATTTCAGAAGACTTCTTTTTAAGAATAATCATGGCACTGTTTTCTACCCTGTACATTAATAAAGATCCACAGTGGATTCTGAAGTCCACATTATGCCTACATGACTTTTCCTTAGTTTGTCTAAATTGATTTCTGGGCTTCAGCACTGCATCCCAAAATGCAGAGTGTTAGATATATGAAAAGATAGATAGAGGATGAAATAATTTGCTTTATTAGTATCATTTTGATCCAAGAAATAGTAATGGAGTAATATTAATTAGTTTGTATTCATGAGTTAATATTTGTACAGTTCTTTGATGCTACAAAGTGCTGTGTAAAGCTAAGTATTATTAATGTTAATTTGTTGATTCTCTTGGATTTGTACTGCTACTGCCTTTTGGTACTATGAAAACCGAATACATGCCTAGAAAGTTGAGTAAACAATCATAGACATGTAGAGCTGGACAGGGCCAACCTCAGGGGGGCGCAGAACCTGGGGCAACAGAGCAATCCCCTTACCACAGGCCCTGCCCCCTGCCTTTGTTCCACCTCCCCCTCCCCCGTTTCTCCCCCTTCTCAAGCCCCACCCCTGCTCTGCCGTCCTTGCCATCTTTCTCGAGCAATGCCAAGGGAATTACAGGGCCTGGCAGGGGGCTTCAGTAGGGATCAACCTCCCATATTCACCACAATGGTGGGATATGGAGCGGCCAGCAGCCTGCTCCACTCTGCCCCACTGCTCTCTCCTAGCCACTGCACCCCACTTCTCTGCAGTAGTGGGAAGGGGAGCATCTTAGAGTGCTCCATTTCTGACTGCTGTGGAGCAGTGGAGCACAGCTGGCAGGAAGAGGGCGATGCAGTGGAGCAGAACAGGCTACCAGACTGCTTTGGCATCCACCACTGTGGTGTGCGGGGGTGAACCCTGTTGCTGCCCCATGCCAGTCCCCTATAATACCCTAGGTCCTGCCTGTCCATAGGACAATTGAGGCAACTGCTGTGGAACCCGCTGAAGCATGGGGCTTGTGGTGTCTACCCTGAATTGTCCTATGAACGGGGGGGGGGGGGAGGGCTCTGGGGCTCGAAGGGACTTCAAGGGGTCATCAAATCCAGTTCCTTGCCCTGAGTCAGGATCAAGTAAAACTTCATTATCCCTGACAGGTGTTTGTCCTACCTATTCTTCAAAACCTCCAATGGTGGCAATTCACAACCTCCCTTGGAAGCCAGTTCCAGAGTTTAACTACCCTTAGAGTGCTTTCTAATATGTAACCTACATCTCCCTTGTTGCAGAGTAAGCCCATTATAACCTTGTAACTTCAGTGGACATAGAGAACAACTAATCATGATCCTGTTTAAAGCAGGCATCAAAATAATTGAGATTTATGTCCCTTCTTTGTCTTTTTCTCAAGATTAAACATGCCCATTTTTCTTAGATGAAATTTTTATAATTTTTGTTGCTCTCCTGTGGTTTGTCTCCAATTTATCCACATCTTTCTTAAAGTGTGGAGCCCAGAGTTGCAGACAATGCTTCTAGCTGAAGCCCCACCAGTACCAAGTTGAGTGGGACAATTACCTGCCATGACTTACAGATGATATTTATGTTAATACACAACAGAATATTATCCTTTTTGTAACCGCATCACATTATTGACTCCTTTTCAGTTTGTGATCCAATACTGCCCTCAGCTCCTTTTCAGCATGCTACTCCCTAGTTAGTTACTCCCCATTCTGTAGCGATGCATTTGATTTTTCCTTCTTAAGTGTAGTACTTTGCACTTGTCTTTGATGAATTTCATCTTGTTGTCTTCAAACCAATCGTCTAATTTGTCAAGGTCATACTGTATTCTAATAATGTGCCAAATGTGCTAGCAACCTAGGCTCTGCTGCTGCAGTCAGGAATACTTTAAGAACATACGAATGGCCATACTGGGTCAGACCAAAGGTTCATCTTGCCCAATATCCTGTCTTCCAACAGTGGCCAATGCCAGGTGCCCAAGAGGAAGTGAACATAACAGGTAATCATCAAGGGATCCCTCCCCTGTCATCCATTTCCAGCTTCTGACAAACAGAGGCTAGGGACACCATTCCTACTCATCCTGGCTAATAACTACTGATGGACCTATCCTCCATGAATTTATCTAGCTATTTTTTGAATCCTGTTAAAGTCCTGGTTTTCACAATGTCCTCTGGCAAGGAGTTCCACAGGTTGACTGTGCATTGTATGAAGAAATACTTCCTTTTTGTTTGTTTTAAACTTGCAATTCATTAATTTAATTTGGTGACCCCCTATAGGAGCATTAATTTCTTGTTTCAGATGGCTATCTTCTAGTATGAATAGATGGGGTCTGACCTCACTTATCTAGGTGTTAAACTGGTGTCATTTCATGAACTCCATTGGTGGTAGTACTGGTTTACATCAAGGAAATAAAAAAAATCAGCCCATTCTTTGTCTCTTCATGATATTACGTGTACTTTTATTGCAATCATTGACGAGAAGGTATTCTCATCTTGTAATAGTTGTGTCGATGCTGAGGACAGTTCCTTAACTAGCTTTGCTACTCTGTATAGGTTATTGTTGTTCTTCCTGCTATCACCATCATAGTTATTTTGCCCTTTTATGGTAACATACATAAGAACAGCCATACTGGGTCAGACCAAAGGTCCATCTAGACCAGTATCCTGTCTTCCAACAGTGGCCAATGCCAGATGCCCAAGAGGGAGGGAACACAACAGGTAATCCTCACATGATCCCTCTCCTGTCATCCATTTCCAGAAAAACAGAGGGTAGGGAGACCATTCCTACCCATCCTGGCTATTAGCCATTGATGGACCTAACCTCCATGAATCTATTTAGCTCTTTTTTGAACCCTGTTAAAGTCCTAGTCTTCATAACATCTTTACTTCCATGTAAGTATCACAGATATTTTATAAGCTTTAGCAGATGTACACCTGAGGTAAGTATTTCCTCTATTTTATGGAGAAGAGACTGCTGCTCAGACATTCTAAATGACCTTCCGAAGATCACACTGCTAGTCTCTGGAAAAGTCAGAAATAGAATTATTTTGATTCCCAGTTGTCTGCTTTAATGCTCAGTTATATTACTATCTATTGCAATGTTGCTGTTTCTTCTCATTGCATAACTTGCCCCTCTAGAGATACTGTGTCTTTTAAAGTTATTTTCCATGATATTCTTAATGACCATATTTTCTTTCAAAGTATGGAATGGAACTGCCTTCTCTTTTGTATTTAGGTCCTATGTACATTAGTGGAATGAAAGAACCAGCCATCTTTAGCTGGATGAGATCATGCAAGAACTATTGCTTTTGTTTTGAGCTCAGTAATGGGCAATCTAGAGGCTCATAAAGCAGTTAGCAGCCTGCTTATTTTTAAGGTTACTTATAGTACATTAGGAGAGTTGAAAGGAGTCCTATGAAAGAGAAAGCAGCAGCTTTCTTCTCCTGTCTCCTACAGGTGACAAACATACTCTGACAGGCTTTGCTGAAAGAAATATAGACAGGGTCCTTAATAACTAATTAAGTGAGATGAGATTCACATTTTTATTAATTGCTATTATAGATATTGAAGCCAGGATTATTTAGGCCACATTTACAAGGCATCCTCTGACGTAAATAACTGATTTTTTTTTTAGTGAGTTTGGTGAGACTTTTTTTTAATTATGTTTATAAACAGAACGTTGCACATGATTTTGCCTTAACTATAGCTTGGTGAGACTACCGGTTGATCCTCTCTAGTCCAGCATGCTTGGTACCTGACTGGTGCCGAAATAAAGAATTTGCTGAATTACAAGAGGTCAATATTGTCCAGCAGCATTTCCTACACTTCCTCTGCTTATTGGGCTCTTAGAGGTCTCAGAGGGGCAGCTGTGTTAGTCTGTAACTAAAAAAACCCTTAAAAACCAACAATGGTCCTGTAGCACCTTAGAGACTAACAAAAATGTATAAATAGTATCGTGAGCTTTCGTGGGCACAGTCCACTTCTTCAGATGACAAATATGCAGCAAGGAGTCCAGAGTTTGAAATGTAAAACAGAAAAGGAGAGGAGAGGGGAAGGAGAAAGAAAGGGAGGAAGGAGGAAAAATGGAAAAAATTGATACAGCAGATAGTGGACTCAACCCCAAGAATGAAGTCATGAACGAGGAGATCAAGCTGGAGGACAACGTGGATCGCATGGCTGGGTTACCAGTGGTGCAGCGAGACAGGGCCTGTTTTCAACTCTAGGAACTAGCCAGTTCCAGGAGTCCATCTCTGGCATGCATGATGAAGGTCAAGAAAGCTCTGGTACAAATCATAGGATACTAGAACTGGAAGGGACCTCAAGAGATCATCAAGCACTGTCTAGATCATCCCTGGTAGATGTCTATTCAAACTGCTCTTAAATGTCTCCGGTGATGAAGATTCCACAATCTCACCAGGCAATTTATTCCACTGTTAACCACCCTGACAGTTAGGAAGTTCTTCCTAATGTCTAACCTAAATCTCCCTTGCTGCAATTTAAGCCCATTGCTTCTTGTCCTCTCATCAGAGGCCAAGGAGAACAATTTTTCTCCTCCTCCCTTGAAAACTGCTATTATGTCCCTTCTCAGTCTTCTCTTTTCTAAACTAAACAAGCCCAATTCTTTCAGTCTTCCCTCACAGGTCATGTTTTCTAGGCCTTGAATCATTTTTGTTGTTCTACTCTGGACTTTCTCCAATTTCTCCACATCTTTCTTAAAATGTGGTGCCCAGAACTGGACACAATACCCCAATTGAGGCCTAATCAGAGCAGAGTGGAGCAGAAGAATGACTTCTTGTATCTTGCTCACAACACTCCTGTTAATGCATCCCAGAATAAAGTTTGGTTTTTTTGCCACAATGACACACTGTTGACTCATTTAAATACTTGCCAATCCTCTGCCAAAGGTTCCTTGGCAGAACTGCTTCATTTCTTTGCCCATTGTAGAAAACTTTCCCATGCCATTTGCAGGTACCAAAGTGGCACACAGTGGGCAGCGTAGGAACTAGATCTGAAGCCACATGTTTACTCAGTCTCTTGCCTTTGGAAAATGGTGGAAGAATTTACAACATTGTCCCTAGTTGCCTATGGTAATGTCCTTAAAAACCACCACCCTTTGCCCCATCTTGAACTCTCCCCACCCTACTCCAAACCAAAATTACCATGTTTAGGATGGTCACTGATGTGAGTCTTTGCCAAGGTTTATTGAAGATGTGATTTGCATGTAAAAAAGTATATTTTACTATAATTGGATGTGGTGTGTGCACTAACAATCATGCTCCTGTGTATTATTTCTTGAGCTTCTACAAATGTGGTCTTCACACCAGCAGAGCAATTCCACCATATAAAGAAGTGACCAAGGCAGAGCAAGGAGGACATCTTCCAACAGGTGATCTAATTCTCAGAGCATGAAAAAAAAAAAGGAACACAGGGAGAGGAAAGAGGCTTTGAAGGAAAAAAATGGACAGGCATGACAGAAAGGAGAGCAAGGAACAAATTGTAAAGGGCCAGGAGCAGATGATAAAAGTGATGGAGGAGCAAATAGAGATGTTGAAGTCCCTAATCACACTCCATGCAGAATAAACACATGCCTCCCTTGCTCCCCTCACAACCAATACAAAATTGCTTTGCATCCCCAAATTCCTCCTACACGTTCCTTTCAACTTCCTGGAATGTCTTGGTACCCCATTCACTCAGTTTCCTTAGAAAGATTCCAAAGTAATAGCTGGACTTACACACAGCTATGAGAGCCTAGAGTACCCTGCATTCTTATTTCCCTTCCCATCAAACCTTTTGTATGTGTTTGTATTTAATAAAAGCAAACTCTTTGAAAGATAACCAATCTTTATTTTTCTCCTACACATGGTGGTTGTGGCTGGTAGTAATACATAGTGGCAATTTGACCAGGAATCATCACCATTTCCATGCGAGGCAGTAAGATAACAAAGCATGGCAGAGTACGGTATAGAAAGATACGTTGTTGGTGCTCATTGTCAAAATGTTGCCTCAAAGTCTCCCTGATTTAAATAGCCTCCTGTTGCGCCCCTTTAATAGCCATGGTGTCTGTCTGCTCAAAATTAGCCACCAGGTGATCTGCCTCTATGCTTCACCTTGGGGTAAATTTCTCACCTTAACTTCAGAGATATTATGGAGTGCACAGCAGGCTCCTATGACCATTTAGGTCTATTCTGCTATAAAGGCAGTGTCAGCATGCTTTTAATATGCCAAAGGCACATTTTATGATAATTCTGTAACCTGCTCATCTTATAGTTGAAGCTCTCCTTGCTTCTGTCCAGGTTCCCACTATAAGGCAAGGGAGTAAGAGATATTCTGGTTCTCTGTGGGCATTTCAACATCCCCCACTGGAATATTCTGGTCCAGAAAGGAAGTCCCTGCTTGCAGCTTTCTGTACAGCACAGTGTTCCTGAAAACATATGCAGCATGCATCTTCCTGAACCGCCTAGGAGGATGTCAGTGAAATATTCAAGGTGATTCACAAGCACACAGAACACCCCTTTCTACTGATGTACTCCATTGCAAGATGGTATGAAGCCACCCCCAGAATATGCATGCCATCTATTGTGCCACCCATTGCCCAAAGTCATCCACTATTTCATGCACATTGCCAAGAGCCACAGTCTTTCATTGCTGTGGATGCTTGCAAATTGGAAGTCCCAACAGTGGACTTCCTGACTTGAAACTGGTTTGTGACTGACTGGAGTGCTGGTGCAAGTTCTCCACAGTGCTAGTGCAAGCTCCAGTCACAGTTCTTGGAAGTTGGCTTCCCACATCCAAAATTTCTGCAGCTACTGCTTATCATCACAGACCTACATAACAATAAGGAGGAGTCCTGTGGCACCCGAGAGACTAACATATATATTAGGGCATAAGCTTTCATGGGTAGTGAGTTTTACTCATGAAAGCTTATGCCCTCTAGTGCACCAACTGTGGACCCATTCCACCAACAGAAGGATTATAAAATTTTTTTATTCTTGGCATAACTTGCATCAATCAAACTGTGTAATGTAGACAAACTCTCAGTTACTCCTAGAGTTAATCTGTGTATCCTACTGTACCTAATATTACTATGCATGGTCTCCATAAATGCTGGCTTAGATTACGTAGTAATGAAAGTACATATGTGCCACTATCTGTTTGCTTAGCTACTTTAACAGAGGTCCTTTTGTCCTCTCTGTAAGCCAGGAACTAGAAGAAGACACCACATGAACTTGTACTCACACAAATATATAATGTGCTGACCATCTACATGTCTCTATTCGTAACACATTTATCACTGAGGTATATCTAGGTATTTTACAGGAAAATCAAATGGGTGATTCATTGCCATTTTTCCTCTTCCTGTCCCATAGTAGTGATGGACATTAATTACTAAAGGACAGCTAACACACACAGCTGTTTCTTGCTTTTGAAACTAAAAACAGAGATGCACGTTAAAAACTGAGTCAACCAGCTTATTTTGCATAAGTCACTTAATAATTATTCAAAGTTTCACCTCCTCACTTGACTTGTATTTGAACAGGTGAGTGGATGTGGAAGGGTCCTTAACACATTACTTCTCTCCATAGCTATCCTATTCTTGTGGAGCACATTCTGAGAAACAATTTTATGTTGAATTGCACTTTAGAGTAATCCCAATGGGGTAAACTGGAACAAGATTATTAAAACTGTCCCTATCTGAGCTATCTATAGCTAGGTAAACTTCAGGGTGCCGTATATATATTTCAAATATTGAAAGAAAAGAACATTAGAATTTTGAACTTGTCTCTGCTTAGGATTGCAGAAGACTGTAATGAGGTTAGTGTTTTACATAAGAAATTAGTGCTTCCTTTCCTAAAATGCACCAGTGGTCTCTAAATTATATTTGTATTTGAGAGATAGATCAAATGCCATTACTCTGTCCTGCAGTAGTTTGGATTTTTAGAATAGATGAAATAACCAATACTTGCATTTTTTTACATCTGTGATATGAACCAATAACCCCATGAAATTGGATGAGCACTAACCTTCTGTAAAAAATGAGTAGCCCTATGTGCTAAGATAAAAATAATAAAATATGGAAAAAAATTGATGGACAAGGATTGTTCTTTCTAAGATGAGAATTAGTTTTCTTTGTGAAACTGCTAAGAGCAATATATTTTTCCAGAAATATATGAAGCAGTGAGTAACATTTATTATTTTAAAATTCAGTGAAATACAGAAGGCGTCCTGAGAGTGATATACTTTTCTCAAAAATAATATGTTAGCTGATATTTCTATTCATGCCTTTCATTTGTAAAAATACTCAGAGAGTGTCCATGCAGAGCAAATTTGCCAGTGGTGGTATGAAGGAGAGGCTATGCATGAAAGTACCAGTGCTGAGTTCAATGCATTAATAGGCATAAGAGAGAGTGCATTCTAAGTACTGGTGGACCTCAAATTAAAATTTAGGTTTCAGATATTATTTTATATATGCTCAAGGCATTATGGAAAGACTTTTTTTTTCAAAAAGAATATTTTATGTAGAATGCATTTGAATTTACAAAATATGTGTAAGCTTGCAATGCTTACAACAGTTCTTTCTGAATACTTTATACTTAGGTTCTGGCTTTTGTTTTTTATTTTAAAAATACATAAATGGCTCACATGTACTAATTTTGGCATTTGTTAAAGACATATTTAAAGTAACAGTATCTGAATATAGTCACACAAATACAATATGGAGTAAAATTTTCAAAACTTTCTATATGACTTACGCTCCAAAGCCAATTTTGAAAATATAACTTAGGCACTTAGGCACCTATATGCCACAGAAAGTCAAAAGGACTTGGTCTCCTAAAATAAGTTTAACACCAAAGCATGGGCTATAGAAACCTTAGTCTCTTGGGCATTTTGAAAATGCTATCCACTGCGTTGACTTAGTAAAAAGAATAAAATGCCAAAAGAGGTGAAAGGGCAGCAGTATATTGAATAAGGTATTTGATAGACTCTTTTCTTTAACAGTCTATGCAGTATGGTTTGCTGAACCCCAGGGAGGCCGTTAAGACTTTCGAGTAGATATTAACATGGGACAATAAAGACCACAGTCTTCCACAATCTAAGCTATGAAAGATTACCATAAACTATAGGACTTTACAATGTGGAGTGGCTTCTGGTATTCTAAAATGTTATTTTATTATTTTTATCATCATAGTACCTAAAAGCTCTAATTGTGGACCAGGAACCCCTGTGCTAGTCACTGTATACAAAGAGCCAACAGACAGTCCTTGCCCCAAATAGCTTATAGTCTAAATATATTGTAATGTCATCTAAGTACAGAATTACATTAATATCATATATATAGTAGCCCAATGTCTGTGACTCTGTAACGCTGAAATGCTGGCTGTTCCCTCTGGGCAGCGCTGTTGCCTCCCTGGCTGTTCCCTCTGGGCGGCACTGTTGCCTGAGTCACGTCCTTTGCCTCCCACCATGGCACTCGGATGACTTCTGCACCACTCAGCCGCAAGTGGCTGTTTTGGCACCGCGGTCCCCATGCAGCTCCCCCGTGCTGCATGGGGAGCGTGGGGCCCAAACGGCTGCTTGCGCTGCTTCCTCCCCCGCAGTGGCCCGGCTGAGTGGTGCAGAAGTCAGCTGAGCGCCACGGCGGGAGGGGAAAGGGGTGGGGCAGTGACGTACACAGCCAGGGGGCGTGGCCTGGACGAGCGTGCATCCCCTATGGAGACAGAGGAGAGCGGAGAGAGAGTGAGAGGTAGGAGGGGGAAAAGAGAAAGAGAGAGATGGAGAGAGAGGCAGAAGGCGGAGGAGAGCTGAGAGAGAGAGGGGGAGGCAGTAGGAGGAGGAGAGAGAGAGAAAGAGACATGGAGCAAGAGACAGGAGGCTCAGGAGAGAAGACCGACATGGAGGAGAGACCTGAAAATCCCGTCTTATGACGGGCTAATTGGCTAGTTGGTAAATAATAGAGAAGAGTCAGTATGAGATGGAGGGTCGAGATGAGGGGCATTATTAAGGGGCAGAAAGAGTTCAAGGCAAGATGTAGAGAACAAGAGGGAAGAAAAAAATGCAAAACTAAAATCTGTGTGGTAGGCTTGGGTAATAGAGGGTTTTAAAAACAAAGAAGTCCAGTTGAAATTGGATCGTGAAGTAAAAAGGGAACCAGTGTAGTCCTTTAAGAACAGAAGCAAAAACATCATTCTTGTAGAAGTAGGAAGAGGGTCTGAAACATAAGCCCATGTATCAGAGGCTTGCAATGAGGCCTGAAGCCTGGGTTAAAGTGGTGAAAACTTTTCTGATATCAAGCAAAGTTAGAATATGAGCAAGAGGCAGGCCCTACTCACAGAATTTGGCAAGCACCAGGCTGATACTGCAGAAACACATATTCTAGGAGGGGTTAGGCACAGAGCACTTTCTAGAAGGGTGATAGGAGAACACCTTGACAGCAGCACATTCTCCAAAAACCCCAGGAACACACTCACCCCTCCTAAAGATAAGGTGAGGATGATAACATGATGAATAGAGATGTTTTGATCAAACATGTACAAGGTAATGGGGCACCCTAACACATGATAGGGTGGCACCCTGCTATGTCAAGGGAAATACATAATTTGTTGGCATGTATCTCAGAGGACGTGTCTTTGGCCAGTTTAGGAAGGAGTGGTAAGTCAGACCACTGACTCAGCTGTGTCCCTTGTCACAAGCATACATGCCTTAGTGTCCTCATCTTTTCCAATAATTATTACCGTGCTGCTTCAACAATTAACCTGGCTGGGTGCCTTCACTACTAATCCACTTCTTGTGGTCTTATTGGGTAGCACACACACACACACACAGCTGAACATCTGAGAATACTTATTTGTATCTGTAAGAAACTGAGTAGCAGCATTCTCCTCAAAATGGAGTGTTGAAAACTGGAATTTAGGGGCCCTATAAGCAAGTTACACTTATCAAGCTGAAAGATAAGAAGGATAAAAATTGCATCAGAAGAGGACCTGGGAAAATGGAGTATGTGGAAAATAGTGTCAAGTTGGTGACAGATCTGCAGACAGTTGAGGAAGGTTGAAGAAAGGAGAGTCCTCTCTTCTATCTGTGCCTGCTCTAGAAAGCTCCATTTCATCCTATCACACTGACAGGACCACAATGATCATGCTTGTATGTCTATTCTTGATTACTGCAGTGCAGAGATAAAGTTTCTGATCACAAAAAGGCTCTAATTTATTCAAAAAAACAACAGCCCATTTATGGTACTGAGAAAAACAGACCAATGAAAGCACATCATCTTGTTCATATATTCTGCTTCTTACACTGGCTCCCAATGGAAAAAAATAATTCATATTTAAGGTTTTGATCCTGATCTTCAAAACCTTCCCAGCTCCCGGTAAATGGCCAAACCCGTGTAAGGGACAGTTTCTTCCTCAACAACCATGACTGGTTTCAGCAGTGACATCCCATTGGAGCAATGGAACTATCAACCATAAAAAATGAGAATAGAAGCCCAGGAGACAGATAGCTTTCTTGACAGCTGACCTACAAGGGCATGTCTACACAACAGAGCTAAAGCTGAAATAAGCTATGCAACTTGAGCTACATCAATTGCTTAGCTTAAGTCGAAGTAGCTTATTTTGTCTTTTGGCGCAGTCTACAAAGCAAGAAGTCCAAGAAAGAGCACTGTTCCTCCAACTTCCCTTCCTCTTCATAAAATGAGGGTTACAGGAGTCAGAGTAAGAAGTTCTCCAGTTCAACATTATTTCGACATTATGTCAAAATAACTGCTTGTAGTGTAGACGCGAACTATGTTATTTTGGAATAACATCAGTTATTCTGAAATAACACTGCTGACATACCCCCAACTGTGAATCTCACTCCCAGAGTTCATGCCTGCAAGCATAACAATGTGTAAAATACACTTTTTTAAACCTAACTATTTCACATTAACTACACTCTTCAAAAACTCCAAAAGTAAAAATGTCCCTCCATCTGAAGGATGGAAAATAAGAGAAATTGAGGTCATATGTATTCCTTTTACAATTTGCAAGGGTTCTACATACTATAGTGATGAACACAGGTAAAACACAGAATGGATAAGGTAAAATCATGATACTAAGTTTAGGGAGAGCAGAGACATACTTAAGATCTGAACCAGCAAGGAAAGAAAGGTAGTTCTATTTAGGACTCCCCTCCTCTTGAATGAAAGAGTTTTTAGGGCACTACTAAATGGAAGGAAGATGAAATCCAGTCTCATGTTTACCTAGTGAAAACCAGCCAATAAGACAGAGATGGAGGTAGCCTCGTATGTGTCAAAGGATTATAAAACCCAATTAGAATCTCTGGCATAAAATGAACTATAACGAGATCTATAATAGCTCTATTAAACATACAGATAAAATTATCAAGAGGGCAGAGGTGAATGGCAGACAGAAAAAAAGTCAGAGGGCTTAAAATTGAACCTTGTGGAGTTGTAAAGAGGAAGGATCTTGGGTCACTGAAGAAGACATCAGCAAAGACAAAGAAAATGTGATTTAATAGGGAAAAGAAATCAGAGATGCCTGTTAGTAGCTATAGTCCAGGAAGGTGGAGTTATCCACATTGCTGGAGGCCACACAATAGCTGAGGATGAGTTGTGAGTAGAAGCTGGAATAATTCAAATCTTTGTTATATTACAGATAATATAAATATACTGTATATATTTATACAGATAATATAAATATAATGTGTTAAATATACTTAGAGGAAAAGTAGAGTTTTCTCACCGCAGAGGATAGTAAATTTCACCTAATAACAACAAACCTGACTCCTTGGATATCAGTTTCCATCTTTATTGTGGATGATCCATTTGATTCAGGAAGGACCAGCTCTGGGGACCTTATTACTTCAAGAAAGGAAATTGTCAGGGAAGCACAAATCATGTTTCCTCTTCTTGTTTGGGCAAAGGTCTACAGATCCATTATAGATTTTTCCAGCAGTGTGCCTTCAGAATGAGAAAGCAGGATCGTTCTTCAATTATAGAAATCCAAAATAAGGAAGATTGTATATAAAATAGTTCTTCCATTTTCACTTGGACATTAAAGTGTAGAGAAGTCTGCCAGAAGAAGGGAAATGGCATTGGCTGAGACTGGATGACTAATATGCAGAATTTGATGAACTAAGTGCCTTCTGGCAGATCTTAGCACAGGAGATATGAGGCATCTTCTCATAGGGTATGTCTACACTTGCAGCCTATTTCGGAATAGGGCTGCAAATGTAGGCATTTGGAATTGCAAATCAAGCCCGGGATTTAAATATCCCACGCTTGATTTGCATCTTCCCAGCCGGGCGCCATTTTTGAAATTTACAAGCCCGGAATAACTGCCCCTGTCTACACGCGGCAGTGAAACGGGCGTTCGAAATAAAGCCCTATTTCGAACTACCTGTTAAACCTCATTGCAGGAGGAATAATGGGTAGTTCAAAATAGGGCTTTATTTCGCAAGCAGTTATTCCGGGCTTGTAAATTTCAAAAAATGGCGCCCGGCCAGGAAGATGCAAATCAAGCATGGGATATTTAAATTCCAGGCTTGATTTGCAATTCCAAATGCCTACATTTGCAGCCCTATTCCAAAATAGGCTGCAAGTGTAGACATACCAATAGATATCAGTGCTTCTAAGGGTTGAATATGGATGTTTAACTGAAGGAAAGCTATGTTTTTTAAATTAACTGAGGGAATGAATGCTATCATGGTTGTAAGGACTACCTGTCTGAATTAAAAGTAGAATACTAGATTGCACCATGCATAGATCTGCCAACAAATGAGTTACAGTGGAGAGGTCTATGTTGGATATTAGGAAAAACTATTTCACTAGGAAGGTGGTGAAGTACTGGAACGGGTTACCTAGGGAAGTGGTGGAATCTCCATCCCTAGAGGTTTTTAAGTCTTGGCTTGACAAAGCCCTGGCTGGGTTGATTTAGTTGGGATTAGTCCTACTTTGGGCAGGGGGCTGGACTTGATGACCTCCTGAGGTCTCTTCATAGAATCATAGAACCATAGAGGTGAAAGAGACCTCAGGAGGTCATCAAGTCCAGCCCCTGCTCTAGGCAGAACCAATCCCAACTAGATCAACCCAGTCAGGGCTTTGTCAAGCCGAGACTAAAACACCTCTAGGGATGGAGACTCCACTACTTCCCTAGTAACCCATTCCAGTGTTTCACCACTCTCCTAGTGAAATAGTTTTTCCTAATATCCAACCTGGACCTCTCCCACCACAACTTAAGACCATTGCTCCTTGTTCTGTCATCCGTCACTACTGAGAACAGCCTTTCTCCATCCTCTTTGGAACCTCCCTTCAGGAAATTGAAGGCTGCTATCAAATCTCCCCTCATTCTTCGCTTCTGCAGACTAAACAGACCCAACTCCCTCAGCCTCTCCTCATAGGTCATATGCTCCAGCCCCCTAACCATTTTGGTTGCCCTCCGCTGGACCCTCTCCAATGCGTCCACAACCTTTTTGTAGTGGGGGGCCCAGAACTGGACTCAATACTCCAGATGTGGCCTCATCAGAGCCGAATAAAGGGGAATAATGACATCTCTGGATCTGCTGGCAATGCTCCTCTTAATGCAACCTAATATGCCATTAGCCTTCTTGGCTACAAGGGCACACTGTTGACTCATATCCAGCTTCTCATCCACTGTAACCCCCAGGTCCTTTTCTGCAGAACTACTACTTAGCTGGTTGGTCTCCAGCCTGTAACAATGCTTGGGATTCTTCCGTCCCAAGTACAGGACTCTGCACTTGTCCTTGTTGAACTTCATCAGATTTCTTGTGGCCCAATCCTCCAATTTGTCTAAGTCACTCTGGACTCTATCCCCGCCCTCCAGCATATCTACCTCTCCCCCTAGCTTAGTGTCATCTGCAAACTTGCTGAGGGTGCAATCCATCCCCTCATCCAGGTCATTAATAAAAATATTGAACAAAACCTGTCCTAGAACCGAACCTTGGGGCACTCCTCTAGAAACTGACCGCCATCCAGACATCGAGCCATTGATCACTACCCACTGGGCCCGGCCTTCTAGCCAGCTTTCTATCCATCTTACCATCCATTTATCGAATCCACATTCCCTTAACTTGCTGGCAAGAATATTGTGGGAGACCGTATCAAAAGCCTTGCTAAAGTCAAGCTATATCACATCCACTGACTTTCCCATATCCACAGAGCCAGTTACAGCATCATAGAAGCTAATCAGATTGGTCAGGCACGACTTGCCCTTTGTGAATCCATGCTGACTATTCCTAATCACTTTCCTCTCCTCCAAGTGCCTCAAAATGGATTCCTTAAGGATCCCTTCCATGATTTTTCCAGGAACCGAGGTAAGACTGACTGGCCTATAGTTCCCTGGATCATCCTTCTTGCCTTTTTTGAAGATGGGCACTACATGTGCCTTTTTCCAATCATCTGGGATTTCTCCTGATCTCCACGACTTTTCAAAGATAATGGCCAAAGGCTCCTCAATGACATTTGCCAACTCCCTCAGTACCCTCAAATGCATTAAGTCCGGACCCATGGATTTGTGTACGTTTAGCTTTTCTAAATAGTTCCTAACCTGTTCTTTACCCACTAAGGGCTGTCGATCTTCATCCCATCTTGCGTCACTTAGCTCATTAGTCCAGGAGCCCACCTTGTCCGTGAAGACAGAGGCAAAGAAAGCATTGAGTACTTCAGCTTACCCCACATCATCTGTCACTAGGTTACCTCCTTCATCCAGTAGGGGCCGCACACCCTCTCTGATCACCTTCTTCTTGTTAACATGCCTGTAGAAACCTTTCTTGTTATCCTTCACATCCTGAGCCAGTCACAATTCTATTTGCGCTTTCACCTTCCTGATAACCCCTCGGTATTCTCAAGCTATACATTTAAACCCCTCCCTGGTCATTTGTCCAAGTTCCCACTTTTTGTAAGCTCCCTTTTTGTGTTTAAGTTCACCAAGGATTTCCCCTGTAAGCCAATCTGCTCTCCTACCATGTTTGCCTCTCTTGCTATTCATCGGGATGGTTTCTTTCTGTGCCTTCAATAAGGCTTCTTTAAAATACTGCCAGCTCTCCTGGACTCCTTTCCCCTTCATGTTAGCATCCCAGGGGATTCTGCCCTTCAGGTCTCTGAGGGAGTCAAAATCTGCTTTTCTGAAATCCAAGGTGTGTATTTTACTACTCTCTTTTCTTCCTTTGGTCAGGATCCTGAAATCTACCATCTCATGATCACTGCTTCCCTGGTTGTCACCCACCTCTAATTCCCCTATTAGTTCCTCCCTGTTTGTGAGCAGAAGGCCAAGCTGCACCTGACCCTGGTCGGATCCTTCAGCACTTGTACCAAGAAGTTATCCCCAACATTCTCCAAAAACTTCCTTGATTGCCTGTGTACTGCCTTATTGGTTTCCCAACAGATGTCAGGGTGATTAAAGTCCCCTACGAGAACCAGGGCCTGCGATCTGGAAGCTTCCCTCAGTTGTCCGAAGAAAGCCTCATCTACGTCATCCACCTGATTCGGTGGCCTGTAGTAGACACCAACCACAACATCACTGCTGTTGTTTGCACCTCTAAACTTAACCCATAGACTCTCAACAGGTTTTTCTCCCTCTATATACTGGAGTTCAGAGCAATCATAGTGCTCTCTTACGTATAGTGCAACTCCTCCTCCTTTTCTCCCCTGCTTGTTCTTCCTGAACAGTCTATACCCTTCCATGACAGCGCTCCAGTCATGAGAGTCATCCCACCAAGTCTCTGTTATCTCAATTAAATCATATGTCTTGGACTGGGCCAGGGCCTCCAGTTCTTCCTGTTTGTTGCCCAGGCTTCTCACATTAGTGTACAAACACCTCAGATAACCAGTTGATTGCCCCATCTTCTCCATTCGAATCAGGGGTCCTCCTCTGTTGCTCGTTCCTCTTTGCATTCCTTCCCAGTATCCGACTTTCCCACTCCCCTCAGGGTGTTGGTCACCGTCCCCCAATGAACCTAGTTGAAAGCCCTCCTCACTAGGTTTGCAAGCCTGCCTGCGAAGATGCTCCTTCCTCTCTTGGTTAGGTGGATCCCATCTCTTCCTAACAATCCTTGTGCCCGGAACAGAGTCCTATGGTCGAAGAAACCAAAGCCCTCTCTGTGACACCACCTGCACAACCACGCATTTACTTCCTCAATTCGACGATCCCTGCCCAGTCTTTTCCCTTCAACAGGGAGGATGGACAAGAACACCACTTGTGCTCCGAATTCTTGGGTCCTTTTTCCCAGCGCTACATAATCTGCAGCATAATCAAGGTCATTCTTGGCCGTATCGTTAGTTCCCATGTGGAGAAGCAAGAAGGGGTAGCAATGCGAAGGTTTGATCAGCTTGGTAAGCGTCTCAGTCACATCCTGAATTCGGGCTCCCGGTAAGCAGCACACCTCTTGAGATTCCAGGTCTGGACGGCAGATGAATGGCTCAGTCCCTCTTAGGAGGGAGTCCCCAACTACCACCACCCGTCGTCTTCTTTCGGGGGTGGTGGATGTGGGACCCCCATCCTTAGGACTACGCATACCATGCCTTCCAGTAGATGGTGTTACTTTGCTGTTTCTTCCTTATGAGGTCCCTTTCAAAGCATTCACCACCGCAGAGCCTGTGGAGAGAGCCTGAAAGCGATTACTTACCTCTATAGCATTGAGAGATTCCCGTGCTGGCCTTTTTCCCCTTCTAGAAGTTACATGCTGCCAGTTCTCTTCCTGGTCCCATACTGCCCTCTCTGGCTCTTCCGCCTGCCGTGCTTGTAGGATTAAATGCTGCCTTCTATCGAGAAGGCAGCTCTATGATTCTATGAGATGCAGTGAGTTGCAGAGGGGTGCTCAGAACTGCCAGATAGGTATCATATGAACTCTGGCTCACTGAATCATGACAGACTTGCCATGCCCCTGTGCAGCAGTGGGTGTGGCTCTGGAGCTGGGGCAGCCATTTCTCAGCACCACTTGAAGTGTGCCAGTAGCATCCTGACCCTTCAGCCAGCCATAGGAGTCTCCTGGAGCACACCATTTGGTGCTCCAGCAGCAATGTAAAGCTTCCAGAGGGCAATGGCTACCCAAGTCTGGAGGGGGACAGTGGGTCTCATATGGGTATCCTGTTGCCAGAGGGCCGGGGCAAGCCACTTACACAGCTCCAGAAAGGTGTCCTTCCACATACAGAAATTCTGGAGTCACTGTTGGTTGTCCCATCACTCCAGGATGATCCAGTTTCAGCAGTCGGAGCTGGTGTCCAGTCACCAGAAGCAGCGGTACATGGTCTATAGGGGAGTGTGGGTGGGGTGGAGCTGCATGAGCAGCACCCGGAGAGCAGAGAGGAATTGCCCCACAAGGAACTGGGCATCCTGTTCCTGCAGGGCCAGGAAGGCAGCCCACAGAAACTGGAGAAGGAAGTGTACCAAGACATATAAGAGCTGTCGACTAGTCGGAGGCAGGTCTGGCTCCATGGAAGGAGTGCTGAGGTGTCCGGAAGGGCAACCACAGCAGGCAAAGAAAGGAGGCAGGCAAAGGAGAAGAATCTGAGACACAGCTGTACAGGGAGGTCCCTTTAAGCTCGAGCCTCAGATAGCCTCAGACAGCAGTTCCAGGAAATGAGTGCTGTCCTGATGCCCTACCTGAAGTGCTTCCGAGTGGCCTCCACTATTTCGATGGGCATTTGCTGTGTAGAGTATTTCCTCTGAAATAGCTTATGCTGAAATAAGCGTGCAGTGCAGATGTGTCCTAAGATCGCAGGCAAGTGACATGTCTGAGTATCAGCTCCCAAGGGTCAAACCCCATATGATTGCCTGAAGCAAATCTGAATTCCATTTCCCTCACTCCCTTTCTTTCCACGGAAAAGCCCTCGCGCCACGTAAATTTATGCTGAGTGGAAGAAGAGTTGAAATACCCATGTTATCTTTATATGTGAATGTTTACAGAGGAATTTAGGTGTCAGAAGTTCAGAGTTGTTGGTTTATTTTTATTGATCTAATGCCACCTGACATTTTTCATGCCTGAAGCAGAGGCCTGAGGCAACTTCTTCCTGGAGTTGGCCACCTGTGAAAGGTCTGTATAATGAAGAAGCTGCTTTTTCAGTTAAAAATGTCTACCAGATGCAAATGCCAAGTCTCTGATTACCAGGAAAATAGGCACATTTATCTCCAGTAGTGATACCAGATTAAAAGCTCATGTGTTCACCAATTCTTTTTCCTGCTATGCAGAATGCACTGCTTCAGGCAGATACTTGAGCTGAAGAAGTATGTTGTTAATTTGCTGCTTCAGTGAGTGATCTCTCCACTGAAACTGGGCACAGCTTAGGGTTCACTACAAGTGCACACCCACATTCAGATGCTCACTTTAATGACATTTTTATAAAGTTATTCATTATGTATTGTATGAACACTTCTGTGCCTAACATTAGGGTTAGTTTAACTCCGTTGCTTGCTGATCAGATTGCTGGCTCAACTTTTTACTTGGTTGTTCTTTCCTTGACAGACAAGCAGGCATCTTTTCACATGCCTCTATACATAAAACATACCTTCTATGTACTGCAGTGCGTATTTAGAAGGTATAAAATAAAATGGAGGCTGAGGTAGAAAGAAATAAATGGTGGGCCAAGAGGCTTCTTACTTCCTGACAAGATTATTCCACACTGGAACTGCTCCCCTGTGAGAGGCTGCTGAGTAGGAAGCCTGAACCAGAGCTGTGTCATGCCAGTTCCAACAGGAAAGGGTAATTGGAGCTGGCAGAGTAAGCCCAAAAGTGAGTGGCAAGTAGGGAACAGCTTCTGGCCTTATTACCCATGAGAGTACATAACGCAGGCAGGATGGAAGGAAGCAGGGGGAAGGGAGGGAGGTAGGGGAAGGAGGAAAGGGAAGACCCAGGGAATGGAAATCTGTGTTCCCCAGCTAGCTAGAGAAGCTAGCAGTCTCTGAGGTGATAAGCCTGAAGTGCTGAAGTAAAAGGTGGTGGGAACTGACACTGACAATAAAGAGCAAGAGTGAGAGAGGTTGATGGCTGGTTTGAGGCCAGAAAAGGGGCCAAAGATCAAAAAGCTTGTGCACGAACTCCTGTTCCAGGCCCCCTCATTGCTCCATTGCTAGCTGCTGTGGGGAGGAATTGGTGGTTGTATGGCACGGAACGGCAACCTTCAAAAAGAAACTGGAAACAATAATATGGATATCTGAGCAGGGTATGACCCTGCCACAGCTAGAAATGACAGCCCAATAGTTAGGACATGGAGACCCTCAGCAGCTGTAATGCCCAGATGCATTATTTTTTCTAGCTTTTAGGTGTGGCAGGAAATGTCTATGACACCTTCCAAATGTGCATAAAGAGGGATATACAGCTGCAGTTTGTTTAGAGCAGCTGCAGAGCACTTAACAGTACTTTTGTAAAACTCAGTACCCTCCTACCTGACAGAGTCCCTGTCCTTGGTGGGGAGGAATTGCTTGTTTTAAATATATTTGGTTACCTGATTCTGTTAATCTGTTGTTAGCCTTCCTCCCCTAAGGAGGAAGAATTCTCTCTCAGAGAGGGAAGAGCAAGGCTGTTCCTACCCGGAGGCATCAGCACATCGCTCTGATCTTGTCTTTTCTGCATTATCCACCATGCTGCATTCTGTGAGTGTGAGAAGAGTAATGTGGCTCAGAGGATTATGTGCCCTGCTGTACTCCATGAAGGGGAGCGGTGGCAACAGTGCTGATTGTATTATTAACCACGACACATGAGGAAATAAAATGATCTTTCACACACAAACACACAAAAAATTCAAAACTCAAAAGATCACTTTTTTTAGTTCTCACAAGGTTTTTGGACAATTGTGATTTGTGGGGTTCTGATTCATAATCTCTCGAAACTGGCAATATTGTGGCTCTCCTTAAAGCAGACATTGGCTTTGAGTTCTAGGATGGGCTCCCAAGGAGCTCCACCTTTCTCTGCTGTGAGAATCCACAGGAGCCAGATAGAATTATGTACCCCTAGAGGCCTCATCCTTGGTTAGGTATAGGGAGCCCCTGGGGAAGTCTGCTATAGAGATGGCAGCAGGAAGAGGGGACTGAGCCCAAAGCTCTCTTGCCCCACACACTGTCATTGGCAGCATCAATGCTGCATCAGGCATCCTCCATCCCTGACCCCTGGAGAAGCAGAGGAGGAGGGGAATGGGACAGTTGAGCTCCACAATCAGAGGCATGGCTGATCTGAACTACAGGGACTCAGGCAAGACCTTCTGTTTGGTGTGCCTCTCTCCTGGATTCACTCCCCGCAATAATGGAAATGGGGGGGGAAGGGTAAAGAGAGGGAGAAAAATTGCGGCACCACTGTAAGATTTCACCCTGTATTAGATAAAATAATGCTGGGGAGGGGACACTGAATTATTTTTGTAATTTGAATAGTTTAGGCAGGGGTGGGGCAATAATTTTTTGCCAGGAGTCACTTCAGAAATTTTTGAAGTGGCCCTTGGCCAAACCAAAAGGGGTGGAACATCAAGCGGAAGAGGCAGGGCCAGGATACTTCCCTGCTTCCCCACCCATAGACCGTGATTGGAAGCCCTCTAGGCGCCCATGCCACTGGCGATGGGAGGAAACTTCATGTGCTCCCCCTGCTGCCCCCAGGCAAATCAGGGCTTGGAGGCAGAGGAGCATGTGAAGTCTCCGCCCACCCTGCCAAGAGCATGTGGTGCTTTAAAGTGCTGCGTGCTCCTTGCAGGGCAGAGGAAACTTCGTGTGCTCCCTCCACCCCCAGTCCAATCAGGACTTGGAGGCAGGGGCGTGCGTAAAGTCTCCTCCCGCCCTGCCAGGGACCCCACGCTCCTGGCAGGGTGGAAGAAACTTCATGTGCTTCCCCCTGCCCCCATTGACCTGGGGGCGGGGAGCAGCAGGGCCTCCACGGGCCAGATCAACCCACTGGGTGGGCGGGATCCGGCCCGCAGAGGCCCTTTTGCCCACCCCTGAGTTAGGTGTAACAAATGGCTTGTTGGTTCCAATTTCAAAATACACTGACTGAATTTATAACACATTTTATTTTGAAAGGTTGATGTGAGAAAATGACTTTACCACATCTTGGTTAAAATTAACTTTTACTGAAGTACTCTGTTGTATACTGTTGGTGTAAAGAAGTGCCTGAGCATCCATTCATAGTTAAGAAGAAAGCTTTTTCCTACCTCACAATTTACATTGATAAATTTGCCAAAGATATTGAAGCAAATACAAACACTGGCAAAACTTCAGCATGCTTTTACATTACATCTTGCCAATCCTTCCATGTGTTTATTTAATTAATATCAAATAAAAATATTAGTTGCTGATTTAATTGTCAGTGTCAATTATTGTAGTAGGTCATCCATTTAGCACTGTGTTGCTGGGAATACAAAATACTCCAAGTAACTGGGGTAATTCAGAAAAGAATATTAAGCATAAATGCATCTTAATTAGCAGTAATATTATACAATAAAATACTGCAAATATTAATCAGGATCAGGTCCCTACAAGGCCAGTACAAGGCTTACATATAAATTTAAATCAATCCCATATAAATCCAGAGGCTTTATGCTGTCCCTCTGCAGAAGGGTGAATTTCATTTCTTGGAGAATACAAGGCCATCCAAGAAAATTTCTCTATTTTTCCCCAAAGACTTTTTTCTTTTAAACATACACAAGGTTTAGCATCAGTTCAGTGAGGCAATAACTGAAATTTTCTAGCACGTACATGTCTACTACCTGTACTAAAGAAACAAGGTGACCGACCACAATTCAATTAATTCTCTGAAGAACTGACAACTTGCTCAAAAAGTAGCTGCAGGGAAGCCATGTCTGAGTTGGAGACATATCTGGATCCTGGCTTGAAGAAGATAAATTTACAAAATATACCATGCTAGTTGAAAGAAAGAAAGAAAGAAAGACCTTAACATCAAATGACAACAAACAGAAGGATTGCATAAAATCTCATTTAAAATATACCCTGACAGAAAAGTAATGTGATCATCTAGATTTCAGCTGCCAAAGGCACTCATTCTATAACCAGTATTTCCTTAACATTTTTACTGCTTGAGAAACGGAGAATAGAGACAGCAGCTAACAGGTTTATTTCAATTTGACATCATAATATAAACCTGCACATTTGTGATTTTCTGATATATATGCAATGAAGCAAGATATACATACATGACAATGAAAACCAGAGGCAAATAAATGTCTAACATTTATTTTTCTGTCATCAAAAAACACTTAAGAGAATGTCAACGTGACATTGTTAAGCACTTCAGAGTCGGCAAGTGACAATTAAACTTGCAAATGCTGCCTTAGCTCATTGCCCATGTACATCAAGTAAGGCTTTTGGTAGGGTCTCATATAAACGTCTCATAAGCTAGGGAAATACAGTCTAGATCAGGAGTGGGCATAACTTTTTATGGAGGGCTACTTGAAGAATTTGGTAAGTAGTTAAGGTCTGCGCTCTTCTGTGATATTAATGGAGGAAGTCCATTGGAGGAGATGGAGGTTGGGTGCAGAGGGGAACTGGGAGTAGGGGATTAGGCTGCAAGAGGGGGCACAGGGCATGGGAAGAGGTATAGGATCCAGGAGGGGATTGTGACCTGAGCCTGGAAAGTACAGAGAAGATATAGAAAAAATATTTTATGAGGAAGGACTAAAAATTGAGTTTGTTTAATCTGAAGAAGAGACAGAGGGGGCAAAAAAGTGTTAACCTAAAAGATTTTTATAATGAGGACAGTGAAACAATTCCCATTAACTTCCGAGGACAGACTAGAACAAGAAGCAAAGGTGTTAACCTGAAAGCAAGGGAGATTTAGGTTGGACATTATTAAAAACTTCCTAACTGTCAGGGTAAAGAATTGGGAACAAACTGCTGAGACAGTCTCCATCATTAAAGGTTTTTAAGAACAAGTTAGACAAAAACCTGTTAGGGATGGTTTAGTTATTAGACAGTTCTGCAGTGAGTGCAGGGGGCTATACTAGATGAACTCTTAGGGTATGTCTGCACTACATGGCTCTGTTGATGGAGCCATGTAGATGAGGGTTGTAGACATAGCAAAATGAAGCAGCGATTTCAATAATCGCCGCTTCATTTACATCAAAATGGCTGCCACGCTGTGCCGATCAGCTGTTTGTCGGCACAGCACGGTAGTCTGGACGCTCAGCCGTCAACATCAAAAGCCTTTGTCGACCGCCCAGGTAAACCTCTTCCACGAGGCATAACAGGGCGGTTGACAAAGGCTTTTGATGTCGACCGCCGAGCGTCCAGACTACCGCGCTGTACTGACAAACAGCTGATCGGCACAGCGCGGCAGCCATTTTGATAGAAATGAAGTGGCGATTATTTAAATTGCCGCTTCAGTTTACTATGTCTACAACCCTCATCTACATGGCTCCATCGACGGAGCCATGTAGTGTAGACATACCCTTAAGGTTCCTTCCACTCCTGCACTCAAGAAACAAAGAACTAATACTGGAATGAATACTGTGCATCCTGGGCTTGGGTCAATGTAATTTTGTGGCTGCATTTAGGGAGACCAAAATCTATATCTGAGGAAAAGGAAGGTTGTTTTAAAAGACAAAAATTTTCCCAGAGGTTTGAAATGTTAGCAGTCCCACCTGGGATCAGTGATCTGAATGATAGCAAGTTAGTCAAAAGTGCTCAGTAAATGTATTTTCTGTGTGATTTTGCAGTTTGTCACATCAATATTATTGCTGCCTATGTGGTGTGTACAGGAACCCAACAGTGTTATGTGGTAAACAATGTTTTATCACATGAATGATGTGAGTCTTTCCAAACAAGTATCAATAAAACCTTTGTACCACACTATGTATTCTGTCTATACCATAAATATTACAGAAAACTTTTTTAGAGTTGTTTTACTGAGCTTCAAACTTTTTATTTGGATTATTTTTGTAATCCTTCACCTGCCTGTAGTCATATGGCTCTTCAGGGCTCCAAGAGAGCCTTAAATAGGCCTAAAATAACTTTGCATCAAAGCCACAGCTTAATGGGTTGTTCCAGTGGTAAGAATCTTCTAGTTCTCCCTTGGAAGATGGAAATTTCCACCCTTCAATTATATAAAGTTCCTAGTTATTTCCCTGCAGTGCTGGAAGATATCAAACTTTAAAGTTGGCAAGACACTATTTGAATTAAGAAGGAATTCCTAATGGACCGATACTCAATTTAAAAATTATGCACACGCACACACACACACACACACACACACATCAGGTGTCACCAAACCACAGTTTGTGAGTCACAAGCCACTCATTGACAATTAAAGTGCAGCTCACAGCGTTCCTTCTTTCCCTTTCCCATTTTCCACCTACCAGACTGAGGGGAGAGCTTCTGTCCTGTGGCAAGATGGGGCAAGTAGGAGCTTCTGCCTTATAGGTTGGGGATGTGTTGGGGCTTAGGGCTTCAGCAGGAACAGGGCTGAAGCCCCAGGAGGCAAACCCTACAAGGCAGAAGCCTTGAACCCCAACAGGCATAGCCCATGGCTCTTGAAATTCTGTAGATGGTCATATACAGCTCAGAAAGTTAGTAAATTTGTCCACTGTGCTTTTGTCTGATATCTCTATATATAAAACGCTCATGCTGGAAGGGCATAACAAGTAAGGCTCTACAGGAATCAGTTTTGGGACCAGTTCTGTTCAATATCTTCATCAACCATTTAGATAATGGCATAGAGAATATAAAGTTTGCAGATGATACCAAGGGGGGAGGGATTGCAAGTGCTTTGGAGGATAGAATATAATTCTAAATTATCTGGACAAACTGGAGAAATCGTTTGAGGTAAATAGGATGAAATTCAACAAGGACAAATATATTTCCCAATATAAAATGGGAAATGACAGTCTAGGAGGAGTACTGCAGAAAGGGATCCAGGGATTATCGTAGGCTACAAGCCAAATAAGAGTCAACAATGTGATACTGATGCAAAAAAAGCAAACACCATTTTGGGATGTATTAACCGGAATGTTGTAAGCAAGACACAAGAAGTCATCCTTCCATTCTATTCTGCAGTGATTAGGCCTCAGCTGGAGTACCGTATCCAGTTCTGGGTGCCACATTTCAGGAAAAATATGGACAAATTGGAGAAGGTCCAGAGAAGAGCAACAAAAATGATTAAAAGTCTAGAAAACTTACCTATAAGAGAAGATTGAATCATCTATATATAAAGGAGAATGTTTGTCTGTTTGTGCGCTAATAACTTGGACACTATAAGAGCTACCGCAACCAAACTTTGCATGGGAGCACCTTTTATCTAGGAGAAGGTTTTAAGGTACTGTGGGAGGGAAGAGATGAGAGACCGACGCCTCTCCCCGGGGCTGCACAGAGCTTGGCAGTGCGGGGAGAAGAGGCTTCCCAGGGGAAGCGGTGGGGACAGTTGCTCACTACGGCCGGCGGAGGGACAAGGAAGCGGAGGGTGGACTCAGGCGCCAGCGGCAGGTGTGTGGCTCCCTTCCCCCACCCTCCCCTCAGGCTCAACTGTCAACTTATATTTCAACAATGTATACTGACAAAGTGCAAGGACAGTCACTTAAAGTAGTTGGAATTGATTTGGAGACATCTTGCTTTTCACATGGACAGCTCTATGTTGCGTGTTCAAGAGTTGGAAGTGGAAAAAATGTGTACATATTTGTTAAGAATAATGAAACAAAAAATATAGTTTACAATAAAGTTTTTGATGATAACATGTAAAATTGGTTGTTTTATACTTTTTTAATATATATTTTAGTCCCTATAGAACTCAGTGCAACTTTTCTATCATTCAAAAAATGATAATGGACTACTGTTTTTCTACATTTTGTTCCTCCACTTTCCTGAGCAACGCCGGGTAACTCCCGCTATTAGAACCATAGAACACTAGAACTGGAAGGGACCTTGAGAGGTCATCGAGTCCAGTCCCCTGCTCTCACGGCAGGACCCAGTACCTGTAAGTCTAGAAACGAGAAGACTGACAGGGAGCATAACAGCTTTCAAATACCTAAAAGATTGTTACAAGGAGGAGGGAAAAAAAATATTCTTTTTAACATCTGATAATAGGACAAGAAGCAATGGGCTTAAAATGCAGCAAGAGAGCTTTCGGTTGGACATTAGGAAAAAACTTTCTAACCACCAGGGAGGTTAAGCACTGGAATAAATTGTGTAGGGAAGTTATGGAACCTGCATCATTGTATGACCTGCTATTAAAGATCTCTAAACACCAGTCATGGATGGTTTAGATGGTGCTTGATCCTGCTATTAGTGCAGGGGACTAGCTCATTCCTGTTCTATAATTCTACACTATCTCACATATATACCTACAGGCACATAATCTATCTCTATAACGTTACACTGCCATGTAAGACAGTAATAGTCATGTTATAAAACACTTTAAACTGTAGTAAGCTCACCATGGGATTATAGATGAGTTAAATAATTGTCCAGAATGCAAAAGTTACTCCATTTAGAAATTCTCTTTGATACATCAGTTCAAGCACATAGCTCCTACACCTTTTCAATGTGCTTTTCAATGCACTATCAAGTGGAATAACAGAAAAGTTAGTAGTAAATAGTAAAGCATTTGATCCAAAAAATCACTGGCAAATTCAAGAACAATAGTCCCAACCATGAGTATTCAAAAATTATGAGTCAGAACAGAAATAAAATACAATTCTAAATAATGAGATTATCTTTTTGAAAATTAATGAGTTTTTTTAAAAGATAATATTTTGGGATTCTTTTCATTTGTTTTTTGTTTTCTGAAATTTCAGGGTTCACTTGATTCATATTTTCAAGTTTTTCTTTGCAACAATGAAGGCTAAAATTCACATAAAGCTGAGATTCACATAAAATATCTTGATTCCAGCAGCTGTGGCTTTAAGAAAACATCCTAAATATCATGAAACTCACAATAAAATCATGCGAGTTGGCAGACGTAGAAGTACTGAATATTTTCCATTGTTAGAATATTACAAAACACCACATCATGTTTTATTGCCTTGCAGGATCTTATAAATGGAAGTACAAAAATATTAGTGTCAACATCTAACAAGTTTTTTGAGCCAAATTCCATTTATTCTGGAGTAACTACAAGAGACTATACACCTGGAATCTATTACAGAAGATATAGTATGACAAGATTATCAGCCAGTTATCCCATTGCAAATTTTTTTAAAAAATGGTGGCTGGAAACCTAACAGCATAATAGTTTTACCATTTGCACCATCATTATACATAAGCGAGCCCTAGATAAGGAACACAAGACCTCCAAGCAAAGACATCCAGGAAGCTATTGACAGGGCATATGTTTTAAAAGAACCACTGACACTGAACCTCTGCCCAAAACGATGGCACAAAAATCAACAGAAACAGGCTTCATATAACGGATCAATCTTAGTAAACAAGTAGGATAAGCAAGGTGTGATCAGAAAGCCATTAGAGGTGCAGCAATAGTAATATTTTTGACAGGCCAACATTTAATGTACATTAGAACCTTGGCGTTACAGACACCTCAGGAATGGAGGTTGTCCGTAACTCTGACATGTTCATAACTTTGAACAAAGAGCAGTTTGGGCTCCAGAGCCAGCAGCTGACCCTCCAATCCAAGATTCAGCAGCATGTGAAATCCCGACTCATCCCCCATATGAGTTTGCATGTTTGTCCTCCTCAAGGCAGGAGTGTGTTGGAAAATAGCATGTCTGACTCCTGGGTTTGGGGGACGGGGTGGGTAAAAATGGCACAGCCCTCTCCTGGTACAGGAGGGGGTGAAAGCTGCACAGACCCCAGCACTGCTCCTGCTTCCTTGCGCTGGCAGTCCCAGTATTCTGCTTTAAGTGGCTGTCCCAGTAGAGGGGGATGGAGAAAGGCAGACCAGATGTGCCTACCTTTCAGATGCCATACAAGCACAGTGCAGTGTGTAACCCACACATCTTCTGGGTGTGATGGCCACCTACTGGCACAGATCACTTACAGAGAGAATAATGACTTCTCTACAGGCTTTGCTAACAGGCAGCTGGCTTTTAGTTCATGTGGTAGAAGCTCATACATTAAGCTCCACAGGTCCCAGGTACAAATCTGTCCACAGACAAATGGGGTCTGCCAGTATTACAAGTGCTTGGGTTTTTTTGGGGGGGGAAGGGAAAGAGGATGATTTTTTTGTCTCTGGCGTTGCCTATATAACATAGGAATAGCCATAATGGGTCAGACCAAAGGTCCATCTAGCCCAGTATCTTGGGTTCTGACAGTGGCCAATGCCAGATGCCCCAGAGGGAGTGAACAGAATAGGTAATCACGAAGTAATCCAATTCCTGTTGCCCATTTCCAGACTGTGACAGAGGGCAAGGACACCATTCCTACCCATCCTGGCTAATAAGCACGGCTCGACAAATCTGTTTATCTACTCGCCCGTGGCAAGTAGATTTCAGCCGGTCGACCCGTTCACCGGCGCTGCGCACATGCGCAGTGCGGGTCTGGCACATGCACGGTGCGGGGCTGGCGAGTGGATTTCGCCGCAGTTCGTCGAGCCCTGCTAATAAGTATTGATGGACCTAACCTCTGTGAACGTATCTAATTCTTTTTTGAACCCTGTTAAAGTCCTGGCATTCACAACATCCTTTGGCAAGGAGATCCACCGGTTGGCTATGCATTATGTGAAGAAAAACTTCCTTTTGTTTGTTTTAAACCTGCTACCTATTAATTTGATTTGGTGACTCCTAGTTCTTACGTTATAGGAACAAATAAATAACTTTTCCTTATTCACTTTTTGCCCATTTGATTACTTCCAGTTTCACATATTGTTCAGTTGATCAGCTAGTCTGAAACTGTGGTGTAATGTCTTTGAGGTTCTACGGTACTCAGGTTTCAGGTTGCCTCCCCTGATCTATGTAAAACACTAAGATCAGGAATTAAATAACAGTATTTTACCCCCACTCCTGTGCGTTACGCATTTATTACAGAAATAAGCTTCACATATGTGTTATCCAGACATATTATAGTCATGTGAAATATAACGTAACATGGTGAGGTTTGCATGGTGATTGAGGACTTGAAAGTGTCCACACAGTACATTAAACATTTACTTCCATAGATTTCAGCTGAAATCTTTGACTCTAACAGCTTTACACTGTTTAAAACAAAAACAAAACCTTGCAATACAAAGTATATGCTGAACTCAGTGATTGACCTGTACATAGAATTTACAGTAAATGTACACTGTTGGAATAAGTGATAAATCTCTCCTAATGGTTTTTCAATAGATTTATCAAATTTCAAGATGTTTTTGGTTCTACCTCTTTCTGATTGTTATTAAAATTAGCTCAAGACAGACTCCCTTTACAGCCAAAAGACACCACAAAAACTATCATAATCCTCCACTTTACCTGAATTATATTGATTAGTCTTAAACTACCAGAAAAAAAAGAAAATCTTCTGTGCATGCTGCAGAGCCTAATAGCAATAGCTGTGAGCAGGTGGACAGCAAGTTCCTTATGAATAAGGCTACATTTTAGTCATATACTTTTAGTAAAAGTCATGAACAGGTCACAGGTAGTAAACAAATATTCACAAATATTCACCTGTCCATGACTTGTACTATATACCCCTGGTGAAAGTTGGGATGCTTGTGTGTGTGTGAGTGAGGGGGAAACAGATTGGGAACCCAGATGCTCTGGGAGGAGTGGCCTAGGACCCCCACTCGTGCTGGGGGTACTAGGTGGCGGCAAGAGGCCTGAGTCTCCCACTGCAGCTGGTGAGGTGGCGGGGGAGGGGAACAGGCAGGGCTGACAAGCTCCCTACATGGCTCCATGTGGATCCTCAGAATTGATTACATGTTCTTCAGCTTCTAGATGGATGCACAGCCACAGAGTTCTGCACGTTGCCTCTGCCTGGACTGCCAACTCAACAGCTCCCATTGGCCAGGAATCATAGCCAATGGGAGCTGTGGAGGCGGTGCCCATGGGAGGAAGAATTGTGCAGAGGTGCCTGGCTGTGCTTCTGCATAGGAACTGAGGGACATGGTGCCACTTTTGGGAACCCCCTGAGGTTAGTGCCATTCAGAGCCCTCACCCCCTTCCGCATCCAACCCCTTGTCCAAGCCCTGAGCCCTCTCCCATACCGAAACTCCTGCTGTTTCTTCTGGCGGAAGGGGTCGCACAGTCGCCCAAGATAGCTCCAGCAGCAACATGTGTGGCTAGTCCAGAGGTTGCCTGAGCTGCTCTGGTGATCTGTGGGCCAAACACACCAGCTGCTGCAGAAACTAGAGAGGTCCTGGAAAGCCATGGAATTTATGACTTCCATCACTTCATAGCCTTACTCGTGAAGAGGAAAATGTTGTTTTCAAAGCTGAGGCTTCAGCTCAAGTGCCTCCAAAGATCACAACTTCAATTATATTTATTGCACAAAGATATAATTCCTTTAATTTCACAAAGCATTGATTGTGAGAGATTTTAAGATCAGACTCCTTACATAAAATAGAACCTAGATTCCATCCAATAATTCTTGAATCCAATTCCACAACTTGAATTCAAGTACATCTTTCTGGAAAGACATCCAGTCTTGATTTAAAGACTCCAAGTAAAGGAAAATTTACCACATCCCTTGCTAATATTTTCCAGTAGTTGATTACCTTGGCTGTTAAAAAATTGTGTTTTATTTCCCATTTCTGTTTTTCAGACTTTAACTTCAAGTCCCTCAATCTTTTTATGCTTTTGACTGTAAAATTAAAGAGGGCTCCAGTAGTAGATATCTCCTCTTTGTGTAGGTAAGATTTAGACTTGTAGAGAATAAAATCAACATCTTGAACTGCACCCAGAAACCTACTGGCAGTCAGTGAAAATTACAGAGCAAAGGTATAACATGCTTTCATTGTGACACATGACTTATTAAGCAGAGCACCATATTAAGCGCTAGCTTCAGTTATTAATCTTTCTGATCTCCAGAGAGTGTTCCACCATGCATGATCTGGCATTTGAAACCATTTAACTCAAAGACATATCTTAAAGGTACGCTGCAAATAGATGTGAGTTTATTTGAAATAAAACTGACAAGGAAAGAGATTGGGCTAAAATGATACAACACTGATATGAGCTTGCACTTTAGAGACCAACACATTTTGAACAAAATTTATTTAAAGTATTTAGCTACACCAAGTGGCACACTCTATAAAATACTTACTAAATGCATAAACAAAATGTTCAGTCTGGAATAAGTCTTATAGATGAATTTAGCATAACTCTCTAAACTTGGCTCATTATGCACAAAATTGAAAAGCTATCTTCACCGTGACATTAACGCGGATTTAACTGACAATAAGAATACTAATATATCTCAATATCGAGGAATGTAATTTTATTGTATTCAATTTGATGCATATAAAGGAGGAATTCATGTCAGAGAAAAGCATCTGTGCAGGTCCTTGTACATCACTTAATATGCCATTTTAAGGTCTTTGGTGAGATTTAGATAGTGTGTGAAACTATTTACAGGTTCTCAGCATTGAGATGAATTTTATCTATAATAAATATGTAAATTTAAATATAAGTATTTGTTACATATTATGCTAAGGGTCAAAACTTGATGTCTTACCTGTTTTCCTCAGATATTTAGGGGAGAGAGCAATTATATCTTGTTTCATTTCTTAGACATTAGAAAAGTTCAGCAGAGATATACGATGCATTTATATAGTTAATCTCTATTTCATGAATGATGTCAATGGGAAATTTTCTTGTGTGAGGATAAGAACACTGGATGAGGACATCAGGGTTTGATCCAGTCTTCTTTTTTTATATATATATTTGTATAGCAGAACATAAGAATATAAGAACGGCCATACTAGGTCATACCAAAAGTCTATCTATTTCCTTTTGTTTGTTTTAAATCTGCTTATTACTTTCATTTTGGTGGCCTCTAGTTCTTGTGTTGTAGGAGGGAGTAAATAACTTTTCCTTATTTACTTTCTCTGCATATTTCATGATTTTATAGACCTCAATCATATTTCCCCTTAGTCTTTTTTCTAAACTGAAAAGTTCCACTCTTATTAATCTCCTCATACGGCAGCAATTCCATACCTCTAAACATTTTTGTTGCCCTTTTTTAACCTTTTCCAATTCCAAGATACCTTTTTTGAGATGACATGACCATGAATTAAGGGTTAAGGGTTGATGAGTGCTAAAGGAATTAAAGATCAAAGCCTCCAGTGGACTCAATTAGTCAGTTAGAATATGCAATAAATATGATTAATAAATATAATAAGAACATCATGAATGTATTAGTATTATTGTTATTGGGACATATCCTCAGTTGATGTAAATCAGTATAGCTGTGTTGCCTTCAATGGACCCATGTCTTTCTATATTAGCTGAAGATCTAACCCAATAAATTGTTATGAATGGAGCCATCAGATGGGACAAAAACAGTGTCATCAATTTTTTTTCTTGGCGTATAAGCAGTGTATAGTCTTTGAAGAAATGTTGTAGTATTGTGATGAAGTTTTCTTTAGGAGGAGCTGTTACAATCAGCAGGAACATTTACTTTCTGCCTTAATCTTGCTAACTAAAATGAACTATGGTGCAGAGTTGCTCCCTGGGAACTTTCTAGGTATTGGTGTTTTAACTGGGATTCTTGAAAGATCTGATTGTCTACATGCTGTCTGACCCCCCACTGATTAGGGACTGGTGTATATTGTGTAAAATAAACAAGTTTCACAGGAATATATCCAGGACACATGTCACTAATTTCTTCTCTAATTGGTAACTGGCCTGCATGGCCCTCTGCTACTACTTGGCATATTGGGAATAATATTCATTTCTATAACACCATATCACAGGGGAACAAGCTGTAGTACACAGACAGAATCCTCAACTGAGGAACTTACAATCAAATCTGAGCAGATACAAATAAAACATTTTAAGAATGAAGCACAAGACAGGATAAGGACAAGAAACAGCCTCAGCAGATTGATGGCAGAAGCTAGATGAAATAAGTAGATTTTAAAGCAAGACATAAAAGAAAAGACAAAGAGCACTTGGGGCTCAGGAACAGAGTCATAGCTCCCACACCAAGGGGAAGCATGAATGAAACTAAGAATTCAGGAGAAAAGAAAAGGGGAGCATTAGGGAATAGAAATGGACACAGGAAGAACACTGAAGGTGGTGCATAGCTAAATAGGAACTGAGGCACAAGTATGGGTGGAGCCATGAGAACATTAAAGGTGAAGATAATGAACTGAATTTGACACTGAAAAGGACTGGAATCAATGGAAATTTTCACAGTGGAGGGCGGAGTAACAGGAGAAAGATTATTTAACTGTGACATTTTGGATAGACCGGAAATAGAGATAGCTGGATAGAGAAAGCTAAAAAAACAGACAAGAGGCTGGTCAAGGCAAGAGGTGACCAAGGCACAGAATAAGATGGGTCTAGAGGAAATGGTTGATTTTAAAGGAAATATAAAGCATCTGGGGGTTTCTATAATACCCATCTAACTCAACCGGAGCCTTTCTATTGGCCTCAGTGTTTGCACCATCAAATAGAAAGTGTGGGTAAAACAAAGGATTCTATAGGTAAAATAGTGGAACAAAAAAGTTGAACAAAAATACTGAATCAATATACAATATGGGAAGAAATGATAGGAAGACAATGATTCATCCCAGAGAGTGAAAACAGTCACATACTGCAACTTTTATTATTGCATTCTTACCGATGACTCAGGGATAAGTGAATTGATTGATTTACTGAACATTTTGCTTTGCCAGCTGGGCTTTCAAAAACAAAATAAAACATGGTTCACATCTAACAAGTGTCAGTGTAGGCTGATAATTGCTATCTCTAATACATCAAAGTATATTTTCCCTTGAAAAAAACTTGGATAATTGTAATGCAGTGGCAAACTGGTTATGGTTATATATTAAAAATATTCACAATTTGTTCTTTAACAAGGTGGAAATTACTTTATCCCTTGAGATAAAGTAATTAATTCATTCAGTGTTATCCCTGGATCACTTGAAAGGAAATGTATGGGACTACAGTATTCATTACTATATATATTTTCCACTAAATGCTTTGCAAGTAATGTAATTACCACTTCTGTATTTGTAAATGGCACACACTTTTTTGCAGTTCAACATACTTGTGAATTATTTTAACATTAATATTACCAATAGGAAAAAAAACATAGAAAAGTGGTAATAGTTAATGAAGTAACTAACTGGCATAAACCGAGATGGTGTTTTGTTCATGTCAGTCTACAGTAACTTTATTTTAAAATATTTTTACTAACTCCATTATGCAAATTCTTATAAATAACCTCATCCCTCCAAAAAAGAGAGAGAACGGGAATGATGACAATATATTTAATTTCTTCATTACTGTGGGAAACAATTCCTCAGGACCTATGGAATCATCAACATCTTGCAAATGAAAACTTGTTCCTGCTTCCCCAAACATACCTATTGTCATAGATGCAAGTATCTGACTGCAAATTTTTATTTGCAAGAACATTCATGAACACAACTGTGTCCATTGTGGATTCTAGTTGAATTAGTATCTGGAAGCACACATGCTGCAAGTGCCCTGGCAGCCATTTTGAAAGCTCTTTATTGATTAGGTGAGGGTAGATTAAGGAAGAAATGAGGTTGGAGGAGTGGAAGAATGAAAGGGGGAGGGAAGACAGGATGGGGAAGGAGAGGAGAAAACAGAATGTGGCAAAAGGTTACCGATCCTGTCAGATACATAAAAACATCAGTGTCAGGGATGCCACTTATTGCTGTCAAAAAGACCGGACAGTCAGATAGGAACACTAGAAAAACTTCACATATGTTACTGACATCTGAAGTGCTTCAGCAACTTGAGTATATGTCTTCATCAGATAAAAGTTAAAGGTCTAAATTCTTACCTTCATTGGACATAAATTGTAAGCAGTTTGGGGCAGGGCTCGTGCCTTTCTAGTCCCACATATCTTCAGACACAGTGAGACTCATTCTATGCTGCCTTGCTGGTGCAGGTATTGAAGTTAGACATTTTAGAATCAGCAAGCTTAGATAATTTTCATTCAAGAGTTTTAAAGGAGTTGACTGAGGAGCTCACTGAACCATTAATGTTGATTTTCCTTAGGTCTTGAAACAATGGGAAAGCTCCAAAAGACTGGAATGTTGTGCCAGTATTTAAAATGGATAAATGGGATGATGTGGGTAATTACATGCCTCTCAGGGAGGCACTGCAATTGCGTTCTTCCACAAGAAAATCGAAAGAACAGAGGGGTTTTTCTGGCACTGGTAATCCTCATTCTACAAGGAAGAACACTTTTTGTGAAAGAGCTCTTTCGCAAAAAGGTGTGTGTGGACGGGGAAGAGGGAGTTCTTTTGGAGGAGGAGGAGGAAAGAGGAAAAAGGCACAGGTGCCCTGGTGGCCATTCCGTACAAAGCAATCACAGCTTACATGGGAGAGAGCATCCATTCAGTCTGGATGCTCTCTTTCAAAAAAGTATATCGCTTTTTCGATGCATTTTTGCAGTGTGGATGCTCTCTTTCGGAAGAAGTTTTTTCAGAAGATCTCTTCAGAAGCCTGTAGTCTAGACATAGCCTTGGTTCTGTTATACTATCAATTCTGGGAAAGATGGTATAACAGCTGATATGGGAATCTATTAATAAAAAGCTAAAGAGGGTTAATATAATTAATGCCAATCAACTGAGTTTATGGAAAAATAGATCCTGACTTGATTTTTTAATAAAATTATTAAATGTATTTGATGTTCAACACTCTGCCTTCTCTAAGGCTTTTGACCTGGTAATGCATTATAAAGCAAAATTAACATGGCACACGCTGATAAATCTCCAAGTACAATTGTAAACCGCAAACAATCACCAAGCATGTGTGTTCCTGGTGGGTCCCAGAGAGATCAGTTATCGTACCTATACTATTTAACATTTTTCTTAATAATCTTGAAAAAACTAAAAAATCATTAGTGATAAAGTTTGCAGATGACAAAAAGATTGGGAGAGGAGTAAATTACAAAGGTCATTGATACAGAATAAGCTGGATTGCTCAGTAAGTTGAGCACAAGTAGTGCATCTGAATATGGCAAAATGTTAATCTCTAGGAACAAACAGTGTAGGACATACTTACATTTTGAGAAGCAGTAAGTCTAAAAAAATGGGGGTCATGGTGAATCATCAGCTAACTTTGAGCTCCAAGTGCAATTGTGTGGCCAAAAGAGCTAATGTGGTCCTCAGGTGCAAGAATGAGTAGAAGGAGAAAAGTTATTTTAATTTTACATTTGACACTTCAAGGACATTGATAAATTGGAGAAGGTTCACAGAAGGCAGCTAAAGTGATTAAAGGTTTAGAAAACATGGCTGATAGTGATAGACTGAAGGATCTAAGCAGCGCTCCAAGATTTTCCATCCATGAGCAGAGTGAGTTTTGTCTTGTGCGCCAATATTGAAATTATGTGCACTTGTTCGGATGTGTGCCATCATGACACCCAAGTTATAAACCTCTTCCTTTTTCCCCTGCTGCCATGTTTCCCATCTTCCCCTCATCCCATCTGCTCCCCCAGTGCTTACAGCTGCCCCCATCCCTTACCCTCCTCTGCTGTCTTCTCACCCCCAGCTTTACCTTAGTTCTCCCCCTGTCCCTTCCCTCACCTTCCTGACACCTGCACCCCTGAACCCCCTCTAGCCCCCTGAGGTCAGTGTGGGGCAATGTGGTGGGCAGCTGCTCTGTGTACCAGGCCCAGAACTGGGGCTGTGGTGCTATTTTTAACACCCTGGCCCTGGCCCAGGAGTAGCTGCACCATGGTCCAGCTCCAGTCCTGGCACACTGGGCACATGCCCGCCACGCAGCCCAGTCCCAGGAGCATCTGGGGTTGTATGGTGGCTGGGGCTGGGACCGTGGCACCAAAATAGCACCATGGCCCTCCAGCTGTCCACCATGCAGCCCAGCGCCAGGAGGAGGTGGGGCCGGATCGTGTGGCAGCTAGGCCTGGGACTACAGTACTAAAAATAGCACCATTGCCCCAGTTCCAGTCGCAGCACATGGGGTGCAGCCACGTGGTGGACAGCTGGTCCATGTGCCAGGACTGCAGCAGGGGGTGCAGTGCTATTTTTAGTACTGCAGTCTAAGCTCTAGCTTAAGCAGCCACCATGCGGCCCACCCTGGCCGCAGCTCCAGGCCTGGGGAAGGGCTGAAGTTAGGGCCAGGGCCCCATGGTGGCTGCCCAGCTGCTCCTGGGACAGGGCAGCCACCCGCCACATGACCCCACAGAGCAGCTGAGCAGCCACTGTGCAGCTCTGCTAAGGAAGTTGGCAGGATGCAAATTCTTGCTGTGCACCCGTGCAGGTGTGCACCTTAGAGCAGTGGTTCCCAACCTTTTTTATACTGTGGACTGGCAAACCCATTTACAAACTTGGTGGACCAGTAACATTTCATTTGCATATTTGCATTTTCATTATGGTAATTAATTATAAGAGGTCACATGTTATTTTACATTGCATCTGTATGCACACAATACATGTTGTTGTAATGGATCAGAATTTTCAGATATCTACAGAAGGCACAGACCAAAAACAAGATGTCAAAATAGTTTGTTTCTATACTTGCAAAATCGAATCATTATAACATGGCCAAACATTTTGTTTTCAGGGTTGATTGGTTTGTTTGTTTGTTTCCCGGCTGAAAGTATTTGCCAAATTCGCTCCAGCATTTGCGACAGGTTTGGGCACCTCCCAAAAGATGCATTTGGCAGGAAATTTACTGTTTGCCAAAACTCCTCCAGCGGTTACAATCAGAATAGGTCATCTCTGGGCTTGGTGACTTTCCCTCACAGCCAGCCTGGTGCCACTTCCCACAGCCTCTGAATAAGCTGCTGAGTAAGCTGCTGAAAGGGATAGCATAAGCCTGCATGCTGCTTCTCCAGGGCACTCACAGGTGCATGAGCATTTCCAGTGGGAGGGGAGGAAGAGGCCTTGCTGACCCAAAACAAGCTAGGTCTCGGCACCTTGCTCCCCTCCTTTCCCTAGCTGCCCGTCAGATACACTGACTGTCCAAGTGATGCCGCAGCTTGTGCAACACTTCCTGTGTGAGCCTCCTGAGCACGCTGCTCAGGCTGTGTTCCTGGCCTGCTCATCACCATCAGTGCCCTGACCTGGGAGGGGAACGATAACACACGTCTGAGCAAAGCCCCTCCCAACTGCCACTCTGTCTCCTACTCTCCAACGGCCAGTGCCCAGTCTTCTCCTCCTGCCCGGCCCGTGGCAGCTCAGGGATGGCTTTTTTGCTCCCCATGGACAGCAATTCCCTCGAGGCAGCAGCACCTTTCTTCCGTGCCATCGGAGTCCCAGCCCCATGCACACCACTTCCTTCCATGTATGTCAGTTGCGGGGGGGAAAGCGGGTGAGGAGCCAAATGCCAATGGGGCTCCACTTTAGCCATAGTGCCGTGGCAGCCTGGAGGCAAGGCAAACCGCAGGGCTCGGCATTGCCTTGAGGCCCAGGCGTGGAATTGGCAGGGACACCATGTGTCTACATGGCATGGGCGTGGCCTAGCAGTCTGCCGCAGCCCAGCAGCCAGCGGTATGTGGCCCAGCACTGATCCACAGACCAGCAGTTGGGAATCACTGCCTTAGAGGGAACTATGGATCTAAGTCTCTTTAGCTTGACAAATGGAAGGTTGAAGGGTGATTTGATCATAGCCTAAAAGCACCTGAATGGAGAGAAAATATTTCTAATGGGCTCCTCAGTCTACCAGACAAAGGTTTAAAAAGATTCAATGGCTAGAAGTGGAAGTTAGTCTAATTCACACTGGAAATAAGTCATCTGTTTTTAACAGGTAATTAACTACTGGAACAATATGTCCCTGTGCATTCTCCATCACTGGCAATGTAAGTCAACATTAGATTTATTATTTATTTATTTTAAATAAATGCTTTATCTTTATTACTTTGAGAATGTCCTGTAGCTAGTGTTAAATAGGAGGTCAAGCTACGTTATCACAATGGTCCATTTTGGCTTTGGAATCTGTGACTGTAACCCTGTGACACAAATCAGTATCATATCTGGCTAGTAGTGTTTTATATCCAGTACACACTCATGAAAGCCGGGTGCAAGAGACCACATAAGGTACAGGGCAGCAAAGAATCAGGCATACTCTTATTGAAATTAAAATGACCAATGTATTATCTATTTACTGAACATATATTTTAAGAAACATTAAAGGCTAAACGAAATTTGTAAAATTCATTTTCTAGCGTTCAGCTGAGTGTCTTAAGAGAAAGATTTATGACAATGTATAGTTTGTTTTAATACAATAAAACTAGTAAATACATGCAAAAATATATAATGTTAGACATTTCCACCCAATTTCTATCTCTCATTACCAAACTATAGTTACATATAGTTTTTTAAGAAAAAGTGAACACCAGAGTAGTGGTCAGATTTGTTTTTAAAAGTTGTCACTGTTAACTAAAGGAAGAATAAAATAATTCAAGGTATATTTCAGCTACTTCCATGAAGTAAGAGTGATTTATGTGCTTATATTATACATCCCATTCCATCTCCACTTATGTTAGTGCAGAACTATAGTAATGAGCCCCCAAAAACAAAATAAATACTTTATAGTTAATAAAAGGGAACTGACTAAAAAAAAAATCAGCATTTTATTTCCACTGAAATACCTATTAAATTCTCTGAGAATCACAGAACAATAGAACTGGAAGGGACCTCATGGCATGACTAAGCACTATCTAGATCGTCCCTGACACATGTCTATCCAACCTGCTCTTAAATATCTCCGGTGATGAAGATTCCACAACCTCCCTATGCAATTTATTCCACAGTATTTAACCACCTGACAGTTAGAAAGTTTTTCCTAATGTCCAACCTAAACCTCCCTTGCTGCAATTTAATCCCATTGCTTCTGGTCCTAACATCAGAGGCCAAGGAGAACAATTTTTTTCCCTCCTCCTTATAACAACCTTTTAGATACTTGAAAACTGCTATTATGTCCCCTCTCAGTCTTCTCTTCTCTAAACTAAACAAGCCCAATTCTGTCAGACTTCCCTCATAGCTCATGTTTTCTAGGCCTTTAAACATTTTTGTTGCTCTTCTCCGGACCTTCTCCAATTTTTCCACATCTTGCTTGAAATGTGATGCCCAGAACTGGACACAATATTCCAACTGAGGCCTAATCAGTGCTGAGTACAGCAGGAGAATGACTTCTCTTATCTTGCTCACAACACTCCTATTAATGTAGCCCAGAATCATGTTTGCTTTTTTTGCAACAGCATCACACTGTTGACTCATATGTAGCTTTTGGCCCACTGTGACCCCCTAAGTCACTTTCAGCAGTACTCCTTCCCAGACAATAACTTCCCATTTTGTATGTGTGAAACTGATCGTTCCTTCCTAAGTGCGGTACTTTGCATTTGTCCTTATTAAACTTCATCCTATTTATCTCAGACTATTTTTCTAGTTCATTCTCAGATCATTTTGAATTATGACCCCGTCCTCCAAAGCAGTCGGTATCATCTCAGCTTGGTATCATCTGCAGACTTAATAACCGTATTCTCTATGCCATCACCTAAATCACTGATGAAGATATTGAACAGAACTGGTCCCAAAACAGACAATATTGAAGGTGTTGAACAGAACTGGTCCCATAACAGAGAAATAAGCAGAAAAAAGGCAGATTTGTGGATTTAAGTGGGCAATTTAATAGTAATCCTGAACAGTGTTTCCTGTAATCTGGGTGCATATGCAGCCACACAGTAGAAATTCAAATGCCACCCTCTGATTAACAGAGTTTTGTGTTACTACTAATGGTACACTACAGCTAAGTTTTGTGTTACTACTAGTGGTACACATTTGTACATAACAAAATGTGTTCTACACATGGATGGAAAAAATCCACACATAGATGGAAAAGGTTACAACAAACATTGGAACTGTACTTAAATTAAAACACAATCATTAAACTGGAAAATGTAGCATCATTAGTAGAAGCATTTCAAATATGTCTGTCTGTTAAATGTGTAAAATATGGGTGAAGGATGAAAGTTTAAGAAACCAATGGAATTTTTTGCCTTAAATGAGAATAACTGTTCTAAACATGATTGGTGTGGATTCAGTTTGTAATTTTAATTACATACATCAGATGAAATTGTGCCACCTCCCAATTTGCCATTAAAAGTCCAAAATGTAGTGTGGCCACTACTATTCTGTTTCTGAGACATAAGAACACAGCATAAAAACATAAGAACAGCCATACTGGATTGCACCAAAGGTTCATCTAGCCTAGAATCCTGCCTTCTGACAGGGGCCAATGCCAGGTGTCCCAGAGGAAATGAACAGAACAGGGAATCATCAAGTGATCTATCTCCTGTTGCTCATTCCTAACTTCTGGCACAAAGAGGCTAGGGACACAATCCCTGCCCATCCTGGTTAATTGTCATTGATGGACCTAACCTCCAAGAATTTATCTAGTTCTTTTTTGAACCCTTGTTACAGTCTTGATTTTCATAACATCCTCTGTGAAAGAGTTCCACAGGTTAACTGTGTGTTGTATGAAGAAGTACTTTGTTTTAAACTGGCTGCCTATTAATTTCATTTTGTGACCCCTAGTTCTTATGTCACGAGAAGGAGCAAGTAGCACAACCTTATCTACTTTTTGTACACGAGTCATGATTTTAAAGACCCCCAATCCTTTCCCGCCTTAATTATCTCTTTTCCAAGCTGAAAAGTCCCAATTTTATTAATCTCTCCTCATACAGAAGCCATTCCATACCACTAATTATTTTTGTTGCTTTTTCTGAACTTATTCCATTTCCAATATATCTTTTCTGAGATGGGATGAACATATTTGGATGCAGTATTCAAGATGTGGGTTACCATGGATTTATATTGAGGCAAAATGATATTTTCTGTCTTGTTATCCATACCTCTCTTAATGATTCCCGATATTCTGTTCCCTTATTTGACTGTCACAGCACATTCAGTGGATGTTTTCAGAGAACTATCGACAATGACTCCAAGATCTCTTTTTGAGTAGCATCAGCTTATTTAGACCATAACATTTTATATATGTAGTTGGGATTGTGTTTTCCAACGTGGATTACTTTGTATTTATCAACATTAAATTTCATCTGCCATTTTGTTTCCCGGTTACCCAATTTTGAGAGATTCTTTTGTATCTTTTCACAGGCTGCCTGGGATTAACATTTACAGCACCAATCATTACACCTAAAATAACATCTCCAAAGCTCTGTGACCCTTACATATTCATCTCAACCTGACATTAACTGAAAAGAATAAGAAAGAAACTGATGTATCAGCACTGTTAACTATTTCACCCCTATCATTTGTGTAGAAATATCAAGCAAATGCGGTTATTTAGGAGAGTTAGATAGCAAAGAAGTTAAAGATTGAAAACCCCTATTAGACCATCTTATCCAATCCATTCTCAGTGAGGAATGACTTTCTGCAGCACATCATTAACTGATAAGGTAGCACTGTCAGGAAGAGTTTGAAGACACTTGATGGAAGTGTATAAGATTATAATGGAAACTGTTCAATCCCTCCTTTTTATACTGTCCTATACTGAAAGGATAGAGACTCACTCGATGAAATTAATGACTGGTAAATTTACAGAAAAGGGAGAATGAAAAGAAGTATATACATAAAGCATCTAGTCAGGGACAGGTAATGGCTGAGTTATGCCGGTTAATGAGAGTAAAAACCCTCCAAACATCTGTATACCACCCACAAACTGATGGGCTTGTGGAACATTTTAATAGAACCTTAAAGGCGATGTTAAGAAAATTTGTGGGCGTAGATCCGAGAGACTGGGACGTCTTTCTACCCGCCCTTCTATTTGCAGTTAGGGAAGTACCCAAGCATCCATGGGCTTCTCCCCTTTTGAGTTATTATATGGGAGACAGACCTGAGGAATCCTAGATCTATTAAAAGAAAATTGGGAGGGACAAGACTCGCAGGTAAAAGGGACGATATCATACATCCTGGATCTAAAGAAAGAATTGCAGGTGGCGGGAGAGTTAGTTAAAGGAAACCTGTTACGGGCCCAAGGAAAACAGGCCCAATATTATAATCGGGGAGTGAAACGCAGTACATTTACACCGGGAGATAGAGTCTTATTACTCTTACCCTCCACCGAGTCAAAGCTGATGGCCAAATGGCAAGGCCCGTATGAGGTCCTCCGACAGGTGGGACCTGTGGACTATGAAATTAAGTTAACAGGCAGACGTAAAAATACCCAAATCTACCATGTGAATTTATTAAAAAAATGGAAGCTGCAAGAGGGCAAGTTGGTAACATGGCAACCTTCCGAGCCCAAACAAGGACCATGGGAGTGGACCTGGAGGCGCTGGGAGAGGCCTCTTTAAGAGTGGACCTGACAGCCCAACAGAAGGAGGAGGTGAGGGCCCTTTTACAGGAATTTACAACCAGGAAAGACACCCCTAGTGAACCACCATATTAAAACAACTCCTGGACAAACGGTACGTGAACCCCTCCGACCCCTACCAAGGAATCTATGGGACCCATTGTGAGAGGAAATCCCAAAGATGCTGCAGATGGGAGTAATCCAGGAGTCACAAAGCGAGTGGAGGAGCCCCGTAGTCCTGGTCCCTAAGCCCAATGGCTCAGTGAGATTCTGCATTGATTTCTGAAAAGTCGATGCAATTTCATGATTTGATGTGTACCCCATGCCTAGGGTAGATGAACTCCTAGAGAGGCTAGGCAAGGCTCAGTATTTGTCCACAATTGACCTCACAAGGGGATATGGGCAAATCCCCCTCACTCCTGCATCACAGGAGAAGACAGCCTTTGCCAGTCCTTTTGGGTTGTACCACTTTTTAACAATGCCGTTCGGATTAAATGGGGTGGCAGCGACATTCCAGCATTTAATGGACAAAATCTTAAGTGACCACCAGATGTATGCCACAGCCTATATAGATGATATCGTCATTTATAGTACATCATGGGAGGAACACTTACACACATTCGAGCCATCCTCAAGACCTTACCAGAAGCACAGTTAACAGCCAACCCGAGCAAGTGCACATTTGGAAGACCAGAAGTGACGTACCTGGGGTATATCATCGGTAGAGGACAGCTAAAGCCCCAGGTAGACAAGGTGGAGGCCGTGAGAAACTACCAGAAGCCTACCACGAAGAAGCAGGTACGTCAATTCTTGGGACTAGCCAGATACTATCGGCGGTTCATACTGCACTTTGCCACAGTGGTGGCAACATTAACAGACTTGACGAAAGGAGGGCAGCCCCAAAGGGTGCGATGGACTGAACAATGTAAAGAGGCATTCCAAAGATTAAAACAATGGCTCACGGGGGCCCCTCTATTGACCCAACCTGATTTCTCTAAGACATTCCTAGTGCAAACGGACGCATCGAATGTGGGGATAGGAGCCGTATTATCCCAGGAACAAGGGGGGAGGGAGCACCCCATTTTATATATAAGCCTCAAACTAATAGCAGCTCTATTCAACTATAGAAAAGGAAGCATTAGCAGTTAAATGGGCAGTAGAATCCCTCCGGTACTTCCTGCTGGGGAATTCCTTCCAATTGATGACTGACCATGCACCATTAAAATGGATTCAAACCATGAAAGAGACCAACCTGTGTATAATGAAGTGGTATTTATTTTTGCAACAGTATAAATTTCAAGTTTTGCATAGGTCAGGGCAGACTCGTGCTAACGCAGATTTCCTGTCTTGGTGTGTAAGTGAGACGGGGGACATAGAGAATAGCGGATTGCTAAGGGGGGAGGTGTGTGATGGGGGGCTGAACCCTTGCACTGGGCATGCAGACCGGCGGACGTCAAGCCTGCCGTGCATGCGTGGGGTGCTCCTGCCCGAATGCAGCAGCACTGGGACCCCAAGACCACCGGCCACCCTCAGCGTGGGACACCAGACGGCGTAACGCGGGAGATTCAAAATGGAGGGGGGACTGGAGAGGAAGAGAGAGAGCAGGGGCTGGTTGTGCTCTCGCCCCCAGGAAGCCCAGAGAAGGTAGCCCACAAGGAAGGGGTGGACGTGACTGAGACAGAGCTTCTCGGGCCTGGCAAAGGAGTTGGAAGGAAGGAGGACTCGAAGGAACCCGAACTGATACTCACAACCGGGCATGAACTTGCAGTGACTGTGGGACAGGGCACACTAAAAAGTGATAAAAGGAGGACAGAGGCAGAGCAAAGGGGGGGGGGCTTAGGGCACCCCGAACCCTGACTTTGCTACATGGACAAGTACATTTCTTTGTTCTTTGTTCATTTCAAGTATTAGATATTGGTTATGACAACAAGTTGGACATCAGACTTGTATGGCACATTTGCCATTCAGCTCTACTAATGTATCAAAAAAAGTTTTCAACAGAAACTGGAAAATGCTTATTGAGGTGGAAATTCAGTGCTACTGAAAAAAAAAACCCTCTACTTATTATGGCTCAGATTTACAAAGGGATTTAGGTGCCACTATGATCCATATGAACCCTGCTTATCAGCTGGCTGCCTAACTCCATGAGTGCCTAATCTCACTCCACACTAAAAATACTTCACATTTTCACTGTTAAATTGCTCTAGCCATTGAAGTTTCTGTCTCTGGGCACACGCACTGTGGCCTCAGGCAAGCAGCCAGCTGCCTAATTCATGCCTGTAGGGGTCAATTGCAGAAGAACTCTGTATGTGTGAAGTATAGGGGTTGTGAGGCCTGCATTCCCCCCCCCCCCCCAATTTCCCATTCCCCCCCTTCCCTACTACTGATGAGCCAGAAGCAAGCCTCTAGGAACATACACCATTGTAGCAAGAATGAATTGTAGATAAGGGCGGGAACATAACAATCTTGTTTACCTAAATGTACTGATCATGTAAACAAAGTCAAAGGACAAGCAGTACAGCTGAGCCATACTGTAACAAGCAATGAGTAACCCCTGGATATTTCCAAACTGTCACAAACAAGGTAGAGACACAGTATTTAAAGCTGCACCAGAGCACAGCAATTTGGACCTCACAGATGGGCTATGGGTACCGGCACCTCGGAAGCTGAGACAGTCTCCCACTTCATCCGCAGCTGAAATGGGGTTTCCGGCTAGCCAAAGGGATGTAAGAAATGCCACTTTTCCTATCATGTTGTTCTTTTAATTAAGGGGCACAGCTGATAGCTGTCAGGAAATAAACTGCTTATGTCTGACAGATACCTGTGTAATGTTTTTTGTACTTTGAGAACCCAGTGTCAGACCTGAGACTCACTCTTGCCGGCAACAATGCCTCAGCACGACAACATTCCCAAACTAGGTGAAAATAGGAGCTCCCTCACATTGCTTGTGGAGCATGATCTGGTAGTGATGCACTGAGCACTCATGGGAGAGAGATACTTGTTCAATTCCCTCCTTATGAGAAGGGATGTGAACAGGGATTCCCTACCCCTCTGGTAAGCACACTAACCACCAGACTATTTGATGTTCTGATGTGGGGATTTCCCTGTTTTGCAATTCCACTTTGTGTTCTATAAGTAAATGTTAATTGGGCCACAGTGAAAGTGCTGAAACTTCTGCTCCTTCTCACACCAGTCACTTTGAGCACCTCTACACTGAGGAGTTATTTCGAAATAACTCCCTTATTTTGAAATAACAAGTTAAGTGTCCACACTACCAAGCCCGTTATTTCAAAACAATGGGCTTGTTATATTGAAATAATATGCTTCCTGCTTGTGAAGAGGAATAAGCTTATTTCAAAATAGTTATTTCAGGAGTTATTATTTTGAAATAACTTAGTTCAATATAACCCGGTAGAGTAGACATAGCCTGTGTTGGATTAAATCAAACTGGACAGAGACTAAGTTACTTAGCAATTAAAACAATAATTATTTCATCTACAGATAGTGAACTGTAGGAAATAATATTCCTTTCTGTTTCTCCACAAGACTCACTACTGTGCAATAAGAAAACAAGGATATTAGTATATTACATAAAATGTGACATTAGTCTGCACAATGGCATGCCTCGACACCCCACAGATATGTTAAGTATAATCATGCCTGTTCTCTGTAGAAGCTGGACAGGAATGGTTACGAACATAACTTTATTTAGAGCTTGCAATGTCAAATTACACTGAACTATAGTAAAATATGAGTTCGTTAGAAAATATTCATATATATGATAAAACTGTAACAGGGACTGGTTCTGAATTTCTCTTAATCAGAAAGGAGTAAGCCTGCACTTTTGTAATGATAAAACTGCATTATCAAAGAAGAATTAGCTCTTAGGAAAAATAAAAGAATTTCTCTAAATGTGTTAAAAGCCTGTATTCCAGATTTAGTTTTTCCTTCTGTAGATTTTACCTATTATCATTATAGCATGGAATTACAATCCATACAGATTATATGGGGAGAATTTGGTTCATTTAAGTTTTAATTTCATTTGAGTCTGTGCTTTCTTTCACAGATAGTGCCACTCCGTCACCAGCATGTTATGACAAAAATTTCGCACCTTGAAGATCACTGGAATCCACAAAGCCTGAGGTAAGTGCCTATCCTCCTGCATTATGGGGAAAGAGGAGATGCCTGAGAGCATGATCCACAAACAGCATATTAGGCAGCTCCTGGCCTAAACTAGCCAATGGGAGAAAACAGGATACACGTACCCTAAGGCCCAGGCCTCTCATGCAGTTTGGGACCCAAGTCTGCTTGCATTCCATAGCCAGCAGCTTCCTTTCTGGAGTCAGGTGGTGAGAAGACCCTAACTTATTTCTTAAGAGAACACCTCCAGTGCCTGCCTAACTCGACACAAAGGGTATATCTACACTGCATGCTTATTTTGAAATAAGCTATTCCGGAATAGTTATTCCAAAATAGCTTATTTCAAAATAGCATGTCTGTACTGCAGGGAAAGCCTCAAAATTAGTCCGAGGCAGACTTCCCTAATGTAGACGTGCTATCTCAATTTAGAACCCCAGGAGGCCCTGGGAGGAATAACTTAGAATGGCCCTGGTGAGGGGCTATTTCAAAATAGCAGAAGTGGAGCATCTACACATGCCTTATTTTAAAATAGCTATTTTGGAACAGGTGTTATTCCTCATGAAATGAGGTTTATAGATTTTGGAATAAGCTGTCCGTTATTTCGGAATTATTTCAAAATAATGGAATGGCAATGTAGATAGATACTTGCATTGTTATTTCGAAATAGTACTAGTTATCTCGAAATAATGGTGCAGTGTGGATGCATCCTAACACAATAATAGGCACTCCAGGTGGCACAGTTGTTATAGCTGTAATATTTTATACAATTTAGGTAACAGGCTAATTTGCATATAGCCTCATACATCCCTTTTGAAACAGGTAGATTGATGTTTGCGAAAGGTGTAGTAATGAATTGACACCAGATTTCCCATGCAGAAACTGAGTACAAAATGACTAAGCACATAAGTGAGGCATTGAGGCTGCCCACATACTTGTATCCTCTTGTGAGCAAGTTGATAACTATGTTTTGTACACTCAGCTATCTATTCGGTCTCACACATACATCATTGTTGGTCCAGACATATTTCTGAAAAATAGGCTATCACTAAGATTTATTGAGAATTAGGGATAAAATATCAAAAGATAAACTCTAAGATATGCAAAAATATGCAAGTGTGTGTGCATATGAAAATCTGTTCAGAGTGGATGCATACAGAAATTTCTATGTGTGTAGCTAATCCATTTGCACATGTCAACTTGTGCCCACAGAGCAGTTGTGTGAAATCATACTAGGGGAGATAATCAAAGGCACAAATGGGAATTGGGGCTCAGCTTCCATTGATTTACAAAGCTGGAAGCCTAATTTCCCTTTCTGCGTTTGAAAAATCTAACTTTACATTTGACTTGCACATATGTTCTCCATAAGATCTACAATTTGAGGAAGTTTTAAATCCATTTGCAAGAAACTCAGCTCTGTATTTAGAGAAGCAAAATGGTAAATCATTCTTTTGATAATGTGCAGTAATTAGTGACTGAAAACTGAGTTTTGTTTTGAATAATATTTTCAGTCATGATGGTAAATAGGACAAATTTACATTAAATGTTAAATATGACCTTTTATAAAGTAAAAGCCATTACACTTGACCTTCTGTACCCTTTTAAACTGCTGATAGATGGCCATTCTTTAAATATTTCATAAAATGCTAAAATACTCTGAAAATCTTTTCAAGTCATTTACTGTATGTTTAAGGTCCATTATTAAAAATTTGCAAGCATCTATCATTCAGAGTGAATTAAATAACCAAAGGAAGATAAAAATAATTAATCTGAATATTAAGTGAAAGTGAATATATTCAGATATCCATATTTCCTAATTGTTTTAAGAACTTTTGAAAATATCAATGTCTCATTAGTTTAAGACTCATTTCTACTGAAATCTGAAAAAATGTACCAACTTGTATCCTATTAATGTTTCTACACTACAATTTATTTTTGTATATGGCATCACTAAAATTCAGTATAACAGTGCTCTATCCAGAGTTAGTCATAACACTAAAGAAAAATTGATAGTGTCCAGGTGGTATTTAAATGGAAGAAATGACTCAACTGTTCAGAGAGAGGAATGGGAGTTCTAGTAAGATGGAGTACAGGAAGTCAAGGTTGAAAGGAGTGGAATGAGCAGCAATGAGGACAGAAGTGAAGAAAGAGGTGTCTTTGAAGTCATTGAATAATGAAATAAGTTTAAGCTGATATGGTTTTGTTTTTTGGAAAAAGAAAGTAACCTAGCTACAGGATTCTGATGATTCCCTTGAAGTTCAGAAGCAGGTAATTAAGAGACATAAAGACGAAATTGCAATAATCAGGAAAGGAATTGATATGTGAGAATTGTAAGCATTTTAATATGCCATTGAAAGAGAAGAGACAAACCCACCCAATTTAAACAGCACCTATTGAGGCTGTCACAAACAACCTCGCTAACGCATGTGTGGGCAAGAGTGACACTGTGGGAAGGTGGGGAGCGGGCGTATATAGCAGGGGTGGGCAATAATTTTGATGGGGTGGCCACTCCAAGATTTTGAAAAATGGTGGAGGGCCGCACTCTTCCATGATATTAATGGAGATGAAGGGTCTGGAATGGAGTTTGGGTGCAGAAGGAAACTTGGGGTAAGGGACTGGGGTGCAGGAGGGAGACTGGAATCTGGGAGGGAGTTGCGATGAAGCAGGCAGTTGTGACCTACAGAAGGGGACTGGAGTGCATCAGTTTGGGATGTGACCTAGGGTAAAAGGGGATTGTGATCTGGGGCAGGAGATTGGGGTGCTAGATCTTGGAGGGGGTATGGGTGTAAGAGGGGGACAGAGGGTTTGGGTATGTTGAGTGTGGGGGGGTGGGGAGAGAAGAGCCAGAGAGTTGGGGCAGGAAAGGGGTGCCAGAAGCAGGCTGTGGCCAAGAGACTTACTTGTCAGCTGCCAAACTACCCTGCCTGCCTGCAGAACTTAAAATGTTTCACAGACGGGCAGCCTGCTTGCTGGGCCATGTGCATTGTGAGTAACTGATCCCAGGAGAGGGGGCGTGATTCTTCTTAGCTGCCTGTTATTCTAACAAGTAGCTCCCATTGGCTGGGTTCTGCCGGAGACCGGCCAATGGGAATGTGCTGAGAGTGAGGTGGCTCCTAAAACTTCTCCCCTCCCTCAAAACAGAAACCGAGCCCTGTAGTTGCTTTTCTACATGGCGCGTGGGGCTGCAGGCAAGCTGGGGAGCCTATCTGGGGCTCCCCGCTGCCTCTGCAGGCTGGATCTGGTGGCTTGTTGGGCTGAATGCAGCCCATGGGCCGTATTTTGCCCAGGCTTAGTATACAGGAATAGTGATTCCTCTTCTTCCCATTCTCCTATCAGAGAGCGAAGGGAAAGTACAATCCTCTCACTCGTGGCTGACGAGGGGAGGCAGCAGAGCAGTAATTCACGCAAACTGTGTACTTTCCCCTCGCTCCCTGATAGTTAGAGGAATGGGAAGAAGAGCAAGCACCATTCTGATACGCATGGCTGTAGCCACTCCTAACCTCCCGAAGTGGTGCCCTACTCAGTCAGCGTAAATTGTCATAGCACCATTGAAGTCAGTGAAACTATGATTATCTGTGATACAGAGTTTCTGCATTGTCTAGGGTAATGCAGTGCTGCCACAGGCAGATATGTAAATGGATCTCAGCTAATTTACAGGTAACATTAGAGAGACTATACTCCCGGGGTAAGTGAATAGTTTATTTAGAAAAGATAAGTCTATCCATTTAAAAGATCTATGTATGTGTGAATTGTAATTAAACATGTTGAGAAAGTTACAAGATGTACATTGTATAAAATACAAATACCTTTTATAATACACATCCAGATTCTGATACACTTATGGCATAAGTTTTAACTCACTCTCCCCACACACACACACACACTCCTCTGTACACACTTCTTCTGGTAGGGAAAAGATAAGAGATCAAACACATGACATCTCGTACTCACATTGCATAGTGCACTCGTTTTTGTTTTTGTTTTTAAATTCCTTTCCCCCTATTTTAATTATTCTTTCTGTGCTCATTGCTGTAGCTCAGCACATTAATAAATGGTTGGACAATCATTTTATCCAAACCACTTTTTATAATCTTAATGCTAATTAAGTGGCCACAAGTGCCACATCAAAACTGATAACATGAGAGAGACTCGCTGACTGCTCTGCTGGGAGTCTCAAAAACACCAAAAGCTGATGGCATGGGGATGAAGCTACCTATTTCTATGTGGCATTTCCTCCAAATTAAGAAGAGGCAGCCTCCTGGGAAGGTATAGGGAGATTCTCAATGCCATTTTACTGTGCATACTGGATCTGTTTGGTATGTAACTATAGAACTTTATTCATACTCTGACAAAAATCAAATAAGAAAAAAAAGCTGTGGTGCATGTCATCCGATTGAATTAAAAACATACATTTGTGACCACCATTAAGAAGCCACTCACCCACTGTGACCTCCAGGTATCCCCCCATATTAACCACTGTCAGGTGAATGCTTGGCTGTGAAGATCATGTTGCCAGGAGGGCTTTGGCTTTCTTGACCATGAGATACTGTTCCAGGAAGGACTGATAAGCAGAGATGGGGTCCATCTATCGAGGAAGGGGAAGAGAGTATTTGGATACAGACTAGCTAACCTAGTGAGGAGGGCTTTAGATTAGGTTCCATGGGTCCAGATAAACAAAGCCTGCAGGTAAGTGAAAAACATGGAGACCTGGGAGATGGGTCAGAAATTGGGGGGAGCATGGCCTGTGATAGCAGGGATACAAGAGAGACAAGGTAGAATTGGAGTGGGGGGGGGAATCAAATTAGTATCTTAGGGTGCATCTACACTGCACCCTTACTTCAAAATAAGATTCACAATTTGCGCAACACAAATTGCATACCTTATTTCGATTCTTTTTCTAAATAAGTTATTTCGAAATTTGGTGTGTCTACACAGCACCAAATTTTGAAATAAAACTCTATTTCGAGACATCCCTTATCCCTCGTGCAATGAGGATTACAGGGGATGCCGAAATAGCGTGTCCAATATATTTCGCAATAGCGGATGTGTTCAAAAGACGCGGGGGGCTGGAGCTCACAAAATCTACTAGCTAGGGCCTCCCTAGGCTCTGGCATGAAAGGGGAATGTGGGGAGTGTTTTTCTCCTTCTCAGTCAGAGGCCACATCAGTGAGGGTTTTTTTTCCCTTTTCACTTGTGTGAGGCCCCCAACTGATTTTTCTGTGGGTTAGTGGCCCCCAACCCAGAAAAGTTTCCCCACACCTGCTGTATATAAACACAAGATCTTTTAGTCCATCTGAGCTCCAGAATGTTGCTGTTTCTGGAAGAAATGGCTCAAGAAAATATTTACAGCATCTATAGTCAAAGTTAAAAGATGACTTTTTCGATGCACTTTGGCAGTGTGGACACGCTCTTTCAGAAGAAGTTTTTTCAGAAGATCTCCTCCGGATAAGCTTCTTCCGAAAGAAGCCTGCAGTCTAGATATAACCCAAATGTCCAAGGAGGATGAGGAAAGTAAGGAGTCAACTAAAACAACAGAGTTGCTCTGGTTTATATCAGATGTGAATTTGGCATTATCTTCATGCATAGTTTATTTCTATTCCCTATAAAAATTATTTGATTCTTCCTTTTCTGATATTTGCAGAGCTTTGTTGTCAGCAGCAGAACCCATCTTCTAGCTATTGACCCTACTTTATGGAAACTCCTACATAACCCACAGGTGAGTGTGTTACATGTTATAGCTCTCATCGACAGGGCCTAGCTCTTGAGCTTAAGCTGTGGAGATTCATGTTTTTAAAACTTGGAGAGTCCCTGTTTAGTCTCTCAGGCAAACCAAAATAGCAACTTTCACTGACTCAGAATGTTATACAAAATCTTTGTAGTAGGTGACAATATTTTTTTCATTATTTCCTTTATGCTGGATAAAAATCAGTATAATAGACTTTATTATAGAACCATAATTTTCTAAAATTTCTAAAATAATAATTTTTTAAAATTCTTTCAACATAGGGCAGACTGAACAAAGGCAATATTTCTGCATAATTATATATTATTTTTTCACAATGGCATTTATCAGTACATTTTAGTAGATTTCTGTATTGTGGAAGAGAGCACATACTCCTGAAACCTAGGCTAAGACACAAGCACCAAAAAATGGCCTGGGAAAATATGAGAAAACAACTCTCGACGTTTTCAGAATTTAGAATTAGGAAAACAGATGGCAATGTGATGTGGTCAAATTGAGTTGAAAATTAAGTGGAGGTATTCTCTGAGGCCCTCTAATAATGTGGATCCCTTCAGACAAAGATGATGTCTGAACTACAGCCTGGGTTGGTTCCCCACCTTTAGATATGTTAATAAAAGAAGATTTGGCCACCAATTGCTGCATTCAGTTTGAGAAGAATAGGAGCAAGATAATCCAATCCAAATATCCAGTATGTGCTATTATGATACAGTGGAAAAAACAGCATTACAGGACAAGTTTATTACAAGGAAAGAGTAATATATTAGTTCACACCAGCTCATCAACTTGAAATTGTCTATAAATCAGCAACACAGCACTGAGTGTGTTTGGTAAGTTCAAGGAACAATAGAGCTATGCAGATACCTACTCTTACATTGGGGCAAAATTCATCCCTGTGCATAGGTCAGCATAAAATCTATGCACCACATCAGTCTCACTTAGGACTTGCGCAAGATGGTTTCTCAGGACTGAATTTACCAATAGTAGGTCATATCTAGTAGATGGCTAAGAAGAATCACGCCCCCTCTCCTGGGCTCAGTTATTCATGAAGCACATGGACAGCAGATACATAGTAGGAAGCAGTCCCTGCCTCAGAAAGCCCACACATTTTGTTCAGCATTCCTGTTGAAGATTTAATTCTTGTTCCTTCCTTTATAGACCTCTGTAATTTGCTATGAATTATTGATATTTTATTGGACATAGATATTCCTCACTATCATACTCTTGAATTTAGCATTGAGTAAATATTCATGATTTTACTTAAATCATTTAAAACAGGGGTGGGGAACCTACAGCCCATGGGCTGGATCCAGCCTTCTGCTTAGTTTGATCTGGCCTAAGGCAAGTTCCTCATTGCAAGCCGAAAGGCCCAAGCCTTGGTACAGGGCTGGAACATGAGCACTGGATTATTCCACTGCGGGGGTACCGTTGAGCCTGGGTGCTCTCCTCACCACACGGCTAGAGTAAGAGCACTGGCTTGTCCTGCTGTTAGGCGAAGCCCCAAGCATTAACATTTCCTCTGTGGGGCTAGAGCATGCATGGAGCCTGAGTTGAGTTGCTTCTCACTTGGAAGCCGGGTCAGTGATAGGGTTGCCAGATACTTTCACAAAAAATTCCAAACATGGCAGGGAAAAAATTGGTTGAACAACAAAACAAAAAAGTCACTGCACCTTTAAATTTCGCACTCCCTGCTCCCCCCCCCGCCCCTGCCAGATGTGGCAGGGGAAAAATGTCCCCACCAGCCTTCCAGCCAAGAAAAACAGAAAGTTTTTTCTGTTTTTCTGGGGGGTTTTACCGGACAGAAGACACAATTACCGGACTGTCTGGACAAAAACCGGACACATGGCAACCCTAGTCAGTGAGGCATTTTTGTGACCCACGAGTGATTTTTTTCTGTGGGTCAATGACTCCTGACTGGAAAAGATTCCACACCTCTGCTTTAGAACGAGCTTATGATACTAGCATGAAGCTCTTATGCTCAAATCACTTAAAGAAGGAAAATACATCAAATCCATTCTCCCCTGCAATGGCAGAATATTATTCTCCAGTAGAACACTCAGGAAGGTCTACTGGCCCAATAGATGACCCCAGAAAATAAACCTAATTTCAGTAAACAAGGATCATCTAATCTGTTTTATTAAGGTCTCAACCTTGCCTGCAATGAACTTCATGTGAGGCAGGCTAAGGCAAATCTCATTTGAAAATTAGGGCTATAGTAAAAATGGTTACAATAAATATAAAGTGTTATATACAAGTTTCAATTTTACAGGATCAAGGCCTGGGGATGTTTTGGTAGAATTAGTCAATGCAAGAATTAGTCAATATCATTTATGAAGCTTTGAAGCAGCACTGAAAAACATTGAGGTATAGTAACGTAATTGAAATTAAATAAAGCGCCAATATTCAGCAAAACTTCATGTAGCATGGGCTTCATAAAAGAAGATAAGAACCAATGTCTGTTGGATTTTTCATCCTCCAGGGTAGGAGACTCTCTAACTTATGTTTTGCCCAAATCTAAAAGAAAATGAAATTGCTCCTTGACACTATCTTTCTTTTATTTTCTTGAAAAGACTGACCACAGCAGCGTTTTACCACTCGACTATATGTGCCTGGAAAATTCCTAAAGAATAACTGGAAAGTGATTAAAGTAAAAAGTTTTACTTAGGACCTTTGTAGTTAGATAGAATTGCAGAGAAAGGAAACATTTGGCACTCATGAAAGTCTTGGTGAGTTGATTAACATTATAGAAAGAGAACTGAAACTAGTTCACCAAAGAGTAGAGCATATCTTTTATCTTCCATCCTTGCTACTAACAGCTTGACCTTAACCCAAACTCTTTTACTACAGCAGGTGTGACAGATGAGAGATAATAAGAGTCTAGATAGGTCAGAGAAGAGACTGTTGCTTTAACAGCACAAAAGCTGGTGAGCACATATTAGTTGCCAGGCATTTCTCAAAAGAGGTCACACTTTGAATGATTTGCTCTCCCCACATGCACACACGAGGTAAGCAGGGTGAAGCAGAGATCCTTTCAAAAGCATAAACTATAGCTTAGCACTCACGTCCCTTTTTTCTTCACTCCATTGTTCTTTGTAAGATGGACTGCATATATTAACCGATGGCTGAACAACAAATCTTGCTATTCACAAAATGATTGTAGACTTTGCTTACCTCCACGGTGTTAACAGATTTCCTGGCATGTATTTGATGGACAATTTGTCAGTTACCACCTGACTTTATAATGATGTTACAATATAAATATAAGATATTGAAACCAAATTGGGAAACAGCATAACAAAAATGTCCTTTTTTATATTTTTAATATCTCTGAGATTTGGCCCCTTCCTGAATTTCAAATATTCAGAAGATATTCAGTGCACTTATATGTGTCATTCATTTTAGTAATGATATTTAAACATTTATGTGATAATTTACATAAGAATGGCCATACTGGGTCAGACCAAGTTTCATCTAACCCTGTCTTCCGACAGTGGCACGTGCCAGGTGTCCATGAACAGAACAGGCAAACATCAAGTGATGCATCCCCTGGCACCCATTCTGAGCTTCTGGCAAACATTTACATTGTGAAGTAATATGAAAACTGTAACCCTCACAATACCTTTATGAAAATGTGTAAGAAAACATTAACTCCATCCATCCTGAATTTAATCACAAACTAAGTGAACTACTGTTTAGGACCTCAGATTATGAGAGGCCTCTAAATAAAAATAAAAATTACTAGCTTTTAGTTGCATCCTTGCCTATGTAGTGGAATACATGCAAATATAAAACTACTATTTCTATTTTCATTGTCTTTTCTGTTAGAATAATATACATTTTGGGTAATGCTATGGGGCCTCTTAAACTTGACATATCTTAGGGCTTCAGCATGTCTTAATCAGGCCCTGATCTCCATTTTTCAGATTGTGACACTGAGACACATTGAGGTTAAGTAACTTAAGACCACATAGAATAGTGATAGAAATGTAGTTGTGTTAGTCTGGTGTAGCTGAAACAAAAAACAGGACTATGTAGCACTTTAAAGACTAACAAGATGGTTTATTAGGTGATGAGCTTTCGTGGGCCAGACCCACTTCCTCAGATCAAATAGTGGAAGAAAATTGTCACAACCATATATACCAAAGGATACAATTTTAAAAAAATGAACACACATGAAAAGGACAAATCAAATGTCAGAACAGAAGGGGGCTGGGCGGGGGGAGGTAAATGTCTGTGAGCTAATGATATTAGAGGTGATAATTGGGGAAGCTATCTTTGTAATGGGTGAGATAATTAGAGTCTTTATTCATACCTAAGTGTAAAGTGTCGAATTTAAGCATGAATGACAGTTCAGAGGATTCTCTTTCAAGTGTAGTCTTAAAAGGCCTTTGAAGCAGGATGCAGGTAATTAAGTCGTTGAGACAATGTCCTTTCTGGTTGAAATGGCAAGAAACTGTTTTTTCTTTGTGATCCCGTCTAATATCTGTTTTGTGGGCATTGATCCTTTGGCGAAGGGTCTGAGACGTTTGTCCAATGTACATAGCAGATGGACACTTTCGGCACGTGATAGCATAAATTATATTTCTGGATGCGCAGGAATATGTGCTCTTGATCTTATAACTCACTTGGTTCGGTCCAATAATGGTATCAGCAGAGTGAATATGTGGACAAAGCTGGCAACGGGGTTTGTTGCAAGGGAAGGTACCAGGGTTGGTATTAGTGTGGTATGTCCTGTAGAACACCACTTGTCATCACCTACAACCCCCAACTCAAACCTGTCCAACACATTATCAATAAACTACAGCCTATACTGGAACAGGATACTAAACTCCAAGAGGCTCTGGGAGACAGACCCATAGTCTCCTATAGACAACCACCTAACCTCAAGACGATTCTTACCAACAACCACAGGACATACCACACTAATACCAACCCTGGTACCTTCCCTTGCAACAAACCCCGTAAATCTGTGCATCCAGAAATATAATTTATGCTATCACGTGCCGAAAGTGTCCGTCTGCTATGTACATTGGACAAACGTTTCAGACACTTCGCCAAAGGATCAATGCCCACAAAACAGATATTAGACGGGATCACAAAGAAAAAACAGTTTCTTGCCATTTCAACCAGAAAGGACATTGTCTCAACGACTTAATTACCTGCATCCTGCTTCAAAGGCCTTTTAAGACTACACTTGAAAGAGAATCCTCTGAACTGTCATTCATGCTTAAATTCGACACTTTACACTTAGGTATGAATAAAGACTCTAATTATCTCACCCATTACAAAGATAGCTTCCCCAATTATCACCTCTAATATCATTAGCTCACAGACATTTACCCCCCCCCCATCCCCCTTCTGTTCTGAAATTTGATTTGTCCTTTTCATATGTGTTCATTTTTTTTAGTTGTATCCTTTGGTATATATGGTTGTGACAATTTTCTTCCACTATTTGATCTGAGGAAGTGGGTCTGGCCCACGAAAGCTCATCACCTAATAAACCATCTTGTTAGTCTTTAAAGTGCTACATAGTCCTGTTTTTTGTTTAAGACCACATAGTAAATCATTATCAAAGGCTGTTTCACAGGGTTATGTGGCCATGTGGCAGGTAGACTCTTTTTCACCTGTGAACTAAGATGACTCCATTTTAGGTGAATTGATTCAAACTGGATGGTTATTTAAAGCACAACTAAGAAGTGAAGGAAGACTTACAAAGATGCGTTTGTGGTTAGTTTTAAAAGAACTGAATACTGGGCTATACAAACAAGACTAGTCTATACATGACAAGCGGTTTTAGATATTGACTAAAACTGTCATGATTAAGTGAATTTTCTTCTCTCATGATCCCCTTTGTGGAAAGGAAAGTAATTTGTCTTAGCACTGCCCCCACCCAGCTATTTAAAGAATACCCTTTTTTAAAAAGCCTGGTAAGGATTTGTTTCTGAAAATGGCTAAGATACTAATTTGGTCTTCCACACAGCAATTTGTTACTGGGAGACAAGAAAGTGACATTCTGCTTCATAGAATTTTTATCAAAATATATTTTTATATTGCAGCCTTTCTAGCCTGCGAACTATCTATGCAGCATTTCCACAGTAAAACATTGCCACTGCAGCCTATAAAAACAAGGGAGCATGATTAAACATGGAAAGATGGTTCAAGGGCTGTTTCATGCACATTTTTAAATAAGGAAGCAAGCTCTAACAGTTCTTTGAGCTTACTGAGGTGTGGGGAGGTGAGCTTCCACGACTATGTCTTCAGACTTATATAGCTTTGCATTAGGAGAAGTATGGGTTTAAATTCTGACTTGCTGAAACAATATGGCATTAATTGATTTACTAATATGGAAAACTTATACTGTGGGTAGAGAAGAGTGCACACATTTACTTGAATACATACCGACATAGAGGAGCCACACAGAGACTCACAAGAGAAGGCCATTGAATATGGATGTCATGTGGTACTTGTAGAACACCTTGTAACTGATTTAAAACACACACACACACACACACACAAAAGTGAAATGGCATTCAAAAGGACAGGACAGCCCTTCCTGAGAAAGCTGCAATCAGAAAGTTACAGCTGATGAACTCAAGTCAAGAGCAGAGTCAGAGAAACCCGTGATGTAGTTCACCAGAAATCTACAATTGTACCAATCGGGAAGAAAAATTAATATGTTCTCCAGGTTACTTTCACGGAAATAAATCTTTTAAGCACACACTGAATGTGGCCAAATGACTAGCTCTAATACTAAAGAGAACACAACCAGGAAAAACAGCTGGGAAAACACCAAAGAGAATATAAATTTCCAGGTACTTATTTATTCCATGTAACAGGATGGTGGTCATGTATCCATTGGGAAAGTGCATAGGCACAGCAAGTAGGGGTGCATGGGGGAACGTTGCAGTTTTGCTGCCAGCTGCCCCATGCCCAGGGGCTGCTGAACCTCTTTTGGCTTCATCAGCCCTGAATCCCGGCCTCTGGGGTCTCCCGTGTGGTCCCGCTGGGGTTCTGGGTCCTGTTGGCCTCACTGCCACCTGCTGACCTCAGGGACCTGCTGTCTGGACCCCTATGGGATCCACAGCCCCACATGTCCTGCTGGCCCCAGGCTACCAGCCTTAGAGTCTCCACTGCCCCCTGGGGTCCCGCCACCAGCCCAGGCCTCAGCTGTGACCCCCAGCTCTGGCTCCTCTGTGGGCAGCAAGGGACTAGGGTTGTTAACTCTCCTGGCCCCTACAGACTGGACATCATTGTCACACATGCCGTCTGATCGGTCTAGAGAGAGTTGGCAATATTAGAGAGGCACAAAACAGGTGTAACTCAGCATCACCACCCTAAAAATTGTTCCAGTGCCATTGGGGAAGTGACAAAAAATCCCTTCAACTCTAATGTGTTGAACCACTGTTAGAATTAGTGTGAATGTCTGTGTGCCATTTCCCCCAGTCTAACAAGGCTAAAGACCCTGAATAAAAATGCAAAGCTGTTAAGCCTGCACAAAGTTTCTGGGAAATTACTGCTGAGGCGTGCTAGCTGCTGTGTCATATTAACTTCCACCAGCCTATTAAGGAGTTTTTCTGCATGCAGTAGGAACTAGGCCACAGGTGGGCCTGGAGGGAAATACTAGAAGGAGAAACAGTCAAGATTGAGCTAGAAGCTGCGACTAGATTCATGTTTTCTAATTGTTTCTGAGATAGCAATAAAGAAACTCCAAGGCTGTGTCTATATTGGCAAGATTTTGCGCAAAAGCAACCGCTTTTGCGCAAAAACTTGCTGCCTGTCTACACTGGCCGCGAGTTCTTGCGCAAGAACACTGACGTTCTAATGTAAGAAATCAGTGCTTCCTGCGCAAGAACTATGATGCTCCCGCTCAGGAATAAGCCCTCTTGTGCAACTGTTCTTGCACAAGAGGCCAGTGTAGACTGGCAGCCAAGACATTTTGCGCAAAAGCAGCCTCAACGGAAAAAAGCCCTACTGGTCACTTGGACGCTCCGTACCTGCAGGCAACTCCCGGACTTCCTGGTAACCCGAGCCCCTTAAAGGCAGATGCAGCCTGCAGAGGCCACGAGGCAGAAGCCTTTCTGCTGCCTCTGCATTGAGCTCTGCCACGCGGCTCTGTTGCCTTCCTCAACAGCCACTAGCCCAGGATGGCCGCTCCAGGGGGGGAACAGCTACCCGCACCCCCAGCGCAGGAGGCCCCAAGGGGCAGAAAGTGAAGAGCCACATCCTGGTCCCCAGAGGAGCTCGAGGCCCTCCTGGACCTGTGGGAGGAGGAGGAGGCCCTCCATGACACCCGGGGCACCCGTCACCGCAACACGGAGATCTTCCACCGCATGGCCCAGGCGCTCTCGCACCAGGGACATCCAGCCCGGACCCTCGAGCAGGTCCAGGCTAAGGTGAAAGAGCTGCGCCTGGGCTATGTCCGGGCCAGCAAGGGCTGGGGGCAGGAGCCGACAGCTTCCCCCACTACCAGCGGCTCCACCGGATCCTGGGCCAGACAGCACCCCACAGACAATCCGTGCCCATGGACACCTGCAGGTGCCCTCCCGTCACCAGGCCCAGCGAGGCAGGGGAGAAAGACAAGCCAGCCAGTGGGTCAGATGAGGAGGAGGACCAGGGCAGCAGCGTGACCCTGCAGCTCGAGGTCGTCTCCAGCAGCCCCGACGTCTCCCGTGCGTCCTTGGAGGCCGAGGAAGGATCCAGTGGTGAGTGTTGCTCTTTGCACTCACAAGGGCGGGGGGGGGGGGAGCCAGGCACCCGGGGGGGGGGGGCTGGAGAGGGAGGGAGGGAGAGGGAGCGTCACTTAGGCAGCGTGAGCTGCACGCCGTGTAGCATTAGCAGTATGCAGCACGTGCAGCCACGTGCAGCCTGGTGACTGAGCGGCACGTGGCCATGGGAGGCAGTTCCAGGGCATGCCTGGGACCATGCTGCTCACTCACGTCTGGACCAGGGGGGAAGGGTGGATGCCGGCTGGAACCAGCCAGAGCCCCAGGGGCTCAGGCCACAGCCCACACCGCCGCAAGGGTGCAGCACACAGAACAGCACACTGTTCCATGCCTCGCTGTGAGGCACAGCCAGCTGCTGCTGGGAAAACTGCAGCGTCACAGCCCTGTGAGCGTGGCCCCCACTGAGTCCCTCGCCTGCTCCCGGTGCCTTGGCTGGCCCCCCGAGGGAAGTCCCCACTGCGGCCACACACGTCCCTGGGCTACTGTATGTGAGGGTTAGTGGGAGGGGGAGGGGGGAAGCACTCGGGCCGGCCCTAGGGCCACCTGAGTTTCGCTCCAAGGATGGTACACTCCCCAGTCACCCCTGGTTCCATCCAGGAGACAGCCACGGGTTGGGGATCTGAAAGCCCAGACCATGTCTGCCATATGTGCTCCCAGGCACTGTGTGGGGATTCATCTTGCTCCCTGTCAAACACCATTGATTAGCCCAAAGCCTCACAGCCTCCCCAGCAGGGAGTTCCACAGGTTAATACAATACACGTGCCCTCCCACCCCCCAAGGGGCCAGGACACAGACCGGTGGTTACAATACATGGAGGAGCACCCTGGGGGCAGTGCTGTATGCAAACATACAACACGGGGGGGGAGGGGGATAGAGTGGGCCCAAGCCACAGTACCGTGGTGTTACTGGCCTCAGGGGCGGAGGGCATGGGGTGCGAGGACGGTGGCCGGGCTGCCTGAGTGACCCATCCTTCCTCTGTTCCCTGCAGCGAGACCGAGCAGGAGCAGGGGACCCTCCAGCCCTGTGGCAGCGGCAGCACCCCCAACCGCCCAGGGACCAAGCCGACGGGTCCGGCAGCGGGACCAACTGCTTCGGCGGCACGTGCAGGCTGTCGAGCGCATTGAGGCGGCCATCACCCGGTGGGTGGAGGCGGACGTTGAGTGGCACCAGCAGGCCTGGGGCCACTTCCAGGCCCAATGTGAGCGAGTGGCAGATGCCATCACTGCCCTCACTGCTCACATTGGGCATGCCATGCACTACGGCATGGCAGTGCCCCATCCACCCGCCATCCCTCCCATAGCAATGCCCGTGCCCCCTCCTCCTCCTGCCCCTCCTGCTCCCCCAATGCCCCCTCCTCCTCCTGCCCCTCCTGCCCACCTCCCCGTGCTGCCTGCCCCAACATGGCCTGACCCCATGTCCAGCTCCGCCCCCGCAGAGGCAGTCACAGGGGCCACCCCTCCCAGCAGTAGCTCCCCCCTTCCAGTTGAGAGCCTCCTCCCCCCTCCCACCCTACATCCCCCCATCCATTGTAAATATAATAAAGTTCGAAACGTTGTGTTCCAAAAAAACCTGTGTTGGTTGTTTATTGGGAGGTAAGGGGAGGGGAGGAGGGAAGGGTTGGCGAAGGGAGGGAGATGTCAAGGGAGACAGAGGCGACCCTACTATGGGGCCTGGGAGAACATCTCCATCAGGGCTTCCCGGATGTGCACCCCATCGTGGTGCACCTGGCGGATGGGAGCTGTGCGGGGCTGTTTGAAGGCCTGGCCCTTGCCTGCCATTCATGCAGGGAGGAAGGCCTCCGCCTTCCGCTCCATGAGATTGTGGAGCACGCAGCACGCGGCCACTACCTCGGGTACATTCCGCTCACCCATCTCCAGATGGGTGAGCAAACAACAGAACCAGGCTTTCAGACGCCCGAAGGCACACTCTACTTGGTTGCGGGCCCAGTTGAGGCGGTCATTGAACCGTGCCCGGTTGTGGTCCATCCGCCCCGTGTAAGGCCGCATTAGCCAGGGCAGCAGGGGGTAGGCCGCATCCCCCACAACACAGGTGGGCATTGGCACGTCCCCGACAGTAAATTCCCGCTGGGGGAAGAAAGTGCCCGCCTCCAGCTTGTCAAACAGGCCGGAGTTTCGTAGAATGCGGGCGTCGTGTGCCCTGCCAGACCAGCCCGCATAAATGTCCAGGAAGCGGCCACAGTGGTCCACGAGGGCCTGGAGTATGATGGAGAAGTACCCCTTTCTGTTTATGAAATGGGCCGCTCGATGCTCCGGGGCACGGACAGGGATGTGGGTTGCATCCAGGGCTCCCCCGCAGTTGGGGAACCCCAGGGCAGCGAAGCCGGCCACCGTAGCCTCCACATCGCGCAGGCAGATGACTCTCTCGAGCAGGACGTCATTGATGGCACAGACGACCTGTGGAAGGGTGCAGAGAAACACAGGGGAACACATCACATAAGGCAGGGTGAGTGCGTGCTCCCTTGGGGAGGGAGTCCCCCCCCCGTGATGCCCTCTGTCCTCACACGCACACACACACACACACACACACACACGAGGGCCCCCCCCTCGCCCCACAGGCCACACCCCCCCCCCCACCAGCAGCCCTGTGCAAGGGACGGACAGCCCAAACCCCTGGGTGACCCAGCCTGGAGTCTTGCCTGCCCCTGGGCATGGAATGCAGCACCCTTCCCCCACCCCACTCTCCCTGGGATTTACCTGCATGACGACGGCACCGACGGTCGATCTGCCCACCCCGAACTGGTATGCCACCGATCGGTAGCTGTCCGGGGTGGCCAGCTTCCAGAGTGCGATGGCAACCCTCTTGTCCACTGGGATGGGTGCCCGCAGCCGGGTTGTGGTTCTCTGGAGTGCAGGGGCAAGCCAGGCACATAGCTCCAGGAACGTCTGCTTTTGCATGTGAAAGTTCCGGAGCCATTGCTGGTCGTCCCATTGTCCCAGGAGCAGCCGGTCCCACGAGTCGGTACTGGTGTCCAGTCTCCACAAGGACCTCTCCACGGTGGGGTGGGGATGGCACAGGGACGCCATGGCCTCCCTGGTGAGGGAGTCCAGAGCGACCTGCGCCTCGAGGTCCTGGAGGAGGAGTGAAGCAGCCTGGAGCAGCAGCTGTAGCCACTCCAAAATGGCCGGAAGGGGCCAGAGCAGGCACAAGGCCACCCCTGGCTCCATGGTACAAGAAACGAGCTGAGATCAAAAAATCAGCCAAAGGCACTAAAGGTAGAAGCCAGTGGTGTCCAATAAGGCAGAGGGCAACCACAAATAGAACTGCTATGGCTGTCAGTCCCTGCAAGAGGTCCTAAAGCACGCAGCAGGAGAGAAACGGCTTGTCCGGGGAGATCCCTTTAAGCACGTGTCTCAAAGGAGCTCCAGCCCCTGCCTCCAGAAAGGGCTGGTGCCCTTTTGCACTCTTCAAAATGGTTCCGAGCTTCTGCTTTTGTGCAAGAGCGTCCCACCAATGTAGACGCTCTTTTGCGCAAAAGCATATCGTTCTTACGATGAGTCCCGGACCAATATAGACGCTCTCTTGCGCAAATACTCGGACGCAAAAACTCTTGCGTTAAAAGTATTTGCGCATAATCTTGCCAATGTAGACGTAGCCGAAAAAGCAATACACGCGGCTACACGCAGCACAGACTAGGTAGTTCGAACTAAAGATCCTAATTCGAACTACCGTTACTCCTCGAACTACCTAGTCCGTGCCACGTGTAGCTGCGGGCATGGAGTTTGGACTAAGGGGGATTTAAAAATGGCGGCACCCGGGAACATGCAAAAGAAGCTGGGGATATTTAAAGCCCGGGCTTCATTTGCAACTCCGGCTGCCCTCATTTGCCTACCTAGCTCGAACTAACGAGCTAGTGTAGACATACCCTGAGAGACACAAGCTTCTGAGCAGCACAGAGCTCTGCTTCAGGTCTGGGAAAGGTACTCTGGGGCCAGATCTACACTATAGACCTATGATGCATAACTACATCACTCAGAGGTGTAAAAAAATTTACACCCTGAAATGAATTAGTTAAGCCTACCTAACCCTCTCTGTGTAGCCAGTGCTATGTAAAAAGAGAACTCTCTCATCAACATAGCTACAGCCTCTTGGAGAGGAGAATTAATTATGCCAAGAGAAGATGCTCTCATGTTGATTTTTCACTAACATGCTACTTCACTCTATTTGAAGACAACCCCAGAATATCACTACTAAGTACAAGATGGAACAGACTATTTGGCATAAACAATTACCACATTTCAAGGGATCATATGAAGTGTAGTGTCCTATTAAAATCCCTGAAATCATAGGACAAAAGGGGGGCAGGTTAGTGGGTTACAGATTGTTGTAGTAACCAGTGTCTTTATTGAAACCCCATATTTTTAGTGTGTAGGAATGCTGTGAATTTAAGTTCAAATGCTCATCTTTTGTTCATGTGCATGTTTCCCTACAAGACAAGGACTGAGAGGTCAAATGTAGAATGATTGTTTTGTGAAAAATGTTTGCCCATGACTGATGCAGTGTGTTATATCTTTTGTCATTATCCTGTGTGTGTTCATTTGAGAGCATAGTGATTGTCTGGTTTCAGCTGCAGAGTTAGTGAGGGAGGGAATTTAGCACACTGAATGATGCATGTTGTGATAGGCCTGATTAGGGCTCAGGATTTTAAAAATGTGTGTAGGGTGTATTGCTCATCATGGTAGTAGTGGCACTACAGCTTAAGGTTTCACCCCTGTTTTTCTGGCAGGATCTGATTAACTTTACCAACATCAAACAAATAAGCAGGAGGGGGCAGGGCACATGAGAGGAGAATTCCAAATAACAAACAGGACATCAATGCTAGCCTCCAGGCAATAGGAAAACAGTGGAGATTAAAAGGCAAAGAGAAAACAGAAAAGAAGGAGGCGAGGTAAGAAATCAATTCAAAACTCTTAATACTGAGAAATCAGCATGTAAAATTCCTTATACAAAATATGTAAAGGATAATTTACACAAGAATATTACAATAAACTGTGTGAGTGAAAATACCCACATTAGCATACACCAAAGGGTTTTATCTAAAACTAGAATATTTACCTGGTGCTGCGCAAGTCCTTAACTCAGTGAATTTTTGGTTTTCTTCATTTAAATCATTGCTTTGGGGTGTGGTTGGGGATGAGGGGTTCAGTATGCAGGTTGCCCCGGGGAGAGAGGACAACCCCAGGCCCCTCTCACCACAGCAGCTTGAAGCCAGGTGAGAAGCGCCTTTCCATTGTCACTGCAGCTCCAGCAGGCACAATCAGGAGAGGGGTGCATGTCCCTCAGCTGGGGCAGGTTCAGGTTTGTCTGCCTCCTCTGCTCTCCAGCTAGAGTGAGGAATGCAGCAAACTGTGCACTTTCCCCTCACTCCCTGACAAAGGAGAACAGCCAGCAATGTCCCCTTATGAATAGGGGAGGGAGCAGCAGCCCTCCCTGTCCTCCCTAAAAGGCACCTAGGGGGTGGGAGGCTCAGGGATGCAGCAGTCCCAGATGGGGGAGGCACTTTTTCAGTCAGTCCCTTTCACCTGCCTGTTGATTCTCTCTGTTTTCTGTATGGTTTTATGAGACACAATCCCATGCTAGGTGCATCCCATTTCTCTGGCACAAGCAAACCCTTACCTTGCTTTAAGTTATGTAAGAGGAAGTTGTATACCATATTTGGTGGTCCTACCTCTTACCATTTAGGAGGAGTTCTTGAATAGACAGACAGGCAAACTCTGTCAAATATATAGTAGATCTAAGTAGTAACATAGCAATAAATATGTGTTATAAAACTGCTATCTACATTGTAATTTGCAGGCATTAACATGCCTTTCAATAATGGCTTTTCAACAGTCAGTTAATGTGTTTTTATAAGTCTCTTGACACAGAATGAGCACTCTTGGCCATCAACATTATACATAGAATAGTGCCTCCCTCCTCCTCGTTCCCTTCAACCTCCTCCTCTTTTAAAAACAAACACCCTTTCATGTTCTACTCTCAGAAAGGCAGCACTGCTGAGTGGGCCCTAGCCAGAGTAAAGAGATTTAAAGTCTCGTATGTGCTTTGATACCAAGGCCATAACTATGGCAAATGAGTGGGACAGGCGCACAGGATGCAGAGCTGCTGGGGGTGCAAAAATGGGGAAGCATGCAGGATCATGCCATCATTGCCAGCTCTTCTCCTCCCCCCTGCAGGATAAGCCCCAGAAGCATCAGGGCTTCCCTCCCCACAGGACTATGGGCCTAGTGACCCCAGTTGGAACAGTCCTCCCCAATACTAGGGCTGCAGCAGCAGGACTGTGATGGTATCTCTACACCACAAAACAAGGCTGAATTTATTGATGTCGACATTTATCCTCTGATTTTACAAAATCAATACAGCATGCCCCCATTATATGCATTCGGTTGGTGAAGTGCATCCTCGCTACCGGGGCTCACATCAAGCGAGGGAGCAATGCACTGTGCAACAGACTGGAATTCTGGGTTATGTTCCTAATGCCTGGTAGGACAAACACATTTTCACAGGTTCTTATGGGTACATGTCAGCAGCCTCTCTGAGATTGCAGGCTTCTCTGGGTCATCCAGGGCTTAACCTCTTATCTCTTTGGTTTGGCCTATGTGGGGACACTTGCCAAGTGGTGGCAGCTTTAGACTACTCACATGACATCACACTGGGACTTTACTGAAGGAAGACAATCCTTTTTACCTTCTTCTCATTTAAAATCTAAAGAGTTACCTAGATCAAAATCTTATCTTCCAAGCTTGGTGACTCAATGCCTTCTGGGAGGGATGGACTACTGTGGCAGCTGAGTAAGTGTGCCTCCTTAGTGATACTTATGGATCAAAAGGATAGCCTGTAAAGGCCAGGACCCAAGTAATGGGTAGGAGGCAGGAGGGGTGAGTGACCTAGCCACAGGTATACATTTTAGAGCTATCCTATCAGAGCCCCTTTGAGTAGAAAGAGCCTACAATAGACAAAGAATACAAAGACTGCCAAGGTAATAAGAGACTGGCTGCAGTCAGGGTTCAGCTGAGGGATTTTAACAGTTGGGAAGATACCAGAGAGACTAAAGAAAACCAAATACACCTAACACACTTAAGCTGCCAAAACAAATACCATGCAGGCAGAAGACCAGTAGGGAGATGTGGGGCGTGCCCAGTTTATTGCATGGAGTGCAGCATTTATGAATACCTGATGGTGGGTGAGTGGTGAGAGAGTGTGTGTGTGTGTGTGTGTGTGTGTCTGCACGCGTGCATGTGTGTGCTCTTTAGACCACAGTGGATTGAACTGGAGAAGCAATGGGAAACAGAGAAGACCTTCAGGGACATAGTAGCATGGTCCTACCTCCTATCCAAAAGTCCCCATGCTGATAAGGAGGATCAAAGTCTTGATGCAGGAGATCATCAAATTGGAGCAGAAGGAAATGATCCCATGGTTAAGAGGCACCTGCCAAATAGCACTGAGGATGTCCTGCCAGGGCTGAGCCCCCATTATGAGAAAGAGTCAACAATAGCAGGGAATTCAGTTACGAGAAATATAGATAGCTGGGTTTATGCTGACTAGAAGACCTGTATGGTAAATTGCCTCTCAGCTGCAAAGATAGCAGCACAAAATGTCTAGATAACAGCATAGGTTGTGCTGGGGAGGAGCCAGTGGTTGTCATATATGTAGGTAACAGTAAATGTATGATGACAGGAGAGCAGTTTTGGAGGTCATATTTAGGCTGTGAGGTAAGTGCTTAAAATCCAAGATCTCCATGGTAGCATTCTCTGAAATGCTTCCAGTATCATGTGCAGGACCAGGAACACAGACAGAACTGCAGTCTCAATGCATGACTAAGGCAATCCTATGTGAAGGAGGGACTGAAGTTTATTTGGAACTGGGAAACCTTTTGGGAAAGGAGTGGCCTAGGAGGAAAGGATGGTTTCCACTTTATGTGCCCGCAAGCTGGGTGTGTTTTGGTTAAAGTTGAAAAGCTTGTAAAGGGGGGTTTATTTATTTATTTTTGTTTTAACCAAGGGCTAAGGAAAAGCCTATAGGTGCTGAGAGCACACAGGTCAGTAAGAAGCAATTCTTGCTTTAGTCCTACTCGATGGAATACAGGATCTAGTCTAAGTGGTGAATATAGTCTGAACCTCTCATTAATAATGACCATAATGTCATTAGTATCGCCCCGGCAAGTATGTTAAATATAAAGAACTTACTAAAGTAGCATTTGACTTTTAAAAAGGTAGCTACTCAAGAATGATGATGCTTGTAAGAAGTTAAAAGGAGCTGTCACAATGGTTAAATGTCTGCAAGCAACATGGAACTATTTGAAATCATTGCAAGAGGCTCAAACGAAATGTATACCCCAAATCAGAAAAGACCAGTAGAGGACCAAAAGAATGTCATCATGGCTAAACAGCAAAGTAAAGAAGGCACAGGCAAAATGTCTCCCAATGAAGACAATAGAGGCACAAACTGTGTCTGGTTAAGTGTAAAACTATAAGGTGGGCCAAGAAAGAATTTGAGACACTCCTGTTCTGAAATATGAAAATATGAAATTGCAGAACTACTAACTGTAACCTGTCACTTAAATTAACCTTTGTACCAAATGACAGGAGAACAGCTAACATTACACTAATTGTTTAAAAAGGCTCCAGAGGTGATCCTGGCAATTATGATCTGGAAAGTCCATCTTTAGTACCAGGCAATTTGGTGAAAACATAGTAAAGACCAATGGAAGAGTCAACATGGCTTTTGTAAAGGAGTATCGTACTTCACCAGTCTATTAAAATTCTTTGAAGGAAATCAATAAATGTGGACAAAGGTAATCCAGTGGATTTTTTGTACCTGAAATCTCAGACTCTTACACAAACAGCTTTCATGGAATAAGAGGGAAGGTCCTCTCGGATCAGAGAGAGACAACAAAAAGTAGGAAAAAATGGTCATTTTTCACAGTTAGAGAGAGGTAAACGGTGGGGTCCGCCAAGGATCTATACTGGGACCAGTGCTAGTCAAAATTCGTAAATGATCTGGAAAAGGTGTAAACAATGAGGTGGCAAAATCTGCAGATAATACAAAATTATTCAAAATAGTTCAGTCCAAAACAGACTGTAAAGAATTAGAGAGGGATCTCACCAAAGTGTGTGACTGGGCAACAAAATGGAGATGAAATTCAGTGTTGGTAAATGTAAAGTAATGCACATTAGAAAACATAATCCAAACTATACATATAAAATGATGGAGTCTAAATAGTCTATTCCCACTCAGGAAATAGATTTTGGAGTCATTGTGGGTAGTTCTCTGAAAACATCTGCTCAATGTGCAGCAGCAGCAGTCAAAAAGACAATAATATCAGGAACTATTGGAACAGTAAGACAGAATATATGTCACTATATAAATACATGGTATGCCCACATTTTGAATACCATGTATTGTTCTGGTCACCCCATCTTAAAAGAGAGATATTAGAATTGGAAACACTATAAAGAGGACAACAAAATGATTAGGGGTATGGAATAGCATGCCTATGAGGGGTGATTTAAAAGAGTGGGGCTGGTCAGCTTGGAAAAGAAATGACTGGCGGAGGATATGGTAGCAATCTATAAATTATTATTAGTGTGGAGAAAGTGGATAAGGAACTGTAATTTACTGCATCATATGACAACACGAGAACTAGGGTTCATCCAATAATATTAATAGGCAGCAAGTTTAAAAATAATACAATGCACAAGTCAACCTGTGGCGCTCATTGCCACATGATGTTGTGAAGACCAAAAGTATAACTGGGTTCAAAAAAGATTAGATAGGGTACTGGAGAATAGGCCCATCAATGCTAATAGCCAGTATGGTCACAGATGCAATCCCATGCTCTGGGTGTTCCTGAATCTCCGACTACCCGAAGATGAGACTGGATGACAGGGGATAGATTTCTTGATAATTGACTTGTCCTCTGAAGCATCGGGCACTGGCCAATGTCAGAAGACAGGATACTAGGCTAGATGAATGATTGTTCTGACCCAGTATGGCCGTCTTTATGTTCTAAATTCCAGTACAGTAGTATTATAACCTATAGCCAATACAGAGAAGTAATGTGTGACCACTGAAGAGGGATAGTCAAGTACTATATTCCCAAGATGCTCAGTGGGCAAATTTAGTGGCTGTTTTGGTAACCAAGCTTATATCCTACACAGGGTACATGTCCCTGATGACCAAACTAGTCTAAGAACTGCATGAAAGGTTTCAGCAGCATGGAATAGTCAGGGTAATCAAATCAGGGTCTTTTCAAAACTCTTTAAAACTGTCTTTGTACAAAAAGTCCTTTCTAGACATTGATAATCCTGAACAACTGTTCTGTCAAAACATGGATAATGCAATACTGGACTGCCAAATCAAGGTATCACTGGATGTGCTGGACTTTTATGGAGTCTGGTGCTCAGTGTCTCCTGTATCATGTTCAGTCCATCTTCCCAGGGGAGGGAAAGAACGGACTATATGACTGGAGCAAGTGGGCTTCTTGTGAGTAAGAACCAGTCTACAAACAAGAACCAGCAAGGAAAGCTGGATAGACTAAACCTTGTAGAAGAAAAGTCTCAGCAGAGACAGGACTAAGAACCCTATTCTGAATGTTGTGACCCAGCAAGCAGGAGGGGGAAAGATCGTGGTGTTCTGAATGTTATATTAAAAAAACAGACTCCCTAAAGAGGAAGGTTCTTAAGGAAACACTTGTAGCATGAAGACTGCTGAAATGGGGTGAAGGAACAGCAACAGAGTCTAAACCAGGCCTGGGCAAAATACAGCCTGTGGGCAGAATCCAGCCTGCCAAGCCACTAGATCCAGCCCGTGGAGGCAGCAAGGAGTCCCAGGCAGGATCTCCAGCTTGCCCCGCAGCCCTGCACGCTGTGCAGAAACATGGCTGCAGGGCTCTGTTTCTGTTTTAAAACCAGAGGGGAGGGGGGAAGTTTTAGGAGCCGCCCTGCCCCCAGCACATTCCCATTGGCTGGTTTCTGGCAGAAACCAGCCAATGGGAGCTGCTTGTTGAACTACAGGCAGCTAAGGAGAATCATACCCCCTCTCTTGGGCTCAATTATTCATGATGCACATGGCCCAGCAAGCAGGCAGGCTGTCTGGGAAACATTTTAAGCTAGGCAGGCAGGCAGGTTAGTTTGGCAGCTGACAAGAAAGTCTCTTGGCAACAGCCTGCTTTGGCACCCCAGCCATTTCCTGCCCCAACTCTCTGCCCTCCCCCCACTCAACATACCCAAACCCTCTGTCCCCCTATTACACCCATACCCCCTCCCAGATCTGGCACCCCAATCTCCTGCCAGGATCACAATGTTCTCCTACCCTAGGTCACATCCCAAATCTCTGCACTCCAGTCCCCTGCCATAGGTCATCCCAACTCCCTCCCAGACTCTAGTCTCCTTCCTGCACCCCAGTCCCTTACCCCAAGCTCCCTTCTGCACCCAAACTCCATTCCAGACCCCACATCTCCATTAATATCTTGGCGTGGCCCCCCCGTCAAAAATTATTGCCCACCCCTGGTCTAAAGTCAGACCTCACAAGACCTACTACCCAAGGGTAACAGATTTAAAAGTAGCCATCCTTTAAAAAAAAACCTTGAAAATCAGACTCCAAAGAGAAACAGCAAAGCTTCAATTCATTTGTAAATTTAACACAATCAAATTAGGACTGAATAAGGATTTAGAATGCCTCTCTCTCCACAAAGGTAATTTTCCTTCTCTTGGTATTCACCCCTCCCCATCAATTACTGGGCGTGAGCCATAGCCCCCTGACTGAACTGGGTAGTGTCCTGACAGATCTCTCTGAATTGCAGTGAGTGGGCTGCTAGGCAGGCAGCCTTCTAAAGAAATTTTACACCCAAATAAGGGACTCATCTGCCTTGTTACTTGCATTGTCAGATATTAAACCACTCATGTTTTATAGGGAAAATGGAAATCCCTTCCCATGAAAAGTTTCGCAGTACAGGTCAAACCTCTCTAGTCCAGAACTCTCTGGTCCAGAAACATCCATCATCTGGAATGATTTTAGTTAGCCAGATGTCTGCTTTTCATGGGCGTGGCCAAGTTTTCCCTGGAACCCTAAAGTTTGTTTACAGCCACCAGTCCTAGATCTCAGTGTTTTGTGCTGTTATTTGGCTCTAACAGCCCAGTAAGCAGTGGAAGTGTTGGTAATGCTTCTGGACAATATTGGCCTCCCATTGCCCAGAAAATTCTCTCATTTGGAACCAGCCAGGACCGAATAGTGCCAGACTAGAGAGGTTCAACCTGTATTTATTTACTCATTCCAAATCAGGATGCAGCACTAAAGTATAAGTTTTATATTGAATCAGTATTTATTGGTAAAAAACCATTCCAGGGAAACATTTCTGACCAGCACTAAGAACTGCCAAGAGTCTCTCTGCCTCCAAAGGAATACAACACGCTAACTCAGTGATAGCCAGGTCCTTAAGGGTCTTGTTAAATAAGGCTTGACATATAGCCTGGTGAGACCTTTAAGGTTCAGATAAGCCATAAAGGGTCCAGTGAGTATTCTGGAAAATAATAAACACATAGGCATTTTGGTTAATTTTGGCATGTGCGGGTGAGAGGAAGAACAAACCAAACACAGTGCTAAGTGTCCCTCAGCTTAGACCCCCATTGTTCTGACACTCTTCTGGGGCTGAGCTGTCTCCAGTCAGCATCATGCTGTTTTCCTTGACAATAAAAGTGCCCAAGTACAAGAAGCATTAAAGGCACAGAGGAAAAAATGAGAGGATGTTTTTTTCTCTTACAGGTTTCACTTGCTGTACAACAAAGCTTAATGCTTGAGGCTTTATGGAAATAAGCTTAGTTCAGCTGGAAATACAGTTAGCAAGTTAGAGAACCCCACTACTTTGGAAGCAAAATTAATTACTAGTGTTCCTACTCGTACTGTAATACTCTCAAGCCATATAGAATGTTTATAGAACAGAAGAATATGAAGTTAGACCTAGATTCTTAACTCCTGGGATTTATATAATGCCATTAAAAAGCTTATATTGAACCAGATGGAAGCTGCATATACATACTGATCTGTGGGAAACGAGTCTCTGCCAAAATATGGTAAAATCCTACAGACAAACTTAAAAGATAAGAATTAGGGCCAAAATTTCCAAACCTAGATACCTAGAATTAAGCTATTAAATCCAACAAAGCAGTTGAAAAGCAAAATTGTTCCTAGCAAGAGTAAACAACTAATTTCTTAGGTGTCTCTTTTTCCTGCAAATTTCACTGTGTTATATTGCTGCTTCTGAACTGACAATATACTGTAGCAGCTGGCAAGCAACGAGCCCTGCAGTGTGAATAGCTATTTCAATTAAAATAATTTAAAAACTTGCCTGGCAGGTACTCAGACACTCCATAGAACTACAGCCCTATGACTGCACAACGCTGAAGATCCATCTGCAGAATATGCCATGTGTCACTTTCTTGATTTAAAGTGCATATGGGGAGGAATATATAAGAAAGCAATGAGGACAGGAAGGAGAAAAAGAGAAGATGTGGCATTTCATAATTCCAGAAGGAAACACACAACCATCATTTGCTTTGTGCAGTAGGTTCAATATTTTCTCAGCTACAGAATAGGAAGCTCTCTCACACATATGTTCGATGGCTTGCACCTATTTCGGTAATTCCCTGGCCCCACAGGACTTCATGTGCACCAACTCTTTCAGAGACTTGACTGAAAACCGCAGAAAGTTGTGGGGGTTTTTGTGTGTGTGTGTGTGTCAAACAAGCCATCTTTGACTATTTTCCTGACTTAGTTGTAATAGCATGCCCTATGAAGTTTAATGTAAATATTTGCAAGCTACTATCAGTCAGATAACTTCAGTGGCTGTGATTAGTGTAATCCACATTTACCACAGATTACCACCTCCGTTTTTCCAAGACAACATTTGGTTTTTAAATGGTTTCCACTGTATCAAGGCCCCCAAAAAGGAAAGAACTCTGACCAGGCACAGGGATTTGCCTATGCTGAGTTCAGTCCAGGATTGGGGCCTTCATGCGCAAGTGACTAAATCATACAAGAGTCCAAGATGTTCTTCACCTGATTGTTGAAAGTGAACATAGGTGGCAAGTGGAAGAAATTTCACTCAAAGATCTCTGCAGAATGGGACAGCAATGTGCAATTAGAAGAAATACACGTGCAGAGCAGGTTTGTGCAATACTGGGATCAAAATTCCAATGGCTGACTGGAACCTGTACTAATGTTCCCACTGTTGCTTTCATTACTGGGAAACCTTTTAGGAAAAAAAGGCTTACTGTAAAGAAGTCCTAATTTTGTTTTCTTTTACACTGTCTTGGAGAAATTAAGAGATTGGAGAAGGAAACCCCTTGTCTTCAAAACATCTTCATTTTGTGTCTGACCTCACATATATATATTTTTAAAACCCTTCTGTTAATTTTCCCCTTCTTCCTCTGTCCCAGTCTCTCTCCCAACTCCTTGTACTTCAATATTTTCTTTGCCACTCTATGGTCTTGACTCCCATCCACTCTTTCTCCAAATGGTCAAGTTTTGTCTTCCATTGCCCAGTCCAGATTTGCAGACTTAGCTTCCTCCACATTGATCTCCTCCATCAATTCTTCATTTTTTCTCCTTCTCTTCATTCCCCCTCACTCCTGCTAAAAACTACACTCTACAACCTATTCTGTTTATACTGTCCAGGGCTGGGAGAGAGTTGAATAATGGAGCCAATGTCTGCCACATTCTTCATACTCAGTTTTCCTTCTCACCTGTTCTCCACTGTGCTGGGTTCAGAGGCACTAAGTGGCAAATCAGATTTGATGGGGGTTAAGAAAAGGAGACACCACGTACAATACAGCAACTGAAACAGAAATATCTAACAGATGGGAATATACAGTGTGCTGAAACAACTGCTCAGTTCCAGATAATGCACTTGCTACATGTGATTTCAAGCAGGTCTGTGAGAGAGTTTTATTAGCAGACTATGATTAACCACAAAAGTGATACCTGATAACATACACTAGTAAAATCTGTACAACCGCCTTAAGTCACAACCCAAATCCCTGAACCCCCTCCTGAACTCCTGCCCTAAGTCACAATCCCTTTCAGACCCTGCACTCCCTCCTACACCCTTCCTCCAATCCAGAATACTCTCCTGCACACATACATCCTCCCAGACCCTACACCCCATCCTGAATCCCATTCCCTCACCCCAAACTCCCTCCTGCACCCAACCTCAATCCCAAACCTCACACCTATTCCATTAATATAATGGAAGAGTGTGGCCCTTGACCACATACCAAATTCTTGGAGTGTCCCTCCATCAAAAATTATTGCCCAGACCTAGTATATAAATATTTCTACCTACAAGCCCTCCCACGCCCTCCCCTCACAATATCTATATCTGTATTTTATTTTAGTCTTGATCTATTAAAAAAAATACCAGCTGTATACTATACACATGTGCTAATGGAAGCACCTAATCACCATACAGTATGACAGGATAAGAACAGTAGTTTCAGTTTTGAGGAATAAGTTCTGTGCCTCTTTGATACTCTACCTCAATTTCTATAGTTATGTGTATTAGACATAACAATTGAAGATTTTAAATATAAACCTTACTGCAACCCAAATACTTAACTATGTAAAAAGTAAAGAAACCAAGAAGATGTTAACATTGTAGTCATATCTTAAAATAGGAACAGTTTCTATAAGTGATGTTCAACTGAAAGCTATAAGCTGTTTAAAAATAAACATTAAAATATAACACACGTTAATTGTGCCCAGCCCCATACAATGTGTATGGCAACATCAGAGGTGATAAAGATTAGAAGACAGGTACAGAAGTTAGAATACTTTTATTACTAATTACATTTCAGGATACCCATACAGACATCAATATTAACATTTCTCAAGAGATTACTTTAATATTAGCATTGTTACTCTATGGCAAAACACCTCAAAAGCATATTATATCCTCTAGGAAATAAACCAGTAGGGGACATAATGATCTACTACTGTTGCCAGGTAATGGAATTACTCCTTAAAATAGATCAAATGATGCGGGTCTACTGCAGTTTTCAAACCCTTCTGACAACTCTAAATATACATAAGGAAAACATAATAATCTTTACAAATAAATTTTTGAATGGTAGCTTGTAGGCAGTTTCAAATTTTGTTATTCAGAATTTGAACTTCAGACTCAGTTGATGAGCTTTGAATTAATACACAGGCCACATGTTATCATTTCTGTTCCTTGACTGTATGAGCATAACAATGTATTTCTGGTGCAAATACATTTACCAGTCCAAACTTCACTCCTAGCAAACATTATCTAAAAATACAATTACAGTGCACTTTCTGCAAACTTTCTATCTAATAAGTATCTGGTAGAATATTTGCAGGAAGCCAGTATAAAGAGGGACGTGAGCACAGGGAAAACTAATTCTGTTTTTTTTTTTTTAATAAGTAGTCACTAAAAAAATTGTGGCATTAGTCTAGCTCCATTAACAAGTGTGGGTTTTCTTTCCTTTCATTCCCCTTGAATTCTACCTGGCTCCTAAGCAGAACAATGGATAATAAGGGTTACATCCATTTCCCACAAGTCTTCCCACTATCACCTTGCTACATGTTCATATCTCTGCCTTTTCCAGTCCTGCCTTCTGCTAGTCAGTTGTAACAAAGCTATTCCACACATGGCACAACTAGAACTCTTGTAAGTTCCAAACCCCTTTCCCCCTCCCCCCACCAAATTCTAGTATGTCCAATATCTTCTGTGTGACTCATCATTCATACAATAGAAGCACATTACACCATGGTTCTTCCCTCCAACCCACAAGAAAAAGGAAATTGACACCTCACCAATCATGGCTGGCCTTCACCTTTGCACTGTTGGCTGCACAGGTACACAAGGGTCAGGTGACATATTTTGGACTCAGCATTTGGACCACCAATATAACTGCTGCTTTACCTTACGTCTAGTTGCTTCCATTAGATCATCTGCTCTTTCCTGCATTTTTTAGCTCCGTAAAATTGAAATTATACCTTTTTAGGCGATGGTTAGCTCTGGTAGAAAAGTTGGATTGTTCTTGATAGCTCTTAAGTTTCTCTTCCCTTCTGTTTTGCCATAATCATGTCCCATTTCAGTCTCCTTTTCAGATTTTTGTTAACACCCCCAAGGAGAAGAAGGGAAAGACCCTATAAAGTTATAACAGACAATGAAGTAGATTTTCATCAGTTCACTGTTGATTTTCTCTTTTACCATTTTGAGTTGTTTTCCCCCATTCTCCTGTTGGCTTCATAGCTACCTCCTAAATTTTCCTGTTGGCTGGGAGTTCTCTGCTGATCATGTCCTTAACATTCAGATTGAGAACATATGTTTCAGAAAGCAGAATTCATCACTGACCTTTAGCCCTTTCCTCTGATGTGAAATAGGCACTGTTTACTAACACCCCCACCCCACTGTTTTCAGGGGAACAATTTTTACTGGGCATATTAACTGTAAAAGTCTCCACACACTTCTGGGAGGAAAAAAGCTTGTCATATATTATGCTTACACATTGATTTTGTTTATTGAATTTTCAAAAAATTTCCTCCAGGTGAATGCAGATTAAACAGAAACCTGACTGTCACTACAGATCTCAGAAAGGATATTAAGGTGCATTTTGACAGCTATAAATTAATGTCATAAGTGAGAAACTGAAATATCATGAGGAATTCAGATCTTTGACTTTACAAACTTATGAGCTAGATCTACAGCTAATATTAGTTGATGGTTTATTTATCAGTGATCTAATGATGGTTTACACCAGCTAGGGATCTGGCCTATATGTTCTTAAATGTGGTTTTAGAGCAACTAAAATTGACATATACTTAACTGATATGTTCCTGCATCACATTGACAGTCACATCTTTTTACCTCATTGCTTAAAATAAGTTGGTACCTCTTTTTACTCTTATTAACACTGCAGAGGCAACGCCTATTGGAAACTTTAGTAAATTTTATTCTGGTTCATGCAATATCAACAGAAACATTACCAAAGTTCCATTTAATGTTGGTTATTCAGGAGCCAGAAGTTACTCAGACTGACTTACAGATTCCAGGTTGAATTTTCAGGGCTGGAATTGGAATAAGGTTTTTTTGGGGAGGAGAGGGGGGTTGGTTTTGTTGTTGTTTGTTTTTTAATTTAAACCAAAGAAATTTGATCTAGAGTTCCTGAATTAGTTCAAATGCAATTTTTGCAAAGTCACATTTCAGAGTAAGACCATGCTTTAATATTGCCAAAGTTTGCTTCTTCCATTTGGACTATTTCATAGAAAGTGTGCTCTGCCTTTATGCATCTTAATTACCTTTACAGACTTGTTTTTGGACTGCGTGAAAGTGTCTTAGTTCAACTTCAGTCTGCTCAGGATACAGGCTCCACTTGGTTTTCCAAATTCAACAAAACTTCTAATGCCAGCTCTAGAGGCCTGTTTATTACAGGACTAATTTTAAAGGTTAGTTATTTGCTTTTTAAATTTCTTCATCCTTTCTTATGCAATTGTGGTTGTTCCTTATGCACAATCACAGAAAGTTTCTGTATAAGATGATTTCTTGTGATAACAGTAATTAGTGGGTGACAGCTGCAATGCACAAATAAAAGCAGGAGAAAAACTGAGACAGGCCTGGAACAAGGCCAGGTGCAGGGCCAGGACCTAGGCCAGAGCATGGCTGGATAGAAGGCAGAGTCCAGAGAGCCTTCAGGAGTAGGGCTTGGGCTGCAGCAAGCACAGCAAGACAGAGAGCCCAGAGCTACACATACTGAACAGCCACTATCCCTTTGCAGCAGCTGGGCTTAAGAGCAAGCCATCTGACTTCTTTAGTCAATCCAATAGCTCTTTTATGGCCCAGCTGCCAGTCTTTATGTCCAGAAATGACTCAGACCCTACCCCCAGGTTTCTATGATTCATTGATCAACTAGTTATGCCCACTGAATTATGTCTATCCTATAAGACTTACCTGGCGGTGCTCGGATCTTTTGGGGTAGGGGGCTGGTAGTTTTGGGGTTGCAGGAGTCAGGGCAGAGGGTTGAGTGTGGTGGGGGCTAGGAAGGGATAGTGGTGCAGGAGACAGGGCGGGGGAGTTGGGTGGCATAGGGGGCTGAGGGCAGGGGAATGGGTGTGTGGGGGAGGGGAGGCTCAAGGCAGGTGCCTGAGAAGTGATCCCAGAAGGGCTGCAGTGGCAGGGTCACTGGCCGGTGGGCCCTTGCCCCTTGTCTGGTGCTGGGGTGGAGGGCCGGGGGAGGGGTTTGGAGCCTGGGGGCATTTAACCCATGTCTAGTGTGGCAATATGGAGAGCTCTGGCCCCAGCAGGCCACTCTCTTCATAGTGTGGCTGCCCTCTTGTGGTCACTCTTCAGTATAACTGTCCACTATGCTGACTGCTCTCAGTGGTCATTGCAGAGCCCTGTTCTCAGCTCCCTCCCTGTCTGTGTTATGGAAAACAATGAGATTCCAGCCACATCCCATTTTCCTGGAACAACTAAACCCTGACCTTGCTTTAAGTTAGGGTAAGTGGAAGCTGCATATCAAATTTTGGTGGTCTAGCTCTTACCATTTAGGAGGGGTTCTTGAACAAACAGACTCACAGATGGATGGATAGACTCAGAGACAGTCAGACACATGCACAAACTCTCTAAAATACAAATATATTGATGTGTTCTAAAACTATATTCAGAGATCTTGAAACAGGGCCATTCTTACAAAGCCTCAAAACTTCATTGAAGAAGCCAGGAAGGCAAGTGGTCTGAAATTTTACTTTCAGATCATACTCTAAAAAATCTACAGCAGTTGGTATAGTGTGGAGAAACTTCTGCTTTACATTGTGCAAAATATTATGACATCATCTTATGACAAAACAGGACAATCCAGTTTTGATGCATTCTGTGTACCACTTCTGTTTTGTTTGACTACTTTCCCTTCTCTCAGGGTTTGCTTTGAGAAGAAAAAAAGATGGTCTGAGAATTTTTATATAGACTGAAAGAAACTGAGTAACAGCTTCAGAATTTGTACTAATGGGAATTACAGTGCTGCCTCCTTGGTGCAATTAGGGGAGTTTGCCAGAGAAAGGACCTTAGGATTTGGCTTATTGATAAAATGCACTAATCCTTCTTTTTCTTAGCATGTGCACATTACCCAGGTGGTATGTGACCAGGATTCATCCTGAATTTGGCCTATTGGATCATTGAATTCCCCTGCCTGCGCAGAGTTCTGACAGAGAGTGTGATGTGAATTTTGATCCACACACACCCTCCCCCCGTGCAATAATTGACTTAATGTAAAGTATTATTGGGGAGCCAACTGAAAAGTACAGTATTTCTCGGTCTTGTAGATTCCTTGGAGGAAGAAAGCGTTTGTTATAATGTAGATTTTTTCCTTGCCTCCCTGCAGAATTTCATTTCCAGTCAGAAACATTTGATTTCAACTGTTTGTCGTGCATAATGATTACCTCGATGTTTCCCTTAAAGTTTCATGTCATTGTCTATTTTGTGGTTCCCGACTTAACTAAAAAGCCATTGTGCAGGTTTAATTTTATAGGCTTACAACTCGCCACCATGTTTCAGTTTAAATGGCACAGACTCACAAGTCGAGCAATAGGCCATTTTCCGGCATGAAGATAAGACTGTGCTGTATGCAAGTATGTTTGCAAATGTGTCTCATAATCTTGGATTTGAATTTTGGAAACCTGCAGTCAACCTCCTACTTACATCTGTGAACAAACATATAAGCAACTGGAGGGCTGTTTAGATGAAACAGATGGATAGGCCTCGTATGAACAGATTGCAGGAGAGGCAGAGTGTGGGCTGCAGCACAACACCCTGTGAACTGCCAAACTCATGCTGCCTGAAGAAAGGCATCCTCTCTATCCAGCAATTAAGGCTCCACATCTTGCCTTTCCTGGGATAGAAACAAATTTTATTCCCCCTCACCCCAAAGATTTTTTAGCCAACTGGGATTCATTTGCATCTAGCATCTGCATTGAGGAAATGATGGCCTAATAGTTGCCAGCCTCAAGACATCCCATCTCTTTTGGGGAGATAAAGACTTGCTTAGGGCTGGTGTCTATGGGGGGAGGAAATTGTCTAACAACTTGACTTCATTGTAACTGGCCATTTTCTTTTGGCTGAGGCATGAGAAGGACCTGCTGGCTTATGTGCGGTTTGATTGTATTTTTAACTCTTTGTAAAAGTGTCTTGTGCCAAGTATATGTGCTGTCGCGGGCAGACTGCAACAACATTTAAACTCAACACATTGCACAGAGATGAGCAGGTAGTAATACAGCTCATCTTGCAACTTCTCTTCCTTGCTCATTGATCTGATCTGATAGCACTGCTCTACAGCCAAAATGCTTCTGAAATAAATGTAGTCAAACTTTACTAATTCTGGGTCACTGAGAATGAAAATGATGCTTAAAATTGTTGATTGGCTCTAGTTTTCAAGATATGCTATTGGGTCAGTATATACGACCCTTGACTTGGGAATGGCGGAGGATAAGTGAGTTATAAAGGGAAGGGTTCTCAATTTAAACCAGAAATGACTAAAATACATCTTTGACTGCATCTATGAATAAATCTATGACTGGGTTTGGACAGTACTTGCTTTTTAGGCAAAACAACGAATGATGCAATCTGAATCTGGTATTGCGTCATACATGATATGAATTGCATCCTGTTATTCCTAGAAGTCATGGATGATGCAATCATAACGAAGCTTACATCACTCTGCTGAACAAATTGCCCTATATCAGCTCTAGAAATCATACAGTGTCGTGCTCTCTTATTTGTCAGTGTTTGATTTTGCAAAGGGACACATTTCTGTTTAGCCAAAGTGAGCAGAGATGCCTCGTACTTGTGTGAACAGTGCAGATAACTTCTGCTATGTTTGTGGTGAAGTGACTTTTGCATCACAAAAGCGCAGTATAACCGCTATGGTTAAGAAAGCCTATCACCTTTATTTTGGCTGCAAAATTGGAGATCAGGACAAGAGGTGGGCCCCACACATATGCTGCAACACTTGTGCAACAAATCTTCGCCAGTGGTTGAACAGGAAAAGGAAATCTATGCCTTTTGCAGTGCCAATGATTTGGAGAGAGCCAACAGATCATACCAGCAATTGTTACTTCTGCATGGTGCCTCCAGTTGGGAAAGGTGTGTCAAAGAAGAAAAAGTGGACTGTGCATTATCCAAACATTCCATCAGCTATACGCCCAGTACCCCACGGAGAAGGACTGCCGGTTCCTGATGCACCAGAATCATTCTCACTTGAGTCAGACGAGGAAGAGGAAGAGGATGAAACTTCTGGTCCTGAACCATCAATGACACAGGACCCACATTTTCTCCCATCCTCCTCCTCTGAACCACACCTCATAACACAAGGTGAACTGAAAAAACCTTGTCAGGGATTTGGAACTACCCAAGAGTAAGGCAGAGCTGTTGGGCTCCAGACTACAGCAGTGGAATCTCCTGGCAGGTGATGTTAGGGTTTCCATGTTCCGTGACCATCAAAAGGATCTTGTCCCATTCTTCTTCATGGAAAGTGATCTTCTAGCCTGCAACAACATCGATGGTGTGATGGCAGCCCTCAACATCGTTCACAATCCAGATGAGTGGAGACTGTTCATTGATTCATCGAAGACGAGTCTTAAAGCTGTTTTGCTGCATAATGGCAATGTTTTGCCATCAATTCCAGTTGGTCATGCAGTCTATATGAAGGAAACCTATGACAACATGAAACAACTTTTGAGGTGCATAAACTATGACCAACATCAGTGGCAGCTTTGTGGCGATTTGAAGGTTGTTGCTCTCTTGCTTGGTCTGCAGACTGGATACACAAAGTACTGCTGTTTTCTCTGCAAATGGGATAGTGGTGCAAGAGATTCCCACTACATCAAGATAGATTGGCCACTCCGACAGTCATTGGAGCCTGGGAGGAAAAGTGTTCAGCATCCACCACTTGTTGAATCAAGGAAGATTTTGTTACCACCCTTACACATCAAGCTGGGTCTGATGAAGAACTTTGTCAAGGCCAGGGACAAGACACAAGCAGCTTTCAAGTACCTCCGTGGAAAATTTCCAAGGTTAAGTGAAGCTAAGATAAAGGAAGGTATCTTTGTTGGTCCTCAGATTCGTGAACTTCTTCGAGATGATGCATTTGTCCATGCACTGCGTGGCAAGGAAAAGACAGCATGGAAAGCCTTCCAGTTAGTGGCAATAAATTTTCTCGGAAACAACAAGGCAGACAACTACAGGTTGTTGGTGGAAAACCTCCTCAAAGCATACAAAAGCCTTGGTTGCAACGTGTCACTAAAGATACATTTTTTTGCACTCTCATCTAGATTTTTTTTCCACCGAACTGCGGAGCGGTGAGCGACGAGCACAGCGAGTGATTTCACCAGGACATTGCAACAATGGAGAAACGCTATCAGGGCAAATGGAGCCCATCAATGCTTGCAGACTATTGCTGGACAGTGACAAGAGATGCTCCATTTAATGAATACAAGAGACAAGCCAAGACGCGCCGAGTAGACACTGAATAGGACTAAACTATGTACATAATAGTTTTTTGCCTTTTGTTTCATAATAAGTTTTATTTATATAACCCTTTTGCTGATTTTTAAAGTGTTACATAAACAGGACAGGTGAAATATTATCATGTAAAGCAACCATAAACACATGAAAAGACCTAGGTTTACAATTTATGATTAAAACTCTACTATCTACACAATATACATAGACGTAAAATGTAAAAACTTAAATATCTTGGAAACAGTAGCCAATCCGTTGTTTTAATTGTCATATTTGAATTCAGCACATCAAAATACATAATAAATAGCACATTTTATCTCTGAAGCAGATGCCTTCTAAAAAATTGTAGACCAGTGTAGCACCCCTCTTTGCATCTCTCCCCAGCTCCATATCTACCATCAGATCAAATTTTAAGATGCTTCTCATGGTCTTCAAAACTCTGTATAATCCAGGCTGTGGTTTCGAGTTTCACGTTGCTCCCCATACCCTTGTCCTCTCTGCTCCATCAGTGCTCACAACCTTGCCCACCTGCTTGTCAGCAACTTCTCATACAATCACCTGTGTGCCTTCTTCCAGATGGCCCCCGAGCTCACCACAAAGTCCCTCCCCTGATTATATTTAAGTTGCTCTTAAAAACAGTTGATTTAGTGAACTTGTGTATAAATTAAACATAATTTATCCATTCTTGTTCTAAGTCCTTTGTCTCTCTGGGTTGTTTACTTATTGGTCAATAGATAGTGAGTTTCTTAGTTGCTTGAAAGCACCTAACATATAGTTATAATAGTAATAATCCTAACTCTGAATGCAGTTGCATCTATGATACTTTAGTGCAAATAAACAGAGATTACAGTGGCATAATGTAGAAACTAAATACATTTTCAGAGTAATGAACAGAGAGATGTTCAAAAGCTGGTGGGATACAGTACCACACAATAGTCTGGGATGGAGTAAGGACTAGTACTTAAGATGGTGTAAATTGGTGTATCTTCAGAACTATGCTGACTTGTACCAGCTATGCATCTTGTTCCAATTTTGTGCAAGTTCAGAAAATGAGATATGCATGATTTCTCCCCTCTCCCCCACTCCCTCGCCCTGCCTTCCCCAACTCTTTTTGGAATTCCAAGTCATTTATCAGATCTAGCAGGTTTCTACAGGTTGGACCTCCTTTGTCTTGCACCCTTGGGACCTGACTTGTCCTGAATGAGGGGATTTGCCAAATGAGGGAAGGTCCTTCCCAACATGGCACGTGCTACCCTGCTGCCCCTAGGTAGAGCTCCAGTGCACCCATGCTGATGCCTGCCCGGCTGTGGCTACTCAGGCTGGAGCTCCATGGCTGCGCCCAGGGCCGGAGCTCTGGGTCTGGAGCTCCGGGCTGGCCCCAGAGCTCCACGGCTGGGCTGGAGCTCCATGGCCACTGCTGACCCCCACTCCTGCCCAGCTACAAGGGCCAGAACTCCCCTGATGCATCACCCGCCCCTCCCAATACGGGGCTCCCAGCTGAGTCACACAAACACACATACCTGCCACTCCTGCCCTGCAGCCCAACCTTATACCTGGGGCTCTGTGGTCCAGCAACATCTGTCGTCATGCCCTAATGCTCTTTCATTCCATAAGGAATAAAGATTTAATCTGGAGGAAAAAAAGGCATAAGTTATTATTTAAACATTGTTTCAGTCTTTCTAGTGAAAAGGCGAATAATTGATGTGACAAGGGCTATTATGTTTTGCACTTTTATTCTCCTTCTTTGAATATTGAAATTTTGGTGACATTTTTGGAAGTGATGTCAAGGACAAATGAGAATAAATGTATTCTAATAATCCATCAGTTCAGTCAGAGCCACCAACAGTATTGCTCTGTGAGTCATGCTGATGTCTTTAATAGTGATAAGGGTCTGATGTTACAGTAGAACAAAGTGAAATCCAACAGTACCAAAATGAACAGTAGTACACTTACCGTTATTTTCACAGATATAATCATGCTTACGCAGAGAATACAAAGCATTAAGGAAATAAAGCAAATAATGTGTGTAAATTTTAAAAAATGAGGTATTAAGGTTTTTACATCTGTAATGTTACCAAGAGGGGAGGAATGGCACCACTGTCTTCTTTTGCTTCACCAAATACTTATTTCTATTTAAAAAAGGTTTAACCATTTGAACATCTTTACTGTGCCCTGTATCTTGAATAGTCTGTGTATATTCAGTAGAAGGCAGTAGGTTCTCCGTTATCTGTAGTAAGTGCTCCATTGATTTTTCAGTTCTGATGACAGTATAATATCAGCTGGTAACAGCAGTCAGAGGAGACACAAATTCATACTCAAAGAAAAGATAAGTGGGAACTTTGTTATCTTGATTTTTCTCATGAGAACCTCTTTATTTTGTTTGTAATGATTCTTTACAACCATCAACATAACAAACTCTCCAAAATGAACCTGTCTCCAAACCAAATTTAAGAAAAAGCTGATAGAAAAATTACACAGAAAGAAGAAAAGGATTTGAAAGTACACTCTGTAGGAAAAATCTTGCATCCCTTAATAATATAGCATAAACAGCAAAGCCCATGTCCAACAGTATGAAAGTTAATAATATTTATTATGCTGCAGACATAAAACCAGTCTCACGACTGTAATCTACTAATGTCTCACGTCTTTATGTTTTCAGTCTTCAGGATGCTAGCTCATAGGAGCATGTTATCAATTCTAAAATGATGTCTCTGCTACTTTCTAAATATTAATTGTGTACATATGTCAATGTAATGAATATGAAATTTGCCAGCCACACAGTCCTGAAGAAATAAGTCATTTATTTGACCTTTGATCCAGTCCAAGCACTGGCAATGAAAATTTCTCCACAATGATTTAGAATGTCTCACCTGGCAGAACAATGTCTTAGAATAACATATTTTTTGTATTGTTAACACAGGGATGTGCCTAGTACAGCAACAAGCACATTGTCAAGAATAAAATTACATGTAGCAATAACAGTGGCTGCAATAATGATTGATAAAGAATAGATGAGGTTACACCTGTCACCTCTGCTGAAGTTACCAACAAGCAATGTTGCCAATGTTTACAAGTGGAGAGTTCCAGACTGTATCAATTGCAGTGGAGTTCTTACAATAGAATAAGACACACTGTAACTATCCACTCTGACTTCTTGCATTATCCATAGGTTTTTCACCCAATAATTTCTTCAGTCTAGGGAGTTATTCTTCCCTGCTGTGTAAATGAACATTATCAAGCCCATTAATTTGTGACTTAGAGTATTTCTTTGAGAAAGAAACCCACTCTTGATACAAACACGAGAAGATTAAAGGAGTTTTTAACATCCCTCAGATGCATTAGCAGCATTAACTATACTCATTATTTAAAGTTGAATCTCAATTCAAGTTTCAGTTTTTCTAATTGCAACTTCCAAACATTGGATCTTGTTATGCCTGTATTCCTGAGATGTAAAGGCCTGTAACTGGATATGCCCCAGTGGTTTGTGGCTACAGAACTAGATACAGTATTCCAGAAATGGTCTCACAAATAAGAGCATAATAAGGAGCATTAAAGTCATAAAGTGCAAAACATTCTTTTTTAAACTCTGGGAAAAAGTCATTGGGTCCAGTAACACTCTGCCATTTGCCATTCCTCATTCTTGCATTTCTTATCCAGATCTGATTTTTTCAGGCTATTTCATTTTGTCCAAGGGTCAAGTGGCTTATCAGTAACTGGTTATATCTTGCTTTTTGCACACGATTCTTTAAAGTCTGAGTAAACTCTTCAGTGCCAGGAAGTTCTTCAGTAGTTGTCATTCACTTACATGTTTTAGTAGAAATTGTTTTAAGTTTCTTATCCACTGAGATACTGTATTTTATAAGCTCTGTGTTTCAGTGCACACCATATTTCATGGAACATATATTTTACTGTGGTATCTGAAAAAAAATTCCAATAGAAATTTGTCAGACCTGATGTTATTAATATTTGGCTTTCACAACTTGCCACTCATTCTTATTACATTCCAATATTTCATCAGGAAATTTATTTACCTTAGATAAATTCAGCCTCTCAGGCAATAATACTGGGCCTGATTCACCATGCCACATTTCAATTTTATATCAGTACAAAGACATTGAAAAAGTGTAATGTTATCACTCACGAGATGGGGTAGATAAGCCAACATTAAGGATGTACACTAGAGAAAGTACTAAAATGAGAGCGCCTTGCAGCCAGACACACTTTTTTTTTAATGAAACCATTCAAAGTGAGGAAATGTCTTCTGGGAAAACCTCTTGGGTGAGTGGGAGGGCAAATTTAACAGTCTCGCAATGATGTAAATGTGCTATGTGATCACTTGCTGCTTAATACTCCCAGCAGGAATTACTTTCTCTTTTTTGAACATTATACTTTAGTTTCCATAATCATCTATCCTACAATTCTAATTCATTGGAAAGAATGTACTTTTTCCCTCAGTAAGGACTCCACGATCAGGCTCTCCCAACATAACAATTTTTTTCCAGATTGCATTTAATTACATGAGGAAGACCCTTAAAAACTCATTTTTTTTAAATTTAATGGGTACTGTGTTTTGCCTGTAAATTTTTTTTTAAATGAGAGTGGTGGTCTTGTTTCAACGTGAATTAGAAACTTGTCAGTAACTCAAGTTAATTAACACACCTGTAAATCCTAGCGTAAATCCCACTCAATAGATTTGTGTTCCCGGACACATTTGTAGTTTACCCAAATTTTAGTCTAAAACAGAGGTCTGACATACCAAAAGGTTCTTATGTGTTGCACTGGTGCCATGGGCTACATATAGGAATAATTTTCTTTTTTAGTGCACTGTAGTATCTTCTCACCAGCTGAGACTATCAAACATAATTTAACACTTGTGGTTAATGTTTAGCTTGACAAATCTGCATCTTTACTTTTGTTCTTAGTGTATTTATTGCTCCGGCTTCCTTGTTGTTATTCCTGTATCATTTAGAGAAATTATTATCAAGGAAAGCTATAATTTTTGATTCAGAAAACAATAAATAAGGGACTTTTTCTGTATCCTTAACATTTGTTTCATTTTAAATCACGTTCAGAGCCTGCTTCTATTTCCCAGTTTGCCACCAGCCATTTTTTTAAAGGAAAGAATCAAGCCAGATAGCTAAAATGCAAAGGAGAGGACTCTTACATGTTTGAAAACATACTGGCAAATTTTAACCAGAGAGAGTGCAACCACAGTACTTGCTGGAACAAATACCAAACACACACAAATCACAACTGCGAGTATTTTAACACTCTCTTTACTCCATACTTCATCAACATTTTCAGAAGTTGCTGTCTGCCTCCTTTCAGGCAGGCATAGATATCTCATTCTTCCCTTGAAATTGCTAGATCAGACATGTCATCGGGGGGAAAGTGCTGAGCACAAGTTTTCCTGTGACTCTTCATTGCTAAGTCACTTACTGATGAATCAATACTTAGGATTGGTAATGCTCTGTGGAGGCCTGGTTTATGAATACATTAGAATCATAAAAGGATTTGAATGTGTTACAATGGACAAAGATTACCTTCTGGATTTTCACATTCTGGCAGAGAGTTGGATAAAACTTATCCATACCTTTGAGTGTGAATAAACCAAAAGAGGCTTCTGTAGGTTCCTTTTGTTACCAAAGCTGCCCATTAGGCCCAGGAAAGAGAATATATATATATATATATATTTTAAACAAATTCAGTTTCCAGCATTTTTCTTTGCAATGATGGTCTTGGAAAAAGTAAGCTGATGTAACCCATTCACAAGGGTAAAGAAACAAGCACTTAAACTCCATTTCTACAGCAGGATGCCAAGAAGTGAAATGATTCTTCCACCTACCCATTGTCTTCCTAGACAAAGTTTACACCAGTTCCAGATCATAAGAGGGCCTCTATTGCTTTAACACCTGATGGGATGGGGTAGCTGAGGACAAGAGCAGCAGCTCTCCTATAGATGCAACTCTGGGTATTGTGGGAAAATAGCATAAGTCTCAATTACCTAGGTGCAGAGGCCTGCAACCTGTTCAGGCAAAAAAGACCAATACTTGTGTTATAACATCCCATGTACTTACTGCAAGTGTTTAAGGAAGAAGTATTAAGAAGGCATTAAATGTATAACTTCCTGAAATAGCTCCATCATAATAACTAATGATTTACATCCACTTGTTCTCTTACCAATATAAATAAGGATCATGTACATTTTTTAAAAAATGCACTACTGCTGTTAACCTTGAGTGGGACAGGACTTCCTGAGTGAACTCTTTCAAGTACCATAGCCCACATAAATAAAAATTTTCTTTGATGGGTGAGTGAGGACAGGGAGGAGCCAGTAGATTTCTATTTTGAGAGACCTAATGTAAGTTATCGTGTATTCAACTTATTCTATTTTAAATGACATGCTTAAACAGATGTTTTGGTTGAGGCTTTCAAAGCAGTGCAGGGGAGCTAGCCACACATCTTCACTTAAAATTAATCCACTGCACTACCTTGAAAATCCCAACCTTCACTAATACCAACTGCTTTGGGCCTCCAGAAATAGAAAGTTTTAAGTAATGTTATCTGTACAACCAAGATCAGCATAAATATGGCAGACGTTCCTTATTAGATGTATTGTAATTACCTGCGCTGTCTGATTACAAGGTTTCATCCTCCTTAGAGAAGTAGACACATCAGAAGTATGATCTGTGAAGTAGGGTCTGTATGCCTATGTTTAGACAGAGATGCTATTTCAGGATACCAGAAGTATCCCGAAATAGCAATTCTGCATCTTTAAGTACTCCCATTATTTCGAAATAGATTTTGAAATAACGGGCACGCTATTCTGGCATCCCTGTAACCCTCGTTCCACTAGGGTTAAGGGATGTTTCGGAATAAGAACATAAGAACGGCCATACTGGGTCAGAACAAAGGTCCATCTAGCCCAGTATCCTGGCTGCTGACAGTGGCCAATACCAGATGCCCCAGAGGGAGGGAACACAACACGTAATCCTCATGTGATTCCTCTCCTTTCACTCATTTCCAGACAAACAGAGGCTAGGGACACCATTCCTACCCATCCTGTCTAATAGCCATTGATGGACCTAACCTCCATAAATCTATCTAGCTCTTTTTTGAACCCTGTTAAAGTCCTAGGGTATGTCTACACTAGCCCCCTAGTTCGAACTAGGGAGGCTAATGTAGAAATTCGAAGTTGCAAATGAAGCCCGGGATTTAAATATCCCGAGCTTTATTTGCATCTTCCCGTCCGGGCACCATTTTTAAATCCCCCTCATCCGAACTAACTGCCCGCGGCTACACGCGGCAGTCAAACGTTAACTCGAACGAAGTCCTTAGTTCAAGTTAACTTACACCTCGTGGAATGAGGTGTAACAGTTAACTCGAACTAAGTCCTACTAGGGGGCTAGTGTAGACATACCCCTAGTCTTCACCACGTCCTCTGGCAAGAAGTTCTGCAGGTTGACTATGTGCTGAATGAAGAAAAACTTCCTTTTGTTTGTTTTAATCCTGCTGCCTATTAATTTCATTTGGTGACCCCTAGTTCTTATATTGTGGGTATAAGTAAATAACTTTTCCTTATTCACTTTTTCTAACCAGTCATGATTTTACAAACTTCTATCATATCTCCCCTTAGTATCCTCTTTTCTAAGCTGAAAAGTCCAGGGCTGTGTCTAGACTGCAAGTTTTTCTGCAAAAGCGTCTGCTTTTGCGCAAAAACTTGACAGCTGTCTACACTGGCCACTTGATTTTGCGCAAAAGCACTGACGTTCTAATGTAAGAAATCAGTGCTTCTTGCGCAAATACTTTGATGCTCCCGTTCGGGCAAAAGTCCCAGGATTTAAATATCCCACGCTTGATTTGCATGTTCCCAGCCGGTTGCCATTTTAGAAATTGACTAGCCCTAAGTAACTGCCCCCGGCTACACGAATTAGCCCCTAATTCGAATTAGGTGGTAAACCTCATTGCAGGAGGAATACCACCTAATTCGATTTAGAGCTTTAAATCGGAAGCCCGTTTCACTACCGCGTGTAGACGCGGGCAGTTACTTCGGGCTAGTCAATTTCTAAAATGGCGACCGGCCGGGAACATGCAAATCAAGCGTGGGATATTTAAATCCCGGGCTTGATTTGCAATTCCGGTCGCCCTCATTAGCCTCCCTAGATCGATCTAGGGGGCTAGTGTAGACGTACCCCAAGTCTTTTCAGTCTTTCTTCATATGGGACCCATTCCAAACCTCTAATCATTTTTGTTGCCCTTTGCTGAACCTTTTCCAGTGCCAGTATATCTTTTTTTGAGATGAGGCGACCACATCTATACACCCTTTTCAAGATGTGGGCCTACTATGGTTTTATATAGAGGCAATAAGAGATTCTCTGTCTTATTCTCTATCTCCTTTTTAATGATTCCCAATATTCTGTTTGCTTTTTTGATTGCCGCTGCACACTGAGTGGATGTTTTCAGAAAACTATCCACAATGACTCCAAGATCTCTCTCTTGACTAGTTGTAGCTAAATTAGTCCCCATCATATTGTATGTATAGTTGGGGTTATTTTTTCCAATGTACATTACTTTGCATATATCAACATTAAATTTCATTTGCCATTTTATTGTCCAATCAATTTGGTGAGATCTTTTTGAAGCTCTTCACAGCCTGCTTTGGTCTTAACTATCTTGAGCAATTTGGTATCATCTGCAAACTTTGCCACCTCACTGTTTACCCCTTTCTCCAGACCATTTATAAATAAGCTGAATAGGATTGGTCCCAGGACAGAGCCTTGGGGGAATCCACTCCCTCCCTCCACTCTGAAAATTTACCATTAATTCCTACCCTTTGCTTCCTGTCTTTTAACCAGTTATGAATCCATGAGAGGACCTTCCCTCTTATCCCAAAACAAATTTACTTAACAGCCTTTGGTAAAGGACCTTTTCAAAGGCTTTTTGGAAATCTAAGTACACATATCCACTGGATTCCCCCTTGTCCACATACTTATTGACCACCTCAAAGAACTCTAGTAGATTAGTAAGGCATGATTTCCCTTTACAGAAACCATGTTGACTTTCCCCAACAAATTAGGTTTATCTATGTGTCTGACAATTTTATTCTTTACTATAGTTTCAACTAATTTGCTTGGTACTAATGTTAGACTTACTGGTCTGTAATTGCCAGGATCATCTCTAGAGCCTTTTTAAAATATTGGCGTCACATTAGCTATCTTAACAGTCATTAAGTATGGAAGCTGATTTATAAAGCACAGTTAATAATTCCGCAATTTCACATTTGAGTTTTTTCAGTGATGACTTATTACTGTTAAGTTTATCAATTTGTTCCAAAACCTCCTCTATCGACACCTCAATCTGGAACAATTCCTTAGATTTGTCACCTAAAAAGAATGGCTTAGGTTTGGGAATCTCCCCAATATGCTCAGTCGTGAAGACTGAGTAAAGAATTCATTTAGCTTCTCCGCAATGACTTTATCATCTTTGAGTGCTCCTTTAGCATTTCAATGATCCAAGGGCCCCATTGGTTGTTTAGCAGGCTACCAGTTTCTGATGTATTTAAAAAACATTTTGCTATTACTTTTTCCGTTTTTGGCTAGCTGTTCTTCAAACTCCTTTTTGGCTTTTCTTATTATATTTTTACACTTAATTTGACAAAGTTTATGCTCCTTTCTAATTTTCTCACTAGGATTTGATTTCCACTTTTAAAAGATGTCTTTTTATCTGTCACTACTTCATTTACTTTTTTGTTAAGCCACAGTGGCACTTTTTGGATTCTCTAACTGTGTTTTTTAATTTGAGGTATACATTTAAGTTGGGCCTCTATTATGGTGTCTTTGAAAAGTTTCCATGCAGCTTGCAGAGATTTTACTTTTGTCACTGTACCTTTTAATTTTTGTTTAACTAACCTTCTCATTTTTGTGTTGTTCCCCTTTCTGAAATTACATGCCACGGTGTTGGGTGGGCTGCTGAGGGGTTTTTCTCACCATAGGGATGTTAAGTTTTATTACATTATGGTCACTGTTTCCAAGAGATCCAGTTATATTTACCTCTTGGACCAGATCCTGCACTCTGCTTAGGACTAAATCAAGAATAGCCTCTCCGCTTGTGGATTCCAGAACTAGCTGCTCCAAAAAGTAGTCATTTAAGGTATCAAGAAATGTCATCTCTGCATCCTGCCCTGAGGTGACATGTACCCAATCAATATGGGGATAGTTGAAATCCCCCACTATTATTGAGTGTTTTATTTTGATAGCTTGTCTAATAATAGTGCTTTATGTCAAAATTAGATCGAAAGAAGATATGCAGAGTAGATGCACCCTATAAAGTTTAACTTGGCTATACAAGTACTTGTTGAAGGGAGGCAGTGTGGTCTAACAGATGGCACACAGACCTGGGAGAGTTGAGGTCTATTCCCAGCTCTGCTATTGGCCCACTTGGCAACATTGGGCAAGTTGCTTCCCTATTCTCTGCCTTGGTTTCCCCATTTGTAAAAAAATGGTGAAAAAGTACTTTTGAGATCTCCTGAGAAGAAGTGTTCTACAAGATACAAAGTTCATTATGGAGGAGCACAAATACTATTCACTGATACATGATAGATTCCCCCCTGGTCTTTTGAACTTACTTTACCTAACCTTGTTGATAAGATGCTAAGCCTCAGTTTGCTCTAATATCTAATGGTTAATCAGTTATAGATTCTGAAGAGCATCCCATCCATCCAGAAGATGCAACCTTCTCTTTAGTGGGATTTGAGGCATAAAGCAAATATAACAATAGATATTCCAATGTTTCAGATCAGTTCTGGATTGCTCTGAACTAAATGTGGAGACGTCAAGAATATAAGAAAATCGCAAGTTCTTTGAATTAATGGTAGTTGTTGGGTTCCTCATACTGAAGTAGCTCCACTTTGATTGCTTTGTGGTGAAACAGGATAGTACTAAGCCAAAATTTGTTGAGAGTATTGAAATGACAAGAAAAAAATTTCAAATGCACAGTACATACAGTGGTACAATATTCTCAGGATCATTTATTCTGTATTTTTTCATATTCTGCACAATAAAATAGGAAGTTTAATTTTATTTTCAAAGAGAAAAATTCAAAATATTACTGGAGTTTATATAAAATATAGCATCATGGCTACATAATGGCTTATGAGGAAAATATAATATTATGTATAACAAGTAATAAAAGGAAGTCTGTGATCCTCTTACATTATTTATTTTAGATACAACTAAAGAGAGCTACTTATGAGCTTTTAGATACTTATTTTAAATCTTTGCACTGATAATATTCCCCTCTAATGTACCTGATATGCTTCTATCTTTTACTGTGGAAACAACAGAATGAAAAAGCATGTATATTTATGAATTCATCCTTCTGATCCATAATAGCAAATACGCAATTTGAAGCTATCTAAACAAGAAAATAAAAGCCTTGCAATAAAGTGCTGATTACTGTATAAAAAAGACAGCAGCAAATTGGCAATATTGTTGTCTCTGCTGCCATATTCTGCAGTAGGTTCTAAGTCTCTTAGTATGAATTCAGCTCTTCTGGATACAGAATCTTTTAGAGGCCACATCTATAGGATGAGGTAAGTTGCATCTAATATGGTTGATTTCTGGGCACCCGATTTTGCGAAGCTGAAGGTCCATATCCTCACTGTGGAGAAGAATCAAATATAGTCTGAAGTAGTGTGTCCCCATTAGGGAGTCTACCATCAACTCAGAGTGATGCACCATGGGTAGCTTTGCATTCTGGGCTATGCTCCCAGTGTTTGCTCGATCCAAAACTATGCAGCAGATGGTTAGAAGGGCTCATGACACCAGCGTCCCATAATGCACTCATCTAGTTCCACTCCCCCCCCTTGAATGAGATCAACAGGAAGCAGTGTGCTTGTGCCTGCCTCCTCCCGCCCCCCCCCCCCCCGCTTTCCCATGCAAATGCCATAGCAGCACAAGCATTGATCCTGGTTTTCGCAATGGTGCAGTACTTTGAACATGTACACATGTCGCTCTGCCAGGAAGAGGATGAGAATGAATCTCGGCTTGGAATGGAGTCACTGCTCATACAAGCCCTGGCACTAATGCTCGCGTAGCCACCAGTCTGTCCTGTGGACACAGAGAGAGAGAAGCAGAATGAAGTTTCCAGTTTTAGAGGAGAAGCTAGATGAAGTCTCTAGGTTGCAATTCGCAGCACTGTCACAGAAGAGTAAAATTATTTCACCTTTAAAATTTCACCTCAACATGTTAATCTAAGGCCCAGTCCTGCTTTATGCAGAAGGTAGAGGTGCAGTGTTGTATATGCAACATCCATAGGCAGGTTGCCAAAAAGTGCATTAAAAATCCAGAGCACCGTGTTCCATAGAGTGTACTGGAGTCTGTGCCATCACTGTTTTCTTCCTGAATGTAAAGCACCTCAAGGAGTGGACATTGGAGGGAAGAGATTTAGTGCTTCTGGAATAATAATGCTGAACTACGGCCCACAATATGGTAATGAGGGGCATAAATGCCATTTCCCAGGAAAACTGGTATTCTTATGAGAAGCAGAAATACAGGTGGTACCATGACGCTTCACCACAGACTGCCAAAAGTGAGTGGGATTGCTGTGGTTAATAGCACAGTGTCATGAAAGAGACCCTTCAGACCCTCTTAAAATATCTAGCTCCATTCCTATTCCTTCTTCACTGTTTTTTTGTTTTGTTTTTGTTTTTTTCACCAATATACTATATAAAAACCTTCACCTTATTTTAGCAACACTCTCTCCCAAACATAAAGGCAGGGAAAAAAAGAAACATAGGCATCAATGTGCCAATTTACACCAGCAGAATAATTGGACCCTTATTTATAGTAGTTTTCAAATGTGCATTTAAAAAGGAACCAGATTCTTGGCCTTCCTGAGTCTACTTTTGTGCCGCTTACAAAGGCAGCTAAGGATTCCTCCATATCTAGCTTTACATCACCTGGCTCTGGTCTACAGTAGGGAGTTATTTCAAAATAACAAGCAGAGCATCTAAACTACCAATCCCGTTATTCGAAATAAGGAGTTGGTTCTTTTTAAAGTAACAACTGCTTTCCACGAGGAATAACACTTATTTCAAAATTGTTATTTTGAAATAGCAGTAGTGTGGACGCTCCACTGCTGCTATTTCAAAATAACTACTCCCCAGAGTCACTCAAAGTAATTACTCCCCAGTGCTTCCTGGGGCTCTAAGTTGAGGTAGCCCATCCACATTAAAGGAGCTTGCCTCGGACTAATTTCGAGGCTTCCCTGTAGTGTGGACATGCAATTTCGAAATAGTTATTTTGGGAGTTATTTCAAAATAGACTAACAGATGTATTGGAGCATAAGCTTTCATGGGCAAAGACCCACTTCATCAGATGCATATAGTGGAAATTTCCAGAGGCAGGTATAAATATGCAGGCCAGAATAAGGCTAGAGATAACGAGGTTAATTCAGTCAAGGAGGGTGAGGCCCACTTCTAGCAGCTGATGTGGAGGTGTGAACACCAAGAGAGGAGAAACTGCTTTTGTACTTGGCTAGCCATTCATAGTCTTTTTGTTTAATCCTAAACTGATGGATTTGCAGATGAACTGTAGCTCAGAAGTTTCTCTTTGAAGTCTGGTCTTGAAGTTAACTTGTTAACTTAACCAGACTTCAAAGAGAAACTGCTGAGCTACAGTTCATCTGCAGGTTTGATACCATCAGTTTAGGATTAAACAAAGACTATGAATGGCTAGCCAAGTACAAAAGCAGTTTCTCCTCTCTTGGTGTTCACACCTCCACATCAGCTGCTAGAAGTGGACCTCACCCTCCTTGACTGAATTAACCTCGTTATCTCTAGCTTTGTTCTGGCCTGCATATTTATACCTGCCTCTGGAAATTTCCACTATATGCATCTGATGAAGTGGGTCTTTGCCCATGAAAGCTTATGCTCCAATACATCTGTTAGTCTATAAGCGGCCACAGGACTCCTTGTCGCTTTTGCAGATCCAGACTACCCCTCTGATATTTCAAAATAAATTATTTCAAAATAATTTCCTAGTGTAGACATGCCCCTGCTTTCCTGCCAGTGTGCCTGTAGCGGGCAACATAAACATCCTTTTAATGTAGTTTTTTTTAATGGAATTTCCTAAGCCTTTAGAAAAAGACATGGAAAAAATCCAGAAATTCTATTTTGTCACCACCTCAGCAGGACTGGAACCATAAGGCATAAATCACACCCCTCTGAGCTTTCAACTGAGCTATTGCAGTAACCAATAGAAAAATGCTGTCATTCTCCATGTAGAGTAGACCGAGAGATGGAGACACATTTTGCCAGTTTTCACAGATATTGCCTGACAGCTGAGTAATGCCGAGTTGCTAGAAATCAGGCAAGTTCTGAAGGGGAGTGTATTCTACTGGCTATAGACCTTCCTCCCCTGTCCCACTCCCAGCTTTTGTGCCAGTAGTCTCCCTATCTTTGTCTCTCATCTGCTTCCCATGGTTCCTCTCAATCACTATTTCCTCCTCCCTCCTGGGGCACATCAAGAACCAGAGGAACCAACTAATCTAGCTCAGGGTGGGGGGGCACGTGCTTGACTCCATCTTCCACCCCAGGTACCACCACTAGTCCACCCCTTTCCTCAAATCCCTGCCCAGCCTCTTCCCCTGCCTGCTCCCCCCCCCGACCCTACTTTCCCCAAGCGCCCACTCCTGCTCTGCCTTTTTCTGCCCCCTTCTCCTAAGCACACTTCAGCCTCACATAGGCCCACTGATGGGGCAGGGCCAGGCAGGACAAAGGGAGCAGTTGCCCTGGGCAATTCAAAGGGGCAATTCAAAGGGGTTCAGGGCTCCTGGCTGCTGCCATTGCTACTGCACGTTCCATGTGGCTCTGAGGCCTGGGGGATGATGGAGGGTGGGTGGACCAGGCCCTGCCCCTCCAGCTCGAAGCTCTGCCCACACACTTTGCCCAGGGGTCCACAGAAGCTGTTGGCTCCCCTGTCCTCATATCTCCCCATCCCATCCCCACAGAGCTCCTGAATGCCATGAAACAGCTGTTTTGCAGTGACAGGAGGCACTGGGAGGGAGAGGGCAGAGGGAGTGCTTAGCTGCTGGTGGGTGCAGAGCACCCGCTAATTTTTCTCCATGGTGCTTCAGGTGCAAAGCACCCACAGAGTTGGCACTGTTGCCAAGAACACAGGATAGAGTCTCCCTGCTCTAAGATCCATTCCAAAGCATCCCCTGGCAGCAAGGAGGAGCAACTATAGGGCAAGTTCTTCTCAATCTTGGTCTCCTCAAGGTTTCAGCCCAAATGGTTAAAGTATAGTAAAGTGGGATCTTATCATGGAAAGTGGTAGACAAATTAAACTAAAATGGTTGCTACCAGCTCTACCTATTGTATATGTATAAATATGTGAGACTTAGCTAGGAACTACAATTCAATTAGAATTTTGTGCCAAAGAACAACATTTTGAATCTGTACATGCAGCAGGTAACTGGCCCCAGGCCACTCCATGTCTTTTAGAAGCACCAACAAGGAAACAATATAAAATCCAAACAAACAGGAACATGCTTATTGTGATTATCCTTTGTTTGCCAAGCTTTGCTTTTAAAAGCAAGGCTCTGCCCTCTGGATGAAATTCATCCCTGTGCATGGCCAGCAGAACGCTTATGAACCACTAAACTCCCATTTAAGATTTTGGTTTTGAGTGCTTAAATGAAACAGAAGAGATGCGTTGGCCTTGAAGTGAATTTCACCCTCTGCTAATAGGTTAAGATGTTAAAAGATTCTGAAAATGAAAAACACGCATAAGACCAGACGAAAGAGTTACTTTTGCTCTCTAGTCATGCATAGAATATGTTATCATCCAAATATCAAATTTCTTATTAATGTCTTCTCCTGCTTTAACTTAATCAGATAGATCTGCAGCATAGCTATTAGTTCAAATCTCCTCAAAATAGATATTAATTTAGGATTCAAGGGTATTGAATCAAGCACATAGACTTTAATGCCAGAAGGAACCATCATGATGATCTAGTCTGACCTCTTGCACTTTGCAGGTCATAAAACCTCACCTGCTGACTCCTGTAATAGACCCCTAGCCTTTGACTGTGTTACTGAAGTCCTCAAATTATGATTCAAAGACTTCAAATTACAAAGAATTCACCATTACATTAATTTAAACATGAAAGTGACCCATGCTCCATGCTAGAAAGGAAGGCAAAAACAAACAAACACAGAAAGAAAAACAGGTTCTCTGTCAATCTGATCTGTGGGAAAATTCCTTCCCAAACCCAATCTGACAATCTGTTGAAACTTGAGCATGTTAGCAAGATCCTCCATTCACTACATCTACACAGCAGTGTTATTTCAGAATAACTGATGTTATTCCATATAACATATTCCATGTCTACATTACAAGCAATTATTTCGACATAATGTCAAAATAATGTCAAGCTGGAGAACTTCTTAGTCCGACTCCTATAACCCTCATTTTACAAAGAGTAAGGGAAATCCGAGGAAGAGTGCTCTCTCTCTCAGACTTCCTGCTGTGTAGACAGCACCAAAAGGCGAAATAAGCTATTTTGACTTAAGCTACACAATTAGCATAGCTCAAGTTGCATAGCTTATTTCGGCTTTAGCCCTGCTGTATAGACGTGCCCTCGGAGACCTAGGAAAGAATTCTCTCTAGTAACACAGGTATGTCTACACTACCACTACACCAATAAGTTATTTCAAAATAGTAACTCCCAAAATAACTATTTCAAAATGAGCTTATTCCTCTTCACAAGCAGGAGTTGTTATTTCAAAATACCAAGCCCATTATTTTGAAATAGTGGGCTTGGTAGTGTGGACGCTCGCCTTGTTATTTCAAAATAAGCGGAGTTATTTTGAAATAACTCCCCAGTATAGACATGCCCACAGAGAGCTCTCCACCCAGTGTCCCATCTCCAGCCATTGGGGATATTTTCTACTAGCAGTCACAAATGACCTTTATGTCATTGTACGCAGACTCACCACAAAGACTGCTTCATAAATTTATCAAGCACAGCCTTGAAACAATTTAGGTTTCTTGCCCTACCAGCTCCCCTTGGGAGGCTGTTCCAGGATTTCATTCCTCTGATCATTAGAAACCTTTGTCTAATTTAAAGGGTAAACTTGGGTTGCTGATGACCGGTGTATATCCTTTTTTCTTGTATCCTTATTGGTGCTTAACATAAATAACTAATGTTCCTCCCTGGTATTTGTCCCTCTGATGTATTTATAGAATACAATCATATCTGCCTTCAGCCTTCATTGGATTAGTCTAAACAAACAAGCTTTTGGAGTCTCCACTCGTAAGGTAGATTTTTTATTTCTCTGATCATCCTAGTAGCCCTCTATGCACCTGTTCCAGTTTGAATGCATCTTCTTTTAAAATATGGGAAAGCAGAATTGTACTCAGTAATCCAGATGTCTCACCAACCCCTTGTATAATGGTAATAACTTTTTCCCTATAGCTACTGAAAATATCTTGCCTGATGCATTCCAAAACTGTATTAGCCTTTTTCACATCTGACTCACATTGGCAGCTCACAGTCATAAGTGCAGAAAGTAAGGGTGCAGGAGAGGGGGAGATGCAGCACCCCCAGGTTTTGCACCTGGAGTCTCAGTCCCATTCCCTGCTGCCCAGTGTCCTAGGCACTGGGCCTGCTGCTGCCCAAGAGCTCTGCTGATGGCCTGGAATCCCTCTCAGCCTCTGGCTCCAGGGGCCCCAGTGCCAGCCCCACAGTCCCGGTTGCTGGCCCATCAAGCAGGGAGTCCTGGCCACTGGCCTCTGAGTTCCACCCTGCCACCAGTCCCTGGGGCTCTACCCCCAGCCTGTAGGGTTATGCCCAAGTACCTGCCAGTGTTCCCTGTAAGCTGATTGCTTCTGCAGCTGCTCGGGAGAAATTCAGATGCTGCTCAGTGAATTAGCAGAGTGCTCACAATTAGGTTTTGTTTCTACTGGTGGTGCACATTTGTACATGCCTTGGTGCACATAAAAATATTCCTCACCATGGACGGAAAAAAATCTGCATATGGATGGAAATGATTAGAGGGAACGCTGCTACCAGCTCTACATGCAAGATCTTGGCTGCTGGCCCTACATGCAGGTTCCCAGATGCCAGCTCCAGCTCTAAGGAGCATTGAGGGGCATGGATGGGGTAAAGGCAGGTACAGCTCAGCACCTCCACTCCAAAAACTGTTCCAGCATCACTGCTCATAGTTATTCTGTGATCAACCAATTCACCCTGGCCTTTCTCCACCTCTGCTGTTTCTAACTCATGAGGTCCCAATTTGTAACAAAATGCTTGTTGTTAGTCCCTGCATGACTCACACTATTAAATTTCATCCTATTTCTTACTCCAGTTTTCAAGGTCATCCAGATATTCTTATATGATATTCCAGTTCTCCTGTCTCCCAGTTGTGTCATCCATAACATTTATTAGGACACTTCCATTTCTGGGACAAGGTAATAAATGAAAAATGTGAAATGACTGGTTCCAAAACCAATCTCTGAAGACCTCTACTAGGAAATCCTTCCAGTCTTACAGTGAATCTTTCAGTGTGAGCCACTATAGTCTCCTTTTTAACGGCTTCCTTATCCACCTTTCAATTCTCATATCAGTTCCCATATTCTCCAATTTAACCAAATTTCCCATGTGCAGCTGTATCAAATGCCTTATACAAATTCTGATAGATCAGCTCTATATATTTCCTTTTTCTAAAAACTCCAGTTATCTTCACAAAGAAAGAGATCAGGCTGGTCTGGCACAATTTACCTTTGTAAAACCATGTTGCATTTTATCCCAATTACCATTTAACTTTATGACCTTAGCTACTTTCTCATTCAAAGTTTATTTTAAGACAAGGATCTCCAACTCTCGTTCTGCATGCCATCCCAGGCCAGAGCAATTGTGCAATCTGGCTGGGAGTCTCAACTGGCCAAGGTGCAGGGGGGCTGTCCATTACCATTCCCAAGCACCATTCCTTCCCACCATCAACCTGCCCATGCCCCTCCATGGCACCCTGACCTCCAAAGACACAGCTTTGGGGCTCTCCAGGGGAGCCTAGTGCAGTGTGGCAGCAACAGTTGCGCCCCGCCCCCCCCCCCCACCCCACACACACACACTGCACTTCTCATGGTGACATGAACTGTGGGGAAATAGAGCACAGCAGAGCGAGAGCACCCACCAAGTGCACTCAGCTTCCCTCATGGCTTCTGCCACCATGGGGAGTGCAGGGGTGGTCTACCACTGCTGCCTCTCTGCACCAGGCCCTCTGGGTAATCCCTGAAGCTACATCCTCTGAAGACAGGTTGCCATGGGGAGAGAGAGAGAAGGGCCATGGCAGGAAGGGGCAGGACTTGTGGAATGGGAATGGAGATGGCCCCTCCTGGCTAGGACTCCCGAGCTGGATTGCACAAATGCTCTGGCCAGGGTTGGCCCATGGGCTGGGAGTTTGAGACCCCTGTTCTAAGCATAAAATTAAGGTCAAACAAAAAGGCCTGTCATTTCCCAGATCACTTTTTTCCCCTTCTTAAAAATAGGGGCTCTCTTAGCCCATGAAAACAGTCCTCTGCCCATGAATGGCAGTCCTGGTGGACGGGGTTCAGAGAAGAGTCATGGTAATGATTAAAGAATTTTAAAAATTGTTATAGTGAGATCCTTTGAGACTGTCAACCTCTTTATCTTAAGAAAGAGGAATGAATTATCCTGAAACCAGCAGGGATGCTGTACCGCTGACCTTCAGACAGCCCTTTGAGAGAAGACTAGGAAGGGCTGAAGGCTAAAAGCAGCATGCAGAAATGCCTAGTGACTCTGAGTTGGAGGACCAGTGAGGGCTGAAAGCTGTGAGTGAGGCATAGTCTATGTAATGCTGACAAACCAGGTGTCATCTTATGCCAAGGCTCTGTACCTCACTGAACACATATAACTGCATAGCAGGAAACCATTTTTTTCTTTTCTATGTATTCACATAATCAAAACAGATATTAGAATTTAAGTTGATAAAAATGTGTTTCAACTTTCTGACATGCTTGCAGGATACTGCATGTATTGAGCTGACTTATAACCTCTATACCCCATGGAACAAGTTATATTGGATGTATAACCCCTCCGCCAAGTAGCACCAGCAGCAGCCAGGGCTGGGTTCAATAGCTAGGGGTTCCACACCATCCATCCATCCATCCATCATAGAACTGGTATCCCGACATAGCCATGCAGTGTAGATGTATCCATAGAATGTAATTGATTTATGACTATATGCTTGTTTGCTTTACCCTGTAAATAGTTCTGGGATTTCTTTTTCCTGGCTAAAAAACCCTTAGTTACTGTGGGACTGGCTACAAACGTTATCTCCGGTATGAGAACTGAGATACAAATTGATCTGAGGTAATTGACTAATTTCTTTGGACTAAAAACAAACTGAATTTTTTTGCGATATTTGGTGTATTGTGATCAGTCTGTGGAAGTCTTTCTTAATTTGGTATAATCAGCAAATGTTTATTTGTTAGATCCTCTGCAGGAAAAAAAATTGCCCTTCTGTATGACTTGGGGCACAAGTACATAATTTAATAAAACCCATAAAATATAAGTAACTCGACGTGTTTTCAGTGGCAGAAGAAAAGATCATCCCCCACAGACAATTAAATTCCCCTCTCATTTCATCTGTCTTGCTTGTCATGCCTCTCTAGTATGCCACTGTACCCTGAAAGACAAAAGACAGGACTCTATTCTAATCTCTCAGTTTTACACCCATGTAACTTCATCAGAGTTATCCCTGATTTACACTACCGTGTTTGAGAGAAGAATCAAACCCATAGATTAAATATATATTATTTTGTCCTCTGAATCAATAACTAAGAAGATGACATGAATATCAGTCCTTACCCCGAACCCTGTGTTTAATCAGCTTCTAACCTTTCCCCATTTGAGGTTATTCTTTTTGTTACTAATTTATTAGACACATTTTTATCCTTGCTCAGCAGCTCTTTAATTTTATATCTTAGTGTAAAATGCCAACACAAAGTCTTTACAAACTGTAGGTAAACTTAATTTACTGATCACCCTTGCCCATGAAGCCTGCAAGACTATCAAAGGAAATGATTGGCAATGTTTAGGATGGTCTGCTTTTTAAGAACATGTATTGCTTATGATACATAACATCCACATCTAAATTCTTACATACTGATTCCTTTTTATGTACAGGGGCGGGGAACCTTTTTTGGGTTGGGGGCCACTGACCCACCAAAAAAATCAGTCAGGGGCCACACACAAGTAAGAAGCAAAAAGTGAGAAGCCCCCGATTAAGAAGGAAAAAGACACTCCTCACATTCCCCACACAACCCAGAGCCTAGGGGGCCCAAGCTAGTAGATTTTGTGTGCTCCAGCCCTGTGGGTGGGTGGCAGGGGAGCTGGAGTGCCAGTGCAGGCTCCCTAATGTGGGGGGATCCCTGAGCCTTGGAGGGCGGATCCAGGCAAGCCAGGGAGGCCGCCTCTGGCCCCTGGGCCTGAGGTTCCCTGTTCCTGTTCTAATATATTAGCAATAACTTACAGACCTTTTTACACTGTGGAAAATCTTCATGTAACCACTCATGACACCCCAGTGAATTTTATTACCAGTTTTTTCAGAGAAACAACATTCATTATTTAATCTCATTGTATTTTAACGAATTTTGCTTCTGGGTTTTTAGCCGTATTACGCTGAATTTTGTGCTGCTGACATAAGACAATACTGATTGAATCTATTTATTCACTAAACAGGAACAGCCTGAGTGCAAACAGTGTAAGTTTTTACACATTGCCCCCATCAGTGTGCCCCAGGCAGTTCTAGAGGACCCACCGCAAGGCATGGGAATGTCATCCAGGTTCCATGTCCATTCCATCTTTGGCCTGACTCCTGAGACTGTCAGGTTGCCAGGCACTGTTCTTTTGGAGGTTGATTATGTGGCCCAGACAGCTTATTCAATAAGAGCTACACAGAGACAGCCCACTCATTTTACTTCTGGCTGAATGTCTGGTGTCTGAGTGTCTGGTGCCCGTCAGTTACTTTAATGAAATGGGATTTATAAATCACTCATATTTAAATACAATAGGCAATTATCTGCATATGACATAAGTTCCAGCTTTGGGATTTGAGATATATGAGAATAAACACAGCCTGAGATCCAAGTTTATAATCTGAGGTTCCAATCCTATGATCTGCTGCATCTCTCAAGAGGTGTGGTAGCCCCTTTGACTCCCATTGACTTAAAAGATTGTTGAAGAAACATGCCAACCTCAGGCCCTAAGGTACAAATGCAGATAAGCAGGGCATATCTGGAAGAAAAGGAAGGTGTTGGCTTCATTTCCACTCCCTTCTTGCATTTTTCCTGGTACATAAAGTCACCTTTACATTCATAATTCAATCGAATAGTTAAGCTCCATGTATTTCATGGAGAAGTCAAAGGAAGCATTTGCTCCCTGAGTAGCAAAAGCCTAATCCAACTTCCACTGAAATCAATAGGAACCTTTCCCTTTGACTTCTTTAGGAGCTGTTGTGTTTTTTGCAAAGCCAAGCCTCTGAGTACTGAGATTTGCAAAAAAATAATTATTAAACTTTTGTTCTCATTTCTAGTCTTTACAAAATCAATATCTTGATTTCCATGAAGAAACCACCTCCCCAACTACATGCAAAAATATAAAATCAGCATGAAAAATATCTGGTATATACATAATTTTTCTTATATCTGGCCATCTCATTTCTCTCAAACTCATTGGGCACAAAATGAACTGTGTCAACACCACAAACTTTTGATTAAACAGCGTATCAACACTATTCCATTACTCGATATTCATCCAGCCAATGATAGGTCATTTGCTTATTGCACTAATCTGTCTAAAAAGTATAAAATATGGGTCTGTGTTGCCTGAGGCATTGCAAGTGAATCTTATGAGTTACTGAAAACCATACATTTTATTTGCTAGAATCACTAAGGTCAGCTAGTTTGTGATAAATTGGAGAATATTGAATCACTGCCTTTCTGAATCTTAAAATAATGTATGTGGCCTCATGGTTCATTGTCATTTATAACCTCCGTATGATTACTTTTATTTAATTTGCCCAGTATTTGTCTTTTATAGGTTTGAATAATATAGTTTTATTATATGGTAATGTGTATTTTTGTATATAAGGAGTTAGGTCAAATATTTAGTGTGTCTGATGTTCTGAGGTGCTTCCGTGCTACTTTCTGCAGTAAAATTTAGAGATTGTGTTACTTAATTATGTCTTGAAAGTATTTTCATCTATGTTATACCCCCATCATCAAGTTTGGTGTTGAACTTAGAGTTGCCAGGTGTCCGGTATTGACCCGGACAGTCGGGTATTTTCACCTCCTGTCCAGTAAAAAAAATCAGAAAATACCGGACACCTAAAATGTCCAGTATTTTCTGATCTTTTTTCCCTGCCAGGTGGCAAAAATACCAGACACCTGGCAACCCGACCACACTCAGCAACCAGGCCCAGCCCCCGGTCTCCTCCCCAACCCAGCCCCCAGACCCCTCCTGGACCCCCCTAACCTCCCCCTCCTTCCCACTTACCTGGTTCTGCAGGGGAGCTCTCTTCCCACACAGAGTAAGAAAACAAAATGGCCACCAGCAAAAAAAAAAACCCAAGGCCTTGGTCTCCCCCCTTTTTTTTCTCAACAGTGTTTGTTTGTTTGTTTGGGGGGGTGTTCAGTATTTTTGGTTAAACCATCTGGCAACGCTACTTGATCTACATAATCTACAGTGGGCAGGTGCAGGAGTGTGGGTAAGGGGAAGTAGAAGACACAAATCCCATCCTCAGTTGCTGTGCTAGCATTTCTAAACTGCCCTATAGGAAATATATTAGAATCCCAGAAGAAGGTTTCCTCCCAGATTGCAATTACTCTTCTTTTTTCCCCCCCATTGGTGCCACATGGAAAGTACACTTTGAAGAAGAGAGGGAATCAGCAGTGCAACATGAGAGGAATAAAAACTGCTTCTGAGGGTAAATGAATGTAAGCCATAATTTCTAGACCTACTTTCCACAAATCTGTAGTCCACTTCTTAAACCCCATGCAGATAGATGTGCCATGTAGGACACAGATCAATCTGAACCCAAATGCAAGCCCTAATTTGACCACTCAAAATAATGCTAATTAACTATTCAGACCTTCTCTGATCTAGACAGAATTGTCTTGCATTAGGATCAGCTATAGGCACCCTCAACAAATTCCCCTCTGTATATGCACTATATCTGATATCATTTTGTAAAGTGATTGGATTATTTTTTGTAACACTGGCATTTAACTTTGCTTGCTCTAGTCATGTCAAATATTTACTTCCCCCTTACATTATTTTCTTTCTCTTTCTCCCCACTTTTTTTTCCATATATTCCTTCCTGTGATGGGGTGGGCTCAGCTGGAGGCTTTGTGACTGCCACATCCCATCCCAGAAAAGAGAAATAGAGAAGTCCTCCAAGCTTCCTGGAGGGGCTGGGTGACACGCAGCCAATCAGGGCCCAGCAAGCTAGTATAAAAACAGCTGCTGAACCAGACAGTTCCTTGTTGGAGCTTTAGGAATGTCAACAATGTGGCTGGTTGGCAGAGCTGCAGAACCCTGGCCTGGATGGCATTGCCAGGAGCCAGAGAGAATAAGAAGAGAGCTGGGACTCTATTTTCGAAAAACCCCTGAAGTAAGAGTGAAGACAGTGCAGGGCCATTGAGAAATGGTCAAAGGAACTAACATAGTAGTAGAACTTGAATGGATGGACACTGGAGCAAGCTGCTATCTGCAGAGTCCCTAGGCCAGGATTCAGAGTAGAGGGTAGGTCTGGGATCCCTCCAACCACCTATTAGCCACTGGTGGGAAGAGGCCTGGTTATTGAGGCACCCCAGAAGAGAGAGGTCTGGGGACAGTGCGCTATCGCAGAGAGAGAGAGACAGAGACAGAGAGAGAGAGAAGGCACATGCACTCACCAAGGGTCACTTGTGAGAAGAAAGTGAACCCTGTTACACTTCCCTTCCTTCATCTCTTGATGCAGTTATTCTTTCATCCTTCCAATGTCTCTTCTTTAATTATTAGTTTACATGATTTTTAAGTAATGTCTTTTCTTCTCCCTGATTTACCATCATCCTGTCTTCCTTCCATCTGTTGTATGCTCTCCCATCTTTGCCACTCGCTCGTTTCCTCTCCACACACCCCGCCCCCTCCCACACACAATCTCTCCCTCTTCACTCACCTTCCTTACTGATAGTAAGATCTCACTCTCCCTTTCATTCCCAACCTCCCTCAAACTCATTCCCCTGGGCTTTGTCTACACCGAAGGGTTTTTACACAAGAAGCTTTTTGCGGAAGAGACCTTCCGTAAAAACTTATTGCACAAAAGTGCATCCACACCTCAAAAGCGATATGCTTTTGCACAAGAGAGTGTCCACACTGCATGGATGCTCTTGTGCAAGAAACCTCTGAGCACCTGTGCTTTTTCTTATAGGCTCTTTTTGCTCAAGAAACTCCTGTGGAGCGTCCACACATGCCTTTTTGCTCAAGAGCTGTAGCGCAAAAAGGAGTTATTCCTCATGGGGAGCGGGATAACTCTACCAGCAAAAGCCTGCTGTCCTGTCAATTTACTGGTATGGTTTTGGTGGGTTTTTTGCACAAAAATGCGCTTGAGGTGTGGACGCTTTGCCAGTTTTTGTGTTTTTGCACAAAAACCTTGTAGTGTAGTCAGAGCCCCAGATGGAATCTAAACTCAGCTCACTTGTATCCTTGCTTACCATGGCCCCTTCTCCACTGCAGATAGCTCCCCTCTGTGCACACTTTGTTGAAATGAAAATTACCAAGATGAGTACCATTTGCTAGATGGCAAGTTACAAATGGGATATAATCTGACACAATGAAACTAGGTATCATGCCCCTTCCATTTAAATTTGGTAGAACAGGAGCTAATACCATAAAATGATGGCAGAATGTGGCCTTGAAGCTGATAATCCCCCTCCCCACCTTAGACCGTAAACATTACCAGAGGCAAAGAAAAAGGAGGTCTGTTTTTCCCCCCTCCCCACACGGAGGAGACAGCTATAATTTAGATGCTATAAGATGACAACTTTCATTAAGGAGCAATTTCAGAAATCCTCCAAACTCATCCCAAAATTCCCAGAAGCATTACTTGATGAGAAAAATGCCATGTCTTAAAAAAAAAATACAATGATTGAATCTACTGACAAAGAGGGGCAAATGTGATGTTGGATTTGACTGACAACAATACTGAGGTAAATTTTTTGCTTTCAAGAAGGTCTTTTTGCATATCGCTTACAAGATGGCCACCTTAGAACACAAAGATCTCTGCACAAAGAACTCTCTTTCAAGCAATACTCAGAAGTGCTATGTACACAGAGTTTAGTGCCCAAATGGGTAATGGAAGGCAGCTTTTGTAGTCTCACTAATATCTACTAATCCCACAACACTATTATTGTGACATAATAAAGCAGTTCAGTTCTTTGGAAATAAATGCTAAAAGCTTCAGCAACAAAGCCTTGATAGACCATGACATCTCTTGAAAGCCTAGCCATATTATACACACCTACCTGCTGTCCTTGGATCTTACCCTGTGTATCATGTATCTGAATATATTTTAATGTGTTTGTGTTTTAATAACAATGTCTTTTAATATTATTATTTTTGCTCCAGCAGTCTAGACAAAAATAGTGACTTAAACATATTTTAATGTGTTTGTGTTTTAATAACAATGTCTTTTAATATTATTATTTTTGCTCCAGCAGTCTAGACAAAAATAGTGACTTAAACATAAAAAAGAATCCTAAATCCAGAGCCAACAGGCTCACCTCTTCAGACTCCCACCGCTATGAATATAAGAAAATTAACATTTGTCTAAGGTTATCTGAACATAGTACATGCCAATCTTAAAAAATAAATCTTGGAAAACCCTTGCAATGTGTTCCTCTTTTGCTCTGCTAATTTAATTCCTCCTCATACACAATCATTTTATTCATTAAAAACAGTAGCAATCAAGGACTCAGTAAAGGCTCTGAAAATGACATTGCAGCATGCAGCCTTGATTGACTAGTCTGGAAAAGAAAAAAACTTCCAGAAATTGAATGATAGTGGCCTTTACTTTCAGTAAGCCAGTGACTTTCCTTTCTAATTTTGACATTAAATGAATAGCCACTGCAATGTTTCTCTCCTATATTTGAAGTGTACCTGGGCTATTTTTTAGACCATGTGACTTTTCTTTATGGAGCTCCCACCATAAAGGATCTTGGATACACTGTAAAAATGAATATTCTTGCCACTAAATATCCATTAGTAGCAAAGGAATTGTCACAACCTCCTGTCCCAAGGTTACAATGGCATTCTCTGAGTTTGAATACGCATGTACCTGGGATAAAAAAGGGGAAATAGCCCACCATGTCAAGGATTTCTGCGGAAAGTCTTTAAGGAATGTAACTATGTATGATTTTAACAGTGCACTACTTCTATTTTTATGTGTCCCCATCTCTTTTTAGTGATAATCACTTTTTCCATATAATGAACAAATTAGGAACAACTTCAGCTACAAGAGAGTGCTCTGAATTGTTTTAAAGTGCTCTTTAAAATAAAGCTTCAAATAGAAAGAAGAATTTCTCCTCTTCTGACAATTACTTGATACATAATTAACATCAGGGAGTGGTCACTATCCATTGCCTCTTATCTGTAAATTTCCCATCTGTGTTTACTTGTTATTGTGCTAGAATCTATTCCCATATCCACACACAGAAGAGGCTTCTGTGTGCTGCATTGAACTAGGTGGTGCTGCATCAGTTGTTAATATAACTAAATTATTAGCTTCACAACATTGCTCTTGACATCTTCTGTTTATATCATTTTTCTAACATCTGGTGTGACTATTCAGACCACCACAGATAATGAACAGGCATGTGACATCTGCAATTAATTTTTTCCAGTCCATAGCCTCTAGTTTCCTGAATGGGTTATAAACATTATAAATCTTAGAGATGCAGCATTGCTTTGAATCAGTGTCTCAGCAGCATTATACTCGATATTTTATGAGGTAACTCAGGTTCTCCTTAATAAAGGTGCAGATACTCCTACCCTTTCCTATTTTTCTATTATGTCTATATATGAGATCTCACAGGGTTTTATAGCCACTTTTTTCTCTTTGCCAAGTCTCTTATATGCATATTATATTGAATGTTCCCTTCGTGTCATTGTTCTTTAATTCTTGCCTATGCACTATTGAGCTATGGGCATTCCAGCTGAGAGTCATGACCAGCATCTATTTACCCTTCAATATTTCCTTCATGTAGGAAAGTAAAAAGTTGTTCATCTGATAAGTTGCTAGCCCAGAGGTACTTTTCAGCTATTTTAATTACAAATTTCACTTTCTGTTTTCTTTCCTGTTTGAGATGTACAATTCATTACTTCAGTCATAAACTCAGTGAATCTTTCTGTTTCTATACACATTAAGTTCTCTCCTTTTATCCCAGTATCACCTTCCTCTTAATTTGTTGCTGGCTATTCCTTTTCCCCTTGTCAGATTTCCTTTTTCCATTTTCTTTTCTTTCCTAGCAGCTTCTGCATATGAGATGCTATTAATATTTTTTTTATTTTTGTATTTCTCTTGCATTCTTTGCTCAATACATTCTCTATATGCTGAACCATGTTTTCCTTCAGAATTGCAGCATTTTAGCTCTGCCCCTTCCTCACACATATCATATGAATGTTCACCTCCACACTTGCTACACTGTATTTTCCCTTTGCAATTATTTGGTGTGGATTTTTCACATCCCTGAGTGATGTAGTTTTACTGACTGAATTTCCTATTTTAGGCCAGGCCAAAGCCTGATAAGATTCTTCCCTGATATGTGACCAGGAGAGGTTTGAAGGACTTGCTATCACGGCTTTCTGCTAATTAGCCTCTTAGCAGTTATCACCTTACCTTCAAATATTCCTTGCTTTATTTTTTCTTCTGACATTTCAGTTTGCATATACTACACATCTCATGTCTGGAATTTGGGTATCTGACAACTTATATTTATTATACATAGTATCTTTGGCTTAAGGAACTTCCCTATTTTTTTTATTTTACATTACACTAACAAAGCTATTTCTTAGCTCTTACAGCACTTTTTTGACCCACTTTGCAGTCCTTGGGGTGTTGATATCCTCTATCTTTATGCCCTTTTCTGCCCATTGGTGCCTGATGCTCCAGGGATGAAACACTCATGGGAAAAAATAGTGAGTGCTTAGCACCGACTGGCAGACAGCTCCCCCCCGCCCCACCCACTCCCACCAACACCTCCCACCCACCAGCAGCCCCGCAGATCAACTGCTCCTTCTTTCTGCCAAAGCTTCCCTGCCTGCGTGATCAGCTCCTTTGGCTGCATGCAGAAGGTGATGGGGGTGGGGAGGAGACTGGGGGATGGGGTGTACTCATGGAAGGGAGGGAACTAGATGGGAAGACACAGAGCAAGAATGGGGCATTGGGGGAAGAGGTAGAGTGGGAATGGGATCTGGGAATGAGCAGGGCTTGAGCACCTCCAGGGAAAGGAGAATGCCAGTGCCTGTGATCCATCATCCTGCCCCTCTATTTCCTGGTCCTTGTTCTGGTTTCACAGAATCTATCCTTTTCCTTTTCCTTTTCCTCGTTTGCAACCAGTATTTCTCAATGCTTTCCATAGCCTCATTATCTAGCCTGATTTCGGGCTCTTCCCTCTCACTCTGCCTAGCACGTCAGCCAAAGCTTCAGTCAGTCAGTAGCCTACCAGGCCCTCGCTATGCATCCCCAGCACTTCTCTCGAGGATTGCCACTGCTCGGTAATAGCCAAACCCCTAGCAGACTAGCCTCCAACTCCCCTTCTTTGGTTCTGTGCTGTAGTAAACTCACTTCATGAGTCTACGTGCACTGCACTTTGCATCTTTTTGTGACTTAGAGTCTTGCACCTTTCCTGGTGTCATTAAGGAACTGCAGAACGTAAGACCATAAGAACGGCCATACTGGCTCAGACCAAAGGTCCATCTAGCCCAGTATCCTGTCTCCCAACAGCAGCCAGTGGCAGGTGCCTCAGACAGAATGAACAAATAGGTAACCATCAAGTGACAGTTAATCCCAACTTCTGACAAGCAGAGGCTAGGGACACCATGCCTGCCCATCTTGACCATTGATGGACCATTAGCCATTGATAGACCTATTTTCTGTGAATTTAGCTGGTTCTTTTTGTAGCCCTGTTATGGTTTTGGCCTTCACAACCTCTTCCGGCAAAGAATTCCACAGGTTAACTGTGCATTGTGGGAAGAAATACTTTGTTTTATTTGTGTTAAACCTTCTGTCTATTAACTTCATTTGGTGAAACATCGTTCTTGTGTTATGGGAAGGAGTAAATAGCAATTCCTTACCTACATTCTCTGCACCAGTAATGATTTAAAGACTTTGATCCTATCCCCCCCCTTAGCTGTCTCTTTTCCAAGATGAAAAGTCCCAGTCTTATTAATCTCTCCTCATGCAGGAGCTGTTCCAGACTCCTAATCAATTTTGTTACCCTTTTCTGAATCTTGTCTAATTCCAGAATATCTTATTTGAGATGAGGTGAACAAATCTGCATTCAGTATTCAAGATGTGGGTGCACTAGGGACTTGTAAAGAGGCAATAAGATATTATCTGTCTTATTATGTATCCCTTTTTTTTAATGAGTCCCAACATCATGCAGAAGAACATTTTATTTGGCCCCATTTTCTTTGTGCTCTTGATAGATATTACAGGGAGAATTTCTGGTACATTAAAGCCTCTGAATTTTCGGTGCGAACACCTCCTTTCACTAGTACAGTCTAAAGAATCCCAAACGAAATTCTCTATTGTTTTCTGACCCTTACATATTACAGGTAACCCATCTTTGTGCAAGGTAAATAGAAATAAAATATTATATGACCCTCATTGCTATGTTAGAATTCTAAATAGAGCCACTTCATTCATCCCATCAAGACCTAGGATTATATCAACATTTCCAGTTTTTGACCATACTTCTCAGAATTTTTTCCCCTTCATTTCATTTTAACCATTCTCAGAGAGTAGTTATTAACAGTTCATAATCATGTTTGAAGGGCATAACAAGTAGGGTTCCACAGGGGTTTTCGGACCAGTTCTGTTCAATATCTTCATTAACGATTTAGATGATGGCATAGAAAGTACAATTATTAAGTTTGCAGATGATACCAAGCTAAGAGGGGTTGTAAGTGCTTTGGAGGATAGGGTCATAGTGCAAAATGATCTGGACAAACTAAAGAAATGGTCTGAGGTAAATAGAATGAAGTTTAATAAGGACAAATGCAAAGTACTCCACTTGGGAAGGAATAATCAGCTTCACACATAGGGGAGGTCTAGACTACATGCCTCTGGCGACAGAGGCATGTAGATTAGGCTACCCGGCATAGAAAAATGAAGCGGCGATTTAAATAATCACCGCTTCTTTTAAATTTAAATGGCTGCCACGTTGAGCCGATCAGCTGTTTGTCGGCTCAGCGCGGTCGTCTGGACGCTCTGCGGTCGACATCAAAGGCATTTGTCGACCTCCCAGGTATGCCTCCTGGGATGAGGTTTACCTGGGAGGTCGACAAATGCCTTTGATGTCAACCGCGGAGCGTCCAGACTACCGCGCTGAGCTGACAAACAGCTGATCAGTTCATCGCGGCAGCCATTTAAATTTAAATGAAGCGGCGATTATTTAAATCGCCGCTTCATTTTCCTATGCCGGGTAGCCTAATCTACATGCCTCTGTCGCCAGAGGCATGTAGTCTAGACGTACCCATACAGAATGGGAAGTGACTGTCTCGGAAGGAGTACTGCTGAAAGAGATTTAGGGGACATAGAGGACCACAAGCTAAATATGAGTCATCAATGTGACACTGTTACAAAAAAAGCAAACATGATTCTGGGATGTTATGATGGGGTACCCAGCACCCCATCCCCGGCTAGAAGTCCCCGTTCCGCGGCCTGGTGTAGCCCACACTGCTAAATAGACTATCCCGATAAGACTTTCCCACACAGAGGGGAAGAGGGACCCGGGCCCACCCTCTCTCCAAGTCCCGACCTAGGGCCCTAAGGTCAGGGGGCACTCTCTCCCTCCCTAGACCTGACTGGCGGGGTGTTACTCTTAACTCGCCAGTCTGTGGGCTTACTTCCCTAGCTCCGCCCTGGGTCACTTCCTTCCCCTCTGGCAGCGCTCACTTGCTGGCGGAGTTCCCGTCCAGTTCATCCCCACTTCCCAGGTTCTTCCACCGGGACCCTCAAACATTGCCGGTACGTTTCTTGGGTTACCCCAAGCTGGTCAAGAATAGCCTCTTTTACCTTGAAATAATGCAAGGTGTCCTGCACCGACAGACTTCGGTAGGCCAATTGCGTGGGGCCCGAAAGGTACAGTGCTAGGGGGTTGGCCAAGTTGTCCTCTGGCCACTTTGCTGCCATAGCCACCTGTTCAAACGTCACCAGAAAGGCCTCAGGGTCGTCCTCGGGGCCTAGTTTCACCAGTCAAATCGGCAGCTACGGGCCTGCATCCAGGCCTTCCTCTATCCTCAGGGCTGGTTCACCCGCTATGCTACCTTGCATTGCTGCTTGTTGATGATCGGCGAGTTCGCGAACCAGCTGCTGTTGCTGCTCCTGATACTGATTAGTCAGCTGCTGAACCAGCTGAGTCTGCTGCTGTTGCTGCTGGCTCTGGTTCTCCATCAGCCATTCTAGCAGTTTGGCTACATCCGTGGCTGTCCCGCTTTACCCAAAACCAAAATTAAGTTTTTAGCTCAAACAAAAACCCTCAGTGCAGGGTCGGATTAGTGTAAAATACCCACATTCTCCACCACCTGTGATGGGGTACCCAGCACCCCCCTAGCTAGAAGTCCCCGTTCCAGGGCCCGGTGTAGCCCACACTGCTAAATAGGCTTTCCCAATAAGACTTTCCCACTTGGAGGGAAAGAGGGACCCGGGCCCACCCTCTCTCCAAGTCCCGACCTAGGGCCCTAAGATCAGGGGGGCACTCTCTCCCCGCCTAGACCTGACTGGTGGGGCATTACCCTTAACTCACCAGTCTGTGGGCTTATTTCCCTAGCCCCGCCCTGGGTCACTTCCTTCCCCTCTGGCAGCGCTCACTTGCTGGCGGAGTTCCCATCCAGTTTGTCCCCACTTGCCGGGTTCTTCCACCAGGACCCTCCATCAATGTCTCTCCCCCTCTCTTCCTATCCGTCTCCTCTCACTTTCTCTGCGTCTCCTATCACTTCTTCCTCCTCTGACCCTGGTGTGCCCCCTTTTGGGCCTGGGCCCATCTTCAGTGCCCAATCCCCCGCGTCTCTCCCCTGGCCAGCCCACCCCTCACCTCTTGGTGCAGCGTCTGGTATCCCAGCAATGGGGTCATGGCTGGCCCTGAGTATTCTGGTCCCTGCGCCTGCGCCAGCATCCACTTCTCGCAGTTCGGCGGGGCTGTGGCTTCCTGCTGCAATGCTGCTCCCTGCAGCCACGCCAGGCCTGTGGAGATTGTTCACCACAGCCAATTCGGGAGGCACGCCAGTGGCTGTCTCCGGTCGCTCTGGCACCCCTGCTCCCCCGGGGGGGCCTTGTCACAGATGTATTAATAGAATGTTGTGAGCAAGACACGAGAAGTCATTCTTCCGCTCTACTCTGTGCTGATTAGGCCTCAGTTGGAATATTGTGTCCAGTTCTGGGCACCACATTTCAAGAAAGACATGGGGAAATTGGAGAAGGTCCAGAGAAGAGCAATAAAAATGATTAAAGGTCTAGGAAACATGAGCTATGAGGGAAGACTGAAAGAATTGGGCTTGTTTAGTTTAGAAAGGAGAACTCTGAGGCTATGTCTACACTGGCGCAATCTTGCGCCAGAAATATGCAAATGAGGCAAAGCGTGGAATATCGTTGAGCCTCATTTGCATATCTAATGAGCCACCATTTTTTTCAGAAGAGGCTCTTGCGCAAGAAGGAGCGTCTACATTGCCCCATCTTGCTCAAGAAAAACCCTCTTACGCAATACCGTTCTTCCTGAAAAGTAATAGGTGTAACGGTATTGCACAAGAGGGTTTTTCTTGCGCAAGAAGGGGCAGTGTAGACGCTCCTTCTTGCGCAAGAGCCTCTTCTGAAAAAAATGGCAGCTCATTAGATATGCAAATGAGGCTTGGCGATATTCCACGCTTTGCCTCATTTGCATATTTCTGGCGCAAGATCGTGCCAGTGTAGACATAGCCTCAGAGTTCTCCTTTCTAAACTAAACAAGCCCAATTCTTTCAGTCTTCCCTCATAGCTCATGTTTCCTAGACCTTTAATCATTTTTATTGCTCTTCTCTGGACCTTCTCCAATTTCCATGCCCAGTTTAGTACTAACTTAATCCTGTTAGGTCAGCTGCAAAGCTGGATAGAAAGTTAGTTAGCAATATGGTTTTCTTGAGTCTGAGCTGAGAGCATGCAGAAAGCTGTTCCCACTCTCCCTGTTCCTCCCTCTTTGGGCTATCTGTATTTATTTAGAAATAATGTCCCCACTGATTCACTATATAGAACATCAATATATTTGTGATATTTATCAGTTGTCTCCTTTTGTTTATTTCATTGAATAATTCCATATCTATCTGGGAGAGGGATAGTTTTCCAGTGATATAGTATTTTCCCACTGCTATATATTTTGGTCTCTTTAAATCCTTTCTTTTAATTAAATGTGTTCACTTCAGTACTCTACTTACACAGGAATTCTTTTTTTCCTCCCCAGACTCCACTTAATTCCCAAGAAACATATTTTAGGTTCATGTTATCATCTTCACTCTTGTATAGTACTTGGTCCCGAAAGGTTACATCTGAGACCCTCATTCTTGGAAGCAGCTGAACTGTTCTGGCTGAAACTTTCCAAAAACTTCTAGCTTAAATCAGAAACGCTTCATGGATAACTTCATCCCAGATGGCAAAAATTTGGCAAAGATATACACAACTGAAAACAGGGTATTATAATGGAAAATTGTTTGGCACTTTAAATAATAGGCTGTGCAACAGGCCCAAAGTAAAGTTAGATGTAATATGAAATTAATGGGTTCCAGTCACCATTCAACATGGGCATGCATTTCCCATTGATACTTACAGGGCACTCTCAATAGCTGCAAGTAATCATGCTGACTTCGGTCATGACCCCTCTCCTCAACCCCACTGGCCTCATTAGATGACTGGATGCAAATGTGAGGCAGGCTGAGAAGGAAGCTGGAACCTCTGTGGATGTCCTGGAAGAAGCCCTGGAAGACCATGCAAGAAAAGGGACACATTGCTCTTCTGCCCAGCAGACGTGGTTGAGAAAGCTCCTCTCATGAGCCTGAGCTACATCTGAAAATAGAATTTGAAGTTAGCTAGTTACAATACACCCCCACACTCCCTCTTGCTCCAGTAATACATGCCTGAAGCCAGCCTCCTCCCCACACCAACCCTGTTCTACCCCACGCTTGTCGCTGAGCAAGACACAACTATAAATCATTGAAATCCCATGAACCACTGTGAAGCACTTAGTAGAAGTTGTAACAATATCAATGAGAAGTCCCTGTGCCCCCGTGTGCATGCATTTGTTGGCCGGCAACCTGAATAGTGATAGTCCCTGGGCCATGCCAACTGCAGGGAAAGGGAGGCAGGTTCCAAAAGGGCCCAGGTAGGGAAAGAACCGTTCTATGATATATTATAGTTGCTCAAGAACCAAAACCACCCCTTTTCTCCATCCCGTTTCCTTCCCCTTACTAATAAGAGCTGTTCAGATGATGGATGGGATGGGTTCAGGAAGGAAAAGGGAACAGTTTAGTTTGTCTGGGGAAAGTCAAAGTAGTTCTTTCTCTCTGTGGCCATTTCAAATGTTTGTTATTGTTCCAAATCCCGAGTGTGTGGTCTCTCCCCACATGGAGCCACTCTGCAGAAGCCAGGAAAAGCAGAGGGGCATGAAGCAACTGCTCCAGTGGTTCCACAGCCTTACTAGTGGCAAGGTGACTTACTAGTGGCAAGGTGACTGACTTGCGTGTGTTAATCCAAAAATTCGAGGGAAAATACACTTGCAATGCTACTGTCTGTTTTTCTGCCCCTTTCAATGATGTTCACTGTGGAGGGGCCTGGCTCTGTGCCCCTAGAAGGGGCAGGGCCTCAGATGTAAGGGGCGGGGACAGGGGCAGCCAGCCCTTAGCCAGCCCTCCTTGAGCATAGCACTACCCCCCTGGCACTAATTCAAAGGTGCCTGGATTCCAACTGCCACTGCTGCCACAGTAGCAGCTCCTTTGAAACACCAGGCCCCTGTGCAATTGCCTTCTTTGCCTCTTCCCACTCCCCATCAGCAGACCTGATAGTTGGTGGAAGTCGCTCACCAACTCCCTACTTGGCAATATGTGGGGTGGTCACCATTAGCAGAAACATCTCTCTGGCAAAAAATGGCCATGTGAGCACCACAATACTGAAAAACCACTTCTCTCTTCCATTCCAGGATCTTCAAACCTGCTCTTTTCCCAAGTGATGTCCAACATTTAAAGAAGAAAAAAGGTGAATGGAAGGAGCTAGAATATGCTTCAATCAGCTTGCTGATGCACTGTTAGTGGTAAAACATTATAAGAACAGTACTGTGGATTTCTTAATATTTTTATCCTCAGATCCTTCCTCATAAACTGCAAAAAGTAGTCTGAAGAGAGAAGGCTGTAACAGCAACATTAGTTAATTTGCCATTCATGCATTCACTGCCCCTTTCTGATGGGAAGAAATAGGGATGTGTAATCCATAAATGGCTGCCATGCATCTAGGAAAATCAGTCCTCTGAAATTACATGATAATTTCAGGAATTTGGGTTATGGAACCATCAATGGATAGATCTCTGTATTGATAGCCTGGCAAACCCGTACAGCTGCAGCCCTAACATTTGACTTCCAAACCCTGAACTGATTTGCATGTGAGTGGTATCTAGCCACATGGTGCCTGCTTCTAAAGGGTAATACCACTTGCAACAGCAAAGCATAGGTTTCTGAAAATGTGTCGTCTGGTATTGGGGGGTTGGTGTGACCTGCTCACACAACTCCATGAAGGTCTGCTTCCTTCTTCTGATGCTCTGCAGCTATTGTTTGTCATCCCAGGTTTCCAAGACAATATGTGTTCAGCACACAAAACTGGGTCTCGGGGACCAGAAGCAGTGGTCCACCCACAGGCATACTGCTGTGTCCCACTATTCAAAACATTTGTTCCATGGAACACCAGTGCATTTTCATTCTCTTTCTCAGTCTGAAATCTCTGGACCGGTGCCATTGTGTGCCCAGTAGTGCACCACAGGAGCATATTTCCTGTGAGCAGGTGCAGAACATCATCATTATGGGCTTGCTTCATGTCTCCAGGGCAGTTTGGCAGAAGGGAGAGATGACAGGGAGCTGCTGTTTTCAAAGACATGACAGTTGTGTACAGTTCAAGCAACATGCAGCAAGGCCCTTCCTACAGTGCCTCCTGGGATTCACAGGGCTCTGGACTATCACACCATAAATGTTAGCACTGATGTAGCATACCCAAAAGGTGCAGTGTGGGTGAAGGTATATGCCTGTGTACAGCATACACCCATGCACTAGCACAGGCTTCCAACCTTCTCTGAGGATGCTCCAACCCCGCTCAGCCCCAAGCCCCGCTCCCATGACATCCCTTCCCTCAAATGCCAAGTCCTGCCCTGCCTCTTCCCACCCCTACTCTGTCCACCTTTTCCCACACAGTTCCTCTCCCCCACCCCCCAAGTGTGCCCCAACCCTCACTCTTCCCCCTTCCTCCCAGCATCTCCTGCACACTATCGAACAGCTGATCTGCAGCAGGCAGGAGGTACTGGGAGGGAGGGGGAAGAGCTGATAGGCTTTGCCACCAGTGGGCGGGAGACATTGAGGGGAAGGTTGAGGGGCTTGGCTACTGTTGGGTGTTAATCATTCTCTATTTGTTTCCATTGTTACTCCAGCGCTGGAGCACCCACACACCTATACCCAGCACATCCTATTCTGCAGGTATGGGATGCCCCATCTCTCAGGACACAAGCAAGTAAAGGTATACGCAAGCACATGTAGATATAACCTTAGTCGCCTCCCAGTCTGTTATTATGTGACAGGTTTATCATGATGAACCTGGAAAACCTCTAGCAGTGAAACTGAAATAGTATCTTCAGTAGCATCTGCAGAATTCCTGAATGACAGCAGGCCAGCTCCCGGGGGAGAACATAATACTGTATGCTTCACAGTGTTCTTGATGTATCACCGCACATAGGCTTCCCTCCTGCTCGTGAATTACTGGGTAATCTTGTACAATCAGAAACTGAGGATGCTGAGATAAAATGATCATTGCATCCCAAAAGTGAGGAATTAATTTTAATTTTTGCTTTCTCACATCAGAAATAAAAGTCCTGGCCTAGTCTAGAAGTAGCAAACAATCTTAATACAACAGAGGGATCTTGAAAACTTATTATGTACCAAATATATCTGACCGTTTAGCTGGGAAATGTGAGTTCTCAATTTAAAATTGAGGCAATTATAAACCTAGACCTTGGATATTTTCAGAACTAAGGAATTAACTTTACAGGCAATTCAAGAATTTTTTCTCTTCACGTCCTTTAGTTCCTTGATCATTTTTTTTGTGCTGAGTGTTCTGGCCATTCCTCTTGTTACCCTTCCCTTTTACAATTTTCAGTGGTTTTTCTGAATGCCCCTGTGCTGGAATCATGGCATTGTGTGAGAATGTCAGCTTTGTATTTTCTTTTTTCATGCAGGGCCTGGTGGCAGAGTCCCCAGGCACAGAGCTAGCAGCTGAGCCCCTGGGGAGCAGCGGGCCTGACAGCCAGGACCCTGGGTGGCAGAGGAATGGGTCTAGGATGCTCAGAATCTGGGAGGTGCTGCGTCACCCCTCGCACACCTATTTTCCATGCCTATGTAGTTGTGGAGAGAAGTTACTGAAGCAGGTGCACCATAAAGGCTGAAAAGCCAAAAAGGGCTACAAAGAACCAGACATACATTAATTTATAAAAATATCATTATTCAGGGGGACTGGATTCATGAAGTCTGAATGTTGGAGGCTGGCACTAGTGCATGCTGGATGAGACCCAATGTCCATCTAATATAATCTAATTTAATATCCTGGCTCTGACAGTGGCTCGTGCCAGACGTCAGTCAAACCTGCATCTTGTCGGGCATATTTTAGGTCTTGAATACAATTGGGCACAATTTTTTGGCTGTCTGAATGTTGGAGGCACCATCACATGTAGCTAATCAACTATTGGGGGTTATGTTTCTCAAACAGCTGTACGAAGAGAATTTTTTTTGTCGGGTGAGCAGAATAATAATTGGTGGGCAATATGAATTTACAGGTAACAGGCAGAGAGTGCAAAAACATAGTGGTTAGCATTGGAAGACCTGGTAAATGCACCATGGAAAGTTGGGGTTGGAATACACTATGGGTACGTCTCCACAGCAGGACTAAAGTCAAATTAAGCTATGCAACTTCAGCTACATCAATTGCGTAGCTGAAATCAAAATAACTTAATTTGGCTTTTGGCTCTGTCTACACTGCAGGAAGTCAAAGGAAGAACACTTCCTTCAACTTCCCTTACTCTGCATGGAATGAGGGTTACAGGCATCAGAGTAAGAAGGCTTCTAGCTCGCCATTATTCTGAAATAATGGTTTGCAGTGTAGAAGCACTCTATGGGTATGTTTGCACTTACACCCTAGTTCAAACTAGGGATGCAAATGCAGGCATTTGAAATAGTCAAAGAAGCGGGGATTTAAATAACCCACACTTCATTAGCATGATCTCGCCGGGGTGCTAGTTTGAATCACAGCTGATTCAAACCAGAAAGTGCGCGCTGGGATGCGTTAGTTCGAACCAAACCCCTTGGTTCAAACTAACGTTACTCCTCATTTTTTTACTCCTCGAAACTTCCTGTTTCGAATCAGCTGTGATTCGAACTAGCGCCCCGGCGAGATCATGCTAATGAAGTGTGGGTTATTTAAATCCCCGCTTCTTTGACTATTTCAAATGCCTGCATTTGCATCCCTAGTTCGAACTAGGGTTGTAAGTGTAGACATACCCTATGTTATTTCAGAATAATGCCAGTTATTCTGAAATAACGCGGCTGTGTAGATGTACCCAAAATAAGTTCTGGTCAATTTTTTAAAAGGTTCTCCATTAAAAATATGGAGTTTCTATTAAAAGTGAAAATAAAAATTGGGAAATTGCCAACATTATAGAAACTTTATTTTTCTTGATGCTTCCTGTGATATTTTAATTACTATTTTTATTTACCAAAAAGCTAGTTTTCTGCAAAATAAAAGTTTCAAAAGGATAAGCTGGGATTTTGGAAAATGAAGAATCTTGGAAAATATATAATTTGTTTTAAAATGAAAAGCAGAAAGTGAGTCCATTTTTCTTTTCTTTTCTTTTCTTTTCTTTTCTTTTCTTTTCTTTTCCACCAGCTCTAGGAATAAAATAAAGTCTTGTCTTCACTTCCCTCCAGACAACATTGGATGAGTAAGTGGGCTTATAGAGGAACCTATTGAACCAAGACAGCTTTCTGAAACCAACAAGGGCTGAGTGGAGAAAAAGAAAACTTAGCTAATTCTATTAATAAAAGCTACAATTAAAAATAATAATTCTATTATAAAAAATTCTTGAACCTATTGGCATCTTGGCACTCAAGTAATAAAACCCCTCACTATCCTCACCACTCATCACAAATATGTCTGCCTGCAATTATCATATGACACTGAAAGGCAGTTCCCAGAAATATTTATGCCCCGTTCTCTCTGCTTTCCAAGTTGCCACAAAGAGCCACTGTCATTTTATACATCCAGCCACATAGTGCAGCAAAATCCCCAGATGATCCTCCATGGACTCAGGATACCAATGGTTACAGGAGAAGGGGATGAAAATTTACTATGGATATATCTCTCCTTGCTTAGAAAGAGATAAATGACTCTATATGTATGGTTATGAAGCATCAGCCACCCTGAGGCATTCAGAGTGCAGATTGCCCTTCTGTGGAAAGACAATACATGTGCCCATAGTCCCTAAGTACAGCACACTCTCATGGAGCATTCTGGGGGAGCGTGTCCTAGGGGCAGAAACATGTATGCATTTCTGTACTTTCCTTACTGTGGGATCCCCTCATAGCCTTTCTTTCTTTCTTGACCCCCTGCACTGTCTCTGGTTTCAAACTAATTTCCACTCAAATTACTATCCATAACTCCTCTTCCCAAGCTTTTCCTTAGTACTTAGTCAGCAGTATCTCTTGTTCTGTTCAATGAAATCACCTTTCTGAAGCAGACTGCTGTGCTTCCCAGCCCACTGTCCTTGAGCACTGCTGTCAGATGAAGGCTCTTTTAATATTTCATGTTTACTAGCTCAGTGGTCTTATTTTATTTTTCAAGAGATATAATGTGCACCTAATGTAATCCTAAAATGCCTGATTTAAACCCATCACAGTTTTCTGTCAGAGCCATTATCCTTTCATCAGAGAAGAAATAGATGAGACCCATTACAGAATCAGTTGATACTGTTTCTTCATCATCCAGTGGGCTGTTAATTTAGCCACGACTATATAAATTCCATGCACACTCACTCATCAGGATTTAAGGATATGACCGTGGTCCTGTTGGAGTCAACAGGAAAAAAGTCCCATTTGGTGGCATATGTCAGGGCTTACGCATATGACCTACAGCCTTCCTCAGCCTGAGAGGTGAACAACTGGGACCAGGAACAGAACGGAGGGGATCAGTCTGGCACTGTTGAGTATTAGGCAAGCCCGCACCAATATTCTATAAACAAAATATTATTTTCTTCAGTTACTACATGCAGAATGGCTTTCTGTAAGAGTATCCAGATTTATCACACAAACTGCTCCTTGTTCTTCATTCCAATGACAAAAAACTTATTGATATTTGTCAGACAATTATACAGATGTCTAGAAATTGTGATCTTGAAATATTTTATTTCTAAATCCAAATACACAACCTGATTAATGGAGCCTAGCAAAATTGCCAGGAACATGCTGCAGGACTTTAGTTTGACAAAAACCTCCAAAATGTAGTTCTCTGCCAAGTCCAAGGTCTGGGAAACAAATTATGTAGTACTAGGACCAGAATTAAGGGGTGCATGCTCAAGATTAGCACTGGAAACATAGAGCCTTGTAAGACTCATTTTTGTAACATAAATAACATTCAACACATTCTCAGTTTCATGATTCAGCATTGCTGATGTCAATAATTTATAATAATAAAGAACCAGGTAGCACTTGCTTTGTGTGAGTCAAGGTAAATCTGTGTTTAAAATAAGAGCCATCTATTGTAATAAGGGACAGAGCTAGAACAGTGTTCCAGTTTGGTGTTACTACATTGGATTTATGTATATAACCTCTTTAATTCCAAAGTGCTGACCAAAGATGTATTAAAGTGCTTCAGAAAGCACAACTAAGGGAAATGTAATGCAATACTGAACAATAAAATTGACAAATAAACTCATCCAAGGACAATCTACATAAGATGTACAATTGCTAGAATAGACTCTGGTATACAATATATTGTTGCTTTTCCAAAAGCAAAGGATGCTATTTGCATTATCAATAAGGAAAGAACATGCAGTTGCTCATTTCATTGATTCAAGTCTCCAGCATTAACATTTATTTAAAGTAAATGTTGATGCTTCTTCTATTGTCCACACTTGCATTCTAAAATCAGTTCCTTTTTCTGGTAGCAGAAATCAATAGCTCAGAGAAACTGCTTTTGTAGTAAAGCTGGTAGCTTCTTAACTACTCCAGTGATGTATTTCACATGCACAAAACAAAAAAGCTTTTGAATTCATGCAAAAGGAGACAGATTTTAATTATTTTAACTGAAGTTGGAATACCGGATATAGAATGTGTTCAAGTATATCTATTCCCTAATCGTATGAACCTTTGGAAAATATACATTCATTTAAAAAAAAATTGTAGTGCCATAATGGATGAAAGTGTTGTCCTTTGTAGACTCTCATTTAGTTTAGAGAGGTAAAATTTGTACTTCATTTTTGAGACCCAAAATTAAATAAAATCTTGCTGCCAGGTGGAGTCAGCAGTAGCCAGGGCCAAGTTAAATATTTAGAGGTTCTTTTTCAACAATACAACACAGAACCAACTCCAGCCTCCACCCAGTAATCTGGGTAAATTGCACACCACTCCTGTCTACACTAGGAAATTATTTCGAAATAACTCAATTTGACTTAATAACTCTGGATTTTACAAAATCGAAATAGCGTGTCCCCACTATGGGGAAACCTCTAAATTAGTCCTAGGCAGGCTCTGTTAATGAGGATATGCTACCTCAATTTAGAGCCCCAGGAAGCACTGTGAAGTAATTAGTTTAAATTACTCTGAGGAGCAGTTATTTTGAAATAGCAGCACTGGCGCATCCACACTACTGCTATTTCAAAATAACTGTTTTGAAATTAGCATTATTCCCCAAGAAAAGCAGGAGTACAGATTTCTAAATAAACACCCCATTATTCAAAATAATGGGCTTGGTAGTGTGGAAACTCTGCTTATAAATTAAACCTAAGGGGGGGGGAGTTCAAAAGAAAGCCCTAGTATAGACCAGGACTTAGCCACCTCTAAGGGCACATCTAGACTACATGGCTCCGTCGACGGAGCCATGTAGATTAGGGTTGTAGGCAAAGGGAAATGAAGCGGCAATTTAAATAATCGCTGCTTCATTTAAATTAAAATGGCTGTCGCGCTGTGCCAATCAGCTGTTTGTCAGCACAGCGCTGTAGTCTGGACGCTCCACGGTCGAGATCAAAGGCATTTGTCAACCTCCCTGGTAAACCTCATCCCACGAGGCATACCAGGGAGGTTGACAAATGCCTTTGATGTCGACTGCGGAGCGTCCAGACTGCAGCACTGTGCCAACAAACAGCTGATCGGCACAGCGCGGCAGCCATTTAAATTTAAATGAAGCGGCGATTATTTAAATCGCCGCTTCATTTCCCTTTGCCGAGTAAACAAATCTACATGGCTCCGTCGACGGAGCCATGTAGTCTAGACGTGCCCTAAGAGGCAATACTTCCCTTCTGACAAGCATTGTGTCTCACTATATCAAAGGAACTTTTAATGAAAGGAGGGAATTCACCTGGCATTAGTTAGGGAAAACTGTTAGCAGGATTCATTAACATAAAACCATGAGCAAAAAACACCTACCCCATAATACACTGGGTGTTGTATTTTGCTTCAGGTTCTTGCATTCTATAACCAAATGTTCCTGGACCATGTCCCTCTCTGCTCCCTCACCATGCCCCAATCACAGTGAGGGTCAGTGAAAGCCGCAAGTAGGGGAGAAGGCACCTTGCTTGCTCCCCCATCCAAGCACTTAGTTCACAGCCCTGACAGTTACTCCATCCTCCACTCTGCCGGCTACTCTGCCGGCTGCTCACCATTCTGTTGGCCACCTTGCCAGGCGCTCCCTGATCTGCTAGTCAGTGCTCTGTTGACCAGCCTTCCAGCCATCACTGATGAACACTGTCACCTTCTGCCGCTGTCTGCTTCTCTGCTGTGACATGCAGGGGTGGGTTTCACCCCACTCTGAGTGATTTGCATCTCCTAGCAGGGGAACTTCTGGAAAAGGCTAGGCAGAAATGCTATCCTCCAGCAAGTAATTTCAGCACTAGTGATCACTTAGAACAGCGGTTCTCAAACTTTTGGGGCTCTGGAGCCCTTTACATGTGTAAACATTTATGCAGAGCCCTAGCAGTCCACTGATTGCATGTGTTGTACCTATCGATGTTTCCAGTTTGTCAACCTCACGGAGCCCCTGGAGATGTCTCGTGAAGCCCTGGGGCTTCGCAGAGCACAGTTTGAGAAACACTGACTTAGCAAAACAAAAGACTCTGAAGGAGTCTTAAGTAGCTCCATCTTTGAATAGCAGAGAGGGGCAGGATAAACCATGCCTAGGACACTTACTCAAAGTCCACACCAGCTGGTAGGGAAACCTGTCCCCACTCCATTCTCTCATTCACAGGGGTCTGGCCTCCAAGCCACCTGCCTAGTGAATTTAGTTTAGTTGAAGGTGACCCCTCAATCAGAACAGTTCTAGCACAGTTCTGCTGCCCTTCACTCATACAGTACAGATAACAGCATTTCATTATCCTGCATTTGGTACTGAAGTGATTTGTAATCCAGCACCAGCCAAAGTGGATCATTTTGGCAACACAGCCCTGGATACCTAGACAGAGTGAGTGTGTTCATGTAAATATAGTCAGGTCCTGAAGACTTTTCTGCTCCTCACACAGCTGTCAGGGAGAGCTCATTGAGAGGCTGCTCACATAACAATCACTTCACTAGACTAGAATAGGGCAATTTTTAAACATATCAATCAAAGAATCTATTCCCAAATATTTTACCTAAATAAAACTCTAAACTGTAGTTTTCCTCGACAGTCTTCTTGACCAATCTGGTTCACATGTTGCTTGAGATCACTATTTCAAATTTTAGATGTATGCCTCTTTCTATTCAGAACAAATTTTAAATACAACCAGAATTCGGAAATTCTTCTGTATATCACATGCAGTTGAATAATCTGTAAGGATGTTGAAATCTCCTTACCACAGGTCTAAGTGGTCACTATTTGTAAATTCATATCGTGAAAGATGTATTAAAGAAGTATGGGTCAGGTAAATCATGTGAACTCAGGACCTACACAATTTTTCTTTCTGGCATCTCCTCTTTTTCATCTATGGCCATTCTTATATGTCCTAACTTGACATACTTGACCCAACCCATACTTCTTGGGTTACAAGTCAGGTTGCCTTGCCAGTAGATATAGTCTCTGCGAGCCAACTTATGTAGTTATTTCTCCCTCAGCCTATGAATTAGTAAGGCTGATAAGAAGTAGGCTTTTTTCCTTTCTTTCTCCATTTTTTTTATCCCTGGATCCATGAATCATTCTTCCTACATATGTGAGATAATAGGTTAAAGTATATCCCAGCTATTAACAGTGCAATTTCTGTGGCTACGTCTAGACTGGCATGATTTTCCGCAAATGCTTTTAACAGAAAAGTTTTTCCATTAAAAGCATTTGCGGAAAAGAGCGTCTAGATTGGCACGGACGCTTTTGCGCAAAAGCACTTTTTGCGGAAAAGCGTCCATGCCACTCTAGACGCGGTTTTGCGCAAGAAAGCCCCAATCGCCATTTTAGCCATCGGGGCTTTTTTGCGCAAAACAAATCTGAGCTGTCTACACTGGCCCTTTTGCGCAAAAGCTTTTGCTCAAAAGGACTTTTGCCCAAACGGGAGCGTCAAAGTATTTGCACAAGAAGCACTGATTTCTTACATTAGAACGTCAGTGCTTTTGCGCAAAATCAAGAGGCCAGTGTAGACAGCTGTCAAGTTTTTGCGCAAAAGCGGTTGCTTTTGCGGAAAAACTTGCCAGTCTAGACACAGCCTGTGTGTATAAAAACAGCATCAACTTCAGGACATCATTACATGCTGGCATCAATCCCAACATCCACAAAAACAAAGCATAAGGATGTTTAGAGATGTCCTCCAAACCAACAACGTGAAGCTTACACAATTTGCAAGCCTGGCTCCCCAATAGAGGGTTCTTCATGTACTGTGGGCCATACAGATATAACCTTCATGTGATAGTTTATACTTGTTCAGAGTTAACTGTCTAGTTGTTTTGTTTAATGGAATCTCTATGGTTAAATTTTACTTATAGGTAACTGAAGGGCCATAATGTGCTCTAAATTACTTAGCAGAGGACAATATCTTGCTTGAAGGGTATATTTACTGTAGAACCATTATTTTCTTTAGCTAATTTTAAAGCTTGTAATTCATTGTTTTGTAGATGGTGAATGGGGCTTGATAATTCTCCTGATTATACTACTGTTATCCTCCTAATTTTTATTTTAGTAAAAATGATAAGGAAAAATGGCTAACAGTACCCTACATCTTTCAACCAAGACATAAGATCATGAATAAGGGACAAGAAATTAATTGCTCATATCCCTTACATTGATCCCTTAGTTTAGCTATTATATGTATATATATTATGAGCTATGTCTTGCTTGATGAATTCATATTTTTCATTTTTAATCGTCCTTTCTGATGAGGTATGTGTATGTGTGCACACACACACACACACACACACACACATTTTAAGAGAGAACCTTTATCAGAAGATTAGTTTGTAGCATTATTAAACTTACTATGGAGGAGTGGAAAGCTTAGTGTATTTATCTGTGAAGGGCAGAAGTTAAGCTACTGTTCTTGAGTTAAATATTGAAATTGCTAACCAGAAAGCTGGTACATAAGACCGCCAATGGTAAGATTCTTTTTACTATATCTTTAACTAAGTTATTCATCTTCTCAGTCAAAGGAACACACTATCTTTCACATGCAACATCAGGTCCACAGTGGGGTGCCAAACTATTTCTATTACTCCAGATTTATCTGTTATTAGTAAGTAAAGATTCTCATATGTTTGCAAAATAAAAACCATAGGCATACAAGATTAGAAATTGACTGCAACTGTCTTACCCATGTTCAAAATTTCCCCATTGCTTGAAATTGTTTGGAACAGCTGTATTTTTAATATTTTAATTAGCCTTTAATACTATGGATGCAATTAAAACTGTCAATCCCATGCAACACAGCCTTCACAGACTTCCTAGCTAGCAGACAAATTAGCAAGTGTCCTCAACATCTGGATATTAGCACAGCACTTTTCTTTTCCATATTATACACATTCTGGCTATGTCTAGACTGCAGGCTTCTTTCGGAAGAAGCTTCTTCCAGAAGAGATCTTCCGAAAAAACTTCTTCCAAAAGAGAGCATCCACCCTGCCAAAGTACATTTAAAAAGCAATCTGCTTTTTCGAAAGATAGCATCCACCCTGAATGGATGCCATCTCACATTTAAGCTGTGATTACTATGGACAGAGTGGTCACCAGGGCACCTGTGCTTTTTCCTCTTTCCTCTTCTTCCAAAAGAACTCCCTCTTCCCAGTCCACACACACCTTTTTCCGAAAGAGCTCTTTTGGAAAAAGGCTTCTTTTTCGTAGAAAGAGGTTTACCAATATCAGAAACACTGCTCTGTTCTTTCAAATTTTTTTTGAAAGAATGCAATTGCAGTGCGGATGTAAGTGAAGTTTTTTTTCGGAAAAACGGCCATTTTTCCGAAAAAACTCTATAGTGTAGACATTGCCCTTGTGTAATTCCCCTCTGCCTCTCTGTCCCATATAGGGAAATGGAAGATGTCAAAAGAGAGCTTTGGGGTGTTATTTTTTGTTCTTATGCTGTCCCAGAAATAAATGACATATTATTGACCTTCTGAACTCGGAGACAATTGTGAACAAGAACAAGAGCTAGTGAGGAGCATGATTTTCACCCAAAATACTTTGCATTTGATGGTAGCATTGTACAGCGGCATCTTTTTCTCTGATTTTTTCAGTACTCTTTTGAGAAAAATGATAGAAGAAATACCCCACAAAAGCAGAGGCGAGTGATAATTGTTCCATCTTTTGAATTACAGAATAATAAGGATCAGATCCGGAACACCTTACCCATGGAACCATTCCCTATTCAAATAGTAAATATTTGGCAGCATTAGTTAGTAAAGGCCAGATTTTTAAAGATATTATTGAGAGTTAGGTGCCCAAATATCTTTAAGAAGCTGGCATTGAGTACATATTTCAGGATATGGGTCAGATTGCTCTCAAGAGGCCTTTCCTCCCTTTGTGTCTCCCTCAGAAAGACCAGGCATAAGAGTGATTTCTGCTCTCAGGGAGTATATGTCACCATTCAAAGGGTTAGGTAATTGTGCTTAGCTGTTACAGCAATAGGTGCAATAAAAGTATCAAAGATAGATAGTGTGCACACTTGTTTGTGCACTGGGGAGCTGAGAGAGAAATGGTGTCCCTAAATCAGACCCATCTGGAGTTCCCTACACTGCAGTTTTGAATGAGAAATTACAGTTGGGCCCATGTATTTGTATGGTAGCCTGCAGCAGCTTCTAACTTTGGCAGAGTCTTCTGCATCATCTTTTGTGCCTTTCTAGTAGAGGATTCTATCTTGCTGCCATTAAAATAAATTCTAGGGTTTCATTGTCAAGAAAAGGAGCATAGAGCGCACTGCATAATTATAATAGTTAGCAAGTTTGTACTTTCACTGACTTTCTCCTATTCCATATTAAATTCCTGTTAGCCCTAAATAAAATAAATTCAGTTACCTGATTAATAAGCATAGTGTTGGTCAGTGTGTAATTTTGTATACGTTTTTCCAACATGAGAATATTTGTTTTGTCTAACGTTATAAGTCATTTTTCCAGAAGGTTCTTTTTATGTCAATATTGTAATGCCATGACAGGTCTAATTATCTGTTTCTTAAAGATAACTGTAGGAATAGTCCCCATATCAAACAAGAAAAGCTCCACCTGGCTTTGTGCTATTATGTTTCCCATCAGTGGGTATTTTTTTAGTTTTTAAGAGAAAGGAGTAGGTCCTCCTCTGGTGTATATTGGTATAGCAGAATGAAAACTTGACCCATAGCATCTACATTCAATGACACTCTCGTTGCTAAATTGAAAATCACATTATCAGAAGCTGTTATTGCGATGATGGCTTTTAACCTTTCTAAACAAGGTATTCAAACTATATATCCAAAGGATGAACAAGTGGAAGAGCAGGGAAAAGCAAGGTGCATGCCCATAGCGAAAAAATTATGCAAAACACTGGCTTGTGTGCACTTGTTGTACTTCTTTATAGATGCATATATTTCTAGTACAACATAGTGGATATGGTTTTTTAATCTGTCCCTAACAGTAGATGATTAAAATTAAGCAATGCAATGAAATTCAAGAGTGGGCATCAATGTTGTATATACAAATCAGTCATGTGTGCCTGTGTATTATGACATCTTGCTCAGTTCTTTGTAAGATCTCCTGCTGTTCTGAGCCAATTAGGGAAAATAAAAGGCCTGGTTTTCTTTTGGGATCCACCCAGAAGGGCCTCCCCAGTCAATACAGAGCCAGCATACAAGGGGGGGGGGAGAGAATTGAGATGAGTGCCTTGGAGGATGGGAAGAAAGTGTAGCTGACACACACTACACTCCATCTGTTCTTTGTTTCCCATCTTCACCTCTCCCATCTCCCCACCCCTATTCCCGTCCCATTTGCAGAGATGGAGCAACTTTGCTTTAGCTAAAGCAGTGGTCACCAGCCCATGGATAGCAATTGACTGGTAGATCCTGGAGTCTCTCTGTTAGTCAGTCATGATCTCCAGGTAGGCTGCCTCTGCGTGGCCCCAGGATGCTCCCGCAAGCAGCTGGCTGCATTTTCTGCAGCCCTTGGGTGGAGGCATCTCCACAGCACTGTCTAAGCAGCTTCCTTTAGCCAAGAACTGGCCAATGGGGGTGACACTTGTGGGCACAGGCAGCAGTGGAGCTCATGGAGGGCTGCACAGAGTGGGTGCCAGCACACAACTAGCCAGCCATTTCCAGGAGCAGCATGGGCCCAGGCAGAGGCAGTTTGCCTGAGCCCCACTGTACTGCTGACTGGAAGCAGCCTGTGGTAAGCACCTTCTGGCCACAGCTTGCACCCAGGCTTCCTGAGGCTGCACTCAGACTCCCTCCCGGCAACCACATTCAGTGCAGCTGCACAGATGCAGCATTTTAAGTATAGACCTTCCCTTATTCATTTTTGTTTGCACCAGTGTCCAATGCCCAGGCACTGTGACTACATTTCAAAGTTAAATAACCTTACTGAGGAACAAAAATGAATGACCCCAGCGCGATACAGAACACAAAAGCTGGAGTTTTCTATTTTTATTGGCTGACTTTCTTTTTTTTCCAATTGATATGTATTTAAAAAAAAATAGACGTGGTTATTCTGGATTTTAAAACCAGCCTGGTTTAAGCCATTTTAACACAAGCCTTTCTGCACATGTTTAACAGCTTATGTTTCAAATTTCAGCCCTATGTGAATTGAAACTGCTGGTCCATAAACCTGTTAGAGAAATGAAACTGTAAAGGAACCTGTTCCAATCGGCTCTTCCGCCTTTCTCAAATGCTTTGGGATCTTGAGATGAAATGTGCTTGGAAGCTGCTTTGCTTATTCCCTATATAGTCATTCAGTTTAAAAGTGAGCCTTCAGAGGCCTCCAGCTGAGTCCACAAAGAAAATTACACTATCTGTGAAACAGATCAGGATGGTGGCAGACCTGTTGAGAATAGCAGAACAGAGAAAGCTGAAGTGTGTGCAAAGGAAGCAGGCTTTGGCCAGTTCATTCAGCCATGTCTGCCTGACATGCAGACTCATCTGTGGATCCCTCATCAGTTTACAGTCATGCAAGAAGATGTAGTGGAACAAACTGACTCTCATGCAATCAGCTATGATAGGAGAGAGTAACAAGCATATTCTGGGATCCAAGGGCCTTCAGTGTGTGTAAAAGGAATACTTAGATTTTGATTAACAACAAGGAATTCTTAATGTCTAACAGATTTATTTGGGCAGAAGCTTTCATGGGTAAAACCCACTCCATCTGACTTCTCCAATGTATCTGACACAGTGGGTTTACTCACAAAAACTTATGCCCACATAAATTTTAGTCTTTAAGGTGCCACAAGGCTCCTCATTGTTTTTGTAGATACAGACTACCACAGCTTCCCATCTGAGACTTAGATTTCAGCTGGATTTTCATACTACATGCTATGAAGTCATTACTTTTACCAGCATTCACACACTCATGATCTAGTAATCCAAAATACTGTAGTCTACCAAGTTGCCTATCATGCTAATATGGTTGTGTTGATTTAGATTAATTCATTAATATATTAATGGGTAGATTTAGTATTAGATTAATTCATTAATATATTAATGGGTAGATTTAGTATAGAGGTAATAGTTAAGAGCTGTAATGCAAGAAATCTGCTAAAGGCTATAACATGTCATTTACAAGATCAGCAGAAGCTAAGGTTAGCAGATTTCTGTGGTTGAGACATGGTCTCACCCAGATACAGGTCATAGTTTCTTTACGGTTTTCCAGGACTGAAAAGAGGAACTTATGTCAGGGACTTTTCACCCACATAGGATGGTAGGAAAAATACCCTCAGACTCAGCAGATGCATCATTATATAAAAGTCCCGAAATAACTGGTTCGGGCTGAGTTGAGTAATCAGGACACAGGATGTTATAGATGACCACAAAGACCCATGGTAACAAATTGATGTATATGATAAGTTGAGAGCAATGATACATTGACCTGTAGGAAACTTCAACATTAGAAACATTCTCTACTGAATGTGCATCAAACATATCAGCGTCACATACTATAAAAGTAGGACCCCAGCCTAGGGGCGATAGGGAGAAGAAAATGTAGACTTGGAAGGGCCAGAATGATGGCCCCTGGTAATGATGGGGAAGATGAAGATAATGAGAGATGATGGGCTAACACCTGAGATTGTTCTAGAAGAAATGATGTAAGTCTATGATATAGAAATATGGATGGACATTCCCTATCTTATGAAAATGGGATGTTTGTGACTGTGCTAACTGTATTAAACTATATTTGTAAATATACAAGAGTTTCTATAGAGTGAGTGAGTGTTGCAACTGTGCACATCAGGGTTCCCAATCAGAATAATTGAATACTGGGCCTGATCCTGGGACAAAGAACCTGTCAACCCTAAAGGTGGGTAAGTAAAAATTTAAAACATAATCTTAGATCAGGCAACAATACCACCCAAAATATCTATGACCCAGCCTGCATCATATAAAGCACAATAGGATTGGTCTTATTTTATTTCTCCTACCCAAGGCACATTATTCACCACATGCCCAGGAGAAGGAAGGACACATCTTGTGATGGAGTAGCCATTCTATTCTCTTCTGGGTTCAAAGGCTTCCCAGGGGAACTGACAAATTCTGTCTCATATGGTTAGGGTTCCTTGACTCATTGTCTTAAGGGCTTTCAACTTCTTTGTGGGCAATGTCTCTGACAGGGTGGCCAAAAATCTAGCTGCATGCTACACTTCAAATTTCTCACAGGCTTCTCTGATCCCAAATACAACTGGTCATATCTTGATCCATAGGCTGGCTTTGAACATAAGAAATGCAAGACTTATCCAGAGCAGACAATTTGCACTGTTTATTTGGTTCATCATTTGCTACATTGTCTCTCTGCATGGGCTCCTAGCAAGAAGGAGTTGGGCTGAGATGTATCAGAGGGGTAGCCATGTTGGGCTGGATCTGCAAAAGTGACAAGGAGTCCTGTAGCACCTTATCGACTAACAGATGTATTGGAGCATAAGCTTTCATGGGCAAAGACCCCCTTCGTCAGATGCATGAAAGCTTATGCTCCAATACATCTGTTAGTCTATAAGGTGCTACAGGACTCCTTGATGTTGCAAAACTACTCTGATACTCTAGTGTTCCTTAGTGATAGAGGACTGCTTCTTGATTCTAGTATTCCAAGACATGTTTTCCTTGTGTGTGGTGCTTGTCCATATAATGTACCTAGATTCAAATCTGAATGCTAATTATATATTTATATCTATAAATATATAACTAACCTTTCTCTTCCTTTCCCATATTCCTACCTCTACTATCTGTCCCCCCCACCCCCCCCACCCCCATGCATTGCCATTATTAAGGAGACAGCTCAATTTGTTGTTTTGCTTTGACACAGTGTATGTATCAAGCTTCTCTAGTATAGGAAAATACCTATTATATCATCTTGTCCGTCTTATTGCCAGTATACAGTTGTTGTACATAATACATCCAGTTCCCTGTCCACTCCAGTGATGGGACTTCAACCATTTCTTCTGCAGATTATTGCACAGCCTAACTGATCTCACCATGAGGGAATTTTCCTTTCAATATTCATACAAAAATTTCCCTTTTCTAATTTTATTGTGCCCAGGGAAATTGTCATTTACCACACTAAATAATTCCTCTGGCCCTTGGTATTTACTCCTTCCAAATATTTATAAACAGTTTTCATGTCCTCTTTCCTCTCAGCTGTGGTTTGGATAATATAAAATGTAATTTTTATTTATCTTTAATACTTCAGTATCCTTTAGGGATGTGAAAGTGTAAACATTTACACGGTTAACTGATGAGCCTGAGCTCATCAGTTAACATGCACAGATACACAAAACCCCTTCTCCCCTGCAGGGTTGTGGGGCAGGTGGGAGCTGGTATGCACAGGGAGCAGATAGCAACAGCAGGAGCAGGTGGGATTTGGTACACATGGGGAGCCTTCCCCTGATCGTGTGCAAGCAGTTACATGTTCACCTGAATACATGCATTTTAACATCACTAGTACCGTTATCATTTCTGTTGTCTTCCTCTGCACTCCTTCTTCAATTTGTCAGTATAGGCGTTGAAATACAAATTCAAATTGGCTTTGAGATGAGCTACAAACTGTATAAAGGATGGTGATTCATTACTGCAAAAATCAACAGAAGTGCATTGAGCTAGGGGAAGGTGACTACTGAAATGCCAGAGGGGTTAATATTAGATCCTGTCTTATTTAACTTTCTTCTAGAAAAGGGGCGGGGGGGAGGGGAACAGTGTTGAAATGCATTGACCCAGGACTGTGCAAAATGTGATTGGCTGAAATATTTTATAATTATGGAAAGGCAAGACATTTTTAAATTCTATTATTACTAGAAGATTTACCCAGTGTTGACTGGGTCCTTAACTCAATTTTGTTTTTTTGGAACATAAAATGAAAATGCACATGCTTTATTTGAATCATTGCTCTGATTCAGATAAAGCATGGGTGGGGATGAGGGGTTCAGTATGCAAAGTGCCTCAGGGAGAGAGAACTACCCCAGTCCTCTCTCACCGCAGCACCTTGAAGCTAAATGAAAAGCATTTCTCCATGGCAAGGTTCAGCAGGCACATCCAGGAGAGGTGCATGTCCCCCCACCTGAGGCAGGTCCGGGTTCAGCTGCCCACTGCGCTCTCCAGCCAAAGTGAGGAATATAGCAAACTCTGTAATTTCCCTTCATTCCATGACAAAGAGGAAGAGCCAGCAACATCCCCCTATGTAAGGTGACCATATTTCTCCATGCCAAATACCGGACACCAAGTGTAGATGGTCCAAATGTCAGAAAAGTCTCTTCAGGGAAAAAAAGCAGAAAAAGCCATGCAAATTATGGTTCTCAACTTGCATTGCTTTTTCCAGAAGAACAGTGCAGTGTAGACATTGCCTTAGAGACTAACAAATATGTATAGTATCATGAGCTTTTGTGGGCAACACCAAATTCTTCAGATGAGCTGGAGAGGAAATAGCAGGAACCCAGAATTTATAACACAAAAAGAAAGGAAGAAAAAAAGGTACCTGTTAACTGTAGTATGCTAACTTAGTGGACTAGAAGTGTCCCATACTTAGCTTTTGATGTAAATGAGGTCAGCTTTCCCACCTCATTTACATCAAAAGCTAAGTAGGGGACACTTCTAGCCTACTCAGTTAGCTCATTAGCACCCCTACTAAAATTGACAGGTACCTTTTTTCCCCTTGCGTTCTTTTTCTGTTATAAATTCTGGGTTCCTGTTTCCACTCCAGCTTCCAGCTCATCTGAAGAAGTAGGTGTTGCCCACAAAAGCTTATGATACTATATATATTTTTGTTAGTCTCTTAGGGTACATCTACACTACAGAGAATGATCGAAGCTGCCACTGTCGATATTTCAGGATTCAAATTAGCGGGTCTAGTTAAGACAGCTAATTCAAACTGAGAGGGGTACTCCGGTCAATGCTGATAGTCCTGCTTCCATGAGGAGTAAGGGAAATCAAAGGGAGAGTGTTCTCACTTCAACTTCCTGCAGTATAGACAGCACCAAAAGTTGAATTAAGCTACTTTGACTTCAGCTATACAATTAACATAGCTGAAGCGGCGTATCTTAATTCTACTTTGTCCTGTAGTGTAGATGTACCCTAAGGTGCCACAGCACTACTCACTGTTTTTAAAGTTATAGACTAACATGGCTACCCCCGAGACATTTTAAAATACTCTGTCACCTGCACATGATATCTCACAGCATCATGCCTCAGTTTCCCCACTCCTACAAAGTGCTCCTATGATCATGTATTTCATTGTTGGCAAAGTTGTTTGGAGCCTGAGTCTATTTATACATGTAAATAAATAAAAATTAATTAAACCCACCAGAGCCTAATTTATTTTCTTCAAATTAAAACCAAAATGAAAAACTCTTGAACTCAGGCTTCGTATGCACTTTATACTCAAAGTACGTTATAGCTAATGACTTAGCTTATATTTGATTTCAGTATAACTCAAGCAGCGCAAACACTCCTGCTATTATACAGCTTTGACTTACTGAATTTACATTACAGATCTCTCTCAACTACCAGCTTTCTGCCTTGAAGATTTCTCTTGTATGGCAAAGGCCATTCATGGGGTGAAACTGAGCTTCATGCAAATATTTGAGTGAAGAATTCACCTCTTGCCCCTAAACATATAACATTATTAATTCTTTTTTTAAAATAACATTTACAAAAACAAAGGCTGAAAAGAGGATGTGGAGTTTATTCGCCCAAATTTTTGTATCTTGTAACTGAAATATCCCCTTCCGCATTCTGTAATGCAAAAGTTTTCCTCTCTAGAAAAAAAATATTGATGAAATGAACTTCAGAATGCCTCTAATCTGGACTTTTTAATAAGTTCTGCTGGAATTAGTTGCTACACATTTCTTAATCTTATCTTCCAGCCTAGTTCTAAACTCCTAAACCCCTTTGAATGAGGCTTCAGCATTCCTGGTGGTGAGAGATAAATATAATGATAGAATTAAGTTGGCCATCCATGGTGATGTTCTTAAATCTATCAGAACTCTTTTTCTTGGCTCACCATGAGACACTGAGGGCAAGGCCTAAGATGTGTAACTAGAATCTTATTGAGGCGGCTTCACCCATTTCTTTTCAGGAGATCCCAAAGCAGTTGAGGTGATCAGTAGCTTTTTCCCACTTAGCACTCTCACCTCTGGGATGCCACGAGCCTCAATGCAGTCCCCTCGCTAGGAAAAACAGCTAGTTCAGGTTTAGCGATTCTGGGACGTCAGTGCCCACAATATGCTGATAACATCCATTGCTACATCTTATTCTGAAACATGGGGTGTACTATCATACACATTCCAGTACCTTGCTGAAACAGATCTTTAATGGCCCACAGCTTGATAGATTGTTACTGGTACAGTGAAAATTTGGAATGAATTTGCTCAATGCACAGCAGTTTATATGAGAGAGAATCACACAAGCAGTAAAAGATTATATATCTCCATAATAAGACTCAATTCTCCAAGCAATAAACTCTCAATAACTATGTTAGCCTTGCACTGTATCCTGATTGATAAACAAAGCAGGAATAGCTATGAGTCCTAGATGGAGACTTCTTCTCTTCCCCTGTCATGTACTTGGTCTGTGAAATGTTCTCCTAGCAGCGTATGGACTACCTTGAGACCTTCTATCTTACAGCATCACAGACCTCTTCATATGTTAAATGCTAAGCGGAGTTAGTTAATTCCCCAATTATAACTCTTGTTCTTAAAGGAGTCACATGTCGCAGAAATATCCCCTGTGGGTGTTCCATTACTGATTTTTCTAATTATTATTTTAGAAAGGACTGCAAAAGAAACAGAGATCAAAGATCAGTTAACCGGTACCCTCTCATCAATCATTCATTTGAGCTCTCAGTGTGGTGCCATCCAGAAAGTTTATTTTGACCCAGGTCAACCTGTACCAAACTCACTGATCTTGTGTCTTCTACATTTCCTTTACTTTTGTCAACTAGCCATTGGCTGACCAACATTTTAGCTAAGATACGCACATGAGCATGCACACACAAGGCCCTTAACTAAACATTCAAGTGAAATTTCAACACTTTCCATACATTTCCATCCCAAGTGTCCTAGAATCCTCTAGCAAATTCAGACTTCTCAAGCCACACCAAACTAATGTGCATCACAGTCATTCATATCAATCACAGCAATAATTTGGCACCATCCCAATATGCCTTTGCAAGAAAAGTGCCAATACCTAAATGATTCAAGAATATAGAAGTGATGTTGCCAGGTAAAGTGAACCAATCTGAGGAAACAGCAGGAGCTCTGACTTCACCTTCCATTGAAGATCTCTGCCTCTGATGGTCAAGAGAACATGCAGATTCTGGATCTTATTGGAGCCATCACTAGTACTAGGATAAGACAATTGGTCTGACATGCTTTTCTATATCATTAGCTATCTGTGGACATAACTCGCCTATGAAGCGAGACATAACAGCCCTCTCTGATCTCACAGTTTCCCCATTCAATACTCAATATGCTTGCAGATCCTGGTACCAGTCATTAGGCCCCTGAAAGGCACAGGTTCTAGTCAGCTCTAAAGATTTTTCCTCTTTTTGTAAACCCGTTCACCCCACCCCCCTGCCCCAGTATCATTGACTGACAGGAATAGCGTTACTGACAGAGCTCAGCGTGAAACTCTAGAGAGTCTGGGATCAAGTGTTCTCCCCAGCTGGCCATCAGCAGTGGAACTCCCTTGCAATACCAGATAGCAGAATGAGCCTAGATTTTTCCATTTGTAGGCCTCATCTCTTTATATTCATCTGTTCATTTGCTTTCTTCACAGTATAACAACATCTGCAAAGTGGCCAGCACACTTTCTCCATGAGACAAGGAAGTAAAAACATCCTCTCTTTGTAGGCTGTAAAAGAGGCGGCTTTTGCCATTTTTATTCCTGACCTTTAATCTTACATTCTTTATTTGTATAAAGAAAATGCATTGCCTTTTGCACTGCGAGCTTTCATCAAATTGTTTTCAATTGCAGCAAACATGGTTCCATTAGTATTAAAATGTCGTAAACACCCACTAAAAGATTTCTCCTTAGCTTTATTTTAGTTTTAGTACGACTTTACTAGTATTATTTCCAAGACAATACAGCACTGAGCCCTGGGGCTGTGTTTTCCCACTGATTCGACTGATAAAATTTATTATGTTTATAAAATACATCAGCATGTTCATAAAGCTTTTTGTTTAAGAGTAAAAAAGAATCTTTGTGTTGTATAATATTGTCTTTCTTCAGCATTTTAATGTAAAGCAACTGAAGCAATAAAGAGGAAATGTATTTCCTTTTCTGTGTTTTACTTGCAAAACGTAGGTTGCGCATACCAGACATGGGTTGCTCCATGAATTAATAAAAACAAACTTCACTTTTATTCCCTCAGCTTATGAATGGTGCCAGTCTTACACTGAGATCTCTGTGCTATTACGTGCTTAAGAAAATACACAAATTCACAGTGCGGCTGCAGAGGTGCACATTTCTAAAAGCTGTTTCAGAGAGACTGCATGGTAAGGGACTATGCTGTTGCTTTGCATCTTATATTTTAATTTACTTTTTTAGTATCAAATTTTATTTTAAGCAATTGCTTTGCAAGGCACAGTGTGGAAATTGTAATAGAATGGCAGATGCTTACACTATGATTCTTCTTTCCTGAAGATACAAAGGCCACCAGCAAAAACATTGCAAAGCTCCCAAGGTTCACCTTACTTAGAGGTCTGAATCTGATGTTATTGAAACCAGGGCAATTTAAGAGTGACTCTAATGACTTCTTGGATTTGACACTGTGTAAGTAATACCAGAATCCATTTTTCTCTGTCATGGCAGTCCTTTAATATGTTCAAAAAAGGGCCTCCTACCTTTGTAGAGGTTAGCAAAGAAATGTCTCCAAATGTCTCCAGAGAATGGGAAAAGGATCTTTAGTGTTACTGTCTAAGGGTACGTCTACATTGCACACTTATTTCGGAATAAGCTATCAGGAAGATATATTCCAAAATTAGTCTGAGGAAGGCTCAAAATTAGTCTGAGGAAGGCTCCCCTAATGTAGACACACTATCTCGATTTAGAGCCCCAGGAAGCACTGGGAAGAAATTACTTAGAATGGCCCTGATAGGGGCCTATTTCAAAATAGCAGCAATGGAGTGTCCACACTGCAGCTATTTCAAAATAACTATTTTGGAACAGGCATTATTCCTCATGGAATGAGGTTGACAGAAGTCAGAATAAGCCATCCATTATTTCAAAATTATTTCAAAATAAGGGAATTGCTGTGTAGACACTCGCATTGTTATTTCAGAATAACACTAGTTAATCTGAAATAACAGTGCAGTGTAGATGCACCCTAAAAGAGCTGATAAAAGATAACATCATTGTCTTCTTAAAGAGAAATTAGTGCACATGTGAGATACCAGCTTGATGATTCTGCACATCCCTGGCCACAAAATGGATGCACTAGGTGCCTTGGCAATGGCAATGGAAGTTTCTCAGCTCTGTCTTCCCATGTGTCTCAAGACTATTGAATGGGGACTATCTCTATAGGTGAGTAATTATTGAAGTCTCAAAAGCCATTTGATTCTGGATCTCACTGCTATGCATGTCCAACAGGGAGCACGTTATAATCAAATACACCAGTCCACTAAGCCAGAGACTTTAGCATGAACAGCATGAACAGCCACCAGGCAGTAACAAGGTTTGATCTATGTGACAAACTGGCAGATTTGTTGAGTGCTATGAAATGAACTATAATACAAGCAGTACTTCTGGTAACCAGAAGTGATTAAGTTACAAAGCAAGTTTAATCTATCTGAGCTACAGCGATGATGCAATGAGTTTTTTCCCAACCAGAAACTGTTAGAATTTCAAAATGTCTGATGCATGATAGCTCACATTGATTCTGTTCACTGTCACAGCTGTTTCAAAATTAAGGTACAGCCATACCACAGGAAAAAAACTAGAATTATAAAAATATCACATGACTCTTCATCTCCTATTAGAACATAAATTATATAGAAAATAAAACTGTATCCCTAGAATTTCCTTAGTATTCAAAAGGAGGAGACTTTCAGATAGACTCATACGTTAATCATTACACTTCCATCAAACGAAGTATCTGCCTGTTCTGTTCATTTGGGCCCTAACTTCTAGAGGAGCTAAGAACCCATTGTGCCTATTGTTTCCATGGGAAGTATGGGTGCACAGCACCTTTGAAATCAGGCCTCACTGATTAATACAGAGCATAGTGGGGCATGACCCTGCATTCCTTATGTAACTAGAACTTCCATTGACTTCCAGGTTAGATTCATAGACAGTGATTGAGTTTGAGTAAATATTTGTCTGTTTTACAGATCAGAAGCATTGTGGCCTTTCTGTGTACACCTTAGTTTCTTTGATGACCAATATAAGCGGTAGAAAGCTAGCAACCAGACTGTGACCCAGGCTTTACAGCTCTACAGGCAAGCAAATTGATGTAAATGAACTGTCCATTGTAGGTCACAATGTGCATTTAGAACACCTTTGGGAAGCAGGTAGCGTGTGGCTGGAGCCCCAGTTCCTTTTCACCCAAGTCACTAGATCACACAGCTGAAACAAAGTAGAGGGAAAGTAAGCTGCATTCAGGAATGGACTAGTGCAATTTGCTTACATTATGTGGTAGGGGGGAGGAAGGGACTGAACTTTGGCTCTCAGAGCTACACTTCAGTCCCTGCTCTGCTTCTGGGGCTTAGCAACTAGTGACTGCTGCTTCCCTGGGATTGCAGGGGTGACGGCAAGATGAGTTCATCGAGGCATGACATGAAAAAAAAAGGAAAAGATGAATGAAAACTTTATTCCACATTTCCTCTGAATGGGGAGGTCATTCTAAGATTTCTGCTACATACAAAATGTTCCCTCTCCAGCTCCCATTCTCTTCAAAACTCTTCCTGCTTTCTCCTCTACCTCTTATGATATCTGCCCAGACCTTGATTTTTCAGTAATTTCCATCAACTCTACTTCTTCCTCCCTCTGATTTTCACAGCCACTGCTTTAATTACATCTCTGTCACTCTCATAAAGTTGAAGCTCCTTGAGATTTCATTACTACCCAGCTCCAACAGAAGCTCATGAAAGGTCGTTGTCCATAGTGATCTGGAAATCATTTACTAGAATTCTATTTCAACTGTGGTACCTTCACTTAAACAGATTTTCAGAACTAGGAAGCATGGATCACAGAATCATAAAAGATTAGCATAGGAAGAAACCGCAACAGGTCAGCTAGTTCAACCCCCTGCTCAAAGCAGGACTAACCCAAAGTAAATCATCCCAGCCAGGGCTGTGTCATGCGAGGCCTTAAAAACCTCTAAGGATAGAGATTCCACTGCCTCTCCAAGCAACTCATTCCAGTGCTACACCACCCTTCTAGAAAAAGAGTTTTTTCTAATATCCAACCTAGACACACGCACACACTGAAACTTGACACCACAGCTTCTTGTTCTGTCATCTGGCACCACTGAGAATGGCCTGGCTCTATCCTCTTTGGAATCCTCGTCGGATAGTTGAACACGGCTATAAAATCCTCCCTGACTCTTTTCTTTTACAGACTAAAAAACACAATTCACTCAGCCACCCCTCATAAGTCATGTGCCTCAGCCCCCTAATCATTTCTGTTGCCCTCCTCTGGTCTCTTTCCAATTTGTCCATATCTTTTCTGTAGTGGGAGGCCCAAAACTGAATGCAGTGCTCCATATGTGGCCTCCCCAATGCTGAATAGAAGGGAATAATCACTTCCCTTGATCTGTTTTCAATGCTACTAATAATGCAGCCCAATATACAATTAGCCTTGTTGACAACATGGGCACACTGTTGCCTCATATCAAGCTTCTCATCCACTGTAATCTCAGGTCCATTTCTGCAGAACTGTCACTTATCCAGACCACAGCATAAAAAGAGAAATAATCTTTTCCAGTCCTTCACTTCAAGTTACTATTTTCTAAAGGTGAGTGCCATAAAACTGAATATTTGTCAGTGGCAGATGTAAATAATTACAGAGTAAGGGTAAGGCTACACTAGCTCGTTAGTTCGAGCTTGGTAGTCTAATGAGGGCAACCGGAGTAGCAAATGAAGCCCGGGATTTAAATATCCCGGGCTTCATTTGCATCTTCCCGGGCCCCGCCATTTTTAAATCCCCCTTAGTCCGAACTCCATGCCCGCAGCTACACACGGCACGGACTAGGTAGTTCGAATTAAAGATCCTAATTTGAACTACTGTTACTCCTCGTGGAATGAGGAGTAATGGTAGTTCGAATTAGGATCTTTAATTCTAACTACCTAGTCCGTGCCGCGTGTAGCCGCGGGCACGGAGTTCGGACTAAGGGGGATTTAAAAATGGTGGCGCCCGGAAAGATGCAAATGAAGCCCGGGATATTTAAATCCCGGGCTTCATTTGCAACTCCGGTTGCCCTCATTAGACTATCTAGCTCGAACTAACGAGCTAGTGTAGCCTTACCCTAAGTGAGTATTTTCTGTATGAAGTATAGGGAATACCACAAAACCCAAAATAAATATAAATTCCATAGTGTGATACATGTCCATTCTTCATAGATTCATTGATTTCATAGACTCAAAGGCCAGAAGAGGTAATTGTGGTCATCTAGTCTGACCTCTTGTCTATGACAAATGCCATAAAACTTCCCCCAAATAATTGCTTTTGAAGTATAAAAAAATCCAATCTTGATTTTAAAGTTCCCAGTGATGGAAAACCCACCATAGTCCTTGGTAAGTTGTTCCAATGATTAACTACTCTTCCAATGATTAATTACTCTTCCTGTTAAAAATTTACAGTGGTATTTCTATTGGGAGCCTCTGTCACATATTTGTAACATTAAACCAACATACGGAAGTAGTAAGTGAGTGGTGTTGATGCCAAATACAGAATTTTTAAAAGTTTTCTATTTCACATCTTTATTTTATTAAACATGCTTGTTAAGCCGAACAAAGGGAAACATGTTCACCCTTATAATCTTATGGGAAGATGGAGTGGTGAGAGGATTGCATTTGCTCAGTTGGCCACACCAGCCCACTGGGAACTCACTTACAGCTAACTGTCATCCACAACCTCCAAATGTTTTTCAGATTCACTAATTTCCAAGATAAGATCTCCTATCCTGATATATGTCCTCCATTCTTTGTGACTTGATGTATACATTTAAAGATCTTGAAACATATTTTTTTCTTGCATCCAACTTACCAATCAATCCATTTTGTTTGGTATCAGTGACCTGATTTCTTCATTATTTATCATTCCCCTAAATTATGTGTCATCTGCAAACTTTATCATTGATGATTTTCTGTTTTCTTGCAGGTCACTGATTAAATGTTAAATAACATAAGGCCAAGACAATTCCCTGAGCACAGCTCCATTTTGAGAACTATCAGTTAGCCAGTTTTTAATCCATTTAATATGTGCCATTTTAATTCTTTATCATTTTACTGACATGGTATAGTTCCAGTTTTAATTCTGTCCAAGATATTTGCATATTTATAGGAGACAGAAAAAGACAATATTTAAACTAGATAGATTATGCATGAAATTCTAGTGCAATTGAAATTAAGGGGAGTTTTTCAGTTGATTTCAGTAGGACCAGGATTTCACCTAATATATATTTGCTCTCTGATTTATTAGGTGAAAACTATGTGCTACACAATATCTGAAATTGTTAGTAAATTGTACCAAAAGTCACTGTAAGGTGCAACTTACATCAGTGGCATAGCAAAGAGGGATAGGGGAGACAGTTGCAGTTAACATAACTATTGTTCTAGTTACTTTTTGAAGGTTTCGCTGAAACCTTTTCACAGTCAACTGTTGAAATATATTCAAAATAGGAAATAATCATAAGAAGTCACCAACAATATAACTTTTGGCAACTAAATTGGTGCCCCCCCCCCAGTGTGGTGCTCAGGGGGCAACTGCTCTCCCCTGCCACCTCTCACTATGCCACTGACTTACATTATAAAAGGCAGACTAATCACAGCTCCATAGAGTCTGTGGTAGGATCAGGACATTAGATCAAATATTGTATGCATATCTGAAGCTGCATGGGAATACATGGCACAAGTCAAGGTGAATCCACTGAAGTTCTGCATGTTATTGTAGAATTCTAAATCTATGACTAGAAATGCCAAAATTGCAATATAACTGCTATCCATAGTTAGCCGTTTGTTGGTGGTCTACACACACCCACACCGTACAAGTAGGAAGAGATTTAGAATCCTTCCTGCCTTCAGACAGCAAAATCAGCCCTACCCTGGTTTGGTGATAAAAAATGTCAGTTATGGAGAGAAATAAGGTGGGTGAGATCATTTTTATTGGACCAGCTTCTGTTAGTGAAAGAAGCTTTAAAGTTATACAGAGTTCTTCAGGTTACAGAGAGCTCTATTTATCTCAAAATCTTGTATCTCTCGTGAACAATCACCTCATCCATTTTCTCTCTCTAATACCTTGGGATTGACACCTACAACAGCAGTGCATCCACATTATGGAGAGATCTGCGCACAGGTACTATTGCTAGTGAATGCAAACCCAATGCACAAGGCAGGAAAGGACAGGAAGGGAAGGGGTAAACAGCTTGATACTGAAAAAGAGCAACAACTCTCTGCAAGAGGAGCTAGCACCAGGCTGCCTCTGAGCCCTGGTCTACATGAGGGAGTTATTTCAAAATAACAGACCCTTATTTCAAAATAACAAGCAGAGCATCCGCACTACCAAGCACATTATTTCGAAATAAGGGGCTGGTTATTTTGAAATAATTCCTGCTTTCCACCAGGAATAATGCTTATTTCAAAATAGTTATTTCAAAACAGCAGTAGTATGGGTGTTCCACTGCTGCCATTTTGAAATAACTACTCCCCAGAGTCATTCAAAGTAATTACTTCCCAATGTTTTCTGGGGCTCTAATTATTTTAGGAATAATTATTTTGGGAGTTGGAAATACAAGGGAAGTAAACAGAGATGAAAGCCCTGAGAACTCGGGGGGGGGGGGGGTTAAGTCTTTTATATAATGTTCTGCCTTTTTTTTGTTGATTTGATTTAATCGACCAGTGCCTGCGTCCAGGAGAAACCTAAGCCATTTGAAGTGGGACTTTGCGCAAGGCAATATCCATCTCTATAGACAAGCAGAAAGACAACAAATTATTTTATATATTCTGAAAAGTGTTTTTGTTTTAAATTTGTGATGTTTATGAAATTGTTTGTTTGGGATTTTTTTTCCACTTCAAATATTTACAAAAAGTGAAGTAAAAAAATACATTTCCTTCTATGGCAGAAACGTAAAGAGCCAGTAGAGGGTGGCTGTGAGGTCAGTCAAAATTAGTTACCGAAAACACTTCTTTAAATGCCCAAATCTTTAATTGTTTTAGTTTGCTGATATGAGCAGAACTGTTCTTCATAGACATAAAGGCCTAGAAGGGGCCTTGAGAAGTCATCAAGTCCAGCCACAGCACTGAGGCAGGACCAAGTGAACACAAGCCACCCCTGCCACATGTTTGTTCAACTGTGCTTAAAAAGCTTCCAGTGATGTGGATTCCAAAACCTCCACTGGATGTCTCATCCAGAATTTAATTATCCTTTTAGCTAGAAAGTTTTTTCCTATTATCTAACCTAAATTTCTCTTGCTGCTGATTAAGCCTATTGCTTCTTGTCCTAGCATCAGCAGACATGCAGAACAATTGATCACAGTCCTCTTTATTTAATATATTTGAAGACTGTTAGCAAGTCCTCCCTCCCCTCAGTTTTTGTTTCTCAAGACCAAATATGACCAGTTTTTTAACCTTTCCTCACAGGTCAGGCTTTCTAAACCTTTCATCATTTTTGCTGCTCCCCTCAGGACTCTCTCTAATTCGTCCACCTCGTTCCCAAAGTGTGGCATCCAGAACTGAACACAGTAGTCTAACTGAGGCCTCACTAGAGCTAAGTAAACAGGGCAATTACCTCCTGTATTTTATATACAACACCCCTATTAATACACCCCAGAATGACATTAGACTTTTTTGCAACTGCATCACATTGCTGATTCTCATGCAGTTTATGATCCACTACAACCCCCAGATCCTTTCCAGCTGTTCTACTACTGAGCTAGATATTCCCCACGTTGTATTTGTGTATTTGATTTTTCTTTTGTAAGTGAAGAACTTTGTACTTGTGTTTTACTTTTTCTGTTCTATTTGGTTGCTAAAGAAATGAATAACCATCTGCTAGCAGCAGTTTGTGCTCTGGGGGAATTTTAGAAAATGAAGATGCCTTCTGAAAATACCTTGTGGTTCAGGAGTGTGTGGGATGGGCTCTTAATGGAAAAGTTCATGGATGATCTGAAACAGCAGGAGAGTAGGCATGGCTACCATTTCTAGAATATGAAATAAGACAAGAGAAGCAAAGATCTGAAAATGACAGACCTGGGCCAAATCCTCCTCTGGTGTTAATTGCTTTAGTTCCATTGACATTAGTGGAGCATCTCACCCATTATGTTTACACTAATTGTGGGCCTAGAACAAAACCCAGTGAAGTCAGTAGGAGTCTTTCTACTGTGTTCAGAGGTCTCTAGATCAGGACTGAAGCAGCTTGGGATGTGTTTACATTGCAAGTGAAAGTATGACTGAACGACAAGTATCCATATCCGTGCTAGCTATAGTCTAGCTAACATGAGGAATAATAGACACGGCAGCATGGGCATCAGTGTGATCTAGCAACTACAGAACAGGCCAGTTGGGGAGCTTGGGTACATACTGCTATTGCTAGCTTATGCTACCACATCTATACTATTATTACCTGTCTTAGTAAATTTAAAGCTGACATGCATATGCCTATCCATGCCCTGTTCACATCTTCACATGCATTATAGTCAAACTCTCCCATATCTGTTAGGATATTGCAACTTTTTCCTATAGCTAAACAGGATTTCAGGGCTGCCTGCATGCCCAGTGTGATTCTGTTCCCAGAACTGTAGGTTAAATAAAAAAATCCCAGTTTGATGTGTGCCAACATTCTTAATCATTTTGAACCACGCAAAGAGGTCATCCTATGGAGTAAAATTGGAAATCATTAGAGAAAATATGTAAAATGACCTTGCAGTGGAGGGTTGCCACTTACCATTGCTGGATAATTCTCAGCTTTACAAGATTTGACTGGTGTGAAAGGAGCTAAGATGGTAGACAAGAAGACAAAGGATTAAACACCACACAGACAGAAGCAGGCAGATAAGGGCCTGCTTGGATGAATTTCAAGGATAAAACTAATAGAATGCTTCTTTTCTAACTTTTAGAGTACGTCTACACTGCACCACTATTTCAGCATATCAGAGGTATCCCGAAATACCTACCCTGCATCTACACAAGCCTCACGTTATTTCAAAATATTTTTTGAAATAACGATCATGTTTCACCATCCCGGTAAACCTCATTGCAAGAGGGATAAGGGATGGCTTGAAGTAGCATGTTAATTCGAAATTTGGCACTGTGTCGACACACCAAATTTCAAAATAAGCTATTTTGAAATAGATTCAAAATAAGATACGCAATTTGTGTAGCGCAAATTGAGTATCTTATTTCGAGTTTAGGGTGCTGTGTAGATGTACACTCAGACACTTTTCTAAAAGCCACACATGCAGCAATATGACTTGCAAGGTAGAGTTTCTTAATGTTGAGATTCTATATTGGACAGTCTGAAGCCTGCTATAATTTATATCAGCTTCAAAGTGCTTCAGGGGGCCAAACCAGTAGCTGAGGATTGGTATATCCAAGTAATATGCTAGCCATGCCCTCTTTTCCCTGACATGTCACAGTAGGGAAGCGTAAGATCCCTCAGACCAGCTATACACCTCTGCAGAACCATATATACATTGAGGCAAGCATCCTTGGCTGCAGGGCCAAGTTCCACCACCAGTGTGATTCAAAATGGCTCCTGTGCACTGGAGAATATGATCCTCTATAGCTGTCCATGTCATTGTTTGCATTTAGTAATATTAAATATCCACATATCTTTAAAAGAGTCTCAAGATGTGTAGCAAGACAACATGGGTGAGGGACTGCATTTTATGGAACCAGCTTTCACTCGTGAAAGTGACAAACTATTCAGGGCTCTAATTCGGATCTTGGGAAGATACTGAAAGGGTACATTTACACTGCACTTAAACACCTGAGGTTGGCCCATGCCAGCTGACTCAGGCTTGCAAGGCTTGGACTGTGGGACTGTTTAATTTCGATGTAGATAGTCAGGCTTGGGTTTGATTCCAGTTTTTTGGACCCTGTGAGGTGGGAGGGCCCCAGAGCCCAAGATCCAGTTCAATCTTGCATGTCTATATTGTGATTAAACAGCCCTGCAAGCCTGAGTCCCACAAGCCTGAGTCAGCTGTCATGGGCCAACCTCAGGTGTAAAATTGCACTGTAGACATGCCAATAGAGTTACAGCTTAATACTAGATAGAACGGGTTGTTTAGGATAAGAGAACATCCAAGGTGATAAGCCTGTTAACATGCAGTCACAGACCAGGAAAAAAATTATTCATTTTGTACCACTGTTGTGGTCCTCATTATTATAAACTCCTTTATGTCACTCACAAAGGTATAAATTTCAAGCATCACATAAACAACATTATACTGCACTATGTAGAGGTGTTGTAGATGTGTCATGCCCAGGATATTAGCGCAACAAGGTTAGTGAGATAATATCTTTTATAGGACAAACTTCTGTTGCTGAGAGAAACAAGTTCTTGAGCTTTCACAGACCTCTTCAGGACTTGGGGAAGAACTCTGTATGTCTTGAAAGCTTGTTTCTCTTGCCAACAGAAGTTGGCCCATAAAAGATACTGCCTCCCCCACTTTTTCTCTCTAATTATACTGCAGTAGCAGATATGCCTAAGTTCTTCCTACCCAATACCATTTTTCTGTAATAACTAATACCATTAGCCCACCGTGAGAAAAATCAGAGAGGACATGTGAAACTTAACAAAAAGGGGAAAATATGTGGCACAAACAAAAACTAATGAGATTTAACATTTTTTAAATTTCTCTGCTTTCTGAGGTCTCTAAAGTATGGTAGTTTGATCAGTGGAGGTTAACGGAGCTAAACCCCAGAAATCAAAATTCCCTCTGTTCTATTCTTTAAGCAAAAAAAGTCCTTTGTGGTAGGTGCTTTTCATTTCCCTTGCTCCCAATGGAGAGCAGCAAGGAGTTGCAGAGCAGGGAAGAAGAGGCTAGCATTAGCTAGTCCCTTCAGTACTTTCAACACCATAGACTCCAGTCAGGGAAGGGCAGGCATGTCCTAAACATATGTCTACATGCAGAAATTATACCTATGTACTTATAGCAGTATAACACAGTTCTACCAGCATAAAAATGCTTACAGGTATAGTTTCAGAGGCGGTAGCCATGTTAGTCTGTAATAGAAAAAGCTTAAAAAACAACCCTATAAAAACTTTAAAAACAACAACTAGCCCAGCAGCACCTTAGAGACTAACAAAACATGTAGGCTGTGTCTAAGTTGGCGCAATCTTGCGCAAAAGCGGCCACTTTTGCGCCAAAACTTGCTGCCTGTCTACACTGGCCGCGAGTTCTTGTGCAAGAACACTGACATTCTAATGTATGAAATCAGTGCTTCTTGCACAAGAACTATGATGCTCCCACTCAGGAATAAGCCCTCTTGTGCAACTGTTCTTGCGCAAGAGGCCAGTGTAGACAGGCAACATGAATTTCTTGCGCAAGAAAGCCCTATGGTTAAAATGGCCATCAGAGCTTTCTTGAACAAGAGAGCGTCTACACTGGCATGGATGCTCTTGCACAAAAGCACGTCTCTTGCGCAAAGGCACATGCCAGTGTAGACGCTCTCTTCTGGAAGAGTTTTTGCACAAGAACTCTTCCGCAAAAGAGTTCTTGCACAAAATCATGCCAGTGTAGATGTAGCCATAGATGGTATCATGAACTTTTGTGCCCATGAAAGCTCACGATACCATCTACATGTTTTGTTAGTCTCTAAGGTGCTGCAGGACTATTTGTTGTTTTTTAAGTTTTTACGGGTACAGCTTGTTTCTCTATGGGAAGGGTAATGAGCTGTATTATAACAAGGTTCCTTTATACCAGTGTAATTGTATCCCCACTAGGGTTTTAACTGGGATAGCTATTTTGTTAAAAACATCATACCCTTACTGGTATAGTTCTATCAGTCTGAACTAGGCCGTAAAGAACACCTTCCTCCTCGGAAAGTTGAGCTGGTTGACGTCAGTGGTTCAGGTTAACAGAAGTTTTTCTGGTGGGAGGATGCACCAGCTCATGGGGCACCATATGACTTCCCATGTGACCTCCCACATGACTCTAGCCCACCCCCCCCGGCCAAGACTGCTCACTTTTCTTCTCCCCTCCTCTCCCCCATCACACATTACCTGGGGGCTGAGGGTGGTATAGCAGTCAGATGAGCTGCTGCCCCTCGCAGCAGAGAAAGGAGAAGAACTCCCAGTCTGACGAAGTGTGTCTTTGCCCATGAAAGCTTATGCTCCAATAAATCTGTTAGTCTATAAGATGCCACAGGACTTCTCATTGTTCTTGCAGATCAGACTAACATGGCTACCCCTCTGATATTTGTCTCCATCTGCCCTAGCACTCCCAGCTCTGTTCCCCAGGTCCTAACCCTGTACACAGAGATACAGCAGCCAATAGGGGGGTTGGGGATAGCCAGCAGGGAGTCCTTCCTATATATGGTACCAGCTAAAAATAACTTGCTAGTATGGCACACCAGACCATACTGGTGCACTTATACCCCTGAGTGCAGAGTTCAAAATGAAATTATTTTTTTGCTGAAGGGTGAATTGTTTTCCAAAAATGGATTTATTTTTGAGAAAACTTGGTGATTTTTTGAATGTTTTTTTTCATATCACTTTTCAGTGAAAATGATCAATAACACTGATATAGCCATTGGCATTTTAATTGCCCCATAGTCAGTCTTAAGTATTTCAATGACATTTTGGGAAAATAAAATCTTAAATATTACCAAAAATGGGGGAGGAGGGGAATGGGTCACCTGAGGAATGAAAACAACTTTGAAATTTCAACATTTTTCTGTTAAGTTATTTTTCCATGTTTCCACTGGCGTTGTGGAAATACAGAACAGGACTCAACTCAGGGCACGCTTGTAGGCCATCATGTAGAATCAGAGATCCCCAGAATCTGGGCATAGATGTGTCCTCACCACGGATCTCTTCTTTCCCTTTGGAAGAAGCACACGGGGCCACACTGAAAGAAAGCTGATGCACAGATGGTCAGCCTAAGATTTCAAGGAGGCAGCAGATACTCGGGGTCTGTGATCAGGAGAAAGGGGGAAGTGTAGGTGTGAGGGGGCTTGCTCTGTTGTAAAAGGAAGCTAAAGGGCAGACTGGAATATGGCAAAGGAGATTTTGTATCTATAGAAGTTAAAGAAGGAGCAAAATGCCTGTGGCTGCTGGCTTTTTTTCAGGGTGGGAGAAAAAGGCAGAGTGGAGAGGGCTGTTTGCTCATCTTCAGGAGAAGCTGGAGAGTCCTGGTAGGAATTAGAACAGAAGAATTATTGGGGAGGGGCCAGAGCCCTAATTCATCAATCAACTGATTGATTTTTCCTTGGAGATCAGACATGACTCTATGTAAGTGTGTGATGGGAAAATAGGGCAGGAGGGCAGGATGGTCAGGAATCCTGTCTAAGGGGAGTTTGTATCTATTTCCAGGCCCTCTGCCACTGCTTTTTTTGGACATCAGCCTGATTTACGGTTGATTCATAGCTCAGGAGTTAGAAAGAAACTTTATCTTTGGGCAGATATTTATTCCAGAACTGATTGCAGCAGGATTTAGTGTACCTTGCTCAGAAGCAGCTGATGGTGCTCACTGTCAAAGACAGCATACCAGGCCTGATGAATCAGTGGTCTACTGCATACCAGCTATTCCTGTATTCCCATTCTTTTGTTCTGCCTCCATGCGCTCCCAGTGTCATTTCAGTTAGTTGTGGATCTTGCACTTTCTGCTCTAAACTGTTGTCCTCCAGTGGCAATAGTGGTTGGTCAGCATTATGCAAGTGTTTTCTATATATTCCCTATGTCCTCCACACACATGATGTGGAGCTTATTTAAATATTATTTGCAAAGAACTTTAAGATCTTTGCATAAACAGCTCTATAGAAATGCACAGATTTGTGAAATAAAAATTACTATTATTGTTGGACCGACAGGGTGAGTGAAGTAAAATCTTTTGTTGGACCAATTTCTATTGGTGAGAAAGAGAAGCTTTGGAGCTACACAGAACTCTTCTGGACCTTAAAGACTATCTCTGTGTAAGACTGAAACCTTGTCACTCTCACCAACAGAAGTTGGTCCAATAAAAGATATTACCTCAGCCCAGCTTCCTTTCTCTAATATCCTGGGACTAACATAGCTACAACACTGCATATTATTGTTGGTGTAATTTTTATTACAATAGTGCCTAGGGATTGTGTAAGATAAGAGCCCCTTCCCCAAAACCCTTACAATTCACATTTACAAATTATCCATTATAGCTGATATACTAGACGATCGACCTACACTGTCCAAAACAAACATTCCAGATTCCAGGACTTTTTAAATATCCAGTGAAAGAAAGAGCAGATTTTCTTTTTAAATTTTGATGCCAAGTTATATCGCATGAAATTTAGGAGACAGCCCATTAGTTCTAGACTAAACACATGCCTGCTATATTTTTTAACTCAAATTCATTTCAGCTAGTAGAAATGATGTGGACACTAAACTATCTGCCATAATCATTACCCGGAGCACTGTAGACAAGATGCATTCTTTTGGAAAAGCTGAGCCTATCTACATTATAAAATTTGACTCCAAAGGAAACTATGTGAAATGAGACCACTTAATATAGACACGTACCATTAGAAGAAAAACAAATTCAGCCAAACAACACTTTGAAAAAGGCAAAAAATGATGCTGGTCTCCTTCTCTTTATGGATTCTACAATGCATAAGTATGGATATATTCTTGACTATGCAAATTTTCAACATTAGTTTCTATCCCACTGTGATTCCTGTGCATAATTAGAAGCTCATCATTAATGATTTATGAGTGGCTGCCATGAACTTAGAGATAAGAGAAAACTACTATATGCAAGTTTTCATATATATATTTTTAGCAGGGTTATTGCTAGGGCCCTACCACATTCATGGTCCATTTTGGTTGCTTTCATGGTTACAAATTTCATTATTTCAGCCATTTAAATCTGAAATTTCATAATGTTGAAAAGGAGTTGGGGGGGGGGGGACGCAAGACTATTGTAGGTGGGAATTGTGGTACTGCTACCCCTACAGCTGCACTGCTGTGGCTATGGCACTACCTTCTGCACTGGGGAGCTGGAGAGTAATGGCTGCTGTCCGGAGCTCAGTTCTGAAGGCAGAGCCGCCACCAGCAGCAGCAGCATAGAACTGAGTATCCATGATTCTTTGTCTTTATAATCTTCTAAGTTCCCTGCAGATCCTTTCAACTGGACCTCTTATTGCCCATGGTCTCCATCTTCTGTTGGTGGTTGTCTGAGACTCTCAGGCCAGAAGTATCACCTACTGGTGATAATTCAAGGTATAGTGCCTGCTGGTGGGAGTTCAAGTGGCCACTTCTAGCAGCAAGAGTTGGGAGAGCAGGGGAATCTGGTCTTGGTCTGCTCCACCATGTTGTGACCCAGAGTCCTCCAAAATAAGATCTCTGATTCCATGGAGTGCCACTGAAGGTCCATCTATGCACCAGTGCAAGATTTTCTGGTGTGTAATATAATGATGTGAGCATTCACACCATGGCTGCATATGGCCTAATATTTCTAAGGATAAAAATGTTCCGCATTAAATCCTGTGATAGTGCATCATTTCCTACTAAATCTAGCCACACTATCTGATGACATAGGACATGCATTCCCACTTGTGATAAAGAGAAAATTCAATTTTCAGTTCTCTGCTGAATGATATAACCATTTACACCCAAAATGATCCTAGTAAATTGATAACCACCATATATTTCAGATTCATAAAATACAGTATAGAAACAGTGTCAAATCTGAAATGTAGTAGACAGTGGTTATTGCCAAAGGCATCTTAGATCTCTGCTATGAAAAAGTTAACATAATTTCTGTTGCCTGTCATCACCGCAGATTGCCTTTGATTTCTACAACAGGTAATTCTCTTTGCATTTATCTGAGGGAAGCATAAATACATTTTTCTACCTTTAGATTGCTCACTTTAAATTATATCAGATGAGGCCTGGTGAAGAACCTTGCATCAAAATCTTATCATTAAACTCTTGGGGGTCCTCAAGCAGCTCATATCCTGCAAGTATGAGTCAGTTGACCCAGGCCACCCATGGGTGTCTCACTGCAGTGTTGATATACTCTCAGGGTATGTCTACACTTCAAGGTTATTTAGAAATAACAGCTGTTATTTCAAAATAACTTTCTTAGCGTCTACACAAGCCAACCACTATTTCGAAATTAAATCGAAATAGCGGAGGGCCTATTTCGAAATTGGTAAACCTCATTCCACGAGGAATAACACCAATTTCAAAATTGCTATTTTGAAATAAGTGCTGTGTAGACACTTATTTCAAAATAGGGGGCCTCCAGCCCTTCCCAGGGTGCCCTCGTGGCCACTCCGGCCTCAGCCAAGAACATTCCTCTCCCTCCCACTCTCTCGGAGCCCTTAAAGGGGTAGACTCTGGCCACAGTGCCTGTGCCAGCTCCAAGCCTGCCAGCCCAGAGCCAGCAGTCACTGTCCCTGACCCAGTGGCCCCAAAACATGAGCCAGCAAGCCACTGGCAGCCAGCCCTCCACTGCTCCCAGGAGCAATCTGCCAGCTCCCAGGAGCCTGCCAGGGGCCAGAGAAGGCAGGCGCCTTCCTGGTCCAGGGCGGAGATCATGGACTTTATTTGAAAGATTTAGGGGGATGCCCCCAATGTCCATGATTTCCACAGTAGATGGGGGAACGTGGCCATCTGTGGCAGGATAGCTGCCAGCCTGGCCACAAAAGGCCACATGTGAACCCAGGAGCAGGTTCTCATGAAAATCAAGTTGGTCCGGCGAGACCCCCAACCCTGATCCCTAAACTTCCCTTCCCCCTTCTTCCCCTTGCTTCCCCCTTCCAGCTCCCTCCTCCCAGGTTTCCCCCTCCCCTCTCCCACCCTCTCTCCTCCCTTCTCCCACCTCCTTTCCCCAGTCTCACCAGAGTTTCATTTCCCCTCCCCCCCCAGTTTTGTTAAATAAAGAGAGTTTATGTTCATGAAAATACATGTATTTTATTTGACATCAGGAAGGGGTTAGGGAGGGGTAAGTGGAAGGACGTGAGGGAGGAATGAGGCACAAGCCCACAGTGGGGCAGACCAGGGAGGCTTTTAGTGCTCCTCAGGGTGGAAGCTCTCCCTCAGGGCCTCCTGGATACTGACAGCCGCCCGATGGACCTCCCAGATGGCAGCCTGCAGAAAGTGCAGCAAGGCTCGCAGCAACACGTCCATGAGAAGCACCAGAGTGCCCAGGGGCAGCTCCGGCTCCATGTTGCAGAGTGCTGTGGTGTCCTGAGTGAGGGCAACCAGAGCACGCAGAGACAAAATGCTTTGCTGTCCCTCATTGAGGTAGGCAAGCAAGCTGGGAAAGCTGAGAACTGGCTGTCCAGGGGGTGTCCCTTTAAGCATAGGCTTCAGATAGCCTCAGGCAGCAGCCACACAGAGTAACTCCTGACCTGATGCCCTGCCAGAACTGGTTCCAGCCAGCCTTAAATGCGATTCAGCATCCACTCAGTGTGGACGCGCTATTTCAAAATGCATTTTGTGTCTAGATGCATTATTTCAACATAAGCTATTTCGAAATAACGCTGTAGTGTAGACATGCCCTCAGTGAGTAGGGCATTCTTCTCCCCTTGTGTGAACATGATGCCTTAAAAAAGCTAGAGAGCTTGGACATGTAACAAGTTGAATAGCACCCAGAACCAAATCAATTACATGTAAATGGGGGGGGGGGTTCTAATACACCCTTGTAATCAGATAGAAACATATTTATTTGAAATGGATATGAGCTGCAAAATTCAGATCCCTTTCCAGATGTGGGTATTTGGCTTAGTCCCATCTTTTATATTTATTGGATAAACTAAAATGATTTTTTTTTCTGCATACAGCTCCCTTAGGAACTAAGCAGTCCTGAACAAGGGAGTTGCAGACCAGGGAAGATCTGGTGGGTGAAGGGGGCATCAGCCTCTCCACTGGGTTCCTCTCCCAGCTCCCTTGTACCACTGCCTTCAGCCCTCTGGCTGTGGCAGCTCTGCAGGCTCTGTGCCCAATCAAGCTCCAGCAGTGGCCTTGCAGGCGTTTGCATCCCTGCCAGCTGCGGGCTCTGCAGCACACCCCCACTTCCAGGCCCTGCCAGCTGCAGGCTTGGTGGTCCAGCTGGCTTCTCGGCACCACCTGCTGTGGGCTCTGTTCCCCACCCCACTCCGCAGCCCTGCCGGCTTCCCACCCCTACCAGCTGCAGGCTCTGGTGCCTCGTGGGCTCCACTGCCCTGCTGGCCCTGCCGGCCGGCTTTGCTCCCAGCCACTGGCAACCTCTGTGGAGGGTCTGCTGGACCATGGATGTTGCCAGACCAGAAAGTCCCAGACCACAGACATTCAACCTGTATTAATCAATTTTAACAACTTTGTTACAAACTGCTGAGGTTTGCTATCTACAAAGTGTGTCTGATATAAACCCAAAAAAGCAAGGAAGAGAAAACTTAAGCCACTTCCATGAACATACTTTTGCTTCTCCACCTGCTTCTGCACACATCTTGCTATTACGAAAACCATCATACATCACAAGCCTTAATTCTGCACCCCTTCCATCTGTCAGCATAAAACCCATATACCATTTTCATAAATGCCTGCCTGCATAAGGACAATTAAAGGTGGCAACGCCCATCAATCTTTCCCATGTTCACCCAGCCCTAGTCAATCAAGGTTGTGTCTGGCTGATCACCATCAATCAGGTTTTTATGAACATTAGCCTTTCTTTTAGCACAAAATGGCTCAAAAATAGCCTAAATGCAATACTGTATTTTATAGCTATTACCCTTTGCACCAGATCTACTCAAGCATTTTCTCTCTGCCATGTTTTGTGTGACAGTCTTTTAAAAAATGCATTGGTCAACAAGGAACAGGGATTCCTATTGACAATTTTTAGTCAGACCCTACATTCAAAGACTTTCCTATTAAAAATGTATGAAGAGAAACCAACCAAAAGCTATAGATAAAAATCAGAGGGCTTAAAAACCAACTTTGTGGGAAATTTCCTAATAATTGGCCTCCTGCTTATAGATAAAAACAAATTATTCCCCATTTTACGGCCATTGTAGAACACTGACCAAACTATGGAGTCTCTACTCAGCACTGCCAGAATGCCCAGAGGAGGCATAAGTAAATGCAGACTTCATCATGTTTCCCATGAGCATAGGAACCTGACTGTAACAGCTTTTGTGCCAATACTAAAAAGCTTAGTTGATGGGATCTCAGTTTGCTTTGGCTTTCAATTCATGACACGGGTCTCTTTGACATGTTTCTGTTTCCACCAGGGAATAAATATTCACATCATCCAGCTCAGTAAGAGGGTAGGTATGCATGGTCTCTGGGGAGAGATGAGGAAAGAAGCTGAAGAAAGGAAGATCTTGAGGGAGTGCAGCTACCCATCCTCTGCTCAAAGCAAAGGAAGGGTTCTCTCACTTCTTTAGTTAGCCTGAGGAGAACTGCAGACAAGGGATTCATGTGGAAACAGTTGGAGCTGCTATGTACCTCAGTAGTTTCAGGAGCATGGAACCTTCCTGAAAGTACATGCAGCAAGAGCAGAATTTAATGCAAAAGAGGTGGCTGGAAGTATTCTATCCACATCTTCTAAAGGACCATGTCTCCCTACTGGATCCCATCATCTACAGATAAGTAAAAGATTGTTCATATGTTTTGGATAATTGCTCTACTTCAGAAATCTTAACATCTTGAAAACCCTAAGAAATTGCTATGGGTATTTTTCCATGGACAATTCCTATCAGCATCATCCTTCCAAGCCCTCTTTTAATTAGTTTTAACATCAGAACAGATTCTCCATCCTTGTCTAATCTAAATGATGGAATTTACAGAATTAAGGGTGGGAATGGTACAAAGGTTCACACACTGCGCTGACTTCTGTGATCTATGCAAGGAGCGATTTCTGGAGAGGGAATGTTCTGACCCTAAAATTTCTAGCACCATGCCTGTAAGTTTTCAGATGGGGATCCCTGATAATGAGAAATATGATCTTATCTGCTGCAAGACATTTTTGTTTACTAATTTTAAAGCTGGGATTGGTCCCCATTATTTTACAGTTTTAATAAAGAAGCATCATGGCTTTTCTAGTATGGGATGCGGGATCATCACTATCTTATATACAGCAAAGTTTAGAATGTATCTGGGCCCAAGCGATTTGTTTTTCATAATCTAGGGGAAGCAGAGATATTAATTCAGCAAAGAAAATCTAAGGTCTCAAAAGTTGCTTCAGACTCATTGTTTGGAAAGTTGGTCTTGGACACAAATAGGTGTGTGTGTTGTGATGGGGTATACAAACCTTACACTGGATGGGGTTCATCAGCTGGGCTCAGGCAGCCCCATCCTACCACAGCTGCAATATGTGCACAGGCTGGAGGAGGAGCTTAAAAAGGAAGCAGCAGAGTGGCTCACGTGTTGACAGATCAGGGAAGATAACAGACTGTCAGCCACTGTGAAAAGGACTGATTGAAAGCAGGAGCTTCCCAGATGACTGCTTACTGATGGCCTCTCCTTGAAGGAAAGGAGGCCAGATTCTGATGCACTTGAGAGAGAATTATTCTCCTCTGTTTCCTATTAGCTCAATTTATTTGCATTAATTCCTTTTTCCTTTTACTCATGAACTGCCCTGGAAGGGATAACCTTTCCAGTAGTCTGGCCAAGTTGCAAGAAGAAACAGATCACTGCAGAGGTGTTGTCACATTACTGGATTTTGAGGGGAGCAGCCAGATCACTGCTGTACCCATGGGGGGTTGTTGGCCCCAAAAGTGATACAAAGGGGGCCATGTGAGGTGTCAAATAGAAGCTTACTTTCTTCTGATTCCATATATGCTATTCATGTAATTGTAAAATGTCTGTGTGTGAAGTTATAAGCATGTACTTTGTGTGGATACCAGATGTTTCTCTGTAAGTGGTTGAACTATGGGCAAAGCAGCTCAGCCTATGGACATGCTAATGAGCAAGTCTCTATGGAACAATAGCCCTCTATAGGCCAAGGACACACCTCAAGAATGGTGACTGATACCTAGGGGCTACCAGCAGGGAACACAGGGATAGGCCACGGGCCAGGTGACCTGCTGCAGCCAAGGAGAGACCAGGAAGGAGGTATAAAGATGCCATGTGGCAGCCTCCATTTTGGTCTTCAGATCTGCTCCTGACCCCAGATGCAGCCTCGCAGGGAATCACAAGCCGGGAAGAACTGTGGACCCATCCTGACATAGGATGTACACCAAGGACTTTTAAGCCAGCAGTTATAACATCTCTGCTGTGAGCCTGCATCAAGAACTGGGAGATTTGATGTATGTAATGTATGATACTTTAACAACCTTACTCTCACGCTTTTCTTTCTCTTAGTAATAAACCTTTATATTTTAGATTCTAAGGATTGGCTCAGCGTGATTTGTGGGTAAGATCCAGAGGGTAAATTGACCTGGGATCTGTGGCTGGTTTCTTGGAACCGGACAGAACTTGTTCGGGGAAGGGGAGATTGGGTTCTAAAACCCCTCACCTGTGTATGAGGCCCAGGGCCATCTGGGGCACCGATATTGCTGGGGTGTTGAAGGGGTTTTGCTCGTGAGGCTTCTGGCTGGCCGAGCAGGCAGCTGAAGCACTCTGTGGGACTGGTTTGTGGCCTATTTGGGAGAGTCTCCAGTCTGGGGGCTATAGAGAGCCCCAAATTTGAGCAATTTGCCCTGAGCAGACGCCCTCAGCTGTGCCCAGACCCGGCCCGGTCTGTCACAAGTGTCCCTTGCATTGGCAGAAGTTTCTTGACAGGAAGAGAACTGTTGTGCCATGTTTGATCAGAAGGAGGTGCTAGCAGAGAGAGAGAGAGAGAGAGAGAGAGACAGAGACAGAGACAGAGACAGAGAGTATGCATGCATGTGCATTGTTTATTACTATGAACTACTGCAAGACCAAAACTTTGTCTTTGTTATTTTGACCAAGAGAGAACTATAGTCATTCATCCTGCACTTCAATGTAAGGTCCTCTTATGTCCCTCTGTTGCCCCACTGACACTCAGAGACACATGGTCTAGCCATATGGATCCAACAGAAGGCTTTGGATCTTGCATTTAAACAATAAATGTCTATAGCTTCCCAGCTTTTTTTAAATTTGTGGTTTCTACAAATTTTGTCTTGAAATTTTCTTTAAAAATACTGTATATAGCAACTGCAAAATCTAAGCTGTATTATGACATACACAGTTGTAAAATGATAGATATTTATTCTGGTTTTAAGCACGTGTGTATTTAGTCAGCTTGTTGATTTCTTTGTATGAACATTACTGCTGCTACAATAGGAATATCTTAAACAATGCTGTGGGATAAATTTTGTTTGATCTTATCATAGATTTTTGACAGACTGGTCCTTCAAATGCTGTTGTGTGTGGTGTTGACTTGTGGGACCAGTATTGTGCTGTGGAAATTTTATTTTAAATTATATGAAAGCTCTTTCCTTAAAACATATTTTAGCATTGTTCTTCCTTGGGACATTATGTATTAGATGATGACTAAAGTAACTATTCTTTTCATTTAATTTATTCAAATATGGTGCAAAAGAGCTCAATGCAAGAGCAATAATGAGTAGAATTTTTAATATACCTGAGTGAATGAGTTGCAATTAATAATATATTCACTAAATTCAGACTCTTTCTGCTCATGGAATATTTGCAAGCAGATTGCAGTTCTCTCACATTTATTTGTTATTCAGAATTAAATACCCTATTTTAACATGTTTTTACATTTAAGGACTGTTCTTATAGTGTATTCGGTATTGACAGTTGGAGTTCTGCTAATTGCTTTGGTCAGATAAATCACATAGTATTGGTCCCATTTCCTGTCTGGTAAGCATTCAAGCAGTTCTGGTATAAATACTCATCATGTAAATGTAGAATTTTCTTTAAGATTGCACTCAGGTATGTGACTTTGATATTCACTTTGCACAGACATTTTTGACAGTAAAGTTCATTCACACAAACACTTCTTTTAAAAAGGGACTTAAATGTGGTTGAGGTAAATTTATTTAAAAATTCAACTACAGGTTCATAGAACAGTTTGCACTTTTGCCCTGCCCTCATTTATAATTGTTAAACTAAGCATTTTTGTTTTTCTTTTTCTTCCATAACCTGTGAAATAAGATCTGTAAACTGTCATTCCCCGCAGGTTTTCTGAATTTACTGAACCATTAAAAATTGCTTTCAGTATGCTATATAATTACATATCTTTCTGGTAATATTTAAAAGTAATGTAATATTTAAAATAAAGTCTAAGCATATTTTGGCATGTGCAAATTCATCCCCAATCTAATAATTTTGAATATGATACTCGAAGGCTTTGTCTAAATTTTCTTGCATATCTGGATAGTTGACCAGGTACGTGATGGCCCATGTTTCCCACATACTCATTTAGTCTCTGCTTTGACTGTGCTGCAGATTGGGTATAGTGTGGTATACCCAGTGTACCCATATCCACCCTGCTGCTTTTGTTTTGTGACAATAGCACAGTCACTTCAGGAGGCAATATCCCAGTACATTACAAGATACTCTCTAGCTGGATTTGAGAAGATGAGGCTTCCAAACTATGCAGGGGCTGTTGATGGCACCCGCATATAAATACTTTGCCCAGCAAAAGAGGCAAGTGAGTCTGTGAACTGAAAAGATTATATATCCATTCTTCCAGACTTGGTGGACCACATAGGTAGACTCATAAATACTAAAGTGGAAAACACTGGAAAAGTTACTGACATCATGGTGTTGAGGAGATCCTGAGTGTAACTGAAGGGTAAAGAAAGGACTTTATTACCCACCCACCCCCAATAACATTGTTCATTATAATGTATGTGCCAAGAATTATGAGAGGAGTGAAGATCCTGAACACTTGCTCCTTACTTGGCTCTTTAGTCCTACACTGACATCAATAACCCTGTAAAAAGAGAATTCCATTCCAAATTCAGTAGCTGCAGAATGGTCATGGAATTTGCATTTGGTAGTCTGAAAGCTTGTTGGCTCTGCCTATACATCTGTCTGGATGCTGTTGTGTCCATGCTGTTTACATAGCCATCACCTGCTGTGCTCTGCATAATGTATGTGTGGGTAAAGAGGAGTACTTCTATCCAGAGTGGGCACAGAATGGGTCTGGCTTATGAACTCTGTATAGGCAGCCAGATCCCCACAATGTGCATAATGGTTTTGGTTTTCAATGGACAGGAGAAATCTGGAATGTCATGTGTACCCATGTTGGCACAGCAGGGAGGCAAATGGTGACATCTGCTTATGCCAAGGAAAATTGTCACACCTTAGCCAGCTGCTGGAAAAGCACATGATGGAACATTGGCAAACACTTTGGGGGATACATAGTTTTGCGACAGGTTTGTTCCTGTGCAACTGATGGTCATTTGCTGTTTGTTCTGTGACTTTTTACTTATTACAGACATTTATAATAGTGCCCCCACAGGATGAACACTTTTGGAGATTAGGCTCATGCTGGCGAGGGTGGCAGTTCAGTGCAATGCTTTTGTCTAATGCTTTTGAGTTAATGGTCATGCTTGTTACAAACATGTTATTGGAAGCACTCAATCTGTCCGAACAACCTTATCAACGTTTGTTATGATTTCTTCCCTATCACTTCCTTCACAACATTCATTTGGGGGATGGTGGGATTTAAATAACCTTAGTGGCTATTATGGATCACTAAATAAAATGTTGGTATTGCTCAAGGGTTTGGGGGTTTTTTTTTGTTTTTTTTGAAGGGCAGTTGTTTAATCACTGTACAGTGGTCATTCTTAGTTTACATCAAAACAGTAGCATTGCTTCTGGTGAAGATGCTCTCAGCCAATGGGCGAGAGACCTCCCACTGATGTAGTGCTGTCTACACTGGTGCTTAGGTCAGTTTAACTTACATTTTACAGAGAGTGGCTTATTCACACCTCTGAGCAAAGTAAGTTATACCAAAATAAGTTCTAGTGTAGACAAGGTCTTACTTTAGTTGGTCTGTCATTCTGTATAATCCATAAAGATGTTTCTCTACCCAATTTGTGTTATGAATTTTGCTGCTTGTAAAACAGCCAGTGCTTTCAGAGCACATAATGCATTTTCTTTGTTCTCCCTAAGTCATTCAGATATTTATAGACCCAGGGGCAGGGCATTGGGTGTTAGAGGAACAGAAATGTGTTTGCAATATGATGGCACCAGAGTTACACTATTCAAAGTCATGTGCTACATGTCATGGGGCCCAATCCCAAATCTGAAGATGTTACATTCATCACACTTAGGAAAAATTGTCCGCACAAGTCAAAATTATGTCATTTATTAATTGTGGTACCTGGAACGTGAAACTAAAACTTTTAAAAAGGGAATTGTAAATCAACCAAAGACAACAGATTTGACTTCAGTGTCACTGAACCTGTCTCCTTGTTCTTTTAGTTCCTCTCCCCATGACAAAAGGGGGGAAAGACAGTAAAAAAATGATCAGAACAACCAGGGACATTTCCTGTGGGTTTGGGGAGGGGCGTAGGGGACTTTCTGGGCTCCAATGACTGCTTAGGGCTTATTGTTCCTCACCTGCATATTTTGGGGAAAAGCCTTTGAGGGGTTTCAGGTGTCAGTGGAGGGGGTAATCCTGGGGGTCCTGCAGGCTCCCACTGGTCACTTGAGGAGCTGTGACATTGCCTCAGCAGAACCCCAGGCAGCAGCTGGCAGAGGAGGTGGTAGTGGATCATGGAGAGGTGCAGTGGCCATGTCAGTCAATCAACTGTGTACTGGTCTGGCTGCCTGTCATATCAGTCACCCCATTAGGGCATGCTCCCTGCTCCCTATGGGTATGCTCCTCTACTCTGTGAGTATCCCACCCAGGCTTTTCTTCTGGTCTCCTAGCCACAAATATACATAGGCTTCAACCACACACCTTTAATCTTCAGAAGCATAACAGAAGGAAGCACAGATATACTGCAAGAGGAGACTTCCACTCAGCTTTCTCTCCTTTCCCTGCTCTGTCTCTCAGCCCTTCCTTTTACTTTCCAGTTCCTCAATCTATTGTCTCATTAGCCCAGCAGCCACCACCCCAGTTCCAGTAATTCCCAACAGAAACTGGTTAATTAGCTTTCATTAAGCCAGCAACCTTCCCAGTGCTTCAGCCCCCTCAGTGACCAGGGTACAACTGATAGTGTCCCACTTGAGTGATAGAGCTGATAGAATAGATATAGATATAGATATAAATATATATCCCTCTGAGTGACACAAGCTAAACTGATATAAGCATTCATGTACACAGAGCACTGTCAGCAGGAGAGCGTCTCCCGCCAACATAGCTTCTGCCACTGGTAGGGTTTTTTGTATGCCAACAGAAGAGCTCTCTCCCTTCGGCATAGAGTATTTCAGAACACCTGGACCGCCCACCCTTCATTTTGAAAATTCCACTGCTTTTTAGAGTAAGGGTTATAATTCCCCATTGCATGTCCAAAGAGCCCCCATTCTTTAAAACTTCCCTGAAATGTGCTTTTCAACTCTGTTAGTAAAAAGCTAACCTTGAAACTTGGTGCTTTTCAACTTTTCAGCTGAAGCAGTGCTTGCTTCATAATAATTACTGTACTTTCTAGGTCACACAGATAGCAGATCTTGAGTTTGCTGAGAGCTATTTTTCCTAAAACACAAGTTATGCAAATTAACTCCTTTTTTCTCTCCATCTGATGATTTTCTAATTGATGGATTCTATAGGAAGCACTTCTCTTGTAAAAGAAATTGATTATATAAGTCTATTAGACAAACAATAAGGATGAACTTTAAAGTTTTCACCTGTGATGTATATTTTATACATGGTCTGCATCAAAGGGACCACAAAGAGCTATTGATTTTTGTCTTTATTCTGTTTGCTGTTTTGTATTCCTGAGTTTATTCATCACCTAGTTCATGTTTATCAAAAGGATAATACTGACTCTGAAAGAATAGGTAATTAAAGATTTCTATTTCTGCGCTTACAATAAGAGAAATTATTAAGCTGACCATCTCCATAGTATCTGAGTTGCCATAGAAGAAATATATGTAGTAGAATCATATGTTTTAAGGCCAGAAGAGACTGTTAGATCATCTAGTCTGATCTCCTACATAATGCAGACTACAATTTCACTAGTATTCTGCCCACTAACTTGCCGTATGCAATATGACATCCATCCTGGATCTCTAATGTCTCAGAATGAAGCATAGCATGTGAGCTGTCCAAAATGCTATCAGGCATCATTAAAAACGTGGAGTTGGAACTAATATTGTTTCTATCTGACTCACATCATGCCTGTTCAACAACTTTTCTGGTTGTTCAACTAAATTAACTCCAAACCAATTTGAGTTTGGCAGATACACAGTAAGCTACCTTTCCAACTGTCTGGGTTGCATTTCAAACTATTCTCGACCAGGGTTGTTAAAATAGTTTGTGATTAGAATTTCAGAAATGAAGGATAAAATATGTTTCATCCAGTGGAGTTGAACAGATGCTGAAATCCAACATTGAAATGTACAGTGAAATATGGATAGATTCCCTCAGCAAAAGCACATATTTATTTCCTGTGCTTGTACCTTTACTGCTGGGGCTAATAGAACTTTGTCTTCTATCTTTACACTGCAGAATATTTATATTTTGGGGTATATAAGTGTAGTTTATCATTCTCCTTATTACAGAGAGGTCCTCCTTGGGCAGATGGTGATATTTTACAGAAATTTCCAGGAATGGGGGGCTCAGAGAAAGTAATTGCATGGACCTGGTTCCCCCCTCACTAATGCTAGTGTAAATTACTAACTCCATCACTGTAAATGCAATTAAGCCAATGAGCAGGCAGTGCTCTGAGTATTCAAAGAGGATCAGGCCTGTGAGTAGAGCTGTGCACATTTTTCAGGTCATTGGCAATTATGAAAAAAAAAGTCATTTCCAGTTTTGAAAAAGAAATGAAGTTTTTTAAAATTTCCAGCAAATCAATACATTTGGGGAAGAAAATCATTTTTGGTTGAATAAAACTCTTTGGCTATGTCTAGACTGCAGCTTCTTTCGAAAGAAGCTTTTTTGGAAGAGATCTTCCGGAAAAACTTCTTCCGAAATAGTGCGTCCGCACTGCAAAAGCGCATCGAAAAAGCGACCTGCTTTTTCGAAAGATAGCATCCACACTGAATGGAGGATTACCAACGTTGGAAAAAACCCTCTGTTCTTTTGATTTTCTTTTGGAAGAATGTGATTGCAGTGTGGACATAAGTGAAGTTTTTCGGAAAAATGGCCGTTTTTCTGAAAAAACTCTGTAGTGTAGACATACTTTTTGTTCAAACCAAAATAAAATGTTGCATTTTAAAGTGATTTTCTTAAAATCAAATTGAAGGAATTTTTTTGAAACAGTCATCACTATTCAAAATTTTACCTTTGCAAAATTGTAAATTAATATAAGTTGAACTTTTTTGAGGAGGAGAGTTCAACAAGAAAACCCACATTTGGGTGGCATTGTCATGAATTCACTAAATGTTTTCATGTCACTGAAACTGCATTTTGTTAACAAAAATTATTTTGGTTGGAAAAGGGTTGTCCATCTCTACTTGGGAATTTGCATTCTTCAGACAGATAAGCAGGAACCCATGCACAGATCTCAAAACTCTCAGTCCCATTGGCCAGACAATGGAATGGAGGGTGATGGCAAAAAATAATGATGTCAAAGAGTACGCTTAGCCCAAATGCTTCATCAAACCTTAGGAAGGTTTTTCATGTGGAGAATCCCTTCTGTTTGTGGATTAATTGAACATGGTCCAGACCTTTATTATTCAGCAGTTGAACACATAAAAAATTCACATCTCTACTGCTAGAAAGAATGCCCACAATGAATGATATCTAATGGGAAAGTTAGAAAACCCACCATTTGATTACGAAAATTCTTGTCCCAGCGATCATGGTTGAAAGCTCTTTTTCACCACCATGTGTTAAACATTTCCATGTCCTCCTTCAGGTTCTCAAACCACCTTTGTCTAGGTCTTACTCATGATCTTTATCCCATGACTATGGCTCTTGTACTCTCTGGCAAACATATACTATAGCTTGTTGTCTCACGTGACTCAACCATCTCTGGAGATACTCCCTCAGCTTTTCTGGGCTGGGGGCTACCTACCTCATGGCTCATACCATTCCATTGTGTAGCCTTGGCTCTCAACTTACCCAACATCACTGGAACATTCTCACTTTGGTGTGTGAAGTAGTTCTTTCTCTTCCACGTTGGCTTGCATTCCATAAGTCATGGGTAGCCTTAACATGATCTTACATACTTTTCTACTTAGTCTCCTTGGAATACTCTAATCATAGAGAATTTGCATAATCTCCTTCCATTTGCACCAAGTGTTCTTCATGCATCTCCTACCATCCACATTCACTTTGCCATCATGACTCAACACTGAATTCAGGTATTTAAATCGTTGTACAGACATTAACTCTATGCCATCTGGCTTGTTGTTGTGCCTGTTGATGAAACACTGGATGTGTTCCATCCTTTGCCAGCTGGTTCATAAGTGATTTTATTCCAACGCACACATCCATAGTTCTAGGTCCTTTTCTATTTGTTTTCTTGGAGCAACATAATCACATCAGATATGCTCTGTAAAGCCTCTCTTCTAATCTCCTGCATCAGAGTGTCCATTACAATCACAGCTAGGAATGGGGTTACAGTTGATCCTTGATGTATATCTACCCTCACAGTGAATAACTGACTGTAGCCACAATTGCTTTTTGCTACTGTTGTGCTACTTTTGTGTGTGCCCAATTATAGTCTAAACATATGGCTCTGGCAGACTGTGAGACCTTAGGCATCACAATAACAATTCTCTAGGCATTCTGTCATAAGTCTTCTCTAAATCAGCAAACACTAAGTGCAGTTCCTTGTTTCTCCCTGTACTTCTTCTGCAATATTAAGCTGCAAACACTGCATCTGTTGTAGACCTTCCTGACATAAACTTGAATTTGTTGTTGCCTACTTGATGTCCCAGTTCCCACCAAAAGTCTTTTTCTCAATAATTCTTTTGAGCCATTTTCCCCATGTGACTCATGAATTTGATGGGTCAGTAAATACTCATCTTTGCATGTCTCTGTGTTGCTTGGGACAAATGTATTCTTCCTCCATACATTCAGCATTTTTCCAGTTCAGAGGAGTAAGTTGAAAAAGTCCATTATCATCACCATTCCATGCCCCAATGCTTTAAATGCCGTTTCCATCTTTTGCACACTTCACAGCTCCTCTTGTGCTTCTTTTGTCTTGTCTTGTCTAATCTATATATTCCATCCCCCCTACCCTCCTTAGTTAGTAGTCCTTTGTATAGGGCTTGAAATACCCGACCTTTAGCTTCTGCTAATGTTCTCATAACCACTTTCTTTGCCAGTTTGTATTCCTCATAACTGTCTAATATTCTTACTTTCTGCTGTCACATAAACCTTTCTTCTTTTCTGCCTCCCAAAAATCATTGGAACATAACCACATAGCACATGAGTTTTATGCTATGAGAAGCCCCTTCTTTCAGTTGGCCAGAGCAGCTTTTGTACCTTCTATACAGTGTTTGGATATATTTCCCTAACCTCTGTAGAACTTCATCCTGAAATCTAAGATTAGCTTCTCTATCCAGGAGCCTCCTCACTTTGCTCCTTTATTCCATAACTCACCTTTTGTCCTTCGCTAGTCTGTTCATCCAGAAATCCACTACAAGCAATCTATGTTCCCCTGCAATCTGCTTTTGTGAGATCACTTTAGCTTCTCATGTTTTATAGCTTGCTTGCTCTAATTAGAAAGCATTTGATCCAGGACTTGTTGGCATCACTGTTGTATGTAATGAAGAAGCGCTCCTACTTCTTTACAAAATACGTATTGACAACAGTTAGACCGTAGGCTCTGGTTAACTCTAAGGGTGTGTTTAAACCACACCCCTCTGTCGGCAGACGGATATAAATGAAGCACTTCATTTGCATAATTGCTTGTTTCAAACAAGCGCCATTTCAAAACTGAAACCACGGTTTAGACGCGTTTTTCCGACAATGAGGCGATTTTTCGAAAGATCCTGTACTTTTTCGAAAGAGTGCCATTACATGATTATGGATGGATGTAGTCTAGACATAGCCTCAGATATCCTCACCAGCTTCATTTGTTGTTCTAAAGCCCCATCCTCTATTAGAATCTTTGTAGCCTCACTGTTTTTTCCCACCTGCCCACTGTGAACTGGTCCGACAACTAAGTACTCAGCTTGTGGTACTTCACTTATCATTTGGTATAGCATTACCTGGAATTCCACCTTCTCATCAATTGTACAACCTACCTGGAGTGAGTATCCTCATAACACTAAATATCTGTTTTCTGCCAAGTGCTATCCAGACTTTCATTAGATGATCATTCTTTCTTTGAATGTCCACTAATTTATCCTGTAATATTTCTGCCATGGTTATTCCTTTCTATTCCTACTTGCCACTGAGTGTTATTTTGTAATCCTCCCAGATGTTCGTGTATTAGACCTCATCCATTTTTGTTTCTTATATACCAACAACATGCATTCTTTTCAACATCTTAGCTACTTTTCTTGATTTCCCTGTCATTGTTCCCACATTCAGGTAAACCAAATGTAGCTCGTGGGCTCATGGCTTTGTCTACTTGTGCCCAGAATGTGGAAGCCTCTTCCTATTTTCCATGGTTGTCAGGTGAAGCAGTTATTTGTTGCTTCCATGGGATGCCCTAGCATTGTACTGGTATACTCCCTGAAGACAAAACTTTATAGTGCACATGTAATTGGTACAACTTTTACAAACCAGCTGGAAAGACCTGACATTCTTGGTTTATATTGGAATCTCTTCTCTTAGATGGACTACTCCCATGGCTACCAAGGCCCATCTGCCCAGAGCAGTTTGGCTATAAGGCACTAGACACCCACCTTTCACAACTTCACTGTCTATTCAGAACACCCCCATGATGAGAAGACAAAAGGTAGAAGTTTGCAATCAGAGGTTATATATTATGTCAGATGTATTGGGCAATTTTAGGGAGTGAGTACTAAAACTCAAATTCCCCTCAACTATGACAGCTTTTTTAGGAGGCTGATTTCTTGAAAAAAATATTCCTTTAATTTCTGAGATAAAAAGCTAATGGGTAATTCATACTTAACTGTCAGTCACATTACAGATGGCCACATGGTCTTGTATTGTTCTTCTGCCACTGTTGTTTAATCCTGATGCATTTTGTCACATTGTTAAACAATTGATTCTGCTGGTGACTTTGACACTGTTCTCACTATAAATGTTTTACTAACATGTTTGGACTTTCTTCAGCAAATCTTTTTTTCAGATAATATTTATTATTCCACTTCTTGTAACATACAATCTCAATGACAAGTTTCTTCTAACAATGTAATTATGTACATTAAGCAATTGTATTCAGGATACCTTTTCAGATTAAATGAGTCACAGTGTGTCAAGACCGGAATTTGGTTGTCTGATCTAGTGGTCAGGACTCAGGCTAGATCTGATACCAAGGGGTCAGAGTCTGCGACAAGTCAGAGTGCAAAACCAAGAGTCAGATATCAGGAGGCAGGCAGAGTAGGTTATCAGGAGATAAGCAGCAGGTAGTAGAAACAGATATTACAAAGGATGCAGTCTTATGCAGGGAGAAAACGAGCCCCTTCCTGTTTCTGTGCTTGGTTTAAACAGAAGCTGGGAGCCAGTCAGGACCCCCTAACATTCCACCAATCAGAGCACAGGCCTGGAGTTCTCTGTCAGAGACCAGCTTCTATTCTGACCACTGTTAACAGGTCACTGGGTGGCAGGTTGGAATTGACTCAATCCTAAGAGTCCTGAGGCTAGGTTTTAAGATGTGCATTTCCTGACTCGGTGAACACTCTTAATTATAGGTCTTTTCAGTTGTTCATAACTTTGCCAAACTTTAATAGTTTGGGTTGAAAATTTCCATGCTAAGTGGCTGCCTCAGGCTAAATTGTTTTGGAAAATTTTAGTTATAAGGGTTTAACCATTTCTCAGAACCATACATTGAAAAATACATTGTCATACTCATCTTAAAAAGATCAGCCTTTTCTTTGCACAGTTCTAGCACCTTCTTAAGATCCTTAAAATAAGGCAGAAGAATGCCCTTACGATTGGGGTGGGAGGGCAGGCTTTTGCCATCTTTGTAAAACAACAGGCCACATTTGGCCATATTATAAGATTTTGAAAATCAAAGCTCACACATACTCAGAGATGGCTTATAGGTTAGCACATAAATCTCCTGAAGATTATATCTGTACTCAGCATGCTCCAGCCCAGGACTGACATGATTCCAATGCTGCATGTCAAAATAAATCCACATGATGGACTTTCTGGAGTTTCTTTAGTTTTCTTCATTTAAAAAGCGGAGGACATTACATACAAAGCACTGTGCTAAAAGAACAGTGGCTAAGTGAGTTGGCCAACGTCACACAGGAAGTTTGTAGCAGAACTGCAAATTAAACCTGGATCTCCTGAATCTCAAATTAGGGCCCTAATGTCTGGGCAAGCCTTCCTTCCTCTTGGTGGAGTCTTTGTCAGCTCATCTCCATGCCCAATCCCCTTCCATTCTATTTGCTGTGTAGTCCAGCATCACAAACTCCATCTCTGCCACTCATGGTTGGCTCCATAATCTGGCCTAGGCATGGCAACTCCCAGGGAGCTGACAACTTCTGCAGACCCCTGGGCAACATTCAGGAGGGGAAGGGGGTGCAGCTCCACACTCCCAGAAGAGACAGGGCTGAGAGCAACCAGCCCACAGTGCCACCCAGAGCACACCATTGCAAGGCAGACACACTGTGGAAATGAATACATGGCTTGCAGACAGTGTTGATGGGAGTACGCTGGTTTCTTCTACCATGTGACGCTGTTCCAGGAAGGAAGGTTTCTGGGAAAAGATGGAATCCACCTGATGAAGTGAAGAGCATCTTCAGACGGACTTTCCACCCAAGTGAGAATGGCTTTAAATCAGATTCAAAAGCGGCAGGTGACCTAAAAAGAAAACAGTTATATTACCAGAAGGCTAAATATTGGGAGGTATACAAAAATGACAATAGAGTCATAGGAGAAACAGGATGATAACAGTGGAGAAATCATCAAAATCTTAAATGTCTATGAACAAATGCAAGGAGCATGGGAATAAATAAGTAAAACAACTGGGTGTCTTAATATAAAATCTAAATTATGACTTAACTGACATTACAGAGATTTGGGAAGATAAAGCTTATGATTGCAATATTGGTCTACTATAAATCATCTGGGACCCTAACCACATCCCAACTCAAAGGGCAAGGGGCCCACTGGTCTGGATTGCACTCTAGAACATCACATTGGTGTAGCTGAATCAGAATTCAAACACAGCTTGTCATGTTAAATAAGTTTTATTCTTTTTAAGCTCTGGTGAAACAATGTTAAGTGATTCTCAAGTGTAAAAGGTGAGAACAGTCAAAGGAGAGGCTACAGTTTTGATGATTTGGATTAAGGGGACTATTTTGGGAAAAGTAAAGCATAAACATGAGCATCAAATTACCCTGAAGTGTATAGAATTAAATTTAGAGATCTCAAAATGTATGAGAAAATGAATCATAGAGAATGTGTATAAACTGTGCTTGATGAAAAATGGGCTAAGGGGTAATGGGCAGAGAATTGTGACCAATTGTTTGATCTTTTTGCACAGGAACTATTCCTGAAGTTATCTTCTGAAGAAATCAAACACACTATCAGACAGGTACATTGTGTTCACAGATCTAGCTGATTCACATAAGCAAATTAAAGCATCCAGTGACCAAAAGCCAGACGGAAGGGCAGAAGCCCAGTGTTAAGGGTTGGGGTCCCTGTTTTATCCCTGGGAAGAGATATGGAGGTTGAGAAGCCAGGTACTCTCCACCCCAAACCAGATCCTTCCTGGGGAATCTCAGGGTATGTCTAGACTGCAGAGTTTTCCCGGGATACCAGAGGCATCCCAGAAAAACTTTGCCGCACCCAACGAACACATCTGCTCTTCCAAAAAAATTTTTCCGAAGAGCAGACGTTTGTTTTTCGGCATCCCTGTAAACCTCATTTTACAAGGAAGAAGGGATGTTCCAAAAAAGGTTTTTTTCCCAACTTTTGGCCCAGTGTAGACGGGCCAAATCTCGGAAAAGCCTTTTCTGAATAAAAGAAGTGGAAAAAACTATGCAAATTGCACTTCACAATTTGCGTATCTTTTTCCAGAAGAACTGTGTAGTCTAGACACAGCCTCACTTGTAGATCCCCTGCATAGGAGAATGGTCCAAGGTGTTTCAAGTGTGATTCCACTTGAATACCTAAGGAATAATTTCCCTAAACTGAAAGAAACTAAGCTCCCATCCAGAACATCTTAATGCTGCTGCCCTTAACAATAAGCTTCCAAAAAGACACTCGCAGGTCATATGTTTAATTTTATGAGGTCTGACCCCGGGAGGTAGAAATGGAATTTGTTAAAGCTGCCAAGGTAAATGGCACAGAATGCCAAGGAGGGATAGACACTGTGGCACAGACTACCCTGGTCAGAAAAGCTTGGGTAAACAGTCAGACATGAACCCTGGGAAAACGTGAATCTCATAGCACTGAGCTAAATTACATGTGGAGTGGGAAGGTCTAAAGGGGACTTTGAACACTGGCATGTTGGACAGCCAAATCTTGTGGGATACGATACATGACAGGAAGTAACCCTGGGAACAGGCTTAGTGGCATCTGTCCCTCCCTATCAGGCCACCTATCCAACCAGCCAGTCACAAGGTCCTGACTGAGCTGTAAGCAAATGACAAAGGAGGGGCTGGGTTCCGCTACTGCCAGTTATAGACTCTTGCTGTTGGGCAACACAACCACAGATGCTCAAATCTAGATGACACTGCCAGGCTCAGACATTGAACCTTCCATGACGCAGGGATACAAAATAATGTGAAAGACTGCTTCAGAATTGTGACTTTTATCAGAAAAAGAAAATACCTTTAGGATTCCCAGAAGTTCCCCTAAACTCATTACCTTTGATACAAGAGGAATTTTGTAGGATAGCAATGAACGTGATGGGCCCTATGCCACATCCTACCCAAAGGCAAAATATATGCCTTAACTGTAATGATTACTGGCACTAGATGCCCAGAAGCAGTTGCTCTAACATAGAAACTAGTTATGTAGCCAAAGCCAACTTAATTATTTTTAGCAGAATGGCTGTCCCTATAGAGATTTTGTCTGATTGTGGGTCAGGTGTTATGTCTCAGCTATTCAGTTGTGTGTGGTAAAACAGCTAAAAAGCTGCCACCTCTCACTCAGACATAATTAGTCTGGAGAGGTTCAATGGGAAACTGAAATCAAGGCTGGGGATGTCTGCCCACAGGTGGGCCAGGATTGGGCTCAAAGATCACACTATTTATTATTTGCTTATAGGAAGTGCTGCAAGAATCTACAGGGTTGCCCTATTGATCTTTTACACATGGAAACTGAGGAGACACTGGATCTCATTAGCGACTCCTGGGAAGAGGACACTGACTCTTGCCTGAATATTTGTTCCCCTTCTGCCTCAAAGGACAGGATGGAGGTGGTTCAGACTAATCTCAGGGACAATCAGTCCAAACCTAGCAAGGGCATAAAAGGTAGCGTGAAAAGGTTCTATGAGTATACCAGGAGCAAGAAAAAGACAAAGATAATATAGGTGTACAGATTAGTGGTGAAGGAGACACAATACTGAATAATACCAAGCAGGTTATTTTGCTTTTACTAGCTGAAGTAATATCTGAATTATTAAGTGAGGTCCCAGAGGACTGGCGAAGTGTAAACATAAGGGCTGCATCTAGACTGGCATGATTTTGCGCAAAAGCAGGCGCTTTTGCGCAAAAACTTGCCAGCTGTCTACACTGGCCGCTTGACTTTGCGCAAGAACACTGATGTTCTAATGTAAGAAATCAGTGCTTCTTGCGCAAATACTTTGACGCTCCCGTTCGGGCAAAAGTCCTTTTGCATAAAAGCTTTTGCACAAAAGGGCCAGTGTAGACAGCTCAGATTTGTTTTGCGCAAAAAAGCCCCGATCGCGAAAATGGCGATCAGGGCTTTCTTGTGCAAAACCGCGTCTAGATTGGCACAGACGCTTTTGCGCAAAAAGTGCTTTTGTGCAAAAGCGTCCGTGCCAATCTAGATGCTCTCTTGCGCAAATGCTTTTAACGGAAAAACTTTTCCGTTAAAAGGATTTGTGCAAAATCATGCCAGTCTAGATGCAGCCAGTATGTATTTTTAAAAAGAGGATGAGAGGGGATTCAGGTTTTACAGCACAGTCAACTTAACTTCAGTACCTGGAAAGTCTCAGAGGAGTAGCCGTGTTAGTCTGTATTTGCAAAAACAGTGAGGAGTCCCATGGCACCTTGAAGACTAACAGATTTATTTGGGCATAAGCATTTATGGCTAAAAACCACTTTGTCTGTTAGTCTTTAAGGTGCCACAGGACTCCTCATTGTTTTTGCAGTACCTGGAAAGATAGTGGAACAAATGATTAAACAATCAATTTGTAAGCACCTCCAGGATAATAGGCCAATAAGTAATAGACATAGATATGTTGAAGAAGACCAAATCCTGCCAAACAAATCTAATTTCCTACTAGCCTAAGACTAGGGAGAAAGCTATAGACATGTCTTTATTTTAACAATTGTTTAGACACAGTGTCACATGACATTCTCATTCATAAACTAAGGAAATCTAATTGAAATAACTATAAGCTGGGTCTAGATCAAAAACTTAGAGCGCTTATCAATGGTTCACTGTCCAGCTGGAAGTACCTATCTTGTAAGGTCCTGCAGAGGTCTGTCCTGGATCCAGTACTATTAGGGTGCATCTATACTGCCCCCTTACCTCAGAATAAGCTATGCAATTTGCGCTACACAAATTGTGTAGCTTATTTTGAGGTAATTTTGAAATAGCTTATTTCAAAATTTGGTACTGTCTATACAGAGTCAAATTTCAAAATAAAGTGCTATTCTGACAAGTCCCATAACACTTGTGGAACGAGAGTTGCAGGGACACCAGAATAGTGCGCCCATTATGTCAAAATATATTTTGACATAATGGGAGCATTTAAAGATGTGGAATTGCTATTTCGGGATACTTTTGGGATCCTGAAATAACTCCCCTATCTAGATATAGACTTAGTGACTTGGATAATGAAGTGGAGAAGGATTGTTAGCATTTTGGAGGCAGGATTAAAATTCACAAAGGTCTATATAAATTGGAGAATTGGTCTGAAATCACAAGATGTACTTTAACAAAGACAAGTGTAAAGTACTACACTTAGGGCACATATAGACTACATTTTAATTTTGAAAGAAACGCAATCTTCTTCTGATTGCATTTTTGACAGAGGATCTTTCGAAAATTAAAGTAATCTGGACGTGTTTTTTTCAGAAAAAAAAACCCTTTTTAAAAAAAATGCTCTTCTGAAACAAAAGGAGGTTTGCGCAGTTTTTCAAAAAAGAGGATTTTTTCCCTGAAAAAACCACTTCCAGACTACTTTCACTTTTGAAAGCTCCTCTTTCAAAAATGCGATCAGAAGAACGTATGCAAATTCCCACGGAATTTGCATATTCTCTTTTGAAATAAAAATGTAATCTAGACATGCCCTTAGAAAGGAAAAATGAAATGCACAACTACACAAATAGGTAATAATTGCCTACGCAGTGGTGCTGCAGAAAAAATAGCTGTTACATGGATAACCTAGGTGTCATATATTCGAAAAGATGTGGACAAACGGGAGAGAGGTCAGAGGAGAGCAACAAAAATGATAAAAGGTTTAGGAAACCAGACCTATAACAAAAGACTGAATATGTTTGGTCTTGAAAAAAAAAAGACTGCATGATGACCTGGTGAGTCTTTAAACATGTTAAAAGATCAGTAGTTCTCCATGTCCAATGAAAGCAGAAGTAGTAATGTACTTAAGCTGTCACAATGGAGACTTAGGTTAGATATGAGGAAAACTTTTCTAAATATAAGGATACTTTACTGTTGGAACAGGCTAGAAAGTAGTGTTGTGGAATCTCCATCAGTGAAGGTGTTTAAAAAAAGGTAAACAACACCTATAAGAGATCATCTAGGTAGACTTACTCATGCGTCAGCATGGAGGGATGGGATCAAGCCCACTGATAATGATGGGGGGGGGTCAAAGGAGACAATTGCCCTGGGGCCTGGTGATTCAAAATGGCCTCGGATAACCAGCTGCCAGTGCTGTTACTGTGGCAGCAGTGGCGGATGGAGCCCCGTGCCTTTTAAATTGCCTCTGGAGCCCCGGGAGATGCAGTTCAGGTGACACTGAGGGCTGGTTGCCCCCAGCCCCACCCTTTCTGGAAGCGCAAAGCCACCCCCTCCACTATGCTCAGGGGACTAGCATGTCTGTTGGCCGGCCCCGGACTAGATGACCTAGCAAAATCCCTTCAAAATCCAGGGAACATGTTTGCTCTTCCTCTTCTTTTGTGGAAGAGAAAATGCGCTCTTTCGGAAGCCCCTATATTCCTCATTCTACGAGGAAGAAGGGGGCTTCAAAAGAGGGTTTTTTTCCAACATTTGGCCCAGTCTAGACAGGCCAAATGTTGGAAAACCCTCTTCCGACAAAAGAATCGGAAAAACTTGTAGTCTAGCCATACCCAAGGAAATAATATTTGTTTCCAAATCTGTTCATGAGTTGTTTATTGTAGTGGGGCGGACTGGCCACCCACTGACCCGGAGGCGGAGGAGCCCCTCCGGGAGCCACTTTGGGTGCAGCCTAGCCCCTCATCATCATCTGACCGGAAGTCAGTGGGCGGGGCTAGCACTATAAGTAGCCAGGCTGAGGGCTCAGTCTGGACCCAGCCTCTGGAGGAGCCAGAGGCCTGCCCAGAGCTCCCTGCCTGGGAGGCTGAGACCTGGCTGGGCCCTCCCACAGGCCTGCCCTCTGACCCAGAGGAACCAGAGGCCTGTCCAGTGCTCCCTATTGGGGAGACTGGGGCATGGGCCGGGCCTCCGAGGGCAATGGACCTGGAGAACCTGCTCAAACCCCGACACCAGCCTGTACTCTGGGACCCAGAGGACTAGCCAGACCCCAAGAACCTGCCCAAACCCCGACACCAGCCTGGACCCCGTGACCCTGAGGGCCAGCTGGAGCCCCAAGACCTGCAAGCAGCTGAAGCCTGGATCAGGCTGCCGGGACTCCTGCCAGAGGAGACCTTCCTTGACTTCCCGTGGGACCTGCCCGAGACTCAGGTACCTGCTGAGAGGGAGAAAGGAAGTGGCCCAGGGAATAGCACAGGCTAGTAAAGGCCCTAGGCCAGCGTGTTGCGGGCTAGAGTCCCCGCTGAGCCAGCAGCAGCTGATCTGCTGCATCCAGGGCCCTGGGCCAGGGCGCAGTGGAGTGGGTGGGCCTGCTCCCTCCCCCTGCCACCCACCTACCAGGTGGCAGTCTCCCCCTCACCACCACTGCAGGTGAACTGCCTGCCCTCCTCCTGAACAAGGAGACCCCCAAACCTGTATTGTGTTTGTAGCCACACCCTGTACCAGGGCCTAGCCCCCTCCTCGCTTTGAACTGCTAAATTGTGAACTGTTTCTTTGCTGCCCCACCCTGAACCAGGGCCAGGGACTTCCTAAGTAAGGACTTTATTGCCCTGACTGATACAGGCCAGGGCCTCCTGAACTGGTGAACTGCTTGTGTGCTGCCCTGCCCTGTTCTAGGGCCAGGGCTCTCTGAACTGCTAGCCTGTCTAGGTTGCTTGATTGCCCTGCCTGAACCAAGGCTGGGCCTTCTAAACTCTTGGGTAAACTGAGGGACTCCCTGTGGCCCCACCCTGAACCAGGGCCAGAAGCCAGAACTGACCCAGGTTTGCCATCCTGCCTGAATCAAGGCCGGGCCTGGGAACTGCTACTTGTCGGCCCACCCTGAACCAGGGTCAGGGCCCTCTTAACTAAGAGTTTATTGCCCCCGCCTGAGGCAGACCTTGGGCCTGCCGAACGGATACTTGGGTTGTTTGCTTGTTGCCTCGCCCTGACCTGGGCCAGGCCTCACAAACTGTATTGGACTCTTTATTTTGGCCCACAACCTGAACTATTTGCCTCTTGCCCCGACCTGACATAAGGCTGGGGGTTGGACTAGTGGGACTATTGATTTGGGGACTATTTTTGGGGGACTATTTTAAGTGGCTGTGCAGTGGGGCAGACTGGCCGCCCACTGACCCGGAGGCGGAGGAACCACTCCAGGAGGCCTACCGGCCTACAGTTATATCAAGAAGACTATGTGGAATTATTAGACTAACAACAAAGATACATCTGCTTTACAATGGCAGATGGCATGCTATTGCTCAGACACAATGCACATGCTCCCTAAGGGCTAACATAGGAGCTCAACAATGAAATCCAGAAAATGGGACCAAAATTAGACTCAGTGAAATGAAAAACTGTTATGAAAAGTCATACATGGGCAGAGCTAATCAGAGCTGGAGGTGTGAGTATTAATGCCTAACTACCATAGATGAATACTTATCATTTGTAAAGTTATGTAGGCCACCAAAAATTGCATGAAGCAAGTCAAAAGGGGAATGTGGCTTAAATACACCAAATCACAAGGATCAACACAATTGTGAAGAGCAATCATTTAGTTAAAAAAGGGTCCACAGCCAGTGAATACTTACAGTAATGAAATTTGTTCAGAACAATTCCTTTACCAGAAAGTGAAGCAGAAGGATGCTCCTACCAAAGAAAGGATTGATGTTACTGGAATTATTTTATTATAATGCATTTTATATGAGACAATGCCAGTGGATATATTAGTGATATATGACAACAGCTTAGTCTGTCTGCATTACTGACTAATCCCATGCTGCTTCATGGTTATTTAATGAGAACCAGAATTGGAATGTTCCAACAAACTCTGCTATGTAATAAATACAATAATACTAATAATTTAAAATGATGTAATTAATCATCATTATCGACCATATTTGCGGCTGAATACCTCGGTGAAAAAAACAAGATATAGTCCCAGTCTGGAGAAGCGATAGATTCAATACTGTTTTTAAATGCCATATAAGGACAGGAAAATGTCTACTAAGCAGTATAGTATCACAAGATGTACAAAACGCTCCACTGTAGAAATTCTCATAGCAGAAACCAAAGGGGCCAAACTCTATACTTACACCAATGTAAACCTGGAGTTCATTAGTTCAACCACTGCAGTTTCTCCATGTTTACATCGGTGTAATTGAGAACAGAATATTACCCTTTCCATTTAATGAATCACTTTCCTTAATGTTTCCAATTAGATCTTTTTCCTGACCCAAAATACAGGAAGGTTTTCTTATAAGAAACAGGGCTTTGTGAATTCTTTGTTGTAATAGTAAATACTCATGGTACCAGTGGCTGCTAGCCTTTTCCTACTCCAACTAGATGATTGAGATTACAAAACATTAAACAAGAGCAACAATATTTTTTGTGATTTCTCATTTGGCATAAATGTCTCATGTTTAATAACTGCTACTGGTTGCTATTTGTACTCATAGTTCAGACCTTAAGGGATCTCCATGCCAACCTAACCTAGGAATTGGCACAAGGCATGTAGAGCAGATGGCTCAGAAGTGGCTCACGGACAGCAAAGAGTAATTTTTTTTTGGGGGGGGGGGAGGGGGAGATTGCACTGCAGCTCTAGCCAAAGATACCTGCATCTTAAGTGGCCAAATTCAGAGCTGGAATACACAGGCACAATTCCACTGGAGCCAATGGAATTTCTCACATTTATTCCATGACTGAATTTTGCCCTCCCTCACAATCTCACTACTACAATAGAGCAATGTGGAGTTCATCATTATCAGTTAAACATATATTTTACTATCCTCTCGCAAATCTAGACTCAATTATTGCCAAAATAGCTATACCAGCATTAACTGAAATAAATTATAATCAATTCAAGTTTTACTCTTGAATTCTCCACTGAGGAAACATCTTCCCAGTTCCAAATTTCCCTTATAGATGATCTTTCCTTATGGACCACTTAGAATGATCTGTCTTCCATGAATCTTCACTGACATGCACAAGCTGTATCTCTAGTCTCCTTTTTTCCTCTTCATGCAAACCTGTTGCCTCAGTGGCATATTCATATATCTGCAAGAGCAGCCATAAACTATCCCAATCATAATGTGACCACAGATGGTAGAAAACTCACTTTAATTAATCTCTTGCTGTGTTCCTGGAACGATAACTGGTCTGGCCTCAGCTTTATAAGTTTATTATGTCAGTGTCCAGGCTGTGCAAAATATCAGTTGCATGGGGGCACTAATCTGTTTATTCTGTACAATGAGGTGTCGACTATTTTCACAATGCAGCTTTAAAAGTGGAAAATGTTTGTTTGCTACTCACTGATATTTCCCTGTTTGAAGGAACACTAACCTGTCTGGCCTTAGGATTCCTGTGGGTATGCTGTCATTTCCCAGCAGGTGAGCAGATGATGCAGAAAGTTGACACCTTTCAAAGCTCTTATAAGTTTATTTTGTGAAAATCCTTCGCTTTACAGTTCAATATTAACGCAGCATGGATTGGCCTAATGGCCAACTGGCTAGCATTGTAGTCTGGCCACATGGAGGGCCCAATGTTTGGGATTAATCCTTCATGGCTCTGCTCAGGATAGGGACTTTGTACAGCTGACTTGTTTGATTTTTTTGAGGAAGATGCAGAGCCAGATCCTGGCCCCTGTTTCAATTGCTTTGTGCTGCTCTGGGAGACAACAGGAAATGGAAAACGGTTTTAACAAAGTAGTTGAGAACAGGGATGTTAGATATTGGGTAATTGAATAGTCAGGTAACTGCATGAATTCTTATAGTTTACTCGACTATTCTATAGTCCTTGGGGGCGGAGCCAGCAGCCAGCGCAATACAGCCCCACTTCTGGAGACCTCCCTGCCACCTGTACTGCTGCCTCTGTTACAGAGGCAGCAGCATGGGGTGGCAGCAGCCCCTGTCCATGGGGGTCCAAGCTCCCCACAGACAGAGGCTGCCATGGGTGGGGAAAGGCTGCCGTGAAGCAGACTCTGTCTGCAGCAGCCCGGACTGGCTGTGGATAGAGGCTGATCCAGCAGCAACCCCAGTCTGTGGAGGGGTGGGCCCAGCTCTCTGTGGACAGAGGCTGCTCCAGGGGACCAGATGAGCTCTGACATTTCCCCTCCCCCCATGGACAGGGGCTGCTGCTGGGGACCAGGAAGGCGGGGTAATGGGAGTAGTCGAGAAGATTAACTAATATGCCTAGGCTTATCGGTTAATTGTATACTTGACTATTCACTTACATTCCTAGTTGAGAATTCCCTCAGCATAGAATGGACGATGAAGGACCACCATAGTCAGCTCTGTTCTGCCCCTTCTGTCTGGCTCTGATACAGGGACGGATAGATGGAAGAAAGGGGGTGTAGCTGAAAGTGCTGCTGTTTGGCAATCTTGGACTTCTGGAATAGAATCCTTTTGTGTTATGAGAGAACTGGTTTTGATATAATTTGATATGTGTACAGCCATCTTGTACACTTAACTTCCATAAGCTGGATTTGAGGACACCACAGAGTCAGAAAATCTGGGCCTGCTCAGACAAAGGCAGCTGCAGTGTGTTACTAACAAGGACAGATTCAGGGTGTGGGGCAAGGAGGAGTGTGGAAAATTGATCTTGGTCTTGATGCCTGTATTTTTTGGTTTTAGCTTTTCTAGAAGCTGCTTTGCTGATAAGTAGAAATTATTATTTCTGCTGTTGCTAGGGAAACCGCAGCCTATTAGAAGTTACTTGAGTGTTTTGTTTTGAATTAAATATAAAGGAATTTAGTTACTATGTGCACTTTGGTGAAGTTTCAGAAAGAGGTTTGGATTTTGTACGAGTAGGAACAGTGGTATCAAATTCCACAGTGGTTAGGAGAAAGGCAAGCCACTGGAACTCAGTCACTGAATCATTCGATATCATCTCAAACTTTGGGTAATAATTTTGGGGTGTTTCTAGGTTGCTAGTTTTGATGTGTGCTTTGCACTTAATCAAAACAAGGATCTTTTGAGTGGAAACACTTTTGTGTGTGCCAATCACTTATCAGACAGAGGTGCTGTGTTTCCAATGATTTCTTTCCTGATACCATCTGAAAAAGAGAGATCTGAACCCTACTTTGAGGTTCAGATAACCATGAGAAATACTGGGGACTATTTTATCTGACAAAATGTAGAGCAGCCCTACGACTATGTTACATTGTACCTCTTGACTGTCTAGCAGTCAAAGATTCAGAAGAGAGCCTACAATATGATGGCCAGTAGGTACTGTTTTTCACACTGCTAATCTTTTCTGAAGGGACAGCACTACAGTCTAATCTGTTAGTCGTAGAGGGAATGTATTATGCAATAACAGTGCTGCTGAGACATGGGAAAGAGGCATGGAGATATTGATAAGCCATCCTTGTTACCATGAGCCTGACTATATAGCAGCTTGGACAGAACCACAAAAACATTTTAAAATTACCTATAGCAATGTCTCTATACCAAAAACATCAGTACTTCTCTAAAACCTATGGACTAATAAGGCTAAAATCTTTTTTTCCCAATTTATATAATTTTCCTGTTTCTAATCCTGTGGCTGATTGCAGTTGCTCAGAGGTTTGGAAAGTTAGAATAAATCCTTGGGACATGGGTTAGTGGGCAGAGGTCAGGTGATACAAAGGCAGGGAATAGATGCATGTATTCCATCACTGTACAAGCTGTAATTTATCACATGCCTGTCCTTCCCCACCATGTGCTAATATGTGGGGGGGGGCAGAATGAACGGGAAGTGATTCCACCCTTCAGTATGATAAATATTGAGGCCCTTTTAATGACCTCTAAAGAGATTTACTATATGAGCATCTGTAGCTAAAATTAGTACAGGTGCTGAGATCTTTCAAAATAAAATGATCATTTAAAAATGTCATTTTGAGCCAACATTTTGAAAATTGCTCTTAAGCTCCTAAATCACTTATCCATTTTTGGGAAATTTTATCTTGAAGCTTTATAACTCCCAGTTTTCCTAGAGTTACTATTAGTATATTAGCCAATTAGCCCGTCATAAGACGAGATTTTCAGGTCTCTCCTCCACGTTGGTCTTCTCTCCTGAGTCTCCAGTCTCTGTCTCTGTCTCTGTCTCTGTCTCTCTCTCTCTCTTTCCTCCTCCTACTGCCTCCCTCTCACTCTCTCAGCTCTCTTCCTCCTCCTTGTCTCTCTCTGTCTCTCTCTTTCTCTTCTCCTCCCCCTCCTGCCTCTCACCCGTGCTGCATGGGGAGTGCGGAGCCCAAATGGTCGCTTGTGCCACTTTCTCCCACGTGGCGGCCTGGCTGAGCGGCGCAGAAGTCAGCCGAGCGCCACAGAGGGAGGCGAAGGGGGGCAGGGCAGTGACGTACACAGCCAGACCCGGCCCCCTGGCCATGTACATCACCGCCCCACCCCCCTTCCCCTCCCGCCATGGCGCTCGGCTGACTTCTGCGCCACTCAGCTGGGCTGTCGCAGAGGAGCAAGTGGCGCAAGTGGTCGTTTGGGCCCCACACTCCCCATGCAGCACAGGCCACCCAGAGGGAACAGCCAGCATTTCAGCAACAGTGCCACCCAGAGGGAACAGCCAGCATTTCAGGCAACAGCACCGCCCAGAGGGAACAGCCATCATTTCAGCGTTACAGACTCTCAGACATTGGGCTATGATATATATGATGTGCTCTTCATAAATGTTTACTTGTTAAACATTTCAGCATAATAGTCCTGACAGGTGTGTTGGGAGCTGAGTCCTTATATTATTAGATGTTATACAACCATGAATCAGGATACAATTCTTACTCCTGATGACTTAGTCTAAAAGAAATATAATTTAGATGTTAAACTTCTGAATGGATATAGGTTTTATACAGTATTTTTGTCACATGAAATTTAAATAAAAACATTTCTGAGAAAGGGGACTTTTACAACAATAAACCTTCTACCAGTTCTAATTATACAATCTAGCCCATTATGAAAGTAGCCAGTCAATTTGGTAAAGTCAGTGGTTATTATTCATCGTCAGCAAAGTCATCTTCTTTGTAAACAATACAGTCAAATTTTCTTCTTGGATTTTCTTCACTGGGCTACTACCTGATTCAAGATCCCAGAAGATGTCAATTTTCCTAAACTGAGTAACTCCGAGTTTAATACAGAAGCCTGACCAATGTAGTGTAAAGTCATTGCCTAGTTTGCCACTCCGACAAAAGGGAATAGAGCGGCAGGAATAGAGATTGAAGTTGGTTACCTAAGAAAATTAAAATAAATTGACAGTCTATATTCTAACGATACTGATTGAGCAAGATTTGAATCAAATAATCTCTCATCCTAGCAGATGGTTGAATCAGCTTATAGTTCCTCAATACACGGACTGGAGCCCCCTTCCTTCTTGAAACTAATCTCCCTAATTTGATGTCTTTCTCTTCCAAAGGATCTTCCTTTTTGCCTCCAAAAACAGTTAAGAAAATCTCTGAGTTCTTTTAAAAACATGATTTTCCTCTATAAAATGTTTTATACAACCAAACCCCTCAGTCCTCTGAGCATTTTCTGTAGAGTCCAGCTCTTGCTCCACTGGAAACGAAGGGTTACATAGGATACAAAATCACAATATGCTTGCTAGTGACTAAGCGTAATGAGCATGTTACCCTCCTGTCTAAAGAAGCTGAGTTCTCTCCAGCATTTTCAACCAAGCCTGGTTGAGGTCGTTTTTCATGAAGCAAACTTGCTGTCTGTTTAGGGAGAACTGGGTGCCTCTCGTTGTTCCAAAAATATACCAGGCCAAACCTGGGATGTGCACCTGACAATAGGGCTTCCTCCTCACCTGCCTGGATTTCTCCTGGGGGATGTTGAGAGCAGCATTGGGGGATGAGGCCCCTGGCATCTCAGTCAGGTGCCCGCTGCTGAGTGCTCATAATGGTTAAAATGAAAGCCTCACTTAACTGTTTAAACTTCAAATGCTTTCACTGATTATTTTCTGTCCCAGTGCATTTAATATATTTCAGTGGTGGTTGTTACCACCAGAGTAAGCCACTGATAATTTGACACAAAATCCCAGACCACAGTTAAGTGGCTAATGTAACAGTGAATAACGGTTCTAGTAGCATGCAATCCATTGTTGGGCTGAAAACTCTTCAGTGCAACAGCACGAAGGTGCCTGAGGCCTAGAAACTCACTTATTTTTAAGAAAAGCTGAGTTTCTCATGACTCCAGAAGCTAGAACTTTAAGAAAAGCACAACATGTTGCAAGAGTTGGCCACTACTTTTGTATGCACGTGAACACATACATCCCTTTAGGCTGTACTGGGTGCTCTTTCACTATAGCTGAGAATCTGTCTTGACTTCAGAGAATTGTATACTGGTTACAAGACACACACTGGTAATGAATGATGAGAACAAAGAAAGGTAACTGGAATGAAAGATGAGGGTTATTTTTTGCTTCTTTTTTGCAAATAGGACACATTTGGATTAGCTTTGAATAAGGGAGAGGAGGACAAAATTACATTGGTGAACATCAGTTTAGCCAACAATTATTTATAGTTCTGGAGTCTTCAAGATTTTCAGTCACCTAATAACTGACCTCATTAAAAGCCCTAGAGATCAGGAGGAGCACCAGACTTCTATATGAGGCACCTGTTTTTAAAATATAATCTGAAAATTGGAAACTAAAAGGCAGAGCACAGTTGGCCAAACAGCCGTGTTGCAATCCTGTAAATAATCCAGAGGTGTCCATATGAAATATGAGTAGAATTGAGGCAATTCTGAGAAGAGTTGGGAGGTCCCTGTGGTGATGCTGCCAGTTTTCCACTGAAACCCTTCCAGTATTAGTTAGATACAGCTTTAGGCCTGAAATATCCATGAAAATGATCTGTTCTCTCTCACAAGCAGAAAGACAGAGTATTAAAGTACTGTACCTGCAGTCAACTTGAATTAATGCAATACAATGACAATTAAAAGTCTTAGAATTTCAAAATCTGCATTAAAATATGATTTTATTACCCTCTCTGCATTTTCCCTTGCAAACAAACTATTTCATGCCTCCACTTTTTTCAGTAAAATCTATTTGTTACATATTATGGGGCCTAATATGCAACACTGCATTACATCATTGAAAACACAATGATGAATCACACTCCATATATTTGCTGCACAATACTCCAGCATCTTATTTATATTTTTGGACATCAACTGTATGTATATGCACCTTGCCAGAGATTGATTTGGGTGGTTCTCGACTTTCAAGTATTTGGGATTTGCTATGAAAATGCTGATGCCAATATCTTACATTATACTCTGATGTTTCATATGCTTTTTATTTTGCCCAAATGGTGTGCTCTTTGAAACATCCAAGAGTAACTATTTCATTGTCTACACTTATGCCCCTCCCTACATTAAATAAAAGTTCTCTATACATAAATGTAAAATAAAATTAAATAGTTTTGTCTTCCCAACCACAAGTAAAAACACAAGTTGGGTATAGAACATAAATCTGTTCTGCAGATGTCCTTAAAACTGTAAGGATACTTCCAGGTTCTTATATAGCCAAAATTTCTACTAACCTTCTAACAACAGTGATGTGTTTTTGGTGAAAGTGTCTTTTTATGGATTTATAAACCACAAGGGACCATTAGATTATCTTATCTGACCTCTTGTATAACACAGACCATGTAATTTCAACCAATGATTCTTGAAAGCCCAGTAACTTGTTTAAGTGGAACATGACTTTTAGAAGGACATCAACTCTTAATTAAAAATGACACAAAAATCCACCACAGCCCTTGGTAACTTCTTCCAATGATTAATTGTTCTCCCTGTTAAACTTGTATGTCTTATTTGTAGTTTGAATTTTATTATAAGCCTTCAGGGTCTTAAAAATATCCTGGGGCTGAAATTTCACATTTAAAAAAAATCTAAAGAGTATATTCTGTAAAGCATACAGTAATTTATGTACAATTCCATTTGAGTTATTCAAAACATGATATGATATATTATGATCCTGAAATCTAATTTATATAAGCCTGTGTAAATAGAGAGTAATCCCAGATTTTCACAAGTGTGGTCTTGGCCTCTGTGTGGTTTCTTAGATACAGACACATGTGTATATGAATACATGCCTGTGAAAATATTTGGACTTATTTTTAATATAATGATGAAAGCATGTAATATTCTTACTTATGCATTCACTCTCTTTTCTTTTTAGAAAAGACAAAGATCAAGTGCAAAATCTTTAGTGCAAAGCAAAAAATTGTGCATCATTGTTCTAGGCCCCTTTGTGCAGGTCCCTATGCACCCCAGGTAGATAAAAGGCAAAATATTTTGTGCATATTTTGAGTTCCACTGGTTTGCAGGACAAGGAAAGGCTTTTCTTCCTACAGACCTCCCTACATACATGGAATTATGTTTTTTTGCAAAGTCAAGCCTAATTATCACCATTTGTTTGGCAAGCCATTATTAACATGTAGTAATACTGTGTATGTACTGCATATATATCAGAACTCACTGTAACGTAGGTGGTGGGTTTTTTTTGCTTATCTATACAGTATTTGGTGTCCCTTATGCCATCCACGTGTGGTTCTGCTCCAGATCTCTTATGCTTTTCACTTTAGTAAGACTATTTCGTGCCACCTTTTGTAAAAGCTTCCTGGAAATATAGATAAACTGTGAAATATGCATTGCCCCAGTCAATCTTGCCTGTAACCTACTTCACAGAGTCAAGGAGGTTAAAGACGATACTGCCCTTCTAAATCCATGCTGTCTATTTCCTATTAAGTTTCTGCTTCTCTATGTAACTTATGTTTATCCCATTGAAGTTCATATTTGGGAGCCATTGAGGAGAAGATAAGAGTAAAAACTTTCCTTAAGACCTCATTATAGAAATTTAATTTAAAGTGAAATCTCCTGGTATTGCTGCTGAGTAATTTCTTCCCTTATATTTCAAAGAGAAACTCTGCAAAGCTGTATGCTGCCCTATTGACTGGCCAGGGATGTTAGTGGCTCGATAACCAATTGAGTTTTTCATAGACGAAAATTACAGGAGAGAGCACTTCACAAGGAGGCTAGACCAGCATGCTAGTTGCATGAAATCTATTCAGGATGAAATGACCTATAGATAAAAGGCTCTGGACATGCAGTCGTATGTGCCCACCTAAAGAAATGAGCATTATACAGGAGAAATGCAACATTACCCAAATCAGGCAGGAAGACAATTATGGTTATACTACAATAACAATGCTTTGTATTCCCAATGAGTTGTATATTATAATTCTCCATTCTACTGTGTTTGCATAAGCAGCATGAATCTGTACAGGTTGAACGTCTCTCATCTGGGGCTCTCTTGTATGGCAACATCCGTGGTCCAACCATAGAGCCTATGGACCAGAGAGCCCTAGGAACACAGCAGCCTGGGCAGCACCTGGGGCAGTAGAGACCCACTGCCCTGGCAGCCCCGGGGCTGCTGCGCCAGTCCTACCAACCTGCCCTGGCAATCCCGGTGCTGCAGGGGCTGTGGAGCCCCGATGTGGCCCCAGCAATCCCGAGGCTGCTGGGGCAGTGGCAGCAGAGCCCCAGCAGCTCTGGGGCAGTGGATCCCTGTGGCCAGCAGCAGGGAGCCTTCTGCTGATGGACCCCAGCTAGGCCCGGAGTCCATCAGCAGAGGGACTGAATTGACCTTTGGGACTGGTCAGGTTCCAAGGGCACTGGACCAGGAAGGTCCAACATGAACCACGTGGTATATTAATATATATTTGGACACATCTAACATTGGTGATTTGTTATTAGCAGGGCTGTATTTTGCCATTAAGATATTTCAGAAAAGTAATAGTCATAGACAAGTTGTGATGTAAAGGGGGACAGTTACAGACATAAACTAAAAAGGCCAGAGGTCTCAGACATCATTTTGGGACAGTTTACAACCATTAGTGATATATGATCAGGAAGAAGGTGGTAGCAGCAAAAGATAGTTGATGGTCAGTCACTGTTTTAACAGATCTTACTTAGTGGAACTTCTTAGAAGCTTGGAATCTGTGCTACCAGAACACATTGCAATATCAGGACCTTATTGGAAAGATTTGCACCTGTAGTCTGTGTGGTGAGAATGGGCTGGAAGAGTTGGAGCATGGGTTAGATTTGACTAACTTTTTCAGTACAGATCATGTGGGAATGAACAGATTTGGTTACTGGCCTGTGAAAGGATGGCAAGTAAATAGAAAGGTCTTGAAAAGGAAAATAAGGTACTTTTCTAATGCAGTTTATTTTACATGAATATTTGGGGTTTTTTATGAATTCTCAAACCACAGAATCCATAGCAAAAATGCAGGCTCTCTTACCAGTGAAAAATGATACTTAAATTGTTATTTCAAATATTTATCAAATTTTCCAAGGATTCTGATCTCGCACCTCTGTAAATCAAGAGTAACTTTCCTCTAGACCAGTGGTTCTTAACCTGGGATGCATGCACCCCCTGGGGGTGTGAGATGCCCTTTCTGGGGGCGCAAGACATGCCAGATTTTTAAGATATATCTTAGATTCAAAGAACTGACCTACTTCAATGATTTTTAATAAGGGGTGCGAGAATATATTTTGAGAACCACAAGGGTGGAGGCTGTAGTAAGGTTAAGAACCACTGCTCTGGACAGTGTATTCATACTGTGGTATGGGATCCAAATCTGGCCAATCAAAACTGTTGTCTCACAAAATATCTAAATGTTGAATGGCTTTTTGTTTCAGTTTCTGTGTGTTAAGTAAAAACCTGATTTCATGTTTTAAAATTAAACTATTTTTAATATAACTGTTTATACAGATCTTGCAATTGCAGTGAGTACCTGTACCAACACATTGATTTCCTAGCATCTTTTCCAAACTTTCTGTCTGAAACCTTTGCTCTTCTCTCCAAGTTCCAAGCATGTTGCTATGCATAGAATAATGTGCACATCAAATATGATAGAATTAAATGTAAGTATCTCTCAGAATAACAGTGTTGCCTTTTGGAGACCAAATTGTGTTCCAGTAACACACCAATATTTGAACGGATGTTCATTGATGTTGCTAATTCCCATAATATTTTTTTCTTAAAACCCCAGCTACTGGGGCCAAATGATTATATGAGACTGACAGCTTTTGAATTATTAGCCCTCATGTTTTGGAGAAAGGATTAAATGTACCCTACTCCCCCCCCCCCCCCGCAAAAAAAGAAAGAAGGTTCAAAAATCAGGAGAAAATAAAAATCCCACTACTGTGTGGTATTTAAAATCTCATGGTTTTTAAGCTGGTAGAATTGTTAAAAAAAATCCTCAGATATTTTAGAAAATAGGGGCCAGATTCTTAGTTGGTTCTGAACTGATGTTGAATGAGACATGGAACTATGCCCATTTACACCAATAGAGGATTTGGCCCCTATGCTCTTGCTAGCATTCTTCTCCCATCCTGATGGGAGAAGGACTGTTAGGGTACATCTACACTACAGAGGAAGATCGAAGCTGCCGCTGTTGATCTTCCAGGGTTTGAATTAGTGGGTCTAGTTAAGACAGCTAATTTGAAGTGAGAAGGGCACTCCAGCTGATGCTGGTAACCCTGCTTTCCGAAGGAGTAAGGGAAGCTGAAGGAAGAGCGCTCTTCCTTTGATTTACTGCATTGTAGACAGCACCAAAAGCCAAGTTAAGCTACTTCAACTTCAGCTACGCAATTAACATAGCTGAAGTTGCGTATCTTACTTTGACTTTGTCCTGCAGTGTAGACTTACCCTTAGTTCACAAGCTATGTGGGCTCATCCTACAGTCATTACTCGGGCAAACTTCACTGAGGTCAGAAGGAATTTTTTTAGGCTAAAGACTGCTGAATCAGGATTGATGCAGCATAGCTCTGTCCTGGATTTCATATGCTTGAGTGACACTGTGGCAACTGAGATTCCCTGCTCAGAATTGGATGGGCATTGATGCTAAGGGGTGGGCTACACTCCTAGTTAGAGTACTTTGTAACATACTTTGTGTTGCCTAGAATATAAAAAGCACTGAATAAAACCAAAGGTGGTTATATTGAACCTCTGAACAAGAAATTGTACAAAAACAAAGTCAAAAACAGAATCAAGAACATCAATATACCACAACACACGAGACATGTTAGATTTAATTCTCATCCATCTGTGAACTTAAGCTGACAAATTTCAGCCTCTGGAGAAACAATTCACTTGAGAAATGGATGATCTCTACTATTTTTTAAATTAATTTGATTATCTGAATAGATATGGGGAAAGAAAACTTTAAGCTCTTTTTCTCTATGTTGTTCAAAGTACAGTGTATATCTTAGTAGCAATATATTAAAATTTGTTCCATTTCACTAGTACAGATATATTGCAATTTAAATCTATATTTGAAATAACCATTTAGAGTGGACACATGATGTGACATAGAATCATAGAACCATAGAGCTGAAAGAGACCTCAGGAGGTCATCAAGTCCAGCCCCCTGCTCTAGGCAGGACCAATCCCAATTAGATCAACCCAGTCAGGGCTTTGTCAAGCCGAGACTTAAACACCTCTAGGGATGGAGACTCCACTACTTCCCAAGGTAACCCATTCCAGTGTTTCACCACTCTCCTAGTGAAATAGTTTTTCCTAATATTCAACCTGGACCTCTCCCACCACAACTTAAGACCATTGCTCCTTGTTCTGTCATCCGTCACTACTGAGAACAGCCTTTCTCCATCCTCTTTGGAACCTCCCTTCAGGAAGTTGAAGGCTGCTATCAAATCCCCCCTCACTCTTTGCTTCTGCAGACTAAACAGACCCATCTCCCTCAGCCTCTCCTCATAGGTCGTATGCTCCAGCCCCCTAATCATTTTGGTTGCCCTCCGCTGGACCCTCTCCAATGCGTCCACAACCTTTTTGTAGTGGGGGGCCCAGAACTGGACACAATACTCCAGATGTGGCCTCACCAGAGCCGAATAAAGGGCAATAATGACATCTCTGGATCTGCTGGCAATGCTCCTCTTAATGCAACCTAATATGCCATTAGCCTTCTTGGCTACAAGGGCACACCGTTGACTCATATCCAGCTTCTCATCCACTGTAACCCCCAGGTCCTTTTCTGCAGAACTACTACTTAGCTGGTTGGTCCCCAGCCTGTAACAATGCTTGGGATTCTTCCGTCCCAAGTGCAGGACTCTGCACTTGTCCTTGTTGAACCTCATCAGATTTCTTGTGGCCCAATCCTCCAATTTGTCTAAGTCACTCTGGACTCTATCCCTGCCCTCCAGCGTATCTACGTCTCCCTCTAGCTTAGTGTCATCTGCAAACTTGCTGAGGGTGCAATCCATCCCCTCATCCAGGTCATTAATAAAGATATTGAACAAACCCGGGTCCCAGAACCGAACCTTGGGGCACTCCGCTAGAAACCAACCGCCATCCTGACATCGAGCCGTTGATCACTACCCGCTGGGACCAGCCATCTAGCCAGCTTTCTATCTATCTTACCGTCCATTTATCCAATCCACATTCCCTTAACTTGCTGGCAAGAATATCGTGGGAGACCGTATCAAAAGCCTTGCTAAAGTCAAGATATATCACATCCACTGACTTTCCCATATCCACAGAGCCAGTTACCTCACCATAGAAGCTAATCAGATTGGTCAGGCACGACTTGCCCTTTGTGAATCCATGCTGACTATTCCTAATCACTTTCCTCTCCTCCAAGTGCCTCAAAATGGATGCCTTAAGGATCCCTTCCATGATTTTTCCAGGAACCAAGGTAAGACTGACTGGCCTATAGTTCCCTGGATCGTCCTTCTTCCCTTTTTTGAAGATGGGCACTACATTTGCCTTTTTCCAATCATCTGGGATCTCTCCTGATCTCCACGACTTTTCAAAGATAATGGCCAAAGGCTCCTCAATGACATTTGCCAACTCCCTCAGTACCCTCGGATGCATTAAGTCTGGACCCATGGATTTGTGTACGTTTAGCTTTTCTAAATAGTTCCTAACCTGTTCTTTACCCACCACGGGCTGTCCATCTTCATCCCATCTTGCATCACTTCGCGCATTAGTCCGGGAGCCCACCTTGTCCGTGAATACAGAGGCAAAGAAAGCATTGAGTACTTCAGCTTTCCCCACATCATCTGTCACTAGGTTACCTCCTTCATCCAGTAGGGGCCGCACACCCTCTCTGATCACCTTCTTCTTGTTAACATGCCTGTAGAAACCTTTCTTGTTATCCTTCACATCCTTAGCCAGTCGCAATTCCATTTGCGCTTTTGCCTTCCTGATAACCCCCCGGCATTCTCGAGCCATACATTTAAACCCCTCCCTGGTCATTTGTCCAAGTTTCCACTTTTTGTAAGCTTCCTTTTTGTGCTTAAGTTCACCAAGGATTTCCCCTGTAAGCCAATCTGCTCTCCTACCATGTTTGCCTCTCTTGCTATGCATCGGGATGGTTTCTTTCTGTGCCTTCAATAAGGCTTCTTTAAAATACTGCCAGATGTCCTGGACTCCTTTCCCCTTCATGTTAGCATCCCAGGGGATTCTGTCCATCAGGTCTCTGAGATGCTTCTCATGGAGATTCATTGAAGTTCTAAGCCATTTAAAGGAACATTGCTAATGTCTGTAACTCTAAACAACTATTCCATTGTCTACTCCATATCTCAAAACTATTGTTAGTCCATTATGACATGCCTTTGAAAATTGTTGAGGCTAATAGAGTTATCAAATAGTGGACCCGAAAATGTTCTATGCACAATGGCCCAAGTATATTTTTTGTATAATTCAATATTTGATTGAAATCCTTCTGAAATTTATTAAGAGGCACTATTGTGCCTTTTCTACATGAAATAATGATAGAGGGATATCAAGACTAGTTTTTTTCTTGTTCATTATAGTTTTGTCTCTTTTCACAATGTATGTACCTAGGAGTGAAAAACAGTTATAGACTAACATGTCTAGTCCTCTGATACTTTGGACCTATGAATATGATTATGGAAGCAGTCCCATTCACAGGAGAGGAAATAAAAGCTGTAGTCTATAAGGCCCAGAGAGCCATAAAGATACTTCAGCACATAAACACTAGACTTTAGCACCTATGTCTATTTTAGGTAAATAAAGTCTCAGGGCTTGTCTCCACTGCAGGGTCAATCAATGCTGCAGCGATCGATCCACCAGTGGTTGATTTAGCTAGTCTAGTGAAGACCCACTAAATCAACCACCAATCACTCTCTTGTCAACTACTGTACTCCAGCAGAACAAGATGAGTAAGGGCTGTTGACAGGAGAGTTTTTTCTGTTGACTCCCTGTAATGTGGACCCCATGGTAAGTAGACCTAAGCTACGTTAATTTGAGTAATGCAACCAATATAACCAAATTGTCTAGCTTAAATTGACCTGTCCCCGTAGAGTAGACCTTCCCTCAGTTTTGACTTCTCTACAATCCACAAAATTCCCTCCAAATATATAGGTACCTAAATTCACTCGTTGCCTAAAGTTTTTAGGATAAAGGTTCTCTTGGAGCCTAACTTTCAATCTTTGAGCATGTGCACTGCTGCTTCCCCCTAGGCATCCCGAGACCTGTGTCTCTCCTGAGCCCCAGAGCAATGCATGAACTGAGGAAGATAGGGAGCTGAACAACTAAGTCACATGCAGGGCATGATCTGGACTGTGGACTCGTTATTTCTTTCTCTCTCTCTCTCTCTCTCTCCACACACACACACACACACACTCTCTCTCTCTCTCTCACACACACACACACACACACACACAATTATTTCCACTGTGGATAAATCTTAAATAGACATTGGGCCAGAAAGAGAGAGTGGGAATGATTCTTCAGTGCAGTGGTTAGGGCACCAAACTACCGGGTCCACTCCCTGCTCTAACCATTCTTTCATTATTTATCCACAGAGGAACAGATTGAGCAGGAGAGACTGATGGAGCCCTGCCTCTGAGATCTGAGGTATCCAGCACTCCCTCCTGACTAGGGGGAGACACCTGTTCAAATCCCTTCTCACCATCTGGCAGAGTAGGAAGTCGAACCTGGATCTATCCCAGATGAGGATTCTAACCACAAGGCTACAAGTTAAAAGGTGGACACCAGCACCTCCTTCTCTCTAGTTTGTTATGGAGCAAGGCAGGAGCCTACCTCATTCTCACAGGAAGTACCTAAGCCGTCTGACTCCAATGTCTGCGTCCTGTCTGTGGATTATTAAGGAGAAACAGATGCTGCCCTGTAGCTTTGACTTAGGCACATAGTTATGTAAGTAGAGTGGGGTTTAGCACCCCCCCTCATTTGTTACCATCTGCTATTGGCTGGCTTAGATGGCTCCCTTCCTAGCACACTAGCTTTTGAGGATCACATTATAAGGGACTTGAGCCCATGCATTGTACAGGGAACCCATGTACCCAGCCCAAGTTGGTGGTATTCCAGGGATTTTTCTATGTCCTTGAAAACATAGGTGCTAAAGTACTTTGTGTTGCAACACCCAAAATCATTGAGTGGGTCTGACCCTATAGCCACAAAAATTATATAAAACATCCTTCAGTAACTTAGCCTACTTGCAACTGATTTTCTGAAATAGAGTCTATGCACAAACTTTCAATGAATTTTAACGATATGGAAAGTGTCCACATTATTTCCTTGTTGCAATCATCTGGGACAAAGAAAACACTGACACAGATGAGAAGTTTCTTAATGGCTTGGATTTTATATTAATTTGAACTCATAACCCAATTAATTTCTTTCTTTCTACATTGTCTAAAATTACTTTTGTACTCAAAGAATAATTGTCATAAGGTGGAGAGTTTACACTCTATTTTTCAAAACAGAGGCTTAATTGCTGCCTTAATTACAAAATGGAACTCAGTCTCCACTATGGAGTCAAAACCAGTGCCCAATATCACTCTAATTGCTATGAGCATCTCAAATTTAGAGTTTCCACATATCCTACACCAAACAGAGAGAATAAACAAAGATGATTGTATACTTGGAGTGTTTTAGAAAAAAGGTAAACAAATTTCTTCAATATATTTACATTATGGCTTAGAAAAAATACCAGATCAACAGTGCAACATGTTGTACCAAACAAAATCTTACATAGGGTTGATAAAGGATAAATCTGAACTATATAGGCATGTTTATAATTATATTTCTATATAATCAAATTATCAGGTTAGAATTAAGGCTGTGTAATTTTCTGTAGTTTGTCTTCTTTGGAGAGGATTGGATTATAGAATGGAAGCTATCTATATAAGTAAAGTTACATAAACAGTAGTAAACTAATGCTTAGAGACTGTGTTAGGTGTAAAATGTTCCCGATTATTTTATTATTTCCTTGCTCTTGATGTTTCCATTTTTGAGAGACTATACTTGACCAACACAGAAGTTTTTGTATAGGAATCTCTGACTTTTAAAAAAATACAATTGGGGGATTGGGGATTCATGCCTAGAAGGCTTGAAAAGAGGTTTTGGTGGGAGAATGGGGTGGTATCAAAGAATTATATTGTCATGTTGAAAGTATAATGGAGAAATATGTTTTTAAAGGAGAAAAAGCCCGCATGCATGCTAAAAAGCTTATCAGAGGTCACTCTAACTCCAGCATCAGGCTCTGATAGATATCAGTCCTTCAAAACCCACAAATGAGTTTCCCCTGTAGTTATGAGTTCATAATTGTGTCTAAGGATAATGTCTACACAGCAACATTATTTCAAAATAACTAGCGTTATTTCAAAATGACTTAATCCGTGTCTACACAGCAGGCAGTTATTTTGAAATTATGTGGAAATACTGTCAAGCTGGAGGACTTCTTACTCCAACTCCTGTAACCCTCATTCTACAAGGAGTAAGGGAAATTGGAGGAAGAGTGCTCTATTCAAAATAAGTGCTGTGTAGATGTTCCCAATTTTGAAATAGGCTATTTGGAAATAAGCTACGCAATTGACGTAGCTCAATTTGCTTAACTTATTTCAAGTTAAGCCCTGCTTTGTAGACACACCATAAGATGCAGAACCAGAACTCAGCCTGGGCAGATCAGTTATTTCTTTATACATCTCAAGCCTTTGATCTTGTTTTCAGGAACAAGTAACGAACAGCTCCTAAAAATGTAGCTTCAAAACTCTAGATTTAGGTACAATTGGAGGTGGAAGAATTTGCATTAACTTCTCCCTAGAATTTCCCAGAAATACATTTCACATGTATTGTCCAAGAAGCCCGTCCTTGTCTACCATATTTTCAATGTAGTCCTTTAAACTCTCATGCCTCAGATCATATCTCCCCTGTAAAGAAATTACATGTAATCTGAGCCCACAAAAATGTATAAACTTTGCATTTAATGCAAAGGAGCCAGAAAATACTTAAACATCATTCAATCAGGTCTTCCAACGATATGCAGAAAACTGAAATACTTGACATATATCTCCCCATTAAATCTGCACATGCCTGTTGGTGACAGCTTTAATCGATGCTCAAGCTTCCTCTTTCTAGACCTCAGTCCAATTCATCACATTAGCAGAAGCATCCAACTCATGTGATGAATGGATTTGACAACAAATTATTGTACAAAGAGTCATACAGGGTCAGAACAATGGTGCATATGGTTAAGTATGCTGTCTCCAACATTGTACGGAACAGAGCAGTTGGATTAATCCACTACTGTTTTCCCTCCACAGGCAGTCAGAGGTTTAGGGTCATCCCAAGAATGGGGTTGCATCCCTGACCATCTTGAGTAATAGCCACTAATGGACCTATTCTCCATGAACTTATCTAGTCTTTTTTGAAGAGAGTTATACTTTTGCCCATCACAACTTCCCATGGCAATGAGTTCCACAGGTTAATTGTGCATTGTGTGCAAAAGTACTTCTTCAGATTTGTAGTAAATCTGCTGCCCATTAATTCTATTGAGTAATTTCTGGGTTTTGTATTGTCTGTTTTAAATAACACTCCTCTATTCACTTTTCCATATCACTCATGATTTTACAGACCCCTATCATTTCCTCCCATGTCATTTCTTTTCTACATTGAACAACCCTCATCTTTTTAGTATCTCCTTGTGTGGAAGCTGATTCTTTCCCTTTGTCTTTTTTGTTGTTCTTTTCTAAACCTTCTGAAGTTCCATTATATTCTTTTTGAGCTGAAGTGATAAGAACTGGAGACATTATTCATGGTATTGACCAGTGTTCCCTCTAAGATTTTTCCATCCATAAGTGGAATGAGCTTTGGTTTGTACACCAATATTGAGGTCATGTGCACTTGACTGGATGTGTGCCACCATGGCACCCACCAGTTACTAACAAATATCTTTTATATATTTTTTAAATGCTATGGAAGAAAAAATACTAAAACAAGGGATACTTAACAAGGTGCATGACTTTAAATGTTTATTTAATATGAAGTCAAATAAAAACATTAATACTGCAAAATTTTCAGTCGCTAACTTCCTCTGTTTATAGCCCTCTACTAGACCCTCCCCCAGCTGGGCTTCCTCAATTAAATCTGGCTCCCCTTTCAGAGAACTATGTTAATTGTCCTTTCAGGCTAACATTTCTGAGCTTGTGTAGGATACACTCACCATTGCACAAAAGGGAATGAGACAAAGCTCATGGATGGAAAATCTTAGAGGGAACACTGCATGAGATAGGATTTTCTGCCAGTTCTAAGGAGATTCATTGCTGTGATTACCACACATTTGCATCCAATAATAGCTATCAATGTTACCTGGAGTGTCCTATTTTCAGATTTATTTTCTTCCCAATGGTGGGCCATGTAGGACATTCTGTCCTCTCCTACCACTCTCATTAACATCACTAATATCACTGGCAGCGTTCCACGCACAGTGATGGCAAGAAGATGGCTCCATTTATGAAATTATATCCATTAGCCCAAAAAGAAACATGGATGCCCAAATGGAGGTGAGCACCCTTCTGCTTGGCTGTTGTGAGCTGGGGATGGTGCCACATGTTATTTGGAAAGTAATTTCCCCTAGATTTTGCACTCTACTGCTGTGACGTTTGTGCCCTCAGTCAGTAGGGAGGCATTTCTCAAGGATTAATGTTTTGAGCAAGAAACTAACAAAATAACTAACAAAATAAGAAAGCAATTAGAAGAAGGGTTTGATGCATGGAGATTCAACCTTTTCAATAGCATTCTCCTCACCTGTCTCACAAGCAGCTGTTGCAGCTATTCGTACAGCTCTTACCTGAAGCAATTGTGCATGGGGTGGAGGGAGTGTGTGTGTGTGTGCTCCGCTGGAGTTAATCCTTTTTTTACTGACCAAATACAGCTGCTGCACCCACTCCTGCTTACTCCTGGCACTGGGACTGGCTCCAGCTGTCACCACGTGGCCCCCAACTCTGGCCGCTACCACATGGCCCTCGCTCTGGGACCAGCCCCATCCACAGCAATGTGGCCCCCGGCCCCATCCACCGCTATGTGGTCCCCAGCTCAGAGATGGCTCCAGCCACCGCCACACAGCCCCCAGCTCTGGTCACCACCACACAGCCTGAGCTCTGGGACTGGCCCCGTCTGCCACCACGTGGCCCCGAGCTCTGGCTGTGGCTCCGGCCACAGCTCCAGCAGCCACCACGTGACCCTGGCCCCCCACTCTCTTGCCCACTGCCCCCGGCTTACCTTCCACTCCATGGAAGCAGAATGCTGCTGCACAGCTCTGCTGATGAGGTGGGCAGGAGTAACATTTTTTGTGCACACCTGCACAAGCACGCACCCTAGAGGAAACCTTGGTGTGGACACATTATGGATTTATATGGTGGTACAATTATATTTTCTGTTTTATTTTATGTCCCTTTCTTAATATTACCAAATATTGTGTTACACTTTTTGATTACTTCCACACATAAAGCTGAAGTTCTGAGAGAACTAGTGACACTGATTCCAAGATCTCCTTCTTGAGTGATAACTATTTTTTTCAAAGTAAGACAGTCTCTTTTCATACACTAGCCTCTGCTTTTCCAATGTGATTTGAGCAGAATTGTTTTGGCATTTCATATTTTGTTGAATAAGTCATATCCATTTCAGAGCAGTGTAATGTGACGGATTTGATTTTTTAAAAATTATGAACAATCCCCATAAAGAACACAAGTGCATCCAGGGGCATGCACAAGGAGAAGCAAGCGGGGGAGCATCTCCTCCCCATAACTGGCAGGGACACAGAACTCCTCTGGCATCAGGGCTAGGGAAGCAGCTGACAGCTCCTCCAGCCATGGGGAGCACAAAGAACACACCCCTCCAGAATCAGCAAAATTTTTATTCCTGCACACATTCCTGAGTGCATCTGACATACAACATTGTAGAACGCACCAGCTGGTGTTTGGACTTTAAAGAGCAAGCTCTGTATTTAACTTTCTCTTACCAGCATAGTCCAGCTGTTGCATCACTGGGACTCATCAGTGCCAAAGCCATTTACATGTGGGTTTTTTTTATTTTCTCCCATAAAATCTAAGCCAGCAGAACTAGTAAATTCAGAATTATCTTTTCTAAAGCTAAGGCTACATCTACACTGCAAGGTTTTTGTACAAAAATGGATGTTTTTGCGCAAAAACCTGCGGAGCATTCACACCTCAAATGCACTTTTGCGCAAGTAAATCGGCAGTAAAATGGCAGAACAGAGGGCTTTTTCCAGTGCAGGTAAACCTCCTTTTAAGAGGCATAACTCCTTTTTGCGCAAGAGTTCTTGCACAAAAAGGCAAGTGTGGAAGCTCCACAGGGGTTCTGTGAATGGCCATCAGAGCTTTCTTGCACAAGAGCATCCATGCAATGTGGACGCTCCCTTACACAAAAGCGCATCGCTTTTGTGATGTGCTTTGAGGTGTGGACGTGCTCTTGTGCAAAAACTCTTATGCAAAAGGCTTCTTGTGCAAGAAGCCTACAATGTAGACGTAGCCTAACAGAATTACAAAGCTTTGAAATGCTAACATTTGAATAAAGTCATTCAGAAGTCACTAAAAAAGAGAACTAGGACAATATGTAAAAGATCTATGGACATTCATTCACATCTCCAAAAATAAAGCCTTGTGCCATGTTTTTTACCCATTTCTGGCAAAAATGTCTGTGGGATGTCAATTTCAGAGTTGCACACATGGGTTTTTGTCAGAGTCAAATTTTAATATTCACAAGTGTTGAAGCCTGAAGTCCTTGTGGGCTTATGCAATCAGGGAACTGAAAAAAAAATGCAACCTATCTAACAATTTACAACTAAGCTTGGATTTTGAATATCTGTGATCAACATACGTGCTAAAACTGTTGAAAATGTATTTGGCGAATGAATTTGTGATTGGGGTCACTTGAGGGGCCACACTGAGAATGCTTAAACAGGCCAAACTTGAAAAAATGGAACAGATGATCCCCCAAATTGGTGGTTTATTGTTATAATCGCATTCACTGAATCAGACACAAAACAACTTCTATAATAATTTATGGTTACCAGCAAGCCAAAAATACAGTTCCCCTTAAGCAATCAAGCTTTTGGCTCACACCCAGACAGACACATTAAATCTTATTCATCATATTTGAAGTTCTACCAGTCCCAAGAGAGTAGACACATTAACCACCAGCTTAATTTTTTTAGGTTTACCAGATACAACCAATTTTTATTAAATAATCAAAGATTTATTTTAAAAGAAAAGAATGAGTTATTTGGTTAAAAGATCATTTTACATACAGATGTAAATAAAGTTCTTAGGTCAGTTTCATAAAAGATATGGTGAGAATGCTGATTTATAAAAGTCCTTGAAGAATCAAATCAATGAGCAATCCTATAGGCAGTCCATGTATAGAGTTAGCTCAAATTCTTCCATAAGGATTTGCAAAGATATCCCTCAATCGTGCAGGCTGAACTTCCTCTGACAAAGTTTAAGTAGATCTGAGATAAAAAGGATCATGTCCTAGAGTTTGTTATAGTTCTCTAGCACAGTGTTTCTCAACCAGTGGTACGAATACTCTGAGGGGTACTTGAGAGAAGTCTGGGGGGTACATCAATGCAACTGAAATTTGGAGAACATTGGATTTTTGTTTTAAGTTTTACAGCGCTTTATTATTTTTGTACTTTTTATACCCAAAAATTTAATCGCCCGCCCAGCTACGATTAAGTTGTTTAAACAAATGTGTTGTGATGGTAGAAAAAAATTTTGTGTGTCTAAAAACTGTAGGTACTGGGGGTACTTCTAACTTTTTTTTAAGGGGTACTTTATAAAAAAAGGTTGAGAAACACCGCTGGTTGTGATAGCCTTTTGGCAGCAGACATCAAAGCAAGCATTCCTTGAATGAAAAATAGCTAATATACATTGTCACTTTGAAGTAATTTCTATTTCCTAGGCATACACCAGTGACTAGCTGCACTCTTTAGCATAAGGTAAAGGTAAGCATAACCATTCAAGGAGTTCATAGACAGTTTACTACGAACTTCAGAGACAAATATAAACAATGATATTATTATGACAGAAGTTTCAACTACATGTTAATACTCCTTTGGATGGCTAAATCAATAGAATATTGTAACAAACAGGAACAGAAGTTTATCATTTATAAGCTAATTAGATCACATTGATAAATTTCTAACAGAGAGGTAAACACAGAGGGTATGTCTACACTACAGCACTATTTCAAATTAACTTATTTCGAATTAGTTAATTCGAAATAAGCTAATTTGAAATAATGTATCTAGACACAAAAACTAATTCGAAATGGCGTTTTTCTAATTCAAAATAGTGCATCCACATTGAGTGGACCCTGAATCGAAGGTAAGGCTGGCCGGAACCAGTGCCAGCAGAGCATCAGGGTCGGACTTAGTGTCTGGGTCTGCTGCCTCAGGCTATCCGAGGTCTGTGCTTAAAGGGACTAGACCCCCCCCATCCCGGACAGACAGTTCTCAGGTTTCTCTGCTTGCTGGTCTACCTCGCTGAGGGACAGCAAAGCATTTGTGTCTCGGAGTGCTCTGCTTGCCCTCACTCGGGACACCACGACACTCTGCAACATGGAACCAGACCTGCCCCCGGGGACTCTGCTGCGTCTCATGGGCACGTTGCCAGCAGCCTGGCTGCACTGTCTGCAGGCTGCCATCCGGGAGGACCATCGAGGGGCTGTCAGGATCCAGGGGGCCCTGTGGGAGAGCTTCCACCCTGAGGAGCGCTAAAAGTCTCCGTGGTCTGCCCCACTGGGGGCTTGTGCCTCATTCCTCCTTCTCGTCCTTCCACTTACCCTTCCCTAGCCCCTGCTTCCTGATGTCAAATAAAATACGTGTATTTTCAAAAATATAAACTGTCTTTATTTAACACAACTGGGGGAGGGGGATGAACCTCTGGGGAGACGGGGGAAAGGAGGTGGGAGAGGGCAGGAGAGAGGGTGGGAGAGGGGAGGGGGAAAACTGGGAGGAGGGATCTGGAAGGGGGAAGCAAGGGGAAGAAGGGGGAGGGGAAGCTCAGTGCTCAGGGGTGGGGGTCTCGCCGGGCCAAATGCCTCCCAGCACGGTGGGTGCGGGGGGCCTCGGCATCCCCGGGGGGATGGGGAGGAGGGTGTGGAGGTTGAGGAGGAAGAGGTGCGAGGGGGGGCAGGAGTGGGAGGAGGAGTAGCTGGGGGGGCAGCAGGCGCAGGACCAGCACGGGGCAGCACGCTCTGCACCAGGGCCTGCAGATGGTGACAGATGGCACGACCCTGGGCAAGCAGCTCCCACTGGAACTCCGGGTTGTCCTGCGCCTGCTGCTCCATGATCCGGGTCTGGGCTCGCAGGGCCTGCAGGTGCTGCTCTCTGTACCCCTGCCGCGTGGTGGTGGTCCTGCTGAGGCCGCGGGTGCGGGAGCATGTCCCTGGAGGGGTGGTGCGCCCTGCACGAGCAGCTGGTGCGGCTGTAGAGAAAGAAGAGAAGTGGTCAGTTCTCCCTGGGGACACAGTGGATGATGCCCAGCCCCCCCACGAGGTGAGGGCAACCATGCTCTGCACCGTCAGAGCCGATGTGCTTGCACAGAGGCCATGGTTGGCATGTCCGGCTTTGCCTGGGAGTGGGAGCTGCCCCGAGACTGCACCCGTGCCCCTGTGTTGTGTATAGTGCGGCTGGGGTGGGGGGGAGATGTCCCTCCCCCTGTGTAGAGGGGGCGTGTGAAGGGAGGGCGTCCTGCTGTGTCCCGCCCTGAGGTCGGGAGCTTGTCGGGTCTCTTCACACACACGTGTGGCTATTGGGCCATGGCCCCTGTGTGGCATGCAGCTGGAGCCACCTGCCCAAGGGTGACACAGTACGTGCCCGCACGTGCACAGGTGGCTGCGTGATCCGTGGGAGGTATAGCCCATGCGCGCAGTCCCTGGTCTCCCTCCCCACCTCCCCCCTGCGTAGGGGACAGTGCTGGCACTTACCTGGTATGGCCTCCCCGGACGGCCCTGCCAACTCCGGTGCTGGGACAGCTGGTGGTGGCCCCTCTGCTGCGCCTGGGTCAGGGCACTCAGCTCCCAGCTCGCTGCCCCCCGGGCTGGCGTGGACCGCCCCGCCCTCCAGGATTCGGTCGAGGGCGGGGAAGTAGGGGCAGGTGGCAGCTCTTGCTGCGGCACCACCTCTGGTGGCCCTGGAGTACGCCTGCCGCAACTCTTTAATTTTGAGGTGCACCTGCTCCTGGGTGTGCCTGTGTCCCTTGCGGGCCATGGTGGCCGCTATGCGGCCGTAGACGGCCACGTTCCTCTGACTGGTGCAGAGATCATGGACATTGGGGGCCTCTCCCCACACTTCAATGAGGTCCATGATCTCTGCACCAGTCCAGGCGGGCGCACGCTGTCTACGGCCCCTGGCTGGCCCCTGGGTGCTGGGGGACTGGGCGGGGGATGGCTGGCTGCCACTGGCTGCCACTGTGTGGCCACTGGCTGAGGGGCTGCGGCTGCTGGCAGGCCTGGCTCTCACACGTGCCCAGTGGCCAGAGTCTACCCCTTTAAGGGCCCTGGGGCTGGGGGAAAGGAGAGGAGTTTTCCTGGTTTGGCCCAGAGTGGCCACCAGGGGAAACTGGGAAGGGCTGGAGGCCCCCTAATTCGAAATAACTTTCTACACAGCACTTATTTCAAATTAGCTATTTCGAATTTGGTGTTATTCCTCGCAGAATGAGGTTTACCAAATTTGAAATAAGTGCTCCACTATTTCGATTTTATTTCAAAATAACAGTTTGGCTGTGTAGACGCTATTAAAGTTAATTTGAAATAACTACTGTTATTTCAAATTAACTTTGTAGTGTAGACATACCCAGACATACAGTTAGTATCTAGCTTTAATTCTGACAATACAGGGTTATGTTGAAATAATGTAATATACTTCACATGGCTTTGATAACTATCTACATGAAATGATCATATTTACCATTTTAATACTTCTCTAATATGATCTTAAAAACTTGATTTAGGGTCTCTTAGCCCTTACTGGCACAGTGTCACAGCATTCAAGTAATGAATTAATTGAAGTAAATCATGATCTGCTTCAGGACATCCCCTAATCAGAGGAAAAAGGAATACATTCATTCAATAAGTTGTTTTGCAAATAATTCTCTCAGCTCATATTTCAGGCTGCTTTTGCCAAATTTGTTAAATGTAGCGAAAAGTTAATTTTCTTAGATTTTCTACTATTTCTTTTTATCCCATCTTGTTTGCATAACTGGTATGTGGATTTGTTATGTAAATGACATTTACTGATGAAACTGGTGTGTTGTATTTGTGTGGTCTTTTTAAAATTAAAAGCAGATATAATAGCACCAAAAATCTTCAACCAGACATTCAGACTATGCACGTGGACAATTGTGCATTAGCCTTACAGAGCAAATCAATTTAGCAGACTCTTGTGAATATGCCCCTAATATGTTATCCATAAGACTTTACTCTGTAGTCTTTAGTCAGCTGGTGGTTGTTTCTACCTGAATAAGAACAGTAGGAATAGCCCCATTGATGGCCTGTTAAAATATAACCTTTTCCAGGCGAAGTAAGAATATAAATGACCAGAGATTGTGTTTTCAGACTGCTCATGTTCACCACTTGAGTGTATTAGCAATATACTCTGATCGAAAACCCACTGAAGACAGTGGGAGTCTTTTTTTCTGCTCACTTCAAAGGTACTTGGATTAGATCTTGAAGTTTGTTCTCTTTCATTCCTTTGTTCTGTCTTCTTTCCCTTCTCCTTCATAAATATCTAAAATATTTCATTTTTCTCCTTCAAATCTTCCCATAGCAGCTGCTTCATTCATGCTGTTTTCTTCTTGTTCAGTTACTTTCTTATTAAATGGATTAAGCACTATCTTACTATATATTTAAGAAATGTGCATCTGTCTGTCAGTGAGTCCATTTGTTCAAGAACTCTTCCTAAATGCTAAGAGGCAGGACCATCAAATCTGGAATGCAACTGCCTCTTATCATAACATAAAGCAAGGTAAGGTGTTGGTTGTGCCAGGAAAACGGGATGTTCCTAGAATGGCAGGGGGAACAGAGGGTAGATGAACCTGGATCTGTCCCAACCAGAGGACATGCACCGCTCTCATTGTGCCTGCTGGAGCTGCAGCAGCCTGGAGAGGCACTTCTCACCTGGCCCCAAGCTATTGCAGTGAGAGAGGGCTGGGGTAGATTTACCATCCCAGAGCAGTTATTTAAATGAAGCATGTAAATTTTCATTTTATTTTCTAAAAAGTAAAAATTAATTGAGTTAAGGACCCAAGCAATGCCTGGTAAACCTTCTAGTGTTTGTTAAGCATCTATTCAGCTCCCAGTTCTCCCAGTTCTTTTGCTGGATTTCACAGAGCAGTTACTCCTCTCACCTGTTCCTTTTAGTCACAATCATGAATTCTTTGAAATTTAGGGATGCTCCTAAATGAGATACTGTCTTCTTTTCATCCATTTATTGTGATCACTGCATTTTCATGACTGATGAAGGTGCCACTAACAGATTTTTCCTTGTAGAGTATCAGAGCATAGCACATTCCATCACTAGCACAATCTCTTCCAGTCCAACTCTTGTATTGGTTATTATATGAGGTTTATGATAGCAACTGGGTATAATCCAAATTCACACATCATTTAACTTTTTTTGGTGCTAACTCTTGAAGCAAATCAGGCTTGCTAATAAAGATGACATCATCACTATAATGTCCATTGCCACATTTTTTTCAGCTGTGATGACTGTATTCTGACATCATTTTGAATATCAAAGTAAATTTGCATTCTGTATAAAGTTTGAGCAGATTTAGTAACATAGCATAATTCCTTATCGTTTATACACCATGCCTTTTTATATATGGAAAGAGCCATGTATAAGCTTAGCTGAAGAGAGAACAGATCACTTTACTATGTGTATTTTCTTAGTGGTGGCTGAGACATTAGAAAATAGTTTAATCCTTCTATTTCTTTGGGATCGTTCAATGCAAAACTCTGGAAATATAACTATGAAGAAATTCTGATTTCTCCTGTCCATGTACTTATAGCACTATCCAGTTATTGTACTATAAGACCTAAGCACCAATAAATAAATTAATTAATTAAATAAAAAATAAATAAAGACTCACACTAATTCCTTGAATACCAATGACTACGTTTACCGATTAATGATATGTATTTAAATGATGAAAATGGAGATTGCAGTATTTGCATTTAGCATTAAAAAGTGGAATGTTGCAGTTTCAACTAGATTAGCAATGTTATTGCCCTCTAGTGGGCTTCTTTATTTGCAATTGTGTAGTTATCCTGAAATGAGAAGCTTTAAAAGCACATGCTCTGTGACATAATTATAAGTGTGAACCAGAAAATATCTTTGATTTGAAAATATCCTATGATTTCTTTTTATTTTGGACAATTTTCATGGTATGTTAAATTATGTAAAAAGTGTAAATGTTTTTGGGTGACATTAGAAAGGCTAAAGTTGAAAGAGACAGATTTACAAAGATATTTAGATGCCTAAAGATGCAGGTAGACATCTAATGGGATTTTCAAAAGCACCTAAGCAGGTTAGGTGCCTAATTCCCATGGGTTTCAGGGATTTAGGCAACTAATCTATTGGGGGGGTACTTCTGTAAATCCTGTTAGGCACCTGGCTGCATCTTTAGGATCTATTGACCTTTAGACCAAAGAATATGATCTGTATGTTTCATGTATAATTTGCATGGAGGAGTAAAAAAATGTTTGTGCTTGATAAGATCTACCTATTTTTTTAAGTAGAAAAGTAATTTAATTGAAGTAAAATGTTGCTTCACAAATATTGCATATCTGAGTGGATTTTTTTAACTGCTAAAGAGGCAATATAATATCTTACCTTTTTATAGGTGTAATTTGGCTGTTTTGACTGAAGACATGGCTTCTTAGAGGGACATAAAGAGTAAAATACCTGTTGAATTACTAATTATTTCTGTGAACTGGTTAGCACATGATACAACAAGTCTGAGAAATTCTGATGTAGGTTAAATTGGTGTAAATCCCAGTGTACTTACTTAGAAGTAAATGGAGCTATCCTGGATTTACACTGGTAGATAAAACCACAGTTTTGCCCTAAGAACTAAAACAACCTCAATGTCAATAGACTAGGCCCAGAGAATCTAATTTGCTTATTCCTTATAATAATATTTAAAACTTGTGAGTTTGAAGGCAGAAAGAGAACCCATATCTATCACTCACAAGGAACTAGAAACAAATTGCTGTATCCTGTATTTCTCATGTTGCTGTAAATATAGATTAAATCTGGCACTACTATAATTTATACCTCCTCTGCTTCAATCAAGTGTGTGTATAATATGCTCAAAATCACCATGCACTTAATACCAGACTTTTTTAGGTTTGTAATAAGAGTTAAATATTTAAAGATTATGTTGAATCTCTTGATTCAATTGTATTTGTAGATTGTTCAATTTGCTAACAATGATCTCACTGCTATATATTGGCTGTTGATTTTGGCAAAAATAGCATTTACACTAGGGTCCTCAAGTGAGGTATAGAGAACTCTGAAAGCACAGTCTAAAACTATGTACTACAGAATCTTTGGACTACCCTGAGATTTATTCTGCATGACGGCATAATTATGTTTCTGTGGAGTCTACCTGGAACATAGGTCGGGAGACATTGTACATCTAGTACTCTTTTAAAGAATGTTGATGGGAGGGACAGGAATTAGGTAGAGCTTTGTCTCTGACCATTCATTGCAAACCACAAGCCAGCACAACTGAGCTAGCATCAGGGTGTGTTACTTTGCTTCTGTTATAGGCCAATTTCAAATCACAGTCCTATAGGAGCAACTGAGAGGCATACTTCTCTTAATGTGCCACAGATCTCTGTCCCACCCTATACACCAGTTCTGAGGCAAAACTTCAATTTTGCTCTTTCTAAGTAGGTCATTAAAGCCAGTACAGTGCTAAGATACATTCCCCATCTAAATCACAATCTGCCTCCCTTCCTCATATAGAATGGCACTTTAGTCTGTGAAAAGTCCCCGGTTGTGGGACTAGTTCATAAAGTGAGGTGACCCTATTTGTCTATGCTGAATACAGGACACCTTGGTAAAACTTCTCATATTCAAGCCTGTTCAATGGCAAGCAATCAGAGCTATTTAGTACAAACATTCCAATTAATATCAAGTTGACTGAGCCCTTGTTAGGAAGAAATATTGCACAGCTGGATACTTTTTATTTACCTTATCTTTAAGGATTTACAGTTCACGTGGGGAGGGTTAGGGTTCACATTCTCCCATACACCTCTCTGACATGGAAGAAGGTTACTCAGCCGCTCCTCCCTGTCTGTGCTCTCTGCCCTCCATGCCTGGCTGAGCCCCTGGGACAAACCCACCTCTCCTGGTACTTGGTTCCATGTCTTCCTGAGGCACTCTGGGTGAGGGGGACGACACTCAGGGTCACATACCCTTCCCAGATTTCTGTTAGGCTTCACTCCAGAATGTGGCCAGCAGCAGCCTATAAGCACTGTGCAAGCGGGAAGTGTCAGGAGCTGCTTCCAGACACAAGGGATGGCAGGGAGAGGGGGAGGAAGAGAGAACCTAACCTGTATCTTTGCAGAGCTCATCTCTTCTCCCACCCTGGGAGCTGGAGCTTGTCCTTTCCTGCCTGCGCAGGGTCAAAAGGCAGCTAACATCTCCAAGTGCTGCTGGCCACCAACATAACCCAGCTGCCTCCAGTCCCAGTCCCCTGGTTACAGTGCAGGCAAGATGGGGTTAAAGCTGAAAGATGTATTGTGCACCGGATCCCAGGAAACCTGACTGCAGAGGCCTCAGCCAACCCAGTCTGAGGCTATGTCTACACTGCGGGTTTTTTGCGGAAGAGGATATGCAACTGGTGCACTCATTTGCATATCTTCTTCTGATCCCTTTTGCGGAAGAGGTTTTTGCAATAAAAAGCCCCGTGTAGTTGGGGCCATTTGTCAGAAAAAAACTCTTTTTCATAAGATCCCTTATTCCTCAAAAAATGAGGCACACAGGATGCCAGCCCACTCAGGGCAGTGGAGAGAAGGAAAGAACCTAGTCCATGCTGTTGGTGAGCTGAATGGTCCGACTAGGGGGCTTATTCTCTGCACAGTACTGGAGCAGGATGTGTCCTGCTTAGGGGGGAGGTGTAGAGGACAGTAGGGCTGGGGGGTGAAGGGGCACAGCAGGGGAAGGACAGGAAAAGAAGAGAGAATATAAAGTACCAATAGGTGGGCAGAAGAGATGAAACATCACCAGCCACTGGCTGGCACCTGCCCACATACACCAGCCTCCATATCTCATAAGCCAGGACCAGCTAGAAATGGGATGGCGGTGGGGGATCTTCTGACTGAGAGCCGGTACACAGTGAAGGCTGCACTGGTGGACTATGAGGAGGAATGGCCAGCTCCTTGTACTGCATCTTATCCCCGCCACCAGCCTTGCACACCATCATCAGCCACTGAACCCCCCACTCACTGCTAGTGGGCAAGCTGTTGGTGAGCAGGGATCTGGCCTGCAGCAGGAACAATCAATACTGATGTGGATTGGAAAGAAAATACCAGACAATTTGCCTGTTTTAAGACAGTCAGGCCACCTTCAGGAGAGTTTAAACAAAGGACTGTCCCTTTAAAAACAGGATGTAGGGTCACACTACCAATAAGTATTAGTAGACATGAATAAGAGTGGCAGATTCTGGGCCCATTGAACTATTTGTGTAGGAAGGTATCACTGAACATAGGTGGGCAGACTATGGCCCTTAGTTTTAACAGACCTACACTTAAATTAGTCTTTCTGAAATAAAGATATGTAAGCTATTACCATAAAGTAGTTGGCAATATGTGAGTTAATATGTATACACATATATTTAAAGATTCCCATTACACAAATGTGTTTCTACTCTATTTATACTGCTATTCTCTATTCATGGAGTGTGTGCAGTAGATGCTTCTAAAAAGCAAGAGAATATACCCAAAAGCAAGAATATACCCTGAATTATTTGACTAAATAAAAATGCTGATTTATAGTTGCTTGTATCAATGTTTCTCTGTGTATATATGCAAATAAATGGTGACAATATGGAAGAAAACAAGTTATGGTTTCCCCTATCAATCTGTTAGTTCCTCCACATAAGTGCCCACAGAGTTTAACATGTTCCTTAAGATTTTGTACTCCCTACATGACAAAAGATGCATTGTACTTCTCTGCTTGTTGTTACTCTTTCCATATCTTTTTATTAACACAAAGGATCTCATTCTTTTCTCCTCTGAAGCACACATTGTTATTAATTCAAGACGGTAACTGATTTATAGTAGGTGCCTTGAAGAGTGTAAAAATAGCAATAAACAAGTAAATTGTTCAACAAATATGACTTTAAAAAAACAGGAACAAGAAATAAATGTGCAGGTAGTCACACTGAAGTTAATAGCAAAAATCCCACCTTATTTCCTAAAGGACATCAAAATCTACTTTTTCAGAACATTTCAAACACTCACGTAAGGAGCATGGGAAGGCAATGGGCAAAGTTTAGGTTAAAGGGAACTTGCTGAGAATTCAGGGACATGACTGAGACTAAGGACACCTTTTTCATCATCTGATTCTCTTCTGGTCCATTTCTTCATTCTTGCATCAACATATTCCTGGTACTGTCCTTTTGAAAGATATGCCCCTTGAGATAATTTCGCTTTACTGTCATCCTGCAATGTGCAACACTGAAATCACATAATTCTGGTTACTGACTTCATCCTTTCTTTCCCCCATTTGTATTACTTCATAATCTTTCCATTGGCCTTTGCATCAAGTTGTTTACAGGAAAGCATCGTCTTTCTTCTATTCACTTTGATGTGTCAATCTCTCTTGCTTTGTATGAATAATCAATCTGCCTCTCTCCATGTCAACAGAGCTACCCAATCATCCTCTTTCAGCCAAACAGACCATTGCTTTACCCCTTTATGCACATCTCGGACAACTATATACAACCTGCTTTTGTTCTTCTGTTTACTTATTGTGGACTAGTTAGAAACAGACCTTTTTGCATGGGTTTCACAATCATAGCACTGAAACTGTTTTCTCCTTGTTCCTATGGAGTGCAATTTACTCCCCCAAAATTAGAAGGAAGCAGGCCATGGCTTGGAGAAAGTGTGGAGCAGGCCATGTACACAGGAAAGGAGGCATGAAAGTTGCAGTCTGCTCCCTCACCTGTCCTCCTGTCTCCTTTTTTCATATCCTTCTATTCCTTTCCTCCATTTGAGGATATGTAAAATATTTAATGGGTAACTTTTTGTTAAGACATGTCTTGCAGGATAATCTTATAGATTATGTATACCATCTATAGAGCAACAACAGGAAATGGGGTAGCAAGTCTCAAAACTGGGGTCCATGAACTTAGGCTCACCTGAAGGGCTAAAAAAAACAGTAAAGGCATTTGGGCTCAGGCTGGAGTAAGCCTGGGCTCTGAAACTCAGCAAAGGGGACGATGTCTGATCCCAGCCACATGAGCACAAGTTGGTTAACCGAGGCTCTGAGACTTGCTGCTGCATGTGCTCTCTTTTTCTTTTAGTTTGAGTTGGCTTTTTTACAGACAGCAACCATAGTAATAGACTTCAGGGTCAACTAGCCACTACATTAGTAATTAGTTGTATAAGCCACAGCAAATATCCCAGTGCAGCCTTGGAAATACATTGCCATCCGTACAAAATCTGAATTCCATTATGTTGAACTCGACTATGTTGAACTCCATTATGGCCCTTGGGCAAGGTGTGTGGGAGGTCTGGCGCCATGCCCTTGGAAGGGGCAGAGCCAAGGACAGAAGAGGTAGGTCCAAGGACAGTCAACTCTTAGTGCCACACAGACCGCAGCAGCGCCCGTAGTTCTCAGAGCTGCATGGCAGGCCTCTGGCAGCAATTCAAAGGGGCCTGGGGCTCTGGTTGCTGCTGCAATAACAGCAGCTGCGTGCTCTAGGCTCCCTTTGAATCTCTGGGCCCTGGGGCAATTACCCCCTTTGCCCCTCTCTCCCACCCCCCACCCCAGTTGGCAGGCCTGCTTACTATTGATGATCAGTGAAATATTCATCGTTACACAAAGCACTGGCATTAGACATGCTGCTTGATGAACATTAGAGACCTAAAAGCCACTATCAAGAAATGGACAGTAATCAGACACATTCAAATGTGGGAAAATCCAGGGTTCCAGTTTGGTCTGATACACTAACAGCATAACCTCAAACAACCCATTTGGCCAACTTGGGCCATTGTCAGCAGTACTGTGAAACCGAGTATAAACACAATTTTGAACAAAAAACAGATGCAGCAGCTGAAACACTTCTTAGAAAAAATGGAGAGAACGATTCAGTTTTGTTTCTGTCCAAACCAGAGCTGATGTCTCTGGCCCAAATGTCATAGATGCAGATGCAGAGATTTCTAGCTGTGTTTTTAATCTTCAATAAATCAACTTAAGGTTCATAATTCCATATGATCTCCTCGGCAATGTGAAAAACAGTATCTTGGCATAATCCTCTACCCCGTCCCCCGTAAACTTCTTTCCCATAGTTCCATACACAGAGGAGACACTCTTCCCATGGGTTCTTCTCACCTTCCCCAGCAGGAAAGAAGGATCAGTCACCTAATGGACCCCATCTACAAATGGAGGTGTTGGGGAGTGTGACGGGGCATCTGCCCAGCACTGGCCCTTTAAAGGGTTAAAAGGAAGCCCTAGATGATAGCTGCCAATTAGGGCCCAGCTGTGGGCTGTATAAATAACGACTCCAGGAGGGACAAAGGGAGAGACTCACTCTTTCTCTGGCTGGGGGGGGCAAGAAGGACCTAACTGTTAGGGAAGCTAGAGGCTTCCTGATTTAGAGCAGGGCTGGGGAAAGTCAGGCAGAGCTGGGGAAACTCTGTCCAGGCAAGCTCCCAGGCTGCAGGGCCTGAAGCAAGGCCTCAGGGTACTAGGACTGTGGGGAGGCAGCCAGGATAGGCAAAAGCAACAGGTCCATTCCTTGTTGCCAATGATGAGTGGCCATTTAAGACTGCAATTTGCCCTTGTGGCAGGGGCTAGATGAAAAGTGGCAGTGGGTCACTGAGGCAAGGTGATAGGGGGTTTGGGGATTCCCAGAGAGGGAGGACTCCAGAGTGTGTGGGGGGGGCACTGTGGTAGGGCAGTACCCAGGTAGGAGGGTGCCATGCTCTGGAAGAGACGCAGGCCCTGACCTAAAGTGGTGAAGAGTAACAAGTAACAGCGGGTGAGACACCAGCCAGAAGCGGGTGCTCCAGCACCAAAAATGCTAATTCCCTGAGGGACGTGCACGAGGCGCCCATGGTGGTGGGCCTGCCCAGTTACAGGGAGTCTCTGGATCAAATAACTGAGCAGGTCAGGGAGATGGCTGAGAAATGTGGCTGATGCATATCATCTGCCTTCTCGCTCCAGGGAGATTCCAAAGATAAAGGAAAAAGCCTTGGTTCTCACAGTACAAAGTCCCAGGAGAAGATTGAGCCCTGGGGAGAGCCTGGGGAAGAAGGAGTTGCAGAGAGGTGTAGAGCTCCAGTAGATGGTGCTGGCCTTCTCAGACTATTTAGAGAGGGAAATTCAACCCTTAAACCTAATCCCCTAGTCCAGCCTTCTGCACAATTAGTTGCATGCATAAAGTGCTTTTGTCTTGCTTTTTTCTCTTCACTGCAAGTTCCTTCCTTGAGCTGACAAAGTCCCCAACTGTGTTGTGCTTGAGTTGTCATAACTAATAGTTCTGTTACAAGTTCAAAATTTCCATGAATATTCTCCAGAATTTACTTAAAATTAGTTCCTTCTGCAAAACAAAATCCTGCCAGTTCTTCTCATTCACTAAAATATTCATGGAAAACAAACCCCAACAGGAAATGAATACAGCTGAAGTGAATATGTTTTAAAATTGAAGTGGATATTTGCAGAAAACCTTTCCTCTATTCACCAGCTCCAGTTAAGGGAAGTTACGTGCCTAAATCCCAAAGCAATATGAGAAGGATAGAAAACACAATGTTGTGCTCATTTTGTGTGCTTTGCTACACAACAGGATTGAATATCTTGCTCTGAACAACTGTTCTTTCCACTACAATACTTAAACCAAAAGTTCCCAGACTACATCATGAACAGCTGATGGTTCAGAGAGCACTGGGTTGTCATATGGTGCTGACTGTTCCTCTTCCTTGTTTACACTTTTTGAAGTGAATTAAAAACAGCTCCAAATATTAAAAAAATCCTAATAATGATTTAAGCAATGAAGCAATTGTTCCATTTGCCACAGAGATATTACTGAGTTTCTCACAGGTAGGTAAATGGTCCACAAAACAAGTCTGTATGAAGATATGGCTAATGCTATGAAGAGATTTGAGATCTCCTGGTTCATGCCATGAAAAGATCAATGGGGCACCATTCAGTGGTCACATTCTGAATTATACTATGTGCAGAGGGTGAACTTTACCCTTTCCCCATATGTAGCACTGAGTAGTAGAGGCAGAGTTCAGATGCTGCATAGGAAAATGTTATGATAACACCCAATGAGCTATGAATTTCTGTAAATGAGATCACTTCTGAAAGCTACACATGGTGTACTTTTTCAACAGTAACATCTCCACCACAGCACCATCATCATCTTACTCATACTGTCAGGCTCTTACCATCCTAGCCAAGTACATTATTAACCTTTAAATGAAGGCTTATTTTGAAGAGCAATAAAAGAATGTGTCCTTTAGCAGTCATCAAAATTAGGGAAGAAAGTATCAACCACAGCTTCCATTGAACAGTAAATGGGTGACCATGCAATGATATGAAGATCTTTCCATCCAAAAATAAAACAAATACAGTTGCAGTAAACTTTAAATTGTAGTAAATAATATTAGGGTATGAAGTGTAAAATGCAAAAAATATGACCAAGGTATATAGTTCTTCTCCTTAACATGTGGAAGAAATGGCTATGTATAGAAAGGAATAGTTATATATTTTACTGTAGATCAGACACATTTTGTTTGGGTGTTGACTTCATTAATCCTGGGCAATAATGTATAAAAAAATCAACATTGTATTTTACTTCTGTAAAAACTTGATGAGAACATAATTTACACAGACAAGAGGGATTTTTTTCTATCCACTTTTCATGCATTATCCCAGATTTTCAGCCCCTATTCTTTCCCCTCTTCACCCCCCTCCCCACTACCTCAAATACATGGAACTGATGGGTATATTTAGGGCCTGTAATGGAAATATTTTGTCACCATAGCAACAAAATGCCTTGGTAGGGATCAGAGCACTCATCTAAAATGTGTGGAGCAAATAGGTTGCACAGATTTTGGGCCTAAAGCATCATAGCGTAAAAATATAAAATGTGATGAACTGATTGCATTGAACAAACGGATTCACAAATGGACCAACAGAGAGACAGACAGACTCACATTTCTAAAATATGTTTGCATAGTCTGTCACCTGTATTTATTGTCCAGTAAAAGGGAAAAGGTTAATATGGGGTCAAGGAACTGTATATTATGTTTAGGAAAATTCTTTAATTTTGTTAAGTACCTGTAAAATGTCTTGTAAAAATGCCTCCAAAATGTATAGCAGATGCACTCTTGCATCTCAAGATAATAAATACATTATATTTAAGCAGCAGATTCTGCAAAGTATGAAGTTATTTGGAATACATATTGGTAAATTGAAGGAAAAAGTCCTCAAAATAATTATTTCATTCCTTGCTATTTATATTTTTATCTGCTCTTGTCTGGATGAGCAGGGCTAATGTCCTTCACTTCTGTTTGCCAGAACATGGGAAGGGGTGACAGAGAATAGTACCCTTGATAATCCACTATTTTGTTCATTCTTTCTGGGTCACCTGGCATTGAATACTGTCAGAAAAGAGGATACTGTTCTAGATAGACCTTTGGTCTGATCTAGTATGACTGTTCTTAGGTATATTTTTACCATTTATTCACCTCTATTACTTAACAAAAGAAGTAAAAACAGTATAAAGAAAAATAAGAGTTTGTTGAAACAATTGTTTTATACATTCTATTCTATATGAATTTGTGAATTTTATAGACATAGAATGTCTATAAACACACACATTCTGTTAAGCACTATGTATATATCAACATCATACACATGCACATACATCTGTGTGATGCAAAAGCAAGAAGTACAGGATTTAGGGTCCCAAATTTCCCTTCACTTCTTGTCACATCTCTGGTTAGCTGTTTAGTTTTCCATCTACACTCTGGCCTTTGAGGCCTCTCAGTCTAGTTGAGTATGTCCTTCTCCCTTTAAGATAGCACTTTCAGCACCTTCTCAGAGCTGGGTCCTATCAAAGCCATTCCCAAGCTTTACCTGGCTGTCTCCAGCCGCCTGGTTCTGACTGCTCAACTCCCTTAGCATGAGGATCTTGCCTGCAGGAGCCTTCCTCCTTCTTGACAGTTTCTTATGCCCCTTTATAGAGGAATCGGCAGCCTTTCATCTACCTCGTTACCATGGGTCAGATGGGCTGGAGGAGTTCTTTCAATAATCAGGGTTAGAGAGCCTCAGGCCTCCAGCCCTTAAGGGGCAAGCCTGGTAAACCGGTTATAATCACATATTTTACACGGCAATCAGGGTATATATATTTGTACTTTTATAGACAGTGTTATGCTAAGAACTTGACAAAGTTTTAACATGGTACCAATGGCAATCCAGCTCTACTGTTCCCAACCAAGTGGAGGGAATATCAAACTCTTGGAAAAGAACAGCAGGTAATTTTTTTTTTCTTCTTAAAAATAAAAACCCTGCAACTTTCACAGGAAACCTTTCTCAGATACTTAGGCAGAATAGGTTCAGTCTAAATAGTGGTGGATTAAAAGCAACATTCCTAGGCTCAAGTACCTTATTCTAGCAATTCATAAAGCTATTTTTTAGTGTATAGCTCTAGTATATATATATATAGAGAGAGAGAGAGAGAGAGAGAGAGAGAGAGTGGATATTATATGTGAATAGTATTTTGGATAGTATCGTAAGGGAGGGAAGGATACAAAGATGGAGGAGAAAGAGAAAGATTAAAACTAAACATGCTGAGGTGAAAGTGTGGGAGAAGAAAATAAAAATGAGAAGAATAGAAGATCCAACTTGGAAGAAAGAGAAAAGAGCACACACAAAAAGTAAAGCACAGATTAGGAAAATCTGAAACATATCAAGTTAATGACTCACCCAAAGCAGCATAATTTAACACATTAAAGAGGAGGGGACCTTGTCTGAGCTTCCATCTAATACAGAAATAATATGTGATTGTGGCATATCAGAATGATTTGCATAGCTTACTTGTGACTTGGTTACTCCTCAGTTATGCAAGTCATCACAAACTGAAGCCAGTAACACAATACCAGACAACACAATAATTGATCCTTGCTCTCTATAGCCTGTTTGCTGTTATTCCTCTCTCTATTTGTCTGTGCAACTTGCAGAGCTGGGTCTCACATGGCATCATAGAGACCAGTTGTTTTGTGAGCTGTACCACCCTTGAAAGATTGGCACAATGCCCTTTCAATTTCAGATATAGTATTTCATTTCTTCCCTTGACTGTCCCCATTTGCTTCCTTCTCTGTGACTTTTTGCAACAGCTTTTCAGCAACTTGGCCTTGGGTTTCTCCAGGTCCCTGCTTATTCTGGGAGTAATATTCTGTACCCACATATGGCCTGTTTCCTCTCTGGCCAGTTTTTTAATAGGTCAGGTCAAACTGAGCCTTTTAAAATCCTGGAGAGTGGTGGGGTGGAGTGGTTTGACATATTGGGGCTGTGCCACACACTGATGTGCTCAGACTGCAAATTGATGACATCTTTTAGAAACTGACTTGTATTTGGGATACATTTGGGTTGGCCTGGTGTGTTAATGTTTTGGATGAACTTGGGGATGGTGTACCCTAATGATCCTTGTTTAGTGTCTGCTATGGGTGGATTTCTTTCTTTTTGTAAAATTCCTTTCTCTATGTTATGGTAATGTGTAATATTTTTATAATGCTCCTTTATATTTTTGTGATGAGGGGTGGTCACAGGAGAACATGTGGGGGTGCTTCCTGGAGTGTTGCCAAAGCTGCTGACACTCACCTCTTTGTTCTCTGGGGCTCCTCACTGCCCTGTCCTTCTGGGTCAGCTTACCTTGGCTCTCCAGCCACGGCACAGAACTAAAGTCACTGTCCCCCCTCTAAGGAGCAATACAGACACTGAAACTCTTTAGGTCTTAGGAAATTGCAGTTTAGGGCCCAGCTTCCAGGGAAACCACTCCCCAAATGGGATCAGAACTCCAAATGAATTATTTAGGTAAGCCCCCTTTAACAATGAAAGGAGGATGTACACACTGCTTGCTCCTCCAGGTAAAAATTATTTACACTGGGCTTGATAGTAAATAAAAGTACTTTTATTAAGTATAAGCAGTAGGATTTAAGTGGTAGCAAGTGAAAACAGGCAGAACAAAGTAGATTACAAATTTAAAATAACAAAAAACACCTAGCTAATTCTAACACTTATCACAAACTTATTACAAACTCACCCTAAAACTCTTCTTATTCCAGATAAACCTCCAAACTAGGGAAGACTCTTTTTCCATGGGGTCTTTAGTTATCCTCTTGGGTGTGCCATGCCAGCCAAAAACAAAGAAACTGCTAGCTTCCCACTGTTTTATAGGTTCCACTTTGGGTGAGAATTCTGTTTCTTCATTTCACCCTTACATGGTAAATTACCTGGTCAGACCCTACCAGTTGTGGGATCACATGACTACGTAGGCCAACCTCTACTAAGACTTAAAAGATAAAGGAGGCTGTTTACAGTTGATCATCTAGACATTGAGGGTAACACACTTGATGGCTTTCATTTGCATGTGTAAAACCATAAAGCACCCCATATTCCATATATGTAACTTTGCACACAAGAATGATACATACACCAAAATAAGATACACAGATCCAGTGGATTATGACATTAAGATTGATAGGTTACATGAGATTTTTTGGAAGGAAGCTTCAAATTATGTATATTTGCAGGGCTAGACAAATACACTTGCCCGCTCGCCCGTGGCGAGTAGATTTTTCCAGCTGGCGAGTGCAGGGGTGGACTGGCCCGGTGGGCCGTTGTGACGGGCTGGCCGAAGCCCGCACTACGGGCGGCATGGTCCCATCCGATCCGCTGGCCGGTGGAGGAGCAGAGCGCCGCCGGAAAGGGGAAGTGCGGCGATTCTCAGCGCCAGGCTGCCTGCGTGCAGCTCCGGCGCGAGGAGGCGGGGCGCAAACCAGAGGGCGGGTCATCGGCAGACTCCAGGACTCTGGCGTGACGTGGCATCCTGATGTCACGGCCGGCGACCACCGGATTCAAAAAGGCTCCGGCAACCCCGCAAAGTGGAAGGCAGAAGCCAGGTAGGGCTTGAGCTTGGGCTGTGCTGTGCTGTGCTGTACTGTGCTGTGGGGAGGGAAGGGGAAGGGGAAAAATATGGGGAAGGGGCTTGTGCTGAGGGGAGGGGAGGAGGTCAGGAGAAGAAGAAGAAGAAAGGGGAAGGCACCAAGGGACAGGGTGGAGTAGAGACAAATGCCAGGGGGCCAAGTGGAGACAATGAGGAAAAGGCCAGGAGGGGAGGTGTCAGTGGGAGGGGGGACAGGGTGATGCTGGGAGAGGAGAGGGTAAGGGGGGAGGGGGAGGTGCTGGGAGAAGGCTTGAAAGAACGGGTGGGCATGAGGAAGGCGGGGATGGAGCAAGGCATGTGTGAGGGCACAGAGGGGCATGAGGAGAAGGGGGGCAGAGAGTGGTGAGGGGGGTGAGTATCAGGGAAAAAGAGGGCAAAGGGGGCAGGGGCAGTGAGGGAAGGAGGAGGCACCAGGAGGGTGCAGGTGCCAGGGGATTCTGGGGGTGAAGCAGAAGGGCAGACACCTGCAGGGGAGGGACCAACACCAGAGGAGAGAGGCAGGACAGGTGTGTAGAGGGAGGTGTTAGGAGAGGGGATGAGGAGGGGTAGCTCACAGGACCAGAGTGGGGCTACTGGAGGAGTGGGCACGGGGGGGAGAGAAGGGCTGGTGGAGGGGGGCAAGTCGCAGGAGGGCTGAGGGCAGTGAGAAGGGCAGGAGTCAGGACAGCAGAGGAGGGTGAGGGGTTGGGGGGCAGCAGACACCAGGGGAGCTGATGGAGCAAGGGGAGGAGACATGGCAGCAGAGGGAAAAGGTAAAGGTTTATAAGATATTTATTAATAACTTGGGTGATATTTATTAATAACTTATTAGTAATTACTGTTCTTATTCTTATTAGGAATTTATGCCATTAAAAACAGTTGGGGGGGGTGGCGAGTCCCTTTTTTGTCTGGCAAGTAGGGTTTTCCATAATTTGTCGAGCCCTGCATATTTGTGTCCATAAGTCCATTTCATAAAGCATGGGGGTGTCCATCACAATTTTTTGTGAAGAAAGGCATTTTTCCTGTCACACTTCTCTCTCAGATTTATATTACGTATAAATACTCCATCATAAAACTGCATTGGAAGAATGTTAAAACTGCTTGCTTAAGCTCTCAATATTCAAAAACTTACAAAGTTGAAGTAGTACATGCAACCTGAATGCTGCTCTCTTGTACATATGCATTACTATACAGTCTGCAGTTACATGATCAACTACTATTTCTCAAACAATACAATATAAACACATTATTTTGTAGCCATGCATTATGCATCCTCTATGTAGGAAGGCCTTTCTTGCACACCTGCCTCTAGAAGATAGCTACCTTTCCCCTACCTTGCTCCAAAATGTCTCATAAGTAGTGTGTAAATTAAAATGGTTTTACTCAGGAACCTCAGGTATTCAGTGACTCTGAGGCCAGTGAGTTTACACCTTGGGAAGCCTTTGCAGAAGAACTGTGCTCCAGAATTTAAGCTTTCGTTTGGCTGCCACGGTTGCAAGGATAGAGATGCTGTTTGATTGCAAGTGCAATCTGATGCAGTGTTGTCTTTCTGAGTGTGCAGCACAACAGCACTGAGAGGTGCAAATAAAACCATTCATCTACTGACTATTCCAATATATCCAATCAAACCATTCATCTCATTAGTGATTAACTGCAAAATCTGCCAGCTTTGATTTATAGGTCAACATTGTTAACTGCTTTATTGCTGTTCATTTTGGCAGAAGCATCCAACTTCAAGGGCTCGCCCCCATAATCCAAAAATAACATATTAGTAGCCAAATGTCAAAACTGCCCTGTACTTAGCTGCCAAACCCTCAGATTCCATTTCTTATTAGTATAGTCTCAATACAAAAATTGAATATGCAGGGCGGGTGGAAATGTACAAATGAATATAATTTGACAACAAAATAAACAACACAAGAACAACTTAGCATGCTAGGTTCATGTTTTCCTTTTTATTTCATCAATTTAAAACAACCACAATTTTAAAATTTAAATTAAACTTCTGCAGAATTTCCAGTCCTCTGCACCTGAATTCAACAAAATACAGGAAACAAGCCTCAGAATTTAGGTGCAGCTTCACACACAGGGGCCTTCCTCTTGTCCCTGAAATATACCCTTTGTTTTTATCTTCAGTTGTTTCCCATGTGTGTCTTTCTTGACCAACTGGCATCCTCTCAGAAATCTGTTGATGCTCTTAGAAAAGTTGTAGGAGTTTTTGTGCCTTCACAAATTGTTCTGCTCTGCAGGAATATCCTCTCAGACCCCTTTGTTCCAGAGGTTCTGTGCAAGTTGCCTGTTGCTACTGAGCATGACTTATTTCTATTTGTTTCTTTCTTTAGCTTTTTAATAATATCTCTCTCATCCTTACAGTGCTTCACATAAATTAGAGATGATATCAAAGTATTAAGATCTTACAATAATTATTGAACTGGCATTACAGCATTACCGCAAGCTCAGTGAATAATCAGTGCCACAATCCTAGTGCCATCTGGTTCATTTGTGAGTGCTCAGGCATAAAGAGCCCTTGAGTCGAAGACCTGAATGTGGAGAAATTGCTGGTAGAGCTGATGTTTAAAGGAGTATCTCCCTGTGTTAGCAGCGCCTATTTTAGAGGTAAAACTCTACATAACAAAAAGCTGAGGAGTGGCGATCACAGGGGGAAGGAACGGGAACCAAGATGAATAATAATGTTTTAAAATTTAGAAAACATTATTAATTGGAAGGATACACAGACTGAGGGGATGTAGCATCTGACTTAGAAATGTGAATGCACCAGTGGGATTTTCATAGCCTCACTCCATTTCTAACTCCATTCTTGGGATGTAAAATCCCATTTAATCATTAATTGGTTAAACATTTTTAGGTTTAACCAGTTAACCGGCTAAACAGGATCTGGTGGGGGAGGGGGGGAACTGCTAGCCCAAGGGGCTCCAGCTCCCTATCCTGCATGCAGTTTCAGTCTCCATGCAGCATGAGGCCATGGGCAGGGGGATGCTCTTGGGCATCAATTAACTGGTAGGGGAGATGCTTACTGGGTAACCGGTTAATCGGTTACCTGTTCACCTATTCCATTCTAATAATTTTTATACATGGTAGTTTTAAAATATGTCATGAAGTAATTTTTAAAACATGGTTTCATGAAATAATTACTTTTTACTAATGTTGCCACTTTTTTTTTAGAAATTTCTCCTTTCTTAATGTATCTTTGTCAGTATTTTATAGCCATTTCCTTCTTCTTCCTGCCTCCCAGAAGCTGTGGGGAAACATCTTTATTAGCTACTGAAATCACGATAATAACCATAAAGCTACTGATAGATTTTAGACTGAGAATCCACAGTGAGATAGAGAAATCCTCCCTCCATTCTGCAGATGGGGAAGTCAGGCCTGGCATGGGCAAGCCTCTTATCCTAATGTCACAGAAGGAGTCTGGCTGAATTGGAACCTAAACTTTAAAACCCTGAAATAATGTGAGTTGTTCCTCTCTGGTCACATTTACAGGGTCATAATGGCATTAGTTCCTCTCCCTATAAAACCCTCATCTTCTCTATATGAACCCTTGGTGGAGCTGGTGAGAACACAGCTGAAATCTCCACATTAATACTCTGTTCTACAGCTTCTGGACATTAGATGGAAACATCACTATATCCCAACAATCTTGGTGCTTGCTGAGATCCTCACGTGGATAAAGAGAATGTGGTGAAAACCCAACCTAGGCAAGAAAGATCTCTCTCTGTCACAGGGGCACACAAATACACTGCTGTCCCCAGTCTCCTTTATATACGCACACATTCTCTCTTGCCTCCTGCTGTGACACAAAGTCTTGTACCCTATTCCCTTATGGCTCCCCATTCCCTGTGAGACACACAAACACATTCCTGTCCCTAGTTTGCCCTATTCTGTTGTATATAGGTTCTTATTCTGTGCTTATCATTGTAGTATTTGAGTGCCTTCCAGCAGTGAATTAAGCAATCATAGTTGCCGACTCAGTGGGTATTTAGCACTGGAGCACACATGAAGAAAAATTAGTGGTTGTGGAGCTCCCACCTTCTCATCCCTCCCCCTGCACCTCTTGTGCACTGGTGGACCTATGCTTACCAACTCCTCCTCCCTCCTAGTACTTCTGAGGGCTGTGAACAGCTGATTTGAGGCATTCAAGCTTTATGAGGAAGAGGGAAAGACTGGGGAATGGGTGCACTCGGGGGAAGAGGTGGGGAGGAGGCAGGGCAGGAGGTTTGGGGGAAGGAATGGGGTGGAGGTGGAGTCTGGAGCAGAGGGGCAGGTTGAGCAACCCCTGGCAAAATGAGAAGTGAGAGCCTATGAACAGCATGACTAACAGCTGTTATGTGTTTGGTGTTTTGCCCTCTCCTCATGAGGAAAAATACGTGTAGCCAAGTGCTTTTTTTTGTTTGTAGATTTTTATTTCTTTTGGGAGGGTGGGTTTTTTTCATATATATTTGTGATCATTCTCCACCACACACACTTCTAGTATTTGTTCCCTCACACAAACAATCCTCGACAGTGTTTCTCCCCCTTTGAACATCTCCTTTACCCTATGCAATCCTGAGTCTCTTCTTCCCAAATACATACACATGCTCATGCACTCCTAGTTTAAATCATTCCAGTTTTTGAACCCTAGTTCTATAACGATTAATTAATAAACTTTATCTTCATCTCATGAAGTTTGTTCTGGATATTACAGGATATTGTCAGTCTGTCAGATACTGATAAGGATAATAAACAGCATTAGAACAATAACATATCCTTGTGGGACCCTGTTTAATGAGCATTTCCCATTTACATTCTGATCTCTATCACAGATTCCAAGGCCAGAAAGGGACAGTGTGATCATGTAGACTGGGGCATGCAGACTTTGCTGTGCCCCTGGGCAAAGTGTGTGGGTGGCTGGCTCTGTGCCCCCTGGAAGGGGTAGGACCTTCGGCAGAAGGGGCAGCATTGGGGACTAGCAGCTCTCAGCGTTGCCTGGTGTAAGCTGCATGGTGCTCTGGCCACAATTTAAAGAGCCCAGGGCTCTGTTTGCTGTTGCTGCAATGGCAGGCAGGAGACTCTGGTCCTTTTGAATTGCTGGGACCCGGGACGGTTGCCCCTTTCTTCCCCCGTCCTGTTGGCGAGCTTGACACAGGCCATAGAACTTCCACAAAATAATTCCTGTAGTATATATTTAAAAAAAATCCAATGTTCATTTAAAAATTTGGCAGTATGGAGAATTCAACATGATCCTTGGTAATCTGTTCCTATGGTCAACTACCCTTTCTGTTAAAATTTTATACTGTTGTAATGCCAACAGGTGAAACCAAACCTGGGATTTCTGGAGCTTACTTAGTGCATGAGCCCCTACAGCTTGAGCTGAAAGCCAACAGGCTCTCAGTTAGGCTGTAGAGCAAGCTTATTCTCTCTCTCTCTAAGAGGTCAAAAGTGCCACTACATGGGATAGTGAACCAGACCCAGCAGGTGTGTGAGTTACACCTTATTTTCAGTCTGAATTTTTTTAGCTTCAACTTCCAGTCAAGTTATGCCTTTCCATGCTATACTGAAGATCCCATTATCAAGTATTTGATCCCCAAGTACATAGTTTTAGACTGTAATTAAGTCAGCACCTAACTTTCTATTTGGTAAGCTAAATTGGTTGATCTCCTTGAGTCTGTCACTAAAAGGCACATTATTCTGGTGTCTTGAATTTATAATAATCTGTCTTGAATTTATAATAATCTGTCTTGAATTTAACTGGACACAGTATTCCAGCAGTTGTTGCGTGTGTGCCAAATGCAAAGATGAAATAACTTATCTACTTCTACTGAAGATCCACTTGTGCATGCAACCAAAGACCCTTTTGACCGTACTGTTGCAATGAGACCTGATCACTGAGCCATACCCAATTTTTAACCCATGTAATATGCACCATATGGCTTTTCAATAATACTAATTTATTAAATGAGATGTACTGTCAAATGCCTTACAGAAATCTAAGTCTATTATTCCAAGAACACTTTATTAACCAAACTTGTGATCTCATTAAAAAAAACCTAGCTAGTATAACTAAATGTGTTTTTCTATAAAATCAGTCTGGTTTTGACGTTTTGCATAGTGATGTGTATCCACAATTGTATTGTGAAGGTTTATAAAGAAGGTTGTGTAAAGATAGTATAAGGGATATATATAATTATATTAAAAGTGGACATTAGGGAATGCATAGCTTTATACCAAAGATGCATACGGAAAGTTGGATAGAGGTGTTAATATGAGGGAGAGAGCTAGGCAGTATATAGACAGAAGATTGAGGTTGCCCCACCCATACAACTTGGTGACACAGCTCATTTGGCAAGCAAGGGCAGTTTATGAAAAGGAAGAAACGGGTTCCAACACATTCCTATGAATAGGTGTAATTGAGGAGCTAACGGAATTTTCAGATTTTTCAATTTTCATTGGGTAGGAGAGTTCCTAACTAGGGATTAAGTACTCTGTGTGTGTGTGTGTGTGTGTGTGTGTGTGTGTTTAAACTCACTCACCCCATTCCCCTTGTGAGAGCGCTCCTGCCGTGCAGGGGGAATCAGGTCCCTTCCAGCACAGACAGACAATAGCCTTGCAGGACTGTCTCCTTTAAGATGCCTGGGAGCAGGCTGACTCTGGAGGCGGAGTTATGTAGATTACAGCTGAACATTCTGGAGTGGAGGAGAGAAGAGCGAGGAGAGGCACCAGCACAGGCAGGGCAGGGGAGCACAGGCAGCCAGGCAGCAAAGGCCTTTCCGAGCAGGAGGGGGAGGAGGAGGAGGACACAGAGGCGGCTGCTGTGCAAAGGGAAAAGCCCAGCAGGAGCTGCAGCTGTACTCGGACGCCACATTCCCTCCTTACGGGACTGAGGATGAGTCAGAGCTGACCCTGCTGCTGCTGCTGCTGTGTGTGGTGGAGTGAAGTCTCTGTTTCTCCTCCTCCTCCTCCCCTGTTGTGGGTGAACCTGCCTGCAGAGTTCTTCCCCAACACCGGGGCGTGTGTGTGCGCGCGCGAGGGGAAGGCGCGAGAGCGGCGGGAGAAGAGGGCTCTTCCATCCACTGAGGCGCAGTTCAGTATGATCTTACTCGCCTTCAGCACTGGAAGCCGGTTGGATTTCGTACATCAGGCCAGGGTGTTTTTCTTGCAAATCTTGCTTTGGATTTTATGTGCCCCGGTGTGCACGGCGGAGCAGTATTTCAACGTGGAGGTAAGATCAGCCTGGTGTGTGTGTGTGTGTGTGTGTGTGTGTGTGTGTGTGTGTTTCCTGCCTCCTCCTCCTCTTCCTTCCGTAGCCTATTTCCCCCAGTATTTAGGTTGATTCAGTAAAACAGCTCCCCAGCCATGTCTCGGGAGCTGGCAGGGCACAAATGCACGTTGGCTTTGCTTTCCTGCAGCAGCCCGCTCTCGGGTCTGAGTTTCCCTTGTCTGACGGATGCCTGTTAGCCTGAGAATCCCGTTATCCTCGGCCCCGGCGCTAGACCACATCATTGTGCTGGGGGCATATGCCTCTCGCCTAGGGAAGAAACGAATCCCTCAACACACACCAGTGGCATAATACAAGGAACTGCTCGGAGAAAGCTGTAGGGATACCTTCGACTTCAGATGCCTTGCTGTCTTTGTTTTGGTTTTTTTGTTTTTAAACAAAGGGAAAGAAAGAATGAAAGAGGTTCTAAGGTAGGGGCAGAGGGGAGGGAAACTTGATGTGTTTTATTTCCTCGTCAAATATTTAGCCACAAAAACGGGTCTCTTTCTCATTTAAGCATAGCTAAGTGCTCGTAACTAGAAATGGCCAAATAAATGTCATTTAGGTGCCAATAAAGTTGGAGGGTGGGGAGAACCAAGAAGGAGATTTTTTTTTAATTTATCAAAATGAATTAAACCAAATAGCTTCCCCAGGTGGGCTAACCCTAGGAATTTTTCTGCCATAATGAGATTTCAGTGTATGCCTCCTCATTTCCAACCCCTATTCTAATCCATCCCACTTTCTCAATTTTTAATTTTTTACATTATGCTTTCCTTTAGAAATATTTGTTATTATGTCTCCTTTGTGCCTATTCTTCCTCTCTTATTTTTTCTTTTCATGGTGTATCTTGATGCATCCTTTTGTGCATCATTTCCACTTTGGTTTCTTTTAATTTGATTTTTCAATACTGTATTATACTTTTCTCTCTTTTGTCCCAACTACTCTAAACCTTCACCTTGCTCTCTTTTTTTCCCTCTTGCTCATTTTATTATCTGCTCATACTCCTCACTTGCCTCCCTCCCATCTGTTCAGCTTTCTGAACTTTCTGCTGCACACACAGACCATACAGACGGTTCGTTCCTGTTTCCAGACTCTCTCACCCACACACTATTATTCCCTGAACTCTCATTTTCTAGCAGAAATATGATCCTCAACATCTTTTTTTCTCACTCTTTCACATATACCCCCTTTTTTCTGTCAAAAACTCTTGTTCCTCTAGCTGTCACACACTGACACGTGTTACTGCCCCCTCCCCACAGTGAAGAAATCACCCTCAGATACACTCCTGTCCCTGTACCATATCTCCCCAACCCCAAACACATTTGTACGTCATGCCAATTCTGTCTCATCCAAGATCTCCTATAACACACCTGGTCTCATGCACAAAAAATCTCTTCCCAGATACATTATCAGTGTGCCCATCCCCTCACTCTCCTTCACCAGGACAGAGTCCATGTTCCGATCTCTCTCTCTCTCTCTCTCTCTGTTTCTCTCCTGGTTTTCCCCGAACAGTCTTGCCTCTTGCTCTGTTCCTCCAGGATCTCCCTCCCTCCCCTTACAGAATACAGGTCTCTCTCTTCATACCCAAGTTCACTCCTCCCACACACATAATCTGGGTTTCTCCCTACCAGAAGATCTCCCCATTGATCCAAGTACTATACTCTCCCTCTCCGTCACTGAGAGTTTGCCCCACCATACACAGCCTCCTAGTGTAAATTTCTCATGTTCTCTCTCTCAGTGCACATTCCTGGTCTTCCTCCTTTCATCAGTATCTCTCCCCGTGCAATCCTGGTCTCTCCATGACATCATTAATATTTCCTAACCACAGAAAACGCCTGGTGTCTTTGGCCAAGAGCTCTCCTCCTGCCATTTCTGGTTACTCTTGCTCACCACCAATATCTCCAACACACACATACCTTATCTATTCCCTTAATATTCCCCTCTGTCCACCCTTATATTAGATGGTAAATTCTTTGGGACAGGGACCATATCTTTCTATCTGTACAATGTGTAGTATAATGGAACCATGATCCTAACTGCAGCTGTTGGAGGTTACTGCAATATAAATAATTACACTCCTAGCAATTTTCTTCATATCCCTTAGTATTTTTCCTCCCATGCAATGCTGCACTGTTCCTTCCCCCCAATGTCTCTCCCATTCTTTTGAGCTGACATGCACAGTTTGATTCTTTTCTCAACCACATCCTCCACTATATCACTACTTTGTTAACTTCGTTCTTTCATTGGTGGATATAAAATAAAGCAATGAGGAAGAGTGGAGACAGGTCTATGTGTCCTTTCCTGTCTTTCCATTGTGGCCCCCTTCTGGGGATATAAAAGACTTTTCAGCTTCAGAAGAACTTCCTTCTCCCTCTGTAGACTTCTGCTTCTGCTGGAGAGATGGGCAGCAGATGGAGTTGTGGTGGGATGAGAGAGAGAGGATGCTGTCATCTAGTGGGGGCACTAAGGGAAGGCCAACTAGAAGATGAGGGAGGTTTTCAAGGAAAGAAGAGAAGCCAGTTCATTTCCCCTCTTTCTTGAATATGAAAAATAGCAGGGGAAGAACAGTACCACAAGGAAGGAAAGCTGGAGAGAGGGGGACAGTTCTCTCTTTCCTTAGAGATGTCCGATATCCTGACCCTCCCCTTGCTCCTGAAACGAAACATATTCCATGCTAGCACTTCCAAGGTATTTCATTTCCTCATACCTTTTCAGTTGTCTTTTGTTGTAATATTGAGAGATGCCTCAGTCACAAAGCAGAAGGGAATATGAGGCAAAGGACTTGGCAACAATATGGTGACACTGTGCCATACAATTCTGTGTGTCAGCATCAGACCCATAAACCACTTACACTCTATAATAAATCAGTAAAATGGAGTATGACAAATTCATTCCAAGATCCATTAAAATACACAAAGAAATTAGGTTGCCTTAAAGATCTAATGCCAGTTTGATTGAATTCAGTGCCACTAAAACAGATTGTGATGTGATTATTTTTATAGTAATTGGGTTTTCTTGTGAATTTAGAATTTTTTAATTTTTATACTCTCTGATTATAGTAAATTTTGGAGAAAATGCTGATGATAACTACTGAGCATTGGAACACATGGATCATTCTATTTGGTATTGTATTTCTGATTCGTATAGTCTAACATTTTTAGGTGGTGAATAAAATTTGTATAGAAATGATGGCTTTCTTGTTTTCCAACTTGAGTTTGTAAGACTGAGCTAGAACACATCTCAAGAGATGCTAATGACGTTCAAAGTGGTTAAAGGTAGATATTGTCTTCTAAGACAAAAAGAGGAAGTTTATTATTGGCATGACCATTCATTTTAAATCTATTGGGTTGTTTGTAAAGCTTGTTATTGCTAAACATCCAGATGGAAGTGGGTGAAGGTCCTGCTTTCAGTGACAGCTGAAGTGTAATTTCTGAAACATGAATGTCACTGATGACTTTCATATGATACATATTGTTTTAATATGTAGATGTAGCTGAGTATGGTGCAGATCAGAGCGAGAAATGAAAATGTAATTTATTTATTATGTTAATCATATTATTGCTCTCACACCTCCTCTTTCTGACATCAATACACATTTAGCAGTGGATTTAGATAATGGAGGGCTGGAAATCCACTTTTTTTCCCCAAAGAATTCATGAGCGCATTTGAGTAACAATATTTGACATCTATGGTTTATGTAAGGCTAATGTAGGGAATTTTAGCTTTCATTTTCAGAGTGTTCTGATCATCTGTGGAGTTTTGGAGATCATTTTCTAAGGTGTCACCTTGGATCAAAGTTTAGGATTAAGGTCCAGATTGTTAATTCCATATTACTCATATAAGTACTGCCATCAAAATCTGAGGTCTTCTTGTGTGAGTGATTATGCACCAGAGGTTTTCAGTGTTCCCTACATTTTTAGTTTAGTCTTATTAACAAAATATTTAAAATCAAGATTTTATCCTACAGAGTTTGACAGATCTTTCCATATAAAATTCCTGTAATAGCCCAACTGGATTTTCCCCTTTGAAACAATACATAGGGTAATAGAATTCTCAGGGAAACAGTTTTAATCCCACTGGGTCTTCGTTATGTTTACTCTTTCTTGCATTATTAGATACTAAACACTTCTAGTGATTGTTGGCAATATCACAGTTAAAAATCTGCAAGCAGACCTCTTAACACTCATACTTAGTTACAAAGATTAAAGGATAGAATGTGTTCCTTAAACTTGTAATGTTGATAACAATTTTCCTAAAGCTGACATTTTTCAACAGTTGAGGAATTTCTGTAATTATTTTTGTTTATATTGCATTAAGAACAGTTTCATCTTTTTAATAGATGGGGTGTGGGAATCAAAACCCATTGAAACAAACTACCTATATCAAAAGACAGAGTAGGATCTGTACAGCACATTCCCTTCCCAATTCTCTCATTCTGCCTACTCCTACTCATGTGAGTATCCCCATCCAAGTTATTGCATCTATGCATGTGAGTAAGGAGGACTGAGTGAAAAAGTGTTTGCAGGATCATGTCTAGTCTTGCAAGCTGCATCAGTGTTGTTGGAAATATTAGAAGGAAAAGTGTGGTTCATCATCTCTTTTCAAAAGCAGACTGTTATGCTATATTTTCTGTCTTCTGTTGCTAAATATATATGCTTGGCTCCCTAAGGGGATTTTAAAGTGAATCCTATTTTTAACATGAACAATACCTTAAAACAATATAACCATCTTTCTCTCCTTCCCTCCTTTTAAAAAAGTGTGACAGTTAAAATGCTTATCATGGTACAAGACACAGTAGAATCCGAAGTTCTGAGAAATACTGTCTAGTTAGTAACACTTTTTCACGGTAACAAACAACTGAGAGCCTCTTTGTTTTCATTCTTAACAAACTTTACAATTAGTGTCCAATTCCTGCTGAATGGTAATACATGACCTTTTCATCTCTCCGTGTTGTCTCCTTCAAAATTTTAAAAACTCATTATTTTAACTCTTCAACCTGTAATTGTAAGGGAAGAAAAAATTGGGAAGAAAACAATGCCTATTCACCTTTATATGCTTTTCAAATGGAATACTTAATTAGAATGCAAGTGCTATGCAGTATCATACTGAGAGCTTGTTATGGAGCAAGCCCGGAAATTACATGGAAAAAGCAGTTAAGGGTGTTCATGACATCATATTCTTCCATGTTTACGGAAAGGAACTTGATAGGTCCTTCGTATTATTTTTATGTACAAGCATTATACATTACATTCAAGAATTTTAAGGTCCCAGGTATGCACCTCTTACTCGCACAAAATATCCACTGATGTTGTGAATATATTTATAAAAGGATGCCGATAAACCATTTGTTAACATTAATGGTGGGTGTAGCTAGCTGGATGAGGTATATTAGTCAGTAGAGAATGTAGATATAATGTAGTATAGTTAGTGGTTAATTAGAAAAAAAACAGATACAAAGAAATTGATGTATAAAGGCTTCTGATGAATGCATACATGTATCCAATTAGCATTGTGCAGCAGTATTAGTATACATTGAGGTTAATCAGAAAATTACGGCTCTGGTAGCTAATGGAAGGCTTTTCACACTCTTCCATCGTAAAAGGCAGATGGTACTATGCAGTGAATTGGCTTTCCTTTCAATGTGACTATGAAATATGAGTGGAGATTATTGCTTGGATTATTGCATTGCCTGCTATAATTCAAAACATCATTCCTGTATTTAAGAATACTACCACAGTAACATACTACTGGAGAGGAATGGTGTTATTTTTTTATTGGTATTACAGGAGTGCACAGGGGCTCCAGTCCTGGATCGATCCCCATTGTGTCAGGCAATATACAAACACGAAGCAAAGGGGTCCCTATCCCAAAGAATTTACACAGTCCAACTCATATATTAGTTCTTTAGGGCTTATATGGTTTTAATGGGAGGGAATTGTTTAGAATTAAAATGAATCCCATCTGCTGTTACAAATGATCAGTTCTCTAGTATTTGAACAACAAATCAATTAGTAGCTCTAAGTTTTATGAAAGAAAAGGTTTGGTTAAACAAAGTATGTTGTGAACACAGCAAGATAAACATAGCAAACTGCAGTGTATTAAACTATTATTTCATAAGAACTTTATAAAAGAAATATTGAATTTATTGCCTAAAATCCAGCTTCCATCACTTAGGAGGCCATCCTACAGTAAAATATGGTGAGATTAATACGTTATCATTCGTTGTTTTCTCAGAGTGGGTATACTATTTTCTTTAAGTGGTTTAAGATTTATGCCTCTTTGTCAATTTTATTTGAATCCATCTAAAAAGGTCAGTATTTGCTCTAGGCACCTTAACTCTGCTTATGCACTTAGCAGGCTCAGTTGTAAGAGTTTATAAAGATAAAATGGTGAATTATATAGATTTCAAAACATTTTAACCTGTATCTGTTCTCTCAGTTTTAAAGTCTTTCTTCTTCATTTACTTAACTCATGATTGTTTTATGGTGTTAAAATCCTAGAAGACTACTTATTCTTAATGTTGTTTGAAGATACTTAATATAACAGATCTTTTTAATATTCTTGTTTAAGCATGAATGCTCCTCACCCCTCCATATTGGGTTACAGTTTATTGCCTGACCCATTTTCCATCTCCACTCCCTGCCACTCACCATAATGTGAGGGGGCAGGTGGAGTATGTTTGGTTTGCTATCTCTGATATGTCAGATGACAGATTTGGTTTCAGTGTGTACAAAGAAGAGTTGGAGTTCCAAACATGGTTTTGCTTGCTGCAGAAATTGATTTTAAAAGTAATTATGTTGAGAGTTTTATCTTTTAAGGAGAGGCCATGCTATTTGGAACCTTTATTTATTGGTCACTTGACAGCTATTCATTCATTCTTCTGTTGATGATAATTCATGATAAGCCATTTTACTGTACAGTAAAGACAATTACACCATAACAAATTTCTGGGAAGAATTAATATTGACAATTTATAGAAATAGAAACATGTAGTTCTATTTTACCTGTTGATTGAAACAGTTGGATACTGGTTAGGTTTTCCTGCAATAGCTGCTGTATTCCACTTGAGAAGTGAACTGCCTTTTAGTCACGGGTGAAGTAATTCTTTCATACCTCTTGGGATGTTATACAACATAATTAACTAATGGAATTGATCTTGTATTTTTTGCAGACCCAAATCTTCCATTGATTCCACAGATAGGATTAATGGTCTGATTTGGAAAGGATCCGATTGATTATAAGGCATCGAGCATTATAATAGAGGCAATCAGAAACCTTGCAGGATCAGGTCTCAGATTTTATGTATTGCAGGTTTGGGTCCTGTATTTGAAAAATGCTTTAAAATCCTGAGATGAAAAGAAGTGAATACATTGTATTACTACTACAGAGGAGGTTTGGCTAAAACAATGAGTCACATTATTTTCTGTAGAAGATTCAGTCTAAAGCAATGGAAGTGTTCATTATGGTGCATGATAACAGATGAATTAAGCATATGCTTTTTGTAATGTGGAGGAAGATTATTTTGAGTGGTTTTCTGGTTCTTTGTGGGCCACTTTCCTACTGGCCATTGTGAGGGATTTGCAAGTGGGGAGGGGTAGGGTAAAGTATCTCTCCACCCTCTGCACCTGCCAGTCCTTGCATACTGGCAGGAGCACAGGACTGTTTCCTCCATGTGCTCTAAAGAGTGTTCAGTACATCGAAGCCACAGGAAGGAGGTGGGTCTGTCTCTGCCCTCACCACCCAATTTCCCTGCAAATCATGCTGTCTGTGCACCACAGAGCTGGGGAAAGAGTGTGCCTCAATCCTTTCCTCAGCTTCCCCATGGATGGTGCAACTGCACCCCCATCCTTTCCTTTAGGGCTGTGCTTATATGGCGCACACTGACCCTACATGCTGTAGGATAAGTCCATGTGTTTTGTTTGCAGTTAAGGGGCAAAGGGAAAATGACAAAAACTTATAACATGGATTGGTAATAAAACAGAGAAGTAAACATCCCTTTTACAGAAGGGAACTCCCCCTTCTCTGATAGTCATGAATGGATTTTCAAACAATGTTCTAGGGGAAAATTGTCTTTGCTTTTGTGCTGTGTCTTATTCCTTTGGTGACAATCCTATTATGCTATCCTTCCCTGCTCTAGGATTGTGTTGCTCGATGTGCTATTAGCAAAGCTATGTAGTCCTCTGTCTTCTCCATGAAACTGAAGCTGAATTTGTGGCAGTTTATTTACAAGCAGTGGTTTGGATGTTGCACAGATCTATCATGATGTAATTTCTTGGTTAACTGCAAATAAAATTAATGCTCTGTCTGCACAATAAAACTATTATATTATAGTTAGTTGATATCACCTTGATCAATTGGTCCATCAGCCCTCACAGAGAGAAGTCGGTCACAGCACATCTTTTGTGTTGTTTTGGCCAGTCTTTCAGCCACTCGCTGGAGAAGCTGTCAGTGGTAGCAAACACCTGATGAGCATAGAACGCCGTAGTTTGGAATCCCTGAGCAATCCGCCAGCCTCAGATGCCCAAGTAGCTGAGATTACAAGCTCATGCCACTGCACCTGTAATAATTAGTAATAATATTTAAATAGCTAAACCTGCAAAAATGATTCAGATCACTGCAGAAAGGGCCATTTCTCATTGCTCCTTTATAATCTGAAAAATGTGTTCTGCTTTTTAGTTTCCAGACTGATACATAGAAGTGCTGTATTCTGATTCTGCTAGAGCTTTGTTCTGCAATATATGTAAAATTATTAATTTTTCACTGAATCTTGCTTATGCTTTCAAATGGAAGCGGAGAGGCAGTGTCATCCAGGGGCTATCGCCCTGCTCTAGGAGGTAGCAGATTTGATTTATATTCTCACTGTTCCTTTCTGTAATTTTGGGCATGTCAGTTTACCTTTTTCCCTGCTTCAGGTTCTCCTTGCGTAAAGTGGGAACACTGCTGTTTGCCTTCTTTTTTAAAGTACGTGGAGAGCTAAAGAAGAAAAATGCTATTACAGAGCCAAGAGTTTTTTTTCAATAAAGAACAATAATAGTAATAATAATACAATAATACGTATGTAAATTATATTTAATTTTAGGTAAATATTCTAAAAGCTTTCTAAACTTCTCATCAAGAACACCAAAACATAATTCATTTGAAGTATACAGTTTTCTCAAGAGCAAGTGGCCGAACAGAAAAAAGCAACGACAGTTTCCACAAGGACCTCCCAACCCACAAAAATTTGCAAATTAGAACCATAACAAATGCTTGCACTAAGATTCAATGGGAACTTGTTTTTCATCCTCCAGATTTCACATCCACAACAATCTATAAGTCTCCTTTTTGGACTGAAAATTTTCATACTTGGTTTTAGCCAAGAGCTGAATTTTATAGGGAACATCTGAGCAAAATCTGTTCAATTTCAATTTTGGATATTCTAAGGATGAAAACAGATAATGGGACTGATCTAAAGCCCACTGAAATCACTCAAAAGGCTCCTATTAGCTTTAATGGTCTTTGGATAAGACCTAAATATTCCACTCTAAGAAGATTGAAAACAATATTATTTTAATTTTAATGTGGGTTCTTATAGAGCCTCATCTCTGTTGTATCTGATTGCCTTCCTATTCATTTAGGGTACATCTAAACAGCAGCATTATTTTGAAATAACTTAGTCCACGTCTACAGAGCAGGCAGTTATTTTGAAATAATGTCGAAATACTGTCAAGCTGGAAGTATTCTTACTCTGGCTCCTGTAACCCTCATTGTACGAGGAGTAAGGGAAGTCGGAAGAAGAGTGCTCTATTTCGAAATAAGTGCTGTGTAGACAGCACCAAAACTCGAAATAAGCTATTTTGAAATAAGCAACGCAATTGATGTAGCTCAATTTGCGTAGCTTATTTCGTGTTAAGCCCTGCTGTGTAGAAGTACCCTCTGTTATTTATTTGGATTACCATGAAATACAATAAAAGAGAGTCCTTTCAGTGTTCTGGGCACCTCTGACAAAGTTTTTCTTTTTGAAGTGCATTCCCTGACTTTAGCCTACTATTTTACAGATGGAGAACTGAGGTATGGAGAGGTTAAAAACTTGCCATGGTCACCTGGGAGGTATATGTTAGAATTGGGAAATGAACCTAATTCTCCAGATTACCAGTCCAATGCATTAACCATATGGCCACCTTCCTTTATGTGTAAACACCAGTCCTCTTCTTCCCTTTGTTGTTTTCCTTCTTATGTGCCATTGTCATCTCTTTCCATTTTTTCTTTTGCCTTTTAAAAAGTCTGTTTTGTTATAGATCCCTGCCTGCAGCCATGAAAATCATCAACTGTTATTAAATCATAGAGTCATAACAGCGATGGAAACAACTTATCTAATATATAAAGGAGAATGTTTGTATGTTTGCATGCTAATAACTTGGACACTATAAGAGCTACCACAACCAAACTTTGCATGGGATAACCTTTTGTCCAGGAGAAGGTTTTAAGGTACTGTGGGAGGAAAGAGATGAGAGACCGACGCCTCTCCCCAGGGCTGCATGGAGCTTGGCAGTGTGGGGAGAAGCGGCTTCCTGGGGGAAGCGGTGGGGCCAGTCACTCACTAAGGCCGGCGGAGGGATAAGGAAATGGAGGGCAGGCTCGGGCGCCAGCGGCAGGCATGTGGCTCCCTTCTCCCTCCCTCCCCTCAGGCTCTTCACCTCAGTTATATCAACTGTCAACTTATATTTCAACAATGTATACTGACAAAGTGCAAGGACAGTCACTTAAAGTAGTTGAAATTGATTTGGAGACATCTTGCTTTTCACATGGACAACTCTGTGTTGCGTGTTCAAGAGTTGGAAGTGGAAAAATTTTGTACATACTTGTTAATAATGAAACAAAAAAAGTTTACAATAAAGTTTTTGATGATAACAGGTAAAATTGGTTGTTTTATACTTTTTAAAATATATTTTAATCCCTATAGAACTCAGTGCAACTTTTCTACCATTCAAAAAATGATAATGGACTACTGTTTTTCTACATTTTGTTCCTCCACTTTCCCGAGCAACGCTGGGTAACTCCCGCTAGTCAGGTCATATTTCTGCCAGTGCAGGATTGTTTCCTATTGTATTTTGCTAACGTGTTGTTCAATCAGGATTTCAGTATCTCCGGTGACAGGGGTTTCAAAAGTAGGCTTGATGAAACACTAGTAAATGTACTCTAGGAACCCATCCCACTCCAAGGGTATGACTGCTACAGGACAAAGTCGAGTTAAGATATGCAACTTCAGCTACATTAACTGCGAAGCTGAAGTTGAAGTACCTTAACTCGGCTTTTGGCGCTATCTACACTGCAGGAAGTCAAAGGAAGAACACTCTCCCTTCGACTTCCCTTACTCCTCATGAAAGCAGGATTACTGGCATTGACCAGAGTGCTCCTCTCACTTCAAATTAGCTGTCTTAACTAGACCACTAATTCGAACCCTGGAAAATCAACAGCAGAAGCTTCGATCTTCTCTGTAGTGTATACAAACCCCAAAAGTCTTTTTTACTAGTCCATTCCTATTGCCTTTGGCAACAACTGTCTGAAGCTGACTCTGGTGAGGCAAGGCAAGCTTAGTTTCAAAGTGCTGTCTGTTCTGCAGTCGAAGGTGCTGGCAACTACTATATAAGAACATAGATTCAATGTGCTGATCAGTGATTTGGGAGGTTCCCCTGACTTGTTAGAGTGAAACATAGAAGTGGGTGTGAGATAATAAAGGATCCCTGCAATCTTGCACCTAATTTGAAATCTTGTCTTTAAATGAAAGTGACGTGCAGGTATAGATTTGTGCCACTGTGTACTCTGAAAAAGGTTTCACCTGATGAGGATGATGTAACGTGATTATGAACAATCATTTATTAAATAAAATAAATGTTAATAGGATGTTGTTGAGGGGTGCCTAGTTTGATTGCTTTGAGGGCAGTGAGAGGCCCTCGGAAGCCCCTTGAACTCCCTCTCTGGATTGAGTGGCCTAAAGGCCACTGAGTCTATGCTCCTTTTGACCTCCCACTGTGAAGACAGTGCCAAGCTCCGCTTAAAGTATGTTGACTCCAGCTTTGTTATTTACATAGCAGGAGTTGCATACTTTAAGCTGACCTTCCAGATCTAGAATAGACCTGGCCTGAGTAATTTTGTAGTGTTTTCAAATTTTGCTAGTTCTCTGCTTCCCATCTTCTCCAGATCATTTATGATTATGCTAAACAGCACATGCCAGGTGTAGATCTTTAGGGAACCCCACTATTTACCTCTCAAATGTGGATGCTAATGAAATAGAAATTAAAAGAAACAATCATAAGGGTGAGATGCTTGCAAATTATGTAGTGTGTATTTAAAAAACTGACCATTTATTCATACTCTTTGTTTCCTACTGTTTAACCTGCTACTGATCTATGAGAGGTCCTTTCCTCTTATGCCATGACTCCTTTTGGTGCTTAAAAGCCTTTGGTGAGCCTTGTCTATTACTTTCTAAAAGTCCAACCGCACTCTATCAACTGAATCACCTTTGTCCAAATCCTTGTTGTCCCTCTCAAACAACTGTAATGGTTTGGTAAGGCATGACTTTCTTTTACAAAAGCAATACTGAGTCTTTCTCAACTTACCATGTTTATATGTGTCTGATTATTATGTTGTTCACTATGGTTTCCACTAGTTTACTTAGTTCAGAAGTTAGGCTTGCTAGTTTTCAATTCCCAGGATCACCTCTGGAGCATCACATTAGCTATCTTTCAGTCATCTGGTACAGAACTGATTTAAGAGATAGGTTATCTAGCACAGTTAGTAGTTCTACAACAGTGGTGGCCAACCCACGGCTCTGCAAGCTGCATGCGGCTCTTTGATGAAAAAATTGCGGCTCCCACTTACATTTTTTTTATTAAAAAATTATTGTCAGGCTGGCCGCTGCGCACAAGGTTGCTCACAGCCAGGCCACTCTGAGCCGCATTCCAGTGCATGCTCTCGTCCTCCCTACCCCCGCTCCTCGTGTTTGGCGTCCCAGCCAGAGCGTGCTCATGGCTGGCCTTCTGCACTTGGCATCCCAGCCAGCGCATGCTAAAGGCCGGCCACTGAGCGCATGTGCCCCATGACTGCAGGGAGAGGTGCATGGTGGTAGCGGCAGCAGTAGTGGCGACAGCGGTGGCAGCTCCAGTTCTGGGACCCAGCTTAGAATGGGGGGTGCCTGACTCTGGGGGGCAGTTTGGAGTAGAGCAGTGGGTGCCTGGCTCGGGGGGAGAGCGGGGGATTGGGTGAGAGCCAGGGGGTGCCTGGCTCTGGGGGAGGGCAGGGAAGGGGGATTTGGTTGGGAGGGAGTGCGCATGGCATCCCAGCCAGCACATGCTCCTCAAAGCCGGCTGCGCAGCATACGCACCACAGCGCCTGGAGCGCATGTGACAGTAGCAGCAGCTCTGGCTCCAGCTCCGGGACCTGGGCATAAGGTTGGAGGGGGGGATTGGGTTAGTGCAGTGTGGGGGGGAGGTGCCTAGCACTGGGGAAAAGGAGGGGGGAGGGGGTACGCATGGCGTCCCAGCCAGCTCATGCTCCTCAAAGCCAGCCGCTCAGCATACGCGCCCCAGCACCTGGAGGGACACGCACATGGGGGTAGCAGTGGCAGCTCCGGGATCCAGACATTAGGTTGAGGGAGGAGGGGGATTGGGTTAGAGTGGTGCGGGGGTCTGGCTCTGGGGGAGGGAAGGAGATGAGGATTGGGTTAGAGCAGGAGGCAGTAGGAATCCCGGTACTGCATGCCAGCTCCAACTTCTCAGGAAGCACACAGCTGTCGTGGGGAGCAGGGGAAGAGCTGTTTAGGGGAGGGGAAGAGCAGCCCGCGCGCTTCCTTTGACCCGGGATCCCCAGGTACTGGCCGAGCTGTCCCTGTCCCCTCCTCCTGGGTAGACTCTCTCCCCCCACCAGCATCCTGTCCCCTGCCACCCCAGCACCCTTCCACCTGCCCCAGGACCCATCAGCACCTTGCCCCAGCACTCTGTCCTCTGCACCCACCAGCACAGTTGGGGCCACATTAGTGAGGCTTGGGGTTTTTTGGAGGGTTTGTTTTTTGCATCTCACTTGTGTGGCCCCAACTGACTTTTCTGTGGGTCAGTGACCCCTGACTCAAAACAGGTTCCCCACCTCTCTCATAAATAAAGACAATACTGAAACATGTTGTGTTTGACATATTTTATTTAAAAATGAAGCCTGGTCAACAGCATCATAATACTCCTACACCCCTCCAGACCCCAAACCTGAGCCTATTATACACTGGAACCCCCTGTCCTGAGCCTCTCACATCCCCAAACTCTTGCACCCACACATCCCCAGTCTTCTGCCACAACACTCCTGCACTATCCACACCCTGCAAATCTGTGTCCTGAGCCCATCATACTCCCAGCCTCCCTGCCCTGAACCCCTTATGCACTCCAGCCCAAACTCCTGCACTCTTACAGCCACAAGCCTGTGGGTTGCTTAGCACCCCCAACACTCTCCAGCCTGGAGCCCCCTCTCTGAGCCAGCATCCTCTTCTCTACTTCCTCCTGCACCCAAATTCCCTCCCAGAGCTTTGCCCCTCTCACCCATTTCCTTTTTTTTGTGACGGTATGCCCTGGGATGGCATACCAGAACCTATTTTCCCCTGGCGCTGCTTTTTTTTTTTTTGCTCAACAACTTTCCCCCCACTGTGTGGCTCTTTGCACTTTATCCACCGCTATTTTGGCTCTTCATCTCTAACGGGTTGGCCACTCCATTCTACAATTTCATGTTTGAGTTTCTTCAGAACTCTTGGGTGAATACCATCTGGCCCTGGTGTCTTATTACTGCTTAATTTAACTGTTTGTTTCAAAATCCTCCAGTATTGACACCTGAACTTTCCTCAGATTTGTCACCTAACGAAATGGCTTGGGTGTGGTAATCTCCCCTATAGCCTCTGCAGTGAAAGAATGCAAAGAATCCAATGCAAAGAATTAATTTAGTTTCTCCGTAATGACCCTCTCTTCCTGGATTGCTCCTTTAGAATCTTGATAATCCAGTGGCCTCATTGACTGTTTGGCAAGCTTCATACTTCTGATGTACTTAAAAATTGCTTTGCTATTTAATTTTTGTATCCTTAGTTAATTGCTCTTCAAATTCTTTCTTGGCCTGCCTGCCTAATTATACTTTTACACTTGACTTGCCAGAGTTTATGTATCTTACTATTTTCTTCACTCTGATTTGACTTCCTGTTTTTAAAGGATGTCCTTTGCCTCTAACAGTCTCTTTTATTCTGCTGTTTAGCTATGCTGCATTATTTTATTTGTGGTATACAATTTAATTTGAGCTTCTATTATGGTTTTTTTAAAATAGACTCTCTATGATTTGAGGACATTTCATCCTTATGATTGATCCTTTTAATTTTTATTTCATTAGCATCCTCATTTTTGTTTAATTCCCCTGTTTGAAGTTAAATTCTTTTGTGGTGGGTTTATTTGGTATTTTCCTCTGTAGAAACATATTATATTTTATTACTTTATGGTCACTATTACTCAATGGTGCAGTTTTTGTGCCAGAACTTGTGTGCACCTTATGAGTAAGGCTATATCTATACTTCTGGAGCTTTTTCACCAACAGTTTTTTTGGTGATTGAAAAGCACTAAAAGGAAAGCACTGGTTTGTGTTCACATTGTTTTCCACAGGCATCAGAGCATGTTTATATGTGCAGCAATTACATCACCAATGAGAGGAGTGCATTGTGGTAGCTATCCCACTATGCACTGCTCCAGGACACAAAGCAAATCATTACTGTGGAAGGGGTGGATATCTGTGTGACAGCCGCTGGAAGCAACCAGTCTGGGGGTAGTGGGAGGGGGAGACCCCGATCTTAGCCACCATCTCACTTCCTATCTCTGTATACTACATTCTGTCTACCTGTCTCTGACCACGTAGTGGGAGGCAGCAGGAGCATTTATCAATAACAATTTGTTTTGTGTCTCAGAGCAGTGACAGCACCAGCTGTCAGAACAGAGCTAAAGAGGAGGGGTGAATCCTGCAAGCAGAACTGCTGGGTTTCAAAATGTCCATTCCTGCTCTGCATTGTGGGACAGTTTTGGAGGGCAATTAGACCGGTAAAAGCAACTTCACTGGCACAGCAGTGCAAAACCAGCAGCACAAAAAGAGTCTCATTAGGGTGGTTTTATCTTTACACCAATGTAAAGGTTCATGGGCTGGGCCAGTGTGGTGGGGAGTGAAGGCTGGTGTGCTGGGGGATGCAGGGCCGGCTAGAACTGACGACAGGGAACACAGCCCCACCCAGAACCACTGGCACAGCGGGCAGTGCAGGCCTGCCCAGCCAGAAGTGTTGGGGCCAGCACAACCCCAGCCAGGCCGGTATAGCGGGGAGCGTAGCCCCACTTGGGCTGGAGGCAGCAGGACGGGTGCCCAGGAATGCAGCCTAGATTGGCAGTGAGAGTGCAGCCCCAACTGGGGTCAGTGTGCTCAGGAGCGCATAGCCCCGACCCAGATGGGAAACACAGCCCCGGTAGGGCTATGGGCAGCGTGTCTACCACAGGGAGCTGGGCCAACAGCTGGGAGGTCCTGAGGGTGCTGACCCAGGAAGGTCCCACCCCTAATTCCTATCTGTAATTTACCATCTTTTCCCCCTTGCCCTCTTTACTAACATATATAATTTCCTCTGTAATAAATTCATTTCTTAGGAATGTCTCCTGCCAATCCATGTGCTCATCTGCACCCTCAGCCCTTAGTTTAAAAATTCCTCTACAATCTTTTTAATTTTACAGGCCATTAGTCTAATTCCATTTTGGTTGAAGTGGAGCTCATCCTTCCTGTATTGGCCCCTTCTTTCCCAAAACATTCTCCAGTTCCTCTCATTCATTACAGGGCACACTTTTGTGCCCATGTACAAAGCACTACCATCATGTCCCCTTCAGAACAAGGGTTTCTGATGTAGGGATGTCAAAACAGTTAACCGGTTAAACATTACTGCTTAACTGGTTAACTTAGGGCCTGCAGTTTGGCCTGCTGCCGTCATGGAGTCCAGCTGTGGCCGAGAGGTCCCACTGCCGGGCTTGCCACAGATCCTGCCACCTGCCTGTTGGCCCCTTTGTGGCTGGGGATGCTGCAGCCCAATGTGTGTCTGGCTGCCACAGGAGTTCAGCAGCAAGGGCAAGTTAACTGGTATGCTTACCGGTATGCTTACCAGTTATTTGTTTAACATCCCTAGTGTGATGCTGGCATCAAATAAACCTGCATCAAATAAACCAGCCAATGTTTCTCCTATTGAAGTCAAAGAGACTTTTGCTAATGACTGCAGTGGCAGCAGGATTTTGTCTTAAGTGACTTGCCCAAAGTCGCAAAGGATATCTGTGTCAAAACAGATGATAGAACTTTGGGGTCTTGTTAGATGGATGCCTTTAAAACACGACTAGCCAACACCTGAAATCCTCAATATCTACCATTCCGCCAGAGGGGGAGAGAATGGACTGTTAAGCATTTCAATAAACATTAACTAATTAGAAAAAGTATTTGAGAAAAATAAGCAAGTTATATGTCTGTTGCCTGGTAGACATACCCCAAGAAGATACAAAGGAAAATCACATTTTAATCATTGGCTAAGAACCTACAAGACTTAAAGATGGTTAAATATTCACTATTTAACAACAGATCCAGGAGAGAGGGCAAATGTATAAAACCAAAATACCCTGCAGTATTCAAAACATTTTGCCTATTTCATATATAGAAACACAGACTTTAATCAATGCATTAACTTCCAAAACAATGCACAAAGTTCCAAACAAAATGCCAAAACAAAAAAAGTAGTATATATCTATGATGGTATGACATGGCTCAAGTAACTCCATAAGGATATTTTTTACATTTTAAATTATTTTGAGGTTTATAAGTAATCTGCCAATTAATTGCAGTTAACTGAAGTGATTAATACAAATTAAATTAACTAGAGATTTTTAAAAGTCATAATTACTTGCACTGTTAAACAATAATTGAATACCAATTTAAATGTATTCTACGTATTTTTAGATATTTCTCTACATTTTCAAATATATTGATTTAAATTACAACACCACATACAAAATGTAGAGTGCTCACTTTATATTATTATTTTTAGGGCTGTCAAGCAATAAAAAAGATTAATCGCAATTAATCGTGCGATTAATCACATGCGCTGCTCTTTTGAAACGCAGCGGCAGCATTTCAAAGGGACAGCACTGCATGGAGCCCGGGATCAGCTGGAGTCCCCAGCTGACCCTGGCTCCATGCAGCGCTGCCCCTTGGAGACGCCACCACTGTGGTGTTTCAAAGGGGCAGTGACTCCACGTTGGGCTGCCCCTTGGAAACGCTGCAGCAGTATTTCCAAGGGACAGTGCTGCACAGAGCCCAGAGTCCCCAGCCCATTCTGGGCTGTATTGCACTGCCCCTTCGAAATGCCAGAGCGGCGCTTCAAAGGGGCAGCACCGCACAAATGCCTGCAAGTAACATGTTAAAAAAATTAATGCGTTAATTGTGCTCTGTGTTAATTGCAGGTGTTAACACGTGTTATGTGACAGCCCTAATTATTTTATTAAAATATTTGCATTGTAAACATATACACAAAAATAGTATCACTTTATGCAGGTACTGTAGTGCAATCCCTTTATTTGGAAAGTACAACCTATAAATGTAGAATTTTTTTTTTTACATAACTGCACTGAAAAACAATTGGAAAACTTTAAAGCCTACAAATGCACTCAGTCTTACTTCTTCTTCAGACAATCGCTCAGACAAGCAAGTTTATGTACAGGTACTGCCCATTTCTCATTTATAATGAGACCTGAAAGTGAGGACATCTCTTCACATGGCACTGTTGTATCTGGCGTTGAAAAGTATTTATGTACCAGATATGCTCAATATTCGTATGTCCCTTCATGCTTCAACCTGTAGATTTTTAAAAAATCTTTTATAGTGCAGGTATTTGTAAAAAAATAATATAAAATGAATACTGTATAATTTGTATTGTGTTGTAATTGAAATCAATATTATTTGAAAATTTAGAAAAATGTATAATAAATTTAAACTGGTATTTTATTATTGTTTAACACTGCAATTAAAATGACTTGTAATTGTGACTATTTTTAAACTGGCCATTGTTTGTGATTGTTTTAAATAATTTGATGGCCTTACTTATGAGCAGTGCTTTTTTTGTAAGAAAAAGGGTGCCTGTACTCCGGGGCGGGGAGGGGGGGAGTTGTTGAGCAAAAAAAAAAAGCACACCAGGGGCCCCGTGCGTGTCCCGAGCAGGCTTCTGTCGGGAGTCCAGCCAGCCCAGGAAAAGAAGTTCTGGTACGCCCAAGGGGAATGCAATTCATTTAAGTTATGCACTGTTTATAAGTATACATTTGATTTAATTAACTTCATCTAGCATAAAATATATTTTGGTTCAATATTACAGTTGTAAAATCCTGTTTCATTGGTAAACTGATTAAGCATACTGTTTAACTGGTTAACCGATTAACAGGGTGGGGAGGCTGGAGCAGCCTGGCCAGACCAGCCCCTGTCCATGACAGGCAGGGAGCTGTTCCAGCCTCCACCAGTTAATCTTACATGGTAGGGCTTACTGGTTAACTGGTTAAACATTCATATCCCTATACAATATGCATTTAAATTTTATATCTAATTAATAATGAAAGGGGTTGTCAAATTCAGGTTCTCTTTATCTTATTCAAGTGTGTGGTTTCACTGATGTCAGTTGGAAAACTTGCTTTGGGACTGCAGAATCAGAACATTAAACCCAACCACGTCAAAATAAGGAGAATAGTAGATCATGCAGTAGCTCAAAATCTAGCATCTGAAAAAAACACTGAAGATGTATTTGTTCTATTTTCCTTATACACTTTACTTAGTGTGTCTACACGGCATAGTTATTTTGAGATAACTAGCGTTATTTTGAAATAACAATGTGAGCGTCTACACAGCCTTTCCATTATTTTGAAATAATTTCAAAATAACGGATGGCTTATTCCAAAATCTGTAAGCCTCATTCTACGAGGAATAATGCCTATTCTGAAATAGTTATTTTGAAATAAGGTGTATGTAGATGCTCCACTGCTGCTATTTTGAAATAGCCCCTTACCAGGGCCATTCTAAGTTATTCATTCCCAGTGCCTCCTGGGGCTCTAAATCAAGATAGCATGTGTACAGTAGGGAAGCCTGCCTTGGACTAATTTTGTGGCTTTGTTGCAGTGTAGACACGCTATTTCAAAATAAGTTATTATTACTAAATAACTTGGGCTATGCGCAAGAAATAAGCAAATGAGGTAAAGCGTGGAATATTGCTTCACCTCATTTGCATAATTAATGAGGCTCCGTTTTTGCACAAGAGACTTTTGCGCAAAAAGGAGCCATGTAGATGGCTCTGTTTTTGCACAAACCCCCCCTCTTTTGCAAGAGCTGTTCTTCCTGAAAAATATGTGGAAGAACAGCTCTTGCGCAAGAGGGGGTTTTTGCGCAAAAGCCTCTTGCGCAAAAAAGGAGCCTCATTAATTATGCAAATGAGGCATGGCGATATTCCATGCTTTACCTGATTTGCATATGTTTTTGCATACGAGGCTATAGTATAGACTTAGCCTTGGTGTTTGGCTAGAGACAGTAACACTACTGACATATTTTCTTGCAGAAAAGATCCTTTAGTGGTATTTAGTTCTTTCCTCTTGTTTTGCATTGACAGGCTCATTGCATGTGGAAAACAGCATTTTATCACCTTTGTGAACAATTTATTCTTTGTTTCTTGACTCCAAAAAGAAGTTGCTTTAGGTCTCAGCAGTCAGATAAAGTTAGTCATTGTCCTTCACAGATTAATTGCTTAAATGTGTTTTTAATAGATATGACAATATTTTTCCCTATGTGCAGAATTGTTTTTGAAAGAGACACTATCAATGCAAATTATATCCAAAATTTTAGACTTTGTAAAAACACGTGTTTTTACAAAATCCGAGACTAATAGAAATTTTTCCAGGAACCATTAAAAATACCTTCCAGTGAAGAGTCATTTAAAAACAACAAAGCTTTGTATTGCTACTCCCAACTATTCAACAATCGTGAGTCGGGTCCCAGAAAAATATGAGATTTTTTCCTCTCAAATAATGAAAGAAAAATATGTATTTGGAACATTTTGTTTTCTTATTATTTTAGCCTATATATTACAGGTTTTCTCTACAACCAGGGAAGAATAAACTCTTTTTTAAAAATGAAAGCTGAGTTTTCATGGAATCCTCCCCGAATCTGGAGCCTTCAGAAAAACAACAAATATTTCAAGAGTCACAATAAAATCTCAGGTGTTGGGAATACATTTGCAACCCAAGCAATTCAGCACTGAGATTCTGAAAGCAAACCTGACTATAAACAAAAGTGAAAGAGACTGAATTGTAATTATTCAAATCAAGAGAAATGTAAGAGGTAAACAAACATCATAATGAAAACTACACTCAATTAAACAATACCCTAGGATGCTGTTAGTAACAATTAAAGAAAATGGTTTGTTTGAGATATGTTTTTAAAGTTAATAGTTTCTATTTAATGTCAGGAGAACCTTTGGGAGCATTTGTATAATTTCAGTTACTCTTGAAGCAGATATATCTCCTTTTAATTCTTTACAAATTACAAAATTAGGTTTTTTCCCCTTCATTTAAAATATTGGGCTTCATCAAGATCATTTAGTTTTAAACAGACTGTTGAGCCAATTTTGCGATCTCACAATGGGTCACATTGCGATGACCTTACTCATGTTGAACAGTTCTGCTGCTGTCATTGGGACTGCTTGGATGGCAAGTTTCTACCCAATTTAAATTAGGGTAACACAATACTCTGCTTAACGTGAGTAACTAATGTAGTAGAATCAAGTGTATTTATTTTGCTGTTATTCCATTACACCTCTGGTCATTTCTGTCCTTTCACAATGCAACTTCAAACTCTGTGTTGCCATCTATTGTAATTTTATTGAGTCACATGATGTGGTGTTTTTTCTTAAATCTCCATGTCCTGGTGTCTTGTGATTTGGTGAGAATTTCAGCTTTCCTTAAACCCCTCCCTCCCCGTTTTAGATCTTATGGCTGCAGAGAAGAGCCTGACAATGAAAACTGTGTGCATCTGAAATGCTCAGAAACACATAAGGGCTAATAAAAAGAACCCAAAGAATATAATTTTTAAAATATCTTATTGTTTTTAAAGCCTGACACATGATTGGTCCTAAATTCTGATTTAATTTTCTCAGGTTAAACCAAATCTAGCATGTGATTAAGCGTGGGGCTCAACGAGACTACAGATGTGAAATACAGTTTTCAAGATGAGACCCCTTTTGGGTGCATGTCTACACTGCAATATAAGCCCCACTTTAGCAGAACTCAAATGAGCTGATTTGGGTTCATTAATCAAGGGCTTTAGAGGCTATTCTCATTTGTAAGTCCATGTTAGGAATTGTTGAACCCTGGGTCCTAATCTGAGTCTCCCATATCTATGCTTTATTATATGGGCCCATGTCCATCCAACCATATCTCACACTTCCTAGTGCCCTCTCAAAATGTGGCCCTTTGTTCATGGTGCATGTGAGAAAACTTGACTGTCCAGATAACAAAGTTGGCCCATGAACTGTTGATACTTTCAGTGGTTGCCTGAGCACGAGTCTAGTGGAGCTGTGTTTATACTGAAAAGCAATAGGGCTTGAACCCAGAGTCCTGGCTTGACTCAGGCTTGAAATCTCAACCCCTGCGAGGTCCTGGAATCCTGGATCTGTGTCTTGAGTTATCTTGACTTGTGTGCAGATGGAAGGGAGAGTAGGCCTGAGCCTGAGTACAAACTGAGGTCTGACTTGCAGTGTAGACATACCCTAAGGATATGTCAACATTGGAGCTGGAGGATAAATTGCAATTCGGGGAGACAGATTTGCACTAACTTGATCAGATCCATTGCACTAAAAACAAAATTGTGGTCACAGCAGTGCGAGAAGTGAGAAAGGCTAGCTGCTCAAGTGTGAACCAGTGTGAAATCCTAAATATGTACTCGTCTGTCCTGGGTACATTATGCCACTTACACCACCACTGCTATATTACTTTTTTTAGCACGCTTCTTTGAACATAGAAAGCATGGGTATGTCTAAACAAGCTATTACATAGCACAGTTACAGATTGCAAGATTCATGTGTAGCTCTTCACAAGCTGCAGTATAGACATAACTTTAAAGATTCAGCACTTGATGCCCTTGGTGGACCAAGAAGGGGAAATACAAGAGCAGTTGCTCTGAAACAGTGACAGATGTCCTTTGAAACTTAATGCTGGCTATTATGTTAAATCATTTTTAATTATATCTATTATTTGTATTACAGTAGTGCTCAGGGACCCCAAATGAGATTAGGGCATCATTGTGCCAGAGCAGTCTCTGCCTTTAAGAACTGTATGATAATCATGCTACAGCTGGCTTACTCATGCATATGCACACAGGGGAACCTAACTGTCTACAGAACATTGGGGGATTGTTGTTAAAAATATCACTGCTATTGTTAAAAGGATAAAAAGTTATCAACTTGTAATTTTATTGAGAGTACTATAATAGTTGGTGTTTTCTTAAAGCCCCAGGTGCTGGATACAAGTTATTACTTGAGAATCCCATGTATCATTAAAAGAAAGTAATGGTTCTCATGGTTGTGGAGAATAGCCTAATTATGTAACCTGTATATATAAATAACCCCCAAATGAATTATTTCTAAAAACACCTCATGATTTATAAATCAATCTCATGATTTTTTAACCATTTTTGATTGGCAGTGCTGCAAGATATACATGTTCAAAGTATAGTTTTTGAAGGGTGGAACCTTATATACATCCAAGCCAGGCCATTCTTCTTCCTGTCTTCCTTTCACGTTTTTGACTGCCTCCTATTACAACATTAACATTGTTTAAAGAAACATTACAATGTTGTTCCCCCTAGTGTTGAAAGTTTTTTTCCCCGCACTCTTCTTTCTGAAGGAAACCCTAAACTTTCACGAACAAAAATCAGTTTTGGAAAATTTCAGCCCAATGCTGCAGGTGCCACTATTGGGAAGTTATTCAACAACATTAGTAATAGCTTTTGCAAATGTGCCAGGTATGATCAAATCAAGGAAATTCATACTGCCATATTAGCTTTAGGAACAATTTAGCAAGGAAAGGACAGAGGAAGAACCCTAACTTTAAGGGTGCATCTACACTGCAAGGCTTAACTTGAAATAAGCTACGCAAATTGAGCTACGTCAATTGTGTATCTTATTTCTAAATAGATTATCATATATATAGTAGCCCAATGTCTGAGAGTCTGTAACGCTGTAGCGTTACAGACTCGCCTCTGGGGGGCGCTCTTGCCTCCCGCCGTGGCGCTCGGCTGAGTTCTGTGCTGCTCAGCTGGGCCGCGGGGGGGGGGAGCAAGTGGCGGCCAGTGGCCATTTGGGGTCTGCGCTCCCCATGCAGCTGTGCGTGGGGAGCGCGGACCCCAAACGGCCGCTTGCTTCCCCGCCGCGGCCCAGCTGAGTGGCGCAGAACTCAGCCGAGCGCCACGGAGGGAGGGGAAGGGGGGGCGGGGCGGTGACGTACACGGCCCCACCCCCTTTCCGTGTATGTCACTGAGGTAGGGTGTAAAAAGAAACGGACACCCTTGATCGGGGGGCGGGAGGGGGGGAGGGACTGGCCGTGAGAGGAGCGGGGCTGGCTGGGGGGGGAAGCAGAACTGGGGGGCGGTCAGAGGCAGCAGTAGCTGGCCAGGGGAGAATGGGGGAGGGGCGACCGGCAGGAAGCAAAGCTGGTCGGGGGTGGGAGTCGGGGCAGCGAGGCTGGCCATGAGAAATCAGGAGGAGGAACTGGCTGGCGACGGGCGAGGAGAGGGAATCGGCCGGCGGGGAGCCGGACTCACCCGGGCACGTGCAGATCCCAGGGTGCTGCCCGCCCCGCTCATGCATCCCCGATGGAGACAGAGGAGAGCGGAGAGAGAGTGAGAGGCAGGAAGGGGAGAAGAGAAAGAGAGAGACGGAGAGAGAGGCAGAAGGCAGAGGAGAGCTGAGAGAGAGAGGGGGAGGGAGTAGGAGGAGGAGAGAGAGAGAGAGAGAGAGACGGAGACGGAGACGGAGCGAGAGAGCTCAGGAGAGAAGACCGACGTGGAGGAGAGACCTGAAAATCCTGGGCTAATTGGCTAGTTTCAAAATAAGGAGCGTCTACACAGCACTTATTTCGAAATAGAGCACTCTTCCTCCAGCTTCCCTTACTTCCCTTACTCCTCGTACAATAAGCATTACAGAAGTTGGAGTAAGAAGTCCTCCAGCTTGACAGTATTTTGACACTATTTCAAACTAACTGCCTACTGTGTAGACCTGGACTAAGTTATTTCGGAGTAGCACTAGGGTTGCCATGTGTCCGGTTTTCGCCCGGACAGTCCAGTAATTGCATCTTCTGTCAGGTAAAAAAACCCCCCAGAAAATACCCTACATGTAAAATGTCGGGTTTTTTCTGTTTTTCTTGGATGGAAGGCCAGCAGGGACATTTTTCCCCTGCTACGTCTTGTGGGGGAGCACGAAGTGAGGGAATTTAAAGGTGCAGCGAATTTTTTTTTTTTGCTCAATCAATTTTTTTCCCTGCCATGTTTGGAATTTTTTGTGAAGGTATCTGGCAACCCTAAATAGCACTAGTTATTTCAAAATAGTGTTGCAATGTAGACATACCCTGAATGTCCTTACTTTGTATGTATAAACCTGTCCTCAATGCAAGAGTAGTCTAGCTTGTGTTACATTATAGCAATGTTTAGTTTCAAAGAAAATACATATTTTTTCCTGCAAAATCAGCTGCCTTATGAAAGCACGTTTCAGGATTATAAATACTTGATCCTGACACCCTGTCAGCATAATCTGCTCCTAACACTTGTGCAGCAATGTTGGCCTTGTTATCAGTCCTGCTTTGGTAGTATCAGCTTCATTTCAGAAGACTCTTTAACAAGACAGGCCTCACTCCTGGCTCTGCATATGCAGCACCAGCTCTGCTCCAGTCCCCCCTTGGCAGTGTTGTTACTTCCTCCAGTGCTGTATTGGCACTACCAAAACTTGCCACTTCAAAAGGTTAATGAGCTTCTCTTCAGTGATGTCAAACACAGGTTTTCAGAAAGCTTTCTTCTAACCACTGTATTTATACCATTTGCAAAACCTTGTTAAAGTGTTTTAAAATGGCCAGATTGCTGGCCTTGTGCTCCACACTACTGCGAGGACCACGGTTTGATTCCACAGTCCATTCTCTAAATCTCTGCATCAGGAGGGATTGGATGTGTGGTGGAGTCATTGCACTTAGCCCTTCTCACACTCTGTGCCATCTAGCCCTGTGATTGCTGGAGGAGCAGGGAGCAAGAAGATGTTTCATTGCTCTGTAACTAGGGTTGTGATTGTGAACTCTCTTTTATATTCATATTCTATACTTAACCATCAACTAGAAATTGATTCTTTGTTATCCTTGACTTTGACAGAAGTTGATTCAGATAATATGCACATTTTTCTGGCTTATATAAAAGAAGGATGTATACAGATCACTTAAGCTTAAATCGAGATGGCTGAGAAATTTAACTAATCTGGCCCAGGTTCACCTCTCCTGCACAAGGCTCCTCACTCCAGGGGATGGCAGGCACCTCCTTGAGTTATTCACAGCTGAAAGTTGTTTTATTGTTCATCAGGACTCCATAAGGGTCCTAGCAGAAAGAGCTGCAGCAGCAATGCACTGAACAAGCATATATGCCATGTGCTTTAACCACAAATCTATCATGTCATCCATTTATGGAGCAGCCTTTATCCCTCCCTCCATTGCATCTTGTATCATACTCCATTGGGAGGCTTTCCTCCCCAGAGCATCTTGCTCTAGAGTCAATCTGCAGTGGCAAATACTGGCTCACTGATTTGGTTGATGTTTATCCATAATCTAAGCTCCAAAATCCTGCCACAGTAAGACATCATTTCAATGTCAAAAATGCCCTGCCTCGTGACCAGAACCATGCACAGCATTCTTGTTCTGGAGCTTAATATTCCATTGCCTTTCACCTTGTATAGCTATTTACACCTGTGCAGGCAGAGTCTAAAGGCAGTACAGAAGAAGATCTCTGATCTTATTACTGACTAGTGTTGTGTATTGTGACATACTACATTTTAGCTATATATCGTTCCTTTCTCTCTCTCTCTCCTTCTCTCTTGCTCTGTACTAACCCTTTGTTTGTATTTTCAGTTTTTTCAAAATCATGTCTGTAATTTTAATATAAAATGGCTTGAAAGTCACTGCCCCCTCCCCACAAAAATTTCTGATCTGCTGTAGGTTTCCCAGTGAGCTTTTTCCTCTATCATTGTTTTCTTTGAAAAAATGAGTTTGAGAGCTGCTGGATTGATCTTACTGGATACTTATGTTCAGGATTGCCCGAGTATGAAAAATGTCAATGAAAGCTTTCCAGTTACATGGTTCAAACATGACCTGAAGGGTGAGTACATAGTATAGAATTAAGACACATTCATTCTTTATCCTAAATTGCACTGAGACCACCATCTCATATCATATACCAGCAGCAATGGTATTGGGTTACTCCCTAACTGGGCCAGATTTAGAACATATGCTTAGATGGAAAAAGCTCTTTATCCCATTACCTGAGCCTTTTGGTTCCTTATCCAAATACATTTGAATGTGTTCTCTCTGTTCTGATTTGATCCTGCATGGTGCGTCCCCTAATCCAGCAATGCATATGTTTAAGTGCTTGGCTGGATCAGGGCAAGAGTGCCCAGCTTCTTCCAGAATGAAGCCCAGTGTGCCTATTTTCTGTCATTAGTATAATCAGCCTCTTTTGATACCCTCCTGAGTTTAATTTCCTGTATAAACAAAACAAGACTAATGCCAGCCCTTTGTAACACTTTGCATGTTACCTCTTTACATATTTAATGGCTTCTTTTTATTGACACCCTCTGTTCCTTTTTCCTAATCCAAACCTTAATCCCTTTGAACAGTTTTTTCCTCCCAATAAACATGCTGTCTGACCTTGAGTGAAAATGTTGTGTGGTACAGTGGTAAATACATCTTTGAAATCAAGATAAATAATGTTTTCTATGGCTTTTTCTTGTAAGCCCTAAAAAGCCACAACTGTAATAAGAAAGTAAGTGGGATTCTATTCTGGTCTGTGGATAATCAAGAGAACTGTAGAGCTAAATTCTTCCTGAAACCACATCTGTGCAACTGCATGGAAGACAGTGTGCTAAATTGTGCCCAGCCCAGCAAGGATGGGTAGGAAAACAGAGGGTGCAAGAGTGGTTTTGGGCTCAATCCCACTGAATAGCTGATGCATTGCTCCCAGTAACAACCTTTCCATTTCTGGGACAATTGAAATATAAACTTACCAGAGAAAGTACAAGGGTTGTCAAATAAACAAACTGTAGGAATTGCTGAGAGAGATCTGAAGCCCAATAGTTCCGTGCTTGCTTGCTTATCAAAAGCCATCTGCTGAAATTATATGATGCTTTTCTAGTTTCTTTTATTTGTTTGTTTGTTTGTTACTTTCATAATGCTGCCAAGATGTAATTGGAGTAATATTCACCCAAATGCTGAGGTAGAAAGCCTACAGTTACTATGGAGAGGTATGAGTAGTGACTAGGCAGGGGTGATCTCATGTGGGCTCCAAATAGACTAGTTTGGAGAGAAACACTGGTGTCAGGCTGGATGAGGAGAAACTAGGGTCAGAACCAAAGGAACTAAACTTATGGTTATGATCCATTGGCCTCAAACCCCAACAACATGTTCCAAAGATGGATAATTCTAACCATAGGCAGGTCAGCACTCTGCAGTGCAGCTCTGTATCATGTCCATTGGTTGGAGGAGTAAGTCTGTGCCCAAACCAACATGCACAACCACTCAGAGTTCCTACCTCATGTGTGAAATCCTGACCAACCTTCTGCGCATGGAGGAAATTAGAGATACTGGTATGCCTGGAAGGAAGGTGGAAGAAACATACTGTGACTGGATACTTTGAGTGCTGAGCACACTGGCCCACTTCGGCAAAGTAACTAAGGACATGCTTAATGTTACCCATGTTGTGACTAGGGATGTAAGCAAGTAGTCAAATAGTCGACTACCCAATAAGCCTATAAGCTTACTAGACTACTCACTTCTCCCATCCCCTTGCTGCCTCTATATCAGAGGCAGCAAGGGCAGGAACAGGAACCAGTGCTGGGGGGAGCCAGCTTAAAAGCTGGTTCTCCCAAGCACCATCTCCGTGGTGCCACCTTCCTTACCTCCCCCTATGCTGCTGCCTCTTTCTGACCGCAGGCATAGGCTACTCTGGCAGCAGCCCATGTTCACGGTGCTCGGGCTGGCCATGAACAGAGGCTGCTGGACCTGGCATGAGCTGGATCCTGGCTCGCACCAGTCCTGGCTTGCACCAGTCTGGGATCACTGCGGCTCTGCATTTTAAAAGTAGTAGCAATTTAAAAGTAGTTAAGAGCCACCCAGCTCTTACTGCATTTATAATGCAGAGCTGCTGTGGTCCCAGCTCTGTCTTGGCTCGTGCTGGTCCAGGACCTACCCCTGCTGTACCTCTGCAATTTAAATGTAGTAGGAGCTGTGCTGCCTGCATGTAAGGCTGGGCTGCCTATTATCATTTAAATTGTAGAGCTGCAGTGAGGGGTAGCTCCTGGACTGGCATGAGCCAGGGCAGAGCACCTTCCCTTATCGAATAATCGTGTAGTCAATACAAATTGTATTGGCTACATGATTAGTTAATTACCTGCCTCTTAATATTGTTAGTTGTGACACTGTGAGACCAAATGCCAGCTCATGCCAGGGCTCCAGGGCTCACTGATCCATGTAAATAATTCATTTCTTCTCTTAGTTAATAAATATTTAGTTAATTTTTTACAGGATTGACCACAAGCCTTGTCTCTGAGAGATCTGAAGTGTAATTGACCGGAATATGTGATTAGTCCCTTGTGCGTGGGAGTGACCTCAGTATTGTTGTGATTTGGGGGTAAGGTACCATTAGTCAAAAAGACAGGCTTGCCTGAGTGGCAAGATAAGCAAGAGTGTCCAAGGGGACTGTCTGTAATTGCATGTTAAGACTATTACATTGCTTTAGTAGTTCACACTTGGTTGATGAAATCTAAATAAAGAACATACCGCCAGTGAGGGGTTTGTGCCCTGTTCCTGGATCAGCTGCCCTGAGGTTAGCACGTGTGCTCATTTGCCACTCCAGATAGACTAGCACATGTGAGAAGTCCCATTTCTTTCATATTTTCTGCCTTTACAAATTAAAATGCCAACAGTAAATAATTAAAATTAACAAAAGTTATGGTATGGATGAGAAAAATCCAGTATGATTTCAGGATCATAAAAGAGGCATTAAGTCATGGAAACCCTTCTGATAAGCCCTCTTTAAAGCAGTAATGGACACTGGTTTTATTTCTGGTCAATACAATTACCAAAAAAAAAAAAAAAGACACTGACAGAGCAAGTTCAATGCAATGCATGTGCAATGTTTTTTATGAGATGAATTGTATTCTTGGCTTATGTTACATTGACAAATGATATATTACTATCAACAAATACTCAATTTTTAATAGAGAAATTGAGACTGAACATCAAATGAAAAATGTCCTGATGGGGAGATCAACAAGAATATGAAATAGCTTCCCAAAGAAGAGGCGCAAGCCTATTAAACTAACCTAAACAATACACACAATACACACAATACCAAGAACAAATCCTACATTTGCAGGAGCATGGATAAAATGGGCTAACACCCATATCAAATTGCCTGCTGAAATTTTATAAAAAAAATTTCAGAATTAGATAATGATTTATAATTACATCACTAATCAAACTCACAATATTTCTGGAATATTACCCCTCCAATTATCAGTCTTTTTTAATCTACATGGGACTTAACCTGCACCTGTTATTCACCTGAGCTGTTTTGCATGCAAATAATTCCATCGCTTTCAAATGAGACCATTCATGGAAGTAACTTCTAATTCCACTGTGATGGGATGTGTGAACCCCACACTGAAGCTGAAGGAGTTGCCTTGGCCCAGCTGGCTGAGCGGGCCCCACCTGCATAGCCCTACTGGGCATGCTCTAACTGGAGGCTGACTATAAAGGCCTCTGGAGCAGCTCACTCAGGGCTGATTTCTGAAGGGAAAGGAGGTGCTGAGGGAGTTCCACATGAGGAAGTGCAGCTGGACAGCAGCAGCAGCAGCAGCTGGGCCAAGAGGTGCTAAAGAGAAGCTGCAGGACTTGTGTGGGAGCATGGAGAGGATGTCTTCCAGGATCGGGTAGAAGTAGCCTAGGGTGGAGAATTGCCCCCGAGCACTCAGCATGTTGCGGCAGGATTCTCTGCTGAGTGAGCAGTGGACTGTGCCACTGCCAACATGGCCCTGGGCTGGGGCCTGGTGGTGAGGGAGGGCCTGGGTTTCCCTATCTCCTTTCATACCCCCATGTGGGGGAGTTCTTCTGGTGTATAAAGGCTATTGGGCCGTAATACACTGAGTAGAAGAACTTGTATGTGGACTGAGGCCGTGGGGCCATAATACCCTGAATAGAGGGATATATACCTTGACTGAGACCACTGAGCCATTCTGAAAATAGACTTGGTGGCTGTTAGGTCACTCAATCAAAGAGAATAAGTTTGAGGGTCCTCCAAGGGCTTGTCACCCCTCGGCAGCCATGAGTAAGGAATACAAGTGAAAGCAGGGTTAAAAATTCTAGCTGGTGACAGAAGATTCCACAGTTTCAACTATGTTTCTACTGGCTTTGTAAGAGATGTATGAGGGGGGGAAACCATGGCTCAATCAAGATCAGTGGGGAAATTCCCATTGATTTCAATAGGGCCAGGATTTCATTTTTAATCTGTGGCAGCCAGACTGTAATCTCTTTTACTCAGTATAAAAAATTACAGTTATAAAGGGGGAAAGGAGTCAGATAATACCAGATAATATACTGTAGTTACCACCGTTAGAAGAGGAAAAGGATATTCTAGAGAATTACAGTCCAATAAGTCTGACTTTGATTTGGGAGTACAAATTGGAAACTCTTATGTTCTTGATTGCACAACATTTAGAATTGTTTTAAATATGGGACAGTCATAAACCAGTTCATGCCGGAGAAGTTTATTGGATATATTACTGATAAAAATGAGAGTGAAGCAATGAACTGATTTTTGCAACTAAAGCAATCAGTTGCGACTCTATATACAAGCAACATGCTGAGTATGTAGTAGGGATGTTAAATTGCAGGTAGTTGACTAATCGACTATTTGATAGGGCGTCTCCACCTTTGAAGTGTAGCAACAGCCCTAGGGCGAAAGCGCCACGTGGAGTCCGGGGTCAGTTGGGGACTCGCTGCTGACCCCAAGCTCCGTGTGGTGCTGCCACTTTGAAACACGGTTGAACTCGGTGTCAGGCTCCTCCTGGCGTTTCAAAGTGGCAGTGCCGCGTGGAGCCCGGGATCAGCCAGGGAGTCCCCAGCTGATCCTGGGCTCCTTGCGGCACTGCTACTTTGAAGCACTGCAGGAACCACTCCTGGCATTTCAAAGTGGCAGTGCCGCGTGGAGCCTGGGATCAGCTGGGGAGTCCCCAGCTGATCCCAGGCTTCCTGCGGCACTGCCTCTTTGAAACATCGCTGCGGGAGCCTGACGACGGGCTCCCGCAACAGCGTTTCAAAGTGGCAGCGCCACATGGAACCCAGAGTTTGGCCCCAGGCTCCACATGGCGCTGCCGCTTTGAAGTACTCCCTTCTGAAAGAGGCAGTAAAGGGGGGGGAGCGACTAGTCAACAAGTTTGTCAACTATCCGATAAGCATTTGTCATATCCCTAGTATGAAGGTGCCATTTTATGGTCCCAGCTCAAAGAATAGCTACACTTTAAATAGTTTGCAATAACAGGCTTATAATCCTTCTCAAGATGTATTTGATTTACGTGTATATGCCACGTGCACAGGATGAAGAATAAAATATGCTTTTACACCCTCCCCAAATAAAAAATTCCTAATTTTAACCTTAAATTCAAAACTGTTCACTCCTAGAACTCCTCCGAATGGTCACCAAGGCTACATCTACACAGCGGAGATATTTCGGGATACCTCGGTATCCTGAAATAGTTGCCCCGCATCTTAGAAATGTGCCCCTTATTTCAAAATATTTTGAAATAATGTAAACCTCGTTGCATGAGGGTTAAGGGATGGCTCGAAATGGAATCATAGAATCATAGAATACTAGAACTGGAAGGGACCTCGAGAGGACATCTAGTCCAGTCCCCTGCCTAGTACAGTCTACGCTACCCCTGATAAATGTTTATGTAACCTGCTCTTAAATATCTCCAGAAGTGGAGATTTCACAACTTCCCTAGGCAACTTATTTCAGTGTTTAACTACCTTGACAGGAAGTTTTTCCTAATGTCCAACCTAAACCTCCCTTGCTGCAGTTTAAGCCCATTGCTTCTTGTCCTATCATCAGAGGCCAAGGAGAACACATTTTCTCCCTCCTCCTTGAGACACCCTTTTAGATACCTGAAAACCTCTATCATGTCGTCTCTCAGTCTTCTCCTTTCCAAACTAAACAAGCCCAATTCTTTAAGTCTTCCTTCATAGATCATGTTTTCTAGACCTTAAATCATTCTGATTGCTCTTCTCTGGACCTTCTTCAGTTTCTCCACATCTTTCTTAAAATGTGGTGCCCAGAACTGGACACAATACTCGAATTGAGGCCAAAATAGTGTGTTATTTCCAAATGTGGTGCCCTGTAAACAGAAATAAACTTGAAATAAATATGCAATTTGCGTAGTACAAATATCTTATTTTGAGTTTAGGGTGCTGTGTAGACACACCCCAAATCTCAGCATGACAACAAAATGTAAACCACACTTCTTTGACCTAGCCTCTGTGCTACAACTACTTCAGCATTTTTCTCTTGGAAAGTTCTCTGCTTAGTAAGGGGTTTTCTTATGATCTTTTTCAGAGCACACTTTACCTGTTGCTGTTTCACCCCGGGAATTGAGTGTTCTTCTTCCCATTTCATCTAGTCTCATTTACTATTACCTGTTTAGTCCTTGTCATCAAGTGTCTCCCTTACACTGAATAGCTGTATGGTGGATTGTTTTTCTGCTAGTGTATTGGCTTTCCTTTTTCAACAACCAAGCTCAGCTTGTTGTTTTATGCCTTGATAATGATGTACAGCAGAGGTCTCCAACCTTTTTAAGCACAAGATCACTTTTTGAATTTAATTGCAATCCAAGATCTACCTCAACTCAAACACCCTTGCCCCACCTCCTTTGTGCCCCTTCTCTGAGGCCCCACCCCTGCTCACCCATCTTCCCTCCCTCCCTCCCCCATCCTCCCTCACTTTCACCAGTCTGGGGCAGAGGGTTGGGGTGCAGGCTATGGTCTTAGGCTAAGGGATTTGGAATGGGAGAGGGGCTCTGAGCTGAGCTTGGGGCAGGGAGTTGGGGTGCAGGAGGGAGTTCAGGGTACAGGCTCTGTAAGGGAGTTTAGGTGCGGGTGGCTTAGGGCTAGGGCAGGGACTTGGGTGCAGGAGGGGGTTCATGACAGGGTTAGAGATTCAGAGGTGGCTCCAGCTAGACAATACCTCAGGTGGCTCCTGGGTGGTGGTGCAGTGGGGCTAAGGCAGGCTCAGCCCTGCCCTGGCCCTGCACCACTCTCAAAAGCAGCCAGCAATCTCCTTCCATCCCAAGCCCTGTTGTGCCCATAGAGATAGAATACAGGGTGGGAGAGGGGCACCCTGACATCAGTGCCCCCTCCTGTCCTTTCCCTGATCTGCACAGCAAGCGGGAGGCTCCTGGGGCAGGTGGGAGGGAGGGACAGTTGAAGTGCTGGCACTCAATCGCCTCTTGGCCAAACCAGTCAGGATCACCTGTCAGAGGCTCCAAGATCTACCAGTAGATCCCAAGCTACTGGCTGGTGACCACTGAAGTACAGTATGCCATACATAACAGTATCTTTTTTCTTACAATAAAATATAGCCATAGAAAGAGATTTATTACACTAGCTGTGCTTCATTTATATGTTCCAGAGGAGAGTACACTCATTTTCCAGGATTAACTTTAATTCTTTAACCAACAGGTGATTTGTAAAAAAGCAGAATAAGGATCAGAGAACTCAACAACTCCATTGCATAGTCCTTGAATCTTATCAGATTTGAAATATATGTACAGGGGAAAAGGTGAAAATATTGCACAAGAAAAAGGATCCATGTGGTCAGGACCCATGATTTGTTTGAATACGGAGGGGTGGGGTTGCTCAATGCTACAAAATGTTGGAATGATATGTTGCTATCATGACAAATAAAAATTAAGGACTATGTTGTGCCTTTGATGTAGACACACTGCCCTGGGGATAGAATTATGTCTTAAACTTAAAATCACTTCTGTGCTGCAGTCGTGAAGCAATTTCTGCAGCCCTCGATCAGTGGTGGATTACTCCCTGCTCCACCATCCCCAAAGAATCTGTGCTGGCTTATATATTGAACACGGAACCAACCATCCATCTACTTCTCTCTTTGGGGGAAATATTGGGCGTCAAGATTTCAGGGAAACTGTGGTGGGGAATTGGGTGGAGAATCTTACACCCCTTCAGGCTCAAGGAGGTGTTAGCCACAATCTAGACAGATTTTTGCCATGGATAAACTGCTTTTACATTGTCAAAGTGGTTCACAAACCTTAACTAAAAATCCTACCAATAATAGTAGTAATATTGTTTTTGAAAGGTAGCAACAGTCAATGTAAGCCTAATTACAATAAATTTAAGTGCTACACCTCTCACTGTGGTGAGGTTATTATGCTGGTGTACTGGGTAAGTGACATTGGTGGGAGCTGCATATTAGTTGTACAGGCGACCTTTGACTTCTGACCGCCTGACCTACAACCCCCCACATTTACAGCTGCTCTTCTCTGGGAGCCACTGGGCCACCTACCGCCCGACCCAGCCCCTAGCTGTCTGACTCAAGGCGCCGTTTGCACCATGTCACGCTGCAGGGCCGCCAACTCCCGGGCCCAGCCCCCAGCCAGCTGGCTCATGACACCATTTGCATCGCTCCGTGGGACCGCCTACTGGGTGGCACAACTCCCAGCTATCTCAGGGCGCTGTTCACGCCGCGCTGCAGGGCCGCCTACTGCCCAGCAGAGACCCTAGCTCCAGGAGACTACACCTCCCAGGAGGCAAAGCGGGCCAGGAATGGAAGCCCCGTTCATAACATTGCCCCTATGGGCAATAAGCGTTCAAGTTATGATGGCCCGACTTATGATGGTTCTCCAGGAACCAATTAAGTCAAAAGTACAGGGGTCGCCTGTAGATGTTTACAGAGTTAGGCTGATATAAGATGCATTACATCGATCTAACTTTAGGGTCAACTAGGCCTTAATCTCTGGCGCCATTTCCCCAATTGCCTTCCCTCACCTACAGCCTACCAAAACATTCCTCTTGGGGCCTACATGCTTCTTCCCCAGTCCAGCACCCAAAAGAGCAACTCCTCTTCTAGCTTGAAGGGGACACTTGAGGGCATATGCTCCTTAGGCTTAGGTGCTAGCAGCTGTTAAAGGTAAAGGGAGTGTGGCTGGCTGGGTGAATGTGTATTAGTAATGGAGGCTGAGAGTGGGCTGGGGCAGAGTGACTTCAGAGTATAAGATTTATTCAAATACCTAATGTCACTGTTGCAAGGTAACTGTACCTGTATCTCCTCTGTGGTGCTCTCCGGAAGTACCCAGTCAGGTTTCAGGCCTCCAGCCATCACCTGTCTTGGCACAAAAATCTGTGTCCTCCCCCTTCTGATTGAGGGTTTTCATGCAGTACAGCCTCTGTCATGCTGTGATATCCCCAACGAATCAGTCTGTTTAATGGCCAGCACCCGGAGACACTATTGTAGCCCTTGGAGAAAGGGGTTCAGCAACTGTGGGTCACTCTGTCAGACCTACTGGGGAAATCACAGTGAGATCAAGAGGGACTGCAAGCCTAAACCCAGAAGACCAGAAAGGAGAGAGATGTTTATCTCTGCAGGAGAGAAGTGGTGGCTTGAGCTTGAAGTCTTAAATGAGTGCCTTGAAAGGAGATCGGTGAGGCACTGGGAAAAGTATGTATTAATAGCACTGCTATTGAATTAGTGTGCTATTAATATCTTATACAACCAATTCCTTGTACAAGCAAATCGGTGAGAGATCTAGTGAGGCAAGCATGAAAGAACTGGCAATTTTGCAGAGTGTTCTGGAATATGGAGCAAAATGTGGAGGAGGTTAACACAAAGGATCACAGAATACACAACATATTAAGTGTCTTGAAGTACACTTGTAATATAGAAGTAATGTGTTATCCCCTTGTATGTTGCCAGAAAAGCAAAACAATCTAAGAAAAATGTTACCTAGAATGAAGAAAGAAAAGACTTCAGGGTGAAAAGTTAAGTTAGAGTTTAAATAACTGTAAGTACTTCTGCATAGCTTTTCTTTTTGGTCTTTGATAACACATATAAACATGCTATTACTTAATTGGAATATGCCTTGAGAAATAACATGAAGGTTTGGAGTTAAAACATTCAAAAGCAACTTTTCTCTTTGGTATAATTTTATTATAGATGCAAATATTATTTCTGTAAATAAGACTATTTGCTTTACAAGAGTAATGACAGAATTTTGATAATATTTTGAACAAAAATGCAAGTGTTGAAGAGGACAGTGTAAATAATAAGTTATGTTTCTTTATTACATATTATTTTAATGTTGGTATCCTGTATTTGTGCACTTACTAATAGTTCTGTTTTAAGAATTGAAAGAGCTGTGTATGAATTCATATGGCATATGAAATATTATTAATTATAAATGCTAATATAGAGGATGGTTTGATGAGTTGATATGTTTTGTTAGAAGAGCAGCAGTGAAAGCTGATGTTAATGATAGGCTTCTTCAATACGGTTTTTCCACTTTCTCCCTGTAAAATAGTGTTTCTATCAGTGCAAATATAGACTAATTCATGAATCATTTGTCATTAGCTAAGCCTCTTGTCTTGATTACAATGAAGGCCCTTTTATGCACTTATTTTGTTTCTTTAAAAATAGGCTTAAGGAATGTTGGTAAAAGGGACAAGGCAGGCTGTTCAGTATGCCATATTATGTATGCATCTTTAGCAGGGACGACAATAAGTATGATGCTGCCTGTGGGTCTCCATGGCGACCTTGGTCTTGGACAGTTGCCTGCAGAGTGGCCTGCTCACAAAACACTATGCCCTGATGAATTATTTAACTCTACTGAGAAAAATATAGCAACAGGCTCCCAGCAAGTTACTGGGGAGAACATTAAGGTGACATCGGTGTGCTTAGGCTGATGTGCTCTGGGGTTCTCACCAGATAATAGGATGATGAGTTGGCTTTTGCTTTTATTAGAGCATCATTGTTTATGTGTATCTATGAAGGATCCCCATATTTTGTCAGTGAGGAGAAATAGACTGCATAATATTAATTCCGTGGGATGTCAGTCTTCTTTCTTTGATACTCCTATAATTATCTTGGAACAGTTTCAATGATTTTGTTCATTATCTTTTTTTTATGATATGTCACCATAGACAGTGATTAAGTCAAATGACAAAGGTAGAGGTTTATGTACAATATAGGATGGTGGGAGAGGTCCCAAAATTCATAATGCTCTGTATCACAGTGTGTATGTTTGTGGGTTTTTTAATATTTGTTTTAATATTTTCAAAGGATTTTGTGGTAGTTGAAGTAACCTTACATAGTAACTGACTCATATTTTGATCATGCTCTGTTGCTTGTGCATGTGCACAGTCCCAAATAAATGCATGTGCACAAGCTGAGGATTTGTTGAGCATTTGCCTACAGTGAATAGAGTTAAAATAAAAAAAGGAAAAATATGATTGTTTCTTGCCTTATTTTCTATTAAAAATAGAGCTGGGCAACGCTTTATGGACTTACAGTTTATTTGCCAGAACATATACAGTAGTTTGATTCAGCTGAAACTATTCACAAATTTGACACAAATTCATCAAATAGTTTTGGCCAGAACCAATTTTTCCAGGATTGAGATGCCATTTGCAAAATGGCATCAGGAATAGGAGGTATGGTGCCCACATTATGGCTTTTAGTCCAGTGCTTAAGGCACTCACCTGTGGTGTGAAAAACATAGCTCCAGTTCCATCATCTTCCTAATGCAGAAATGAGATTTGAACACAGGTCTCCTAAATTTCAGGAGCGTAGCCGAACCACAAGGCTATAGGAGAGTCTGGTGTGGGTCTTCCTAAGGCTATGTCTACACTGCCAGTATTTTTCCGCAGAATATATGCAAATCGCGCTCTCATATCTTCTGCCAATCCTTTTTCCGCAAGAGGTTTTGCTGCTAAAAAGCCCCTTGTAGACAGCGTCATTTGTCGGAAAAAAATCCTTTTTCACAAGATCCCTTATTCTGCAAAAAATGAGTTTTACAGGATCTTGCGAAAAAGGGGCTTTTTAGCGGCAAAACCTCTTCTGCAAAAAGGATTGGCAGAAGATATGCAAATGAAAGCGCGATTTGCATATCTTCTGCCAAAAAAACCGGTAGTGTAGACATAGTGTTTCCTGTTGGCGCTTTTCCACCTCTATGAATAATAAACTAGCCATTGGAGTTAACCTTGACTTTCCATATCTGAGGTGAGCATCCCGATCAGGAGGCTGTTCTGACACTCTGTCTAGCATCTACTGAGCTATTCATTGTCATTCACAGTGGCATTTGTAGTAGTAATTCATAATGACAAAAAGTAATCATTTGTTATGGATTGGACAACATGTCTCATTCTATCCCAGATGAGCTTTTGGGATTTGCTTTTTTTCCAATTTTCAGATTTTTTTTTAAACTACTTCTGAACTGTAATACCATTTTTTTGCTGAGCTTTAATTATAAGTATAGGAAATGTTTGCTCAAATCTGAAATGCTGGTGGCGGTGGGAGGGAGGCACCATGCACATTTTACTGAAGGTACTGTGCGCATGCAGGCACTACTGACTAGTGCACAAATTTTGTGGATGCACTTTTTGAACATCTGGCTCTGATTCTAAATATTGTTGTCTTATGACCTTGTGCAAAGAATTAGACATGTTCATAAGCATCTGAAGTACTGGGTCATGGTCATCTCCAACAGACTCAGAAACCCAAACAGACAAAGAGAGTTGAGGGTTTACGTCCTTAGGGAAAAATGCATATTGTATGCTGATACTAAACAAATTTCTGTTTCATTTGCAAAAAGTGATCAGTGCTAAGGGTTTTTTTTCCCTCCTAATCCCACTATGATTTTACAATAGAGATGTGACAGGGTGCAAGGTCTGCACCTAAAAAGAATTAAAAATTACATGCCTGAGAGTCAGAGGAGGACACAGCCTTTGGAAAAGTATTCTTCTCTGGGATGAACCCTGACTCTGGTAATTTTTGTTGCTCATTTTTTTTTAAATTCTGATTGTGAAGATTACACTTGGAAGAAACCCCCGGTTGAACATTCTTTGTTCTGTTTCTATTGTACCAGCCCATCAGTTTACAAGTGTGTATCAGGACATTTTGTGTCATGCCTGGTTTATTGTTCCTTGACTCATAAACTAGTAAACTCTCGCAGGGACGGAGTTAAGAGTTAAGTATTATAAAATATTATAAAAATGGGATAAAATGCATGCACATGAGCTTATGGAGTAATTACGTGTCCACAAATACATGGTGCATATAAATTGAAAACAGTAGATGCACACTTCATATAACCCATCAAAATTTGGAGTTATTTGCTTATTTTCAGTTGGATCTTCCTGTGGAACATGTATGGTTTTCTATAAACTACAAGGTTTCTTTCAAACACCGTATATTGTTGACTATTGAAACTGGTATTACTCTGCATTAGTGTGCTCATGTCAGAGAATCAGTTTATTAGTATAAATTTCAGTGCATGAATGTGAAAATGGTATTCTGAGCAGATTTTCCTTAGTAGGGGAGTCTTTTTTCTTGCTAATATACAGCAAAGAAAAAAATCTCCCAGTTTTATATGACATGCATTAAACTAACTAAAATAAGGTTATTGTATAAATCAGTATATTGATATAAAGTATGCCAATCTAGTAATCCCACTCTGTATTTTTGGTCAGTCTGGGCTATTAATGAAAAGTATAACATGAAGCAATTTGGTGAAGGACATTTTTTTTAGCTCTTCCACACTTCAAGCAGTCATACATCAGAAATCTTCAGCATGTCTCACATCTCAACAGATGCTAGCCACAAATAAAAATCAAGTAATACACAGCCCAGTTATAAGCTAAAAAATACAGGATTTTGAAGAGCTAAGAAAGTCACTGTGAAGGTGTGTAGTGCACTTCAAGCACAGACAACTAATGATATTGAAAAGAAATGGACATTTTTGTTGGATAAATATAATACAGTAGCTGAACACTACAACACAGGAGCATAAATGCCTTCGGTACATAAAGTACACAAATGTTTGGCCTACAAGGAAACTAAAATTCCACTCTCTAAAATCAGCTGTAGGCACTATCCTCTTGATTCATTTCTGCTTAGCTCTTCAGTTTGGGTTCCCTTCTTATATGAATTTTTCCCAGTTTGCGCTACTGTAGGAGCTTTTAAAAAAAAATATGGGAGAGGTGATCAACTGAAGCTATAAGATGCATCTAACCGTTGTAGCTTCCATATTCATTTTGGTTTAGCTAGTAAGCAATTTTGGTCATTCTTGAGGAGATAGAGGATCTGCATAGTTGCAAAGATTTTATGTAACTTACAAAATACTTTGGTGGCTACCCTGTCAATGGTGGACACTGTCAAATTTAGCCAAGCATTTAAATGTTGTTCATTTGTTTAAATGAAAAAAAAAAATCTTAAAGTAAATAGAAATGCTTTCATACATTTTTCTAGAATCCACTGAAAACAATTGTTTGCAAAAGTAAAATAAAATACATATTTCACAGAAACTCAACTGCAGCACTGAGAACCTGAATATGAAAATGATTGTAAATATCAGGGAAACAGGTTTGACTGAATTTCATTGAATAATTTGAGGAAAACCCAGCGGAAAATAAGAGTGTAAAGCAGTGTTTCTTAAACTGTGTTCCGCAGCACACCAGGCAGTCGGAGGTGTTCCGTGGAGAACAACAGAGTTCAAAATGGCTGCCCTTAAAGGGGCAGGCAACTTTTTTTTTTTGCTCAATAATTCCCCCCCGCCCCGACCCCCCCTTTTTTTTATCCCTCAACAAAAAATCCTTGGTGTTCCTCATTAAAAAAAATATTGTTTGGTGTTTCTCGGTCTTAAAAAGTTTAAGAAACACTGGTATAAAGGATAACAAATAAATCAGGGATTTTAATATTTTGTTAATTCAATTGACAAAATACGTTTGTTACAACATATGTTTTTAAGTTGGTGGTATCTCTTTAATATTTGGGAAGTGTTGCATCAATCTCTGGCAACAGATTCAAGTTTGTTGACCTGGAAAAGCCACAGTCCAAAAGACATGAGCTGAGATCACAGCAACCTTTGCTTATTTACCAAAAAACAGTCCAGTTTATGGTCATGGTGTGGAGGATGACCATCTCTTCAAACTGGAAGTGTTGGACAATCATGAAATTCTAAAAATAATTTCTGCAGATGCATAAGGTGGGGTTTTGGCTCAGGTAAATCAGCATTTCCATTAGGAGGAAGAGACTATTAGAATAACATCTCATGATGAAATCCTAGGCCTACTGAAGTCAGCAGGACACTTGCCACTGATTTCTATGGAGGCTGGATTTCACACTCCATGTTCAAGCTGATCTCTGTGTTAGGCACCTGTGAGTGTTGATCATAATGCTTCTGAATATGTTGACTTTATTACTGATTTCTATGGAGGCTGGATTTCACACTCTATGTTCAAACTGATCTCTGTATTAGGCACCTGTGAATCTTGATCATAATGTTTCTGAGTATGTTGAATTTATTACTAACAGGTTCATTTGTATTTGAAAACAAGGTGTGTTGCATCAGAAATTGTGACAAGTAGCTTTAAAGTACTAATAGCCAATTATTAAAAAGTGATTTTCAGACAGTTAAAAAGTACAATTTACTATAGAATTACAGTGTTTTCTAGTTTTTTCCCCTTTGTTCTTTTCTGTTGTTTTAAACCCAAATGTTTGGAACAAGAGCAAAGGATAGTAATACAAAGAAACATGAGATTTTCACATCATTAGTTTTCAATTAAAGTTTAATGAAGAGTTTCAATTACTTCTTTACTTGTTCCAAAGCTGACATATTTTGGGCTCATTATAAATTAAATAACATGCAGGATACCTGTAATATAAAAGAAAATTTCTGTTCAACATAACAGTTAAAAAAAATCTAATTGTAGTGAACATGATTTGGTGACTATTTTCTCATCCTGTGTACATTTTCTGAGACTAAAAGCATTTCTGTAAATCAATATTTAAAATCCTACTCACATTCAACTCTTATTTTAAAAGAGTTTAATACTGTTATATCTGCCGCTTGCACCAGTGTATATAAGATCATTTTGCCCCAATTGACTTCTATGGGATTTGCCCCTATGTCCTTAAATGTAAAAGTGAATTGAAATAAAATTCACATGATATCATAGCTTTGCAGAAGCAAGACTGCAATTCATAATTTAAGAGTATGCAATGTAGTCTTTTTAGTTTTAGGCAATTAAAAACAAGGTTATTTAAGAAATACATTCCATATTAGTCAAGCTAGTCTTTAAAACAAGTGCAGTTGGAATGTAGGAGAAACAAATCATGATTTAATAAGAAGCACTCAGAATTCTTGTTTTTATGTTCAGTGGACCTTGTCTCCTTTAAATACTGATTAGCTTAATCCTCTTCTGAAATTTTCTATCAGATTGAGTGGAATATTTGCATAAATAAAATTGAGAAAAGGAAGCATAAAATTACTCTCATATCTTATTAAAGCTTCTGTAAAGACAGTAGAATTATTCCCAGAAGAGGATATGCATGTGAATCAAAAGGTTCTGCAGGGGCAATTCAAGGACTGACGTACAATGTTTAAATGTATGTTACTGGTATTTAGAATGGAGACACAGTTTAGGTCATGTGTTGTGCTACTGAACATCTCAATGTTTAGTTGTCGTGGCCTAGATATAAAATACTTGTGACAATGCTCTTTGTAGAGTGCTCTATACCGAGTATTCTCATTATTATAAATACTCTTATTAGCTGTTTCCTAAATACAGTTCCGCATATCTCAGCTATTCATCATGACTAAATGTACAATGGACAAATTTAGATGGAGTGCAAGAATATTGATCACTAAAAATGAATTTGTAAAGGTTTGGCTTGAAATTCTTCAAATCTAAATGGTGTAAAGAATAGAAATGTTTTATGAACCACTCTGGTGCCATGTAGAATACTTGACAGTGATCTACAGAGAGCTCATTGGACATCTGATGTAGCTTGAGTCCAGCTGTTAGATTGAATTCACTCATACTATTCCTCTTTATAGAAATTTTGTATTCTTTGCTTTTTTCCCCCAAAATATGTTTAGCTGGTTATTAGCACAACTGATGAGATGAAGGTTACAGGTTTTGAATAGGAAACTGAAGTAATCAATTCATAAGCCAGAGGTAATATCTAAAATAGCTCTCTTCTATTTTTTTCATTCTACTTTGCCAAATATATCTGAAAATCTTCTGTTTGAAGCACTTCTAGAAAGGCTTCCCCACACTAAAAAGCTGTATCACTTTCACTTTACTAATAATGTTAAAGTGGAACCAACTTCTTAGTATGGGCATGGTTCTAGAGGAGAAAAGGTACTTTATGTCAGTGGAACATTTGTTTCCTGGTGTGTGGAATTTGAGGGCAGCATTGGCAATTCTTTGTTTCCATTCATGTGGTGTTTGTAGTTCCATGATTTCATCTGAAAATATTTGTTCTTCATTTCTGAGGAGCATAGTCCAGATAATTTGAGCGCTGTTCGTGAACTGTTCTCATAATATAACCTCATCCAGAAATATTTGTTGCAATTATTGTTATTGATAGTGTATAATTAGTAGTAAAGTGATCATTAATTGTGCACTTAGACTTTCAAATAGTTTGTGCAAATAAATACAATATTTTAAAAAAGTATTATTCCAGCTCCTAATAGCAAAAGTAAAACTTCAATTCAGTTATCTGAGCATTCCCTATTAGATTACTGATGTCTGTGTGTGCAATTGATGGAATCTGACACTTTGGTAACATGACATTTGTAAATGATATTGCATGGATACTAGAGTTATTTCTCTTTCAGCCCCTCATGGACTGTGGGACTCGGTATCCTGGGAACCTTGTTGGAGTTCTTTTTCTTTGATACTCTTTTTGTGAAAGGAGAAGTTCTGTCTTTTTGCGGTGTTCATTTTGACCCCATGAGAGAGGGAGTGAGTTGAATAATGCCAAAGTAAAATAGTCAATATTTGCATAAATGCTGGATTTAAGTATTCCTGGGCCTTCTATTATAACAGCAGCAATTATAATAGTGCATGGTAGATCGTTATTAATTCGTAATAAACAGGTCTCATTCTGACAGAATTCTTTCTGTTGTTAAAGGTGAATATGAATTCCACAATGCTTGTTGGACTCACATTTTCCACTCAGCTGTGGATTGTTAGAGCCTCAATTCAAGAAAGTACTGAAGTGAACGTTTAACTTTTTGTTTCCAGGGGATGTAAGAAAATGGTTAAACCTATGCAAATGCTTAAATGCTTTATTAGATGGGAACCATCAGCACAGTTTATACTCCATTTTTATGTCCATGCATTTCAGCTCTGAAATGTTCCTTTTCTTTCATCTTGTGCTGAATTTATATGTTTCCTTACACCATGCTTTTCTCAAACATTTTATTACATCAACTGCTTATCAGCTAAAATAAAGTTAAAAGGGAACATCTATTATTGTCTGCCTTACTCTGAATTGTGAATACTGAGCCCAAAATGAAAAATGTGCCTTACAAAACTGTTCTCTTTCACCTTAAAGGTATGTGAAAGTCCGAGTCCTGCAGGCTCTTGTATGGGCCCTGATTCTTACTACTCTGAGCAAACATTGCACTGGTTATCACAGTCAATGCTTCCAGGCCTATTGTTCATATTTAGATGACAGCAATATTAATACAAAATAACTCCGCTGACATACATGTGTAAGGATGGAACTCTTTGCATTAGAGCTGTGGTTCTCATCTGGTGGTCGCTGGTGACTTTTTTGGTGGTCCACAGGAACATTGTCCAAAGTCACGCGGCGTGAGCAGGCACCGCCATTAGGCTGTTTTACGCCGTGTTCACAAGCATGCCGCGCATCATCCATAGCGTCACCTAGAACGCAACCGCATTGTGTTGCCAGTAACTTCTGTCTGAGGCTCTGAGCATCAGTGTAGCTGTTGCCGTCATGCTGAGCGGTTACGGTGTCGTTCGTCCTGTGCTACAGGTGCTGGAGGTGGTCCACGAAAATTTTTTGATTGGCCTGGTGGTCCGTGGACTGAAACGAGTTGAGAACCACTGCATTAGAGGCTTTACATAGAATGGTACTAGTAACTTGAATATGAGCAATAATCATAGTGGCTGCTTACTCCTGGATAAATTCTTTTTTTGGCTTTTCTGATGGGGATGCAAGTAGCCTTCTGCACTTTTGTGCCTGTATACAGAGCTGGGCACACAGTAGTTCTTGTTCTCGCCTGTTTTTATCTATTCCAAACAGTGGTTCTCTCCCAAACTCTGGTGCAAGCTGGGGGCAAGGTGTGGTGGATAGCTCTTGTCAGGTTACTTTGTCAGTGGTGAGAAATAAATGGCTCTCAATTTTCTATTCTGTTCTATTCTATTCTACTTTGATTCTTATATCACACTTGCAAGATTCTTTTGGCTTTTCTTGCATTTTTTAGGATTTTTTTCTGCAGAATTCCTAGAGTTGGCAGATGAGGAGTTGTTTCAAAATCTTTTGGACTTTACAACATGCGACGTGCAGCCTTGTAATTCCACATTATGGAATTTTAGGGGTATATTTTTTCCTTTCAAAATAAAACTGTTACAATTCCCACTTTTTGAAAAAAATGCTAACCGGCTATGTGTTTAAGCACACACTAGTCAGAGGATCACAAAGTGATTGTTGCCTGTGGTATTTAATTCTGCCTTCCAGTAAATACTCATTACAATACAGTCTAATTGCATGATACCATGTACAATATGATGTACGTTTTTCCTCGAACCAGAGAGATCCGTTTTATTTTTATTCTTTCATTAATTTCTTTGTTACAGGACCATGGATGTTCTTGCGCCCCAGAGCCCAGGTATAGGGAGGTCAGGCCACAGTGCAGGAGCAATGGGGGGAGGGACTCAGCTGGAGCCAGGAGGGATGGGCGGTGCAGCAGAGCTCCGGCCCCAGATACAGAGCTTCAGCCCCAGTGACAGCCAGAGAGCTCTATCCCCGGCTGCAGAGCTCTGACCCCAGCAGCAGCCACAGCCAGGTGGGCAGCAGCAAGGCTAGGCTGGAGTCCTAGATGGGGGAAGCAGGACAGAATGGGCCATGTTGGGAGGGACCTCCCCTGGTCCAGCAAATCCCCTTGTTTGGGACCAGTCAGGTTCTGAGGGTGCCGGATTAGGGAGGTCCAACCTGTAGAAGGTTCAAAGTCCAATGTCTGATCTGACACTCCTCCCCTCCCCCCGACTCCCACCACAAAGGAAGTTTTCAGGGGAGGGATAAGTCCTGTTCTTCCCTGAACACTCGGAGCTCGAAAGTCCCCTTTGAAGGGGTGCTCCTAAGAACAAGGAGATATCAAACTTCACAGGGAAGGGCTTATTCCACAGTCTGGGACACCAGTTTCACAACCATGAAAAATGTAGGACCCTACATACAGGGATCTGTAAGTGCAGAGACTCTTATGCTCATTCATATGAGACCTTACTGAGTGGAGTTCTGATATGAAATATATTTGCTAATACATCCGTACTCTTACTTCATTTTGCTGTATTTAATCTGTGTTACAGTGTATAATAGAACCTAGAATGGAACATGGGAAAGTCTCTGATATCACAGAATACAGGGTTTATGTTTTGCATAATATATTTGCATATCTATTTTGTTATGTTATTGTCTGTTTGAACCTCTTGAGTTATAAACCCTAATATACTCTGACTAACCTCTCTAAAATATCCTGTATAATTATTTTTGGACTTCAGTGGGTTTTTCACCTATGGTGAAGTTGTACAGTTTCCCTGTGCTATAATGAAACTTCATTGGTCTGAGGTATGGAACATTTCATGTTTGTATGTATAATAAAACTGTGACTGAAATATTGGTCACCACTGAAGAATTTTTTGCATAAATTAGTTTCAGAAGTTTCATTAGGTTGCTTCTTTGGTAATTATAAGTGAAATAGAGACTTATCTCATTCCGTTTCAATAGTAAATTGAATAATAAATAGGTTCAGGATTTTAATCATGCTATGACAATGTAACACATTCTGTTTCTATTGATAACGGATATTTTGTATGCTAGTTAGGGCTGAATATAAAAAACAAAACAGGTACAAACACAATAACAATCTATTTAGCTCTTTGTATGAGTGGAAGGAAATGTGATGTAAAAATGTTCAGGATTTGTCTTTGAAAGAAGACAAGGCCTACTTGTTATGAGAACAAAGAATAAAAACGTTTTTGCATCATTTTAGGGCCAGATCCTGTAAACACATACCAAACATAGTGCTGATTAACATATGTGTCCCTTGAGAAGTTAGCTCCATGAGCAGATTTTGTCAGGGGACAGCTCGGATCATAGTACAGTATTTGAGTCCATTTCTTGAATTTCTGGTTTCCCGGCAGTAGAAAAAGTTGCAGTGAGAGAAAGAGAAGAGATAACAACTATAACACAAAAAACAAAGCTGAATTATATGTATGACTTGATTAATTCCTCCTGAAAAGAAAAGATTTTCTAAAAATTAATGAAGCCGCGCTAGGCAGCTTAATGACATTTTGAAATCTCTTTCTTCAGTATGTATCATCTATTTAAGGAAACTTAATGGGTAAAAATGTATGACTTCATTTTGCAGTTTTTATGAAACTCTTACTCGGGCAAAACTCACATTCATTTTTACAGGGTAAGTGGTAATTTTGTCTGGGTGAGGAAAGCATATTTTGACTCATTATTTTACAAGTAAGTGCTGTCAGTAGACAATCAATCTGGATTCGCGTTAAAAAGAAAACAAAAATGCTTTATCAAAATGCATTGGGCACAGCTTAACAGTTTATGTCGAGTGTTTTTAATTGTTTCACCTCCTTTCAAATTTAAATTGTAAACACTTTTGATGAACGGACTGGAAGGTTATCTAGCATCACCAGAGCTTCTGTTTCTGAATTCTCTGCTGAAGAACTATTTTGTGATTTCCTAAAGAAATTCAACAATTAAGGAAAACCATATATTCTTGTTTCTTCTGCAGAAATACTAGACAGAGGGTCAAATTGTGCCCTGATCTACAATAATGTAAATCAAAGTGTAAATCTGTTATCAGTGTCATTATTCTGAATTTACACTGGTGTGACACAGAGCAGAATTTACTCCATAGAATTGGTGGTCAACTTGGAGCTGCCTTTGTACTTTTATTGATATGACATAGGGATTGAATACTTGTTGGAAAAAAGACTGCACTAGATCCAAGTCCTGGTCAGATTAACCCTGGGCAATCTTGTCCCTGTAGTCAAAATTCACACTTGCTTTTCTTAGGCCTGGTGTTTTAATGTCTATATCTCATTACATGGAGCAGGTTGCTTACTTGTTCATACTGGTTCTGTATTTTAGAGGGGCTTGGAAATCAAGGAAATTTCTTGTCCATTAAAAAGAGACATTGATTTTGTAGCGATAGAGACAAAATCCTGAAAGGAATCTCTCCATTACCCTGCACTGGTCTTACTGTGACTAGAGATGAAAATTTTGCATTTGCTAAAGGATATGCCCAGATGGTGAAGGAGCTTAGCCCCAGGTCCTTTAAATTGCCTCCAGAGCTCTACAGGACTGGAGGGGGCAGCACCATACTTCTGGCAGTATGGAGGCCTGACTGCCCTGCCCCTATTCCTTTCACCCGGGGCCCTGCCCCTTCTGGGTCACAGAGCCATCCTTCCACACCTTGCCCAGGAGTGTGTAGAAACTGTTGGCCCCCCTGACTGAAGTGCATAAAAACAGGGGATGGATTTAATTAACCCTTGGAGAGTGATGGGTCTCATGTGATTTTAGAAGTCTCTAGGGGAGAATTAGTGGACAGTTCTGTGATTAACTGATAATATAATAATCTTAAACATGCATAAGTTTGGATATAGAAGTCCCTTTCTTTTACAAGGCCCTTAGAAGAATCTATATAATTGATTTTTTTACTTGAATCGGAATTGGTGGGTGTTCATCGCTTTTAGCATGTCAGGAGACTTTTTGGGAGTACCCATTTAAAAAAAAAACAGATCTTGGCTGAACGTATTATGGAAAACTGGCCAGATTTATGGGTGTATGTTTGTACCAAGGAGAGATAAATGTCTCCACATTCTGTGATTGAATTTTGGCCACTCTTTCTTATGGAATTTCCAGGAGTAGTGGATGAACTGCAGCCTAGAAACGAAAAGATAGATTCTTGCAATGGCTAGGGAAACCGAGGTCTTTGGCTGTGTCCAGAGTCCATTTTTAGCATAATCAAATAGCCCAGTATTTGGTTGGCAGGTCCCTGTGCCTCAGGAACTATGTGCTGTCATTGGCAGTCTCATTTATAATCATTGAGTTTATCAGCTAGGTGACTGGAGTAGTGCTGACCAGTGGCAAAATATCTCTAGCATCCCCAATCCTTCATCTGGGAACTCTAGCAGTAATGGATGAGGTTATTCTTCATTGTCCTCCATTCATGAGAGAGAAAGAGGGGGGGAGGGCAAGAGGGGGAAAGGGAGAGGGAGAGGGAAAGGGAGACAGGTCTTCTGTTTTGGAGATTGCATCTCTTTTCAGTTTGCCGTGGCCTGGAGTTGATGACCTTCAGAGTCCATCTGTGCTCTCACCTTTTTGGTAAAGGAAGGTTGGTTGTGAAGGAGTGCTGTGTTTATAGGAACCGATTGGGTAACTTGCTGCAGACATTGTCTGCACATTCCATTGTATCAAATAGAAATCATTCTGGAAAATGGTTTTGATGCAGCCAGCAGTTGAAAGCATGTCGTTTTACATTGAATTTAATTGTGTTTTAATTAGGTAAATGTACTCAGACGCTTAGGTGAGTAGTATAAACAGAGCACAAAATAAAATGTGCTAGGAGCATCTACTTATCAGGCTAGTTGACAAATATCAGTTTTAGGTTTTATGGAAAAACAATATATACTTGTTGTAATAAAAAGAGAACTTTGGAGTTTCCTCCCAATATGCTACATCAACATGCAGGCAGCATGTTGTACATTACATCCATTATTTCCATCCCACCTTGTGAGTATATCATGAGGTTGCTCATGGTGAAATCACGTAATCATTTGTTTTATAACTTAGAATGACTGAGAGCAGAAGGCCTTATTACATCAGATAAAGTGTTGCTATGTACAGCAGATGCCATGCCAATACAAGATACAGAATCTATTGGGACATCCTTCCATATGATCTGTGGTAAGCTAAACTGATGCTGATGCCCACTGTATTTTACATTTCTTTGTGAGTGAATGTAAATGTTGGCTTGTTAAACCTAAATAATCATTTATTACAAATTTACAATTTATTATCATATTACTATGACCAGATTAGCTATTGATTTTGATTAATCCACTAATTAAGCCATTCCATACAATTCTTTCTTATATATCCCTTACAATCTAAAATATATGTACATTTTAATTTCAGAAAATAGCAGTCTTTACTAAAGGGAGTGTTTTTATTCCCCACTGATTATGTATTGAGTTTTATGTTCAATTGTTACTGAACATTTCATTTTCTCTGTCTTTTTGAAAAGCTTGTTCTAGTACCATATAAATGACTGCAGCTGCAGAATTTAATTTAATCTTCTTGCTTAGCTCTTCCCTGTTTGATTGTTTGAGGCTTCCAGAATTAACTGTTCATGTTAATTTTTGATTGTTCAGAATCTGATTACAAGAGAGGATTTTAAAAATTCTCAGTAGGCGAGTCAAAAATAGTTAGTGGTAGAATGTTCTTGGCTCTGCTATGCTTGCCTTTGTATTTTCTTATAATTGTACTAGTTTGACCACATTGTCAGAAAGTTGTGATGATGTATCCAGCTCAGATAGTTTAGCATTTTAAATGTTTTTCTGTTTTCTCTAAAACTTGTCTTTCATTCCTTCTGCAATGACTGATGTAGGTGTAGAAAGCTATTTAATTAACCATGTGTCTATAAAAAAATCTTTGTGCTTTGCTTGATTTCATTCATCTCATCAAAAATGACAAGTGCTCTACTTTGTTATATGTGCCAGGTCTGCTGAGATTTCAAGGGTATGAGGGGAAGAGACGGTTTGTAAATGACTCCCACAACTTCATTATTGTTCTAACCAGCTATTTTTGTGTTTTCCCAGTTATTTATCTACAGCTTATTCTGAAGTTAAATATAATTGCCAAGTTTTGAGGAGTGTATTTGGTGTCATTTCTCATAAGTGGAATAAATTTTTTCTGGGGAGAAGAGGGTTTGTTTTCCTCAGGGCGGTTGTGAGTTTTGGCAAGTCCACCCTTACAGTGCTCTCATTTGGCCACATGCAGAAAGATAATGGCCTGTCCTCAGTATGCCTACTGAAATCGGGCAATGTACTTGTCAGTGAGGAGATGAATTGAAAGGCTCATGAAATGTTTTGCCTTCTCTCCTTACAAAGACTTGGGTTCTTTTCTTTTTTATAGTGGACACTGCCATCCCACTGTTACATGATAAAATAAAAAAACCAACCAAACAAACCCAAAACCCTCACTATGAATTCTTTTTTTTTAATTTTCACAAAACAATATCATGTAACAGTAGGATGGTTGTGCCCACTATAAAAAGGAAAAGAAACCCAAGTCTGTCTTCCATATCATTATGCATGTTTCTTTATTGTTATCCAGTGCCAAAACTATAAGGTGCCCCTTGGCAGCCTGCCTTCATACTTATCCTCTGCCACCCATTTGTCCCACCATCCTACCTTCAATTTCCAACTGATTCTCCACATACTTCCCATTCTGCTTTATTCTCTCCATTCTGTTCTTCCCATTGTGTCCCACTCTACCAGCAACCTCATTCTCTTTCCCATTTGCAAAATCATCCCAGCTGAGAGAGTTCTGGTAACCTCAAAAAATGAGAATTTGGGATGTCAGTTCTCAGTATTTGATGTCCTCCTTGCTCCTGTAGACTTGAGGGATAACTGGTGAACAGAGAAATGGCTAGAAAAAGTAAGCCCATTATAAACAGGAATGGCAAAATATACCTCATTGGTGAATTAGAACATTGATATGAAATTAAGACTCAGAATAAGGAAACTTCCACTGAAGTGAATTTACAGTAGGAAAAAAAAAGCCATTGTGGTAATAAGCTGTACTGTTTTAGAAATAAACTGAAATGGAAACATGCTTTTCTGAACATTTTCCAGTACTCTCATAGCATTAAAAACCGGCCCTGCTTATCCAAGAACTCATCAGCTAAAGGCAGCTCTATTTGAACCTCTGACCTTAATTTAACTTGACTGGGCTAAACCCTGGCTGATGAGCTACTGAAGAAGTTTAATCCCACAGTACCAAATTGCTAAAGCTATTACTGTAAGATTTACCCTTTGAAAAAATACTTTTCTATCTGTAACTGACTGCTGAGTCAAATACATACAGTTTAGAGATTTGCTGAAATTCTGTAAATGTGGTTAACTGGTTCACTAGGACAAGTGAAACAGAGTCTGGGTCAGTTTCAGTTTTCTGGTAGAATAGCTAAATTACAGGGAAGATTCTATGTATGCAGTGTTTTAGCCCTGTTGCTCCCAGGATATTAGAGAGGCAAGGTGGGTAAGGCAATACCTTTCATTGGACCTTTGGTGAGACAGAAATGCTAGTAGCTCAAAAGCTTGTCTCTCTCACCAAGAGATTTTATTCCATTTCTGAACATTTTTATACAAATTCTGTTTGAAAAATAAATATCACCACTCTGGCCAAGCATGAAAAATTCAGAAGTAATTTGAAAGTCATTTTTAACTAAAAGTAATAAGAGAATATGGAGTAAATTAGTACTTCATGGGTTTGTCCTCAAGTCTCTTCCCCTTATTCAGATTCCTACAAAAGACCTATCCCTATTGTGGCTCCTACAAGAGTGCGATTATAAGAGAATTTGAGATGATGTGTCATGTAATTGAAAAAAGCAGCCAACATTGTGTCACTAACATTTTGTATTGGGGTGTAGCCAGTCACCACTTTGGCCTCTGTATTTGTTTGCTGTCCCACTGTCTCCTATCTTTCATCTCTGTCTTTTTGGAATATGGGCTCTTTGGGACAGGGACTGTGCCGCCTTTGTGTTTTTATAGCACCTAGTGCATTGTGAGAACTCCTGTAAACCAATAAAAATCTAGGGTCAGATTCCTAGCTGGTAGAAATTTTCATAGCTCCGTTGACTTCAGTGGAGCTACAATAGTCCATATAAATTGAGGTGCTGGCACCCAGTATTTTTCTAAAAATAAAGTATTGTAGCTGACAAGTTACATCTGACCTGCCTTTTAAATACCGTCTTCATTTGGGGTAAATTCTTCAGATTACCATTGCTGAAACATGGTTCCCCCCCCCCCAGCCTATTATGTTGTAGTGGGCTTTTTCTTTTAAAGCCGCTATTCTTGTGGGTCTTACCAAAATATTTTAGACCCTTAGCAATGCAAGAATAGTTAAAAAGCACTCATTTATTCTGAGAGCTAAGCTGATATTAATCAATGACGTGAGTGCACAGACAAAGATGTATTAGAAAGTCAAGGAACTGTACAAGCAGAAATTGTTCTTGTTGTTTACATGTTTGTATTTGTTTAATTTCAACTCCATTCAAGACATTGGAAGAAAAATGGGTGTTTTCTTGACAGAAAGGTGCTCTCAGTCTCCATGCAGTTAGTGTCTGTGCTCCCTGAACACATGTTGTGCAACCTCCCTTTCTTCCTTCAAACCTCTTCTCAATGCCCATTTCCTTCCACATGGGCCAACTTTTCTATGGAAACCTAATCAAATATAAGGCTGGCCATTGACAAATGGCCTTAAAGAGTTACAAGCCCATCTCTTTGTAACTCTCACTGGGCACTTAACTCCCTAGTGCCCTTTGGAAATCCCAGCCTAAATTAGTTAAATGAATAAATGATATAATAATTGCAATCTTACACATGTCCAAGAAGAATCTTAAAGAAAACACACATCCCTAGCACTTCTGCATTTCTGTCCGGTTGGTCCAAAGTGTAGCTTCCTCCCAGGCAAACAGATGGGGGGGCTCATCCATCCATCTAACCATCCACTCAAAATAAGACGTATGTAGTTTTGTGAAAAGAGACATTTCCCAACTCCTCTCTCCTTTTGCATCAGCCCCAAGATACTTGCTGGTCTCTGAAGGAAGCTCCGTAGAATCTGCACAAAGGAATATTTAGAAAGGTGCGGGAGTCCCATCAAGGGAGTCCATGTCCCTGCCCATTGTGCTCTACAGCGGAGTTTCTTCAACTATGTTCCATGGAACACTGGTGTTCTGTGAACAACTTGCTGGTGTTCTGCGACCTCTTCTTTGTTTTTGTTACTTCTTTGTTTTTGTCTTTTTTGTCTGACAACAATTTTTTTTGAAGAAAATTTTCATAGGTGTTCCGCATTAAAAAAATATTATTGTTTGGTGTTCCGTGGTCTCAAAAAGTTTAAGAAACACTGCTCTAAGGTATATTTTTCTAGTACTTGCGAGCCTGCTTTTGTACTCTTTTTCTGATTGGCACAGGAGCATGCTTCTGAAGCAGGTTCAGCTTTCCTCTGTGCTCCTTTCACTTAGGGCTAACTGTCCTTAGGGCTAGCTGGCCCATTGCACACATGGGCTATGTCTAGATTGCGCTTTCTTGTGCAAGAACATATGCAAATGAGACACGGCGATGAATATTGCCGCGCCTCATCTGCATACTTAATGAGCCGCCATTTTTGTGCAAGCGGCTTTTGTGCAAGAGCCGTTCTGACTGAAAATAAGCGGCAGAATGGCTCTTGTGCAAGAGGAGTTTTTTGTGCAAGAAGGAGCAGTGTAGAGCCCCTTGCGCAAAAATGGCGGCTCATTAAGTATGCAAGTGAGGTGTGGCGATATTCATTGCCATGTCTCATTTGCATATGTTCTTACACAAGAGAGCGCAATGTAGATTTAGGCTTAAATTTTGCAGTCCACTCGCCATTATAGCCATGTAAGTGCTCCTAGGGATTTGATCCATAAAACTCACTGTGGAACAATCTGTGTGCCTACATTTTAATTCCCCTTTTTTTATTGGGGAAATACATTTTAAGGCTGTTTATATCATGTTTGCGTTGTTCATTCATGCATAAAAACCCATGCATCCTTCCCCAACTCTTCCATCTCTCTTTGAAAGAACTGATGAATGTGACATAAGAAAAAAATGGCCTTTTAAAAAACTGGTTACATTTCAACTTTAATTATGTGTTATACTTTTACTTTTCCTAAACTTCTTTTCTAATATGACCATCTGTGCCTGATGGCTTGGGATTGGAGCACTAGAAGAAGAGACAGATCAGGGTAAAGGGAGGTACAGAGAGCAACATTTTACTCTGCTGAAAGTGAAAAATAGTTCTTGTCAGGGCATGATTATGATACTGAACTTTTTGAAGGGAGAAGTCAAATAAAATACTTTGGCTAGTGTAATACTCTCTATAATAGCACATGGATACAAGGCTACATAGGATGTTTGCTAGGGTAGTAGAATGGTATTGACCATTAACTGTACTGGTTAATATAGTAGAAGAGATCTAATTCTCCATTAAGTTTATTACCATTGTGAGCTTGAAACATCACATGTAGAGGAGGAGTTAATATTGAATACTACAGGAGAAAAGCTACAAGGTCTAAGAAAAGCTACAGTGTAATCTTAAAGCTGAGAGGGACATAAGATTTTAGTGGTGATAGGGAATTTAGGGAGGTAATCTTTAGATACAAAGAACTGGTAACTTGGGTAACTTGTAGTCTTAGGGTGAAAGTCCCCCATCACACATTAAATGGAAATATTTGGGTTTATATATTGCAAGATGGAATTTAACCTACAGTCCTGTGAGATGACAAGGGGTCTCTCTGGTCATTGCTGAAGCCTGAAATTGTTGATATGGAGTCAGTGAGTTACTTGTTTTGTGTAATCACCTGTCATGTAGTCCCTTCTGCACCCTGGCCCTGATATTTGTGGCTAGCATGGAGTCCCTTGTTGTAGTGTGGAGCCTCTCTCTCTCTCCATACACAAACAACTGCACCATGAAGATTCAATGCAACGGATTTCCCTCTAAGCGTGTCATGGATACAAAAAGTACATTCAGATGAAAAGCACAGCATGCAAAATAGCCATGATTGACAAGATGTTTTGAAAGTTTCTAAGATTTGGGTAAAGGAGAGGAATTTTGTTCTTTATCCATAAGAAAGTATGAAACCTGAGGTCTCTATTTGCCCAAGAGCAGCCATGACAGAAGATTAGCAGGATCACCTATGTATTCATAAATGATCTAGCAAACTACAACAAATAGTCTTTTACATACACCTTAAATACCTCAGTATTGGTCACACTTGACACTGTTTGTAAAGCATGGCAAATTGCAGGATCAGAATTTTGTCATATTTTTATCATGCTTAGTGCTTAGTGTTGACTTTGGGTACGTCTAGACTACAGGCTTTTGTCGACAGAGGCTTTGCCGACTGATGCAACACAGTGGAAATTCAGACCCATCTTTTCAATCTATTATATGTTTGAGAGTTTGTCCATCCATGCATCTGTCTGTCTGTATCTCTATTTGTTCAAGAACTCCTCCTAAACAGTAAGGGTACATCTAGACAGCAACATTATTTCAAAGTAACTAGTGTTATTTCGAAATAACTTAATCCGCGTCTACACAGCACGAAGTTATTTTGAAATAATGTCGAAATACTATCAAGCTGGAGGACTTTCTTACTCTGACTCCTGTAACCTTATTGTACAAGGAGTAAGGGAAGTTGGAGGAAGAGTGCTCTATTTCGTAATAAGTGCTGTGTAGATGCTCCCAATTTCGAAATAAGCTATTTCGAAATAAGCTATGCAATTGACGTAGCTCAATTTGTGTAGCTTATTTTGAATTAAGCCCTGCTGTGTAGATGCACCCTATGAGTGAGGACCACCAAATTTGGTATGCAGCTTCCTCGTATCAGTGGAATTCCTAACATATTTACTGTTTAAGTACCTGGCAAAATCAGGACTGGAACAGGATAGATGAAGCCTATAGTATATACATGTCCAGGGATTATTAATACATTGTTAATGAATATAATTTTTTATTAAAAGATGGTGTGGAGAAGTATTTAAATGGCAAGGAATATCAAATCTTATAAAGCCAAGACAATTTTAAGTAGTACTCTCAGCTGACCAGGAATCATATGACACCTACATGTAGTCTTAATAGCCCTATCATACTGAGATGTCTCAAGCTTACATTCTAATTATAATTTCTGAAAAAGCTATGTCAGTATGAAATATGACTTTTTTAAAAATCTGTCCATCCTTTTTATCAACCTCAAAGCACTTCATAACATTGAAAATGCCAGGCATATTATTTAAATGAATGATTTTTTTCAATTATTGACCCTGGACAGTGCAGCATAATGCTGTACCTTTAATTACACAGCCAGGGACTGCAAAATGCAGTTATTTGATAAGGTAATCAATAATTTAACCTCTGACTACATTAAGTATAGTGAAAGGTGGAGATTCTTTCATGCAGTCAAACTGATTAGGTGCTGAAACCAAACTCTTTGTTAACATAGCTGATATTTTACCTTAAGACATTTCAAATTAATTACTGATTTATGTGTTAAAAAAGCAGTTGCACAAAAAGATGTGTTCTCTATCCTATAGGGAGATCAGATGTCCTAGTCCTGATATTTGGGGCTTTGTCTTATATAAGTGCCTATTCCCTCCCCGCCCCAATCCTGATTTTTCATACTTGCTATCTGGTCATCTTACTGCCTTAACTGCTTGCAATCTTTCCACAGTTAATTTAAGACAGTTAATAATTTTTTCCCTGAATTAAGTGAACACAGTTATTTTAAAACACATTTTGGGTGAGTGCCACTCTTAGGGTAAGGCTACACTAGCTCGTTAGTTCGAGCTAGGTAGTCTAATGAGGGCCACCGGAGTTGCAAATGAAGCCCGGGATTTAAATATCCCGGGCTTCATTTGCGTCTTCCCGGGTGCCGCCATTTTTAAATTCTCCTTAGTCCGAACTCCGTGCCCGCGGCTACACGCGGCACAGACTAGGTAGTTCGAATTAAAGATCCTAATTCGAACTACCGGTACCCCTCATTGCACTTGTCCTTGTTGAACTTCATCAGATTTCTTGTGGCCCAATCCCCCAATTTGTCTAAGTCACTCTGGACCCTATCTCTGCCCTCAAGTGTATCTACCTCTCCCCCTAGCTTAGTGTCATCGGCAAACTTGCTGAGGGTGCAATCCATCCACTCATCCAGGTCATTAATAAAGATATTGAACAAAACCAGTCCCAGAACCGAACCTTGGGGCACTCCACTAGAAACCAACCGCCATCCTGACATCGAGCCATTGATCACTACCCGCTGGATCCGGCCTTCTAACCATTTTTCTATCCATCTTACTGTCCATTTATCCAATCCACATTCCCTTAATTTGCTGGCAAGAATACTGTGGGAGACTGTGTCAAAAGCCTTGTTAAAGTCAAGGTAGATCACATCCACTGACTTTCCCACGTCCACAGAGCCAGTTACCTCATCATAGAAGCTAATCAAATTGGTCAGGCACGACTTGCCCTTTGTGAATCCATGCTGACTATTCCTAATCACTTTCCTCTCTTCCAAGTGCCTCAAAATGGATTCCTTAAGGATCCCTTCCATGATTTTTCCAGGAACCGAGGTAAGACTGACCGGCCTATAGCTCCCTGGATCGTCCTTCTTCCCTTTTTTGAAGATGGGCACTACATTTGCCTTTTTCCAATCATCCAGGATTGCTCCCAATCTCCACGACTTTTCAAAGATAATGGCCAAAGGCTCCTCAATGACATTTGCCAACTCCCTCAGTACCCTCAGATGCATTAAGTCCGGACCCATGGATTTGTGTACGTTTAGCTTTTCTAAATAGTTCCTAACCTGTTCTTTACCCACCACAGGCTGTCCATCTTCATCCCATCTCGCGTCACTTGGCTCCTGGACTTCTGCGCTGACCTTGTCCGTGAATACAGAGGCAAAGAAAGCATTGAGTACTTCAGCTTTCCCCACATCATCTGTCACTAGGTTACCTCCTTCATCCAGTAGGGGCCGCACACCCTCTCTGATCACCTTCTTCTTCTTAACATGCCTGTAGAAACCTTTCTTGTTATCCTTCACATCCTTAGCCAGTCACAATTCCATTTGCGCTTTTGCCTTCCTGATAACCCCCCGGCATTCTCGAGCTATACATTTAAACCCCTCCCTGGTCATTTGTCCAAGTTTCCACTTTTTGTAAGCTTCCTTTTTGTGCTTAAGTTCACCAAGGATTTCACCCATAAGCCAATCCGGTCTTCTACCATGTTTGCCTCTCTTGCTATGCATCGGGATGATTTCTTTCTGTGCCTTTAATAAGGCTTCTTTAAAATACTGCCAGCTGTCCTGGACTCCTTTCCCCTTCATGTTAGCATCCCAGGGGATTCTGCCCATCAGATCTCTGAGGGAGTCAAAATCTGCTTTTTTGAAGTCCAAGGTGTGTATTTTACTACTCTCTTTTCTTCCTTTGGTCAGGATCCTGAAATCTACCATGTCATGATCACTGCTTCCCAGGTTGTCACCCACCTCTACTTCCCCTATTAGTTCCTCCCTGTTTGTGAGGAGAAGGTCGAGCTGCGCACGGTCCCTGATCGGATCCTTCAGCACTTGTACCAAGAAGTTATCCCCAACATTCTTCAAAAACTTCCTGGATGATGATGTCAAAAAAAACCAGTGTGCTGGTTGGATCCCACACTGAGCCCCAGGGCTGGCAGTTAAGGAACCATCTTTTTTTTCCACTTGTCATATTTTTACTTGTAAACTGAGAGATGCTATTTTAGAATCAACAAACATTGAGCCCCATGATGCCATTTCACAATGATGCTTCTCAGAGTGGAATCTCCCTACAGAATAGATAGCTCACACCAATTCAGGAACTAACATGTGCAACAGAAAAATGCAGTTCGGGTAATATGCGTCTGTGAGTGTATGAATTCCACTTTTGTGAATGGTTGTAGTATTCGTACCTCTGTTTTGAATGCAGTCTTGGTTGTGGCTTGCTGTAGAAGGAACATGACACCTGATGGAAAGATTATCTAGTAAGCTCTTCCCCAGTTGGGCAATGTGGATTGTAAAGGCAAGGCCATTGATTTGGAATGATTCTGTGGCCTAAAATTGAGTGGCTAGGGTTGGGGAGTTGTTATAACATGACAAATCTCTAGCAGCAAAGCAGAGGCACAATAAAAGGTGACACATTTACTTTAAATAAGACCAAGGGAGCCATATCATTGCTAGGACTTTACCTCCCCTAAAGGATTTGGACCAAACTTAGATTTATAAAGGAATGTGAGATCACACAGGAGAAATGCATTCAAAAGTTTGTTGCTTTCCATAGATCTGCAAGTCTCTTGTGTTTTTTTTTATATAGGCATGAAAATTATCTTTGCTAAGCCTGTGTTTCCTTGTTTTACCACCACATTGTCCCTGAAGAGGTTAACTAGAAACCACAATACCCACAGCCAGCTGGTTTTTGGTGTGGGAGGAGTATGTGTTTAAGCAACTGGGGGGCTTAGAAAGGCTGAAGTATGGTTTCTAGGGGCCAGGTGGCTGACTGCAAGGTTCTTTTGCCCAAGAGAGGTGAACATGGGGTCTGCACCTGGGGAGTGTACTGAGATCCAGAGCTAGGTATAGAAATAAATCACTGCTGAAGCCCAGGGACCACAGCACTATATTGGATTCAGTGGTGGAATCCCATCACAACAGGCTGGTGTTCATTGAGAGAGCAGGACTGGACCAGGTTATGCTATATTACAAGGTTGTGACAACAATTTAATAGTATTATATCAGGAGCGATCCAGCATAAGATAGCTGTGTGCCTGATGATAAATGTTGGAAGGACATCAGTGATTCTGAAATAACGCTGCTGTGTAGACATTACGCCAGGGATTTGGAAAGGCAGGCCTGTGGGTAAAGAATCATGGCTATGTTGGCTAGGATAAGAAGAAACACACAGGCCCCATCTTCATCCAAAGCTGCAAAATTCTCACTTTTCTTGTGCCTTCTAGGGGGACCTTTCCTTTTGATAGCTTCAAAACACCTTCTCTTCAAAACACACAGTTGTCACTGCTCTTAGGTGTTCCTACCCTTTTGTGGGAAATTAATATGAAGAAATTAATGATGCTGTGACCAACAAAGATGGGTGCAGCAAATCTCTTACCAAGGGGAGCAAGCTATTTACAGTAGCTGCTCCCAAGTTTTAGCTTTTGCCCTAACACCCATATTGCCACTACTGTACGCAGATATTTCCACAAACGAGTAAGGAGCTAAATAAGCCACGAAGCTACTCCTGACATCATCCTTGGTCATTAGTTCCCCTCTGCCTTAAAAATTGAGCTAATATAGCTGGTTATACTCTTTGTATGTGTTTTTCACACAGCAAAAATTGAGAGTTTTAAAAACTGGAAAATGCAATTATAGAGCCACAAAAATTCATGGAGGAATTATGGGCAGGTGTAGAACCTGCACCTATTGTTAACTCATATTTTGAAACTGACTATATGTCATGCTTCATCCCAAGATATGAGAGAAAGACAAGGTGGGTGAGGTAATATCCTTTATTAGAGCAGCCTTTGCCACCAACAGAAGTTAGTTCAATAAAAGATACTACCTTACCCACCTTGTCTCACTCTGTCATGTTGACTGTGTCTCTTTAAAACAGAGCTCACCATTATGGAGGATATTATAGACACAATATTTTTCTTTCCACAGAGAAAAGGTTAGTTCTAATCTTGAAAGGGTTGAAAGGGTTTTGACAATCAGCTAAACATGCTGGAGTGTTTTTGAATAAAGTGACAAGAGATTATGCTAGGGCTGTTGTAAGACCTTGAATGTTCATAGGGCATATGTCAGTGTTTCTCACTAACCCCAAGCACAGGAGATTTACTATAGGTTGTAATTAAACAAGGGCAGAATTTAAAACAGTTTGTTGCTAGAGCAGTTTTTATTCATAAGAGCTGTAAATTAAGGCTTTGCTAAGATTTTTTGCATTTTAAAAATCTCTCCCTTAAAGGACACTATTAAGCTGAAGTCTATTCAGCTTTTGAATTGTAGTAAATTGCCTTTTAAAATTTTATTCTTTTGGTGTTGCGGGATTGATATGCCTGTCACCCTCAGGTTGGGGGTCTTGTGCTGTAAGGCCTCCTTGTTGGCTTAACACCATGTGATTCAACTGTTTGGGTCCTAACCACAGCCCCATTTACCAGGACAGTCTAGCCTGACAGCTGAAGTCACTGGCAAAGCTCCTCATTTTTTTCCAAGGCAGCGTAGTCTAGTGGCCAGAGTCGATTGTAAGGCGTGCAGAGCCACCCATTGGTGGGCATGGTTGGAGTAGGCCTCCCTCTCCACTGAGTCTCCGATGGCCCTTGCAGTGGCAGGGTTGTCTGCCACCAACTCAGAAGTGCTCCCACCAAAACATGCTGAGCCTTGTTCTGGTACCGTTTCCCAAAAATCCTCCATGGGTTACTGCCTACCTGACTTTCCTTGTCCCTCTGGGTTCTCTGTCTCTCTGCTTTCAGGGAAATCCCTGGCCATCATGTTGGCATTGGTCTCTCCTGACTGGCATCAGTATGTGGGCAATCCTTCTTCAGGAGCTGGAGCGATACTTCCTCCCCCGTCAGTGGTCAGCCAAGACTGAGCTACTCTGCAGGCCTGTGTATCTGTCCTCCAGCTCTGTGGCACTGCTCCTTTGAAATGGCGCCTCAGTGTTTTAAAGTGGCACTGCCGCGTGGAGCCTGGGGTCAGCTGGGGACTCCCAGCTGATCCTGGGCTCTGTGCAGTATTTCTGTGGAACCCGGGATCAGCTGGGGACTCTTGTACATTTCAAAGGAGGAATGCAGAAGTGCCTATCAACTAGTTTACTTGACTGGTAAATTAACCACTAGTTAACATCCTTAGTTCTGGCCCCACCCACCAGGGTTTAGTGAGGTGACAAACAAACCACTCACTACAGTGCAGAATTTTATTTTGCCAACTAAATTGCACTGCAGTACTAGGCTGGTACTAGAAGCCACTGGCCCCAGCGGAGTCCAGCTTGCAAATAGAAGACAAGAGTGTGATAATGAGTGGAGAGGCAAGCCAACCAATGGGGTTGTAGCAAAGGCAGCAGTTGCCCTGGGGCTGAAAGATTCAAAGATGCCCAGAGCTCCCAGTTGCTGCTACTGCAGCAGCAGCTGGAGCCTTGCACCCTTTTGAATTGCTGCCAGAGCAACGTGCAGCTCTGAGGGCTGGGGGAGGTGTGTTGAAGTCTGGGCAGTGCTAAGGACTGACTGTGGCCCCACCCATTCTGCCCTTTGCCCTGTCCCTTCTTGCCCCTGGCCCACGGTGGCTGTTGACCCTGCTGGGGGTGGGGAAAGGAGGGAACTGAAAGGATCCCAGGAACTGCAATTCCCAGAACACCCCCACGAAAGGAGGCCGTGATGTGCAGGATTCCATGCAAGCCCAAGATATAGCATCTGTCTGTTTCTCCCTCTGTATCCGTGGGCTCTGGTGGGTACAGGTGTGAGTGTCTGGGATGAGAGGGCATCTCTGGGAAGCTGCGATGCAAGTGTCTGGGATAGCGAGGGCTATGACAGGGTCTGGGAAGGGGGTTAGATCTCTGCAGGAAGCTCCTATATCTCTAGAAATAGCTGCTGTAGTGTTGACTAAGTTTAGGGTGCGAATAAATGGTACAAGTCACTAATAACAGACTCTTGTTCTCAGGTGGCTAAGTAAATTCATTACAGGAGAGGAGATTTGTGAGACAAAAGGACAAATGAACATGAAGACCTTATTTAATATTCAGGTACAAGCAAGCAAATATTGTTGCAATCACAGAAAAAAGCTGTATAAGTATGGGAAAATGGTTTTCTGTGTTGTACATACTAAAAAACCTTGTGGAGACAATCAGAAATGGAGTTGGAGAGGATAGTGAGGGGAGCATAAGTGAACAGTGATGGTCTGGTTTTCACCTTCTTCTCATCATGATATCACAACTAGGGACTGGTTTGACCTTTCTTTTATACTTTTTTCTCCTAAATCTCTCTCATGCCCAGGACCATATATGATTTAGATATGGTCCCCGTACCCATATTTGTCATTACAGGAGACCATAATTAAGGTTCCAATTACTAGCATAAGCTATATGCATTCCCAGTGATATTGAAATGTGGTTTCTCCATGGTATCCCTATAGTCCTTTAGAAAGCCATTATTTCAAGCTTGAACTGCTCTTTTTTGTGGCTTTCTTGTTAATCACAAGATGCATATTGCTTAATCTTCAAACCTTAAGCTAACTGGTTATACTAACTCCTTTACCACTTAGGCTAACTATCAAAATTACTAACAAGCCCATGTGGCCTTAGCTTTTTGCCAAACCTACAGATTAAATTTTTATACGGGTGTTTTTAGTTTTACTATGTTACATAAAATACTAGCAGTTGAGACCTGACGTTGACCAGGCAAATTCATTTTACGTAGATTATACTTATAAGAAAGTTCAAGAAATTAAATATATGTAATAGAATTTGTATTAATGTGCTTGGACAAGGGAAGTAAAAGAACAGTTTTAAATGTGTAGGATTTCAACTTCAAACATTATTCATTTTTAAGTAATTACCATACATGGTAAATTTGAATCAGAAACTCATAAAGCTTCCATTACTCTTTCTGTAACTCATTTGAATTATTTTGTGATTTGCAACAGTAAAAATTTTCTTTGCACCCAAATGATATTTGAATAGGTGACTCAATTTTAATTTTGTTAGCAAATATTTATATGAACTCTAATCATAATAGTAATGACTTTTTCTGAGGAAAACCAAAAATAATTATAAGCCTTTCATCCAGTATATTCCAGTGTAAAAAATAGTGCATTCAGCTAATTTAAGTGGCAGGATTGTTTATGCAAAATTTGATATTTGTAGGTAATTGCAAAGTATGGCTTTTGCACAAATAAATCCACAAACAAACAAACTCTTCAAAATATATAATAGATAAGCTCATAATGAAATAAAACATATATTAGTACACATGCAAATTTCAACATTCATTTTTTCTAAAAACTAGGAAGAGGCACAACACATATAAATAAAAAACCTGAACCCATAGAGATCATGTAGTACATCAGTTATTAAAGTGACTAACCAGATAAATAATGAGTGAGCAGATAATCTCTGAGTATCAAGGACAAATATATACTAACCCTGCCAAAGTTTGCAATAGTGTCAGGTCTGACCAGATAACCTCGTATTTTTTCCCAAGTATTTCTATTAGAGTCATTTTTCCCTGGAATAAAGTAATAGAGAGCTCAATAAGACGATTTGTGTATGAGGGAGGAATTCCATTTCTTAATGTTAACTCATAATGCCAACTCATCCAGCACCCGTAAAATATAAACGTGGAGAAAGATAGCAAGATTTAAAGTTTTTGAGAGATCACTGAATATGCATTCCAGGACACATGCATTTTTGATAGGTACAGAGGAAGTCTGAAAGGCTGTCATGTACTGTTTGCATCAATGTGTGTTGCCAATTTAGCCTTACATATTCTGGAGTTCATTAATATCTGTTTAATAACATTTTCTGGAAGAATCGCGAGTATAAAGAACTTGAAGTGTCTTTCATAAGTCAGATATCCTCTCAGGTTTCTATTCTGATAATAAGACTAAGGTAATATAAGGTAAGATAATAAGACTGACCTTATTCTGAAATAAGAAAGAGTGAGTCTACACAGCAAGCCATTATTTCGAAATAATGGTGAGATGGAGGACTTCTTGCTGTGACTCCTGTAACCCTCATTTTACAAGGAATAAGGAAAGTCGAAGGAAGAGTGTTCTTCCTTCGACTTCTTGCTGTGTAGACAGCGCCGAAAGCCAAATTAAGCTATTTCGACTTCAACTATGCAATTAACGTAGCTGAACTTGCGTAGCTTAATTCGACTTTTGCCTTGCTGTGTAGACAGACCCCAAGTTCTTTTTCCCATTTTTTTGAGACTGAGAGGGTAATGCAAAAAAAAATGTTCATTATACTTGCATGAATCCTTGAACATAATCTCTGAAAGAAGGAACTGTGAGACAGTGGCAGCTGATATTTTTATGCATGTAATTGAAGGATGCCATTCTGTCATCTTGTATTATATCTTTAATTTTTGTTAATCCTTTTTGTATCCAAATTGTCTTAAGCATGGAGGTGGTCTTAATTCTGAGGTATGGATTGTCCCATAGTGATACAAGAAGAGAAGTAGTAAGATAGGAAGCTGTAATCACCTTAACATGTTTCAGAACGCCCCCTGTAATGGCAAAGATTGGATTTTTCCTGAAAGGTGATGGTGGCCTCTCAAAGTATATAAAAGACAAGAGGGAGTGAAATGGCATAGCTAAGGTCTCTTCAATCTCAAACCAGGATGATGTGGATACAGCGACATGGGAGAGAAACCACCTTGCAGTAGGACACATTTGGAATGCTAGATATTATAGATACAAATCTGGGAGCCCCTTTTCTCCAGGTGCCCAGGATTTTTTAAGAGTTTTGTGTGATAAGTGAGGCCGTTTTTTTATTCCAGAGAAATTGCATGGTAAACTTATTTATTTGCAAAAGGAGTGAGGGAGAGGCCTTGAAAGCCAATAGACTAATGCAATAAGTTACTTTTGGGCAGATATTCATTTCACTTATTTCCCTCCTTCCCAGTATGGACAGAAGAAGGAAACAACTTCTCTCTGCATCTTTGGAAATATCTCTTTGCATATAATCCATATATAGACAAACAATTTTGGGAAGATTAGGACAAATTTAACACTTAAATATGTTGTTTGCTTGCATATTTGAAATGGAAAATGCTGAAACTGAGAGGGAGCTAGTCTTTTGGATATATCCATTGCTTGTGATTTATTCCAGATAATGCAAAAACCAGAGAATTTGTCAAAAAAATCAACTACATTCAGTAATGATAGGACTGAGGACGGATTCCACAATATCACGAGTCGTAATTTAATGCACCTTAAAATCAGTCCGGGATTACAGGTCAACACTGCCTCTCTGTGAAGCTTTGCTGGCCGTTTCTTACCGTTGTCCTGCTGAAACTGTGCTGCCACGACTGAATCCCCTGTGTTTTCTTTTAGCAGCCATACTAAGGTGGTGGCTATTGGGGAGTTAGTGATGATTTTAATATGTTTGCATGAGTTAAAAGACTGATTTTTGAGGAGGATGAGTATAATGGTATAATGGTAATCAGTCTGGTTCATAGGTATGGCTGAAGCATCCTCATATGAATCACTTGCATACAAAAGTAGGCAAACTGGCAAGTCTTGCATGACTGTGGCATTTGCTCTGGGCTTGCTGGCTGTGTGAATTGGAGAATTCACATAGAGGAAATTTGGATATTGAAGATGCCATGTACCTGACTCAAGGAAACTCATAAACAAAGCCTGTCTAATAGATCCAGGTACGTTACAGATATTTATGCCCCAAACTTTAATTGGAGGGTGGAGTGGGAGTTAACTTGAATGGGAACAGAGAGGGGCTCTTACGAAATACTAGAATTTTGGTAGCATCAATGTTTTCTTCTGTCTGGGCATTGCTTAGCACAGTGTCATGAATGGATAGTGGCTGGTTGTATTATAAATGCTGTTATCTGAGTATGTGAAAAAGAAAACTTGCTTAAGAATGAGTGGTTACTTATTATTTGGAGTAAAATCTCCATATATTGTGTAAGGCAATGCCTCTTAAACTTATTTCTGATAGGCTGCTGATGGAGCTATAATTATATCTGGCCTTGTTGCTACATAGGGCTTTTTTTTCCATTTAGAAAATGAGAATTGCTCTTGTCTCTTCCATTTGAACCAGAGTTTCACAATAGAGCCTGTCTCTTTGACCTAAAGTAATACAGGCAACGTTTCATACAACTAACTCCAGTGCTAATGAAAGCACAGTTTGACAAGCTGCCATATTAAATGAGAATTTAAATCTCATTTAAATCAAATGTAAGTCCACAATTGTAATAAGGTATAAACAGGAGTTGTACTATGTTGTTCAGATTCAGTCTTAAGATAACTAGTGGAATATTTTTTTTACTTTTCAGAAAGAGACTCTAGGCTTTTTAGGTGCACTGCAAAGTCGTTAGTGTGTGAAATTAGTATAATTAACTTATAGATGTTTGCCAGCAGTTTTTGATTAATTGGTTGCAGAGGATTCCTATTTATTGGAGTGTGAGGTTTAGAGTGCATAGACTTTTAATTATTCATCATTTTATGTTAACTTTACCAAAGCCAAACAAACAATTGAGGGTTGTTTCCCCTAAAAATATTTTATTTTTGTGTAACATTTTTAGTTGCATTGGAGCCAGGAACAGATTTATTATGTATGTATTTATTTGTTTGTTTATTTATTTATTTTTACTTCTTTTAGGGCTCTGAAAACATCTGTGTTCTCATCTATAGGACAATATGAGGAAGGTACATTAAATTACTAAAAATAACTCTTTTGGCTTTAACTAATATAAAGGTGCAGATTAGTTTGAAAAGTAAATAGAAACCCTGGGGACATAAAGCAAACAACGAACTAATTGAAGGCTGGGAATGGTAGCCACATATCTGCTTCATTAAAACAGCCTCAACCCAGTTGATTTAAGAAAATTAACATGAACTATAGTATTCTACTTTGAAACTCAGGCAACTATGTTTGACCATTGCCTTGCAAACTGTTATGAATGTGCATTGGCTCCAAGAGATAAAGTTAAAGAAGTGAATAAGGGTATGTCTACACTACAGGGTTAAAGTCTAATTTAGCTATGTAACTTCAGCTACAAAATTGCATAGCTGAAGTCAAAATAGCTCTTCCTTTGACTTTCCTTGCTCCTTGTGAAATGAGGTTTACAGTGAGTCAGAATAAGAAGTCCTCCAGCTTGCCATTATTTCAAAATAACTGCTTTTAGTGTAGATACGCACTATGTTATTTCGGAATAACATCAGTTATTCTGAAATAACTCTGCTGTGAAGACATACCCTAAATGTTTTATAGTAAGGAAGCCTAATATTTAAATATTTTCATAACCCTTAAAATACAGTTGATATTAAGATCTTATCATTTTGGATATTACCACATGAATCAAATACAACTGTGTGCTAGTGAAGACCCAAATCAAACTCAGAGGGCACCCCCGGTGATATCGGTATTCCTGCTTCTCGCGAGGAGTAAGTGAAGCTGACGTAGCTGGAGTTGCGTATCTTAAGTCAACCTTCTGCTGTAGAGTAGACCAGGCCTAAAAGACATGATTTAACAGGGACATGATGTTATGTCTCATTAGGATTTGTAGCATACCACACTACCTGCTATCCTTAATTGCCCACCTCAGACCCTGAATGCATCAGTCTAACCCCCAGTTGCCCATTTCATTTCAAGTGACCTCTTCCAACATGTTACCACTTCTGCCTAACAGTCTGTCTCAACTTGTGTTCAGCTCAGGCACTCTGCTTTGTAGACCTGAAGAAGATATTTGTATCTCGAAAGGTGATATCTTCCACCAACAGAAGTTGGTCCAATAAAAGATATTGCTTTATCTACCTTGTCTCTTTACTAATAGAATGCTAATTTAATTCTTGTCTAGAATTTCTCTGGATAAACAGAAAAATAATGTTAATGTAAGGGGACTGTTAGCCCCTTACTAAAACTCTGTGGGAGTTTTTGGTTCGCCAGCTCCCAATATCAAAAACGGAAGGGTCCATGAGAAATCAGGGCCCTGAGACTGACAGACCCCAGAGACAATGGAAAGCAGCCAACACTCCAGCTCGGCCTGATTGACAGGTTGGACAGGCCAGTGAGGAAAGTAAGAGGCCAGGCCCCGTCCTCCTTGTGAGCTGGGATTTTCTGGGTCTCTCTGAGCAAGGAGAGAGAGCTGAGAGGAGTGCAAGCTGTGCTGAGGGGCAGTCCTGCAGCAACAGCCAGGCACACACAGCCCAAGGAGTGCAAGCTGTGCTGAGGGGCTATCCTACAGCAACAGAGCCAGGCACACACAACCCAAGGAGTGCAAGCTGTGCTGAGGGGCAGTCCTGCAGCAACAGGAGCCAGGCACACGCAGCCCAAGGAGTGCAAGCTGTGCTGAGGGGCAGTTCTGCAGCAACAGAGCCAGGCACACACAGCCCAAGGAGTGCAAGCTGTGCTGAGGGGCAGTTCTGCAGCAACAGAGCCAGGCACACACAGCCCAAGGAGTACAGACCCTGTGTTGAGCAGCAGACTGGCAGTGATCAGAGAGCCAAAGGGGACAGAGAAGCAACACAAGGAGCTGGAGACTGGCAAAGTAGCACAGCCTGCAGCTGGGTGTGGTGAGCAGCTAGGACCAGCAAAGTGGGAGGAGAGGCTCTGGGCCGGGAGACACCACCAGCCAAGAGGCCCTGCAGGCCAGACTGGGAGAGGGGTCCTGCCACATAGAACCTGAGACTATGTGGTCATTACCAGAGCAAGCGTGTCCAGCCTGCAGCTCCCCTTGCAGCACAGCCAGGGCCTATAAGGGACCTATAAGGAACAGACTGTGAGCTGTCCTTATACTCTGCAGACTGCTGTTTGTGATGCCCTCATGCTACAGAGCAGGACTGTGTTCTCATTTAACCTTTCTCATTTTTTCTTATTCTTTTCTCTTTAATCAGTTGATGTTTAATAAATTGTATTTGCTTTGAACTTTATGAAATGATCACTGGGCCAAGAAAGCATGCAGTGTGAAGAGAGCACCCCAGAGTGGGGACACCCTAGCCCCTGCCCCAAGTGACTACAAGGTCAGGGATTAAGCCCCAGGAAACCTGGGCCCAGCCTTGTTGAGGTTTTGAGGACTCTGCTACTCAGGAGAGTGGAAGGGGAGCCCTCAGATTCAGGGAGGCCGTGGGGTAAAAGAAGTAGGAGTGGGGACTCAGATCCTTTCATTGGTCCATTTCACCGGGGTGGTATAGAAGCCAGAAAAGTTCCCCACAATAGCGGGACCATTCCCCCGCTTACATTAAGATCAATAGCTCCAAAGAAAGTTAATTGTTAATCTCCTTTAACCAATACCTTTTCAACTGCACTATGTAGGCGATTAAACAGTCACATGCCTCAGCCCCCAGAATAATTCTATGAAGAAGTTTTTCTTGAGTTTAGAGTGAATTTAAGGATTGTGTTTTTTGAGTTTCTTCACTGTTTGCAGGTAATAAGAGAAAACAGTTATGCAGGGCTGTTGGAACAACTTTTATAGTGAGGGTGCTGAGAATCATTGAGCCAAACTGTAAATCCTGGATATGATGGAATCCACTTCAACCTAGGGGGTACAGCTGCATTTCTAATTCCAGCACCTATCAAGTTACGTTCTTTTCCAGAGTAGGAGGTAAAAATAGGTGACATTCTGTGATTCAATGTAGACCAGTAGAATCAGACCAGAGAGAACTCATTTTTTCTCATCAAGGGTTAGATAAAGTTGTTAGAAATGAAATCTAAGACTGATTCACCCTAATGTGTGATCTCTTATTCCTTTTTTGTTGTTGTTGTTTTATTTAGAATGGGTTTCTCCTGAAACTTTGTATAAATCTACAGACATGCTTATCCTGACACTTTTCCAGTGCCCTACCCACCTCTTCTTTTCATTTAGTTGTCAGCAACAATTTGTTTTCAGACCTGTTTTCCCCTCCATAAATTAGAACTTTAAAATGAAATGATGTATCTCTTTCCTAATCAGGCCCACTAAGGGGTGGAAGAGGAGGAGGGAGCAAAGGGGGCAATTGCTCAGGAGCCTGGGCGATTTAAAAGGGCCTGGGGCCCCAGCCACTGACGTGGTAGCAAGAGATGGGACTATCACTGGGTCCTTTTAAGTCACCTGGGTGGGCTGCAGACATAGAGGCATGAGTGCCTGATGGAGCTTCTCTTGGGGAAAGCTAGTCTCCAGTTTCACTTCTTCCACCCACCACACTTCCTCATCTAGGGTTGCCAGGTGTCCGGTTTTGAACCGGACAGTCCGGTATTTGAGGGGTCTGTCCGGGAAACAAATTGAAAAAATACCCTCGGACACATAAAATATCCGGTATTTTCTAATTAGGTAAGTTTTATTACGCTGTGTGAGTGTGTCTACCAGCCAGGCAGTATGCAACTACGTGAGGGGGTGGGGCCGGGGCGGGAGGGAATACCCAGGGTCGGACTTGCTCGTGCTTCGCCGGGACCATGCGCGGGACGGGCAGCACCCCGGGATCTGCGTGCGCCTGGGTCAGTCCCGCTCCCCACTGGCCGATTCTCTCCCCCTGCTCTCCGCCCCAGTCAGCCCCGCTGCCCCGACCCCCTCCCGGCCATCCTTGCTTCCCACCGGCTGGGAAAGTAACAGCTGAAACAGAGCCCTCTTGGCAGCAGGCTTAAGATGTTACATTGCCCCCAAAGGGGCATTAGGAAGAGACTTTTCCTCACCATTTTCAGGTCATTGTGTAAAACAGAATACATGGTGTGACTTTCAGTAATAAAAGCCCATGACTGAACTAAGAACAGGACAGAGAATTGAACTTAGAACCCTTGGGAAGGTTTAAAATATTTTTCAGCAATTATATACTGGAGTGATTGGCACTTTTGTAAATGTTTAGACTGCAATCAGACTGCTAAATTGTTGACCATTTTTCAGTGACAGTGAGTAAAAGAAACTAGCTCTTAAAAGTACAGTTTGCTTTATTAAGCTATTCCCTTGTTGACTGAAGCATGCATTAAATTTGTTTCATAAGCCAATTGGAATTGGGCATATCCATACTTGCACACTTAAAGTAGTCTCATGATAGTGCAGGAGCATCCATGAGATACAACAATTAAATGTAAATTGAACATTTGACATAATGGAAATAATGGCATTGTAATAGTTTATTGTCACAGTACCGATTTTTGATACATGTCTATGCTTTGCATCAGCATTTATATAGTAGTAGGAGACTGATATCCTCTGAAAATGTTTTGTGCTATTGATATTAAATCTTTACTTAGGCCAGGTCTGCAGTAAAAAAATTAGGTTAACCCAGCTATATAGGGCTTAGAGGTGTGAAAAATCCATGTTATGGAGAAATGTTGTTCAGCTGACCTAACTGCTGGTGTGAAGAAGGCTAGGTAAATGGAAGAAGCCTTATGTTGACCTATTTGTTACTTCTCGAGGAGGTGACATGCACTGATAGGAGAACCTCTCCTGTCAGAGTAGGGAGCATCTACACTGAAGCACCGCAGAGGGCTGGCACAGCTGTAGCGTTTTGAATGGAGAAAAGGAGACCGTATGGAGGTATCTTACTATCTGGCATGAAAAATGTCCACAATGTAGTAAGCTTTGGAACAATGCCAGGAAACCTAGTGTCACCAGCCATGGACTTCACTGGGATGTCTCTACTGACATTCATCCCAATGTCATTCATCCCAAGGAACGTGGGACTTACGTTCTGTGTATTTCCCAGTGTCCATTTTATTGTAACCAGTTTGGTAAGGAATGAGGACATTTTATTTTCATTGTAACCTTCGTAGTCTGTAATTTTCTCCTGCTACTGTAGAAAATGCAATTAATATTCTTGTCACAATTGGGTCAAGGACCATGATCGACAGATGTTCACTTAATACCTTGTACTTTAAGGACGCAACAAGGTGCTTGGCATTCTGCTGCTGTTATGAAGCCAACTACCCAAATCACAGATAAAATAGCAAATGAAGGAGGTTGAATCCTGAATAAAAAAGGAAAAGAAAATCCAGTACTTAGATTTCTGTTTTTCATTTACTGCCACATTTTTTATTTATTTTGAGTAAACATTTATGAGAATCTCATTACATTGTATAATATTGGCAGTTTTCCATGCACTCTGTAAATGGTTGATTGTTCTTGTTTGATATTTTGCTTTTTTCCTCTCTAATGTAGAAAAAAAGTCATTTGGGAAGAGAATACATGTGTACAGTTGTGTATTTAGTGACTGATTTCCACATCCATTGAAATTAATGGCAAAATTACCATTCACTTTCATGTTTCAGGATGACATCCTTATATTTCATTGCAGAGAAAAGTGATTCCAGTGTGGTGTGTGGCATAAGGCATTATCTAAATACACTCTCAGTCTAATAGGCAGGGAACAGAGACACTGAATAGGCTCAGATGGAGTCATTTGCTGTATTGCCCTTTTTAGTGTACTAAATATTCCTCCATTGCCTGAAGTTTGCACTAGCGTATGACTCCATTAGCATTAATAGTTACTCCTGAGGTACGTGTGTATCAATGAGAGGGAATGAGGCATGTTATTTTAGGCTCACTGATTCATTAAGTATATATTGTATTATTTCATATTCAGAAGGGTTTTTTTATAACAATATTTGTTAAGATCTTTTTTATTTCCACTTGAAAACTTGAATTCTGTAAAGATCAATGGCCACTAGAGAAACTGCTGAATGAACATTCTGATTTTGACCAGCACTCTTGCAGGCATGTATGAAAGTGAATGTTGTTATGTTTTGTTGTCATGAATGATGAATGAATTTCCATAGTCAACCTGATCTTCATTTGAAAATACCCCACAATAGAAATGTTAAAAGAAAAAGAAAGTTGGTGGCAGTAAGGAAAGATGTTTAAATAGTAGTGTAATATTACATTTTGCTTAATTTGTTCTTACAAGGTTGATGGATGATACATGAAAGCCTGTTCTGTAAGATAGTTTTCCATTGGTAACAGTTAAAGTGATTATTTAAAAGGCTTTGTTTACTTCTTACAAAACATTTTCCTCTTAATGCTTTACTTCCTGCTGGTAACACTTTAATGATTCTGAAAAATGAATATCAGGCCTCTAGGTAATATTGTTTTTCAATAGAAATTCACTAATGTTATAAATTTAGACTTTGAAAGCATTTTAAGTATTCACTGTTCTGTAAATAAAGCAGTCTACCACATGCAGAACTTTTACTTCTTCTATCCATTAAATACTCTCTCTCTCTCTCTCTCTATGTCTACGCTGTACGCTTATTTTGAAATTACTCATGTTATTTCAAAATAACAGAGTGCACATCTATACAGCAAGCCCGTTATTTCAAAATAATAAAAAAAAAAACAGGTTTCTTACTTGGACTTCTGTAACCTTCATTTCATGAGGAGAAAGGGAAGTTGAAGGAAGAGTGTTCTTCCTTCTATTTCCTGTTATGTAGATAGTGCCAAAAGTCGAGTTACGCTACTTCAACTTCAGCGATGCAATTAACGTAGCTGAAGTTGCATATCTTAACTCGACTTTAGCCAATAATGTAGATGTACCAGCGGTCTCTTTTCCTGATTCTATCAACAAATTTTACTTCTGGCTGAAAATAAGAGTGCCGTTTACCCTAAAATCAGTATTCATTTTGCTTCATTTATTAGTATTTTATCTGACTTCACTTTTGAGACCAATCTTCTTCACATTCCTGCTATCTATTAATCAGCAAAGTAGAATTTTCGTAGTCAATCTTATACCAGGGTCTGTCCTGTGGCAATGCACCAATGAGTTGTGCTGATGGCACACTTGGTGACTATCTCTTTGTTAGACTTATTTTTTAGGTTTTTCTTTTATATTTCCTTTTATATCTATGTATCTTTGATTACTACGTTGTGATCTGGTACTAACATATGGAGGACAGCAATCTCATATCTGGTTTTTTTCACAGTCTATTGTTTAAAATAATAATATTTTAAAGTTTAATTTCAGGAGTTCTCTCAAAATTTAAGCAAGCAATTCTTCCATTAGGGAAATAAAATTGTAGGTAGTGCACAAAAATTGAGAGACTAATCATGGGCCAAATTTTGTTCTCAGTTATGCTTATATAATCCAGAGTAACCTCTAGTATTTTAGTGTTTCCAGCTCTATAATTTTAATTCCAAAAATTGGATGTGTACTTTAATGCTGAATTTGCAATTATGCCTTCATGCATCCCTGCTTTGCATGATTCCCAATCTACAAAGAAACTGAAGTTTTTAACAAATGCAAACTGCCTATCTTAAAATCCAAATTTAACACTTGAATCCCTCAAATTAAATATAGCTAATCTTAAAATATAAAGTATTATGTACTATATGAGTGATTATCTATCAAATCTCTTTGCCATCATTGTTTTAAATAACCATCCTCAAGATCCCTAGCTTGCGTACCCAACGTTTTACTCTCTTTTTCCATTACCATACTTTTTTTCTGTTTTCTATTCAAAGGAGGAGTTTAGAGACCTTAAAGGACAAAACCAGTGAAGGAAGGAAAAGAGAGATTTCAGAATTTAGGAGAACAAGTGAGAAAGGAGATAAAACACTGCCTTTTGGTCAGGGATCCAGTGCAGGAAGATCTTTTAAGCCTCACAGGTGTGTGCACATCTCGGACCTATACAATTCCCATTAAAGCCATAGACATTATTGAAATATCTGAGTGCCACATAATCTTTAATGTATTTATCTTCATACATCCCTCCCCCCAAAAAAGTATGGAATTATTCTTTATTTCCATTTCACAGATGGGGAGCTGAGACTGGAGGGGGACTCAGGCATGAATGAACAAAAGGAACTTTATTATTGTGACTCTTTAATATAATACCAAACTTCTTGGCTCCTATAAAACCACTGTAATTCTGAAAGCTGAGTTATGTGCCTGGGCCTCTCAGTATGAGGAATGAGGTAAGATAGTCACCTCAGATAGGCTTCACAAAAGCGAGCATGCTAGATAGAGAACTGTGTAAGCTAGCCAATGGGAGATGCTGACCAGAGGTGAGGGTGCTAAGCCCCACCCTTATCTCAGAGATAGGTGCCTAAGTCAAGGCTGCAGGGAGACACCTATCTCGGCTTGGAATTCTCAGCTGCAAACCCTCTCTTGGCAGTAGGGCCCTATGACATTTTAGTGAGGAGGCGAACCTGTCCTTAAAGTTTTGCCCAGAAGTGAGTAGGGATGTAAAATCCCATTTAATTGGTTAACTGGTTAAATGTAACCAATTAAAGTGGAGCTGTCAGGACTGTTCCCCGCTCTGGCACTCCGAGTGCAGAAGGTGGGGGCCCGGAAGGGATCTTAAATACCTTGCCTCTATAAGCTCTGCTTACAAAAACTCCCCAGAGTTACAGATTCTGGAAGGTAGCTGCCACCATCAAGTGATTTAATCCCTAAAAATAACAAAACAAAACAAAACAGGAAGAAACTCTTGAAATTCTTCCCAAGGGGTACACCAAGCTCTTTTGCCATGAGAGAGCTTGAAAAAACAAACAAAAAAAACCCCAAAGAAAACAAACTGTTTCCCTGATACTGACCTCTCAGGCCAGGCAGGCATGCACACAGACCTCCTGTTACCTTCCAGGACACAAGAATCAAATCATTGCATTAAAAAAGGTGATTTTATTAACAAAAGAAAAAAGATATACTTGATAAAGCATACTTGGTTGCTAGGTATAACAGAGCAACTGTAAAAAAGAGCAGATTATAACACAGAAAAATATGGTATATCTGGGCTACAGTTTAAATATGTTTAATTGGGGGAGGGATTCACACAGAAGTTTAACTAAACAACTAAAACAAAGAAAAATACCCTGATCACGACTAAATATACATTTCCCCTTATTTACTCACAGTCCCTTCATGGTCCAGTCCACTTCCATGCCCCGAATTCCTTGGAGGCATGGTAGTCCTGTCTGGGTTTAAATCATTCTCTTTCTCACAACTCCTGGCTTAAAACTCACACAAAGAGAAACGGCAGCGGGTATATATTTAACATTTACATTTCAGCACTGTATTCCATTGGTTCTTCTGGCTCCCTGCCAACAACACCCTTAGCTACCTGATTTAGTCACCGAGTGCTGGCCAGCACTCCTCCTTATACATCACACAGGGCGAGTGGAGAGGCCCCTCCGGCCTGGCTGGGCTGGAGCACCCCCCTACCTGCCTTTGTCAGGATGGAACAGTGCGCTCTGCTATGCACAGGGGTTGCTCTGGCTGGTCTGGAGTGCTCCTGAACTGCCTGAGGCTGTTCCAGCTGCCACCAGTTAACCAGAACTGGAAAGACTTACCCATTAAAAGTGAGACTTAACAGTTAACTGATTAAACATTCACATCCCATTAAGGGTGAGACTTACTGGTTAACCAGTTAACCATTCACATCCTTAGTGGTTAAGATACTCCCCTATGAGTGACCCCCTGTTCTGATGGTAAGAAGGGATTTGAACAGGAACCTCTCAGTGCTGTCACCATTGGGTTATATATGAGAGTTTGATGTGAGATTCCTGCTGTCCTGCTTTGAATAAATAATGAAAGAATCATTGAAGCGCGTGAAACTGGATTTTGAGTGTTTTATACCTTCTAGATCAGTGTGCTGACTACTAGTCTCATGCTTGGGGTCTCTCTCCCAAATGACTCTTTGAGAGTGAGAGAGAATTCAGAAATAACATCCCAGGTGAGTACCTTACCCACTGAGCTAAAAGCTATGAGGGAGCTTCTCCTCCTCCTCTTTGCTTCTCCTCTCCACCAGCCATTTTGTGTGAACTCACTTCAGGGGCCTGATCTACTAAGCGTCCTTTGAGCTCTAGGGATGTCACCATGTAGACAGTTACATGATTAACTGATAAACTTGGGCTTATCAGTTAATCCTGTCAACTACATGCAGTGGGACAGGGGGGGAGCCAGGAGCCAGTGCCCGTTGTGAGCTGGCTTTAAGCATCTGCCTTCCCCACTGCATATGACTTCCCCATGACCCGCCGTGCTGCTGCCTCTGATAGAGAAGCAGCAGCATGGACGAGGAGGGGGGGCAGGAGGGACTTGATACGCATGGGGAGCTGACTTTTAAGTCAACTCTCTGTGTGTGCTAGCTCCATGGACCTTTCCCCCACCACCCTGTGCCGCTGCCTCTGATAGAGGCAGTGGCACAGGGCGGGTAGGCTGATGCGAAGCAGCCTCTGTCTGCAGGAGGCCCAAGCTCCCAGCAGACAGAGGCTCCTCTACAGCAGCAGTCCCTGTCCATGGGGGTCTGAGCTCCCTACAGACAGGGGCTGCTGCCGCCCCACACTACTGCCTCTTTTTCAGAGGCAGCAGTGCAGGGCGGCAGGCGGGAGGTCGTTTGCGTGGGAAGCCGGTTTTTAAATCCGCTGCCCTCACAGACTGGCTCCAGCCTACCACCCTGTGCTGCTGCCTTTCATAGAGAGGCAGCAGCTTGGGGTGGCAGGGAGCTCCCCGGGAGTGGGACCAGAGAGCACTAGCTGCTGGTCCCATCCCCGGGGACTATTGAATAGTCATATAACTTAAAATTTGATGTGGTTAAACGACTATTGAATTACACACTAACATCCCTACTGAGCACACCTACTGGATCAGGCTCCACTTAGGTAGCCAAATGCCTATCTTCCCCAGTATGTAAAGTGCTCTGGGGCTTCCCGTAGCTCCTCTTGGCTGCCAATGGTGAACTGGAGCCAATGGGAGCCGCGAGGCCTGTGGCTGCGGAGCTGGTAAATAAACAAACTGGAGTGGCCAGTTAGCAGATTTCTCAGAGTGGATCCACGGACCACTTTGAGGAAACAATGCCTTACAAACTATCACCCTAACCCCTTTCTTCTAGGCAACTGCCCTGGGAATCCATAAGCTGAATAGGAGCTCTGGATAAACTCCTGAGCATTAGAATTAATCCACTCTTGTATTCTTCTACTCAGAGTCAATAAAATATAATATACATTGGAGGCTGAATGTAATCTATAGTACATGTTTAGAGTTATTTTATTAAAATTGAAGCTTATTGAATGATGATGTTGCAGATGTTGCATATAGATGTTGCATATTGAATGATGATGTTGCATATAGTTCCATGTTTCTCATAGTCCGTGCAGCTCTGCTTCATATGTTGTGCCAGTTTTCTGCATAGCTGATGGGATTTTGATTAAGTAGTTCGAGTGATGCACTAAATGAGAAGAGTCAGATGATTTAAGGGTTAAAAGGGCTCAGATACACCCTAAATGTATGGCACTAATTTAGATTGCAATTAGTATTTATTTATCTAATATTTATATTACAGATGTGCATAAGGAAATTGAGGCCCTATTATGCTAGGCACTCTGACATAGATGCGGGCTTCAGCCTGTTTCCTAACATGGCAGGAATGAATAGGCAATATATTCTTAGATTAAGTTGGGTTATGAGATATGAGAGTGTGGCAAATTAAATAGGGTTATGTTGGAGTATGGGGGTGGGGGTGCCTGTCACTGGGCTTGTAAGGGGGCTTGGTAGCTTCTGAACGTCCCCCTCTTCTCATCCATTGGTTCCTTGCCCCCCTCTTCCATCATCTTCAAATTCACTTCTAAGTTTATCTGCCACTGTTTTGAGCCCGCATACATAATTTTGATTGACTGTGTCCTAGCACACAGTGGAGATGTCCCTAATTCCTATATAGCATAATTAGTTAGTCCCAGAATTTGAAATGGTTCAAGTACTATTGCTTACTAAAGCAATTCAGTGGACACATTGGGAGAGATTGATCTAAAGTTTGTTTCGTTACATAGTGGAGTGCTGGAGTGAGTGGGGATTGACAACAATACCAGTGTGATAGGCAGAACCATATATAGGTACATGAATAGGCTCGCTGACTTTGCTGTCTAATGGTATTAAAATCAGGGCAACAATAACTCCAGTCTGATTAGGGATTGGTGAGGCCACCCGTGCAAAACTGTATCTGTTCTGCTGCATGTTTCTTTGTACTATTCCAGGCCACATCTTTCGAATGTAAACTTTTCAGAGTCAGGTTCTATTAATTACTCAGTACATTAATCCTGTGTATGGCCCCATGTAATTTTATGGCATTGCATGTTTACATAACAGAAGGAGGGAGGAAAAAACAATGGTCTAGCATCATTTGTTCTTTCTCTCTTTTTTTGGGGGGGGGAGGGGAGGAAGCAGGATGATCATTAAACCCATTGTTTTGTATTTGTGATGCAATAAAATCTTAATATAGAAAGCTGTATACCAGTGTAGACCCCTTAGTAAAAGAGAACTGCAGGTAATTTAAGCATTTATTTCTTTGCTTCTTTTTTTATCTTTAATTCAATCTAGCCAATCTTTATAGAGCAGGAGAGGGTTCTTTGAAGTTTTTCCTTGTCAGTTTGCATATTTGGCAATAAAATAGAAATACAGTTAATATGTAACCAGATTTGACACTTATTTGGGGGCATTCCTAAAATAGCAATCAAGTAGGACAGAACTGAAATAAAACTGATGGTACTTTAGCCAAACACTGTATATTCATTTTATAACATGAAGGTAAGACCAGATTCTCTTGTCCATTACAGTGATGCAAGTAAGGAGTAAACCCAGCATGAATAAGAGGACAAGACCTATTGCTAGGAGAATTGAGGCCTTGTGGCCAGTTCCTTACACTTTTTATTTGCAATATATAAAGCAGGAATTAAAAAAACTCCAGAATTTTGTGTGTTCTCCCTTTAAAGTAGAACTTCAGTACCTGTCAGATACAAAGGGCCAGAGCCCTAGCCTGTGGCCAAGCTGTGTTCATTAAAGTGGTTGAGGGGCAGCCACAAAACTGGTATTGAAGTAAGTTTTAGTCATAAATTAGCAAGACAAACACATAGAGCTATGAGGTAGATAGGTGAGGAATAGGTAGGCAGACTTGGGAGTCCCCAGTGTAGAGGTGATAGACCAACTTGTGGGAGTGAATGAGATTGTGCTGTTCTGGAGTATAGGAGGGAGAGAGAGAAAAGATTTGTAGACAGAGCCCTAGGGGAGTCTGTCCAAAGTGGAAGGTGACAGTGTCACCAAATAATGGAGATAATGGAACAGTCAGAGAGGTTAGGGATCCACAGGAACATTCTGTCATAGGCGCTCAGAAAGGAGAGGAAGAAAGAGTTGTGAAGAGTGTCAAAGTCAGTAAATGGATCAAAGAGAACTAGTACAGAGAGCACTGGTGAGGAAGAGGTCTTAAGTAACTTTGATGAGAGCAGGTTTTGTGCAGTGCAGTTGAAGGAAGTCAGATTGCGGGAAGGCTGGAGTGTTGAAAGAAAGGAATTCAAAGGTGTAGGAACAAACCACTTTCTCAAGGTTCTTACAAAGGGGCTGAGGGAAATGTGACAGCGATAGACTGAGGCTCAGTGGTGTTGAAACAGTTTTTTATAGTGGGGTGCTAAAGATGGAAACCATATACCTGAGTGCTCATTACTACTGCAAGTCAGGCGGTGGGGTAGTACATTTAGTGCTGTGGCTTGTTCTGAACTAGATAATTAAGTTGGTTTAAATATGAGTCTGGGGTGTGAAAAAGAGATAGCAAGCAAAGAAATGGAAAGAACAAATGTTCCAAGAAGTCTTGGCCAACCCAGAGTGTAAAAACAAGAGTCCAGAATGTTGTGCACACTTTAAAATTCGTACAATGAAAGCTTTATTATCCGGCACTCTGTTAACTAGAAAAAAGTGTTAACTGGCCACTATACCTCTGTGTCTTCCAGCACATGTGCCCGACTCCCGCCTGTCCAGCTGGCCGTTGTGGGGCTGCTGACAGTTGACACTGCTGGCTGACATCATCAGCAGGCACCTCCTTCCCCTTCAGCCTGCCTCGAGCTGCTGGGAGCCGTTATGCTGATAGAGGGCTGGGGCAGAGCAATGAGCTTTGCTATCTGGCACATTCAATTAACGGACAACCCCCATTCCCCATGAGTGCAGGATAACAAAGTTTTCACTGTATTAGCATTTAAAATAGCTGGATCCAGAGGAAGGGCTGATTATTTTTATTGAAAATGTGTTAAATGTATTTTTAATACATAAGGAATCTCTGGTGAGGTGAAGTGCAATTGGGATCAGCACATCACTGCATTCTTATTCTTCATATGTAATCAGAGGACAGATGTGAAGCTGTTGAAGATTTCTCAAGCTGCACTTTCTGTCAGTATGGCAGAATCATCACACAGCTGTTTTAGAACTCTTTATGAATTTTGATCTGCTGGTGGCCTTTGTGTTTTTATTTGAGAACTCATGCATGTCTCTGTGTAATGATTTTTATTTTCATTTAAGAAAGAAATGTCTGTGAGATTATATATAAATGATCTATGCTCACACTTCTCTGGTACATTGCTGGGAACCTGTGCAGAGGAACTCTCTCACAGGGTACCCTGAAGATTTACTGTGTCAGAACTCTACTTCCATTTGCTATAGATCACAGACATTAAAGTATAAGCTGTCTTCGATATTAATCATGACAGTCATTCAGAAGGGTGATGATTGCTGATATATATTGATTTTCACACTGTTTAAGGCAGCGGTCTCTAAACTTTTTATGCCTGAGATCACTTTTTAAATGTCAGGGCAACCCAGGATCTACCCTATTACCCGCTCCTTCCCTGAGCCCCACCCTCTCCATTCTTCCCCTCCCTCTCATCACTTGCTGTTCTGCAACTTCACTCACATTCACTAGGCTGATGAAGGGGATCTGGGCTCTGGGCCAGGACCAAGGGTTTTGGGAGAAGGAGGGGGTGAGAGGTGCAAGCTTAGGGAGGAAATTTGGGTGCAGGAGGGGACTCTAGACTGAGACAGAGTGCTGACAGGGTGCAGGGTGCTGTCTTTGGGAGGGGTTCTAGGCTAGGCAGAGTTTTGAGGTATAGGAGGGGGTGGAAAAGGGGATATTAGCTTTGGGAGGCCGCTCCAGGCTGGTCAGAGTGTTAAGATGCAAGGTGCTGGCTCTGGGAGGGAGCTCCAGGCTGGGACAGAGTGTTTGGGTGCAGGAGGGGGTGGAGAAGGGTTTGCTGGCTTTGGAAGATGGCTCCAGACTAGGGAAAGTGTGCTGGGGTGCAGATGGGGATGTGAGGTGCTGAGCGAGCACCCAGGCCAAGGAGAAAACTCCTGAATGCTTGTGGGAAGCAAGGCTTTGCATTTCCCCCCTCAGTGACCCCTAGTATTCAGGACAGATGCCCACCCCCCCAGACTGGAAGCCCATGGCAAAAGGCTGTGTGGGTGGGCACACCACAGGGTTTGGTGAAGGAGTTTGCTTGACCAGAAGCCATGTAAGGGGGTGGTCTGGGCTGTTACCTAACTTCATCTGTGCTCCTAGCCAAGGTAGCATCTTCTCCTCAATCCTCACAGGCACCAGCTCCAACTCGCCTTGGCAGCTGGTTAGCTGATTTGTTATAATCCTCCACCCCAGAACTCCCTGCTGAATGAACAGGGGGAATTGTGCGGGCAGCCTCACCTCTCCTCATGAGCTTGAGAGAGGTTTGAATGCTGGTCCGCTCCACGCCCGTGAGCATGTTGGCAAAATGTGCCATAATGACATATGGATATATATTGGACCAGTTCAAGTCCTTAACTTGAATAAAACCTTAGTTATGTGGCAGTTTGAGCAACTTATGTGAACTTTTATGAGTGTTCTTTTTCTGTTCCCATCCCTCCTCTGTATCTTCCATTCTATTCCCAATTCAAAGACATTTTTCTCTTGCTTCCTCTGACCTCACTTACCAAGCCTCTCTCCCATTCTTCCAAAACACTGAGTTGGTCAATGGAGAGGCCTTACACCTGGCATTCTCCCAGCTAGGATCTTGCTGCTCACTCTGCTCAGTGCAGTTTTTCTGGACGAGTGACGTTCCCAAATCCAAGTTTCCATGCCATCTTCAAAGAACGCACAAAATTCACGAGGCAGGATGGCAACCACCAAGTTAGCTGAGATTGCTAAATATACTTAGACTGGGAGGGATTTTTGAAAGGAATGGAGCCATGTTGGAGCTCAAGGAGGAACCAGTTTGAAACAATGGTGAGAAAATCCAATTTGCCTCAGTCAGAACTTGTACTGAGATTTCTGTTCTTACCAGATTGCATCACTTTCTCCAGTTAAATTCCTTTATAAACTAGAAACATCAGATGGGTATTCATTTTGTAGGGTACTGTGGAGTCTCCATTAGCTGACTTAAATCAGCTCATTGGAATCACAGAGGTGAGCTTTCCCTGCAACACAGTGATTGGATCAGTTTGGCTTTCATATTTGAAATGGTAGGAAATTGTGCATTTTCTGGGCTATGCGGTGAAATGTTACTTGCTGTCATCAATGTGCTTTTCACAAAATGTGGCTTTTTAAAATTATGTTGGCCAAAAAGTAGATGGCTTATGCAATCTTATGCAATCTTAAAAATATTTTTGTTTAGAAGTTCCTATAATTATTGCAACTGGATACATGCCAATCTAAAATGTGAAATCAAATCTTATCTGTCCTATTTCATTGTCTGACTATCTTTCTGCAGCTGTGTTAAAGGGATACTGTCAAGGTCACTGGAATTTAGTCAGAAACTGATCTATCTTGACACTTGAAACATCTGGAAGCTCTTGTCTTTTGAAAGTCAAAGATTTTTTTTTTCAAATGAGAGATATTTTGTTTTAAATCCCAAGCTGTGAGTAGAGAGGTTTTAGGATATCTTGAGGGATTCATGGGTAGAAATGGTTTTAAGCCATCTTGGTTTTGAACTGGTTTGGTCCCTAAATATAGGTTAGGGTAAGTCAGAGCACCCACTATGCTGCTTTGCTCTGCCTGTCGCTTAAGGGAATTGCCAGAGTTCAAGGACAATGTGGCTGTGCCTCCTTTCACATGACCACTCAGCCTGGCAAAGGGCACTGATGGCCATAGGCAGAGATTAGTCCATGGGTCATGTACTGGAGGGTAGCATTCATTGCACCTTTGTAAAAGGTTGCATAGCTGTTATTCTCTGCAGAAAATCTAGGAAACATACTTTACTTAAATAGTAAATTCTTGGCAACTGTGACCTTTTCTTTATATGGATTATTACAGCTCCCAACAGAACAGAGCTTGTCTAGAACCTCTGGACACCTCTGTGGTACAAATACGAAGAAACACAATGCTGGCAGATATACAGGGCTGTGCCGTCAAATTGCAATTGATTCCTTAATGCTGCTGAACAGTTTGCTGGCCATTGTTAAGACCCCAAATAATATATTCTGAAATATCACATCAAAGTGGAACCAACCAGAGAACATGAGAAGACCTCAAAATAATTGTTCACAATAGTTAGCTTGTTAGCTAGATAATTTTTTGTGTGGCAGTTCCATGCTTAATATCTGATTAGGGAACAACTTGGCACAAATTGAAGAACTGAAATACACTCATAATTTTTCTTAGCAGGTCACCTTTAAGGTTATTTCTTTCCACTTCTCATCCTCCTCTCCTCCCACTAGTAGTTTGAGATTCTTAAGCAACATTCATGTCATGCTATCTGGAATGGCTCGTGACCAAGAGTGGCAATGTCACAGCACTTTTACAGGCCTTAGGAGGCAGGCCAGTCCTCGCCCACAGACAACCTGCCAACCTGAAGCATATTCTCACCAGCAACTATACACTGCACCATAATAACTCTAACTCAGGAAACAATCCATGCAACAAACCTCGGTGCCAACTCTGCCCACATATATACACCAGCAACACCATCACAGGACCTAACCAGATCAGCCATACCGTCACTGGTTCATTCTTCTGCACATCTACTAACGTAATATATGCCATCATGTGCCAACACTGCCCCTCTGCTATATTCATCGGCCAAACTGGACAGTCCCTATGTAAAAGAATCAATGGACACAAATCAGATATTAGGAATGGCAATATACAAAAACCTGTAGGGGAACACTTCAATCTCCCTGGGCACACAATTGCAGATCTAAAGGTAGCCATCCTGCAGCAAAAAAACTTCAAGACCAGACTTCAAAGAGAAACTGCTGAGCTATAGTTCATCTTCAAGTTTGACACAATCAACTCAGGATTAAACAAAGACTGTGAATGGTTAGCTAACTACAAAAGCAGCTTCTCCTCTCTTGGTATTCACACCTCCAGATCAGCTACTAGAAGTGGGCCTCATCCTCCCTGATTGGATCCACCTCGTCATCTCTAGCCTGATTCTGGCCTACATATTTATACCTGCTTCTGGAAATTTCCACTACATGCATCTGATGAAGTGGGTCTTTGCTCACAAAAGCTTATGCTCCAACACTTCTGTTAGTCTCTAAGGTGCCACAGGACTCCTCGCCACTAATGTCACAGCAGACACTCAAAATTTGTGGTATGTATTTTAATTAGATCAACCCAACTCAGTGATGCATATGAATGCCTAGATCACTGTAAGAGTCTTACCAGTGAATCACACACAGTTTGCTTGGGCTTGCCAGTCCATCTTGCCACCCAAGCAAGCTGGCCATAGTGACAATCACTTAGAACAGATCCCATAAAATATATTCATAAAAAGGGTACTTATATGATCTAAAAATAAAAAAGAAGTTGTATAAAAAGTGGAAACTAGGTCAAATTACTAGGTCAAATTGCAAAGGATGAATATAAGCAAACAGATATGCAGTGGCAAGATTAGAAAGGCGAAGGCACAAAATGGCTCCTGGCACGCACTGGCTCCTGGAAGCCACTTGACCCTCTGTACAGAAGAACTGGTGAGAGCTGGTATGTGCGGGGAGCCAACTGCCGCCCTACCACTAACCACGTAACCGTTACATGGTTACTTAACTACATGAATGTTAACATCCCTACTATGAAGTAATCTACGTTTCTTGGCACTGTTTTATAGCCTGATACTGTGCCTTTGAAATCAATGGGAGTTTTTACTCTGACTTGAGTAGAAGTAGTACCCAGGCCTTTGTTCCATAACTTAATTTAGTGTTGTTCTGGCAATCCTTCTACCCACACTTAGTTGTGATACAGGGCTATCTATTTATTACATGTATATGTCACACTTTTCTCTGTAGTTCTGTCACATTATCAGCAGCCAAAATCACTAAAAATGCCCACATGTTATCTGAGGGCTGTGGTTACCTGGTATATTTAGGGGAGAAAAACTCTGAGATCAGAGGAGGCACTGCACTGTGATGGTAATTCGACCTAGGTATCACATCACAGAGAGCCATAGAGATGGTCACGGTGTTCCTCCAAACCAGTGTGGCTGAATGGCTGATGAGGGTCACTGGGTGCACAGAGAAGGTCAAATAACCTACGGGGTATGAGGCAACAGTTCCAGTATTAGATTCAGAAGTCAGTGATCTGCCTTACAGGTTATTTGAGTACAGGTTGTTTGATTGCTAGGGAAATCAGCAATTTAGTGTCTGTTTTTCAGTGAAAGTTAAGATATATTTGCAACTAACTTCTATCTTTCAAGTTGGATCAGTGGATAAGGAACACTATACACTGATTTTTCACTCATTCGCTGTCACTCATATTTCTTGTAATTGCAGATCAATGGCCCTTCAGAATGTTCTATTCATTATGCTTAGTAACCTAACCAACGTGGGGCAGAAAAGGTGAAAGTGAAATCAGTGTTGAAATATCCCAGTGCTGATTTGGTATGCAGAAATTTGCCCTGATACTTTGTGATAGGTCAGAGTAATGAAAAGTATCCACCTAATCCAGGCAGCGGCATTCCACTGTTAATGCTAAAAACTAAGTGTGTGCACAACCTTAGTATGTCTGAACATGTGAGATTCTCAAGACAGATGGCATTGCTCACAGATTCTTTGTCAAAGTTGTTGTCACCGAGACTGTGTCTCTGATTTTTTGGAACAGTATAATATAAGCTAGAAAAATATAAAATGAAAATCTAATCATCACCCTACACAGTTTTCTGAAAGTAACTGTAAAAACAATATATCTTACAAATACAAATTGCAAATCTTATAAAAATGTGGTCAGTAAAATCAGACCCTGTCATCGTTTATTCAAACTTTCTTAAATATTTAAAACCAAAGAACTATCAATTTTTCATCAAAATAAAAATCAAGAAGTTGATACATAGCCTAGCTCAGTATCACTCCTTTTAACCAGGTTTCACAAAAGCAAAACATCTGGTGAGGCCACTTTAATTCCAATTTTAATAATATCCAGTTTAGATAATAAACTTCTGATTTTCATGAGCATTGTGCTTAAGCCTTTCCTCATGTGCTAGTCTGCAGGAATTTGTAACACACAAGGGAGGACATCTGGGTCTGGATTTAATTCCAGTTTCCACAGCTGAATGGTGAAAAAAACAAAGTAAACTTAACAGTTTATAAAAGCCAAATTAATTTGCAATTCATTTTGTTAATTGGAACATAGTTTTCAACTGGAGGTAGGGTGTTACTAGTAGTATTAATAGACTTACTTTGATACATTAAAGTATTGCAAAGCATGGACGTCATGGTTTCTCAAGGGTTTGCAGATTTTCTTTTAAAGAAAGAGAATACTGAAATGACAACTGAGCAGTTGTTGCTGAGATCAGTTACAGTAAAATGATAGTGTTTAAGGTGCTACATGAATCTATGGGTCTTGTCACCAATAACGGCAAGAAAAATGTCTGGTAAGAACTGTGCTCCTGGAGATTCCAAAACTGAATTTAAAGCTTCTTGCCTTGCTGCCAATTTGCTTCATTTTTTATCTAGTAAATAATTCTGAAGTATACAACATAATAAAATGTAATGTCAAAGTAAATTAGAATGTGAGTAGGTTTTGTTAAACAAAAGACATTTTTAAAGTAAGGGAGGGAAAATAAGTACCTGTGAAGGAGAGTGAGTTGCCCACAGAAATTAAGTGCCCATCTTTAATTTTTTCCCAAACTCAGAAACAATTTAATTGAATCGAAGTAAAAATTAAAAAGCAAACATATGAAATTATGAACTCTCTTCTACTCATTATCAAATAGAATGAATCCTTATCATGGAAGGTTCATTAGTTTAATCAGAACAGTGGTTCAAAACTCCATCAGTAGGTGAAACATGGAAGTTTCCTATTTTGTTTCTTTTTATAATTTTATGTAAGCTGAACATGGTTCAATATCCTAGAGAGAGAGAGAGAGAGAGAGAGAGAGAGAGAGAGAGAGAGAGTGTGTGTGTGTGTGTGTGTGTGTGTGTGTGTGTGTATATATATATATATATATATAGTGTGTTTCTGTGTGTCTGTCTGTGTGAGTTTGTTTGTTCAAGAACTCCTCCTAAACGGTAAGAGCTAGGGTCACCAAATTTGGTATGCAGCTTACTCTTCTCCTAACTTAAAGCAAGGTCAGAGTTTGGTTGAGCTAGGAGAACCAGAAGCCCCAGGAAAGGGTCAATTTTCCATAACATTCAAAGGAATGGGCTGCTTTCGGAGATATGTGATTAGAGAGTGGCCATTAGAGGCAGTGAGCCCGCAAGGGAGAGCTATCCTGTAGAGCAGTGTTTCTTAAACTGTGTTCTGCGAAGCAGTCAGAGGTATGCCATGGAGAACAACAGAGTTCAAAATGGCCACCCTTAAAGGGGTAGGCGACCTTCCCGCCCCCCCCACCCCCGACGCGTCTCAACAAAAAATCCTTGGTGTTCCTCATAAAAAAAATATTGTTTGGTGTTCCTCAGTCTTAAAAAGTTTAAGAAACACTGCTGTCGAGGGTCCACTGGTGGCAGCTGTACCACCAAGGTAGCTAGCAGGGCTAGGGCTCCACCAGCTTGCCTACCGGCCCACTGGTCAGTAGCCTACCTTCCCCAAACCTAGTCATCCTCTCCCAGCCGTTGGCCATAGCACCAGAGGAGGGGAGAGAATAGGCTAAGGGTGGCCTGGGGGGAGGAAGAGAACAGGCCCCAGGCAGGCTGAGGGGATGTGCTGGAGAAGGGAGGGGATAGGCCCTGGGCAGGCTAGAGGGTGGCCTGAGGGGCGGGGAAGAGAACAGGTCCTGGACAGGCTGGGGTGGTGAACTAGTGGGGAGAGAACAGGCCCCGGGTTTCCTGGGGGAGTCGCCCAGGTGGGGAAGGGAACAGGCCTCACGGGGTGGGGAGGTGCTCGGGGGAGAGAACCAGCTGTTGGCCGCCTGCCTTCTGCACCTCACCCCCATATTCTCAAGGCCCTGCCCTGAAGGACCCTGCATCACCGGCTTGGTCTGCTAGTATTTATAATCTGTCCAGTCAGTAGTGTTCTCAAATTGATATTATACTATTCAAGACAATATATTCAGTAGGTAAAAAATTTCTTCATAACATAACTGAACCTGTGCATGTTTGAAATAGTTGAGCAGGTGGTACACACCCATAAATAGGTATAAGAATTAGCAATGTTCAGTCACGCCTGACCCAGCAAACAGGTTTCCTAAAGCGGATCATACTCCTTGATTTAATTTTTGAGAGTTTTGATTTTAGACTATAATCTCACACCTAGCTAAAATGTGAATGTACTCATGTGTGCGAGCCTAGAAGCAGATTGATCAGGTTATTAGGCAGTAAACACGTTGTGTGGCTGAAATAATGAGTCTTAATCACTCACATAGGTGTTTTGAAAACTTTACCCAGCTCTTCTCATCCATATTATTATTCTTTATGTAGCATGGCACTAAAACTAAGGAAGACATCTCCAAAATCTCACTGTTTAAGGCTCAGGATGCAAAGATGAAAGGATGTCTTAGTTAGGTGGCAGCCCAACAATGATGTGATCACTTTGTTGTATGCTGTTCAAATTGTAATATGATGCCCATCACTGATGTTGGAGCATCTCTCTGGGTATGTCTACACTAGCCCCCTAGTTTGAACTAGGGAGGCTAATGTAGGCATTCAAAGTTGCAAATCAAGCCCGGGATTTAAATATCCCGTGCTTGATTTGTATCTTCCCGGCTGGTTGCCATTTTTGAAATTTAAAAGTCCGGACTACCTGCCCGCGTCTACACGTGGCAGGAACCCGGTAGTTCGAAATAAAGCCCTAGTTCGAACTACCTGTTAAACCTCATTCCAGGAGGAATAACAGGTAGTTCGAACTAGGGCTTTATTTCGAACTACTGGGTCCCTGCCGTGTGTAGACACGGGCAGTTAGTCTGGACTTTTAAATTTCAAAAATGGCAACCAGCCGGGAAGATACAAATCAAGCACGGGATATTTAAATCCTGGGCTTGATCTGCAACTTCGAATGCCTACATTAGCCTGCCTAGTTCGAACTAGGGGCTAATGTAGACATACCCTCTGAGTGTTGTGAGGGGCATTTCTCTCCCTCTCAGATGCACACATCTGTATTTATATCAAACAACATTTATTTTAGTTTAGAACACTCTCTGAAGAACTCAGTCATCAAAAGGGACTTAACGGAAGAGTGGGTGGTGATATATTGGGTAGATTCGGGAGGGATCCAGACATTCAGCACCACATGAAAGAAGCTCCAGGGCAGAATTCAAATGAATGACTTGAATGAATAAAGAGGACACAAAGTAGCATGTAAGAGAAGAGAAGAGAATCCACACCGTGCATATCTTAGTCTAGTGAAGCTGAGAACCAGGACAGATTACCCAGCATCTTCTCATCCATATTATTATTCTTTATGTAGCATGGCACTAAAACTAAGGAAAACGTCAATCAGATTGAAGAGAGATTAAAAAGACTTGCACTTTTCAGCTTAGAAAAGAGGAGACTAAGGGGGGATATGATAGAGGTCTATAAAATCATGACTGGTATAGCAAAAGTGAATAAGGAAAAGTTATTTACTTGTTTGCACAATAAAAGAACTAGGGGTCACCAAATGAAATTAATAAGCAGCAGGTTTAAAAGAAACAAAAGGAAGTTTTTCTTCACTTAGCACATAGTCAATCTCTGGAACTCCTTGCCAGAGGATGCGGTAAAGGCCAGAACTTTAAGAGGGTTCAAAAAAGAGCTAAATAGATTCATGGAGGTTAGGTCCGTCAATGGCTATTATCCAGGATGGGTAGGAATGGTATCTCTAGCCTCTGTTTCTCTGGAGGTGGGTGACAAGGGAGGGATCATATGAGGCTTACCTGTTGTGATCCTTCCCTCTGGGGCATCTGGCATTGACCACTGTCAGCAGACAGGATACTGGGCTAGATGGACCTTTGGTCTGACCCAGTATGGCCATTCTTATGTTCTATTTTCTTATGATATGTTATCTCTTAGTTTCTGCTATGACACAGAGTATGTGGCTGGAGCATGTTCAATATTATGATTTTGTTGGTTTCTACTATATTCATGCTCAGCAGTCATTTCCCTTTCTGCCCACTTCTGTGGTTGGAGTATTACTTAATGAAGAATCCATGAGCAGAGTTACAAAATAATGATTGCACTGAAAGATTAATTTGAATAAACTTAATCAAAACTGTCTGAGCAGGGAAGAGATAATTCCAGTTCTGTCTGGTTCCACAGAAAATCCACCCCATCAAACCTTTTTAGCAGGATATCAAATGATGACAATTATAGCCTCAGAGGAAATCTGATCATCCATGGAGGGCATTACATTGGATACTTGTGTCTTCTCAGTATTGCTGGCTTTTTCAAAATGCATCACCTCATATTGCTCAATCCCCTTAGAAGGGAGATGTGTAGTGTTGACTGAAGAGAGAACAAATAGATCTGATTAATAATGAAAGCAAAGATGATTTTTAATTGTTGCTAGATTCTTATGATGCATATAGTCTTAGAATAGCAGTTTTAAGCAATCCATGAGTGAGATCATCCATAAAAGCACAGAATACATAGATGATGGATATTGGTCTTGTTTCTTACTACATTTCATTAACTTGCAGTAAAGCAATGCAATCTGTATGAAACTTTCTTAGGAAAAGGGTTAGGAGACGGTAAACAGAAGAGATCAATGTTCTATTTAGTATTAGCATCTCAACTCCAGCAGTGAAAAAAAGATCTTATGGCACTGGTTTTCAAACTTTTCTTCTCATGACCTGGATGAATAAAATTGTTGATGCCTGCGACCCAACATAATTTGACTAAAGAGTGGGCTCCAGGATGGGGCTGAGTCTAAGAGCTTTGAGAAACACTGATTTAGATTTTTCACCCAGCTACTTTTTCTAGTGTAAAAAGTAAGGATGTTAAAGAGTGGTTATTTAGTTAATCATGTAGTTGATACATTTTGTATCGACTACATGATTAGTCGATAAGGGGGGGCACTCTGCAGAGCTGCAGCGGGGGTAGCTCCTGCAGCTGGAGCCAGATGGGACTGCTTGGACCGCTGCGTCTCTGCATTTTAACAGTAGTAAAAGCCGCTGGACTCTTACTACATTTAAAATGCAGAGCCATAGAGCAGGTGGCTCCTGGAGCCGGCGCAACCTGGGACTGAGCAGACCTAGCTTGCACCGGCTCCAGAACCGCTGCATCTCTGAATTTTATATGTAGTAAGAATCTTTCTGTTCTTACTACATTTAAAACGCAGAGGTGCAGTGGTCCCCGACTGGTGTGAGCCAGGACTGCTCAGTCCCAGCTTGCACCAGCCCCAGGAGCCACCTGCGCTGTGGCTCTGCATTTTAAATGTAGTAAGAGCCCAGCAGCTCTTACTACTGTTAAAATGCAGAGATGCAGCGGTCTGAGCAGTCCTGTCTGGCTCTGGTAGCTAACCCTGCTGGCCGTGGACATGGGCTGCTTTGTAGTAGCAGCCCCTGTCCATGGTGGGGCCCAGCTCCCCCTGAGACTCCCGCGGACAGGGGCTGCTGCTGGAGCGGACCCCCTTCCCCTTCTCCCACTGCCTCTAGTTGAGGCACCAGGGTGGGGGGTGGGGGAGGAGGGCAAGCAGCACCATGGAGATGGTGCTGGGGGGGACCCAGCTTTTTAGCTGGCTCCCCGCAGCACCAGCTCCTGTTTCTCCCCCCCTTGCTGCCTCTCATACAGAGGCATTGTTGGGAGGGGAGGTAGAGCAAGTAGTCAAGTACTCAACTCGACTACTCATTTACATCCCTAGTAAAATGTAGTGCATTCAGCTAATTTAGTAAAAAGTAGTGCATTCAGCTAATTTTGCATAAACAATCCTGGATTGTTTATGCAAAATTTGATACCTGTAGGTAATCGGTAAGTATGACTTTATTTTGCACAAACAAATCCACAAACAAACATTTCAAAATATATAGTAGATGGCACTATCACTTTTCCAAACCTAGTTTCTTATTTTCAAAGCCAAAATAAGAGAAGTGTATATGCATCTCTGTTAAACCCAATTCTGAGTGTACACATCAGTATACACACACAGTTTTGGGGAGTGCACATGGATTTGTCATCAGCTTATATCTATGCATCAGAAATTGTGCAGTAGCAATTTGAGCCTGTGTAAACATATATGCACCCTTTTAAAAAAGTGGACCTTCTAATTTGCCAGTAATTTTTAGTAGAACAAGTAAAAATAACTTATGTTAAATTGAACACAAATGGGTATCTAAGAAGAGGCTGCTTGAAGTATTTAAACATAATGTTCACAGGATTAGCATGCTAATGACATTGCTTCAAGAATACAGATCCTATTATGTTTAATAATTACAAATGCAGTTCTAAAATGTATTAGATTGCATTGTTTTGCATATTATCTTCCTTAATTATATGGAAGATCATTGCTCTTAGAAAAATATTTTTCTCTCACTACGATTTCATCATCTTTAAATGTAGCTGTATTTCTTGAGCTAGAAAGATAATGCATGTACAGAAAAAGCACAATGTATAAATTGTTATAAAATGAAATAATTTTACCCAAGTTTGCTGTAAGGAAAACCATTTTCTCACTTTTAATTAGCCTTTTTTTCTAATTGCAAATGCAGATGTAAATTCTAATCCTGCTGAATGCTGAGCACATCTTACTGAGCCTTACAAGATGCTGAGGCCCCTCAACTCCCCTTGACATTTAATGACAATTGAGAAGGCTCAGCAATGCACAGTACCAGGCCACTAATTAAGCTATGCAAAAATTGCACTATTGCATTTTAAATTGAAGTAATGATGACAGTAGCCCCATAGGGGACCTAATAAGAGACACTCTCCTGGTTTGCTCTGAAGCAATTACTGTACATCCTTCCTTGTTCGCAGTAATCACCTTGTCACATCACCCACTGGTCTGAATCCACCATCCGCCACTCCATCCCCTTTTAGTTTAGTACTCCTGCCAGTTTAACAAACACAACGAAAGGAATTTTGGAACGTGACATAAAAAGGAGAATTTCAGATGAACTGAAATGTGTGTTGTTTTTTATTAATTGTGGAAGGAGTCCATGCATCTGCTTAGTAAATGGAATTAAGCTCCTTTTCAGGTGAACACATTTGATCACTTCTGGGTTCATGAAAATAAGGGGCTAGTACAGCTAGCCACAGTGGCATCAGTCAATGGATGTTTAATACCAGAATTGACTGTGGTCTATATTATAGCAAGTGGTCTAGCAGGCAGAAGCTGTATAATCTTCTACATATTATTCTGTCAATGTACCTCACCTGTAACATGCTTATTAATCTAGTCGTGAAGCCAGTTGTGACACATTTTATGTGATTTTGAAACATGAGCAAATGTGTAACAAGGTAGTAAGATGAATCACCAAATGTATTTTCATATGTAAGCTAAGCAGGGTTTGAGCCATGGTGAAAAGCCAGTCTACTAAAAAAGTGCTGTACTTAGTGGACCAGAATTGACATAGAGGAAGTAGAAACTGTTAAAGGGATGTAAAAACACCAATGTGTTTATCTGGCGTTGTCACCATTGCTGTTTATAGTACAGGGCTGCTGCATGGCTCCATGTAAATCACATGTAAATAGAGAAAAATAAAACAAGATTTACCTGTGGAGAACATCAGTGAGAACAGTTCTAGGTAAGTGTATGAAATTGTAGTGGTGGTTTCCATTTGGCTGCTACTTTTTCAGCACCAGAGTTACCCTTCTCCCACAAAACTCTCCTATGGAAGTGGGGAACTTAAGCTCCAAATCAGTATCCCACTTATCTTTGGCTTCCCTATGAAAACTCTTCTGCTGGCACACCATAGGAATAGTAATATTCCAGTTTCGGAAGCCAGGCTGTAAAGGCAGGGCAGGTGGGGATGGAGAAGTAAACTAACTGTTTTCCATACAACCATCTCCTAGCAAATCCCATGATTTCTGATTAGAAATCCAGTCATAACTTTCTGCACAGCAGCAGGTGATGTCTGCCTTGGGAAAATGGGGGTTCAGAACAGTTGAATGGAAAACATATACTGCTCCCAAGACTGAGGTTCCTTTCCCCAGGAAATCCATAGATTGCAGAGACTACACTCCCTTCCTCCTCCACTAGCCACCTGTAGAGGATGGAAACTCTAAAGACTGACCCTTGCACAATGTTTGGTGGCCTCTTCTTACCAACTCCTGTATTTCCATAGAAGGCTATGATTTGGCTATATGCTTTACTTTCCTTATAAAATCTAAGCCATCCTACTTCTCCAGAATTTGTTCAGCAGAATAATAAGCTAAGGTCTCAAATAGCTGACTTTTTTAAGACGAGAAGAGACAGGTAGACATGAGCAATGCAGGTTTAAATGTAACTGTAGTGTGAATGTATTTTAAAAGGCTATTTTGATCATGGGATTCAAAATTATTCCTTCACACAAGCTTGGAAATGATTACAGTTATTCTAGAATTTGAAGTTTTCCCATCTGAAGCTTTTTAAAATACTGAGCAGCACTGAATCAATTTGTACTATCCCTACATCCCCAAAGTATATTTCTGAACTGAACCTTGAGCTGCTACAATGTATTTTGTAAGGAGTAGGGGATAGGATTAGTTATGGAAGAGCTATGGAACGAAAAGAAGAGGAGATAACTTCTGCTCCAGAAAAGTATTTTGAGGCTAAGTGCTGCTGTCATTGAAGCCTGTTCTGCCGTTGACTTCAGTTTGGATTCTTTCTTTCTACAGCTGTAGAATTTTTTCACACTGACTCTTTGCAACTAAATATGCAGCCTAGTATCATATTTGTTAATTTGCTTTGGTATGGTTTTTATTCTTTTGAAGATCTGTTCTCAACTGGAATATGAGAACATTATTATTTGTATTTATATTTTAAAGATACATTTCTAGAATTCAAAATATATTTTTGTTCAGGGCTATAAAAAAAAGCAAAAATGACAAAGAAAACAGAGGAAATTAAATAAGTGCTTGAGATCCATCAAGAAAAAACAGTTTGACTAACCCAGGTTTCCTATAGATGTTTATCGTGAGCAGTTACTATATCTAATAGTTTCAAATACCAAATGTCAGATGTGGTTTAAATAATCATTTCCCCAAAGGAATTTGCAGATTGACCTTTTGATTTTATTACAATGGTCTACCTTCCCATGATCCTTTTTAAAGTAGTACACCACCATCTGTTGGTACATTATGTATGTATGTATTTCCTGTGTAAATGTCTTAGAACAAAATTTTTACACCTTTTTTTTAAGATAATTTGAAACTCTCTATTGGGACATATAGAAAGGACAGGGGTTTTTTGTCTATCATATATGTAGATACATATACACAATTAAATTAGCAGGAATGCCAAATAGCTATGCAAGGCAAATTTAAAGTAGTTCTTATTTTTCTTTTATAGACAATAACGCTAAATTCTTGTACAGTCAACAAAGCAAGATCTACCCCTACGTATCTGTCATAGGCAAAACTGATGGGTGTTTTTTGGGAGAAGTAATTGACAAGCTGCAGAGATCATTCACTGAGCTCAGATAAGATTGCAGCATTTACAATTAGCACCAAGCATCTTCAGTCACTTCTTTGCTTCTTATGAGACAGTGGCAGAAGATGCAGATTTTATTTTTTTGGTATGGTGAGAATGTCTGTGATCATTTTGCATGTGTTTGCTTTCATTTTATCTTTTAATGTCTTTGTACAGTGGAATCTAAAATACAGGAGGCAAAAAAGAGAAAAAGTGTTAAATTGTGGGAAGAAAACAGCAAGCTGTATCTGTCCCCTGCTTACCATTAGAGCCAATGACTTGGAAGAAACATCCCTCCTCCCAAGTACTATGGTGATGAGCACACTATAGATAAAGCCTGTGTATATAGATTAGATAGATTTAGACAGAAATAATCAGCTTGGAGGTGAGGTAGTGCAAATGTATGGGGATCAAAGACATGCTAATAGCCAGGCATGCTAGGGTTTATCCCCTCAACTTGCTGTAATCCTCTATAGTGTAATGATGAGAAAGAAGCACTTTGAACTCTAGTTATTGTTGTACTAGAGACCTTATTAAATCATGATAGCAAGTATATGGTACTTTACACATTCCAAGCCCTTTACAAATCCATGCATCCCCAGGAGGAGGGAAATAGGTAAATATTATCCATGTTGTACAGACTGATGCACACAAAGGTCAAGCAAATTTCCCAATCCACACAGAGTCAGTGGCAGGATTAGTTCCCAACTGTCAGCCTCCTGTTCCTCTAGAATTCTAGAATTCACTGTGTGTATGTCAACTATCCTGGTCTGACCAGCAGTGCTCTGTGTCCTGGGCAGCTGAATAAATAGTTCTGTTATATGTTCCTGCCATTAGATAGGTCTGTACAGATGGGGAACACCTTCTGGAGAGCACACAGATGGATACGATTCACAGGAAATTGAGGCAAACAAGGGAAAGAGAGAAACAGGATTTCAATAGAAGATCAGAGGGATCGGAGGGTATGTCTACACTACAGAATAGATCAAAGCTTCTGATGTTGATCTTTCAGTGTTCAAATTAGCGGGTCTCGTGAAGACACACTAATTCAAACTGAGAGGGGCACGACGATTGATGCTGGTAGTCCAGCTTCCATGAGGAGTAAGGGAAGTTGAAGGGAGAGTGTACTCCCTTCAGCTTCCTGCAGTGTGAACAGTGCCAGAAGTCAAGTTAAGGTACTTCAAATTTAGCTTTGCAATTAACGTAGCTGAAGTTGCGTATCTTCATTTGACCTTATCCTGTAGTGTAGACATACCCTAAATGAGAAGAAGGGACCATTAGCAGATGGCCAAGGCTAACTTGTAGGTGTGAAAGAAGGGGAAGAAAGTCCATGTCTTCTCTGTAAAAACAGGTAGGCCACCACTGTCCCTGTGAGAAGGCTTTTCCCTAGCACAACATCCACAGGGAGGATGAGTCTGCTTGTGAGATAGAAGAGTGTGAAGCTGTAGAGAGAGCCCGTTTAACTTTAGATAAATATCCAATCTGCTGGATGTTTAGTTGACTAGAAGCTGACAATTTTGCAAAATCTTCAAGAAAATGATCATGAAAACACAGAAAAACTCTCTAATTGTGAAAGAGGCAAGTACTATCTCTTATTTTGTGTTTGTTCAGGCTAGCACAATAGGGCTCCTTCCAGAGATAGCCTCTCTCTCTCCCTCCACCCACCAAACAATAATAAAACGGGACACCTATTCAGTTCCCTGGTTCTCTGTGAATAATTTGTTTAATCCTCATGATAGGAACAGAGGCTTGCAGAACAAAGATTAGAGAGATTGGGAAACACTGTAACTGTTCCAGAGCAAATCTGGACTTTCTCCTAAGATATAGATTATCCCATTTCAAAGGGGATGTACTTTGCACATTGTGTGAAATAATAAAGGACTAGTGTACTGAATTTGGGCTTCTCTCCTGGATAATTCTGTCTCATTATATTTCCAATTCAAACAAGCAGGAAAGGGTCTTCTCATGGAATTGCTTTTTCATCTTGTTGGGTTAACTCAAACACAGATTGCACAGGATTTATTCTCAGGAAAATTCAAGAGTGTTTGCCCCTGAGGGTACGTCTGTACTGCAGAGGAATCCCGGAAAAGCTCTGCCGCGTCCAAAGAACACGTCTGCTTTTCCGAAAAGCAGACATGTTTTTTCATTCTACGAGGAAGAAAGGATGTTCCAAAAGTGGCTTTTTTTCCTGACATTGGACCAGTGTACATGGGCCGATTGTTGGAAAAGCCTCTTTCAGAAGAAAAGCGGAAATAGATATGCAAATTGTGGTTTGCAATTTGCATATATTTTTCCGATAGAACTTTGTAGTCTAGACACAGCCTGAGTGGTCATGGTAACAGCTTTCAAGTACCTGAAAGATTGTTACAACAAGGAGGGGGAAAAATTGTTCTTTTTAACCTTTGAGGATGGGAAAAGAAGCAATGGATTTAAATTGAAGAAAGGAAAGTTTAGGTTGGACATGACAAAAAACATTGTGTCACAGTGGTTAAGCCCTGAAATAAATTGCCTAAGGAGGTTGTGGAATTTCCATCATTGGAGATTTTTTAGAACAGGTTAGACAAACACCTGTCGAAGATGGTCTAGATTATACTTACTCCTGCTGTGAGTGCAGGGGACTTGACTAGATGACCTCTCAAGGTCCTTTCCAGTCCTATGATTCTTTGGTTTCAGAGTTAAGTTTTGGTGTCAGTAGAATTTTTATTTTCATTTGGCTTCAGTACAGATTTTCATATGCACATTGTCCTGTCTCATCAGATTTCTCGCTGTTTCACCCTGGAAATATTGTGCACAATAGCTCTTTCCTGTGATTTGGCTATCTTACAGAAGATCTAGAGAAATATTACAGAGATATTGCAATATCCCTCAGTAAAAACTTGACTTTAACTGGGTACATGGAAGTCTGCCCTCTATAGGGACTTTTCCAGCATTTCCTTACCTGGTCAATTTCTTCCATACATCACACTCAAAAAATTATTCTCATTTTCTAAGAGGCTACAGAAAATCCAGCAGCCATAAGGAGGATAACATCTCTTACATATGCTCTATGTGGCTATGGCTACACTGCAGAGCTATTTCGGGTAACTGGAAGTATCCTGAAATAGCTATTCTGCATCTATTCAGCAAGCCCATTATGTGTAGACAGCACCAAATTTCGAAATAAGCTATTTAGAAATTAACACAAAATAAGCTACGCTATTTGCATAGCAGAATAAGCTATGCAATTTGCATCAAAACAAGTTTGCATATGCAGTGGGGAAAAAAACTGATTATGAAACACTTCAGGTTATTGTGAACCATCAGTTAAAAACATATATATGTGAAAACTCCTTCGGTGGAATCCGTTTTGGTTTCATACAGTGTTCCATGATGGGAAAGTCCTACTTCAAAAACTGCACTTGAGATAACATTCATATTACAAATTTCATCACTGTTAACTAGATAACAGCGTTGGTTCAGTCTTTGTTGAACCCCAGTCATTACATGCATGAGGAATGTACTTCATTATTTTCTTGTTTCATGATAGATGAGCTCAATAGAATATAAGATGGGTTTTGAAAATGCACTTCCCTAAAAGTGCTGCATTCTTCATCCCTTCACTGAATTAGAACAGAGAATTAGTATGGGGGAAAGGGCAATTTTTACAGTGTATCTTAAAATACAAAGATGGACTGGAATTGTGTTCCTTTGTCCTCCTATTGCCCTTCCTTCCTTCCTTCCTTACAGGAAGTGTGAGGCTCCAGTGCACCACTGCATGAGAGGTGCATGGGGAGGGGGCCAGAGAGGGGATGAATGGGCTGCAAGTTGCCAACCACTGCTGATGCTGCCCACTGAGATGAAGGAGGGCCACTCATGAGGCCCACTCACTATACTTGGTTGCCCATCACTGCACTGTGGAGATCTAAGAATGAAGTCATTTTTTAAGCTCACACTTAACCACCTCAGACCAGAGCAGGCTAGGAGAAGCAAAGACTTGGAGAGTATGAGAAGTATGCAGGACATGAAAACAAACAAATTAAGTAAAGTGCGAAAGAAAAATCGTACTTTACAACACTTCACCTTTGGAGGGAAGGGGACAGACAAGGAGCCCACTGGCTTCAGATTGCTCATCACTGCCATTGTGTCACCATCAACTTTTTTTTTCAGGAAGCTATATCTATTCCCTTTAAAGCCCACTGACTTTGTCTTTAATCTGCTGGAGACCATGCTCCCTGTTCCTCTACTTGATATTTCATGCTGCTGCTGCAGCTCTAGTCTAAGAAGTGAGAATCCAAGAATGAAAACAGATGTGGACCTCCTGTAGAGGGCAGGTAGTATTTTTAGTATTTGAAAACAGTCCAGAGAAGTCTTGAAATTCAGAGACCTGATCATCCAGAAGGTCAAAAGTGTACAAAGTGAATTTTAGCCCCAAATGTGGAAGTTGGAGTCAGATAGTACCTAACAGTATTCATCTCATCACTTGCATAGAACATTGCTATTGAACTGAGCTGCATTTGAACTTGGAGATGGTATGTTGAGGCAGCAATGAGCAGGGCGTATGCTAATAGAGACCTGGTAGGTAGGACATCTCCCCTTTTTGTAGAGCCTGGTCAGCTCAGCATCATTCCTCTAACTGTATACAAACCATGGCTGTGATAGGCACATGTAGTGTAAGCCTATTTGACTTATGACTTCTGAGCTGCTGATAAACATGAACATTTTATGTCATTCATGTAGAACAGGTCTTGCCTTGGCAATGACCCATGTCTTCATCTTTCACAGATGGTCAATGGTTAATAAAGTTATCACCAATAATTTGATCAACAATAAGGTTTTCAACTTTGCGTGCATAACCAAGGCTTCGAAAAATGACGCAGGGGGACTTCTGATTGTGTATGTTTATCTGGTTGGGTATATGGTCTAACATGAGGCCAGGAGGAAGTGAGGAGGTGTGGCTGTACTTTTTTTTAATCTGATTCATTTGATACTGTTGACCACAAAGTGTTGCTGATGTACCTGTGCTCCCCTGCAAGTGTGGGTGGAGTTGTTCTAGAGTGACTGCTTATCTGAGAGGTTGTAAATGATAGTTCTTTCTCATGTGTCCTAAGTGGTGTTTTTTACATTCAGAGCATCACAGTGTGTAGTCTTGTCACCCTAACTTTATCGGCCTGGTAAAAGGTTATAATGTAGTAATTAGGTAGAGAGATTGAATCCTGAAATTCTTTTATGGTAGAAGCCATAAATTCATTGATCCAAAAAAGTTTGCTTGGAGGTAAGCCTGTGGAATAATATATAAGATCATTGAAGGGGAGAGCCTTCAATTCACAAATAGGGCTAAAGCAAGAGAATCCTCTATGTCTCAATTCCCCTTCTCTGAAATGGGGCTGAATGCCTCGGCGATATTGTGAGGATAAATTCACTTAACAATTTGTGAGCATCTCAGATACTGTGGTGATGGAGGCCATGCTGGTACCTTGGGTTTAGAGCAGTGGTTCTCAGCTATTGGTCCAAGGCCCCTGGGATCTGTGAGAAGGTTTCAGGGGATCTGACAAGCAGGGCCAGCATTAGACTCCTCATGCCACAGGTCTGAAGACCCAGCTGGTGCCCTCAGCTCTTGGACTTCTGCATATTGTCATATGTGGCTTGAAGGGTCAGTAAGTTTAGCCACCGCTGCCATAAAGCCTTAAATGGTTTTGCTCTGCCTCCAAGAATAATCACCTCTGATCCTGTACCATACTGTTACAATTAGGAGCATCATAACCTAAATTCACATTGATTTACAAAGGAGAAGAGTTGGCAGGTTTTTCACCTGGAAGGGGTGTTGGTTCCGGTATTTGTTCATGTTCCTCCTTCCTACATTTTTGCCTATGAGAGTAAGGACTTGTTAACCTTCTTTGAAACATGCAAACCCATCTTCTTCATGGCTGTTGGAGGAAGAAATAAGACCAGTGCCATTGTGTGTAAGAACTGTTGTGGATTTATTGTTATAGTGGGCAAATATTATTATGCATCATCCCGATAGTCAATTATATTTGACATATTTGTGGTGTGTTTTATAGTTTGTCTGCTTTAATATTGGTAGAAGTGCCTAGAGCCAGGAATAAGTGCTTAAATTGTTACGTGAAATAAACAAATACTGTAAATAATTGAAGCGGACACTTGCAGATAATAATGAGAACTGGCTCAAGGATATAAACTGCTCGTGGTCTTAAAACAGCAGAATCCTTAGCAAAGTTGGTGAAATAAAAGCCCCAAAGAATTTCTTCCTACAAAATAGCTAACATGATCTATGTTTGGTGAATTCAGAACGTCAACAGATGTGATATTGAGGCTAACTACTAGGTAATATTTTACTCAACCGTAATTTCTGTGTCATAGGAACTGTACTTGTCATTGCAGGTATGGTTACAAAAATATGGCTATCTTCCACCAACTGACCCCAGAATGTCGGTGTTGCGCTCTGCAGAGACCATGCAATCAGCTATAGCTGCCATGCAGCAGTTCTATGGCATTAATATAACAGGAAAAGTGGACAGGAACACAATTGAGTAAGTAACTGGCACTAAAGTGCTCTAAACTTTTATATTTCAACAAAATAAAGTAGGACTGTAGGAATTTTAAAGCACATGAACTGCAATGAGTAGGGTTTTCAAGGGGTGGAGCACTTTCAAAAGGGGAGTGAAAATGTCTTTTTTTTCCCTGCTCTATTTCAAACTGGCCAGTTGGTGATATTTCCACTGTCAGCCCTGCCTTGCCCTCTGGTTTTGAAGTGTGATTAAAAATAAAGGATTGGAGGGATAACTATGGGAATGGCTCTGTCACACGGCTCTTGGGATGACTGTGTCCCTGAAGGGCGGGGGGTGGCCCAGCACAGCCTCAGCATACTTGCCCCTGCCCTGTTCTTCCCCTGCTGGAGTCTCTAATTTCCCCCGGGAGTCTGTTTATTCCCTTGGCATTCAAGCCGCCTGACTCGACCCACTTCACACCCCTTTTAACAGGATGGCCCAGCCCAATAGTCCCCCAAAGTGACCCAAGAGTTGAAGTCCAAAGCTCGTCCCCTTTTATCTGGGCAGCCCAGCACAGTAGTCCCCCTCCTGCGGCCCAAGGGTCAAAGTCTATAGTTTGCCCTTCATGGTCAGGGCAGCACAGTTCAGTAGTCCCACTGTAACTCTAAAGTAGTAGTCTGTTCAAGAGTTAGTAGGTAAGGGGAAGGCTTGTATCCCCCAGCAAGGGTCCAGCCCCTCCCACTCAACTGAGACCCTAGCCCGGGGCCCTGTCAATGGCTTGCTCACACCACTGCGTCAGCAGGAAATCCTGACCATAACACGCTGACTCTTATGGCTTGCTCACGCCCCTGAGTCACTGGGGAATCCTGACCACAACATGTGGACTCCTCAACAGTGGCTCACTCGCTGCTCCTGGGCTGCTTCCTGCTTCTCAACTCACTGGTGGGTCTCAGTTTTACCACGTCCCTCTGTGTTCCGCGTACTGCTCCTTTCCCCCAGACTCAACAAGGTCTCCAGTCTGTTTGGTAGCATCCTGGCCTCTAGGTAGGCACTGGGGCTTGCAGGGAGTTGGTTCGGCATGTTCTTTCCTTCCAGCTGCCAGCCCCAACTGAGCTGAGCTGCCTTCTTTTATATTAATGCAGCCTGAGCATGCCCAGTAAGCTAAAGGGGGCATGACCCCCTCCGCCCTCAGGGCTGAGTTAACCCCCTCCTGACCAGTGCGGGTGAGTACACCCTATCACAGGCTCATAGATAATACAGAAAGAGATGCAGAAGCCAACTTATAATGGATAAGAAAAATGTCAGAAAATGTATCCTGGTGGGCATAAAAATTTGGGGGAAACTGTCTCCTTTTGGTGGAAAATTTTCAGGGAAGATTATTTTCTCTTCTTCAATGCAAAAATCTTTCAGGCTGTTCACTGGTCCATTCATTTAATAGTTTCCAGTGACATAATCATTTTCATATCAAATAGATGCTAGTTTTTCAAGCTCTCTGAAATGTGAGTGATGTGGATTTTACAACATACGATTTCACTGCCACAATGGATTTTATATCCACATACATGGTGCAACATCATGATTGAAATTCTAGTACAAAGAAATAAAGCAATGTCAAATAAAAAATAATAATAATAATAGCAGTGCACAGTGAAGAGAACAAACTTGGAAACTTGTAACAAATAACCTGATTATTTGCCTTTTCTCTGTAATAACTCAGTGGGGGTTTTATTTCTTTATTTAGACAAGTTATTTTGCTTGAATATCAAGAGAGGAAAAATACAGCATCACAGCAATATAGCCACTACTTATTACATGGATTTGAATCCATACTCCTAAAATTAACAAAAAGCTTTCTGAAAAGAGTTTTTCTTCCTGGTTTTCTGCGCCCAGCTCCCTGCTTCCCATGTGGCATTTGTTGTTATTCATTCATGGTAAAACAGCTGACAGGAATGATTTTTCAATCACTTAGCAGTTTAGAAAAGAGTGTACCTAAACTGCTGATGCCAAAGAAGGGTTGGAAAAATCATTGTATCCCACTAGCACATGCATTATTGCACTGAAAAGCAATAAAGCAAAATAGTTTTTAGGGCAGCCCTAAGGGGAGGTGAGTGGGTCAGAAGTCCCTTAGACTTAGGAATTTAAACAACCTTGTAACAGATAATGCAGCAGGAAGAGAAACAGAAAGCGTATGCTGTCTTGTGAGATAGCCAGGTTCAGAAACATGTTTCAGATTAAGCCTCCAGAGTGGTGATTATAGATTGTGTTCTTTGCAGAGCTAAAATGATTGTGTTTTACAGAGACAGTGCAGCTCTTTCTCCTACTATTGAGTTTTTAGAAACTGTATTAGTGGTGGTTTGGAGGTGCCCGTATATATTGCTAGAAGGAGCATAATCTCTTGTGAGTTGGCAGCAAAGGAAGGATAGGAAGCTGCAAACCAGGGGAAGGTAGTGGCCAATCTCTACTTTAGGGTGTTGAGCCGCAGATACAGAGCTTCAGTCTGAAAGAAAAGTATTTGTACATGCACTAAAATTTCAAACAATGCTAAATTAAAGTGGGCATGTTAGCTAGGAAATTGGAAAGCACATTCTATGTCACATGGGATATAAGTAAATTTTCTTACACAGCTTTTCCAATCTTTTGTTTTGTGTTCTCTTGTATACTTGATCATCTGTCTTCCTCAATATAGGTAGTAAAGTATGATGTGCTTATTCGCACATAAGCACAGTGTACAGACTCTGGCATATTATCTTTTTCTCCCAGGCACATGCAAGCCACTTGGGGTGAGTTCTGCATTTACTTAAACTGCATTTCCTCTGACTTCAACAGGGTTGCATGAGAGTAATTTAAAGGCCCATTGGACATTTATACTGTGAGACGGTCATCACACCGGGGTCAAAGCTAGCCCTCAGTTACATCCATTTGACCACTGAAATCAATGTCAGCTCCATCTACGTAACTAAGAAAATAATTAGTTCTTCTAAATTAATTAGGTTTTGTAACATTTTGAGAGAGGAAACACATTCCTTTTCATCTAGAAATATCTGACAATTTAACTTTGCTTATTTTGTCGATAATAAACTTAATACAAATTTGGCAACCAACAGCCATCACCCATTGTGCAAAATAAACACTGCAGTGAGGACCTAGTAGAAATAGACTTTGTTCTTATCTTGTTGCATAGGAATTTACTTGCCTATTTGAATTTCCAATGCACTGAGATGAGATTACAGTATATCACTTAGTCATCAGAGGACAAAACATTGAAAGATCCTAATGCATTTTCTTGATAAACACTAACTTTGGGAATATTAGCAGAGAAAGATTGTGCAGAAACAGCATCATCAAAAGTCTCTTGTTTTTCTCTGAGAAAAAATCTCTCTTAAGGAATATTTTGGCATGCAAAAATATAATGGGTGTTCACCTGTCCCTTTTTGCATGCTGTTTTCACAATGGCCTTCTTAGTATGTTTTGCAATTTGTTTTATCAGGCAGCTTGAGAAGCCTGATAACTTTTATGGAAGAGGTTTGGAGGAAAAGGCACGGAAAAGAAAAAAAACATTGTAATGACATGCCACCAGAAAGGAGCTGTATAAACAAAAACATTGTAACACTGATAAATCCTGTAAGAACATTGTTTGGAGTTTGCATTAATATTTGCACAGTGACATCCATATATTAACAGCCTCAGTCAGCATTTCATACAAGTAATGTTTTCAAAAGTTAGCATATGTGATCAATTTTTTACATTTTCACCTCCTTGAAATGAATAAACCAAAGTCTCTTACAGTTGTGAACTACACCAAAAAGTAGTCCTGCAAGCGTCTGATTTGCATTTCTGCCAAACAGTATTAATTAAAATACAAGTGCCCTATAATAAGGGCTCTAGTGTAGGTGCTACAGTCAGAATTGCCTGCACCAGTGATAGCATTATAGTTCATAGGTTTCTAAATAGAATGTGATGTCTGGCAAAGGTCATGAAAGAAATGTTCTGTAATTGATTTTTTTTTTCTTCAAATCATGACCATGATTCTAGTAATGCTCTTTTCAGGAATGCTCTACAAACCTCTTTCTGCAGGAACACTTAGATATTATGGAGTTCCACTTCTCTGTGGCCTCTCCTGCTTATATTAATTGTCAGTCTAATACTCAGAAATGATAATGAGCAGAGAAATTTTGAGCTATTATATAAAAAAAACCCAGTGGTTTATATTGGTAGCTGATAACAGTTGGTATGAAAACAAAATGTAAGGATTAGCCATTCATGTTTTCTGAGTGAAAGCATAGAAATGGTTCCCTGTTACCTGGACTAGCTGTGCATATGAGCTAATACAAAAGCAGTACTCTCAGGGTATGTCTATACTGCACCGTTATTTTGAAATAAACTATTCCAGAATAGTTATTCCGAAATAACTTATTTCGAAACAGTACGTCTACACTGCAGGGAAGCCTCAACATTAGTCCTAGGCAGGCTTCCCTAATGTAGACGTGCTATTTCAGTGTAGAGTCCCAGGAGGCACTGGGCAGGAATAACTTAGAATGGCCCTGCTGGGGAGTTTTTTTAAAATAGAAGCAGTGGAGCGTCCACAAACACCCTATTTCGAAATAGCTATTTCAGAATAGGCATTATCCTTGTGGAATGAGGTTTACATAAATTGGAATAAACCGTCCATTATTTCAAAATAATTTCAAAATAATGGAACAGTTGTGTAGACACTCGCATTGTTATTTCGAAATAACGCTAGGGTTGCCAGGCATCCGGTATTGTGGCCTCTGTCTGGTAAAAAAACCCCAGAAAATACCGGACATGTAAAATGTCCGGTATTTTCTGTTTTTCCTCGGACGGAAGCCCCTTGGAACATTCTCCCTTTGGTGGGGGTAGGGGGTGCGGTGAGTGTGGGGATTTAAAGGCGCAGTGCCTCTTTCTTTTGTGCCTTTTTTTTCTCCACAACTTTGGTCCGCCTTTTTTTTTTTTTTGCTCAACCACCATGTTCGGTATTTTTTTTAAAGTATCTGGCAACCCTAGAAATAATGGTGCAGTGTAGCTGCACCCTCAGTCCCTGGCATGAAACGGAGCATCTTACATCAATCTTCAGAGTCTCCCTCTATCTCAAACAAGGAGAGAAGGGAACCACATCTATCTTTGCTGACTAAGGGCCTGATCCAGAGACGGCTGAAATTAATAGAATGATTTCCATTAACTAATGGATTTAAATCAGAAACTTGTGGAAAATGATGTAATGTCATGGCAGGGCCCTTGAGGTTGGGGTGGGAAGGAAATAAAGGGTAAGTGAAGGCCACCCTGAAGATACAAAACAAAATACCCTTCACTGGAATAAAGGGTAAATTGTCAATGATTATTTTACAGTTGCTGAATCTAATGTGGATCTTTGCAACTCTTTCTCCCAGCTTTGTCACTTTATGGTTTGATACCCAAGGTTTTCCTTCTTAAAAAATTGGTCCAAATCATTCCTCTAGTTTTTTCTGGAAAATATTGATATTGATTTTTTTTTAAAACTGTCCATGAAAAACTGAGAGGGAAAGAGGGACTCTTTCCTGCCTTGGTAAATGATAGTCTAGTGCAGTGTTTCTCAACCTTTTTTTGCTCATGGCCCCCTTCTGAGCCTCGTTTACCTCTGTGGCCCCCCTCATAGCTGCTGTTAGTTGGAAAAAAAGGTACATAATTTACCTAATGTTCCGTTTTTTCCATGTGGCCCCCTAGAGGTAGGGCATGGCCCCTGGGGAGCCATATGGCCCATGGTTGAGAATCATTGGTCTAGTGGTTAGGGTACTTACCTGCTAAGTAGCAGAATTGGTTTAAGCCCTGCTCTGTCTGTTTTGGAACGAGGACTAGAATCAGAATGTCCCACAGCCCAGTGCCTAGCCACTAGGTTATAGACGTAGCCTTTCTCAATTTCTTCTGTTTGAACTGTTCCATTTTGCATATGTTACATAGCTCGATGGTGTGTGATCCATGTTCACAGCTCTGTCTGAGAAAAAAAAATAGTTTTGGCTTTTCCACCTCAGGCTATGTCTATACTACAGGGTTTTTGCACAAAAACAGCTGTTTTTGTTGAAAAACCCGCGGAGTGTCCATATTTCAAGCGCGTTTTTGCACAAGAAAATTTATAGTAAATCAAAAGAACAGAGGGGTTTTTGCGGTGTAGATATTCTTCTTTCTACCAGGAATAACTCCTTTTTGCACAAGAGTTCTTGCAACAGGGAGTTTTTGTGCAAAAAGCACCAATCGAAAAAAGCACAGGTGCTCTGGTGGCTATTCTGTGAATAGCAATCAGAGCTTTCTTTTGAGAGAGCATCCATGCAATCTGGACGCTCTCTTGTGCAAAAGCGTATCTTGTGGAAGATCTCTTCCATAAAAAGCTTCTTGTGCAAGAAGCCTGCAGTGTAGACATAGCCTCTAAGTTTACTCAGGAAGCTTCTAACCACCCCTGATTATAAAGCACAGTCCAGCTAGTGCTCTGTTTAGTTTTAATAACAATCATGGATAAATTCAATACAAGGCTGTCTAGATTTACAAAGTAAAGATGGAATTATATGAAATCTGTGGGTGCTCTGAGTATATATTGGGTTATATTTGGGTCTCATTTACTCTGGAACCACCCCTTTGTAACTTCATTGACTTAAGTGGAGTTCCTCACTATTTACATTGATGGACTCAGAGCAGAATTTGGTGTGCAGTATCTGGTGTGCCCCAAAGAAAAGACTTCAGTCACAAATTCTATCAATCTGGCATCTTTCTTAAGTGCTGAATTCACTTACAATAATGCTCTAGAAAGCCTGTTACAGAGGTGAGTTCTGCAGGTTCAAATATGTATAAATAATGAACTAAGAAGGGAACAGACATTCCTAAAAAGCCTCTATTTTTGTAAACAAGTTCAACCTTTGTTGCTTGAGAAAGTATTTTATTGTTGAAAATACATTTCTGTTTGTGGTCTTCTTTTTTTGTGTGTGTCAACTTATGGTGCTTCCAGATTGACCAGACATGCACGGTTCTGTGTGTTTTATAGATGTCAGTACCCCTAATCATACATAGGGGAATTGGGAGAAGGAAAATACCCAAAATAATGACCATCAGTGGAATTATCCAAGTGAAACTTTTCAGTCAATGAGAGGATAGAGTTGTTAATATTTATTTGATCATTTTAAGAATAAAAAAGACCAAAAGGAACTTTTGTATTCCATAAAGTATTTGTAATCTGCATTTACTCTTGTGAATAAAAAGAATGTGTATTGATTATTTGTATTTGGACTGTTGACACTGGACATTGATGAAATCACTTAAAACTTTGAGCTTCTAGAAATAGCTGAGTTGAGGGCTGTGCTGTCCATTTGCTGGGAGTCTAACCCTTAATGTGCACTAAAATAAGAAAATAGAAGCTCCTCTCAGGTTTAATACAGAGAGGTATGGTTGGATTCAAGACTAGTGAGCCAACATGTGATATGCAAAGGCCACAGTTTGAATTAGACTTGGATTTATAATGTGTGGGCCACACTTCTTTAATGTAAGATTAGTGGTCAGGAACATGGTACGATGAGATAGGTCATAATTTGGCCACTCCAATTTAAAAAGCATACAAGCATATCTATTTGATGTACTTACACCATTTTAAAATCTTATGTCAAAGTGAAATTACTTTAAAAAAGATGGAAGATATAATGACATTTGGGGATTTGGTAAATTATTTAGACTATGAAAACCTAGAATGAAATGATACAGTGTTGACATTTGAATTCCCATTGAGTATCAGGTTTTGTCTTTTATACTAAATACCTCTCTCAAGTAAAAATCCTTTTACAATGCCAAAAAATTTCTCTACAAGAATACTGAAACTTTGTCATAACTTCAACACTCATTCCAATTATAGCTTTGAGGATTTATTTTCCAATTTACAGCTTTAAATATTTAGTGTTTATCAGGTCTGAGTCTTACAGTTGACCCAACCTTGTTATTAAAAAAAAAAACCTTAAAAAATAACAAATCGTCTAGTAGCACCTTAAAGACTAACAAAACATGTAGATGGTATCATGAGCTTTCATGGGCACAACCCACTTCTTCAGATGACCCTAGTGTTGGAAGTCCAGATCCAAGAATAAATAAGGGAAGGAGGGAGGGGGAAGAAGAAAAAAAAATGGAGAGGAGGAAGAAAAAGGAGACAGTGAGTAGATAAGCTTATTAACTCAGCTATCCCTCTGATGCTTATCTACTCACTGTCTCCTTTTTCTTCCTCCCCTCCATTTTTTTCTTCTCCCCCTCCCTCTGTCCTTCCCTTATTTATTCTTGGATCTGGACTTCCAACACTCCGGTCACCTGAAGAAGTGGATTGTGCCCACGAAAGCTCATGATACCATTGAAATGTTTTGTTAGTCTTTAAAGTGCTACTAAACTATTTGTTATTTTTTAAGTTTTTCCTGTTACAGACTAACTTGGCTACCTCTCTGAAGCTTGTTATTAAGCACTGATTTCCAATAGCTAAACTAACTAATTTAAAATTGGGCACCTTTTTGTTTAGGACTAACTCAACTGATTTAAAGACAGCAACTTTAAAATACTATGTTTTGAAGTGATTTCTTAATATGTACCAGGACTTGATTTTTCCTGTACAGTGTTTCTAACAAAATATAATAGTTCTGTGTTTTTTGCTTTATTCCTTGCTTCTTTCATTTGATGTAGTGATATCACATTAAGGTGAGAGAACTTGTTTTCTGTTACTTATGTCTATTTTATACAATGTGTGTATGTGTATACGTATGTGTGTATTTTCCTTTACATAGCATAAATGTGTCCTGCAGTTTAAATGCATGGTAACTGCATGCTATGCTACATTACAGAGATGTTACTAGTTAAGGTCTTTGGAAAGATTGACCCAACCATGCACCCATTAGTGATATGAGTAAGTCTTGCGCATACTCCCATGAAGGATCATGTGTTACAGAAAATGCCTGCACATATCAAACAGCCTATACCGATGACATAGATGTGTCTCCATTATGTAGTAAAAAGCACAACACCAAAAGGTTTCAAACTTGGCTGCTTAAAGTTATGTGCCTTGATTCATATGTGGTCATGTAAATAATAGTGTACATATGTGTACACAAAAACAAACATTCCTCTGGAGTGTATAATGCTTGGCATGAATAGATATTAATGTGTGCATATATAAATAATTAAATTGTAGCAGTTAGTGTGACCTATGTTGGAAAGGAGCACTGTATTGCACATTCCTGTCTTTAAATATTTAGCTAATCTGCCATGATTTGCATTGTATTAATGTGCATAAAAATTAGAATGTACATATAATTCTTTCAGCATAAGGCTGAAAATTTACATCACTAGCATTGTTAGACCTCTGTTTGTAGTTTGTACAAGTTCTGTTTTCTTTAATACTTCACTGGAACATATCTGTAGAAGTGCTTCTTATCACGGTAGCATGGACTGTTTCCTTTGTGAGAAGCCACAAAGACTTTTATTTATCTTTCTATTGTATTGGACTAAGAGCTTCTATAGGATAAATGAAAATCTGCTTTTTATCTCCATATGTTAGGGACTGATACAGTAAATATAATTTAAATTTTAATTGGATGATGGGTCAGGTGAATTCTGGGAGCCAATTAGAGTGGGGACTTAAACATGCTTATGTATATGGGCATTATACATTATATAAAGATAAAGGCAATTTATGGAAAGCGTAGTTAAAGTCTTGCCTGAAATGAAAATCTGTTATGCAAGTTAATCAGAATACAAGTTTTTAGTAATGGTATCATAAGGATAATGGTATCAGAAAACAGCAGATAGAACTATAGTATCTACATCATTAATTGGCTTAATAGAAATCAAGTAAATGGAATAGAAAGTTGTCATGCAATGTATTCTACTGAGAAAATAAGTGCCTTGTTATGTGAATGGTGGCAATGCACTAGGAATGTTAGATATTGGGTAATTGAGTAGTCATGTAACCACATGAAATCTTAGCTGTTACACAACTATTTGATAGTTCGCTCCCTACTGCACTCCTGGGGATCCCCTTGCCACCCTGCACAGGGAGATGGCAGGGGGAGCCATTCCACAAGGGGAGCCAGTTTAAAAATCAGCTTCCCACACAGACTGGCTGCCTGCCACCCACACTGCTGTCTTTGATACAAAGGCAGCAGTTTGGGGTGGCAGCAGTCTCTGTCTGAGGGGAGATCCGAGCTCCCCATGGACAGAGGCTACTTTGTGGGATGCGGAGCAGCCTCTGTCCATGGGGAACTCAGACCCCCCGTGAAGAGGGGCTGCTGCCATGATTTTGCGGTCCAGGCTCGCTGAGGACAGAGGCTGTTCCACAGGATGTGGAGCTGCCTCTGTCTGCAGGGAGCTTGGGCCTGCTGCAGACTGAGGCTGCTTTGTGTCAGCCTCCCCTGCCCCACCCTGCTGCTGCCTCTAATAGAAGCAGCAGCACTGTCGAGGCAGGGGGGAATCAGCTTTTAAAACAGCTCCCCCCAGCACTGGCTCCTGCTCTCCCCACTTACTGCCTTTGATACAGAGGCAGCAAGGGGGAGGGGGATCCATGTAGTCAACAAGATTAACCAATAAGCCTAAGCTTATCAGTTAATCGTATAGTCAACTCTACGTTGACATCCCCTATGCTGGACAATTACTTTGTGAGTATTCAGTTCCATTGCATAATCTCAGTGGTCTGGATTCTGATACTTTTATTTATGGTAAATATCCCCCTACTCCACAAGTGAGAAACCACTCATTCAACTATAGCTTGAATATTAGAACCTGGAACTTTCTTACGGACAAGTGAGTCAGACCATGAAACCAAATCATTATAACTTTGACATACACTTCTTAAAACTTAAAATATTTGAAAGCCAACTTTCCAAGTAAACACCTTCCATGGAACAACTACTGCTTCTTCCACATGCTTTCATGTTGTTTTCTTTATTTGTCAGCAATTCACACTAGCTTTTTGAACTCCTATGGTTATTGCAAAAGTGGAGCACAACTTTTGAAGTTAATGTAATACAGTGCATCCAGATTTTTCAGTCAAATTCTTTAGTTTGAGAGGCTACCGTTACTATTTAAGCTGGCTACTCTTTGTAATATAGTGGGACAGTATGGCAGACAAACATTTAATGGGAAGCTCAATGATGTAAGTACTTTAATAGTCCCAAAGTCTTAGATTAAAATCTCTTTATGTTTTTGGAGTGGACCATTTGATGAAAGGAAGTTGGGCTTGTCCAAACATAAAGAGACTGTGACAGAAAAGAGAAAATATGAAATGAAAAATTATGATTAAATCTTCATGTAAACATTTTAACTTCAACTATAGTCAATAATCTATAATATAGATCCTGTTGTCTCATTTGAGTCAGAATAAATTCTTAATGATAAAAAAAACCTCAGCCAGATGACAGATAATTAAAAATAATGGGGAGAGGAATTTGCATTTGAATGGCGTAAGAGGTGGTAAAGCTCTGATGCCCATATTATTCCCTTTCCCCTCCCCAACAAAAAAAGCTTTAGCTATGTACATTTTCATTTTGTGATAACTGAATAAATTGACAATTGAGTAAATGTAAAAGTGAATAATGTATAACTTTTAAGAAGTGCTGATAATGCTGTCTGTTGACTAAGTCTGTTTTGACTTGCTTTCTGGCCTGAAAACAACTGATAACATACTGCAATACTGATTTTTGCAGTTGGATGAAGAAACCTCGCTGTGGCGTGCCTGACCAGAGAAGAGGGAGCTCCAAATTTAACATTCGTAGAAAACGATATGCTTTAACAGGACAGAAGTGGCAACACAAACATATCACTTACAGGTACAAAAAAAATCAATAAAGCTTTCAGTGATATCACTGAGCATTTTATTAAAAGAAAACAAATGTTTGTAAGACATGGTTTTCTAAATGTGTACTGCACATGGTCAAGATGTTGATGTGTAGTATAGAAATATTGAAAATGAGTAGTGCAGTAGCATCTTAGAGCATGTCTACACCGGGGATTTATCTTAAAAAAACTCCCTTATTTCAAAATAACAAAGCGAGTATCCACACTACCAAGCCCGTTATTTCGAAATAATGGGCTTGTTATTTTGAAATAACTCCTTCTTGTGAAGAGGAATAAGCTTATTTCAAAATAGTTATTTTGGGAGTTATTATATCGAAATAATTTATTTTGAAATAACCTGATAGTGTAGACTTAGCCTTAGAGACTAACAAATATATATTTCTTGGATTTAAATTGTCTGCATCATATATATAGTAGCCCAATGTCTGTGACTCTGTAATGCTGAAACGCTGGCTGTTCCTTCTGGGTGGTGTTGTTGCCTCCCGCCGTGGTGCTCGACTGACTTCTGTGCCGCTCAGCCAGGCTGCCGCGCGGGAGCAAGCAGCTGTTTGGGGTCCGCGCTCCCCATGCAGCATGAAGTGCTGCATGGGGAGCGCGGGGCCCAAACGTCCGCTTGCGTCGGTTGCTCCCACATGGCGGCCCAGCTGAGTGGCGCAGAAGTCAGCCGAGCGCCACGGCGGGAGGCAACAGCGCCGCCCAGAGGGAACAGCCAAGGGATGGGGCCTGGACGAGCGTGTGTCTCTGACATCAGGAAAGGGCACCGGATTCAAAATGAGGAAAGAGGAGCAGACACAGAGGACGTGGAGGAGACAGAGAGGAGAACGGAGGAGGCGGAGGACAGCGAGAGAGAGAGTGAGAGAGACGCAGCAGGAGGAGGAGAAGAGAAACACAGAGTGAGAGGCGGGAGGGGGAGAAGAGAAAGAGAGAGAGACGGAGAGAGAGGCAGGAGGCAGACGAGAGCTGAGAGAGAGAGAGGGCAAGGCAGTAGGAGGAGAAGAGAGAGAGAGGCCGTTTGCGCTGCTTGCTCCCACGCGGCGGCCTGGCTGAGTGGCACAGAAGTCAGCCGAGCGCCATGGCGGGAGGCAAAGGGGGGCAGGGCGGTGATGTACACGCCCGGGGGGAGGACCTGGACGAGCGTGCATCCCCAATGGAGACAGAAAAGAGTGGAGAGAGGGTGAGAGGCAGGAGGGGGAGAAGAGAAAGAGAGAGACGGAGAGAGAGGCAGAAGGCGGAGGAGAGCTTAGAGAGAGAGGGGGAGGCAGTAGGAGGAGGAGGAGAGAGAGACAGACAGACAGAGCGAGAGACCGGAGGCTCAGGAGAGAAGACCGACGTGGAGGAGAGACATGAAAATCCCGTCTTATGACAGGCTAATTGGCTAGTTTAAAAAGAATGTTCTTTGAAGCTTGCAATGCCAAATTAATCCTAAATGCCCCACTTCACTGTTTCTTTCAACCTTCTTGGCAACTTCTGAGGCAAAGTCACTCTGAATGCAGGCACAGTCTAATGAAATTGGTGGCTGTAATTTCAATATCAAATTATGTTAGAGAGAGGCAGGAGGTGCAAATGCAGGTGCCACCAGGTCTATTTCAAAATATAAATGAATTGGATTAAATTTTGGTGGGTCTCATGCCCACACAGTAATAGTCATGAGGGCATATATGTATAAGTGGAACTCTCCATATGACTTGCAGTTTACAGAATGTGTTGCATATTTATCAAAGCTGACCTTGGTTTGCAAATAAAATATATTATGCAAAAAATAATGTTGTCAGCCAAAAAATGTCATAGAATGTGGCCCATAAAATTGTCAGCGAAACTGGGATTTGTATGTAGTCCCCTAGAAATTTAACATAATCTGTTGTGGATTATGGGGATCCACCATCGCACTAAATGTTGTCTGGGATAAAGGCAGATTCATTGACTAGCTATTTATAGTACTAGATGATACATAGATTTTAAGATCACAATGGACCTAGAATCATCTAGCCTGACTTCCACATAAAACAGACTGTATAATTTTACTCAGTCATTCCTTTGTCAATCCCATATTTTTTAGCTGAGAATGGATGTCTTTTAAAAAAGCAGTCTTGATTTTAAGACTTCAAGTGCCAAAGGAAACTCTCCCTGTATCAGTGAGTTGTTCCTTTGAATAAGTAGGTCTTGCTATTATTGCTGAGTATTGTAGTCTATGATACTAGAAGTGCTCAGCACCTAGCAGGAGTATGTCTAAATATATTACTTTATGTTTTTCCACTTTTTAACTTCTTCATTTAGGGACTCATATGCAAACAGTGTTTGTGTGTGGATGTATTAACATTCTTCTCTTTGCAATCCCAAATTTCAAATCAGAGGAACTAATTCTCCACCCCATTGTGCCATTTTGATGCCCTGTTAAAATCCTTCAACTGAAATATCATTTTGCTCTGCCATCCAAGTAATTAATCATAAAAGCAGGACAAAGGTGAATCGCCAAAATAAGTATTCAACTTCTAAGGCTTTTACTGTTGGCTTGAGTAAGAGCAGTGTAAGATCATCATTCCTTCCTAGACATCTAAAAACACTGTATTCCAAAGCTCTAATGTGGGTTTCTTCTTGAGATACAGCCTTTGACCCACATCAGTTTTAATGCTAAGAGGGTCTCTGAGCTGCAGAGGTGACAACTGGATTTTCCATTGTTTACTTTCTGGTTTGTGATTTCTAGAATATATCTTCAGGTGCTGCATTTAAATCAAATATTTATTTATTTTTAAATGGTCATACCTTTAATAATAATGAGTATAACTGAGATCATATGTAGATGCATATAAATATAGGTCTGGAAGGGGCCTGGAGAGGACATCTACTCCAGCTGGCTGAGGCAGGACCAAGCATACCTAAACCATCCCTGATGTGTTTGCCCAGCCTGTTCTTAAAAACCTCCAATGGTGGAGGCTCTACAGTCTCCGTTGGAAGACTATTCCAATGCTTAAATATCCTTATGGATAAAAAGCTTTTTCTACAAATTAATAATTTGTTTCTCCTCTACTGCCAATTAAGCCCATTACTTCTTGTCCTATTGTAAAGGGAGGTGGAGATCATTGGATCACCATCCTGCTGATAACTGCACTCAGCGTATTTGGAGACTGATAAGAGGTGCCCTCCTAGTCTTCTTTTCTCAAGAGTAAATGCACCCCAGTATACTTAACATTTCTTCATAGGTCCATGGGACAGGGGCCATGTGTATTGACTTGGGGCACCTCTGTCATTATAGTAACACTCTTTAACACTATCATTTTGATTCCCCATTAAGCCCCTGGATGGAGTCACTTAGACACATAGTCTGTGGGTTGCTGGGCATGCAAAACAAACTAACAGTGGGAGGCCTTGCAGCCTCTGGATGGGGCAGAGCAAACAGTGTGGAGCTCTGTGGACTCCCAGCTGGGATAGCAGAGGCACCTGCAAAGTCACAATCAGGCTGTTGATAACAGGTGGGGTAAAACAAACAGTCTTGAACTTGGCACCCACTGAATTTAAATACATTAATGCAACTGGAAACAAATATTTCCCTTTTTTAAGGGGGTAGACAAATATCAGATAGGATTGGAGAAGTAAAAGTGGAAAATATTAATGGTATTGTATGATTTTTGAACTTGTATAGAACTAAAACAATTCTGCTTTTATTTATTACTAGAAGATTTACCTGGCATTGTTTGGGTTCTTAATTAATATTGGAAAACAAAATGAAAATATACATGCTTCAATTAAGTCATCGCTCTGGGGTGGGGCTGGAGATGAGGGGTTCAGTATGCAGGCTGCCCTGGAGAGAGAGGACTACCCCAGCACTCTCTCACTGCACAGTTTGGGGCCAGGTGAGGAGCGCTTCTCCATGGCTGCTGTAGCTACAGGTTCAGGGCAGGTTCAGGTTTTTCTGCTGCCTGTACTCCCTAGCCAGAGTGAGGAATGTAGCAAACTGTGCACTTTCCCCTCGCTCCTGACAAATGGGAATAGCCAGCAATATTCCCATTCAAATCGAGGTTGGGGGGAGCTTAAGCCCTCCCTGCCATCACTGAAGGATACCTGGAGGATGGAAGGCTTGGGGCTGAAGGAGTCCCAAATTGGGGGAGGGAACATGCCCCCAGCCAGACTGTTTCATCTGCCTGGTGATTCTTTCTCTTTATGGTTTTATGAGAAGCAATCCCATTCCAGGCTCATTCCATTTACCTGCACAACCAAAACCTTACTTTGCTTTAAGTTATGATAAGAGGAAGCTGCATACCAAATGTGGTGGTCCTAGCTCTTACTGTTTAGGAGGAGTTCTTGAACAGACAGACAGACACATGGATAGACAGACAAAAAACTCTCAAATATATATAGAATTTTAGATATTTAGGTGATGGAGAATACAGGAACTAAATGAGTGCAGTATAAGACTGAGTCACTACTGACTCAAGAAGGGCACTGGGTATGTCAAAGGGGTCTTTTAACTCTTACACTTAAGTCGTCTCTTCAGTCACTTTAGTTCACAACTGATCCATTACTTTTTCCTGGCACGATACTCTTTCAGTGGTGAATAAAAATATCAATTCCTCCAGGCAAAAGCCTTGCATTAAAATGTATGAATTTGTAAATTTGTCTTTTTTCAATTTTTGGTTGTTAAAATTCTTTAAGCTGAAGCAGTTTCATGGAAATTTAGACATTTTCAGTAAAACATCATGTGAATAATTTTCTCATTAGGATGGGTGTATCTTTATTGACAGATGCCAAAACTGATGTGATTACTAGTATTAGACAGCTGTGCAAATGATAATTAGAAACTGTCCATGCTGAAGCATAATGGTAGATTTTTAACAATTCCAGAGTAAAAATGGTTTCAGATCTTTCACTTTAAGTCATTGGCTGCCATAGGAACAGTGGTAGATCCACTATCTGTGTCATGGAATCAAGTAAGATCATATCAGAAAGACATGATCATGATTCTCTCCTGTGGACTTCTATAGAAATAGAGAACCAAATAGGATGCTTATACAGAGATGAAGTCAGCCTCCCAGTTCTCTATTCAACTTATTTATAAATGATCTAGACAAAGGGGTAAACAGTGAGGTGGTAAAATTTGCAGATGATACCAAACTGCTCAAGATAGTTAAGACCAAGAGTTTCAAAAAGATCTCACCAAACTAAGTAATGGGGCAACAAAATGGCAAATGAAATTTAATCTTGATAAATGTAAAGTAAAGCACATTGGAAAAAATAATCCCAACTATACAGACAATATGATGGGGACTAATTTAGCTACAAGTACTCAAGAGAGAGATCTTGAACTCGTTGTTGATAGTTCTCTGAAAACATCCACTCAGTGTGCTGCGGCAGTCAAAAAAGCAAATAGAATGTTTGGAATCATCAAAAAAGGGATAGAAAATAAGACAGAGAATATCTTGTTGCCTCTATATAAAACCATAGTACGCCCACATCTTGAATACTGCGTACAAATGTGGTCACCTAATCCCAAAAAAGATATATTGGTATTGAAAAAGGTTCAGAAAAAGGCAACAAAAATGATTAGGGGTTTGGAATGAAGAGAGATTAAAAAGACTTGGACTTTTCAGCTTAGAAAAGAGGAGACTAAGGGGGAATATGATAGAGGTCTATAAAATCATGACTGGTATGGAAAAAGTAAATAAGGAAAAGTTATTTATTTATTCCCACAATATAAGAGCTATGGTTTAAAACAAGCAGGTTATAGGCTGCAGGTTTAAAACAAGCAAAAGGAAGTTTTTCTTCACTTAGCACACGGTCAACCTGTGGAATTCCTTTCCAGAGGATGTGGTGAAGAAAACCCACATCCTCTGGCACTTTAACAGGGTTCAAAACAGAGCTAGATAGGTTCGTGGAGGTTAGGTCCATCAATGGCTATTAGCTAGGATGGGTAGGAATGGTGTCCTTAGCCTCTGTTTGTCTAGAAATGGGTGACAGGAGAGGGATCACTTGAGGATTATCTGTTGTGATCCCTCCCTTTGGGGCATCTGGTACTGGCCACTGTAAACAGACAGGATATTGGGCTAGGTGGATCTTTGGTCTGACCCAGTATGGCCGTTCTTATGGGCCCTTAGCAGACATGCAAGGCTGAGACTTCAAGAGAAAATTGTCAGTAGGAATGAAGTGCACGTGTAACTGCCACTAGGCAGATTCAAACCTGGGACTTCTGAAGCTTAGTATAGGAGCCTTTACAGCTTGAGCTATAAAGCCAGCTGGCCCCCAACTTAGGCTGTAGAGCTCACTCATTCTTCTCTATCACTGTATGTGGTCTAAGTGCCACTACAGGGGACAGTGAACCACACCCACCAGGTGTATGGGTTACACATTCATATCAGTCCTTAGCTCAGAATTTGTATTTTCCATTTTTAGAAATTCTCCCTCTTTCTTCCTCTGTAACATAACTCTCCAATTACATAAATGTATTTATGTGTGTATTTTGTAACCCATGTCTGCTGGCGTGGCATTCTGTCCCCTGCTAGACATGGCTAGACCAAGGAGAGTTTGATGAGCTTGCCACAATGATAGTTAATGATAGTCTCTTAGCTCAGGCAGTAGAAGTTCATTTGTTAAGCTCTAGAGATACCAGATTTCATTCCGACTGCCAATGACCAGGGTCAGTTGGTGCTGTGGTTAGTTTTATCTTTTACATGGAGGGATTTTACACAAGAGAGAAACCCGTCTATTATGGACTGAGGTCTGTTGAACATGTTAGCTATCAGGGCAGTCTGTATTTAAAGAGAATGCAGAGCAATCACTTTTAAACTTTCAAGACTACTTTCAAGACAACTTTCAGGAGTCATATTTGTCCTGTATACCTCTAAGTTTCACCTTATTTAAAAACTACTTGCTTACATAATCAGACATAAAATACAAAGGTGTCACAGCACACTGTTACTGAAAAAATCACTTATAAATCACAATTATAGTGTATTGTGTACTAGAAAACATACCTGGCATTGCTCAGATCCTTCAAAGCTGAGGGTTTGGGGAACACAGGAATTAGGGAAGGGACCCAGGGATTTGGAGAGCTTAGGGCAGTAGATTGGGGTGCATGGGGGATGCAGGAGACAGGGTTGGGGATAAGGAGGGGCTCAGGGCAGAGGACTGGAGATGTAGGGGGTGCAGGCATCAGAGAGGCAGTAGGGGACTCAGTACGGAGTAGGGTGCAGGAATCAGGGCAGGGCATTCTTGGGGTGGAGAGGGGAGGTGGGAAAGCTCAGGGCAGAGGCAGCCCATGGCAATTCCTTAGGGTGGCCTGGGGCTTCTGCCCAGCTTGCCCGCGGGCTTCTCTGTGCCCACGGTGGCAGAGGTCTGTTTTTCTGGCCAGCAGCTACTCCCTAGGGCTGGGGCACTTGCTAGGGCTGGGGCACTTGCTGCCCCCGTGATCATTCAGGAGTATAACTGGCACAAGCAAACCCTGACCTTGCTGTAAGTTATGATAGGAGGAAACTGCATACCAAATTTTGTGGCTCTAGCTCTTACCATTTAGGAGGATTTCATGAACAGACTCACAGATGGACAGACAGACAGACATAAAGTTTCTAAAATATATATAGATAAAGCAGTATATACATGACATTTTATTTTGTACTGAGTTCACTAGTGCTTGTTATGTCTCCTGTTGTGAAATTAGGCAAATATCTAGGTGAGTCATTATCCTTGGAAGACATCTGCGTATCTCCAAAGATATGTCTACACTGAGTTGAGAATCACTGGTCCAGAGTACTATAAAACTATTTTACCATTCCAGAGACCAATGTTGCATAACCTTGTTTTGTCTTTTACTTTGGGGTTTTGTTATATAACCAGTGATTGAATGAATGTAATACTGAGTGAGAGAAAAAAAAATGTGTGGTACTTAGTAAGGGAGGGCTTGTTTTACTTTTTAATACAATGTTCAGTTCATATGAAGATACTTTATGAGCTTGTCACAATAGCAACTTCCATTTATTGCTTCAGGAAATAAACCATTGAACTTTGTGAACATAATACTCTGATATAAATCAATTAGAATAAAATCCTCATCTTTATAATAATGAATGTCAAGGTGGATTTGGTTAGAAAAACACATTGGGGAATTATTAACCATAAAATCTCTATATTCAGAAAGGTAATCTTACTGTTTATAATTTAACTCAAGCATTAGATGTGAGACAAAATTAAAAACTTTACTTTTAAACCAGAATTACTCACAGTTATTGTAATATATTAAAAGGCATTTTGCAGCTCTGTTTTGAGTTCCTGAGTTTAAAACAGTTTTTGATTGTTCTACATCAATTGTTCAGTTCATCTTCAGAATTTATTTAACTGATGGGGTGGGCCCTGATTTCACTGGGCAATGGATCAAATCCTAGAAATGATACCCTCTTCTGTATCACCAATCCACAGTAATTTCTTTCTGTGTCTGAGCTCTGCTCAGAGTATGATGTGAAGGAGGAATTTTATGGGGGCCAGTTATACCACTTAATCACAATTGTGAGCTACCCTATGGCAAGGAAATTCTCCCCAGGCAGCTAACAGATTTTGCTACTGTCGGAGCAGCTCTAAATGGCTGGAACAGGGGGAGAGAATTACTTGCTAAATCTTCAGGAAATACTCCTTAAATGAAGAAACATAGAAAGAGACTATAGCACTTCAACTGTTTGAAAAGTAAATGTTCCAGGAAGCGCAACTAACACAGAGGGGGAAAAAGCAAATATTTTGAATTTGCATAGAAACAGATTACTCTTAAATGTACAAAGCATAGATGCATCAATTGATGGATGCTGATCCCAGGGAGACTAATACCTGCATATTGACTTTATGATACACCAGCAGTCAGCAACAGACTGCAAGGATCAACTGTGCATTGTTTTCATTAAAGATGGCAGTATTATTTCAAACTCCAAATGATAAAGGTTTCTTAAAAATAAAAAAAGAAAATATCATGGGAAAAAATTTAACATTGATTTTGTTCAGGGATCCTGTGTGCTGAAGTTAGTTGAAGTTGAGGGCACTTGCCCATATGCTCAGAGGCTAAATGAACATCATATTTGGAATCAGGAAGGATTTCCTCCCTCCTCCAGCTCAGATTGGTAGATGCTGTGGGTTTTTCTTTTTTGCCTTTTGCAGCATGAGGCATGGGTCACTTGCTAGTTTAAACTAATGCAAAGAGTGAGTTTTGTATAGCTACTAAGCCATAGTAGGCAACCTGCAGCCCACAGGCCACATGTGGCTCATCAGGGTAATCTGACTGAAGGCCATGAGACATTTTGTTGATGTTGACCATCTACAAGCATGGCCCCCCGTAACCCTGATTTTCTTTTTCCAGCCAATCAAAGCTATGGGGGCAGCACCTACAGGTGAAGGGTCCGCAGAGACATGCTGGCCACTGCATCCCGCAACTTTCATTGGCTGGGAACGGTGAACAGCGGCCACTGGGAGCTGTGGGGCGTGGTGTCTGTGGACAGTAGACATCAGCAAAATGTCTGGCAGCCTGCAATCAAATTACCCCGGTGGGCTGCAGGTTGCTCACTACTGCTTTAAGAGACTTCAGTAATGCAGCCAGAGCTTAGGGGCCTGTTACAGGAGAGGGTAAGTGAGGGTCTGTGGCTTACAATGTGTAGGAGGTTTGACCCTAAGCATCTGAGTTTATTTAGTTTACTCAGGCACTGAGCATTCACCGTAAGTAGTATAGAAAAGGAGCTTAGAAACATGCTCTTGAATAGTGATAGCTTCATATGTGGGGAGAGCGATTAAGAGCTTGTAAGGAAGTATGTGAGACTACATATGTAGCTTTGAAGTTTCTCTGAAAGAGGAAAATGCAGTACTTGGAAAATGTTTGTTTTATACTACCTCAAGGTCATGAATATCTGGGTGGGCAGATAAACAGATCTTCAAACACTTTCAAACTCTTACATCCTTTGAAATTGATTACATGTTCTGAGTATATACCAGAATACAACAAAAATACATTCTGGGACTAAATAACTTGCCTGTGACTTTTGAACTAGCCTGATGTGTGGTGTTAAAGCTGAAGTGATCATTTACAGCTACAGACACCCGTAAAGTTTATGCCATGCATTGTTTTCATAGGACATCACAGTATTACTTCCGACTCTAAATCAGGGGTGGGCAATAATGTTTAATGGAGGGGACCACTCCAAGATTTTGGTAAGTGGTCAAGGGCCACACTTCTGAGATGGGGGCGCATGGCCTGGGATGGCAGCCTGGATGTACAATAGATCTTGGGATAGAGGACTGGGGTGTGGGAGGGAGTGTGGGGTCTGAGAAGGAGTTTGGGTGAAAGGAGGGGGTTGTGATCGGGGGCAGGAGCTTGGGGGTGGGGTCCAGGAGGGGTTATGGGTGCAGGAGAGGATTCTGGCCTGAGGGAGGGGTGTAGGGGGGTGGTGCACAGTTTGGGAGGCAGTTGTGACCTGGGAGAAGTGGGGGAAAGAGGGAATGGAGGGTTTGGGTGGTGATATGGGGAAGGGGAATGGGGTGCACGGTCTGGGAGGGAGTTGTGACCTGAAGGAGGCGGGGAGACAGGATACTGAGGGTTTGGGTGGTGGCCTGGGGCAGGTAGTTGGGGTGGGAAAGGGGCTGGGGTGCTAGAAGCAGGCTCTAGCTGGGAGGCACTTACCTAGGCGGCTCCCAGCCAGCAACTCTCCAGGAACCTGAAATAGGCTCCCTGCCTGTATGCTGCATGGGCTGCTCCATGTGGCTCAGCTCCAGCATAGGGAGGAAGGGAGCAAGCAAGGGGGCTCCATTCACTACCCCAGAAACTGGCCAATGGGAGCTGAAAGATTTTGCTAGGGGGCAGGGACAGTGCACAAAGCTGTCTCCTACCTGCCCAAACTGAATAGCAATTAGCAGCCTTCTGTTTAAATCAGCTGCAGCTGCTCTCTAGTGAGTGTGCTGGCTAGGTGGCCCTGTGCAGGATCTGGCCCTCTAGCTGCCTTTTGGCCGCCCCCGCTGTAAGTGAACAAGGCATGTCAAGACTCCAGAAAATAGAGATTTAAAACAGAAATACTGACTATTCCCTATTCTCATAAATTGTTATGCTATTATAGGACCTGACCTTACAAATGAATGGGACTGCAATGAGATCACTTATGGGGTTAAGCAGTATTAACATTTAGCACTACATGTTGTTATGGAATTAGGCCCTTAGGGCCTGATCCTGCTTCTAATGTACTGGTGAGTGTTTACTTATGTGAGTAAACCTACGGAAGCCAATAAACTACTCACATGATTAAGTGCTCATCAATATGAGAGCAGGTTACACAATCAGGCCATTTATGCTTATTTACTAAATAAGATTAGAGTCCAACAAAAAAAAGAGTTTTCAAAACTCTTTTTGAAATGTTGGTCACTGATTGAATTTTTATGGTTAATGAATGAGACTGTTTTCCCATTAGTGGAGGTTGAATTTTAATATATCCAACCAGAGTTATGGATTGTAGCATGAAGTATGATTGAAAGAAATAGTGTTAGCGCTAGAATGCTTTAGAAATGCTTTTTAAATTACTCTTACATTTCTCCAATTTTTTAAAAATATGCCTTAGAATAACTTTATAGTTTTGATTTTCAGTAAGTTTTCGTGGCAAAGCTAACTCTTTCTGGCCCATTTTACATCAAATTACCAAGATGGCCATTTCCTGTTGGATTGTTAAACAGTGTTCATTTTATTTAGGACAAAAGTATTTTAGTGTGTTATTCTGAACTTCTCTCTGTTTTACTCAGTGCTTACTTGAGCAAACTCCCTCTAAAGTCATTGATGTGTTTAAAAGGCAGTGGATGTTTTGCCTGTGAAGGCAAAATTAAACAGAGTATGGATCACCAGAATTAGCCTGTTAATGATTTCCTTTCTCTTGTAATTATTGTAATTTCCTCATTCTATACAATAACTATATCATTTACTTGAATTCTGTGGCTCTCTCCAATCTCCAAGACTTCCAGCAGAGCTATGCCTATACTCCAGGGTCCTTGTGTTATGTGTCTCCTGTTTATCAAACCATTCTCCCTCAGCCTATGGCCAGGGCCGGACTAAGGGGTGGGCTAACTGGGCAGCTGCCCAGGGTGCCAACCTGTGAGGGGTGCCTGATGGCAGCTGTTAGGGGCACACAGCGTCCCTTATAGCTGCCATCAGGCACTGCGCGCCCGGCTCCCGCAGCGCTGGCCCCCCCATCCCTGCGGCGCCGGCCAGCAGCGCCCTTCCCCCCCATGGCTGCGGGGCCCTGCATGGCCAGGCGCGGCCTGCCCTGGGCTGTGCACCAGCAGCGGTGGCCAGGCTGGGCTGGGCAGCGCATGCGCCCCGGAGGCAGACCCCGGGCTGCACGCCAGTGGCCATGGCTGGGCAGCGCATACGCCGTGCGCCGGCCCGCGCGTGTGCCATGCGCCCCTGGAGCAGGCCCGCGCACCCTAGGGGGGGCAGGCCCATGCCCCAGGGGCAGGCCCATGCATGCGCCGTGTGCCCGGGGGCGGCGCCGCGTGCCTGGGCCCAAGGTGCCAAAATGGCTCGGGCCGGCCCTGCCTATGGCTAGACTGCAGAGCTTTTCTGGGATACCTATGGTATCCCAGAAAAGCTCTGCCACCTCCAAGGAACGCATCTGCTTTTCTGAAAAAATGTCGGAAAAGTGGACCCTTTTTTTTTTTTCATTTTATGAGGAAGAAGGGATGTTCCGAAAGAAGTTTTTTTTTCTGAAATTTGGCCCTATGTAAATGGGCCAAATTTTGGAAAAGCCTCTTTCAGATGTAAATCAGAAAGTTGTGTTTCTTTTTCCAATTTATCTTTGTAGTGTAGACATAGCCCAACCTGTAGAGAAACAATTCTTGTCTGCCAAGACCTCTTGTAAATGGAGTTGTAAATTTCAGCTTTCTTCCTATGTACTTTTTCCATTAAATTATCAGATACATACCTCCTCTTTCTATATCTACTATTTTTACACAGATGATTCACAGTTTTGTGTATCTTTGAGTTTCTTTAATAACTTCTCCATGCTTACTCATGTTCCTGTCGTCACTAAACAAATCTATGGGTTTATTTCACTTTAATTCACTTCAGTGTCTCAAAAGAAAAAGACTCTGTTTTTTTTTTTAATTTGGCAAAACAATTATGGTCAAAAACACAACTTTTTCCTAAATGTTGACCTCCATTTTGTCCTAAATATCTGTAATGCCTGTATCATTCTTACTTTAAAATTTGCTTTTCCATTCACAGCTCCTGTCTCAAATCCTCCTCTCTAAACTGCCATAACAACAAAAAACTGTGCATGTTGCTACTGCCTTTACTTGGATATAGCTGAAGTCATCATCCATGTTTTCATCTCCTTGACTATTCCAACTTCCATCTCTGTGGCCTCCCCAAGTCCCAATTCAACATATTTCAGCATCTGTAGAATGCTGTAGCCTACCTTCTCAAATCTACAAAGGTAAACACATAAGCCTCTTCCTCAGGTAATTTCAGTTGCTCCTCATTTTAATATCCAGTACAAAATTGCCCTTACTCTTTGTAAAAACTCTCTGTGCACTTCTTGCAGACTATATAATGAGCCATGCATAATATTCTTTGCACTCTTCATCTGCTTATCTACTAATGACTTCTTCCTTTTCTGTACAAAATCTCACCACTGTTGGCACAATTCCTACACGCCGAAACAACTTTATTCCATATCTGTGACTTCTAGAATCTCCACTTCAGCTCTTGTCAAAAAACAGGTTTTATCTTCTTTCCATGGACTCATAATTTATTTATCTCTCTGATTTCATTGGGTTTTAATCTTAACTTTAAAATTCCATCATTTGACTTTTCAGTGCATTTGGAACACAGTGTATATGAAAGAGCCTATTCAAAGTGAAGGTGCATTATATTACATGATATCATTATGGCAGTATTACTGTAACATTTTCCTTTCTTTTCATGGTATTGCTTAGAATGACACTCCACCTCACCATTTTGCAATTCAATTGAGACTCACTCTTCTGACATCCTTTCTTGCTAAGCCACATACGTTATTTTTAAAATATATAATTAAACATGCATGCATAACTTTTTCCTTATGAGTGGAGGAATGGATACCCCACTACATATTATTGATACTCCTCTTTTATGCTGGATGTCACTTGCCTGCAGTAGTGCAAAGGAGCTCTTCACCATCTTGACTGTCCAAATTCATCCAAATAAAATCCATCTCCCCCCATGCTATTTTGATAATTGGAAATGTACTATACTAACAAGTTTCTAGTGTCTTCTAGCTCAAGATGACACAGTGTTGCTCACAGTGTCAGATCTCAATATCATATAATAGTTATCAATTCCAGTATGCTGGTTCAGTATAACTTCCCTTACCTTACAGCATATTGGTTGCCCAAAATTGGTAATTTGTTAAAAGGTGATGTTTACCCTTTTTGTATTATAGCTGTGTTAGCAAGGTTCCATTGTTTTATACTTTAGCAATTTTACCCTATTAATAAGGGGGTGGGGAGGCAAATATAATATATAAAAAGGTGATGAAATTACCATGCTGACTGTAAACTTGAGCTATGAAGAGAGGCAAGATAACTGTACTTCCAAGACGATCCATGTGTAACAGTCAATTAAGTTGATTATATTGTGGAAGAACATAGCTAATGAATAAAAGAAAAATATTTCCTTTTTACCACATCTTTGTTTGTTAGCTGATTTTACCTCAATTGTATGTCACCAATTATCACTTCTTTAATGATTACCTACTTCAGCAATCCTGAAATAATAAAATACTGGAACACAGGTGCAGTTTAAAAGTTTTATTCTTAACTTTTACACATTTTAAATGAGCTAGTATGTTTTGAATTTCAGGGTTTGTAAAACATTTGCTCAATAAAAGTATTTTGTCTAGTGTGTTTTGCTATTCTTGGTTTGGATACTAGAACTATAGCCTTTATTTGTTCCTTCCTTTCTTTCTCATTTTTAATGGGTTGTTATTTTTGGAGAAGAAAAGGCAAAGGAATTATAGTCACTCTCCAATATGGCAGCACTGTGATTGAGAGAGGAAAATTGCAGGCATTATCTCTGGTTTGGATTTAACCAATTGATTGTGTAACTGTGAATCAAGATCACACTTTATTTGAAAAGGGGTTTTAGGTTACAAAGAGTTACCAAAATTACACTAGAAAGAGGCCTCAGCCAAAGCTTAACTCAGAGCAGGGAAATATTAATGAAGTAACTTGATGAAGACCATCTCTGGGGAAATAGTGGCATAAAATGAAATCTGTATGTGACCAGAGGCAATCCATTTATTTCCATAAGACAAGCTGTGAGACAGGAGAATCAAAAATGGTATTCAGTTCAGATTAGCTTGGACCGATGGCAAACCCATGAAAAGATAAGGTTTTAACAAGTTACCCAGATTTAGCCCTTGTTTAAATTTCATTAGAGGTTAACCTTCTCGTAGCAAGCATGGATCTAGAACTGGTTGATCCCTTGTGATAGATTAAGTAGACTTTTTTGCACATTCAGACAAATATTACACACTATGATCCTTCTGTGCTTTTTCACTTCTTTAGAACAGTGTTGCCCAGTTTGGGTACTAGGGCTCATGGTGAGGAGTCTTTGTTGGTGGGGATGGTGTGTCATGGGAAAAGTCAAAGAATTTAAAATGATTTTTAAAAATTGGTTCCCATCTCAGCACTGTGAATTTAGAGTTTGTGATAGACCTGAGAACTCTACCTAGTGATCCAGTGGGATGAGTACAGCAGGCCACTAGAGACCCTGCTAATAAAATATTAAATCTCTATACTGAATGTACTCTAGGTAAAGCACATCAAACCCCATTCAAATATCTGTTTATTAAGTACAACAGGCAATCTAAGTATCCATGCTCACAGACCACAAGACAACATGTCACTGAGTTGGAAAAATGGGGCTACGTCTATACTGGCAGCTTCTTGTGCAAGAACTCTTTTGCGGAAGAGTTCTTACGCAAAAACTCTTCCACAAGAGAGCGTCTACACTGGCAAGTGCTTTTGCGCAAGAGCATCCATGCTAGTGTAGATGCTCTCTTACGCAAGAAAGCTCTGATGGCCATTTTAACCATAGGGGCTTCTTGTGCAAGAAATTCATGTTGCCTGTCTACACTGGCCTCTTCTGGAAGAGCTCTTGTGCAAGAGGGCTTCTTCCTGAGAGGGAGTGTCAGAGTTCTCATGCAAGAAGCCCTGATTTTCTACAGTACAACGTCAGTTTACTTGCGCAAGAACGTATGGCCAGTGTAGACAGGTGGCATGTTTTTGCGCAAGAGTGGTCATTTTCGCGCAAGAACGTGCCAGTGTAGACACAGCCTTGTCTTGCACACATCACAGGCTTCGTTCAGGCTTTGTTGGCATTCCCTTCTGGGCTTGGCTTGGTTCAGAAAGATGGATGATCATTTAATAAGAAACCCTGTGGCGATGAACATATGGGCAGCAGGAAGCTACGTTAATGATAGTGAAAGAAGAAAAAGAAAATGCTGAAGTATGATGGGAAATATATGATCTCTGGATTTATGCTGACTGATTCCAAATCATCAGGTGATATATGTCCTGAAGAGCTAATTATTTAGCATATGATGTCTCCAGAATTGCTGCAATGTTTAGAAAACAAACATCTATCACTGAAAGATGAAGATGTTCTTTCTTTTTTTGGGGTGGGGTGGGAGAGAAAACCTGAGGCCTTTATAAAGTCAACAAAAATCAATTACTCAGACTAGCAATGTCAACATGAAAGCCCTTTACACATGGTATTTGATATCTGTAGAAATCACACAGCATTGATAGGTTCAAACCACTGAAGAAAACTTTATTCTTTCATGAGCAAAAGACATGGATTCAAAATTTTCAGTGCCTGAAGCAGGTTCCAAATTGAAAATACTTTCAGTATTAAAAAAGAACAACAACAAAACACTGACTTCTGCTGTATTAGATATATTGGAGACGAGATGGGTGCAGTAATCTCTTTTATTGGAACAACTTTTGCTGGTGAGAGAAAGTTTTCAAGAAATACAGCCCCTTTTTACATCTGGGAAAGGTACTCAGAGTGTTACAACTAAATACGAGGTGGATCTGATTGTCTGGCATAAATAATGCATCTTGCAAGAGACCATTCAAAATGAAATGGCCTGTAAACACCTCTCCAGTTATAGAACAAAACAGGAGGAGTTAGTGATTCACAGATTGTTGCAATATGCCCTGAATCCAGTGTTTTTATTAAAACCATGATGTTTCGTGTCTAGCAAATTTAAACCCTCATGCTAATCTTTTGATGGCATTGTACAAGTTTATTTTGGCGATGGAGACTGAGAGGTCAGACATGAAATAACGGTTTTGTGAAAAGTGTTTGCCCATGGGGACTTTTTATCATTTTTTCTATGTGAGCCCATTTGAGGGCATGTAATTCTCTTGTTTCATCATATAATTTTTATTGGGGGCATTTACTGACTGGTTGGGGCACACCACATGTTGTGATAGGCATATGCAGGACCCATGGATCTTGAAAGCTGTGTTGCTGGGAGTGCTGATCATTAAAACAATGGAAATGTCTGAAAGTTTTGCATCTGTTTTTATGGCAGAGTCTGAAAAGGATGTTTGAAAAACCCCCATCGACTATGATCCCCATCAAGTATGGGTTAGAATTCACAGAATCAAGTTCAGTCCCCTGCATTCATGGAAGGACCAAGCAGCATTCTTTAATGATCAGAAGGGTTTTTCCCTCTGTATTGAAGGAGGTTCTCTTGGGGTGTTTGGGTTCCCCGTTCCATGATGGGATATACTATTAGATATATGGCCACGGGTATCTGAGAACAATTTGCTTTCAAAACTGACAAAAAGTGACTATTGAGCAATTTACATGTTGATAAAAAGTTATGGTGTCCGTCTGCATTCTGTCCTTGTATGGAACCTCTTTCATCAACAATAAAGCCTCATCCAGCACGTGGAATTGTAATAGTTATTGTAATTGTGTCCCTCTTTTGTGATTCAAGTTCCTGTTTCAAAGCTTCACAGTTATTTGTAATTACGTGACAATTACTAAATGTCATCAGCTCACGATTAGGGTTAGAAGTTTCATAACTCTGTCCCCAGAACCTATGTTATTTTGGAAGGAGATGGACAGATCTGAATGTGAAACGAGGTTTACCAGAGTGGTCGACAAAGGCTTCCTTTGTCGACTGCGCTGCGTCTAGACTGCCACGCTGTGCCGAATCAGCTGATCGTCGGCACAGCGCAGTGGCCATTTTTATTTTAGTGAAGCGGGGATTATTTAAATCCCCGCTTCTTTGACTATGCCGAGTAAACTATTTTACATGGCTCCGTCAACGGAGCCATGTAGTCTAGACACAGCCCTACTGTTTGCTCCTGCATCAGTAGGTTTCATTCATTGTGTCTAAGCTTTCTTGTATCTGTGTGTGTGTAGTTGTCAACAGTTTCTTTCTGCTAGTCAGGGCATGTGATCAATGGGTTTATGATGTATTTAGTTCTAGGTAGGTATTATAGGACAGTTCTGAGGCCCTTTCACTTATTAATATGTTATTTCAGCCACGTGTTAAAAATGAAGTCCTATTGCTGTAACACCTAGATGCTTGCAAAAAAGGTTATACTTAGATAATAGTTTTGTTGCTTCCACAAGGATGACAGTTTTCTCTTTCAGTTACTATATTTGTCAATATAATGCAGACACTTTTTTTTCAATGTCCCCTTGTGTTGCATATTTTAAGCCAGAATCTGAATGGGACTACTCTGAATCTACACCAGTGTAAATGAAATGAAAATCTGCTCTTTGCAATCAGTCATAGGCATGTTTACAAGTGTTGAATGCATTCTAAAAAAACACAATTTTTATAAGAGCTTTCAAAAAACACAGTAGCTATTAAAGAAGACTTCAGATACCATGATATAAATAAATAGTTGTTCTTATTTTCTTTATAAGATACATGTTTAAATATAATTCACCCCTTTGTAAAACTATTTTGGAAACCAATAATGCCTTTTGTTCTAGTGTGAAGTGTATGCTGTGGAAGAGCCATAAAGAATGGACTTTTTAAAAAAAAATCAGGGTTTGGAAGACTATCAGAAGTAACTTGATAGCTACAGCCTGATGGAAAATGTGCAATTTAACCCTTGTGAAAGTGGCATAATATTGCACTGACCTGCACCACTTGTTGTTCAGTAATCAGTGCCAGACCTACATACAGTAATCGTGAAATTAAAATTCTTAATGTAGTACACAAAAAGCTGCATTAAGATAACATTAAAGGTCTCACTCAAATACACTTAGAATAGGCATTTCAAAATTAAACATTTCATTTTAAACTTAACTTACACCACTGTGCCTAAGGTTTGCAACCTTTATGTCAAGGAAAATTCCATACCATTCACAGACATCAGTGTAGTTACTGTGTGACTTGAGTGAAAACCTCTGACTTGCCGACATTCTGAAGTTTAACATTAGCATAGTATCATCTGCTACCAGATCAATGTTGGTTCACTATCCTGCTAACACTATATCTCTTCAACATCTGCTTGAAAAATGTAGTTATAATATAGCATTTGAACAGAAGTTGCATCTTAAAAACCAAAAATCTTGGGCATTAAAAAAAAAAAAGTTGGAGGTGCTGCTAGCAGCTCTAATATTAAGGTTGTGTTAATATCTGCAGTTTAAACCTAACTAAAATCTGATCTTTTAAAAATCCTCAGTGATTCTTCAGCAAATTTATACACTAAATGGCTTGATCGAAAGCTCACTGATGTCAGTGGAAAGCCCTCTTCACTCAAACTTCCCAATTGATTTAACAGTCTGTTTCAGGCCCAAATATACCCCAAGACCATTTTTATTTTCTATGAAGTTCTTTTGATCAATAAGTCTAATGTATGAAAAAGGAAATCTTTATCACAACATTCAAAAGTGCACTTCAGTGGAATTCAGAAAAATGCTGCATATTCTTACAAAGAAATTCTTTACTTCAAAAATCAAACATTAGGAACTCTGGAAATTATTAGTTGTGGGATCTAGCCAATTTCCTATCAATATATCATTCATCCTCACTCATTATTAGCCCATCTGCTACACAACTCCCCCAGAAGTTTAAATTTGCTCTCTAAAACTTACTAAACAACACATTGCTAGGAGTTTTTAAATACCACTTCCTATTCAAGATATTAAGTCTCCATACACTTTAACAGTAATATAAAATTAACACAGCAAAATATCTTAATATAGCCTTGATCTTGCAATCGACTCTGCAAAGGCTTAGGGATGCATTCAGATATAGCTCATTTTAGGATCAGGTTCTTTGTTAGCTGTTACAAGAAATATTTAATATGATTAATAAATGCCAGTCAGGATGGTTTTATGAAAAATAGATCTTGTCAGACAATTCAGATTTCATTCCTTCTGGGGATTACACATTTGGTTGATAAATGTGTAGCTATAACATACTTAGACTTTTGTAAAGCATTTCACTTAATACCACATGACATTCTGATTAAAAATTAGGACTACATGATACCAATAGAACACATGCTAAGTGAATTAAGAACTTGCTAATTGACAGATCTCAAAAAGTAGTTGTCAATGGGGAATCACCGACAAACAGAGAAATTTCTCTTGGGGTTTCAGAAGGGTCAGTACTGGGCCCAATGCTATTCATTGTTATCAGTGTTCTGGAAGTAAACATAAAATCACTGCTGATAAAATTTGTGGATGACACAGAGGTAGGATTAGTGGCAGTTATGAGGACAAGGCAGTCTTATGCCTCTCACATCTTTTAGAATTGTTTGAGAGGTTCAACAAGCTTCTGAGCAAGGGTGATCGAGTGAATGTGGTGTACTTTAGAAGAATCTTTGTGGATTTTTAGAAGAATCTTTGTCAAAGGCATTAGGCAAATAAACAGTCATGGGATAAGACCGGTTAAAAGAAAGGGGAAGAATAAATTATCAGTTTTAATAGTTGAGAGAGATAAAAAGTGGGGGTCCCCCAGGAGTCTGTACTGGGACCTATTTTTCAGCATATTTGTAAATGATCTGAAAAAGGGTGTAAACAGTCAGGTGGTAACATTTGCAGATGATGCAAAATTACTCAAAGTGGTTAAATCCAAAGCTGACTATGAAGAATTGCAAAGGGATTTCAGCAAACTGGGAAACAACAGGGTAAAAGAAATTCAGTGGTGTTAAATGTGAAGTAATGCACACATTGGAACATATAACTACACATACGGAATGATAGGATCTAAATTAGCCTTTACCATTCAAAAAAGAGAGTTTGGAGTCATGGTGGAATGTTCTCTGAAATCATCTCAATGAGCAGCCTCAGTGGGAAAAAAAACCCCTAACAATGTTAGGAATCATTTGTAAAGGGATAGATAATAAAACAGAAAATATCATAATACCATTACATAAATCCATGATATGCCCACACATTTAATACCTCATGTACTTGTGATCACCCCATCTCAGAAATACATATTTATATTGTTAAAAGAGAAGAGCAAAATATGATTAAGGGTATGAAGCACTTTCCACATGAGTGTACGTTAAAAAGACTGGGACTGTTCAGTTCAGAAAAGAGACAACTGAGGGGTGATATGACAGAAGCCTATAAAATCATGACTAGTGTAGAGAAAGTGAATAAGGAAATGCTATTTACCTCTTCACATAAAAAACATACACGAAGAGTCACCCAATGAAGTTAATAGGCAGCAGTTTTAAAATAAAAAATAATGGAGTAATTCTTCACATGGTGCACAGACAGCTGTTCAAAAAAGAAATAAGTTCATGGAGTATAAGACCATCAATGTTTATTAGCCAAGATGGTCTGGGATGCAGCCCCCAGCTCAGTATGTCTCTAAACTTCTGACCACTAGAACCTGGGACTGTCTAACAGAGAATGGATTGTTTGATAACTGCCCTCTTCTGTTTATTCCCTTTGAAAAATCTGGCACTGGCTGTAGGGTAAACTGAGGCAGTGCACTGGCCACTCTCAGAAGACAGGATACAGGTCTAAGTGGGCCATTTTGGTCTTACTCAGTATGGCCCCTCTTTTGTTCTCATAATGAACTGTTATGACACTTAAACTTAATTCAACACATGTTGTACAGCTTATTGCTGGTAACTGCCATATCTGTCACTCAAACTAAAAAGTGATGGTTTCTTAATGTCTTGATGCATTGAAATCAGCCTGCATGTCTTTCTAGAAGATACGCTGTAGTCAGCCAAATACAAGTTATTGGGTTGGATACATTTGTAACTGGATGAAATATAATGGACTGTGATATGCACAAGGTCAGAATAGATGATCTACTTGTCTCATAAACTCTCTAAACATATGAGTTTAAAACTTGAAACTTGACAGATCTACCTATGCTAGCTTAAACATCATATAATCAACACATTTTATAACACCAAAGACAGATCTTTCCAGTTTAATTCATAAAATATTTTTCCTATCCACCAACATATCACAATGAAAACTTATGGAACTCAATGTATTCTGAAAGTGTATATCTTTTAAAATCTTTGTTACACATTTAATAAATCACATATCAAATCAGCAGTATTCATCCAAATGCAATAGTTCCAATGCAGACAAAAAGGACGGCAAAATAGGGCTTGAATGGCTGGTATATCAGGTAAAAATGTGTTCTGAATAGTGTTGGGGAACTGGATTGATTCCATATTATTAACTTTGGACTTTGTGTGTATGCATTTATTAATTTTAAATACATATTTTGATAGAGATTTCATTGCAATGTACTTCCCACCATCACTCATTTTAATCAACACTGTTTGTGAATTCTGCACATTTCTCATAGAAATTAAGATGGAGTACTTGCTTTTGATGAAATAGCTTTGAACAAATGGTCTTGGAACAGTACGGTCTCCTGCAGTAGCTCAAACTTTCCTGACAAGTGATTCTTCACGCAGACTGTTTAATTTAACAGAAGGTCATTGTGTGCTTAACAAGACAGCAAAAGGACATTTTAACCTGTAATGAAATGGGGGAAAATGTTTTTAATTAGGAATTTAGTTGTGTAGCTCTGAATGTAGCAAGAATTGTTTTTAAAGTCTTTTAAGTTCTGGTTAGTGGTCACAGTATGGTATCATTCTGTTGTTAATTGTAACCACTAAGAAATTAAAATCTCATTTAAACTGGGAACATTTGTAGTTTTTTATCAGAATGACATACAGTCCTTTGGCTGAGCTCGATTTTAATTGTGTTCCAAGAGATAAATGACCAGTGGTTGATTAATCCAGTTACCCCACTGTTAAGCTTTTTTTTCCTTCTTAAATATTTTTAATGATCTTAGAATAAGAATTCTGTACTGCTGAGAATCAAATAACTAACCCATAATGCTTTGCATAAAAAGAGTAGACAGATTAATGCAGTAATTTCTCACCTATTTATTTAAAACTATTTTTCTCTGAGGACATAATGCCTTACTAGCACTGTCTGTGTCCATGCCAGCAGTAATAAGAATAAAATGAATGTGAGTTGTGTCACTGTACATTCTATCAAATTAATTTGTTTATTTGTTTATTTCAGCATAAAGAACGTCACTCCAAAAGTAGGGGATGCCGAAACCCGCAAAGCCATTCGCCGTGCCTTTGATGTGTGGCAGAATGTAACTCCTCTGACATTTGAAGAAGTTCCTTACATTGAATTAGAAAATGGCAAGAGGGACGTGGATATTACAATCATTTTTGCATCAGGTTTTCATGGAGACAGTTCTCCCTTTGATGGGGAGGGAGGATTTTTGGCCCATGCTTACTTCCCTGGGCCAGGAATTGGAGGAGACACTCATTTTGACTCAGATGAGCCATGGACTTTGGGAAATCCTAATCATGATGGTAAGAGCAGATTTCTGTTTTAAAATAGTGAATTAAAGTATGGTGTGCATTTCCAAAATCAGAAAACAATTTCCATGGGTGGCAGGTAATAAAGGCAAGAGAAAGAATTGCCTACTTAAACAGACATGGGTGTCCCCTCGCATGCTATGCCCTAGGTCAGGTCTCCTGCTACCTATCTTAGTCAGGTGCTGGAGCTGGATGAGGAAGGGGCGGACTGGTGTCAGGACTGGCAGCATGCTCCATGCTTCCCAGCCTTCTAGCGCTCTGGGGCTGGGAAAGCTGGGGATGTATGGCTGCCTGACAAACTGGCACTCCAGAGCTGGGAAGGAGGAGGCCATGTTGCTGCCCAGCACTCCAGGGCCAGGAAGGCTGGGGCCATGTGACTGCTTGGCACTCCAGGGCCAGGAAGGCTGAGGCCACCCAGCACTCTGGGGCTGGGAAGGCTGGGGGCATGCAGTGTTGGCTGCCTGGCAGCCCAGGATAGAGGATACAGTAGCCTTAGCTAGGGGCCAGTCAGTGCCACAATGGGGAAGAGGGCTAGGGTGTGGGACAGGGGCCAGCAGCTACAATAGGAGCTGAGTGGGCATATTGGGTGGAAGAGGTGGGGCTGAAGGCTAGATTCCCCAAGCCAGCCAATTACTGACCACCCATGATAATTTTCATACTTTCCTGTGCACCTAAGGACCTGTCAGTAATCCCCTAATTCCTTATTAGTGTAGAAATATATCAATCAATATGTGGTCTGTTAGGGGTCTTAAACATTAAATGATTTTTATAAATGTAAGTTACATAATTATTGTTTGTCTTTAAAGATAGATGGAATTACTTGTAGGAACTACCGAGTTCATCCAACCATTGAATTATTTACATAACGTGCCTTTCATGTGTGGGATTTTTTTTACTATATTATGTTTGATTACACTGAAAAAAACCTGAATATTTAATACCAGGAATATTATGACATAAACATATCCATGCAAAAACAGTGACCAATAGCAAATTAGGACCTACAATCTGGTCTGCTATTTTTTTGCTATATTGATGTCATGGCTTGGTGCAAAATCAATGCTTAATTTGCCAGTCCAAGAATATAGTTCATTTATTCCCAATGTCTACAGATTCATTCTTGAAATTCAAACTGGCAGTGCCTGAATACCTCATAGGCAGCTGAGAACCATTTAATACTGCCTGATTAGTTAGGATGACTCATCAAATTAACCTCTGTTAGTTTATTAAAAGATTTAGTTAATTGGATGAGTATACTGGATTCTTGTAACAGACCTGGGTTAAAGTTGGCCACAGGTTATTAAGATAATGTATCTGGTTGCCTGCTATAGAACCTTCCTCAATCATAAGGGAAGGGTTAGAAATCTTTATTTTGTCTCCAGAAAAAATTGAATATCTGCTGAACTGAAGTGATAGATCAACAAACCTACAAGAAAAAATTAAGAGCACAAACATAAGATATGTTGTATTTCCTGCTGGAGCTCGGTTTGAGGGAATTTTTTCTTTAATTTTTTCACCAGGGACTTTCTGAGTCAGAGCCTGTTTATTGTTAAACACCATTGACATTTAGGTGCTAGCAACAAGCCTTTATGTTATTGTTTCCTTATTATGGATGTAAGATATGGTAACACATTTAATGACAGTTTTTTCAATGTAGGAGGCTCAATGAGACAGCAAGGCATTGATCTGGACTGTGAAATCCTTAATTAACAATTGCTATATGTTGAATGACAGCATAAATTCTTGAAAATGCAGTAAAATCTGTGGGATTGTACTGCTTGTATTTTACCCCCGTTATCATTTAAAATCTCTACTCATTTCAGCACACAAAATCCATTGTCTTCAGTTAGACTGTATTAATAGTAAAGGTAAGGTGGGCCTGAATTAAAATACTGTGTAGCCAGACTTCACAGAGGAAACTGTACAATATCTCATGCAATTTCAGTTGTCAATTTAGGCCCTCAATAGAATTTAAGGACTTATATGCACTTGAAAGTTATTTTAAATTAAGGCAAAATGTTAATTTTAAGAGCAATAGCTATGCCTGTAGTTTAATTCCGTCAGGAAACAACATTCTTATTCTGGAATAATAGTGTCACATGGAATCTGTTGCTGGATGAATGCTGTGGTTCATATGCCCATGTAGACAAACTCTTAAGACTTTTTCTTCAGTGAGGAGAAAAAAGTGGAAGAGGACTGGAGAACAAAGGGTTAGCAGGAGTGTTTGAATACTATCCCTAAAAAAGCTTCTTATATAAATTAATACATTGACCATTCAGGGTACGTCTAGACTACACCTCTCTGTCGACAGGGAGATGTAGATTAGGCACGTTGAAATTACTAATGAAGCAGGGATTTAAATATCCCGTGCTTCATTAGCATAAACATGGCCACCGGGTTTTTTTTCGAAACTGAGCTTTTTCGGAAAAAAACCGGCAGTTTAGACGCGGATCTGCCAAAAATAAACCTTTTTTCAATGGTTCCTGTAAACCTCATTTTTTGAGGAATACAGGATCTGTCGAAAAAGGGTTTATTTTCGACAGATCTGCCTCTAGACTGTCGGGTTTTTTTCGAAAAAGCGCCGTTGCGAGAAAAAGCTCTGTTTCGAAAAAAAGCGGTGGCCATGTTTATGCTAATGAAGTGCAGGATATTTAAATCCCTGCTTCATTAGCAATTTCGATGTGCCTAATCTACATCTCTCTGTCGACAGAGAAGTATAGTCTAGACACAGCGTTAGAGGGCAAGTGTTACAAATGCATCATAACCAATTACCAATTATAGCTGTCTGTTGGAAGCCAGAAAATCCAACACGAAAGAGGGGTAGACCTAGGATGACTTGGAAGATATGATTATTAATGACACAGAAAAATTTAGATCATATGGCAGCTGATAAACAAGCATGGAGAATGTGGGTAGCCCAATGTGCTGAAAAGCATGGGATGGACTAATGTCTAGGTTAAGGATTAATGTCTAAGGTAACTTAGGGCATGTCTAGACTAGGAAATTATTTTGAAATAACTTATTTCGAAATAATAACTCCCAAAATAATAATTTCAAAATAGCATGTCCACACTACAGAGAAGCCTCGAAATAAGTCTGAGGCAGGTTCCCTTAATGGGGATGTGCTACCTCAACTTAGAGCAAACACTGGGGAGTAATTACTTTGAATGACTCTGGGGAGTACTTATTAAAAATAGCAGCAGTGTAGCATCCACACTACTGCTATTTTGAAGTAACTATTTCAAAATTAGCATTATTTCTCGTGGAAAGCAGGAGTTACTATTTCAGAATAACCAGTCCCTTATTTCGAAATAGTGGGCTTGGTAGTGTGAATACTCCGCTTGTTATTTTGAAATAAGGGGAGTTATTTTGAAATAACTCCCTTGTTAGACCAGGGCTTAAAAGGAAAGATCCTGATATCTGTATCATGAACGAGGGTAAACTGCTATATCATGAAAATCCATATACTTTTTTATATTATCTATATACAATTTGCATTTGTAAAGTTAATATCCCATGTGCTTTTGTGCATCCATTTATAAATTATTATTCCTGTTACAATGGAACATACTGTCAGGAACAAAACAGACTGGTGTCGTTAACCAAGATTCCACAGTATTGTGTGACAGAAAAGAGATAATTCTCTTAGAAAAATAAGAGTACTTTGAAATTTTGGTGACTGGTGGATTGGCCGTTGAGATGATATATAATGAAGTCTGAATGCTGCACAAGGGCTCAGTGTGCTGAAAGTGAGAAGCTGAGAAGGATATCCTGTTGTTGAACTACAATTTATTCCTTTATATTTTTATGGTTTACTAATATAGTTGTTCTTGCATGATATAGTACAGTTATTATCTAGTATAGTCTGTAACATTTAAAAATCTGATAAAAGATCGAAGAACTTCAGTGACAGATACTTTTTAAAAAATCTCCCCAAAATGTTGCATGTATTACTTAGCTAAATTAGTTTATCTCTCTCTCTCCTGTCCTACTGCTCTACAGTGATTTGGGGGGAAAAACAAAACAGCTTGGTTATTTAGCAAAAATGCAAATCAGGGAGCCTCTTTATAAGTACAAAGCTCATTTTCCACAGTATATTGCACTGCTAATGATGGCAATTTGAATTCTGTCTACCTCAAAAGAGATAAACAACTTCTTGGAGTGCTAGTAAAACCTTAATACATTGTTATTCCGTTTTCCATAAATTTTGTTTTGGCTATCCTAATTTTGAAGCTCTTGAATTAATACAAAGGCAATGAGAGAAATCAAGTTTTGTTAAAAAGCAAAACATGACCTGAAAGAAACATGTGTAAACTAATACTTTGTACCAGCTCTCTGACTGTAGTTATATTCTAATATTACTTTATACTGACTGTCACAATCGTGATTGTCATCACCAGGTTTTTGCTTTGATGTCCTGGTGTTTTATGTTCTTATTATGCTTGCTTTGAATGGGTTTATTAATGTCACAGTCTGAAATGACAAATCCAAAGGGAATATAACTTTTCTGTATTTTGTTGCATCTTACTTCCATTCTCACCCAATGCCATGGACCACACAACTCTCAAGTTGTTCATGTTGTGTGGAGAACTTCACTCAACTCTCCCCACAGGTGCATTCTGAAGGGAGAGACACATGCAGCAAATGTGCTTTCCACTTAGTCAAAGTACTTCTCTCTCACAGCTCAACAGTACCTGTGACTCAAAACCATTTGTTTCTGTGAGGGCAATGTGATTTTTGAACAGATGGTTCAGGGAATAGAAGAGGAGCAAGAGGGGGTGTGTATGTGTGTGTGGGGGGGGGGCAGGATGTGTGTGTGTGTGTGTGTGTGTGTGTGTGGGGCCCAGGATAGAAAGATGACGGTCTGTGTGTTTTATATATTTGACTGCATCTGACTCCACCTGTCCTTTGTGCGTCACTTACTATTTTAGCCCTTCAGTCTTCCAGTTGCTCCGTGTGAGTGGGCCCTTTCATACTGGTGCCCCATTTACTTCTGGGGGCTGTCTCTACACTCCAAGATCAAGGCCTTTAGAGTTCTGTAAATTCTTTGCGCTGAGAACAGTGACTCTATATGTGTGATCCACTCCTTGTCTAATGGGGCCCTAATCCTAATTAAACCTCTGCATACTACTGTAAAACAAACATGACGAATGGTGTATGAGAGGATGTGGGGAGGACAGTGACGGAATGAAGAAACATTGAAGATAAAAAAAACAGAGTGGAGGTCAAATCAGAAAGGGAAGAGGGGAAAACTATGAGGAAAGATTTTTAATGGAAAAAAAAGATTAAACATTTTTTAAAAATTAATCAGAATAAATATACCAAATACTGAAAAATTGGGATATAAATATTGCAAAGGAAGACAAAAGCAAAAGAGAGAATAACCCCTCCCCTCCAATTCCATACAATAGCTGGTGCTCTATTCACATCTGTTTCACATGGATTTGGGTGCTTTTATAAAAAAAAATTGAATTTTCCAAGCCTTCAGTTTATGCAAGATGGATCATTTAGATGCTATCTATCACCTCATTTTCCTAATGGAAAGTTTAAATACTGGATATGGGTCCAAAACGAAAAGAAACCCTTTTCCAGAGTATAGAAGGTCTAGGGAAATATGGTATTGTCAAAATCCCCAACAATAGCCCATCTCAAAGAACTCATTTAGATATATAAATATCAGATGGCAGTCATGAAATTTAAAGTCACAAGACAAGAAAAACATCTGCCTGTAGAGCAAAATTTTCCTAATGCTGTCAGAAAAATCCTGTTGTGCAGTGCTCCCCTTATTAATAGATTCAAGAAAATGTAGGACTGAAAGGGACCCAGAAAGGTCATTTAGTGGGTCAACTTCTCCCCAGTATGAGACAGGAACAAGTAAACCTGACAGATGATTGGTCCAATCTGTTTTTAAAAACTTCCAGAGATGAGTACACCGCTTGGATGTTTTTTGATTCTCTGTGAGCCACCATAAGCCAACATTATTGAAGTGGCAAGAGATTCAGGAGCTACCAATTCTGTAGTAACTGCTGTATTTGAGAGTCATAATGGCCACTCTTCTTTCCACACCTCTATAGTGCACTATTTCAAGATATTCCAGTACAATGATAAGCACGTGTTATGCGAGAGACACAGAAGGTTGCATATCCTTAAGATATACAGAAGGGTTAAATTCTGTTCACCTGCATTGTGCTGTGTATGTAAATGAGGGGCAGTCTTCATAAATGCCAAACATTTACTTAAAATTATGAATTTGGCTCTCTTGAAGGTTTACAAATAGCAAAAGAAATAAAAAAGGAGACGCCATGCATGCAGTGGCACAATTTATGGCACAGACATACCTCTTAACATTACCATTAAAGGAATTATACAAGCAAAAGTAGTACTGAGAGTGTGAATAGATCATTCTTTCTGCACACACACACTTGGAATGATCCAGATATTTTAAAATATTTCTATTAATCATCTATGTGTATTAATTGTAATGGTCACTGGGCTCAGTTTCATTATAAACCAGTTCATACATGTGAAGAAACAGAATCCTGGAGTCAAAATCAAATATATTGATCTGAGGAGAAAAATTGATTCTATTGAAGATTCACCAATATGAGTGCAATATAATGAAACTCTGCAGAAGTCAGTCCATCTTTAAGACACAACTAGCATACTGAGAAGTAGTGACAATGATAACATTTTACATAACAGTAGATAAGCAATAGGTGTTTTGCCAATTATTTGCATTCAAATGCAAGGAAAATGCTTTTGCGACAGGCTTGCATTAGAAGAAATTTGAAATTTATATGCACGTAAAATTTGTCTTACAGGAAAACTTTTGCAGGAATTAGGTTATTCCTTGTTAACTCTTTAGTGTTCTGCAATAATATTGATCTTTTGCAAATTATTAGCAACAAAAATAATTTGCCTGTGCACGTGGTTTGTAGATTCCCAAGCAATGGCTTTTCAGACATGATGCAAATAAAATATCAAGCAAGACATACATAGAATCTCTTTAGTGCATAGACTACACTCAGTCAGTTTGCCCTAGGTAGTTTGCTAGCAGCCAAGTGAAATTGATGAAATTCCTGATCTCTGAACTGCAGAGATCAGCTTCTAGTAAATTTCACTTTGCTGCCAGCATAGTTGACACAGTGGAGCGGAGATGTGCTTCTGAAAACACAAACTAGTGGAGTTGAAAAAGAAGTCTCCTAAGAGGGGGGGTTGTGTTTCAGTAACGGTCATGGTATGTACAGATTCCAGTTACAATAAGAGCCAGGACCTCAGGTTAAAGGATGCTTTAAATAAGAGTATCTGCACACCAGCATTTCATACAGAATGCTGCTCTCACTTAGCTGCTCCCATTCAATATAGATGTTTCCTCCCTAGGGGTATGTCTACACTAGCCCCCTAGTTCGAACTAGGGAGGCTAATGTAGGCATTCGAACTTGCAAATGAAGCCCGGGATTTAAATATCCCGGGCTTCATTTGCATGTTCCCGGGCGGGCGCCATTTTTAAATCCCTCTAGTCCGAACTAACTGCCCGCGGCTACACGCGGCAGTTAAAAGTTAATTTGAACTAAGTCCTTAGTTCGAATTAACTGTTACACCTCATGGAATGGAATGGAATGGAATGATATTTAAATCCCGGGCTTCATTTGCAAGTTCGAATGCCTACATTAGCCTCCCTAGTTCCATCTCGGGGGCTAGTGTAGACATACCCTGGGTTACTTGGGAGCACGGCCATGCTCACCTGTGTGCCCTGGCACCTGATGGTTTTAACATTAAAGGAGATCCTGAGTACCCCAGTGGTAATGTTGTATAGTTGGGGATCCCCTATCCACCACCTTGCTGCAGTCCCTTACCCCTAAAATAATATACAGTGGTAGTGCCTCCCCCTGGCTGGCCCTGTACACGCTTAATGGAGCCTCCAGTAATAAGTAAACTTATTCCAGTAATAATAATCTGGCTCTAACTCCAAAACCACAATTATAAATAATATACATGTAATTGATTAAATTAGAATTAACACACCTTTACTTAACCACTTAAAGAAGCAGAGTTTAACAGACTAAAAGTGAATAAAATCAACTATCAAAGTACACAGAAATAAAGGAAACTTATCTAACTGGCATTTACACTGCCATCACTTATCCCACCCCAGAGTGTGCCCTCCTCTGGATCTCAGAGTCCCAGATGCTTGCATGGGCATGCTTGCAGATCTGCAGCTGGAGTGGAGACAGCACTGTGCAGGTTCTGCGTGTGTCAGTCGAGGCAGCAACAAGCTGCAAAATCCCTCTGACACTGGAGCTGGCCCCACCAAATGTCAGCAGTTCTGGTTCCCTGTGCTGATCGCTCTGCCTCTCTTCAGACCCAGAGTCAGTTTGTCCTCGGTGCCCCATCCCAGGCAGCACTTTCCCAAACAGCCACAAGTACTCACAATACTTTCTATGTAGGGTTATATAGGCCCTTTTCAGCCACACACACAACCAAAGTTTCTCCCCTCCAGGGACAATCACCAACAGCCCCTGAAGCAGTCTGCTAGATCCAAGCCCCCAGCATGCTCTCAGGAGCAGGCTCTAGCTTCCAGCAGCAGTTCCTGGACTGGAAAAAGGCTCTACACCAGCAATCTGGCTGCTCTTTCTAAAATGCAGCCCACCAGCTCTCTCTCTTCCTGCCTAGAAGACAGCAAGAGTTTTTCCCTCCTTTTTCCCAAGGGCTCATGGGAGTTGTAGCCTCTAGGGCTAGATTGCAGCACAAAGGATCCTCCCAGTGAAAGTCAGAGGCTCCTATAGTAAAGGGAGCCTACATAGGTATTACCAATATAGTGTCTGAGCACCTTCCCGGAATGTGTTAAACTATGTGACTAACATCTCTCAGGAGTTTGTTCACTCATCCTCTCCACAGAAGATGTGTGTGTCCTGTGGACTGTTCTGTTTGGGTCTTTATTATATTCATACATGCGCCTTGCTATATATTTGTTAAAAAAGGCAAGGTCAAAAAATGTACTGTGCACTTAGAGCAGAAGGTGGGTTTTGGTGTAATACTAGATAACTGAGGATAACTGTGCAAATGTGAAAAATACAAAATGGCATTTGATGATGGTGATGCCAAGCTAATATTTCAAAGGACTGTTTAGTAATAGAAAAATGACTTTGGAAGTTGCAGATGAAAGAGGGAGTTACTACGGGGTTTTTTTCATACCTTTGCCCAAAAATCCACACTTAGCCTGCAGATAGTCACTGTCTAATTCCTTTGGAGTTTTAGCCCATTCATAATATTTTCTATTGCTAAAAGTCATTTCTGGCAATAGGTGCACCCATGAGACCTGCATGATGGAAATGAAAATGCAAATCAGTCTCTCACACAGCTACAATAAGTTCTTCTGATGCAGTCTCATAGAGTAATCTATTCACATGGTTCCTGAACCTCTCCTTGACTGGATTTTCCTACATATTGTGAACACAGTCTCCATTTATTCAGTGTACAAATACCTTAAGATCTAGCTTGAAATGGTGACTCTGAAGTGTTCAGTGTCTGCTGCATAAAATTCCTCATTAGAGTATTACCACTGGGACAGTGGTATAAAGCTATGCTTGAGAACAGAAACACCACTTCACATATTCCAGCAACAGAAAACTTGTTTAAAAAATTGTGCTGGTTGGTTTGTGAGGATTCAGCCATTAGGCATAGGTCTAGACAGTCAGGAGAAGAGGATCTGTCTGCAGGAGTGTATTTACTGTTAGTGGAATATACTAAGAGTTAGCAAGGTATGAGTTCATTTTTATTTATTTTATTTTATTTTTCTGGTTTCATGGAACACTCTTGTTTTGCAGCTTTGAGAAAAGTGTTTTTGTTCACATGTTATTAAAAAAATCTGTTAAACACCAGCAGTCAGTGAAGGCAAAGTTTTGTAAATGAATCTAGCATAGTATTCTTAAAGTTTAGTTAGCTGGCTGCTTTTAATGCATTCCAAGGGCTGTCAGTGTACAACATCATACTCTTCACTCTCTTACTAGTCTAAAATGGAACATGTCAGGAATTACATGGAATTTGTAATAATAAAAGCAATAAAAAGGTAAACTGGTAAGGTCATCCAACACTAAGCATTTAAACCATTTTAGCTGGTCAGTATTTATGCTGATACTTAATTGCCAAACAGAGACTGCCACTATCAGAACAATGTAAAGTGACCTAAGCTAACACTTTGAATGTTCTTTCTATTCGCTATAGGCAGATAATATATTTTTTCCAAAAACTTAATTGAATGTACGATAGGGAAGATAAGACTTCAACACCATGCTTTATCAAACTCTGTATTTTATTTATTCATATGCAACTATCTCAAAAAGCGGAAAGATTTATTTGGAACATGTTTGATAAATCTGATTTTTGGTTGAATCCATGTTTGCCATGTTTATGGTAGGTGTTTGTTTGTTTGTTTTGGAGTTTTTTGCCTCTCTATAAATAAATGTGTTTGACTGATTTTTGCTTGAAAAAAAAACATTGGGGGAAGGAGTTTTTATTTATGCAAAAAGACTGTTTTGGATGAATGAACATAGGTGAACAAGTATTTTCATGAATATATACATGAACTTATGTGGCCCTATGTATACTCACAATTACTCCGTGAGAATCTAACAAGAGAAAATTGAAAGTAAAATCTACTGTATTCTGTGTCATCAGCACGACTTCTGAGTAGTATAAGCAGTCCCTATTATTGATCTCTGGCTATGTCTTTAAGTTGGTTTGGATGGAGAGGCTAATTTATGACACTGTCTATAAATAAAAGTAGCCTGTATTGTATCTCTCCCTGTGTCATAAAGGATCTAGCTAATTTGAAATCCGGAGCCCACATATAGGACAGAGGTAAATACAATGCCCTGGCTAAGATGGAAAGGAGAAGGTTTAAGAAAGTTGTAACATTTTCCAGTTCCCATCATCTTTCCGTTTTATGAAACTGCTTCCTATCTTCTCATAGGGTCAACATCTCAGTATTTTCATCAGTACTGCTCCTGTTTGCAAAGATGGGGAACAGCCACTCATGGAATAAAAAAAGGAATGCCATAGGCTCTAGGGACCAGTCACATAGACCAGTTGCCAGATTTTGAATTTCAGATACTTAAAGGGTTACTAGCTAAGAAAAGCTTTTGAAAGACCCAGATATGTTGCTAAAAACAATTCCTGTAAAATTATAACAATAACAATCATGATCAGTTCACAACTAATAGACAAAGTATATAAATTGTTTTAAATGATTGGTTCAGACAGTTCTATTAGCAAGTAAAAGTTGGTTCAATCTAAAATCAGCAGTCAAAGAAGAGAGAAACTATTGATGGGAATCCCCAGATTGTTTCATTTTAGGGAGAAGTGGCATTTTTTTCCTGTTTGGAATGAGCAGTAGGATTAACACCACAAACCCATACATTCTCTGAGGGTATATCTGCACTACAGGACAAAGTTGAATTAAGATACGCAACTTCAGCTAAGTTATTTGCGTAGCTGAATTTGAAGCAGCTCAGCTCGGCCTTTGGCGCTGTCTACACTGCAGGAAGTTGAAAGAACATTCTTCCTTCAACTTCCCTTACTCCTCGTGAAAGCAGTGTTACCAGCATCAACCAGAGTGCCCCTTTCACTTTGAATCAGCTGTCTTAACTAGATCACTAAGTTGAACCTGGGAAGATTGACAGAGGCAGCTTCAATCTTCCTCTGTAGTATAGATGTACCCTGAGATTCCTACAGGGCTAAAGCTTTCTCTTTGACTGCCAAGGGGCTCACCTTTCAAAAGTTCTGAGCATCTAGCAATACTAAGACAGCAGTTTAGGAAGATCAGAGCAAAGAGATCGGAACAAGGTAATTGAAAAATAACACCTTTTCTGCATTGTTATTTCTTTTCCTTTCACGATCTGCTAGTGTGAATGTTCTGAACTCCAGATCACTGATGCTTACACACTACTTTTGGATATCAGCTTTGCCCTTGATGTAAGAGTAGGAGCAAGCCCCAAGTCTGATACCTAAATATAGACTTAGAACATGATCATAGAAGCATAGAGTTGGAAGGTACCTCAAGAGGTCATAAAATCTAGTCCCCTGCACTAATGACAGGACAAAACACCACGTAGAGTCATCTATGGAAGGTGTTTGTCTACCCTGCTCTTAAAAATCGCCATTGATGGAGATTTCACAGCCTCCACAGGCAATTTATTCCAGTGTTTAACCACCCTGATAGTGACAAATTTTTTCCTAATGTTCAACCTAAACCTCCTTGCTGCAATTTAAGCCCATTGCTTCTTGTCCTATCATCAAAGATTAAGGAAAATAATTTTCTCCTTCCCCTTTTTAACAATACCTATTAGGTACTTAAAAGCTGTTGTCATATTCCCTCTTGGCTACACTATAGGATAAGGTTGAATTAAAATATGCAACTTCAGCTATTTTAATTGTGTAGCTGAAGTCAAAATAGCTTAACTCAACTTTTGATGCTGACTACACTGCAGGAAGTCAAAGGGAGAACACTCTCACTTCGACTTCCCTTACTCCTTGTGGAAGCAGGACTGCTGGCATCAATCAGAGTGCCCCTTTCCATTCAAATTAGCGTGTCTTCACTCGACCCGCTAATTCGAACCCTGGAAGATTGACAACGGCAGCTTCCATCTTCTCTGTAATGCAGACATTCCCTTAGTCTTATCTTTTCCAGCCTAAAAAACTCAAATCTTTCAATCTTCCCTCATATGTCATGTTTTGTAGACCTTTAATAATTTTTTATTGCTCTTCTCTGGACCTTCTCCTATTTGTCCACCTCTTTCCTGAAATTATGGCTTCCAGAACTGGACAGAATACTTCAGTTGAGTCTAACCAGCACAGACTAGTGAGGATGAATTATTTCTTGTGTCTTGCTTACAACACTCCTGTTAATACATCCCAGAATGATGTTTGCTTCCTCCCCCCCCCCAGAGTGTCACACTGTTGACTCATATTTAACTTGTCCACTATGTTCCCTAGATCCCTTTCTGCAGGACTCCTTCCTAAACAGTCATTTCTGATTTTGAATGTATGAAGAGGATTTCTCCTTCCTAACTGAAGTACTTAACATTTGTTGGTGAATTTCATCCCCTTCATCCTCAGACCATTTCTCCAGTTTAATCCAGATAATTCTGAATTATAATCCTATCCTCCAAAGCACTTGCAACTCCTCCCATTCGTATCATTCAAAAATGTTATAAGAGTACTCTGCGCAAGAACGGTTCTTCCTCAAAAAATGAGGAAGAATGGGTCTTGTGCAAAAGGTGTTTTTTGCGCAGAAAGGCACTGTCTACACAGTGCTTTTTGTGCAAAAACCTCTTACACAAAACGGAAAGAAAGAGGAAATGCAAATGAGAGTGCTGCATATGCAAATGAGCGCTCCATTTGTATTTGCTCTTCCGCAAGAGGCTTGCAGTATAGACGTAGCCTGTGAGTGACCTATTGGCTTGTTATCTACTCTCAATTTTTTAAAAAATGACTGAAACTCATACTTTCCACAAAGTTTGATCCCCAGACTAAAATTGAAAGTTACAGCTAATTGAAAATAATAGATTGGAAACACATATTAAATCTTCATTATAGTGTCCATATATCTATGTTTCATCAAAACAGTTTTATAAGCAATTGAAACAGTTTTGATCTGAGGTTGAAGGAAGCAGAGCATGCAGTCAATCACAAATGAGGTTGGAAGATGCAATTTTTAGGGATTTATGAAGCCTGGATCCTCCCACACTGACTCGCGTGGAAGAAAGAAGACTTGCAAGGGACCATTCAAGATGGGAGTCCATTCCACGTTCCCACCCCCCATGGATTCATCACAGCCTTATAAAGCTACTGCTAGTTTTTTTTCTGCCACTGTTGTTTTATATGTAGGTTCACCTATATTTTTTGTGTGTGTGTGTGTGTGTGTGTGTGTGTGTGTGTGTGTGTGTGTGTGTGTGTGTGTGTGTGTGTGTGTGTGTGTGTGTGTGTACAGACACATGTTTAATTTCTCAATGTTGAAAAGAGTCCAAAAGCTAGTCTAACAGAACATCTGTGATATCATTGTCTGATGAAATAACCAGAAACATTAATACTGTAGATTTATAACACTTTTTCTGGTTGTTATGTAAAATCAAGGATCCCACTGTGAGCTTTTCAGAAACTAAGCCAGCTGGAGTTCGGCAACTGTAATCTGATCATTCCACAGTGAGAATGAAGTGAACGATGAAAATTAAAGCTGTAAATATATGAAAACAAAAGTTCCTGGTCAGCACCCATGTAATATTTGCTGAAAAATGTTGCCAACCTGGATTCATAGTGCAGTGATTTTTAAATTATTCTTCAGTGCAGTATCAAATTACTTTGGGGTATTGTTTCTTAATACTTGGACTGCAGTAGAAGTTTATCCTGTACAGATTTCCTTTTCAGTACAGTACATTGAAATTATCAGTGTAGGCAAAGGAAAAATAAGGCATTCCACTGAAGCGTAGGGCTTTCTTTAGATTAACAATCTCTTACCAAACAATCTGCTTTTTGTTGTACTATTTTAGTTTTGGAGCTTCATGGGGTAGCCATGTTAGTCTGTTACAGAAAAAAACAACAAATGGTCTGGTAGCACTTTATAGACTAACTAAACATGTAGATGGTATCATGAGCTTTCGTGGGCACAGCCCACTTCTTCAGATGACCGGTTATCTGAAGAAGTGGGCTGTGCCCATGAAAGCTCATGATACCATCTACATGTTTTGTTAGTCTATAAAGTGCTACCAGACCATTTGTTGTTTTTATTTTAGTTTTAGTTTTCCACTTATTTTTTTTTAATGTTGCATTAACTCCCATAAAGATAGAATCCCCCCACACATGCACACACGCAATCCAGAGGATCAGTGCCACACCTATGAATCACATACGTTTCTAAAAAAGAGGTTATGTAGGAATTAAATTATGTATAGTTCCTGTGTTCACCATTTTTACAGGGGTGACTTCCATGCACTATGGAAAAGAGTAGAGTTTACACTAGACCAAGCCTTCCTGCCAGGATAGCGCAGGAAAGCTGAATGAATTTAAGGGTATGAAGAGGGGTACAATTTACTGTTTCTCCAAAATGAAGTCCAGATTATGAATCCAGGGACTGTTATTCCAGAAAGGTCACCACTTTCCTCAGCTAGTCTGTGGAGTGCAGGTTTGTTAATCGGTTGCTCACACATTCACAAGCTTGTTTTATCATGGGCCTTGGAAATGTAGTGGCTATTTGAACAAATAAAAACATCGAGCCAAAACACCACAAGGTGCTGGTAACTGAGAGTTTAACATTGTGAATAGTTTCTGGTTTTGTTTTATATGTGGAATAAATTGTAATTGTAATGACAGTGATTGTAAAAGTAAAGAAGCTTTAAAACCTAAAATATTACATAATTTCATTCAAGAATATCATGTAAAAATAAGCATATTGTCTCAATCATTTGCATATAGCTACAATATTATTTCCCTATCAAATCAAACCTAAGAGAAAAAATAACAAGTAGGGCATCTAATAGTATAAAGCGAAGGTTCCTATTATACCAAATCTGCAGGGCACATGCATTCTGGATCTCTGAAATTTTGCAACAGATTGTAGGATAAGAAAAGTAGATATAACTGAGAATATTGCACTCATTTTATACGGTCACATATCCTGCTTCTTTTAATTCCCAGGTGATCGTAGTATTTTGACAATGTTTGCTCCTATTCAAATTTAAAGTTGGAGGGGGTGCTTTACTTAAAATGCAATAGTAAAATTTAATTATATTATTACTAATTTTTGGAAAACTTAGAGGCTTATGTAATATTTCTTGACATGATTCTGTCCTGGCTTGCACTGAAATCAATGGCAAAACTCCTGTCAGTTACAGTGAGTTCACAATGGGTCTCAAGAAATAGTGCATCGAAAGGAAAAGATCTGATATTGTTAATCTGAGGGTTTCTTACTCAGATCAGGAATATTTCCAGCCCTTGCAATGCTGACGAATAATATTAGGGTGTTACAAGGAAGAGGGAGAAACATTATTTGCCTTCTTGTCTGATGCTAGGACAAGAAGCAATGGACTTAAACTGGAGCAAGGGAGTTTAGGTTAGACATTAGGAAAAGTTTCCTGTCAGGGTGATTAAGCGCTGAAAAAAAAATGCTTGGGGAGACTGTAGAATCTCCATCATTGGAGATTTTTAAGAGCAGGTTTGATAAAGACGTGTCAGGGATGACTCTAGATAGCATTTTGTCCTGCCATTCGTGCAGGGGACTGGACTTTATGACCTTTTGAGGTTCCTTCCAGCTCTATGATCACGTTGTAAGTCTATATTTAGGTATCAAATTTGGGGCTTGTTCCTATGCTTAAGTCTAGGACAAAACTAGTTAGACAGACAACTGTCAGGGATGATTTATGGTGCTTGGTTCTGTCTTGGAAGCAGGGGACTAGACTTGATGACCTCTCAATATCACTTCCAGTTCTATTATTCTATGATTCTATGATTCTTGCATTCAGTGGGAGAACATGTGTTAATCAGTCTTTCTCAAACCTTCAGCAAATACTTGGACTAAGAAATTAATCAGTGAACATAAAATGGACAAACAGCAAGTAGACTGAAATACTTGCTTTTAACCAATGCATGTCATGAGTAGACTGATTTGGGACACTTTTCCAAAATTGGCTGAGGCTGGAAATTTTTGAAAAGTGATACTTGGCCTGAAGAAGAGCATCCTTTATCCTTTTGCACTTTCATCTGCTAATCGCAGTGACCATGACTGCTCTCCAACCCAAGGATGAATATGAAAGCAAAAAATGGCTGTTATAGAGAAGAAATATGATTATAAAAAGGAATAAGATGATGAGAATGAAGCCACTAGTGGAGGTCCTATTATCTCCATTGAAGTCCTATCCATGCTTGAATACAAACAACTAATCTTGACCTAGCTAAAATTCAATTTTCAACTACTTTAGGATATCAGTTCATAAAGTATTATGACAAGGCTCACCTATGGGGGGAGGGTAGAAGGGCAAAGGAGGCGTTTGCTATGGGGCCTGGTGACTCAAAGAGGACAGGTGCTCTCAGCCACTGAATTGCTGCCAGATTGCTGCTCCACACAGCTGTGACAGATGGGGGGTCACCGTGGTCCAGGTGGCACTTCCACGGAGCTAGGCCTCCCCCACACCTTGACCCAGGGCCAGTGGTGGCTGTCGGCCTTGCTGATTATGGCAAAACACAATATTTCTAATGATTTATTAGAATGTACTGGGGACAACTTTTTGTTCCAAAAAGTGAAGGAAGTAACAGAGGAGAACATCCATTTTAGACTTCGACTAAAAGGAGGAATTGCTAGCAAATATGAAGGTGGAAGGCATTTGTATGAAAGCGATCATGAAATGACAAGTGTCATGATTCTAAGGAAAGGAAGGAGTGAGTAGAAGAAGGACAATGGATTTCAAGATAGCAGACTTTCACTAACTCAGAGCATTGGTAGGTAAGATCCCATGGGAAGAAAATATAAGGGAAATTTAGTTCAGAAGAGTTAGCTGTTTCTCCGGGAGACAATATTGAAGACACAACTATAAACTGTCCTGATGTGATGGAAAGCGAGGAAGAATAGTAAAGAACCTGTATATCTACATCGGGAGCTCTTTAATGGTCAGAAAATCAAAAAGGAATCCTCCATAAAGTGGAAATACTGACAAATTGCTAAGGAGTAGTACAAAAGAATGACACAAGTCTGTAGGAACAAAACCAGAAAGGCTAAGGATCAAAATGAGTTATATAAAAGGCATAGGGCTGTATCAGGCAAGAAGAACTTCTTTAAATACACGAGGAGAAAGAGAAAGACAAAGGAAAGTGTTTAACCTCTGTTTAGCAAGAAAGGGGACCTAATATCTGATGACATCAAAAAAGCTGAGATATTTCATGCCTTTTTTGGTTCAGTTGTAATTAAAAGGCTTAATGGTGACCAGATGCTCAACACTATTAACAAGAGTGAACGAATGTAAGCCAAAATGGAGTGACAACAACAGGCAAAGGTCTATTTAGACAAGCTAGATGTATTCAAATTGGCAGAGCAAAAACACTAAGGCTAAGGCTACACTATGTCTTTTGCCTCTCTGGGACAGGCAAAGGATCTTGCAGAAAAAGGGGGTTTTGCGCAAAATGGTCACGGCCACACTGCCTGTTTTTGCGCAAAACCCCCTAGCGCAAAAACGGAACGAAAGAGAGTATGCAAATGAAACATGGGAAAATGCTAATCCACACTTCATTTGCATTGCCTCTTGTGGCAAAAATCATAGTGTAGACAAAGCCTAAGGGTATGTCAACACCACGGTGTTATTTTGGAATAACAATCTACACATCAAGCCTATTATTTTGAAATAAATCTGAAATAACGGGCTTCTTACTCCAATTTCTGTAAACCTCATTGTATGAGGAGTAAGGAAGAGTGCTCTATTTTGAAATAAGTGCTGTGTAGATATGTCCAATTTTGAAATAAGCTATTTGTTGCATAGCTTATTTTGAGTTTAGCCCTGCTGTGTAGACATACTCTAGCAGTTACCTTTGAGAATTCCTGAAGATGGGGGAGGTCCCTGAATACTGGAGAAGTACCAATATCCAAAAAAGGGGAACAGAGAGGATACAGGGAATTATAGATTAGTTGGCCTAATTTTGATACCTGAAAAGTTAATGGAACAAATTATTAAACAATCAGTTTGTCAGCACCAGAAAGCTAACAGGGTTATAAGTAAGGTTATTATTTTGTTGCAATTATTTTAGAAAGTCATGGACAGGACACAAGCAGTAAATGAAAAATTCCAGGAGCCTCTGACCTAGCTGCAATTATACTAAAAATGACCAGGGACCAGGGCTGGGCCGGGGGGGAAACATTGAGACTTGGCGCCTCATGGTGGGGGCTGACAGCCTGAACCCTACCATCCTTGTGTGGGGGAGGAGTACAGCCCCAGCTTCAGGCACAGAGTGGAAGGAGTGTACAACTCCAACTCCAGCCACAGTCAGAGTTGTGGAGAAGGGGCACATAAGCCAGGCTCCATCCTCCACTGAAGTTGTAGGAGAGGCACAGCCCCACTTCTACCCTGGCCACAGCCATTAGGGAAGGGATCACAGCTCCAACACCAGCCACAGGGAAGGCACACCATTTTCAGCACTGGCAGCAACTGTGCTCAGCCCCCACACCAGTCCTGGCTTTAGCCACTGATAGAGAAAGCCAAAGAAATCATAGAGGTGCATTAAAATCATAGAATTTGTGACTGTCATGACCTCCATGACTAAATCGTATCTTTAGCTATAAGCAACAGCTTGCATGCACTTGTCAAGAACATTCTTCAATTTACCCAGTGGGTATGGGGAAAGCAAATGTGATATATCTTGATGTTGATACAGTCCTACATGACATTTTCGTAAGCTAACAAAGTGAATGTGGTCTCAATGAAATTAGTGTTAGGTGGGTGCACAACTGGTTGAAAGACCATGTTCAAAGTATAATTATCAATGGTTTGGTGTCATACTGCAAGGTCATATCCAGTGAGGTCCTACAGGGATTATCCTGGAGCCAGAACTATTCAGTATTTTCATTAAAAACTTGGATCATGGAGTGGGGACTATGCAGATGACAGCACACTGTGAGGATTTGCAAGTACTTTGAAGGACATTGTTACTATTCAAAGTGGTCTTGACAAATTGGAGAATTGTTTTGAATTCAACAGAATGAAATCTGGTAAAGACAAGTTCCAGGAAGGAAAAAGCACATGCACAACTAGAAGGAGGGGATAACTGGCTAGGTGGTGCTAAAAAGGTTCTTGGAGTTATAGTGGAACACACATTGAACATGAGTCAACAATTTCATGCAGCCGTGAAAAAGGCTAATATTCTGGTGTATATTAACAAGACACAGGAGGTAATTGTCCTACTCTACTCATCATGAATGATGCCTGAATTCAAGCACTGTGCCCAATTCTGGGTGCCACATTTTGGGAAAGCTGTGGACAAATGAGAGAGAGGCCAGAGGAAAGCAACAAAGTGAAACACTTTTAGAAAATGTGACCTTTGAGGCAACGTTAAAAAAGCTAGGCATGTTTAGTCTTGGGAAAAGAAAATTGAAGGGGCACCTGAGAGTCTTTAAATACATTAAGCATTGTTATAAACAGGAGGTAATCATTTGTTCCCTACATCCGCTGAAGAGAGGGCAAGAATCAATGAGCTTAATCTACAGCAAGGGAAATTTAGGAAAAGCGTTTTAACTATAATGATAGTCAAGCTTTGGAATAGGCTTCCAAGGGAAGTTGTGGGAACCTCATCTTTGAAAGTTTATAAAAGCAACTTAAACAAACCTCTGTCAGGGATGGTCTGGATTTATTTGGTCCTGCCACAGCTCAGGAGGCAGGACCAGGTGACTTCTAGGGTGCCCGTTCACACCTGCAGTTCTGTGCCTTACTGATTCTATATCCGCTCCCTATATCATAAAAGGTATTTAACATTAAATATTCATACTGTCATAGGAAGTCAGGATCAGGTTCATTTTTACATGTCAGAAATTAGAAAATATTTGAAAAAACTGGATGTACTATCAATTTGATATTTAAAAATCTTTCTTAATCATTCTAATATGTGTATGTGATTGTTTGGTTTTGGGTTTTTTTGCCATGTTTGAAAACCAGTGTTACCTCCAGTTACCAGTGTATTCGTCTGTACAGATTCAGTATCTTTCTGATTTCCCTTTTTGTGGGCAGACAGGAAAAGAAAGTGTGTGTTTGAGGGTGAGAGATGGTGCGGAGAGCATTTTCCTTAGTATCTCTCTTACTCAGGGCCGGATTAAGACCTTTAGAGGCCCTAAGCACTGAAAAGATTATGGTGCCCCCCCCATATGTAATTCAAAATAAAAACAATACTATACCATAAAATCTCTTTTTTTTTGGTGCCCCTGCTTTGCTGGTGCCCTAAGCACGTGCTTAGTTTGCCTATTGGATAATCCAGCCCTGCTCTTACTCCTCCATAACTGTACCTGAAGAAGACCTTTTGCAGTTCCACGGTACAGTTGTTCTTTGCTGCATCGTATACTCCTCAGTGCCAGCGTACTAGTCAGAGAGCTAATACTGACTAGTTCAGTATTAACTTCTATGATATGAAACCCTTTCCTCTTAAAGAGGGTTTCAGGAACAGCAGATGGTATGACCGACTCTTTCAATATGGGAATTTGGGAAGCAGTATGGAAGCACGAGCCTCTTTAGATGGGAAGTCACTAAAGTAGAGGATCAATCCCCAGCATTGTGGGTGGGTGTGGGTGAGAGGGTGGCAAAGACAAATGAAAATAAACTTCTACTGTTGTTATTTTTTGCAGTGTGCTTGTAGCCATGTTGGTCCCAAGATATAAGTAAGACAAGGCAGGTGAAGTAATCTATATTTGTTGAATCAACTTCTGTTGGTGAGAGAGACACATTTTTGAGCTACACAGAGATTCTCAAAAGTTTGTGTCTTTCACCAACAAAAGTTGGTCCAATGAAAGATATTACCCCATACATTTTGTCTCTGTTATTATATATCATTTATATCGTTAGAGCACCTTCATGTTCTAGGCACTATACCAATATATGGAGAATCAGGGAGTTGGCTCCAAATATCTTGCATTATATTCAATGATTGCTCACTCTGGGCACTTCCTTTCCCAACTTGAGACTAGCCTGTCTGGGGACAATATAGCCCTAACATCTCATATTTAGGCTATGTCTACACTACAGAGTTTTTTTCGGAAAAACAGCCGTTTTTCCGAAAAAACTTCACTTACGTCCACATTGCAATTGTGGTTTTTTGAAAAAAATCTAAAGAACAGAGGGGTTTTTCCAACATTGGTAAACCTCTTTCTACGAGGAAGATGCCTTTTCCAAAAGAGCTCTTTTGGAAAAAGGCATCTGTGGTTGGAGAAGAGGGAGTTCTTTCCAAAGAAGAGGAAAGAGGAAAAAGCACAGGTGCCCTAGTGGCCACTTTGTCCATAGTAATCACAGCTTAAATGCGAGACAGTGTCCATTCAGTGTGGATGCTATCATTCAAAAAAGCAGATTGCTTTTGTGATGTGCTTTGGCAGTGTGGACACTCTTTCTTGGAAGACTTTTTTTTGGAAGATCTCTTCCAGAAAAGTTCCTTCCGGAAGAAGCCTGCAGTCTAGACATAGCCTTAGTCTGGCTTTATTGTTGGTGAAATTGTTACAAGAAGCCAGATACTAAGGGGACTTTACACTACTACTGCACAGGAATAGTTTCATTGATTTCAATAGGTCTGTTTGCAGAACTAGGGCTTAAGTCTCTTTTTAAATAAAAAAAGCTCATGAAGAAACACAAAGCAATTTTGTTGAGTGGTCGGGGGGAGAAAGATGATTAAACAATAGACAATGTAGCATCCTGATCCTGAAGTATACTTTCTTGCGGAATTGCAGAATCAGGGCCCATATTTGTAGTTTTCAGCAAGACTGTAATAATTCCAGAGATCAGCATTTCTAATTATTCACAGCTCTTTACAATAAAAATAGAATGTTGCTATGCAGAGGAGAATACTCTTAAGAAGCTAACTGCTCACACGTTTAGCCTAAATAGGTGTGTACAGTTTATGAAGTTTATCACTTCTGGAACAATATTTTCCTTTTGAAGTCAAGCCTACTTCCCAAAACAAATGCTTTTGTTCAGTCATATTGTAGGATTCATTTGAAATTTGCAGTAGTATCTGAGTTAGTCATGACTATCAAGATTTGTGTACTGTAATATGCTTTTTGCACTAACCATGTACACTCACAAGGCTATATGAACAAAAATGAATCTAGTCTTTTCAATCCATAAAATAATCACCACGTCTCTTTCATCAGTGATAATCTTTCTTCGCTTGTTTAAATGAAAAAAGTCTGCAGCTGTTCTAGTGTTCCCTTTATGTTTCTTTTTTGTATGTTGGCTCTTGATTTTTTGTTATATTGTGAACACACTAAAATATATTCAGTATTCAGGACTCTATGTTTGCCTTACTTGATTAATCATATTATTCTAAAGCATTTCTTTTTGTTTCCATAGGAAATGATCTATTTTTAGTGGCAGTGCATGAACTGGGTCATGCTTTAGGCTTGGAGCATTCCAATGACCCCACTGCAATCATGGCTCCATTTTACCAATATATGGAAACAGACAACTTCAAACTACCTAGTGATGATTTACAGGGCATTCAGAAGATATACGGTATGTCATATTTTATTACATATATTAAATATTTTGCTTTAGAGCATATTTGAGTATAGGCTGTGCCAGCCATAGTCCCAGAGGTCTTGATTCCTTGCTGTGAGAAAGACATGGATTTTAATGAAGCTCTCTTATTTAGTCCCACACTCTTCACAACTTGCATCTAAATCTGCATTCAGCTGGAATGGTAATCGTAAATATTTAAACTGCTAGTAAAGAATATCTGTAAAGGGATCCCAAACTATTAAATTATTAAGAGATGCAAGCCTGACTCATAACCAGCTCAATCCACAGTATTCTGTGGCTTATATAACTGGAGGAATTGATTGGTTCTCAATATATCAGTTATAAAACTATGCAGTTCCCTGAGTAAAGCAAATCTGTGGTTCAGCACCTCCCTACTTTCCCCCACTAATAATGCAATAAATGTAGAAAACGGATTTCAAAAGCTTTCTATGAACACCCCGAGGTTTTAAGCAACATATCGGGGGGAAAAATCTACTCTTTAAAATGAATATCATAGTCAGTTAGTGTGGCCTAAAATGAAAGACACATCCACTGTAAATAATTTCTCATTTTATTTTATTCAGTCAACAAATTCAAGTTAATTGAAAAGAAAAAAACCGTTTAAAGAAAATGTGACTTTCACCTGAGAGTCTGACATTTCCAATGGCAATTTTTTTAATACATAGCTTTAAAAAGCTTGGCATCCACAGTTAACCATTAAAGAATCTTCTTTGGTAAATTAATGGAGCATTTACATTCTTACAGTGAAAAATCTCTTCAATCTGTGTGTGAATATCAAGTGACTGGTAGATATCATTTGCATTTGCAAACGATGTCATTTAAGTTCACTAATTTGTTTTGCATTCATTAGTTTTCCAATTTAAATGTCTAAGTGGTAAGTGTTCTCTCAGGGTTAAACTGACTTTTAACAAGGTCACATTTCTTACTGATCTTTTGCTTTTAGGAAAGCTCGATGAGTAGGTACAGAGTAATGGTGCGCCTCTGATTAGAAACCAAATCCATCTATGCTAAATATATTATACTCAGGATGTTCCACAAAGGGGACAAAATGATTGCTAGCTAAAATTTCTTTTATGTGGTTATCCGAAATAAGATTGTTTCTTATGAGCTCATAACTTAGCAATCTAGACAAGGATATTTTGCCCATATCCTAAATATTAAGCTCTAAGAGCCTGTCGAGGGGTGCCTTGTCTGCCCAATGGAGAGGGCGGAAAAAGTCCGCTGCAGCCCCTCGCACTGCCATTCAAGATAGATTTTTGTGGCTGATAGGCCAGCCTATGTATAGCAATCTGCACTCAGGACAGTATGGCCTAGCAGCTACAGAGTCCAAACGTTCCCCCTTGCGGTCAGGGTAACTTGGACTAGCAGTCACAGAGTCTAGACACCATATGGCCCAGCAGCCTCAGAGTTTACACACAGGACGGCATGGCAGCCTCAGAGTCAATATATAGTTCCTCTGGGGTCAGGGTAGTATGGCCCAAAGCCACAGAGTCCATACATAATAGACAATGCTCCCCCCACATGAGGGTATCTGAGGAGCAGATTAGGAGGACCCTTCTCCTCTGGGAAGCAGTGGCATGGTCCACTGCTTGCTCAGCAGGGAAGTCTACCGCAACATGCCGAGTTCTTAGGGAGCAATTCTCCACCCTGGGGCTGCTTCCTACTGGGTTCCTAATATACCTCTCCATCTTCACACTCTGGTCTGGAGGCTTCTACTGCAGTCCCTCTCGGCCAGCCTGCTGCTGTTTGATATAGTTATGCTTCCTCCCCAGGAGCTCCTGCAGCACCTCCTTCCCCTGTGGCAGTCAGCCCTGACTGAGGAGCTCCAGAGGCCTTTGTAGCCAGCCTCCAGTCAGAGCATACCCAGCAGGGCTGTGGGGATGGGGCTTTCTCAGCCAGCTGGGCCAGGTTAAATCCTCTGGCCACAGTGCAGGGTTGATACATATAGCTGTATGCTATTGAACTCCAGGGAAGTGATGCCCAATATCACTATCAAATATGGAAACCTTAGTTTGGATTTGGAGTCATTCAAATATTAGCTACTGCAAATTAATTCCTTTGCTGCCTGCTAAAATCAAAAGGTGATTTAGACTCAGTGTCTGAAAAAAAAAGTTACTTCTATGAAAGTAACTGCATTGGAAGACAGTATTCCTCACAGCCTAATTAAATCTAAATTATGAATGTCATGCTCCTTAAAATTATGAAGGAAATAAATGTCTTATTAAATTTCACTGATGGTAGTTCAAGTTGCCTTAAATGTTCAATCACTAAACATTTATCCTAGTTAATTTACTTACTTTGATCAAATACTAGACATTCAGATTTCATTTATGTGCGATTTAGTTTTGTCTCAGATTGCAAAGATGCTATTTAACCTACTATCATGCAGATGAATTAAAGCAGGCACTTTTGTCATGTAGAGATAGACACTACAGTTAAACTGGTTTAGACAGATAGGGCAGACTTTCCCCTGTTTTCAAAGATATTATTGCTCCTACAGAGATGTCCTATGTTTAAAATGGGAACTATCACTAAATCCAATAATATCTCTAGAACCGGAATGATCGTATTACTTACAAATAGCAAAAGTATGAATGGACTAGTCAGATCATCCTAAATGAGTGCCATTAAAACCTTTATTTTGCACCATGGCATCATTTATTCAGAATATGTCAAATATGTTACAAAGCAGATATTTTAGAAATATTTTACAGATACTTACACTTCATACTTATTTACACTTTACACTTATTTTAAGTTTGGACAAGTTTTTCAATCCATCCATCAGTAAAATCAAATGTCATATTGCTGTGAGTCAACTGTACAGGACTCATAGGGAAAAATATAAACAATGAGTTTCAAACATTTCTTTAAAAAATCTAAACATGCTGTCTATATACATCAACGCCCTGAACTTTAATTGCCAATCTCAAGATCTATGGCTAAAAAGAGGTTTTGTGCCCCCTAGGAGCTAGGAAATTATCCTTTCCTTTGAGGTTCACAAGATATGAAACTTCAAGCCGATCACAAGTGCAGAACTCAGTTTTACCTGCCTAGCAACTTAGACTAGTATAGCTGGAGGGATAGGGAGAGAAATTCCATCTCTGCAGCAAAGAAGGAAATATTTTTGAGTCTGGTTGACATAGCCACAGAATAGCACATAGCATGGAATATTAGAAGTAGCTCAAGAAAAGATAGATTAGTGGGAAAAGATCAGGTTAATTGGTCAAAGATGTATAGTAAATGCAATTTATTACATGCTTGTGTTATTACATGCTTGTGTTATTACACAACCATCACGTGCCATGTGTATGGATGGAGGGAAGTAAGTAAAGATTGGAGCTCATTGGTCTGGCACCCTCGGGACCTGACCAGTCCTGAATGATTTTGCCAGATCAGGGAAGGTCATTTCTGAGGTCCCCTGCCACTCCACTCCCTCCCAGCCATGGCCTTGCTGCCAGCCTCCCAGCTAGCTTCCCCCTGCGTCAGCCCCTCAGTGCAGGGCTTCCAGCCCCACGGGGCAGCCCCCCATTGGGGTTCAGCTGCATCACCGGGCAGCAGCCCTGCTTGGGCTTCAGCCTCATTGGGCATTGCTGGTGCCTCCCAGCCTCACCAGGCAACTCTTCCAGGCAGCAGTGGGGCTGCTAAACTCTTTGCTTTGCCACTTGGCCACTTGGCAGCTCCACTCCCGGGTTCCTGGCCTTGCCGCCAGGCAGCCCCGCGTTTAGGCTCCCTGCCTCATGGGGCAACCCCACTTCTTCCTAGTTCTGCTGCGCAGCTGTGCCACTGGTTGTGCTGCCGGGCGGCCCAGTTACCAGGTTGCGATCCCCACCTCTGGGCAACCCCACTGCCTCTCGGTCTCACTGGGCAGTTTTGTTGCCAGGTGGCAGCCCTGCTGCTGGGCTGCCAGTTTTGCTGCCACAGGGCAGCCCCTCTACTGGGCTTCAGTCCTGCTGCTGGGCTCCCAGCCACCAGCCCTCCATGGGACTCTCTGGTCCTGGAGGGACCAGGGATATTGCCAGACCAGAGAGTCCCAGTTAAGAGATGTTGAACCTGTATTAGAGTGTTCAAAAACATGGGTTGGTTGTGTTGGTTGGGGTTAGGATGAATTTCCCATATTTTACATAACCAATAAAATTTTGTTCTCACCAAAATAGATCTCTACATGATCTGCTCAAGTGTACATTGTAAATCATTCATGATATTAAAGTTTGTTGGGGTCTTTAAACATGTCGGGGAAGAAAGGAGGAAGGTATCAGAATTCCAGTAGTCAACTTTTTCTTCAGAAGTCCTTTGGCTTTAAAGGACCCAAAGCACATGGTGTTATACTGTTATCTTCACAGCTCAGAATTTGGAAAAGGCATCTGATGCCATCTAATCCATTCTTCTGCCAGTACAGCAGTACTCCTTGTGGTATATTTTTGTTGAGCTTTCTGTAGTACAGTTTATGGTGATTTAAACAATGTCCTGCTGATATTTTTTAGGTCCACCTGACAAGATCCCACCACCAACAAGACCTCTGCCAACAGTGCCCCCGCATCGTTCTGTTCCTCCAGCCGATCCTCGGAAGAATGACAGGCAGCCTAAACCTCCTCGGCCGCCCACTGCTGACAAACCTTCCTATCCTGGAACCAAACCAAACATCTGTGATGGGAACTTCAACACTCTAGCTATTCTTCGCAGGGAAATGTTTGTTTTCAAGGTAGGAAGATGTGATTTTTTTATGTTACATGAAGTGTCTGCATTTCTACTTTTTTAGGAAACAAGCTTTCATTCATTATGATTCTGCTTTCCCAGCCCTCTCACACTTAGAAAGTTCAAGAAAAGAAACTAAGGAATAAATATACAAATGGCTTAAATGTCTAGCAGAGCATTACTGTAATGTTCTATTTTTGGAATATATTCATGTCAGCAGAAACTATAATGCCTCAAAATGTAAGGGTAAGTAAATACAGCATGTTATGCAGAGATTAAAAAAACATAATTCAAGGCATGAATAGAAGCTGATAGGAATGATTTTGTTGGGAACTTAGCCACTTCCAGGCACATTGCAGTTATTGTGTCTTCAGCACACACTTCTTTATAAGGACCCCATAATTTAACTTTATAATTAGATCATTCATTTATAAGGGATTTTTGTCATTGTGCAGTGGTTGCTTTGATACATATTTGAGTGAAGGTTTTTGCTATAAGAACTTCCTTGCAGATGTTTTATTCTTTATTTCAATTCATCATGTTGTCTTGAGCTGCATATATATGGTGCATCTCATACAAACTGGACTAGCCTTTTGATGGAGAGGCTTCACTGAAGGCTCAAAGACAACAAATCTAAGCAAAGCCATTTGTTAGAAGAATGATCTAGTAGAGCACCTTGTATAATTTCAAAATTGCATAGCAGGCTACAGAAATATCAGAATCATTATTCTTTCTCTTAAGTAAATTAATTTGCTGGCAGTTATTGTGCAAATTGCAAGCAATAAGCAATAGGTAATGTTAATGTTGTATATTATCGTGGAATCCACAGAGATGTCCCAAATTTGTCTGTACAATGGACTAGGCGGGATTTGTGTCCTGTAAATATATGTCATCACTCTTTTAAATTTCAAAATTATACCCAAAAGAGTCATTTTATGTTAATTCATTCAAATTGTTGAATTCTCTTCACAAGGAAAGGGCAAGAGATAAATTATTTTTCCATAAAAGACTGAGGATTGTGTCAGTCCTTCTGAAAAAAGGAAATAACCTCGCATTTGAATATTTGGCTTTCCTTCAAATTTTGTCTGATTTTTTTTGGAAGTGCTATTCCATCAATCTTGGTGAATAAAACCAAAAGGTTAAGGAAGAATCTAATTTTCTGAGATACATTAAGCAGGATATTAAAATACCTACTTCATCTCATATCATCCATCTCAAGAACAACATGTCCATATTTTGGACATAATTCGATAAATACTGATGTGATCTACCACTAATACAAAATTGCCTGTCTACCCAGCCCTATGCTTTCAGACAAATAGATGTATTATAATTTCTAACTACTTTTTTCCTTTATATTTGAAAATAAAAGTTGTAGCCATTAACAGAAAACCATTTTAATTCAGTTTCACTTACTAACTTAAAATAATTTATTCACCGTACATTATAAACACTCAAATATGGTTTTATGTTTCAATAAGCAGATTTCTAGTCATGCTACTCCACCTCAGTGACAAAAACATGGTAAAGCTCATTCCAACAAGTCGAATAAGCAACAGAATACATAGGTTCGTATTTTGGGCCTCACTTTCCAAAATGTATGTTCAATGCCAGGCGTTTTTTTACCTGCACACTGACACATTTAATATAAATAATTGTGCTTGCAAATTGCTAGGTAATTATCCAGTTGGTCACTGGCAAACTAGAACACTCAGTGTTTGCGTACCTTTAGAGTTGCATGTGCAAGTTGGAATCATGGTTGCAGAACTCATGCTCTTCTAAAAATGTGGCCATGATTGCTAGGGAGTTAAAAGTAGAATTGAGATGCAAAAGGAAACAAGCAGTCTGAGATTCACAGAGTATGTTTAGAGGAAGCTGCACGTAATAATAATTTCAAGGAAACTCATTTTCTTTACAGATCAGCTACTAGGATGTACTCAAGGGCCTCAGAAGTTTTTGTTCAAGCTCATGACCTTTATTTGCAATTTTTAAGAACATCTTGCAATGTCTAATTGCATAGTTCCAGAGTGAAAGTTAATAAAGCTATTTTTAAAGATAAAAGGAGATTTTTCTCATTCCTTTTAATTACTTTTTATCATTACTTTTTCAATATAACAATTTTTCCAACTTACAGTGCTTGATAAAATTTGTGCAATTTTAAAAACTTGATTTCAAATAGGAGGAACAGTCCCTGCTCTGACTTAAACTATAAATACAAGAACACAACAGCTCACTTGTTTAAAACTTGCCAGAGATCAGCCAGTATACTTGCTTTTGTGGATGAAAGTTTTTAATAACAATGTTTAGATTTCTGGGGAGAACAAATTGCAGTTCTTCAGATATACCGCAAGTAGAGCCACAATAAGTGCATTGTTCCAAAAAGACTTCTCCTCAGAACATTGGGGAATAACCTTGCCCTTAAAATTCTGATACACCGGGAAGAAGTTCGCTATTGGGAAAAAAGAAAAAAAAATGTAGCTAAAGGAAATATGGAAATAACATCTATAGTTGGTTTGAAAAATGCGGGAGGTCAGACTACATGATTGAGGGTGGTGGTCTCTTCTGACCTTAAAGTCTATGGGTATGTCTACACTATAGCATTAATTCAGGTTAACTGAATTCGAAATAATTAATTCAAATTAAGCTAATTCAAATTAATGTGTCTACACACAAAACCTATCTCAAAATAGTGTTTTGCTATTTCGAAATAGCGCATCCGCACTGAGTGGACCCTGAACCAAAGTTAAGGCTGGCCGGAACCAGTGCCGGCAGGGCATCAGGTTAGGACTTCGCGTGTGGGGCTGCTGCCTGAGGCTAACCGAGCTCCGTGCTTAAAGGGACCCTACCCCCACCCCGGACAGACAGTTCTCAGGGTTCCCCGCTTGTTTGTCTACCTCGATGAGGGACAGCAAAGCAGTCTTGTCTTGGAGTGCCCTGAGTGCCCACGCTCAGGACACCACAGCACTCGGCCACATGAAGCCAGAGCTGCCCCTGGGCACGCCGGTGTGTCTCGTGGGGTTGTTGCCATCAGCCCAGCTGCACTTGCTGCAGGCTGCCATCTGGGGGTCCATCGGGGGGCTGTCAGGATCCAGGAGGCCCTACGGGAGAGTGTCCACCCTGAGGAGCCCTCAGAGCCACCCCGGTCTTCCCCACCGGGGCCTCGTGTCCCATTCCTCCCTCACGTCCTTCCACTTACCCCTCCTTAGCCCCCCTTCCTGATGTCAAATAAAAGACACATATGTTCAAAAATAGAAACTGGGTTTATTGAACAAAACTGGGGGGGAGGAGATGAACCTCTGGGGAGACTGGGAAAAGAAGGTGGGAGAGGGGAAGAGAGAGGGTGGGAGAGGGGAGGGGGAAACCTGGGAGGAGGGAGCTGGAAGGGGGAAGTAAGGGGAAGAAGGAGGAGGGGAAGCTCAGGGCTCTGGGTTGGGGGGTCTCACTGCACCAACATGATTTTCATGCAAACCTGCTCCTGGGTTTGCATGTGGCCTTTGGTGGCCAGGCTGGCAGCTATCCTGCCATAGACAGCCGCATTCCTCCATCTAGTGCGGAGTTCATGGACGTTGGGGGCATCCTCCCCAAACCTGAATAAGGTCCATGATCTCCACCCTGGACCAGGAAGGCGCCCGTCTTCTCCAGCCCCTGTCAGGCTCCTGGGAGCTGGCAGACTGCCCCTGGCGAGCGGTGGAGGGCTGGCTGCCAGTGGCTTGCTGGCTCATGTTTTGGGGCCACTGGGTCGGGGCCCCAGTGGCCACTGCTGGCTCTGGGCTGGCAGGCTTGGAGCTGGCACAGGCACTGTGGCCAGGGTCTACCCCTTTAATGGCTCTGGGGTGGGGGAGAGGAGAGTAAGTTTTCCTGGTTGTGCCCAGAGTGGCCACCAGGGCTCCATGGGAAGGGCTGGAGGCCACCTATTTTGAATTAAGCGTCTACACAGTACTTAATTCGAATAGCTATTTCGAATTTGGCGTTACTCCTCGTAGAATGAGGTTTACCAAATTCAAATTAAGCGCTCAGCTATTTCGAATTAATTTTGAAATAGCGGTTTGCATGTATAGATGCTATTAAAGTTAATTTGAAATAACGGCTGTTATTTCGAATTAACTTTGCAGTGTAGACATACTCTATGGAACTTTCATTAAGTAGTTTATTCATATAGATAAAGTTGATTTCTAACTTATTGCGGGGGACGGGAGGAGGACAGTTGCCTGATCATGCTTGAAGAGACACAAGCTACAAGTGAGATAGCAGAATTTTTGAGCACCAACAGTTCTTTCTCCAGAGGTTCCTGTCATCCCCTACAATTGTGCTGAATAGGAATAGAGTTTAGTTTTCACTCTTACTCTCAGTATTTTCTTTCAGCTAATTTCCCCCCTCTATTTAGTTATACCTCCCACAGGGATGTAGCAAATAGATGAAAAACAAAAGAAAACAAACTGTTGCCTCACTCATGGGGAAGCTGTGCAACTTGTCATGCCATTGTCTATCTGCTTTTACTGCAGAATCCCTCTGTCACTGTGTGTAGCACTCTCTAAGGTATCTCTTGGTCTCATCTGCTTCAGTCTCAACAGAAACACGCCTCTCACAGTCCATACATCTGGGGCTATCTGCTTCATTGAAAGGAACTTCATTTTCTCAGATCATTTGGCAGGATCCATTATTGCAGTCGATTTTTTTATAAATTTCCTTCACTTCCCATGCTGCATATCATTCATTTTGCTTTCTCAGTCTTCTGAAGTGGTAAGCCAGACTTTAAGGCTAGTCCAGTATTTCCTGTCTGTGGCATAAATGATGTTCATCACTTCAGACAAAACTATTTCATAATTAAAAATGTTTAAGAGGACAGATTTGTCCTGGTCTTGAAATGGCTATTCCATTTCCTTGCTTCCCTGTCGTTCCAAATGGAGTCATTCTGTTCGTTTTTTTCTAACTAATTAATACTCAGGGAAATGTCATGTCTTTTTATTAATTCTGTGTCATGGTTAATTCTTATGAAAGAGAGCACCTGCCATCCCTACCGCCACCATCATCATCATCGGCACCATCATCAGTAGTACTGTGCTTGTTGGCCTCTTCTCAGTTTCATAAGTTTTCACAGCATCCCCGGCCTTTGTAGCAGCTCCATCATTAAATAGGAGCTTGTGATTATCAGGGAAGGGCAAACTTGGATTACAAGTCTTCCCTCATCATCTGACAATGTTATAAATTAGCAGAAAGGGATATAGAAAATTCTAGACAAGGAGTTTTATCTGAATAAGGAACATAATGCTGTCAGTAATGCTATTCTGCCTCTCTGTTTCACTGCAGAATGTCTGTCTAGACACTCCTCCAGCCTTTCCGACCTAGCTTAGTACTACAGCATGAAAGAAACACTACACTTTTCCTTACATACTCCTTTTGGCCATAATAGTACTAGATTCCTTGAGATAATCTGTGGCAAGTAGTTAAAAATTCAGCTATTCCATTTGCTGCTTGTGTCTGTTCAGGTCCAAGATAGTGTAAATCCATTTAGATAGGGAGCAAGAGAGATATTATGGACACCTAAGAAAATTATCTTGTGAAATTATGATGCTGTGGATGGCAGAGAATGGAATTTAATAAGGACTAACTGGGGTGTGATCTTATAATACTTACAATATTTTCTTCACAGTTTGTACAAATATGTTTTCTGACACTTCACCTCTTGAGAAACACTGGGGAGGGGAACGTTTTTATAAAGTAAAAACCATATAATGTTTGGTCTTCTGGCAATTGAGTGGTTGCTGTTGTTGCCCCTTGCCATTAATCTAGACTTCAGACATATTCACATGAAGCTATATGGATGTAATTAAAATTCCATTTCAGAATTGTGTATTTACGTAATGTACCCTATTAAACAAATAAATAAAAAAGAATATTTGTCTTCCAATCTGTGGTAAGCAAGTGAGGAATTCTGAAAGAAACCTGCTATGAATTTGGATTTTTGGCAGGAAAAGAGTATAAGGGTTAGGAAATTAATGCTAAACAGAAGACACAAAAAGCTACAGCCGTATGAAAGTGGATGTGACTGTGAGAGTGGCTCTCTGGAGTGGTCTCCAGGGTTGCTTGTGTAACTGTTTTGTGTCATGTGGCATTGTGAATGTCTTGACTGTCAATAGTAATAGAGATGTAGCCGTGTTAGTCTGGTCTTGCTGAAACAAAAGACAGGACTATGCAGCACTTTAAAGACTAACAAGATGATTTATTAGGTGATGAGCTCTGATGGGCCAGACCCACTTCCTCAGATCAAATTGTGGAAGAAAATTGACTGGTCATGCCAATTTTCTTCCACAATTTGATCTGAGGACGTGGGTCTGGCCCACGAAAGCTCATCACCTAATAAACCATCTTGTTAGTCTTTAAAGTGCTGCATAGTCTTGACTGTCAATGGCAGCCTGAGAAGGTTCAGAAGAGTGCACTTCGGGTTCCGGAAGGGAAAAACACTGAATATTTCAGCCATGGAAGAGTGAGAGCAAGAGGTCAGGATTCACTAAAGCTGTAGACAGCAGCCTCCTATATGCTACTTTGCATGTTATTATATTGGAAAGAACGCTCTGGTGGGATTCATCATTCCTTAGCTCAGCAGTGAAGAGGACAGCTCTAATTCAGGTAGCCATGGCTTCAATGACACTGAATCAGTGAAGTGCAAAACAAAACTCAGCGGATCTAAAGCAGCCATTGGAAATTAAGAGAAAAGGGATGTGTTTGAAATATTGGCATCAGAATATGTGGTAAGGGATCTAAGAAACAGAAGGATGGGAGTGCATGGGAATAATGATAGAGGGTGCATCTAGCCTGCAGGTTTTTTCCGGAAAAACAGCAGTTTTTCTGAAAATACTTCACTTAACGTCGCCATTTCAATCGCGTTCTTTTGAAAGAACGCAGGGGTTTTTCTGACATTGGTAAACCTCATTCTAGGAGGAAGAATGCCTTTTTCCAAAAGAGCTCTTTTGGAAAAGGCATGTGTGGACTGGGAAGAGGGAGTTTTTTCGAAAGAAGAGGCCTCCAGGAAAAAGCACAGGTGCCCTGGTGGCCACTCCATCCATAGTAATCACAGCTTAAATGAGAGAGAGTGTCCATTCAGTGAGGACGCTATCCTTCGAAAAAGCAGATCGCTTTTTCGATGCACTTTGGCAGTGTGGACACTCTCTTTTGGAAGAAGTTTTTTCAAAAGATCTCTTCTGAAAAAGCTTCTTTCAAAAGAAGCTTGCAGTCTAGATGTACCCAGAAGTAATTAATAGTAGTAATACGTATTACTTCTATAGGATTTTTTTCCAAAGGATTTTTTTATAAATATTACTTAAGCCTTTCAACACACATGTGAATTAGGGAAGGGAATGAATAATCACCCTGCCCAGAAACAAAGTGGTAGGCAAGGGGATTTAGGTACACAGATTGTAATTACCTGAGTTATCTTTTGGCCAGAACAATTAAGTTAAACCTCTACTCTTTATTTTTTTTTAAGTGTCATAGGCTGTTTGCACAAGTGGCTAGGAGTTCAGTTTTATGTCTGTATGAAAAATGGCAACTCTAGCAATATCAGTTCCGGACACTCTTTAGATTAAGGTTCTATTTATTAAACATTTTTAAATGACTCATAAATGATTAATAGATGTTATAAGAATGTTACAGTTAAGAGTGTGTGTATTATAGATGCTTATAAACTTGTTGGACTCATTAACAATCTATAATAATTGATTAACAATTTATTAAAACATTTAATTATCATTTACAAACGCTTTATTTTTATATATGTGACATAAAGTGAGAACTGGTGTCTCTTAACATCATGATGAAAAGTTGGTTTGATTCTATCTCACAAAAAAGAGTACCACCTGCAAAATCAGTGAAAGCACTTCCAGCAGCAGTAGCAAGTAGAGACTTGTGACATAGAAGCTCATAGAAAGATTTATGGAGAAACTGAGAAGGCCCACAGGTTATGCCTCTGTAGAGTAGATTAAAAAAGTCTAGGACAGATGCGTGAAAACTTTTACATTTAAGTTGTTCCGCTGAACTTAATGGAATTACGCAGGTGCTTAAAGAAATGTATATGTATAAGTGTTTGTAGGATTGGGGTATCATCCATACAACTCTTGTGAGTTAAAATATATATTGATGTTAAACATGCACATTAACAAGTCCTTATTTCTCATTTAGTTTGAAACTAATAAACCCCACTGAAGCAAATATCTGAGAATAGAGCTTTATAGAAGGAAGCTCCAAATACTGGAAATGTGTCATTTTCATAGAGTTCATCTTTTATTTTTTGTGGAAGGACATGTGGATCCTCTTTTCCATGATCAGTTTATCTTCAGGAGCACAGAAATAAAAAATGGCCCATTTTTATGTAGTCCAAAGATTATCTTTTTATTATACTGATTAAAAATTTAATTATGCACCTGAAAAAAATAAGCATTGAAAATCAGGAATAATAAAGATGTAAAATACAGAAACCATAACTATAACTCACCCCCCCCCAAGTTATAGGATGCAAGTTACAGACTCAAGCTAGTGCAAAAAGTACATTTTATAAAGGTACGTATCCTTGGAATTATTCGTATGGTTAGTCATTGGTCATGACTATTTTTTTCCATTTCTCAAAGGGCCAAATCCAAAGCCTCCTGAAATCAACAGAAAGAATCCTGTGAACTTCAGAGAGCTTTGGAGCAAGTTCAAGCTACATATTTTACACAATTCTAAATATGACAAACACTGAAGCTGATCTAGTATTATGCAGTACCATGGAAAAATTAGAAAAGAAATTAAAGTACAGATTAACCAATTTACATTAGATGCCTGATCCTGCAACCACCACTCTTATGAGTCATTCATGTTTAGGCAATTCTTACATTATAAACAAACAATGGGCCAAATCTTGTGATTAGAAGTTGCATAATTAGTTCCTTTCTTCATTATCTTTTTATAGTTAGCTAACACAGTTTATTCTGCAGTGGCCCTCCTACTTCCACAAAACTAATGAAATTAATGAACAGACATTTCTAGATTAACAGATCAAATTTAAGGGACAAAAGATGCTGCTACATCCTTTGGAACCTGCCTTCTTTTAAGGGCCTACGGGAAAGGTTGTTTCCAAATTTCTTCACTGAGTGAACTGATTAAAAATATTTTTCTGGCAGGAGAACAAAAAAAGTGCATCATTGACAAAAAAATAATTACAAAATCTCACAGCAAGGAATAATCTAAAATTACACTGAGACATATCCTCAATTTTGTACCACCAGCAAATGTTATCTTGTAGTATTAACAATACATTGTAATTGAGGCTACAGTCTAATGGAACCAAAGGGAATAATTGCAAAAACACTTCAAGCACAAGGCTTAATTAAAATTTCTTGTTGTACAAAATCATTGCCTTTCAACTAATTTAGGTAAACATTTTGGGAAACAATTGGAATTGCTTGTAATGTAAGCTTTATCCAATAGTTCTGAAAATATTTGTGTAACATTAAATTACAACTAAAGCTCTATATTCTAAACAGTTTCATTTTTTGTATATTCTCTTTTTTGGGAGTAAAGGGGTTTCACAATGTGTTAGGCAACTGACAGTGCAGGTTTGTTTAGCAGCATTGGAAAGAGATTCAGTTCATTTATTCCTCTGAGTTATTTGTTTTCCTCTGCAGTTTCTCTCCTTTTGGAAGGTTTTGTTGTCTGAAATGGTAACTTATAGCAATATTTATATGTTTGGGTTTTTTTTCCAAATATTGAATGTTATTACAAATCCTATTGCCACATAACAGAGAAACTTAATATACATGTACCCAAATTCTACTGGCATGTGATTTACACATTTTTGAAGCTTTATCCAGTTGGGAAATTGGTACCTTAGGGATAGGGTATTCATAGATACGCAGTACCAAATGATATGGACACATACATTTTCTGCAGAGCTGACCCCTCTGCAGTCAATGGCAAAACTTCCATTAACTTTAATCTTGTTTGTGAACATGGTTAGCGTGACTGGAGCAAACACCTTTGTGAACAGCATGTTTAATGTTTTTGCATGTAATATCTATGTTAAAACCAAAGCCAAGCAATGTCAAGCATTAAAAATTAGGAAATACCAGATTTATGGTTGCCACACAATGGTAATTCTATCCCCTCTTTGTGTCTAGCCTGTGTAGTCAACTAGGCATGGAATTTGTACAGAAGATTGGATGCGTATAAACAAAGAGGCTTTCCTCCCCTCTGAGGTCTGAGGGAATTCTCCATCTGATAGCCCCTGATGAAACTGGGATCTTTGGGCCATGTGCCGAGTGCTGTATTGAGATTGGAGAAGGTAGAACCTGGCCCAGCCTGGCTCTTTCCCAGACCCTCAGTGCTTCAAATATTTTGTCAGCTCTCAAGTAAATTGTGTTGTGATGTTGGTGATGCTGCCGCTTTGAAAATGGCATGGGCCCAGCTCTTCAGAATGCTTGTGTCCAATTGCTGTTTTGAAATGCTACTAGCTCTATGTATAATTACATACAATTTATACTATCAAGTATTTTGATTCCAATGGTTTAACCTAAAAATCCTCTAGATTCTTCATAAAATAGCCAATGTATTTGGATGATGGTATATCTTTAGCAGAACCCACCAAACAATAGAAGTAGGAACAAGCAAACTTTACACATGTCACTCTGATGTCATCTCTGACAGTATCACTGCTGCTAGTATAAAAAAAACAAAAAAATCCCATTAAGCAGAATATTTATTTATTTGCATTAATAAAGATATTATCCCTTTCTCTAATTGATAGATAAAATATTATAAATTACATTGTTTCTAGGTGTTTGGTTGAGTTTTCAAAGAAACCACAATTTCATTTTGCTAATTATAATAAGGTAGATTTTCAGAAGTTTTTAAAGAAACTCATAGCTTTTCAGTACTACTCCAAGCTTGATCAATTAGCTATTGAATCTGGATTTTCTCTGGCTAACAACCAGGGAATCATCCAAATATCTCTGCACTGCTTTTGAATCCACATTCTCATTTATACTTGGATGAACCCGTGCCATTTAGATGACTAACCCTTTTAATCTTAAAGATATATTGGGTGTGTTTCTGAAGCTATAGCTACACTACAAGCTTTGCTGGAAGAGGCAATGCAAATGAAGTGTGGATTAGCATGTTCTCATGCTTCATTTCCATAATCTCTTCTGATCCGTTTTTGCGTAAGGGGTTTTTGTGCAAAAACAAGTAGTGTGGACGCTTCCTTTTTGCTCAAGAGCCTTATGCCTCCTGGGATCTTGCACAAAAAGGGGGTTTTGTGCAAAAAAGAAATTTCCACTCTCCTTGTTTTTGCACAAAAACCCCTTGCGCAAAAACAGATTGGAAGAGATTATGCAAATGAAGCGTGAGAAAATGCTAATCTGCGCTTCATTTGCATTGCCTCTTCCGGCAAAGTTTGTAGTGTAGCCGTAGTATGAGTGTCTGTTTGTGCATTAACTGTTCTTAGCATTCTTTCTTAATATCTTTTAGATTGTATATTTAATTATTGTAGTCTATCAAACCATCAAATCTGGCCATTGTTATTATGTAATTTGAAGAGCATACCTGTTGTGAGCCCTCAGATAGTTAACTAGGTCAATGCAAAGGGTACAACTGTAGCTTTTTCAGAGTTGTATTTCATGTGGAATTTTGCTTGTTACTGTTTTCTGTGGACATGCACTATGTGGTTTCTATCAGATCATGTGGTATCCTTGACTAATGCTGGCCTCCTCTTACTTTTTTCCACAGTTGGAGGTATTGCACCACTTTCAGCAGTGCTTCAAGTCTTTGAATGGTTTGTTCTTGCATTTTTGGGACTGTTGTGTCAGCCCAGTTGTTTTCACAGTTACTCAATATAAATAGATAGATATATTTAGATGTAGATATGTACATATTTGGGGATATAATAACATATGAAATGAGTTTCATTCACATTAACATTTGTAGCACATTATAGCAGCAATTTCTAGGCTGAACAGAATTATGCATAGAAAACAGTGAACATTCTGTTGCCTACATTTGTGAAAGTATATTTCTGAGTTTCCCTTCCATAATATTCTATCTATAATTTGCTGCAATTAAGGCCATTCTATAACAACTGGATTTATCTCTCTCCCCCAATGCCCTTACGTAGAAGTTTTGGCAGGGATAAGCAGCTTTGAGCTTTGGGTTCAGAGAGAGTTTTGCCAGTGGATGCTGGCTAGGACATTGTCAGTTTTTCTCTCTGGTATCCTAGCCCAACCTGCCATACTAGTTAAATCAGAATGATAGTGGCTTTCTCTACCTGTCTGTCCATATCATGTGTTTCACTTATAGTGTGGTGCTTTACCTCCAGCATGAAAGATGAGCCTGCTACTTTCTTTAACTCTTACTACAAATGTGTCTGAGTCATAACCCTCTCTGTGATGATTCAGACATATTTACAATTCAAATGGGCCTGAGGAAACCTGGTTGCAAACCTGTTCTATGTTTATATGAGTTTGTTCACAGTAATTTTTTTTTCAATTATAAGGTGTTATTGTAAGTAGATCATAGGCGGTGGGCCTAGGTGGCTTAATGTTCACCCAGAGAGTAGAAGAAGACATGCACTGAAACATAAGCTGCTTCATCAATGCTCCTAGACTCAGCTGGAGGAATTCAGAAAGTAGTCGTTTCATCCTAGGAAGAGCTGTGATAAATGATGTACAGCGTTCACGGCAACACACCTAGGGAAGAAATGCAGTGGAACAGACCTGCTGATTCCTTTTAGGATTGTCAATATGCCACAGTTGGGAGTATTCTCACTTTTGGCCAGGAAGAAAGTTTCTGGGTACAGGTCCTTTACTAATATGGGTAATGCCAATGCAGAGTAGTTCTAGGGAAAGTTGTGTATTAGGAGCTATGTATCTCAGAAAGTTTTTTTATGCGGATGTTCTTCTACCTTTGCTTTTACTATCTTTATCTTTTTTGCACAGGTTTTCAAATCCTCTTTTCAAATCCTCATTGAGAGAGAAAGATAATCTCACTATCCTGGCTAATCTATTTTCTCCCTAAAGAGGTTGTCACATACTGTTTTATTTGAAGAAAGTACGACATAGGATATCAAGTTTGGTGTGTGGAATGATGGCCTAATTTATGAGATAACAGTAATGACATTGGTAGGATTTATCTAGTTTTGAGACATGATTAAGAGGCAATATGATTGTTGTATTTAAACTACCAATTAACTTTTAATGTCTGAATCTTCTTCTTAGTGTATGTGCAATGCACCTCTGGTGGCCTGTGACCAGGATTCATCACTGAATTTGGTCTGCTGGTTAAATTCTTAGCTTCCCCAGCTTGGGCTGGGAACTGACATGGAGTGCGATGAGAACACTCATCTGTACTTTCCAATGTCTGACTGAGATTATCAGATAAACTAGATGTCCCAGAAAGCTCCCCTGGAGGAGGATGTGAAGGTACAAGAAGTTTGCTCTCCGTGAATACCAAAAAATGGGAGATTCACATTTGGTAGAGGATAAAACCAGATTGACTAAAGTCTAGAACAGATTCAGCACATAGGCTCCATGTGAGATCTGTCCTAACAGACTTCCTGGTCTAAATCATAGATTAAAGCTGGCTTCCCCTTGTGGAACCCCAAAAGGTGGTCTAAACATGATCTTGTTTCCCAGTGAAGTGATTGGGAACGGATGGGTCCATTTCACAACAGCCTTTACCAACAAAGCCCCCAAAAAGGAGGAAAAGATGTACCTCAGGGTATTTATGTAACTGATCTGTGGAAGGGGTTTCTTGAAAATAGGATAATAGGTAAAGTGACACGAAAAGACAATCCAAATAGTGAAAGAATAACGGTGACCTGACAGATTCCCAGTATTGTCAGGTTACAGTTACTCTTTCACTATTTGTTATCTTGATTCTTTCCTAAGAGTCCTTGGAGCTATTGTAGCCAATCATTTGTGGTAGCTAACGCATCGTTATTTACTCAAAATTGATATTTAATAATTAATCACTGTCCTTAACAGTTGATCATCCTTTAATAATTGACCATCTCTTCACAAATCTTGTGCCAGTGGTCTGGCCTTTCACGCCTACTCTGCTGCTTGAAAACCCTAGCCAGGCGGCATGTTAGGAGGTGCTCTACGCTATGATAATTGAATGGCAATGACCTTTTTATCATTTTTGTTTTTTAATCATTTTCTGAAATTCAACAAGCAATTACTTTCTTTTAAGGAATTCTACATTTAGTTTGTTTAGAAAAAAACAAAGCCCGTGGATATGAGATTATTCTCAGTTATATTATACAAGTATTTATATTAGGGTAGTTACATCCTGTTGATTTCATCTGTATTAAACTGCATAGGAAATGGTCAATTCCTCAGAAAAATTCTAATGTTCATGTTGTTGATGAAGTGTTGTATCTTGTACCTTGCACCATTATCTACAGAGTCTTAGAAGAAACAGAGGCATTCTACAGATTAGATTAGATTTTTCTGCCTTCGGTGTGTCTCTGTTGTGTCAGTTTGGATGTTCATGTTGAATTATCAGCATAGAGCAATTGAAACATTTTATTGACCGTAGTCTTTTAAATTATTTGAAAAAAACAAGGGTTAAAAGAAATGTTTTGTAACATTGTGGGAGTGGAGAACACACACGATAAGCTAGTTACTATTAACAAAAGAGAGACTTACATAATTGGGAAAATAATACTTGATGACCTGAGTGTCACAACTGGGACATTAGCATTGTTGTGATCTGATACCAGTGTGGTAGGTATAGAATCATGGAACGATGCACTGATATGTACTGTTTCCGGCTATGCTTCTGTATGAGCTCTATAATTTGTCACGCCTCAGAATATAAGCAGCTAGCCTGAACGAGTACTTGTAGGCAAGACCTTCTGGGTAGAGCCAGGTGTGGTTGGAAGTTGTTGATGATGTAGCAGGTAGCAATCTTGTGAATCAGGATTGAACTAATATACTAGTGTGTTGCTAGAACCCATTGTACTACTGAAGGTACTGACTTTCCAATAAGACACAAAATCCAATACCACCTCACCAAAGAAAGAAGCTGTGAGATATTTTGCAGGTATTCTGCATAATGAATATCCCCTTGCAGTTTCAGCTGAATACAGCACTTTCACTTTGTCTCCTAAAGTATTTTATGACTGACTAAAACTTACCCGGCATTGCCTGCCTGGGTCTTTCAGGACAAGGAGCTGGCAGTGTAGAGAATATAGGAGTCAGAACAGGGCTTTGGGGATATGGGGGGGGGGAGTGCAGGAGGCTGTAGACTGGGGTGTGTGTGCAAGAGAGAGGGTTGGGAGGGGCTCAGGACAAGGGGGTCCCATCTGGCATGGGCCTTTTCTATCTCCCCAGCTAACACAGGCATTTTTTATTCCTCCAGTCCCCCTAGTTACCAGGGTTTTTTTCCCCCTTCCTCCATGCCCGCACCAGCACTGCAGCTAAGGGCTGAGATGGGGGAATGGTTTGGGACAGGAGGGGCTACTTACTCAGTGTTCTGAGAGGCAAGATGGCAGAGCCCCTCCACTGCTGGCCGTTTCCTTGGTGGCATGGCTGCCTCCAGTGGACACTTCAGGATATCTCTCCACTGGAGGCTCACTGGCCCCAGTGGACACTCTCCCCTGAACAGCAGCCCCTCCTTTGCATGTTATGGAAAACAGTTCTTTTCCCAGGGCTTCTGGTTTCCCAGCACAACCAAACTCTGACCTTGATTTAAGTTAGGAGAAGAGGAAGTTGTATACCAAATTCACCTGGTCCTAGCTTTTACCATTTAGGAAGACATTTGCTAAAACACTTTGGAATATTTTTATATTAAAAGTGCTATAATGTATAAATCCCATTGATACAGTCTATGTTGGGAAAAAAACACCTGTGAGGATAGGTGGATATGTATGAAAAACTTTTACAAAAGTTGAGATCAAATTTGATAATGAAGAAGGTGTCAGCTAAATGTTTTGAGTAATATATGAGGAATTTAAAACAAAGGATGAACAACAATTGACATTGATTGTTGTAGATTACAGGGCTAGAGCACCCCTCAACACCCCTCAAAACATGTTCCTAAAAGAATTAAGAGCAAATTTAAAAAAAATTAAGTTGATTGATTGATTTAATGGAAAACAGTGAGTGGTGTACCCTTTTATTTTAGAAATGTTTGGATTACCATACATGTCTCTGGAAATATTCCACTTTAAAAACATTAATTTCTCTGACATTTCTATTTTAAAAAGTGCAGGAAACATTTTCCTTAAAAAAAAAAGCATTTTAATGACCTCTTTTGGATGTTGTTCTAAGCATAGGACCATATTGTCAGATTTCCTATGCACATTACTTTGTATATCTAATCTATACATCTAAATACTCAACATGAGCAGGCAACTCAGGTATCCGTGCACATTCACAGCCCATCAGATGCCCATCTTCCATATGCATCATCAAATATCCAAATTGAACAGTGTATGTTAATATTCACATCAGGCACAACTAACATTACTAATTTAGAAAACAGGCTTTGTTATATACATATTTAAGAAAAGTAACATGTTGCATCCAAAATCCAGTCTCTTTTTCTGAAGAGATGATTTTTGTGAGGTCCTTTTAATGGTGCTGATTCTCAATAAAATAAAAATAATGAACAAACTGAACAAATAATCTTGTATTTCAGATGTGACAGGTGTACAAACAAAAGATAATATATGGAATATTTTCTAACTGTGTGGCTGTGCTGAGAGCTTAGTTGAAGAATTGCATATTTCCTGAATATTTTGTTTGGTAGAAGCTTTACAGTCCTCTCTGTATTATATGGAGACCTGGGAGATGGGTCAGAAATGGGAGGGAGCATGGGCTATAATAGCAGAGATAAAGGAGGGATAAGGCAGAAGTGGGGGGCAAAATCAAATCAGTATCTTAGATGCCCATATACAAATGCAAGGAGAATAGGAAATAAGCAGGAAGAACTTGAAGTGCTAATAAATAAACACAACTATGGCATAGCTGGTATCACAGAGACTTGATGGGATAATACACACCACTGAAATATTGGTATAGAAGGGTACAGCTTGCTCAGGAAGGATAGGGAGGGAAAAAAGGGAGGAGGTATTGCCTTGTATATTAAAAATGAATATACCTGGACTGAGGTGGAGATGGACATAGGAGACAGACTTGTTGACAGTCTCTAGGTTAGGTTAAAAGGGGTAAAAAGCAAGGGTGATATCATGCTAGAGGTCTACTACAGACCACCTACCCAGACAGAAGAGGTAGATGAGGCTTTTTTTAAACAACTAACAAAATCGTCCAAAGCGCAGGGTTTGGTGGTGATGGAGGACTTCAATTATCCAAACACATGCTGGGAAACTAACAGAGCAGGACACAGATTATCCAATAAGTTCTTGGACTGCATTGGAGACAATCTTTTATTTCAGAAGGTTTAGAAAGCTACTGCGGGGAAGCTGTTCTAGATTTGATTTTAACAAATAGGGAGAAACTGGCTGAAAATTTGAAAGTGGAAGGCAACTTGGATGAAAGTTATCATGAAATCATAGAGTTCATGGTTCTAAGGAATTGTAGAAGGGAGACAACAGATTTCAGGAAGGCAGATTTTAGTAAACTCAGAGAACTGGTAGGTAAGGTCCCCTGGAAAGCAAGACTAAGAGTATGTCTACATTGCATTCCTCTTTCGAGAGAGGAATGCAAATGCAGATGAACGAAATTGCAAATGAAGCGCGGATTTGAATTTTCTGTGCTTCATTTGCATAATCGTGTCCGGGTGCTATTTAGAAATACCCTATTTCGAAAAAAGAAACGCTGTGTAAACGTGGTTATTTTGAAAGAAAACCCTTCTTTCGAAATAACCCTTAAACCTCATTTTATAAGGAGTAAGGGTTATTTCGAAAGAAGGGTTTTCTTTCGAAATAACTGTGTCTACACAGCGTTTCGTTTTTCGAAATAGGGTATTTCGAAATAACGCCCGGACGCGATTATGCAAGTGAAGCGCGGGAAATTCAAATTCACGCTTCATTTGCAATTTCGTTCATCTGCATTTGCATTCCTCTCTCAAAAGAGGAATGCAATGTAGACATAACTTAGGAGAAAAAACAACTGAAGAGAGTTGGCAGTTTTTCAAAAGGACATTATTAAGAGCCCAAAAGCAAATATACCACTGCAAGATAGAAAGTATGGAAAGAGACCACACCACCTTAGCTTAACCGGGAGATCTTACATGATCTAAAAATAAAAAAGGAGTCCTATAAAAAGTGGAAACTTGGTCAGATTACAAAAGATGAATATAAGCAAACAGCACAAGTATGCAGGGGCAAGGTTAGAAAGGTGAAGGCACAAAAAGAGCTCAATCTAGCTGGAGACATAAACAATAACAAGAAGACATTCTACAAATATATTAAAAGCAAGAGGAAGACGAAGGACAGGGTAGGCCCATTGCTCAGTGAAGAGGGAGAAACAATAACAGGAAACGTGGAAATGGCAGAGGTGCTTAACGATATCTTTGTTTCAGTTTTTGTTAAGAAGACTGATGGTGCTGGGATGCCTAACATAGTGAATGCTAGTGGAAATGGGGTAGGTTTAGAAATTAAATTAAAAAATGAACAAGTTAAAAATTACTTAGAAAAGTTAGTTGTCTTCAAGTCACCAGAGCCTGGTGAAATGCATCCTAGAATATTCAAGGAGCTGATAGAGGGGGTATCTGAGGCTTTAGCTATCATCTTTGAATAGCCATGAAAGTTGAGAGAAATACCAGAAGACTTAAAAAAGGCAAATATAGTGCTCATCTGTAAACAGGAAAATAAGAACAACCTAGGAAACTACAGACCAGTCAGTTTTTCTTCTGTGCCAGAGAGGATAATGGAGCAAATAATTAAATAATTCATCTGCAAATATCTGGAAGAAAATGAGGTGATAGTTAACAGCCAGCATGGATTTGCAAAGAACGAATCATGTCAAACCAATCTGATAGCTTTCTTTGATAAGATAACAAGCCTTGTGGATAAGGGGGAAGCAGTGGATGTGGTATACCTAGACTTTAGTAAAGCATTTGATACGGTCTCACATGACCTTCTTGTCAATAAACTGGGGAAATACAGGCTAAATGGGGCTACTATATGGCGGCTGCATAACTGGCTAGATAACCATTCTCAGAGAATGGTTATTAACTGTTCTCAATCATGCTGGAAGGGCATAAAAAGTGGGGTTCCACCGAGGTCTGTCTTGGGACCGATTATGTTCAATATCTTCATCAAGCATTTAGACAATGGCTTAGAGACTACGATTATTAAGTTTGCAGATGATACCAAGGTGGGAGGGGCTGCAAGTGTTTTGGGGGATAGGGTCATAATTCAAAATGATCTGAACAAAATTAGAGAAATTGTCCAAGGTAAATAGGATGAATTTTAATACGGACAAATGCAGAGTACTCCGCTTAGGAAGGAACAAACAGTTTCACACATACAGAATGGGAAATTATTGTCTAGGAAGGAGTACTGCAGAAAGCGATCTAGGGGTCATACTCATAGTGGACCACAAGCTAAATAAGAGTCAACAGTGTGACACAAAAAGTAATTTCCAAAATATTGATCTCAGGACTGAAGTATTCTAAATTCAATCTCTACTTAATGGCAGAGCCAGGTTTCCATTAGGCACGGTAGGTATGTGCCTCGGGGCACCTGAAAGTTAAAAGTAGGTTAAAAGTTTCATTGTTTTATGGAATACACAAAGGTCAGCTATAGGCAGTCTTGCACAGCTGTTATACCATGAATGCCTATGGATAGGTTTAGGGGGCTGAGCTCCTTCAGCTTAGCTACTTTGGCTAAAAAACAGGCCTGCTTCCTGAAACCCAGTGAGTCCTCAATATCCCTAGGTCTTTGTTCTAATGATTGTCCTCACTTTTCCTAAATCTCTGACCAACTGCTGAGGGCTAAGCACCCCAAGTGTGAGAAAATTACAGAAGAAAGAGAGTGATGCAAGGAAGAGAGCCAAATAAAAAACTGAAATAAAAACAAATTTAAAAAAAACCCTGATAAGTGAAATAGTGAGTTAGTTTAGAAAACCAATGGAGAAAGCAGAGAGAATGAGAAATAACTAGGAAATGGACGAACAGAGAAACTGCAAGTTAGAAGAGAGGAGTAAAAGGGGATGGGGAACGGAAAGAACACACACAAAAAGACAGCGAAAAATGAGGGAAGGGGATTATTGCAAGAGGCAAGGAGAGCAGCAACAGGGAAATGCAGGCCAGGGGAATTGCACAGAACAGAGATAAGATACTGTTGTGGAAAGAAAAGCAGGCCATTTTTTAATGAAGAAAATAAGAGATAAAGGGACAGAAAATAAACAAAAGGGAAGGAGGAAGCAGAGAATGAGATGGTGAACAGAATGTACAGCCATGTATTTTGGACCTACTGTCATATATCACTAGAGGTGGAAAAAACTGGAATGTCACTAGCACAATGTTTTATCACAGTAACTGTAAAGTGATTCCCAGGGGATTGTTAAAATTTTGGCTATTGGAGCATTCTTTGAAAGTTGACGTAGAGTATAAAGGAGGTTCTCATGTTGAAACTTCAGTAAGGTTGTCTTCTATTACATCCTCTTCTTCCCAGTTTACAAAACAGAAATAAGCTATTCAGACTTTTACCATAATGCCTGTTTTGGAGCTTATAAAAGAGATGTATAGAAGAGATTTAAAATTTAAAAAAAAGGTTTATGTTGTGCTTAAAAAGAAGCAGGCAGCCAAAGTGGAGATGGATTACTGCATTCCTTTCACAAAAAGCTTCACTTGTTCAGTTTTTTTCTAGTATTTGAACCCTGCCTTCCTTATCTCTGTTGCTCATTTTTAAACCATATGTCTCTACAATTGCTCTCAAGAACATCATAAACATCCAGGTTCAGCAGTGAGAAAGAATTTTGCATATATTTCAAGTGTGCTGAGGAGTATAGCCTAATGATAAAAATGCAGAACAGGGACCCAAAAAGAGTTTGGCTTCTAATGTATAAACTAAAAAACTGAATTCCATTGTTGGTCTTAGAAAAATCATTTGATTTCCTTGTACTTCAGATATGAAAGCAAGTAAAAGAATGGGCCTTGCTGATAATCATGTACTGCTCCTGAACAGGTCTTTCCTAAGATAAATTCATTCAATATCATTTGTGCTTGAAGGTACTATTTACCTGTATAATGTCTTGCTATATAACACCGGTAGTTCTTCTGCTGCTAGTGTGATGTTAACACAAGTACCGCACCAGCTAATTGACAGGATTATGAGAAAATCTATAACAAATAATGCATTTTATCTGTTAATATTTATAAGAACACTGCATCAGTATCTGATCAGTTTCCACTGCTGGATAGTTGTTTTCAGGTAGAAAGGTAACTCATGCTATTAACAGACTGCAGCAAGGGAAATAAACTCAGTGTTTCTGGGTTTATGGCAGATTTCTGGATGCTGTATTTGCATCTTGTTTCCTTTTGAATTAATTCAGGTATTTATCCCCCACAGCTAAAGGATCAGGTTCAGATAAAGAAAGGGACTCAGCTCTTCCTGAGAGGTGCTGAGTGCCCTGAATTCTCACATCACAGGGCTTACCCCTCACTTACCACACACATTCTTCTGTTTCACACCTCTTGGAAGAGCAGAATATGTTTTTAACCTCCTTAGTTTAGATAATGTGCAATCAATTGTACATTGATTTGTTAACGAACTGGCACTATTTACAGTTAAAGTATTTTAGAGTGTATCTTGCTTGTCTAAGTACAGACCTACCCAGACGACCTAAGTATGTACTCCAGGGCCTTGCTTGAACCACTATCCATGATACCCACAGCTATGCTTCTATTTTTAGGGTGCAAGCTTGAGCAGAGAGTCTTTCCCACACAGTCCCAGATGCAGTGTAGACACATCCTCAGTGTGAAACGGGTTTAGTGCAAAGTGATATGAAAAGTGTACATAGTGCACCTCAACATCTTTTAAATTTCATTGTAGCATAAATTGAACTAAATTGGGTGATAGCTGGATTGTCACATGCGTTTTATAAGATAAATCAAGACCTGATCCTGATTTCATTGGAGTCTATTGGTTCCTTGCTACTTAACTTCTGTGGGAGTAGGAGCAGGCTTTAAATTCTGAATGAGATTAAAAAGAAAAAAAAGGTGAAAACCTCAAATAACTTAATTGTTCCGTTATATCTTCTATATTTAAGTCCTCTAGTCTGTTATGGTGTTCTCTTCTGCCCCATAAAAATAATTTGCAGGCTAGTTACTCAAAAACATTGTATTTTATATTCCTGTTCCACACTCTGTTGCCTTTTAGACAATCATACTAAAAGTTGAGAACTTGTAATATGGAAAATACCAGTTATCAAAAGAGCTGACCACCAGGCCGAAATGACTAACAAGTAACAACAAAGCCTTAACACTACCCATCTGTAGGACCAACACTACCACCACAGAAATCCACTGGTGACACTCTAGCAAGCACAGGTTCATGGCCATAAAGAGGAAAATGATAGAGAAAAAATGATCCTGAAAAAAGGAGGCTGCTAGATTGTTAAATTAACATTATTTGCATTGTATGAATAACTTTAGAGACAACCTTCAGTCACAAAGTACAGGAAGCTATTCAGGAAGCTGGCTCTGCAGTGGGGTAAGGGCCTTCATTCTTTCATTAGTCCCATTGGTACCCTGAAAGCATCTTTCTTGTCTCCTTAAGTGAATGACGTAAAGAGCACAATGAATTAAGCCTCCAGATTTGTTAACTTTCATTGGTTTATCTTGCCTGTGTCAGATGGGGAGAATCCAGAAAAGTTCAGTCTATTTACTCAGCACCAGCATCCCCCCTCCAGCTCTGCAAAGCCTCAATGAGGAACATCCCTGGGTCAGGAGAGTATGCTGCAATGGCAAACTCTACCTTTCATTGACTATTGAATGCTGTATATTAGTACATATATTTATTATAAACATAATACAAAAATAAGTAATTTGCATGGGAGATGTCTTATTAACTGCCTCAAACCTACTGTATCTCTTCCTTTTACACTACTATGCACATTCATAACAAGTTTCAAGCACCCCAGTGCAGGCAGTACAAGACTTATGCACCTCTTAATTGCACCTTATGCTTTATTTTAAAGGGGAAACTATCTAGAGTGCAAAAAAGTACGGTTGCAATCAGCATATTTGGAGTAGCCTGTAGGCCAGGGAGTCAGCAACCTTTCCAAAGCAGCATGCCAAGATTTAACCCTCCTGCCCTGGGTTGTGCTGCTGTCCTGCAGGGTTGGTAGGAGGGTCTCCGCCGCGTGCCCCGTGGACCATTTGGGTCAATGCAAACCTTTCTGTGATCTACCAGTTGCTAATGGAAACTCGCCGTTAATTACATAATTAAGCCTGAGCCATTTTGCTAGTGCTGCGGCTGAGGAGAATGGTTTAATTTAAATTATTAAACAGATTTATTTTAACTTTCTCATGTTAGTTTTACACACTTCATTTTAAATAAAGTAAAACAGTATGTCCAACACAAAAGTTTTCAATTTTTTCTTTATTCATGGCAGGGGTGGGAAACCTTTTTTGGGTCAGAGGTCACTGACCCACAGAAAAATCAGTTGGGGTCCACACAAGTTAGAAGCAAAAAAACTCCTCCAAACCCCCCCAACCCTTGCTGATGTGGCCCCCAACTGAGACTCTTCACTCCTCTGACACTCCAGCCCCTCCAGAGTGAGGGGAAGGGACAGAGAAGACTGAGGTTCAGACCTTCCCATAGGCCAGATTTACTTTTCTGGGATTCCAGAGTTACTGGATTCTGCGGACCCCCTTAGGCTCTGGGGTGGGAACAAAACTGAGGGGTTCAGTGTGCGGGACAGGGCTGCCAGCGAGTACGATAGGGATGCAGGATCTGGGTGGGAGGTGGGGTTCAGGATGGGATGAAGAGGGCAGGGTCTGGAAGGGAGTTTGGTGGCAGGAGAGGGTGTGGGGTGGGGGAACGAGAGGGAGTTTGCGGTTAGGAGGGGTTTGGGAGAGTCATGAAGAAAAGGTGGGAGGGTGAGAATGAGGCTAAATAGCTAGTTAGGGAGGGAAGCAAAGAAGTAGGGAGTAAAGGAAAGTGCAGCTTCTTAAATGTAAAATTGGATCCCCCTTCACATCTTCCCTCAGCCCCATGATACCCTTCATCGCCCCTTGCCTCTCCATGCAACCCCTGCCCCCTCTCATCATGTCCGGCATACTCCTTCACACCTCCTCCCCCATATCCCTCTGCCCCCAGTGCACTCATCTGCAGGACAGCAGCACTAGGACACGCAGTCCCCTGGGAACAGCGCTGGGGTGGGGAGAGGTAGAAGGGCGGGCAGAGTTTCTTCCCAGCCCATCCCTTTGCCTGCAGGCTGCGGCTCTGGGGCTAGGGCAGGCAGAGTTCAGGGCTGCCCGGGCTGTCTCCAGCCCAGCCGGGCACAGCGGGGTGCTGGTGAAGGGCCTCCCCTCCCACACACACAGCCTGCGGGGAGCAGTACGGTGCAGCCTGGACCTCGACGCGCCATGTGTGACCAGCCACCCAGCCCTGCCCCCCTCCTGAAGCAGGAAGCAGAGAGTGTAGTCGGGTGGGGGAGGGCTAACCCCTTAGCTCTAGGGAGCTGCATGCCCCAGCCGAGCAGGAGCAGTCCCAGGGACGTGCGTGCACACTTCTCTGCCCACCCCACTGCCCACCCCAGCAGGAAGCCGGAGCTGTCGTTCCAGCCTGTAGCTGCATGGCTGAGCCTGGAGCCACAGCATGAGCTCCCCACTGTGCAGGGGGGAGAGGCAGGGCTGAGCTCTTGCCCCACGTGCCAATGAAAATTGGCTCGTGCCAGTTGTGGCACGCATGCCGGGGGTTGCCAACCCCTGCTGTAGACTATCAGAGATGGAAAGTGGTATTGAACAAAATCACCAGTATAATCAAATGCATCCTCTCTCTCCCTTGATGCTGATGCATGATTGTGACCTGGTCTTTTTGGGTGTACCAAATATCATGGAATCACATGGAACAGCACCAAAGAAAGAACAATATGCATCAATTCAAAGAAGAATGAGGCCTGATGTCTTTTTTCTCTCTGTTAAACCTAAGGCGCTCCCCCTTGGAACTGAAAGACTAGCAAATCTGAGAGCATAATGTTAGTTTTCTGAGTTTTGCCAGTCATTCTTTCCCTTTTGTTGTGCTGGCAGTGAAGACTTTTTTTTAATGTGTTGTTAGGTAAACTTCCCCTCTGCTTCTACATAGCAAGTCTTTTTACTGAATGCCAGTAGCTACAAAAGTTGCTGCTCTAAAGATTTCAAACTGTCTTTCTGTCCCCCAAATCTATGCACATTTTAAATGTCTATTAGATTTGGTAGTTTTCCTATTATTAGTGGGTATAGTTTGGAACTGTAATTTAGAGTACAATTTATAGTTACTTACTTATAGATAGAGTTGATTCGGTATAAAAAATAAAGGCAAATCTCCACAGATTTTACAGTACATTAATGTTTTACTGTTGGCATTGGTTATTGGTAGAGGAGAAGGGGAAACGATGTGCTGAAAGGCAAAAAAGCTCCATTAATTTGCCCTGAAAACTCAACTGGATTTTTTATTACAGAGGAATTGAAAGATCTGCAAATTGTTTTTATTTCTCTTCAGCATCAGCATTATTACGAGTCTCCAAAGGAATGTGAAGGACAGTTTAGGGTCAGCATAAAGACCTACATTGAAATAAAATATTCATCGCAATACAGATTAGTGAGCTCATTTTTTTAAATGAGAAGACAGTGACATTTGGTTAGGTGGCAAATGGAAATAGACAAAAAGGAGACAGTAAACTCTTCTCTTACATTTAGAAATGTGTTCAGTAAAGCTCTAGTCTTAAAGTTCATAAAGTCAGATAAGAAGAATATGCCCTTCCTGTGATACCCACTGAAAAGTTACCATTCACCAATGATATTTTCATGTTTTAAGAATAGGAGGAAGCTCAGGTATCTAATACATTTGTATGGGGACTGTTGGGAAATTCTGATTTTAATGGTGAGCTCTATAAACTAACATCTTTCATCTCACAGGTTTTCACAGTTGTTTACAAACAATCCTCACAATACTCTAGAGCAGGGATGGCCAACCTGCAGCCTGCGGGCCACATGTAGCCCACTAGGGTAATCTGATGGACTACAAGGCATTTTACTGATATTGACCATCTGCAGGCACTCCTCCCTGTCAGCTCCTGTGTCCATATTTCACTGTTGCTGGTCAATGGGAGCTATGGAGGCAATGCCACAGGGACACACAGGCACTGCAGCCACTGGGAGCTGCAGATGGTGGTACCTGCAGATGATCAATGTCAGCAAAATGTCTTGCAGCCCACAATCAGATTACCCTGATGGGCCTCATGTGGCCTGCGGGCTGCAGGTTGCCCATCACTGATCTAGAAGGATAAATATGTTATTAACATACCCAATATTTAGACAAAAAATTGAGCCACAATTTCTTGAGTGGTCAAGTGACTTGCCAGAAGTCACAAAACAGATCAGTGACAGAACTGAGACTGGAGTCTTGTTTTACTCATTCATATTCCCTAGTTCTAAGCATTAGTCCACTCAGAAACATCCTCTCCAGAGCACAGTGGTTAGCCTATATTGTCTTTGCCTAGTCTACTTTTGAGTAACTAGCATTAAGGCTTTACTGTCTTTCCTCAAAAGAATATTACATACTTTAACCACCAGAATGCATAGGACTTTAGCCCTGACGACCAATTGCAATTTCTCATTCCTCAACTTTACCTTAACTTTTCTAATTGTTCTTACTGTTCCTTCATTCACCTTAAAGACTGTCTTTCCTTCCTTCATGCTGACAGTCTTCTAATTCCAATATATATTTTTCCCGTTGCCACTTCCCAGTTACGTTTTCAACTCTGCTTTCTTGTGATCTGGGATAACTGATCTGCCTAAATCGAATTGTACCTGATTTATTTTACTGAATTTCACAAAGTGATCACTCTATGTCCACCCTGTCAGTACTCATCCTCAAAGGAAAGCTGCATAACAATTTCAGAAGACAAGCTTGGGAGCTTACTTTCATAACTTTGCCACACACTAATAAATGTGAACTGTACAGAGTTACTGGATTTATGGCTTTCTACAACTAACGATAACCCACTAACAATGCCCTCTCCCCAGCTGTCTTTCTTCTCTCTTCCTTTCTCCCCTATGGCTGGGGGGCATCACACTGAATGGGTCCTTGGATTATATGTTAACTACATATGCTGAACAATCTGTTCCATCTTGTATTTAGGTGTGACACTTTAGATATGTCTTCACTGCAATTAAAATCTGTAGTTGGCCTGCGCCAGCTGACTCAGCTCACATAACTCAGGCTAAAGGACTGTTTAATTGTAGTGTAGATTTTTTGGCTCAAACTGGAGCTAATGCCCTGCAAAATGGAAGCATCCAGAGCTTGGGCTGCAATCCAAACCTGAATGTCTACACTGCAATTAAATATCCCTTTAGCCTGAACTTCTTAGTCTGAGTCAGCTAGTATGGGCCAGCCACAGACCTCTAACTGCAGCATATGCATCTCTACTGAGAATGTTTCCCATAAAGAAGAGCTCTGTGTAAGCTTGAAAGCTTGCCTTTCGCACCAACAAAAGTTGGTCCAGCAAAAGATATTATCTTGCCCACCTTGTCTCTCTAACATCCTACAACACAATTACAACACCACTGTATGCATCTATATGAATAACATTTAATTATTTATGGTCTGAAATTTTATAATTCCACAGTAGTGGTCGTGGGGTCAAAATGGATTCTCTAGCTAAGGCTCATTAAACAAGGACATTAAGTGATAGCTTACTGGGTAAAAACTCTTATTTGGTATGCATGCAAGTATTTCTTTTTCCAACCTATAGTTGGAATGTATGTACAAAGTCATTTTCCCAAACTGGCACACAAAAGTTGATATAATTTGGAGAAATTGAATTAGAAATCTATTAAAACTGAGTTTGTTAGGAAGCAAACTGTTCTAGAATACCAAATCATTGATGCTTGCTGAGGAAGATAAAACTGTATTTATACAGTATGCAAAAATGCCAATAAGTTCCTTGTCACCTGTTGCCAGGTAATAATCTGAGGAGACCGAAACTTTCTTTTAGTATTTAGGAGCTTTTCTAGATCCCATTCACATCTCTCAAGTACAAATCGCTTTCCCATTTCTTTCTTTACTAAGTCATACTGGAGACACTTTACTCATATTCTGCCTCTGTGCACTCTGTAAAATTACCACTAAACTTTGTTAGATGACTTTAGAGCAGGCCTGGGCAAAATATGGCCCGCGGGCCAGATCTGGCCCACCAAAGCAAGTTCCCCACTTGCCTATTCAACAACAGTTAGTCTCTGATCCTAAACAGAATTAGAGACATACCAGAAACTGGATCAAACAATTCAGGTAATATGAAGTGCATTTTTTTCTAAAATGTACCCACTCAAGGATACACAGTAGCTCTTTAAAATAAGTCTAACACAGAATGGAGACATTTGTCTCTAATCAATCTCATGTGGAAATTTCTGTGCAGATCAAGTATTGATATTTCTGAACAATAACATGCTGGATGTATTCAGTTTTAATTGATCATAGTGAATTATCTCTTAGGGAAAAGCTATAGGAAGTATGTATGTCTAGCATTGACTTATGACAAAAAATATAACCTCCTCAGGTTTTTGCAATTTTATTTACTGTGCAAATTGTTGAAACTGTCCTGCTTTTGGCATAATCATGTCTGTTGTAATGATGTGTACCATGTTAGAGCAAGATAATGGTCCTTTATTGGCTCACTAAATAACGTATGCAATAAATGCCTCATATTTTCACTAGTCAAATAAAAAAACCCTAGTTCGGTACAGTTCTCATATTGGTTTAACAAGCTGATCTGAATTGTGCAGTGGGGCCTACAGCCTCATCAGGCCCCTGTGTAAGGTGTGGGGGGCTGGGCTTCATGCTCCTGGAAGGGGTGGGGCCTCAGGCAGAAGGGGTGGGCTGGGAGCAGCCAGTTCTCAGCACAACCCAGAGTGCACCACATCTCATTCCTGCCAGTCACCCTCACAGCCACCTGGAGCATGCCCCACATCACTTCAACAGTGATTTAAAGGACCCGGGGCTTCAGTCGCCACCACTGTTGTCGTGCCCTGGGACAATTGCTGCCTCTCCCCCATCAGTAGGCCTAGAATTGTGGCATTTGTGATGATCCAGGGAAGCAGCTGCTCTCTAGCCCTTTCAGCTAAAGATCCAGAACCCAATTAATCCCTTGTGAAATTCCTTTGTCTACAGGGGTATTACACCTGAAATGACCGTGTCGGTGAAGTAATCAAAGAAGCTGGTAGCCAGTGCAAAATAGAAAAAAAATTATACCTTGCAAGTCCCATCAACTGTATTAGCACTTGAAAACTGAGTGACTATTGAGTACAGTATGGGGTACTCAAACCTTTAAAAAATGTAATGGAATCAGTGGGAGTTAGCCGGAGAAGAATCTCAAGGCCAGGTCCTCAGATGGCTATAATGAGGACATTTATAAGCTATGTTGAATACAATTTACCTAATGGAAGGTAATTTCAGGTATCTAAATGGGATGTCAGTGTTACTTTAAAGAACTGGATTGCTCTTTATGCGTTGACCTATATAAGAGTGTGCTATGTTAGGCAGAAAGCAGCTCTCTCATCTTCTTGAACTTGGCTGTAAAATTAGTAAACTAGATAAGAGGACGAAATAATCTAGGGTAGTGGTACGTGTGTTTTGTTTTTTAAATATGCTGATACAAAGTAATGAAGTCATGCTAATGAGTGCAAGTCTCCCCTGCTATGGCAACAACTGCAGTTTTGCCTGTGCTGTGGGAATTCTGTGACTCATCCTTCCCTTTCTACCAGATGCAAATGAATCATTGTACCCTTTTCATTGGAAATGGCCTAGCTGGATCCAAGAAGAATCTTATTTGAGTCAGACTGCCCCCTGTAGCCTGGAATGCTTGGTAGAGAGAAGTGTGTTATTTCCTGGAGTCTTCTTTATTTCTCTTTGTTGTTTGAATCTTATAAGTAAACAGAACATTGCCTCTCTGCCCCGTTATTCCATTGAATTCTTGCAAATCATCAGAGGATTCAGTCATCATCATAATCATCATAGTTAGCTCATATGTTGTTGTTTTAATGATAGAAACTGATTGTTTTCCCTTTCTGTGACCACAGAAATTTATAGAAATGGTTCCATATAAAGTCACCTTTCACCATTCCCCAACATTTTGACTGAATTTCTTCATACTCATTTTTTTCAGCTCTGTTAAATTAAAATACAGTTGGAAATTTTTAAATTGTGTCTTTTGGCAGCTTGATGCTGCAGACCAAATCCAAGTGAATTCTAGCTTTATTAGCCACCCATTGTAAACTTTGCCTACAACAGGTATGTCCCAAGTTTGTGAAATGTGAGGCTCCCATTGGGAAACTGTTGGAATCCTGAAGACCTAACTAAGCCTGCAATTCAGCAAAGTACTTAAATACACACTTCATTCCACGTCTGTTCAACAAGACATTGTAACCATTTGCTTAATTTGATGTGCTTTGCTTAATCTGAACCTATACCTGATACGATACCCATTAAAGTAATTGGACCAATTTCTGGAAGAGCTAATGGGAGTTGGCTCAGGCCTATAAGTGCAAATATAATATTTTTTAAGATTTATTTTCACAACTAAATCCAGATGTAAATCTGAAATATCTTGCTTGTGAGGTCAAATGAAAAACTAGGAAAATTCCATCCTAGAAAATGTGGCAAAAGATATTAGAAATAAAGCATTTCTAAACCTTTGCTGCTGCTGCGTCTTCTTCTTCTTCTTCTTCATCTGATCTCTGTGATATTGTCTGTGTTATGAGGGTTTTATTAAGAATTCTGGAATGACGAAAAGCTATTTGGCCTGTTGAGACTTACTGTTACACCATTTGTCCAAGAACTGCACCTAGTCATTCTTAGATTGATGATGCCTCAAAAATCTTGCCTGCAAAACCATTCTGAGCATTTATTACTGTCAGAGTGAAAAAGTGCTTCCTAATGTCTGTTTTGAGGATGTTTTCCCTTAACTTTTACTTACAATAAGCTTTCTTGTCTCATCGTTGTGCTATAATGAAAAAGTAACTGCAGCTGTCACCCTCTGTACTGGCTTGCAGAACACATGCTTCAATTAGGTCTTCCTAGATAATTTTTCTTTCAGTTATCATCTAATTTGATTTTCCCTTTGCCTGTTCTCATACTGGAATTTAGGCAATTAATCCTAAAAATTGTTTTGGTCCCCTTCTTTAAGTGTCATAATATATCTTACAGTATAAAGTGGCTAAAGCTGAAAATAGTCTAGTGTCAGACAAGCATAGTGAAACGTTAATGGATAATAGTTTTGCACTAGCAATGAAACAGCAATAATGAAAAACATTAGAAGGATTTTTTAATAGAACTATTTCCAGCTAGTCACAACTTTTTCAGAACAAAACCGTTCATACTGAGATATCTGTTTGAGTAATTTTTGCTAGGTTAACTTCCTTCTATAAATCTGGAATTAACATAAGACTGGGCATATTGGATCACACCAAGGCCTAGCTATGTCTACACTGGCAGCTTCTTGCACAAGAACAGCCGTTCTTGTGCAAAAACTTGCCTGCTGTCTACACTGCACGAGCGTTCTTGCGCAAGTAAATTTACAGTATAGCATTGTAAAACAGGGCTTATTCTGGAAGAGTTATTCCTCTCCCCAGGAGGAATAAGCCCTCTTGCGCAAGAGCTCTTCCACAAGAGGGTAGTGTAGACAGGCAGCATGAATTTCTTGCTCAAGAAGCCCCTATGGTTAAAATGGCCATCAGAGCTTTCTTGCGCAAGAGAGCGTCCATACTGCCATGGATGCTCTTGCGCTAAAGCACATCTCTTGCACAAAAGCACATGGCAGTGTGGACGCACTCTTGTGGAAGATTTTTTGCACAAGAACTCTTCCACAAAAGAGTTCTTGCGCAAGAAGCTGCCAGTGTAGACGTAGCCCAATGGTCTATCTAATCCAGTATGCCGTCTTCTGAAATTGGCCAGTGCCAGATGTTTCAGAGAAAGTTAACAGAACAAGGCAGTAATTAAGTGATCCATCACCTGTTGTTCAGTCCCCGCTTCTACCAGTCAGAGTTTTAGGGACACCCTGAGAAGGGGGTTTCATCTTTGATTATCTTGGCTAATAACTATTGATTGGACTATTCCCCATTTAATTCTTTTTTGAATCCAGTTGTACTTTTGGCCTGCGCAATATCCCCTGACAATGAGTTCCACAAGTTGCCTATGTGTTGTGTGAAGAATTACTCCATTATTTTTGTTTTAAGCCTTCTGCCTGTTAATTTCATTGGATGACTCTTGTTTTCTGTTTTCTGTGAAAAGATAAATAGCACTTCCTTATTCACTTTCTCTACACAAGTCATGATTTTATAGGCCTCTCTCACTGTGTCTACACTGCAGTTCTTTTTCGGAAAAAGGTATGCAAATTGCGAACTGCAATTTGCATACCTTTTTCCTATTCTTTTTTCAGAAGAGGCTTTTCTGACATTTGACTCATTTACATGGGGCCAAATGTGTGAAAAACTTCCTCTTTTGGAAGAGTCCTTATTCCTCATAAAATGAGGAATACAAGGTTTCCGAAAGAACGTGCCCACTTTTTCGGAAACTGACCAGAGGTATCCCGGAAAAACTCTGTAGTGTAGACATAGCCTCTCACATCACCCCTAAATTGCCTCTTTTGCAAACTGAACAATCCTAGTCTTTTTAACCTCTCCTTTTATGGAAGCGACTTCATACACTTAATCATTTTTGTTGTCCCTCTTTGTACTTTTTCCAATTCTGATATACTTTTCATTGAGATGGGATGATCAGAACTTCATGCAGTATTCAAGGTGTGAACATACCCGTGGATTTATATACCAACATTATGATATTTTCTGTTTTATTATCTATCTCTTTCCTAACAGTTCCTAACACAATGTTAGTTTGTTTGACAAATTGAGCAGATGTTTTCCCAGGACTATCCACAGTGATTACAGAATTTCTTTCTTGACTGCTAATCGCTAATTTATTTGCCACCCTTTATTTCGTACATTATGTTTTCTAATGTGCATTTCTTTGCAATTATCAACATTGAATTTCATCTGCCATTTTGTTGCCTGGTCACTTAGTTTTCTGAAATCCCTTTGGAACTCCCTGTGGTCAGCTTTGGATTTAAACTTTGCCATGTCAGTGTTTTCCAGGTCTTTTATAGATATGTTGAACATCACTAGCTCTAGTACAGATTCTTGTGAGATGCTGCATTTCTTTCTCTCCACCGTGAAAACTAATAGTATTTTTGCCTTTGTTTTCTATCTTTTAACTGGATACTGATTCATGAGAGGGTCAGTACTTACTTTACTTATGGTCCTTTCATGAGGGACCTTGTCAAAGATTTTCTCAAAGTCCAAATATACTATATCTACTAGATTACCCTTGTCCACATTTGTTGACTCTTCAAAGAATTCTAATGGATTGATGAGATATGATTTCCCTTTTCAGATGCCATGCTGACAATTCCCCAACTTATTGTGTTCCTTTATGTCTGATAATTCTGTTCTTTACTATCATTTCAGCTTTTTTGCTTGGCACCAATGTCAGGTTTATTGGTATGTAATTGCCAAAATCACCTCTGGAACTTTTTTAAAAAAAATGGCTATTAGCTATTTTCCAGTCATCTGGAAAAGAGGCTGATATAAGCAATAGGTTACATACCACAGTTAGTAGTTCTACAGTTTCATTTCTGAGTTCCCACAGAACTCTTGGGTGAATATCCTCTTGTCTTGGTAACTCACATTGCTGAATATATCAGTTTGTTCCAAAACCTCCTCTAATGACATTTCTGTCTCAGATTGTTCCTCGGATGTGTCCCCTGAAAAGAAGCATTCATATATGGGAGTCTCCCTCATATCCTTTACAGTGATGACTGATGTAAAGAATTAATTTAGCTTCTCTGTACAGATCTTACGTTCCTTGCATGTTCCTTTAGTACCTTGATCATCTGTTGGCCCCACTGACTGTTTGGCAGGGTTCCTGCTTCTGATATATTTAAAAATTGCTATTATTTGTTTTGTCTTTTGATAGGTGCTCTTCATAGTATTTTGGCTTGCTTAAATATGCTTTTACACTTGACTTGCTAGAGTTTATCCTCCTTTCTATTTTCCTCCGTCTTCCAATTTTTAAAGAATGTTTTTTTGTCTCTGACTGCCTCTTTTATGCTGCTGTCATAGGGCATTTTCCTTGGTCCTCTGACAGTTATATTATTATCATCATTATTAGTAGTAGTAGTATTAATAAATAAAAATAATAATAATAAATAATTGGGGGCATACATATGAGCCTCTGTTATGGTGTTATTAAAAGGCTTCCATTCATCTTGCAGACATTTCAATCTTGTGATTGTTTCCCTTAATTTCAATTTAATTTGTTTGCAGTTTCCCTTTTTGAAGTTAAATGCTACTGTGGTAGGTTGTTTTGATATCACCTCTTCCCCCAAGAATATTAACTTCAACTATAGTTCCATTTTGGACAATTTCCTGTGAACCGCTTAAGACTAAAATAAAAATGCCTCTCTCGTGGGTTCCAGGACCAACTCTTAAGAAGGAGCCATTAATGCTGTCTAGAAATTTTTCTCTATATCCCATCCTCAGATGACATATTCCCAATAAATGTTTATAGTTATAATCCTCCATTAATCTTGAGTTTTCTTGTTTTGTAGTCTCTTTTATCTCCCTGATCATGTCACAATCACCATCACCATCCTGGTCAGGTGGTCGGTAGTATATTTCTACTGCTGTGCCCTTATTATTCAAGTATGGAATTTCTATGTATAGCCATTTTATGGTACAGCTGGGGTAATTTAAGATGTTTACTATATTTGACTCTATGCTTTCTTTCCCATTTAGTGTCCCTCCCCCACCACCATGACCTAAGCTGTCATTTCTGTATACTGTATTTTATAATGTAATATTACCATGTCCCACTGATTATCATCATTCACCAAGTTTCTATGATATCTATAATATCAATATTCTCATTTAATATCTTGCACTCTAGTTCACTCATCTTAGTATTTAGAATTCTAGTGTTCGTGTACAACAGGGCTACTCAACACGCGGCCCGTTTGTTTGCGGCCCACGGTGCAGTTTGGGTTTACGCAGGGCTCAACACGTGTCCCACAGGTGGGATCCTTTGAACATGGCCTCCACTGGGAACACACTCCACAATGGCAAGTCAATATAATGGTCTTCTGTTTATATGCATTTTAATAGTTAAATTCCTGGACTGTCATTGCTCATTAAAAGTGCTGTCACATAGGTGGAAATGGGGTAAATATTGCATTTTATTAATATCAGCAGAACTGACTTAAAGCGGGCCTGTGTATTGTATAGTCTTGCCTTAATCCTTGTATCCATGCCCATCAATGTGAAAGAAGCTATTTGCATATATATTTGCATTTATATGCAACCACACTTAAGTTGCGGCCCTCGGCATGTGCCGTCAGTATCTTTGTGGTCCCTGGGGCTTCCAAAGTTGAGTAGCCCTGGTGTACAAGTCCTTACGAAATCTGTCAATATTTAGCTCTTCCTTCATGTGATGTAAGTTAGTGGGACTCTTTTTTCTTTGTTCCTTTTCAGTTCCTACATATATTTTATTAATTTCTATCCTCTTATGTATATTAGGATAAAAGATGTCTCTCTCCAAACCATGTGCTCTTTTACACCTGTCAGCTTTCCCCCAGAGCTCAGTTCTAAAACTTCTCTACAAACTTTTGAACTTTATATGCCAGCATTCTGGTCCTGTTTGGTTTAGGTATAGCCTCTCCTTCCTGTGTGGGTTCTTCCTTTCCCAAAAGTATCCCCAGTTCCCAATAAACCTAAATTCCTCCTCCAGATACCATTCATTAAGACCTTGCTATTCTGCCTAACTGGCTTTGCATGTTGCATTGGAAGCATTTCAGAGAACGCTACCATGGAGATCCTCATCTTTCTGTTATCTCTTACTTAGTACCTTAATTTTGGCCTCCAGGACCTCTCTCCTGTCTTTCCCTGTATCGTTGGTACTTAAATGTGTTATGACCACCAGTTCTCTCCTATACTGCACACTGAGGGTGCATCTACACTACACCGTTACTGGAATAACGGCCGTTATTCCTGAAAAACAATACTAGTGTCCACACAGCAATTGAGTTATTTCGAAAGAAAATCAAAATAACGGAGGGCTTTTTCCAACATTGGCAAACCTCATTCCCCGAGGAATAACGCCTCTTCCAAAAAAGCTCTTTTGGAAGAGGAGGTGTGTGGAGGTTCCGCTGCTGCTATATCGAAATAGCTCCTCACTAGGGCAATTCCAGGGGTACATCTACACTGCAAGCTTATTTCAGAAAAAGCTATTCTGGAAGATATCTTCTGGAAAGTTTATTTCAAAATAGAGTGTCCACACTACGGGAAGCCTCCAAATTAGCCCAAGACAGGCTCCTCTAATGTGGACACACTATCTCGATTTAGAGCCAAAGGATACACTGGGGAGGAATAACTTAGAATGGCCCTGGTGGGGAGCTATTTTGACATAGCAGCAGTGGAGTGTCCACACACACCCTCTTTCGAAAGAACTTTTTCAGAAGAGGAATTATTCCTTGTGGAATGAGGTTTACCAATGTCAGAAAAAGCCCTTAGTTTTTTCGATTTTCTTTCAAAATAATGCAGTTGCTGTGTGAATGCTAGTATTGTTTTTTCCGGCATAAAGACTCTTATTCTGGAGTAATGGTGCAGTGTAGATGCACCTTATGTTATTTCTCCCCAGTGCGTCCTTGGGCTCTAAATTGAAAGAGCTCATCCACATTAGGGGAGCCTGCCTTGGACTAATTTGAAGGCTTCCCTGTAGTGTGGACACTCTATTTTGAAATAAGCTATTCCGAAAGGTATCTTCCGGAATAGCTTTTTCCTAAATAAGCTCGCAGTGTAGACATACCGTGAAACATTCCTTTCTATTCTGGATATACTTAGCCAGTTTCTATGTAAGTTTAATATTTGTGAATAATGGCATCAATGGAAAAATGAACAACTAGAGAGAGTTGTGACTTATACTTGAGAAGGATGATGAATACCACCCATTGTATGCCTGCTCCAGCAAAAATATTAGTCTGGCTTCAAAGCTGCACCAGTTCCCAGAACACTACAATTCTGGTTTGCTTGGCAAGCTGACCTATTCAGAGAGAAGGTCTGGGCTGCCATGCAACAGATGTGACAGGATGTGATTTTTTTTCTGTTTTGTTTTGGGTTTTTTACCCTATAATATTAATTCTTTATTATTTCATATACAATTGAGATTTTCATGTGAAAGCATAAGAAGAAGAATAAACTTTACTTGTCAAAGGAAAGTGATTCAGCATGTTCGCTACTTCAGGGATGCCATCTGACATAGAGCAATTAGGTTTGCAATCCACCCATAAAAGGGGCAAGAACTTGATCAGGCCCCCCCCCCATCTTGACATGTTGATAAGGTTGCACTGGAAGAAGCTGGGGTCACCAGTGTTGAAGAGGTAAGCAAGGGCAGGGAAAGCTGCATTCCCTTTCTGCTGACAAAATAACTTCCCTGAATTCCCCAATTTGGGCCCTCATCATGGTTCAGTCACTCAGCAGCCCTAGTTTAGGCCATAGAGACATGCCTATGAAAACATAAGGGAATCATGAGTTTATATTACTGACTGTGCCATGGGAAACATAACCTTTCCCCAGCTTGGATATGGCTTAGTATCAGATATAAGAATAGAAAGGCTTTTGGCACACGTTAGTGTGAGTTGATAGTCTTTGTGCAATTCGTAGTTGAAAGACTGCTAACAAGGAGACCAGGGCCAACAGTTGTGATGGTAAATTTGGAAGGTGGACACCAGTCCACTAAGAACTGCACTAAGACCACCACATTCCAAATCTACCATCACAAATGATGACCCTAGCCTCCTGGTCAGCAATCACTTCAGAGATGTGAATCAGATTGCAGAATGAACTGCCCTTGCAGCCTTGGAAATAGTCCAATAAGACCAGGGCTCTCATACCAACACTGAACCCAATCCATAGTCTGTTCAAATTGATAGGCATCATTCCACTGGGCTTTGCACCAGGCCCATTGTCAGGATGGTGTGGGGAAAATCTTAGTGCTGTTCCATAGGCTGCGTCTCTCCTGCGGAGAGGGCTTCAGTCTCCAGGGTTGTTCTTCTGACACTTTTCAGATTAATAATAAATTCATATTGGGGGAACATTCTACTCTGGGTATCTGCAGTTTTGGAAGATGACATGAAATGATGATTCACTAAATAAATGATGAGGCTGCTGTCAGGAACTCACTCATGTAACTTAGTGCAGGACTGATAAATACGCAATTAAGAACTGAGGGCGGTAGCCTAGCCTTGATTGGTTATTCAAACTAGGGTATTTGAAAAGAAACAAACCAAGAGGAGAGAGAGCTTTTTAAACTTCTATTATAAACTCCTGGCAAACAAATGCCTGACAAAGGACAGGCTGTGTGAAATTTACTGTACTTTCCTACAGAACAATGGCATGTGTGTAATGTCTGCTCATCTTACTTTTAGACATTGCAGATATATCAGATATATATTTAGAAATTAGCACTGTAATTCAATGGGCCCCAAATCTGCTCTTAGCTACCCCACTGTAAGCCTAAAATAGTTCCATTGTGTTCTACCAGTGGAATTTGGCCAGTGATAGTTTGCATTTCATTTTTAAGGAAAATAGACATCTGTTACAGAATTGTCAGCTATTTGATAAGCAATATCCCCAAATTTCTGCTTCTCCTTTGTATGTACCTTTGTTTTCTTTGTGTTTTTTATTTTTGTTTTTAAGAAATCAGTAGATCACTCTTTTAGAGGGACATATTTTCCTTTCATTTCTCTTCTGAGGGTAAACATGGTTCTGTACTCCATCAATCTGAATACCAATATGGATAGACAAATGGGAAAGTTTGTTGTCCTAAACTGACATTCAGTGGTTTTTCTGTCTCTCTGAAATAAATAAACAAGTATAAAGGCCTCCAACGTGCTAAGAGATGCATTTGTTTGCTTTCCAGGATCAGTGGTTTTGGCGTGTTAGAAACAACAGGGTGATGGATGGATACCCCATGCAGATTACTTACTTCTGGAGGGGTTTGCCTCCAAGTATTGATGCAGTCTATGAAAACAGCGAAGGGAATTTTGTTTTCTTTAAAGGTAAGAAAAGTGAAAAATCTAGGTGACAGGCCTGCCGACACCGCATCAAAACATTTTAAAACTTTATTTTTTCAATGAAATAATATCTCATTTATTTTTAGTAGTGACTTGGTATACCCATTGCAATTTCAGAATTTAGAGAATTAGCAAATAAGTTAAAAGATTAAAAAAACAAGCACCTAGCATTCTTTGTACACTGGCCAAATGTGGTTATTATGGATAATGATTCATTTTAGTAATTTTTGATATATTTTGTAAGTCATGAAGTCTTAGTAATAGAAGACCACACAGCAGTGATCTGCTATATGTTCTTGATGACATTTTTGTGCATGAACTATACATGGTCTGGATTAAGATAATATGAATGAGTGAGATTCTGTATATTTTTCTAGTTCTCCTTCCTCATCTCTTATTACTAGGGAATTTGCATATTTCTAAGTGGCATCTGTTCCCGCTGGATATATTTTATTATGTGTCATCTGTACCACAGTGTAATTATTTGGTATAGAAATAATGATGTTGCAAATTTGAGTTGGGAACTGAATTATTAACAGATACTCCGCTTTCATGCAAATGTCCCTAATAATTTTTTAAAGAGGAATAAACCCCAGAAAATAATGGTATATGGATTGACTTGTTGCTGAGCAGTTTGTTATTTTAAAAAAAATTTACTCCAGGCATCAGCTGTTCTTTAGAATTAAAGTTCTTAAATATGCATCTAATTTAGATTTAATTTGAAAATTATACTTTATGTTAGATAAATAATAATTTATCATTGGAACCTGTTCATTTGGAATGAAACCAAAAGGTAATTACTTATAAGGTAAGAATTGTGAAAACAAAGGAGAATGCGATTTGAGAATGAAGAATCAAGTTGTGAAGCTATCAGAAGCTAACTTTATGGACTGTAACTATATGGACTGTAAGAATCAAGTTTTGAAGCTAACTATATGGACTGTAACTGCCTCTGTTCTTGTTCATATAATTATGCCTACAGGAAAGGCAGAAGAAAAATTCAGACATTTTTCCTGCCATTTTTCAAATTATGAACAAGGTTGTTAGGTCAAAAATGGACCCACAATTATAGTAGTAGCACTATGGGGTACAAGAAGCAAGTCACCTGTGTATTGCAAAGGGTTAACTGTTTACCTGAGTGCAGAAATATTACACAACAGTTTAATACAGGCAATGAAGATGAAAAATGTGTTCATTTTTGTGCACTTAATAGAAAAAAGCTTGCACCTTGTTTGAGACTTAAAAGCTATAGGTCTTTGTATGTACTTTATTTCCTCTATGATAGCCACACAACACATGCCTTTTGTGTCTGCTATGTTAAAGTACAGCGCCAACTCATAAAATGTGTGCCATATGATAAACTGAATTTTATTTCCCCCTTTAACTTTCTCAGTAAGACTATGCTTCTCACTTATGATCAGTGTTCCAAACCTTTATGCAACAGTTGGCATTTTCTAATATAAAGGTTGTACTGTACCACAGAAAAGATGTCTTGTATCCCTCTACTCCCATCCTTCCTAATAACAACCCTTGTAGGAAGGTGTTTTGGCTGAACCAAACAGTGAGCAATGATCTGTAACTCACTGGCAGTATATAAGCCCCAGCCTACACAATTCTTCTTGGTTATTTGTCTTCTGCATGCTGGAAGAGTAGAGCAGCAGCTGCCTCAATATTCCCCCCCCCTGTGCTCCCTTTCATTCTGCCTTATTTGGTCTTTTTCTGTTCTAACACAAGAAAAGATAAAAAACCACAGAAGTAAGGATAAAGGGAAAGGGAGAAAAAAGCAGCACTAAGGAAATATCATCTCTCCTGTGACTGCTCTCTCCAGGGCCCCAGCTACACAGAGAGTAAAGCAGAAAAGGAGAGATTTACTTCCTATAGCTAGTTCCATCCAGTAAGCAAGGAATCAGGGAGGAATCAGCCAATGTGCTACATATCAGCTCCTCAACTCCTCCTCTCTTCACCTTTCAGTTTGGCCACATTGTTGTAGGGTGTTGGTTCTAATCCAGGTCCCTGGTGAAGTATTTTCTATCTAGGTTTTTATAGTAAGGAAGTGGGAAAAGCCCTATTTAACTGCAAATTAAACTGAAAATTGAGATGCAAATCAAGAAGGTTCAGAGAAAATAGACCCCGATAATGCTTTTTCCCCTGACAGTCACTTTTTAGGGGTGCTTGAAGGCAAAAGCACATTTCATCATAGTGTCCCCATTCTGTCTATTGCATTCACTAGATGATGTTTCCCTCTGAATGTGGCCTGAATTTCAGTGCGGACTCAGTCCTTCCTCAGTATTCCTCAGCTCCTGGACACCAGGATGCCTGCAAAGGACAAGCCGTGCAACCCTGTACAACAAGAACAACGTCCATAAGACTCTTGTTTCCCTTTCCCTGGAAACCTCAAAATGTCAGTACTCTTCATCACAGGTATCACCTGTGAGGAATAAGAGCCAGCCATTTTAGATACTTGGTTATGTCCCATGCCACAGAAACACACAGTTGTTTTTGTTTTTTTCCTGAAGAACTTAGATTGTATGTTTCTAGTCAATGAGTCAATGCCATGGTCTTGTTTGCCTTTTCATCCTGCTTCACATTAGTGTGTGTAGAGCAGAGGCCAGAAGGTAGGTTTCTCATTCTCCAAGGCTAATTTTGCTATATTAGTCATCTTGCAAACAGCCCACCTCCCCTTTGTTCTTAAATTCCCCCACAAAGATCTTGTTACCCTATCGCATTCTTGTCACATCTCCTCAGTTGTCATCTTATTTCTTTGAGTTATCCAGATCCACAAAGTTTTCCATGCCCAGCCAGTATCTTTTGTGGCTCTGGAACTGAAGTGTAGAAGTCCATGCAAAGATCATCCTGTGAGATCTCTCTAAATAGAGGATCAAGATAAAGCATCAATAGACTATATAGAGTTCTCTAAGGACCCTCTTCTCTATGTTCTTTCTTCTGTATTCTAGTAATCATCCCCCTTTCACTGCGGTCCAAGTTGTATATAGAAATTGCCAGGACCATTCTTCAATTTTATCTTCTTTCCCGACTCAGTGAAGCAGAAGGATATTTACCTTCCTTCGTACTATCCATCTGCTGATCTAGGCTTTTTTATTCTTCTTTGCTTGTCCAGGAAATGGACAGGATCATTCAGTAACTTATGGACTCTGGATACCAGAACAATTTGTGTAAAGAACAGATGCAGTTCCCTGGGACAGATGCACAGACCTAAGATAATATTTAATTCCTCTACTTATGATGCCTACAGAGCAGGCAGGCTTAATAATCCAGTGGCTGAGCAGGAAGCAGTATTTATAAGTGTAAGGTTCTTTGAGGAAGTCTCTGGTTACTTCTCCTGATGTTAGTAATACTCAGTCTCAATATACACACTCAAATCTCTGCTTTGTGCTGGAGAAAGTGGAGAATATGCATTCATGCTCCCTTCAGACCATCTTCTGCTTTCTATAGGCAGGCTTCACAAGGACCTCAAGGTGAATTTTCTATCTAAATATCTCTCTTGACTTGCTTTGGAAGTTTTGTTATTAAAAGGAAGTAGGTGAAGTAGGCCTTACATATCATCTGTGATTGACAGACTTTTCTTTCATGTTTATGGATCTGTGGTGAAATAACACTGTCTGCAGGGGCTGTTGCCTATATGATGTGAGAAGAGAAGTTTCCGTCAAACACAGTTGTCAGTAAGTAATCATCATTTTTCCTAGCAATTTGCAACTGATTCAAGGTCAAGAACTAGTAATAGTCAGCTTAGGCCCAGTGACATCTTAAAGATCCAGCATCTTGCTAAGCCTCATGGACAGAAAAGCCTGCTTTCTAATATTAGAAATCTGAAAACAGCCTAATTCCATCCCATTTATCTATAATGTATTTGATTCGGTTTTGGCCCTCAATATTTAGGGGACAGCAGACCTGAAATTTGCAACATCTTGATAATTAGAAAACCTACTTAAGATAATCTTTTGAGAGGTTATTTTTATTTGTTAGTACCCAGTCATCTCTCCATCAGCTATGCAAGTGGATTAATGGCACTAAAGCATTGTGCTTTAAAGAAGGAGAAATATAAAAGAGTACCTAAATAAAAGTAGTTAAAAAACAAGCTTACATTTTCCAGCAGACCAGTGCTGTTAAATAGAGCACATGCCAATGATCTGTAATGGTAGAAGGTAAGAAGGTGTTATTTGTATTCCTTTGGGACAGTCTTCATAATTTACAGCTTTACTATTCCACATTCATACTAATAAATCCTATTATCAATCCATATATTTTCTGTATTATCTGCCTGTAGAGACTACTGATTTTAGGGGTATATTTAATAAATTATGTCTGCTTGTAGAAGATGTACTGCATTTGTGGAATCAAGTTTCCCTTTCTTTGCAGAGTGTTGCAACTTTTTTGTTTTTGATATGAACTCGTTTTATTTCCCTTCTTTTTACATTATATTCAATTATACAAGGAAAAGCATTTGTAAAAAAAGTAGCACATGTGGGCCATATCTACACTAGGAAACTATTTTGAAATGACTAAATTTGACTTAAGAACTCCCAGTTTAACAAACTTGAACTAGCATATCCTCACTACAGAGAAGCATCAAAATTAATCCAAGGCAAACTCCATTAATGTGGACACACTATCTTGGACTTACAGCCTCAGGAAACACTCTGGGGAGCTGTGGGAGGCCTTCCAGAGACCAATAAATTTGAATTAGTCACACCAGAGCATCCACACTAATGTTATTTCAAAATTACTATTTCAGACTTAGCATTACTCCTCATGAAAAGCAGGAATACGGAGTTTGAATTCCATGGCCCATTATTTTGAAATAATGGGCTTGGTAGTGTGGACACACAGCTTATGAATTCGAACTTGGGGAAGTTATTTCAGAATAAGGTCCTAGTGTAGACCAGGGCTTGGAGAACATTATTATAAAGCAATGCTTGCTGGTTTGGGGTACCTGAAGACACTCAGTCTTCTTTTGTCCTGGCTCATAATGCACAAAAGATATTTGGTATAACATAGAAAGCTGCTTATAAAAACCAGACATTAAAATTATTGTTATTCATTACTGGCATTCATACCAAATAGGAAAATAATACCAGAAAGGTGCATATATATTTTTAAATGGAAAAAATTAAGATAGTAAAGGTTAATCTGTATATCTTTTGGAATTTAATAGTGGTTAAAAATGAAACTCCCAAGCCATCTGCATTGTTGAAACCTGTGTTGAGCCAAAATGGACAAGCTGTTGTAAAATTCATACTAGGACTGCCACCATCATAACTCTTGATAATTCTTACTCTGCTACTTGACAGTTTCATTTTGAAAGCTAAAATGTACTTGTAGTGCAACATCATGAACCAGTAAATAGGGAAGTGACAGGGGCCAGCTAGAGAACCAGGAGGACTTAGAAAAGCTTAGAGGAAAAATGGAGGAGGACAAAACATACTGGGATTGAGATCCTAAAAATGAGAGAGGAATTCCAGGATATGAATGAGGAAGTCAAAGAAACATGAGAATAAGTTTAAATGGATTGTATTTCTAGGAGAAGATTTTATCTTACTATTTATTATATTCATTATTTTAAATACTGTACACTTACAAGATTATTCCATTTTGTATAATGACAACATGAACATACCCAAGAAACCTTTGTTTAATCTACATTCTAATTATACACAATAAGGGATGTAGTATAGTTAATATCTCCTTTTGGCTGTTTGTAATCGTCAATCTAAAATAACCAATAATTACTAAGAGAGCTTCAGTATGCTGAAGCAAATTGTGACAGGGTCAAAACAGAAGGCTATAAAAAAGTAGTCCTATTGGAGTCCACAGCTAAAGTCCTCTCCCCCAAGTGGTGGTCCTAAAATGGGGCTGGCTGAATGCCGGAGGAGCAGGCCTGGAAAAAGATGATGATGAGAAATGTAAGTGTGGTCCAACCGGGAATGAAACGACCGTTGACCCTCCACCCGGACAAAGGTGAACATGGTCTCCTGACATCCACCAGTATTATCTCCTTGAGGACGTCCACGACAGCCTGATATTGCTTGGACCCTGTGTGGTCCCACTCCGAGGGTGCTGTTGAAATCCCTGCCCAGGACCAGGCACTCGCAAGGATCCAGAGAGCCGAGGAAGACAGATGCCCACTGGAAGAAATGGTGCCTCTGTGGGCTGTGCGTTGAGGGGTGGGCATTAACTGGAACCCAGAGGTGCAGCAGGTGACCCTGCACAACCTTGGCAGCCCCCGGGACGTTGGGCTGTAGGTTCGGGGGAAACAGGGTTGCCACCCCAGCTTGACAGGCAAACAGGTAGCTGAAAAAGACCCTGTCTACCCTCCCCCCCGCCTCCAGCTGCCAGCTAGCCTTGGCAGCCAGAGCAGTATGGGTCTCCTGCAGGAAAATGATGGAGTATCCCTCATCCCGAAGGAAGAAGAATACCCAATTCCTGCGAAGACCCAATCTAGAGCTCCAGGTATTTAGAGTGGTAAAGATGAACGCTGCATTGAGAGGGCTGGGGAATATCCTTTCTGGCAGGAGTGCTGGCAGCCACTATTGGGCCCCGCAGCAAACCATGGCCATGATCCAAATGCGAGCGGGGCACCACAGAAGCAACGGGTCCTCTGGTAGGCCACAGCCTCCCACCACCCGGTTCCTTTGCTGTCCCCTAAAAAAGCCTTTTTGGTCTGGAGCATGAAATGGAAGTCTCCCCAGCACTGAAGGGTGAGAGCTACCTTGTTCTTGGAGCTACGAATGTCCTCCAAGAAACTGCGCATCTCATCCTTCAGCACAGTGGACATCGGGACCTCAGGCCCCTGAATGCCCTTGGGCCGGATCTCCCTATGGGCACTGCGTCTGTCCAACATAGGCAAGCAGGAACTTTAGAGTCCCTGCTACACTGATGGCAAAGGCAGTGGCAGAGGGAGAACATGCCAGGAGCAGGAGAAATGGAAACCACCTCCCGGAGCGGGGGGGGGGGGGGAGCCAATGTCGGAGGTTAATGTAGCAATACCGGGGGTGGCAGCAATAGGGTAGGGGAAAGAAAGAGATCAGGGAGAGGATTGGGGAAAGGACAAAAGGAGAGTGGGGGAAGGAGGATGAGAAAGGAGTAGGAAGAGGAGCAAGAACAGGTGTATCAGGAAAAGTGATAAGAGGAAGAGGTGGAAGGAGATCAGGAGGAGGAGTGGGGAATTCAGTTGGGAGAGGGAATGGGCAGAGAACTGGAGTAGTACAGGGGTTGGGTGCAGAAACTAGGTCAGCAGCCTCAGCGGAGCAGGCACCAGGACGCGGTGTCTCCTGGCAGGGCAGGGGATCAGTAGCGGTGGTAGGCGAAGCTAGTGTCTCCCCAGCACCAGGCCCCAGCGCTGCAGGGAGTGCAGCGCCAGAGGCCCCAGCACCGGGGGTGATGGGGAACAATGGGTACTCCACTAGAAGCACCCAGGGGTTCTGTCGTCACAGCCTTGGGGCAACTCGGGGAGGATGAGAAGGAGAAGGAAAGAGCAGCTGCCATCCCTCCAGGATGAGATGATCCCCTCTGAGGCAGCCAGCATCAAGCCTAGGGACTCAACCTTCTGTGAAAGGAAGGTGAGTCCGCTGCCCACCACCATGTGATCACCCTCATCAGTGGCAGGGTCAGTGGCTACCTCCATACAGGTGGAGGGCACAGACAAAGAGGGGGCAGAGAGAGCATCCTCCACGGCCTCCCCATGCAGGGACTTCAAGAGGGAGATATTTACTCCCTCCGCAACCACTGCAGTCACCTCAACCACTCCATGGTGCTCAGAGGAAGGGCCAGCTCCACTCCAAAGGAATGAGAAGAGTATATACCTCATCAGTAGGTGGTGAAGAGTGCTGGGCCCGCTTGCAGTGCCTCACCATGGCATGCCCCCAGCCCTCAGATGAGATGATCCCCTCTGAGGCAGCCAGCATCAAGCCTAGGGACTCAACCTTCTCAGAGGAGGAGGGCTGGACTTTAGAGACTGAAGAGCCAGGGGACAAGGGCAATAGAGGGAGGGCTAGGGAAGATAGGGGCTGGACAGCAGGGGAAGAGAAAACTTCCCCCGGGATAAGCCGTGTCTGAGTCCTGTCGCTAACCCCGCTGCCCTGTCCTCCGCCAGCCTGCCTTACAGTTAATTGCAGTGTCAGTGGCACCCGCATGCTTGTCTGGGCTCTGTGGAGCCTGAGCAGGATTGACGATGGTCACGTGTGGAGGAGGGGTGATGTCAGGGCCACTGGCAGTGGTAGGGCTGGCACCCTCCCGAGTGTCAGGGGTCACAGGTGCCTCTCCAGGCTGGACCAGGGGGCACACCCTTTGGACGTACCCCTTTGCCTGACAGAGAAAGCACCAGGCCTCCTGCATAGTGTAATATACCCAGTACTGGTCCCCTTGATGGGGCACCAGAAATGACCCTTCTAGGGCTTCTCCACCACATCACTCTGGCAGTAGCAGGACCTGCCAGAGGAAAGAGAGGACATGGCAGAGAGCAGGATCTTTGCAGTCCAGAGGAAGGGGATGCAGGACTGACAGGGGCCTCCCCAGGGTGGAGAGGAAAGGCAGTAGGGCAGCACTGAGGAGGAAGGGAAGAACAGAGGAAAACACTAACCATATGCCCAGGTCCTCCAGAGGCTTGAGTGGGATGTAGACTCCCCTCACGGCCAAACCTTTCTCTACCACCTCCTGGGCAGCAGCCTTGGATGCCAGGAAGAATACACCGTTGCCCTCAGAGCTGGTGGACGGAACAGAGGGGCAGGAAAGAGAGGAAGCTATGACCAACACCTGGGCTGTGGCAGGGGGTTGAGGCACCACCACGGGAGGTTTAACTTTCCAGCTGGGGCTCTTGCCCTTCTTGGTCCCCTGGCCCTTCCTGCCCTTCAGGGGGGCCTTCTTAATGGCGACACTGGCAGGAGGTGCTGTGCCAGGAGCAGCCAGGGTCCCAGAATCCCCATCCATGCACTGTTGTACAAGTAGTGCGGCAGCCTCACCAGGGACAACATTTACAGAGGTACATGTGAGGATGGGTGAGAAAGGGGCAGTAGGGGCATCACAAGACAGCCCTCCATTGTTGTCATGGTCGGAAAGGGAAGGACAGGAGGAAAGGAAAAAGCAGCAGGGGAGGGAGCAAGTGGAGGAAGGAAGGGGAAAAGGAATGTTCTCTACTCCCCTCATCCCTGCTAGGCTGGAAGCGGGGCGGGTGGGCATCAATACTGAAAGGAGGGTAGAGGAACAAGAGGTACAATTCCCAGCACAGGATGGTAAGACTGGCTCTTCCAGCTGCACTGGGGAGAGGAAGGGGTAGATTACATTAACAACAACATGGGGTAAGTGAAACTGTGGGGGGGGAGGGTAACTAAGAAAAGAAGGGGAAGTTCAGGCACCAAACAAAAAAAAGGGGAGCGGGCAGCATGGGCACACAGAAAAAAGGTTGGGAAGCAGTGGCAAGGGAGGGCAAGCAGCAAAAAAAGGGGGGGGGGGGTGAGGGCAAATGTGCCCATGGCACCTGAGTAGCAGGCCCACGGCACCTGCTGCAGGACCCAGCAGAACAAAAGGTGGGGGGGCGGAGAATACACAGTGGGGCAAAAATGGAAAAAGGTCCCTGCTGCAACTGAGGCTGGGGGAGGGAGAAGCAGCAGTGTCAGGAGCAATGCAGCAGGGGGACCCAGGGAAGGTGAACTGCACCTCACCCTCAGCACCCCACAAAACTACACCAGCTAACACCCCAGCGACCCAGATGGAGAGAGGGCCCCTTGCAAATTCACCCCCCACCACCACACAGCAAGCTGTGGGGAGGAAAGAAAAACCCCAGGAGCTTCTCTAAGGCAGCCCCCTTTCATCCTCTTCCCCAGAGGAAGCAGTAGCAGTAGGAAAGGTGACGTCCAGGCCTGCAGTAGTGAAGAAAGGGGACACGGGTGGTCCCCCAAGAAGATGGAAAAGGGGATTCTTCTCACCTCCCCCACCCAGGGACAGTGCAGTAGAGCCCCCCAACCACACACCTAGCAGCTCCTACAGCCAGCTAAGGGGGAAGGGGGGGGAGGTGGAAGCTGCCTGCAAACAAAGCAGGTGGAGAGAAAAAGAGGGGGCCTGGCCCAGAATGGAGGCAGCCAAGGCCTGCCTGCCACAGGAGTAGCAGCCTCCCCACACCCATCCTGGAGAAAAGAGAGGTACAGGGCAAGCAGAATAGAGACTGACAGGGTCAGGTTAAAGAGAGAAAATGAGGAGTGGAAAGGTAGAATATTCACTTCAGCCTAAGGAGATCTTTGTTCCCAGAATAACAGGGAAGTGCTAGTTTAGAACCAGCAGAAGCAATGAGGGGCAGTGGAACACCTAGGGCAAATTGAGCGGGCCTGCAGAGTCAGGCCAGCCTAGGCTAATTAGTACACCTGGGGGTAATTAAGAAAATCAGTTCACACTGGCTATAAAAGAAGCTTTGCTTGCAGTTAGGGCATGTGTATGAAGCTGAGAGGATAAGTGAAAGTACCACTGAGAGTTAGAGGAAAGGTGACAATAACTAAATACTAGGTGGATGAACTGGAGATAAGGAAGGTGCTAGGGAAGGTGTGGGAAAGTAGCTCAGGGGTCTTGGAGCTTATAGCAGGTGTTATTACAGGGCCTAGGGGGGAACCTGGGCCCTTCCTCTACTCCACCTAACAGCCACCTTCCTCTTTTCATTCAGGGGAAAGGACTATGGAGTTTGTTCTCCATTTTACCCTATGCTGGCCAATGAGGAAAAGAGCTCAACGAACACCAAACTAAAGCCTTAGGTGTGGTGCATAAATTGTGGGCCCCTGTGAGTCTCTAAGGCAAGCAAATCCTCCAGGAAGCACAGGACTCGCTGAGTCTTATAGGAGCTTTGTCACACAACATATATGCTCTTTGTGTGTGTCCTCTATTTCTTATCTGTTTTCAGAATAGCATCAATAGATTTTCAAAGATACCAGGTAGTTACAATCATAGTTCATATTTTTTAAACTGTTTCCTGGTGGTGTTGGTATTTAGCTAAGCATTATTGGAAAAGAATATGAAACATTTTGACTTTTTTTATCACTTGCTTTAGTCTCAGACTGTGCCCTTACTGCTTGTTATATTAATCTCACATCAGGGAATAGATGGTGAAGATGGAAACATTCACAAGATTGACCAGACTTTATGAAACACATAGTGATTTATTAAAATCTATGAGAATAATAAACCCACAAACAAGACCTGAAAGGAATAGTTTTGTAAAACAAATCTAGTGTTTGCCTCTGCTGAGGAGATATGTCACTTTTATTATATGAATGGCCATGTATCTGGAAGAAGGATCAAACCATTATCATTCAAATAATATCTGGTTTTCTTTTTATTATCATAATGAAGAAACACCTATGCAATATAGTGTATCTATAACCTATAAAAGAACCTAGCTATAAACTACATGAAAGCAAATACTGAGTAGTGTGACTTTAGCACTCATTTTGGATAAATTTTTGAAGTCACTTCACATTTGCTCACTAAAGCTCAAAATAAAAGGAACTCATCCTAGTTACAATCAAGCTTTCTTTGCTCTGCAAGTTATTCAGTATTCCCCTTAGTATTCTGTTTTGAGTGTGAAAGCTTCAGCTTCTTGCTGAGTCTTTTTTGAACTGCAGCAGCCATCCTCCCATGAAATGTTTCCTTGACTAACAGTCAGCCACTTTTCAATATCATTTCTCCAGGTGAGTGAACAACAGCAATAAAAAAGCTGCAGCAAGACAGAACGCTTTGGGTTTCTGATTTATAATGCTTCCCATTAGTAATGGTCACAGTTATTTCAGACTAAACATATCTTAGAATGTAAATATTAAATGCTTGCTAGTAATAATCAGTAGAAGTGTTGCCTATAATTGCTAAAGTTCTCAGTGCCCTACAGTCTCAATAAAAGATCCTCAGGTTTAAATTTTCTGTGGTTACCCACAATAATAAACTTGTTTAAACAGAAGAAATTTGCTAAGAACAATTTCAGTACAAGTCTCACTCCAGTCTTGAGTTCTTGATACACTTCGCATTATTTTTACACATGCTCCTGCTCCAGCACTGCTTGGACATGCAGTAGATTTTGGGCTCAGTTATACTGTCCTTCTATAATATTCACGTTCAGTCTAGTTATTTCATTGCATATGTGAGGGCAAAATTTGACCCATTGGTTATAACTGACAATTATAATATCCTTACAACTTGCTTTATTTTAATCCTTCAGAGTCATGGAAATAGTCATATTGCATACACTATAAAACAAGCCTCTTCCTTCTGCCCAGCAACTGTCATTTTGAATGATCTTCTAAAACAGAAATGAGCTGGCACAGTGCTGTTCATTGGACACCATCTGTTTGTTTGCACGATAAGTACCAACTGGAAGAGTTCACAAAACATGATCCTTCCCTCAGTATTGAATGTGCAGCCTTGATCCCCTTTTATATACAGAAAAGTGAACCAATCGTTTTAAGACTTAGAGGTATAATATAGCAAAGAGGGGGAACTTAGAGATACTAAAGTTGTTACCACCTGAAATGAATGTATGAAATCCTCACGATGGAGCCTTATCAACCCTAAGATTGTTTTGCAGAGCACTCTTAATTAATTAAATGTAATAGCCTATAGGCCAGCACAGACCGAACCTTTTGTGCACTTCAAAGGATCACTCTTCATAGACCATCTCTCCTTTATTTTCTGTACTTTACAAAACTCTGTGCATATCTTCTCTGAATGCTTTCATCCTCCTGCCTGCCACATGCAATCGCTGTGAAGAAGATCACTGTTTCTCAGGGCACATCTATACTTATGTAGACCCACAAATCAAATGCTGAAGGCAGCCCCCATCGGCGTCTGGTACTCCGGCGAAGAGTAAGGCAAGCTGATGGGAGCATGTGCTCCTGTCGGCCTACTGCTGTGTGGACAGTGCAGTGGCTTAGCTTAAGGTAAACTGAATCCAGCTATGCATTTTGCATAACTGGATGGTGTACCTTACGCCGACCTTCTTGGTCTAGTGTAGGCCAGACTTCAGTGTATAATATCAAAGCTGCCATCTTTGACTCCATCATGTCATCTTTGTTTCCTCATCTTCCAAATTTATACACATTAACAATATATAGATAGTAGACTTGGACTGGCTACACGTTCCTGTTTTTCACTGAGCCAGCAGCCTCTGCTAGAAATTGCCATGTAGTTGTGGCTCATTTCCTTCTAGGAAATTTCTAGAGAAGACCGCAAACTATGCAGTTGAAAGCTTGAACATCTGAAGGACATAAAGTTTTATTATGGTTCTTGCCTTATTACATATTGGAAAAATTAAATGTAAATAATCTTTTTAATTAATTAAAAATGCAAGTTTTATGATGATCATATATGCGTGTTCACTGCTTTTTTCCTTATTATTTCTTTTGCCACAGAGATGCAAATACATGCTTCAGTGTTTTTCAGGCCACATTAATGTACATGTGCCAGATTAATTTTCTACATTTTACTGAAGAAGAGTGAGTAAAGCCATGTGTATCTAGATCTCTCTGTCAGACACGAAATGAAGGGAAATCTTTCAGTGAGAATCTTAAGAAACCTTTCCAAAGCTCTTTCTATTCATTATTGGAAGGCAGTATTAGGTATTCAGTATAGGAGCACACTGCTGGAGAATATGAGAAAACCAGGTAGAATGACAGGAATTTCCTACCTAGACGAACTATAAATTTCCTATGTTCACATATTTTTCCTGTGCTGCTGATACCTTGGAAAATGTATTGAACCTAGATTTTGCAAATGCTTTCTAGAGCCAAATGCAGCACTAGTGACCTGGCACTTTGCATCACCTGAAGGATGCTAAAGAACAGGCAATAAAGGAGAAGATGGAAGGATAGGAAGTTGCTTGTTAAAAGAGGATGATTCTTGGATTTCTCCGGGAAAGTATCCTCAGTCAAACTGGAATGCTTCTGCCTGAAAGTGCAGGTGGCAAGCAGCTGCAAAGAAACTGATAAAAGATTTACACTGAAACCCTGCATAGGAGGGATTGAAACTGTATCCTGTTTCCTAATTAAAAAGGTGATTTAAAAGGAAAGCATTCTGTAAATTGCTGAGGTACAGGTGAGGGGATAAAGCCTTCCTTTAAAAAAGTCCTATTTTTAAGACTTCCCATTTTTAATATCACAGTGGGATAATTTATATAACACAAACTGTGAATACAGCTTTCTCGATTTTCCATCCCAGTGACTCTAGCATAGACTTGATCGTAGGTCTTTGGGATGACGTTAAGTTTTCTTATAAAATAAGACAGTGCCCAAGGTTAGATAAGTATTTGTGAGTCAGCCCAGCCATATAGTTAACACAATGAATAGTATGGACTGCCATACTTATGCTTGACATGTGCCACAGGGATCTCCACATAGATGTGTAGCCAGGCAAATGCATTTAAAAGTGTTTTCTCCCATTGGCTGTGATAAATAAGGGTGTTCTGCATATAGTGGTTTAGGAAAGACCAATTTCTGGTTTACATGTGTTGACTCAGGCTCATCACTGATTTATTCCAGTGTTAGTGGTCATGACAAGTGATTGAAACCCCACTTATTGGCAACTTAGAGATGAAAAGGACTATTAGGGCTCCAGAAAGGGAGATATTGGCTGAAATAAATCATTACAAACAAATCCTTTGATGCACCAGTTCCACACAGAGGAAGCTGCAATGAACTATCATGGGTTCCATCTGTTTTATGCCAGGTCTTCAACCATTAGTCTTCATTCTCTTTCTTTGTATGGAAAGGCCCAAGAGGTCTAATGATTTTCATTACCTTTCTCTGGAACTTTTCTATTATGCCAGTCTAAAGGATTGTCAAGATATTGACAGGCCTTCTAAGTAACAGTTACTTTTCTTGTAGATTCCTATTGTTATTCATAATAACATTTTAGCAACATGCATGTCCATAGTGTTATACAGAGAGGATAAATACATGGTCTCTGCCCAATGGGGCTAAAACCTAGCATAAACACATGACATCACACAGGAACAAACATAAAACAAAGGAAACGGGGAAAAAACTCTGAACAAACTAAGATTTTGGAATGTTACTATTCCTAAGGTATTCATTGTATAAGGACATCTCCCCCACCTTTTTAAATTAACATAGATTGTATTAGATTGCTGTAAGAAATATGAGCCATTATTGAAGTGACTATAGTAAGAAGTGTGTTTTGAGGAGTGATTTAGAGGAGAAGAAAATTGCATGGCATACAGGCTCAGATGTTTGTTCTAGGCATGTGGACAGCATGAGAGGACAACAGTTCAAAGCAGAACTGTTGTAGTGCAGAGCCTGAGAGTAGTGGAAAACCAGTAGCAGCACAGGGACAGAATGAGTAGCAGAAGTGTTCAGCAAAATGAGTTTGGCTGTCTTCTTTTCATTATCTTGGAAATATACAATTCAGAGAAACAAGGTGGGTGAGGTAATATCTTTTATCGGACTAAATAACAACAAGCTTTTGAGATACTCAGTGCTATGTCCCAGACCTAAAGAAGAGCTCTGTGTGAACTGTAAAGTTTGTCTTTCTCACTAACAGAAGCTGCTCCAGTAAAAGATATTATCTCACTCATGTTTCTCTGGAAAGATGCAAGGCATGGGTCAGGTAGGATGCAAAGCAGGTAATGGCAAGGCTGTTCTGCCTCTGGGAAAGAGAGTTAAATGGGTAGCAGAGCTCTGGTTTTGGAGGATCTCATGTTGCTATCCTTTCTAATGTACATGTTTTATTCATTAATCTGTTCATCATCTGGGTAGATGCATTTTAAATACATAAAATAAAATATAAATACATATTTTATTCCATGAAAGGAGAAGAGTCACCCTGCCTGCGATAAGGTAGAGGTAGGACTGGAGAAAAGAGGTCCAAGAACTAAACCTTTAAGGATACCCATGAAGAGAGTTGTAGACACAGAGAAGAGGTGGCAGTGTAGAGTAGTCTCTCAGAAATGGGAGATGGACAAGTGGGGTGCACAGAGCTAGGGAGGAAGACTGTTCATGTACTGAAGAGTGTCAGTTGTGTATCTGAAAAAAGTCATGTGAAAGGAAAGAAGGGAGAAGATTCCAAGGCCAGAAGGGACCATTGTGATCATCTAGTCTGACCTGCATCACACAGGGTGTAGAACTTCCCCCAAATTATTCATAGAATATTCTTCTGGAAAAAAATCTAGTTTTGATTTTAAAATTTCCCATAATGGAGACTTCATCATGACACTTAGTCAGTTTTTCAAATGGTTACTTATCCTCGCCATTAAAAATGTACATTTTATTTCAAATCTGAATTTGTCTAACTTCAGCTTCCAGCCATTGGATCCGATTGTGCCTTTCTCTGCTAGTTTGAAGAGCCCTGTGATGGGATAGTTTACATGATTGGGTGTGTAAAAGGGTTAAGGAGCAACTGTGGACCCAGGAGACCCTGCCCAGTCACAACCAAAGAGAATGTTCTACTTGAGATGGAGTTTCAGAGGGAGCCTAACAACTCAGAAGGGGACTGACAAGGCAGAGAGAGGGCATGGGTTTATAGGAGTTGATCAGGAAAGAGAAATAAAACTGTCGAGAAAGAAAAGGCAATTTTGTAGTGGAAAAAGTCAGTTTCCTTCCTGGACATTATTCAGACTTCTGTGACTTGGGTGGAGATTGAGAAGAAGCAGATGCAAGGAGAAAGTTGGAGTTGAAGACAGGTGGAAAAGATTGAGTGTTGGGGAAGAAGACTACAGACAATAAGATTTTTAAACATGCTAATGTGTCTTAAACGTGCTAATGTGCTGATCAAAGTCACTTGGGTGCATTGGAAAGTATTTCTGAAAGGACTAAAGTTTCTTCCCATTTATGTCAGTTGAGATCAGGATGCTCCTCAAAGTCTTTAGTGCCTCATTTTCTCTCTTTACTTGTTCCATGGAAGAAAAGTGTTCCTAAAGTACTTTAAAAATGAACTAGTGTACCACGTTTAAGCATTTTACCTCTCTGTATCACAATTAGAGCACATGCTAATAGGAGTATATGATCTCTAGGAAAATCAGACTTTCTAGGGACTATGCACTTTTTATCTAAATATTTCCTTATTAAGTTTCACCCTAAAATTCACTCTGCTTCCCTTGTGAAAAAAAAAATCTGTTGTGTAGTGTTGCTCATGTAAACTGAATTACATTACACCGCCTCCTAAGGCAACCTTATTTTCAGTCTAAGTATGGTTCTCACATGGATTGTCTGCACAGTTTTCTGTGGTACTACTGTTGAATAAAAGGTGCTGTACAAATGTATGGTATCTATCAGCTGTACCTCTTTATTTTACTGTGTCTTCTTTAATAAAACATTTTCCAATTTAATGTATTTAGCAGAATCAGCATATTGCTTTATTACTTTGAATATCTTTCTTATTTACTTAGGGTATTTTAATTTTAATACTGAAAGCTCTGGAAGTTAACTTATATATCTGCTTTTATTCAGGTAACCAGTTCTGGGTCTTCAAGGACACTACTCTCCAGCCAGGGTACCCGCATGATTTGATAACACTTGGAAATGGAATTCCTCCCCATGGCATTGATTCAGCAATTTGGTGGGAGGACGTTGGGAAAACCTACTTCTTCAAAGGAGATAGGTTGGTAGATAAATCCTAAAAGAAAGTTATTTGATTAATGCCAATCAAGACATATTCATTATTTCCCCCAAAGAAACACTTGGATTCATTTAGATTATTAAATATTAAGTGTAGGTGAAAATTCACCTTGGTACAGAGGGCTGTCACAAGACATATGCATTACTTAAAGCCTATTTGGGGGATTTAAGTGGTGCCTTTACTTGTGCTACACATCTACACAGGATAAGTTTCACCCTGTGTGTTTCCTTTTCAATTTCTATAAATAATTTCACTAAATGCTGAGAGGTATGGTTGGTTAGGGGGTATTTGACATCACTATTTTTTTTCAATTTTGGGGCTTTTTTTCAGATGATTTATATTTTTCTCTGAAATCTTCAGGAGAAATTCTGTTTCTCTATGAGCTCACTGTGGGCAAGCCTTTTAAAAAATCAGCAAGAAATTCAGAATTTAAACTAATTTAAACTTAAATATTCAAAGTAATGTAATCATCATGTTTCATATTTGCTCACTCATAGTTCTCTCATCTTAGAATCATAGAATACTAGAATTGGAAGGGAAATCAAGAGGTCATCAAGTCCAGTCCCCTGCCCTCAATCACAATGTTCATTGTCTTCATGCCTCCCCTCTTATAATTCTTGCCATTTAAGCAGGAGGGGTCTGATCCAAAGTCTGTTCAAGTTCATGAAAATGGGTTCTGGGCTACTATTTAGAAATGAGGCTGGAAATGGAAAAAAGCCCTTGTAGTTTAGGACTGTGCCTTAATGGAATGACTGTTAAGCAAAGTTCACAATCCCTTTACAGGAGGCAACATATTCTTGTAGTCAAAGCAAAAACCTGGGAGCTAGGAGATAGGAGCTTTATTCTAGAGACGAAACAGATTAGTGGTGTAACCTTGGGCAAGTCGCTTTATAGCTCTGCTCCTGGGTTTTTCCATCTATAAAATTAAGCTAAGAATATTTATTTACCTTACAGACCCATCAAGAAGAGCAGCTGGTCTGTGAAGCATTTTAAGGATACATCTACACAGTAACATTATTTCAAAATTAACTAGAGTTATTTTGAAATAATGTAGTCCGTGTCTACACAGCTGGCAGTTATTTTGACATAATGTCAAAATACTGTCTAGCTGGAGGAATTCTTACTCCAACTCCTGTAACCTTCATTTTATGAGGAGTAAGGGAAGTTGGAGGAAGAGTGCTCTGTTTCAAAATAAGTGTTATGTAGACCGCACCAAAACTCGAAATAAGCTATTTTGAAATAAGCTATGCAGTTGAGGTAGCTCAATTTGCATAGATTTTTTTGAATTAAGCTCTGCTGTATAGATGTGCCCTAAGAGATATGAATGAAAGACTTTGTAGACATGCAACTCATAATTATTATTCCAATTATATTTGTGAATGTTGCTTTCTTTGAAGCACCTAGCAAATTCAGTGTCAGAAACAAATAATTATTACTACAACTGCTGCTACTACTGTTATTATGTGTTATTTGGATTTCAGCATTTTAGGACATTAAAAGTATTTTTGGTTATCTTTAGATATACGTTTTAATATGCTATATGTCAATCCTATTATGGTTAACCATACTGGTTTTTGGTGGGGGTTTTTTTGTTTTGCTTTGGCGGGGGGGGGGGGTTGGTTTTTTGATGGGACTAGGTTAAGAGTATGTTAAAGAGAACCAAACAATTTTTTTAAATAGATAAGTTCAGATTTCTATAGCATTCGTGGGAAAGAAGTAGGCAAGTGAATCAAATTTCTGCTTTTTTGAAACTTAGGTTTTCTTCCACATATATTCCAAACAATCAGCCTGAACTGTAAACAAAACCAGAGAAAACTTAAAAAACAATGAATGGCCCTGCAGCACCATAGATCCTAACAAAAAATGTAGATGGTATCATGAGATTTCGTGGGCACAATCCACTTCTTCAGATGAATAGAGTAAGGGGGTCCAGAGGACAAATTAATAGCAGAGAAAGAGAAGAGATGGGGAGGGAAAAAGAAAAAAAAAAAGGAAAAAATATTGTCAATTAGAGTGCTTCTGCTAAATGAGGCTAATAGAATGGGTTTAAGTACCCTGTACTTAGCTTTTCATGCTATTAGGGTGTGGAATGTAGCAGTCCATTCAGTTCAGGTCTTTATTCAAACCTTGATTACAGGTGTCAAATTTGCAAATGAAGGCAAGTTCCCCAACTACTCTCTCCAACTGTTTTTTTAAATTGCTTTGTTAATACCAGAGAAGACTTTTTATTTGTTTATTATCAGTTAATAGTTTTCTACATACATGTTCCTGGGAAAACATGTATATTAGTTTTGTGTGACCTCTGCTTTCTTTAGGCTTTTTTCAACAGAGGCATCATATATAGTGTAGCCCCATGTCTGTGACTCTGTAATGCTGTAGTGTTACAGTCTTGCCTCTGGGGGGGGTGCTGTTGCCTTCCGTCATGGTGCTTGGCCGACTTCTGCGCTGCTCAGCCGGGCCGCCGCAGGGAAGCAAGTGGAGCAAGTGGCCGTTTAGGCTCCGCAGTCCCCGTGCTGCATGGGGAGCATGGAGACCAAATAGCCACTTGCGCTGCTTGCCCCCGCACAGGGAGCGCGAAGCCCAAACAGCCGTTTGAGCTCCGCGGTCCCCTGAGTGAGAGGCAGGAGGGGGAGGAGAAGAGAAAGAGAGAGTGAGAGGCAGGAGTGGGAGAAGAGAAAGAGACGGAGAGAGAGGCAGGAGGCGGAGGAGAGCTGAGAGGGGGGGGGAGGCAGGAGGAGGAGGAGAGAGAGCGGGAGAGTGAGACGGACATGGAGGAGAGACCCGAAAAATTCCATTTTATGATGGGCTATTGGCTAGTTATATAATAGATTTCCATGCATAGATAGTTCAAGTCAAGACATTCCTAAAAATCCTGTTAGCAGTAATATAAAACAGCGAACTATCAAAGGAAACTTCTATTGATGCAGAAGTTTCTACTTAGAGCCATAACAAGCATAATGAGGCTCAGCAGGATAGAAAATGCAATACAGTATGTAAGGAGAAAATCGAAGAACATGAGCCTTGCAGAGATAATTGAGCTATTATAGGATATTGACCACCAGTGGGAATAAACCCATGTCCCACTAAGTTTCTCTGTATGTATTGTTTATATCACAATTTTTTCTTAATATAATGTTAGAGCTGAATTCTCTTGCTGGTTTTAATTGTATGTATAAGCCTGTTACAGTTTCCCCTCCCCCCCCCCCAAACTAGGTACAACCCAGTGTTTCTTTTGTAGCGTGAGGTAGGAATGAAAAACAGGCAAGATGTGCCAATGTCAATGTAGGAAGCTATGTTTCTCCAAGTACAGCTATGTAAAGGAGCTCTAGGTTTATTTTGTCCTGACAAGATATAGTTTACGTGCTCCATGAGAGAATCTAGACATAGTTCCAAAACCAGTCAAATAAGTACAAGGTTACTTTCAAAGTCTTAAACATCAGCTATAAAATTTATGTCAACATGAAGATTATTTTTAAACCCAAATTGTTCATAGACTCTATGCACTAAAAGAAAACATCTATAGAATATGACATGTCCAAATTAACCTATTTGCAGGAAGAGAGGGAGAGTGAGACAAGGGAGATAGTGCTCTTGAATAATTGAATAAGAGCGTAAGGAGGGAAAGCTTACAGCTCAGTGATATATTTCTTTCTGTTAGACTGCAACTGTGTCTGTTCAGCTGATGACAGGATTGCACTGTTTGACCCATGATGTTGTTTACAGTAACTTGGGGCAAGGCTGATTTTGTTTTTCTGCATTGTAAAGTGTAACTTTTTTTCTTTAAAAATCTAAATACAGTATTACTCTAATTGGCCAATTGCCTAAATAAACAGCATTAATTAACACACATGTTAGCAAATACACACTTCTATTTTATATTGTGTGTGTTTTCCCTTTTCTGATTTAATGAAGTGCACCCCCATAATTGCTAATTCATCATTCACTGAGGATTCCCAACATGTGTAGAGTAATCTGTATTGGGTATTGGTGGAAGAAACCTGCCTATTGTTTAGGCAGTCTAGGTTTTCTTTCAGATGCTCTGATTTTCTAAAGGAAAAAAATTTATTTTTAATCCCTTTGGGTGAAGAAAACCCCCAAATATTTAAATTTTAGAGAGCCACTGAATAATGAGAAAGACCTGAACTGAGCTATTCCTCGCGCTTTTGACAGATTACCTGCTCCAACACAGATTTTAAGAGATACTGCTACAATCAGTCCATACATGATGGCTGTGTCTACACTGGCGCGATCTTGCGCCAAAGCGGCTGCTCTTGCGCAAAAACTTGCTGCCTGTCTACACTGGCCGTGTGTTCTTGCGCAAGTAAACTGACGTTCTACTGTATGAAATCAGGGCTTCTCGTGCAAGAACTATGATGCTCCCGCTCAGGAATAAGCCCTTTTGCGCAACTGATCTTGCGCAAGAGGCCAGTGTAGACAGGCAACATGAATTTCTTGTGCAAGAAAGCCCTATGGTTAAAATGGCCATCAGAGCTTTCTTGCGCAAGAGAGCATCTGCCCTGGCATGGATGCTCTTGCACAAAAGCACATCTCTTGCGCAAAAGCACATGCCAGTGTAGACGCTCTCTTCTGGAAGAGTTTTTGCAGAAGAACTCTTCCGCAAAAGAGTTTTTGCTCAAGATCACGCCAGTGTAAATATAGCCGATGGGATTTCTCAGAAATGCAGAAAAGTTAGCAATCACTGGGATGCCAGGCCTACATCAGCTAGGTGCTCCAGAGGAATTATTTTTAACCACACCACATCTTTTTGGAAGCTCATGAGAACCACCTCTCTTAGGGTGTGTCTACAGTACAGAGTTTTGTCAGAAAAACGGCCATTTTTCTGACAAAACTTGAGGAATGTCCACACTGCAATTGCATTCTTCCACAAGAAAATCGAAGGAACAGAGGGGTTTTTCTGGCATGGATAATCCTCATTCTACAAAGAAGAAGCCTTTTTGTGAAAGTGCTCTTTTGCAAAAAGGTGTGTGTGGACGGGGAAGAGGGAGTTCTTTTGGAAGAAGAGGAAAGAGGAAAAAGCATAGATGCCCTGGTGGCCATTCCATTCATAGCAATCACAGCTTACATGTGAGAGAGCGTCCATTCAGTCTAGACACTCTCTTTTGAAAAAGCAGTTCGCTTTTTCGATGCACTTTTGCAGTGTGGACGCTTTCTTTCAGAAGTTTTTTCGGCAGATCTCTTCCAAAAAAAGCTTCTTCCGAAAGAAGTCTGCAGTCTAGACATAGCCTCAGACATCCTGGCAGAAAAATGGATAAGGAATCGAAAGAGGAGGAATACTAAAGAAGGAACACAGGGAATTATGTAGAGTTGGGAGGAGGATAAAAGTCGGCTAGGACAACACAGAATTCAGAGAAGAATAAGGAAAGAGAAACAAGAGGGAAAAAGAGACAAGAAAAAATGAACATAGACTAAAGTGAAATAGTTTGACACCAGTGAAGGGAAGAGGGAGAGAATACAAAAAAGGAAATTGCAATGTTAATCTCAGAGACACAACAAAACAAGGAAGAGAAAAAACTGATTGTTAAAAAAAAGGTGAAAAGAAAATGGAAAACTGTGATGCGCCATTAAAAAGGTGAAGGAAGAAAATCTTGATGCACTTAATATTTTAGATGTGTGTTGATTATTTCCCCTATTTATTATAGTGCTCTGAAGGACATCCAAAAGCTCTGTTGATATGAAGGAACAGAAAAATGTGACTTGTTGGCATCTGAGTATTGGTGAATATGCAACTAGATTAAGGGATCAGGCTTTTAAATGCATTTTGTGTCACAGTCAGAAAACTTATTTTTATGAATGCCAGTTATTTTCTTTTATCAGTTTTAAATTTGTCACCTTTTAATTTCACTTACTGTCAAGAACTAGAATAAAAGCTTTACACTGACAGTTTGAAAGAGCTTTGTCTGTTTAGCTTATCAAAAAGAAGATTTAAAAGGTGACTTGATTTCAGTTTACAAAGACCTTCACAGGGAGAAAATGCCAGGTACTAAAGGGTTCTTTAATTTAGGAAAGAGAGGCTTTACAAGGACCAATGGCTGGAAGCTGAAGCCAAACAAATTCAAATTAGGCATATTTTTAATCATGGGAACAAACTACCAAGAAAGTTGAGGCTTCTCTATTTCTTGATGTCTTTGAATCAAGACTGGATGCCTTTTCTGGAAGATATGGAAAAAAATATGTAAATTATTCAAAATCCATGGAATTTAATAGAGAATCCTTTTTAATTTTTTTATATCATCATTTTATGAATTCTATAGCTGGGACCTTTAAACAGATTGAACACTAAATTAAATAAGATGCCATTATTATTATGAGATGATGCAGTATTACCACAAAACAACATATTTTTACACTGAAAGATTCACACACATCATTTTGTATTGCGGCCTGCGCACATACCCTGATTAACAGTGCTACATCAGTGTAAATAAAATACATTATTTATTCCTATTTCTCATAAGTTCCATGTTGCCTTGAACTTGTGTTCTGCTGATTTCTACACTGAATTCCCCGCTTTCTGCAAAGAGACACACAAAATACATATCATTTTCTATTACTTTATACATATTATATGATCATATAATGAAAGAGAATGGTAATGAATACACTCAAGGAGTACAGTTAGTTTGCTGTGGGAGTTTTAACTCTGAATTCACTGACTTTTGTGCGATTAAGATCTCAATTGAAACATAATGTAGTTTTTTTGCATACATTATATCTCCTTGTGTTGCTGTGCAGAGGCCCTAGGCAACAGACTTGCTCTGATTATAAATAAGGTTCATGTTTATTTAGTTGTCAAACTAGAGAAGTCTCTTATCTTTAGTATGCTTACTTGAAACAGCTGTCCAATCCGCAAGTAGGATTAAATTTCTTTGTTACCTGGAAGGTTTGCTAAACAGGAGAGCTCTGTTGGCCCAGTTTCACTTGTTAAACAGGTTGCCACGGTTTCAGTTGTTAAATTCAGGACTTTGTTAGAAGGCAAGCAGCATGCAATTGAGCACATCAACTGAATTATAAATGCATATCTGGTTACCTATTTTTATATTTTATTTAGGTACTGGAGATACAGTGAAGAAATGAGATCCATGGACCCTGGCTATCCAAAACCAATCACAATCTGGAAAGGTATCCCAGAATCTCCTCAGGGAGCCTTTGTCCACAAAGAAAATGGTATGCAAGCACTTTCCTAACTCAGTCATTTCCTAACATCTGTTATCATGAGGTAGAGATGTCTAGAAATGATTGGCTAATCAGGTTGGTAGGCTGACTGAACTCTCATTATTTTGCAAACGGTATGTTTCTGGCTGTGGAATTCACTTTCTTCTTAAATTGTTGCATATAATTGTTGATTAGTCTATTTATAATCACAATGAAAGACAGCAAAGATTGTTAATTTTTACATAATAATCTATCATTTGGGTTTGGGTTATTTGTTTTGGTTTTGCAGGATTTTAGTGGTTCATAATATAGGTTTCCTACCCTAAATCCTAAATATTTCTGTTTGAGTCTCCATGTTGCTAATCGTTCACCTGGGATAAAAGCTTTCAGATTCATTTTGCTGGATTGTAGTCCAAAAGCAGGCTCTTTCAGTATAGGAATAGAAGTATCCTGAGAAATCTGTAAATCAAAGATGCCGTAAATGTATAATGCAGAGATGCAGCTCTCAAACACCTAGGAATTCAGCATACCATGCTGTTACCTGCATCAAGATGGGATATCTCATGTGGCAACCCATAATTTCTAACTGGATAGACCTCCATATGAATGAGAGCCACTGAAATCTGCTCCATTTTATGCAAATTAAGTGCTGCCCTCAGGCTAACAGCAATTTGTTAGCGGCATAAAGTTAGATATCCTTGATGTAAACAAAAGTATGTGCTTGCAGTCACTTTTCATTGCTGCAGATATTCAAGTATTACTACATGTATGATTAATTTATTAGTGATGGAAGGCTGTGGGGTTTTTTTGTTTGTTTGTTTTCAGACAGTGAACATCTTGCTATCTTATTTTCATTTCCCTTTAGCAGATAATATAAAGCTTGCTTTTCTGGTGTCGTCCATTTCAGATTCTTCAGTTCTTCCTCTAACTTAGATGAACTAATTTGCTGTGGAAATAGGCTAAATCACTTCCGTGCTTTGTCTCTGTTTCATCCATCAACGGAAACTCTCTACTGATTCTGGCATTTGGTTAGGGTTTTTTCTTTTTTTCTTTTTTCTAAACAGGAAAGTAGGTCAGGCAGGCTGACATTCTGAATATATCACACTCCATACCTAGCTCTCTGTGAACTAATACACAAACACACACACACACACACACACACACACACAATATGCATATACATAATGGATTTATGCTTTTTTACATTTGCTTACTTCATAGCATTATAATTATATTTTTTTCTGGCTAGAGTGGACTCACCATCACATGTAAAGTGTCAGTGTTGTGTACACCATGGATTATACATATATCTCCTATTAGCAGTGAAAGTTATCTTCCCCTCACACCCAGGTAGTAGTAGTCTGAAAGTGCTGCAGAGACAGAGTACTTATCCCTGGAGCAGTGGGAGCTCTTTGACTCATCCTGTGTTAAACTCTCTGCCCCACTCCAGAATAGCACTGATGGACTTTTCATGAGCATGCAACTGCCACAGGAACAGGAAAACATGACATCAGTTCGTCAGGGAGGGTTAGGGGAAAAGAGGTAAAATAAGAGATGCTGAGGGCTTGTGGAGAGCCTCTAAGGAGCCCCAAATGAAAGTCTCTGAAGATAGGATAACAGATATTTCTTTTTAAAGAGCTAGTACATGCTTACATTGGCAATTGCACATGGAGACAATAAGGCTGTATCTAGACTATAGGGATTTTTGGAAAAAAGTGGCCTTTTTTCAAAAAAAAACTTCCCCTGTGTCTAGACTGCCGCCGTGTTCTTTCAAAATTAAATTGAAAGAACACGGCGGTTTTTTCGACCGTGGTAAACCTCATTTTACGAGGAAGAATGCCTTTTTTTGAAAGTGCTCTTTCAAAGGCATTCTTGAATGCAAACAGGGCTTTTTCGAAAGAGAGCATCCAGACTGCCTGGGTGCTCGCTTTCGAAAAAGCGGCTCACTTTTTTGAAAGAAGTGGTTGCAGTCTAGACTCTCTCTTTCGAAAGAGGCTTTTTCGAAAGAGTCTTGTAGTCTAGACGTACCCTGAAACAAGAGAAAATACAAAAGTGAAAAACCACAGTTTAATTTAAAAGAATTCTGATTACATTTTGCCCCAAACCATTTTTCTTCCACTGTTTAGATAAAGATTTTACATGAAATTTTACCACATTGCTTTAGGGAGAAAATTTAGGAAGAGTTTCTGCCAGTTAACCTCTATCATCTGAAGGAATGTATCTTTTTAATCCTCATCCTTTTAGTGTCCTATTAAAAATTGAAAGAGGTTTACTAGAGATGGCAGGTGAGTGGAGCTAAATCCACTCCTCCAAAAAACCATGAAAAACAACAGCCATAAACTGAGTAGGATTGCACGAAGGAGGGATGTGTAAAAAAACTGGCAATCCCAGATTCTCTACTGCTTCAGCTCAGTACTTCAAATACTTTCTGCCTCATTTGATGATCAAGAAGCTCACTAACCCATGAGCGATGCCTGTGAAACTTTCCCTGCACCTTCTGCTCTGTGGTCTTTTCTTCTAGCAGGAACCGTTATTGAGCAGGAGCAGTCATGGCAAGCAGCAAACCTTCCTTCTCTTTTCCCACCTGGCCTGCATTCACAGGAACTGCTCCCCTCCACCCCACCACAGAATACATACAGTTGCAGCTGATTCAACAGCCTGAGCATCCCAGCACTCCGTCCTTCCCCTGTCCCCCCCACCCCCCACAGAGATCCCTGATGCATGGGTGGGGAGCCAGGCAGTAGCTGGAGAGAAGGAAGATACAGAGGGATGGCAAGAAGTGTGGGTTGGATAAGTTCACAACTAATACCAGAGCCATGAGGGCTTGCAGTCAGTTGATTTTCTGAGTGGCGCATCTTTTCTATTTAAAATCTGTGGTCTTCTTCAATAATAACTTTGCCAAATGCCTACTGCTTTATCTCTCTTTGCAGACTAGTAGGTGGCTGTCAGCCGGTGGTCAGGGCAGTGAGTGGTGTGTGTGAGCTATACACCCGAGACTTTAACTGCTAGGAGTGGGGTCCCTTAGCAGTGGGCAACCTGGAGGAGGTTGACGGGTGCCCCAAAGAGTTTAACGTCCGTGTCTTTACTGCTAGGATCGGGATCCTTTGCAGTGGGCAGCCAACAGGCTGACAGACGCCCCAGAGTTTAACAGGGAGAGCTTTACACCTCAGACTTTGACTGCTAGGACACAAAGTCCCGTCGCAGTGGGCAGCCTGGGGAGGCTGAGAGGTGCCCCAACGGATCTGTCCCCTGGAAGCGACACGATCCAACGCTCAAGCTCTCCCTATATCTGTCCCTTATGACCAGCTGGAGTTCTTTTGTTTGTGTTCGGTTCGGGTACAGCAGCACGGGTTCAAGTCAGAAACTCAAACCACACTTGCTTATTTGTAGGAGAAAGAAAAGAAAGAAGAAAGAAAACTTGGTTCAATATATATATTTAAACTTATAAAGTGAATGAGGGCACAATCTTATTTTTCTTGTTTACAATAGAAGTGAAACAGGTTGATTAGAGAAACTTATAATAGAGTAACTAAATTAAAGTGTACACATAAGAAACACATTGCAGGTATAATTCTCACCCCTGCGTTCCAGACTTGGCGTGGCCAGCGTCTTTCTCTCAATCCCTCGGGAAGAAGTAGGGCGAGGCTGGGCGTCCCACAGACCTCGGGAGACAACATATACCTGCCAGCAGGTATAGATTGGAGCTCAAATGGGGTGGGCTACTAAACCCCTCTTTATACCCCTTGGGTCACGTAGGCTTCTTCCTGGTCTCAAGTGGCCAATTAGGAAAAATGGCTTTGAATGCCAAGTTTCCCACGGAAGGGTGCAAAGCATAATTCACACCTGGGAAACTGCAGACAATGGGCACTCTAGTATGTGATGGGCGAAAATTCCTCTCCTGGGACAGTGTAGGCGTGTCAATTACTGGTGCTAGCCATCAGGGCAGCAGGAGGGGGGCCCTTCCGGTTATCAGCTAGCCCATTTACTGTCTGGTTTCTGTTTATTAGAGTCAGAGACAAGCAGCACCCCTGCGTTCCCAGGGCATCAAAGGCTGACTGCCTTTCTCTTGCTCTCTGGGGGGGGAAAAACAAGATGGGGTTCATGTCTGGCTACAGTGGCATAAACTTGTCATCAGATTTTTCTGGAAAGGGAAATTAAACCTCATGCATCAGGTTTAGACAATCTCTCTTGGAGATGAGGGAGAAACCGAAAGTCAGAAAGGGGGAAGATGCCTACTGCATGATTCTTACTCCTTCTCAACTGTTGGGTACACCTAAGATGCAACCCAGCAGGACAGTTCCTGAATCCCTGTGGTTTTATTCCCTCTCATAGCTGTCGTGTAAATCAGTATCCTTTATCTTTGCCAAAAGTGGAATCTTATTAAGAGTCAATATGGACAGTGATTTAAAAAAAATACATTATTTTATGGAAGACATAAATGTAGTTCCCAGCTACAAACCATGGTTAGACTACTGTAATTTTCCATTTATTAATGAACAAGCCTGTTTGCTTCAAAGCTTAAACTACAGGTTCCTTTCATATATTTTTAATTTATTGTTAATCTCACCTTTGTAAATTTGATAGCACAGTAATAATAATAGGGATGTTTTATGCTTGATTCCAGTAGTATGGAAGGAATTCTGTGACCACATGTCTGAAGAGTCACTTTTTATTCAATGAGTCATATACCTTTCTAGCTAGAGCTATACATATAGAGATATAGATACAGAGTCTGAGACAATAAAAGGGATGAATAAATAAATTGCAAAAATATCTTTTTTTTTATTAGCAACATGGAGACCCAAATAGAAATATTTAGGATTTAGGGAAGGAAAACCTATATTATGAAGCACTAAAATCCTTCAAAACTACAACAAATAGTGCAAACCCAAATGATAGATACTTATATAAACATTAACATAACATAACTATCCTATATTGTTAAATGAACAGGTGTGGGGGACAAAGACTTTTGTGTTTAGTCCTGAATTGGAAAAGAAATACACTAAAATATCTTCTGCTGTACAAGTGCAAGAGCCTGACTTTTGTTTTAGTAAGAGATTCTTAATGTTATTTCTAATATCTAGTCCACTGATATTTCCGGCAAACATTATTAATAGGATACCCAATCTATTTTAGTATTCCTAGTGGCCTTTAGCACTGTAGGTCTATTAAGTTAACATGAGGCCTATCAAGTTAAGCTAGGGAAACCTCCAGCTGTATGTATTCTAGTCATAAACTATAGGACGGGGTGGGGAACCTCAGGCCTGGGGGATGGATGCGGCCCCTGCATTGGGGAGCCCACACTGGCGCTCCAGCCCCCCAGTCCCAGGGCTGGAGCACACAAAATCTACTAGCCTGGACCCCCTAGGCTCTGGTGTGCAAAGGGAATGTGGGGAGTGTCTTTCTCCTTAGTCAGAGGCTTCTCTCTTTGCTTCTCACTTGTGTGTGGCCCCCGACTGATTTTTCTGGGGGGTCAGCAGTCCCCAACCCAAAAAAGGTTCCCCACTGCTGCTATATGAGGAAGTTCACCCATTATGAAGGTTTGTTTCTTGCCCGATCAATGCCATTTTTCAGCTGGGAGAGTAACATAATTTAGGCTTTCAGTAGGACATTAGGATTTCTTCATGTAGGCATATTTTGTCATTATATTGGATTGCATCTGAATGATCAAATACCAGTTCCCTGCAGAAAATTTGAAGCTGGATACAGCTGTTCTCACTTGGTAAGGTTGCTGTTCATTCATATAGTTTCCTCCATGTGACGTAAAGTAGTAGCCTAAAATGTCATTGAAGCAGATCAGCTCTCATTTCACAGAGTTAGAATTCACTCAAACTGATCTCCTGAGAGGGACACACTCCTTGAACTATTGGAATACAGTCCTGGTACTGCAGTGTAATTCTGGCTCTGGTCAGGTGTTCAATTAACAAATGAATATTAAACAACACTTCCCCCCAAATTCCTCAGTTGTTTTTCTAGACTTTCTTCATAGTCTTATTGTTAGAGTAAGACTAGATCTGAGTGTATTCTAATAGGAAACTTGAGATTTATGATTTTTTTAAAGACAAGAAGGAAATGGAATTCTGTCTTGGAGTTCAGTTTGGACGAGAGCTTTCTTAGGAGCCATATACCTATTGCCAAGAAGATCTGAAAGCCTCCTTTCCTGATCTGCACCTAGTAATCCATGTTACTTTAACTTTATAGATTCCAGTGATCAAAAAATAACTCAGTGTCATTTGGTGATGTTGAAGGTTGTCTGACTTGAGTCTTTAAAAGCAGATTGTTAATGTGATCATAAATAATTACACTTTTGTTTCCCAGGCTTCACATATTTCTACAAAGGAAAGGAGTATTGGAAATTCAATAACCAGATGCTCAGGGTGGAACCTGGATATCCCAGATCCATCCTAAAGGATTTTATGGGTTGTGATGGACCAACAGACAGGGACAAAGACCGACACAGCCCTCAAGATGACGTGGACATTGTCATCAAACTGGACAACACAGCCAGCACTGTGAAAGCCATAGCCATTGTCATTCCCTGCATCCTGGCCTTGTGCCTCCTTGTCTTGGTTTACACTGTGTTCCAGTTCAAGAGGAAAGGAACACCCCGCCACATACTGTACTGCAAACGCTCTATGCAAGAGTGGGTGTGATGCAGGGGGTTTTTTGTCTCCCAGGAATTTGTGGCAACTTGAGAGTCAACATAAGAGCTGTTGTGCGGTTTCCTAGCTAGGAGCAGGCGTCTGTCAGCCTGAATCAGAGCTGATCTTTAAAACCCAGGGGGTTGCCTGTCCTGCACATGAGTGGGGATTCACTCTACTGGGAAGCTTCCATGATAGACAGTATCTGCCGTTTCTTCAGTTCTTTGTCTTTCTCTGTCATTCGGTTCCAGGCCTTTCCTCTGCACGCTCAATACCCAATAAACTATCAGGATTAACTAATGAAGAGGAAAAAAGAAAAGAAAAATCCAATATTTCTACTGGTTACCCCTGAAGCCTGTTCCCATTTGATAGTAATTTTGCTGAAAGAAAAAGTTGTGGTTTTTTAAATTAAAAACAACACAACAACCCACAATTGAACTTTTGGGAAAGTGTGAAGACCCAAACAGCTTTGTCTCCAAAGAGGATTGCTTTCTGTCTGATATAGTTATAGTTGTACACTCCTACACACAATTTTTGTCAAGTGGGAGACCTGGATGACACGCAGAACTTCAGACTGTTCGGACAGCCATTTTCCAACAAACAAGGGGCCAAAATATCTGCAATATAGTAACAGCCTTAACGATATATTCATTTTGTGTTTTATACAGCTGTTCTGAGCTACATCCTCAATGTTTTAACACATTTATATCCATTACTATATTCAAACAGAACCTTTTTATTTTTTCTTTCTTTTATTGATTTTCCTACATCATTTTTTTTCCCAAGCTGTACCAGGCTAACTGCCCCGGGCCTTTCATAGGTCTGTCAGGAACACTCATTCCAAAGCATAGCAAAAAACAGTATGTCTCTGAAGTGGATTGCAATGAACTAAAGTGACAGTCATGTTACAGAGAAAATTGACACTAGCATTACATGAAGATAGAGCATTGGTGTAACCCTTTGAGAACTATAGGATTAGTTTTTAGAGGCTGAAGGATGTTAATCTTGGTTGACATGGAAGTATAGGACTGAAGAAGTGGTATGTAGAAACACAGTTTAATGAAATTCAGGGTTTTAAAATGGATATCCTGTAAGTGTAAGTAAGGGCTTTTAATCATTTGCATTATTGATAAAAAAGGATTTATAACAAATGAACAGAAATAAATATATTTGCCAGCTACTTTCTGGTAAAATAAAAACATATTTTAATAAGTTCTAGCACTCGGATAGGATTTTTTGAACTGGCTATAGTTTTACAGCGTAGCCTTTTAGCTTAACATATTGAATTTCTGTTTTAAACTATGTTGCATGCTAATTCGATTTGCCTTGGTACATGAATACATGAAGATAGAGTTACAGTTTGAAAGGAAAGATAAAATGATGACTCTGATGTTGCATGAATATCAGGCGAATTACCTATTGCATGTTTAACATAGTTCTCAAAGGGTTAGTCAGATCTCTGGCATTATGCTGTACATTAAAACACTGACAGAGCCAAGGGACCACCAAAGCATTTTGTCATTCTGTGTAATTTGTGCTAACAGCAGTATTGTCATTTTCATGTGACCTGCAGAGCAGGTTTGTATCAATATTTTTTTCCTAGAGAAAAGTCAGCAACTGACAGACCTCTTTATTGATTTTAGGAGCTGCTTCTTGCAGTGATAGGCTTTACAGTCATTGGGCTGTGAACTTATTAGAGATGGTCAGAATGAATGCACCCCATGAGTCAGACACCTGGTTTTGTATGAAAGCCAGGATTTGAGGGGAGTAGCTTTTGAAATAATGAACAGCTTGCCTTGAACTTGATTATTGATCTGTTGACTGTCATTACCAAGTTAAACATTGTCTTCTGTGAAAAGCTTCACTGTCTGAATTTCCTTAAAGTGCACTGTCCTATGTCTTTGCTCTTTGACCTTTAACTTGCAAACTGGCACAATCTGAAGAGAATCTGGTGTTGCTAATCAGTTTGGATTTTTTTTTCTTTTTAAATGACCTGATATTCATTATCCAAGACTGCAGAAAAACATTGAAGAGTTTTCAAAGGAAAAAAGTGACAGCGACAAAAATATGTATGGTAGATCTGTAGACGAGAATTTTGGTATGTATACATGCACACTCTAAAAATGAACTACAGTAGAAGTGAATTTTTATTTAACTTGAATACAATTTTCAGTATAAAATTAGTAATTTCTACAAACAGCTAGTTATTATTAACAAAGTTATAAGAAAAGAACTTAAATACTTGAAACAGCCAGCATTGGCTTTTACATACAACAAGATTTTTATACTAGATTCGACAGATTTCTTACTGATTTCCTAATACACGTTACTGGATCATTTTTTAGAGAGTGTAGGTATATATACATATAAATATGTTATGATTATGATTATTTTGGTAATGGATAGCTTGACTGCCTTGAATTTTATATTTATATTGAGCCTAGCATGAAAAATTAGTATGCTTTTTTGTTCAATTACATGATTTGATTTTGATTTGAAGAGTTTTTTTATGATCATGTGTGGCATGCTATAAAGCATTGCAAACAGTTATTTCTTAGAGCATAAACAGAAATATATATATATGTACGGCTAACAAAAATGAAAAGTTAGAAAAAAGGTATAGTTTTACAGCAAATATGCAATGCAGATGGCATTTTGGAAATGTTTTGTAGAGGTAATGTATGCTGTATGTTAGAAGTGCACCAGTATCAGCCCATAGCATTACTTCAGTAGATTCATTTCAGCTGTTGCTGAAAATGTAAAGAGTGCATTCACAACTATAGACCATAGGATAATATTTACTACACATCAACTCATTTAGGGAATTCGAAATTCTATGCCTGTCTATCATATTTTTTTAATTCACTGGGTGAATTTTGTTTTCAGCAAACAAGTGTAAATTATGTTCTACTACAGACTGAACAAAAGGACTCATATTTTTGTTCTGATTTTGTCCCTTGGATAGTTGGTGGAAACCACTGACAAAATTACTTCATCTGCAGTTGATTTTCCTCTAGAACAAGAGAACCAGACAATTTGATAATATCTTTAAAACAGAACAGCATCTTACCTGTTTTCTTACTCACTTACCTATATCACTTCACTTTCAAAGTCTCTTTCATGGCAGCTTTGACTTTTTGTGCAACTATTTCCCTGGGAATAATGAAGTGCTGAGCATGTTGACTATTGTTCATTGATAAGGTAACAAAAATGTTTGTATTTGGAGAATTTAACTTACAGTAATTATGCTGGAAGGTAAGTGTGATAAACTAGTGCTTGATATATGGTACGTCATAGATACATGAATGCATAATAACTTGATTCTTTAATCTATTTTCTTTTACGTAAAAAGTACACACATATATTATATATAGAAAGAGGAAGAATTTTTAAAAGTCCTGCATGGTATGTTTATGCCGTGCAGGTTAAGTTGTGTCAGCATTTCTATTATTATGCATTTCTATTTTCAGTAGGTTGTAACACAGTCATAAAAATTTGCTTTAGGCTGAACGATTTAGGAGCAGTTTATGTTCATTCTAATTTCAAAAATGTATATTTGGTTGCTTTTAAATTATAGACGTTCAAAGTAAATGAGCTATTTTCTCAGATTTAGTTTTGAACTTATATAAATCAAAACCATTTTACAAGTTAAGAAAATGAAATTTGATAAACAAGTATTCTACTAATAATTGTTAGTGTCAGCAAAGAATAGAATAAATAGATGAACTGAGTTTTGAAAGTTGGTTTTTGCTCATGTGAAGTAACTTTTTTCCTAATGTTTTTAATAAACATAGCCATATTGGTATTGTTGCAATCTACACTGTGAATATACACAATACTAAATATGGATTTCATCAGTCTATTACAGTCTGGGAAACTGATTTTACAGGGTTTGTGTAAGTCAAGAATAACAAAAATTTCCCATAGACAGAAATACAATTTAATTAACTTTTATCGGAAAATAAATTTAGCAGAATATATCTTTATATATTTCCTTTATAGGCTGACATGCAGACTCAGATGGCTTCAAATGAGCTCTTTCAAATCCCCTGATAAATATAATACACATTTTGTATCGTTCTATAAACAATGTTTTCGAAGTTGAGTTGGGGAGTAGGTTAAAAAATAATTATGATTGTGAAACATTGATGAAAGCCAGGAAATTTCAAAATGGAAGACCAGACTTCCCTTTTCCTGCAGCAGTGTGTGTGTGGTTCCCTTCCACCACCCGCCCTTCCCAGAGCCCTTGACTTTATAATATTGTGGGTTAAGAATAGGGTATAAGATTTATCCTTGAATTCCTTGGCTTTTGTTGATTTATGATGCAATCCTGATGTTAGTTAAATGCAGCTTTTGCTACTTAGTTAAATTTATCAAATCAAATTCTGGCTTGTTGGTAGGAAAAAATGCACAGATTCGAAAAGTAGGTGTGCCTATAAGCAGTGAACATTACACTTCTTCTAGCTTTTCATATTTGTATTTTTGGTGGGGGAGTGGCTTGAAAAGACACAGATCAAATAGTAAAGATCAAACAATGCATGTCCATTTATTATGAATTAATGTAGGAAGTAGGAACCCAACCTACCACACATGTAGCAGCACAAATTGGAACCATGACAACTAGAACAAATTGAAGCAGAAGGAAAAGTTTTCAGGGCTTTTGTTTTCATTGAGGGTCCTCTATCCCATGCAAATAAAGGCTTAACCTATTTGCTAGTTTGGCGCTGAGAAAGTTATGCACAGCCAGAAAAGCCTACGTCATGCAGGCAATAAGAGAGGGGAAGGAGCCAACACTGGAATCAACAGCTGCTTTCTATCTGTGCTTGTGGCCCTTCCTGCCTCTTGGCTGCTGTGCTTCCAGCCCCTTGAATGATTTCAGCAACAGTCACCATAGAACGATACCTTCCTCAATGGAAGGCACAAATGGCCACCTGTGAAAATAGCATGATCATGTTCCTATTTCTCTAATCCATTCTCCTGTTTTGCCTACTAGCTGGCACAAAGAAATTCAGCTCATTTGACAGTCATAATCAGATTATCACCATCATGCTTACCCCATGCAGCGGCCAACCCTGTGACCATCTAGTGTCATACAATGTAGATTCCATATTGTACAATGTTATTTTATAGATATACATGTAGAAGGAATAACCCTAATAATTAGGGTTCCAAAGTGTGAATAACATTAATATGTGATCATTGCTAGTAAATGTTGTCACTACCATAGAAAGTTGTTGGAAAGCACTATGCTAACCTCAGACACATCATATAAAATTCTTGTTTCTTAATGTAGACAAACCATAGCATATCAGCCACAAATTGTCTTCATTTCATTAATGTTTTTGTGTGCATTCACAGATGCTATGCATACTGGATATATTATCCCTTACGATGTAACAAATACAGCATGTAGACATAGGGTCAATACCACCCTATGATGCTGCAGTGCGTAGACAACCAAGGGAATGCTACAGAATGGTCAGATCTGTGCAAAAGAGAGCTGCAGAAACAAGCATGGCATCCCAAAGAGAGCACTAGCCACAGTTCTCCATGTATGTACTGTAACATGAATTGCCATCACAGCAAAAACCCACAGTGTAGCTATTATTGATGATACATATACACCTTGTAGTCCTCATAACCCTATGCTGAGTGACAGCATTCACAAACTATTACCAGGTGAGTGATCCATATCCCATCGAACCTCATGACCCCATCAAACCACACACTACTTCCATCATAATTGTTTCCCCTTCAATCACCAGCAGTGGCACATGGTCACATACCAGCCAGTCTCTGTCGTCCCCCCCCCCCCCCCATATTTAGGTATAAACCTGAAGTCACAATTTTAGTCACCTCTTGCTATAACAATGGTGCATGGTGATAGGTTGCTATATTTCATCATGCAATACCAGTATGGAGATGGGGATCATGCTGAATCCATAACATACCCCAAATGGCATGTACACCAAAAGCCTCCTGCCCCAGTTATGATTCCTTTTTGTTTCAACATGATGCTGAGATCAGATAGTCACATAACAACTCTATATACAACTGGTCATTGACCTTCACCAGCATAAACCTATGTTTACCAGTGACTTGGATGAAGCTCTTCATCTTTCACTAAGCAGGCACAGCATAATGTATACCTGCAAACTAGTGCCATTGTCTTGCAAGAGGTAGGGTGTGAAGTCACAGAGTAACAATTTTCTGCTTGAATTATTAGTGTGCTCACATAATACAGCTCCTGTCCTTTTTAGACACATTTGCCTACATGGCTGTGTACAGTCCCATAAATCACGAGTTATAATCCACACGTGAATTGATCATCATCATAAAAACATACATATGTGCATGACAAATTATGGGACTGCATATCCTGACTAATAACTACACAAGCCCAAATTTATGCATGTGGTGAATCTGAAGGCAAACAGTTAAGCACATTATGCTCTTATTGGAAAGTGACATAACAAGAGTGGATGTTGTTCTCAATCGCATATTGACAACACCAATTGATTTGATTCCCTTTTTTGTCAGCTGTATAGATGGCTAAGGCATTCAGACAAAGACTCTGTCTGAATGAGATACATTCAATGGGCATAGCCAACAGCTAATGCTGCTGTATCATAATGATCATATGCTGTTTTAACTGATCATGTTAAACTCAGTTATTCATTGCTATGCATGTTATAGATTCTGAGTTTTGTCATCCTATCTGCCAACTAACTGCTGAATGCATGTATACATTTACTACTAAAATATTACATGGCTATGTGCTAAAAGCTTGATACTATGCTTATCATAACCTTACAAAACCATGTCCTATCAGAGTTCATTGTTTGTCAATATCCACGGCAATCTGAAATATCAGATTTGTATGACAATGTTATACTCATGCAACCATCATCCTCATGCTGAGCACACATGTTCAGTTGGGAAAGAAATCCAGGACTCAAGAAACCTGTAACTGTGTCAATCAGTTATTCATAATTTATATTAATTCTTTATATCTTCATCTATATATTATGTTTGATAAAACATCTTCTATTAACTAAGTGCCTGGCACCAATTTACTACCATCTTTAGTGTACTCTTCCAATGCCATGTGTGTCTCTCCTCTCAATTCACATTTATACATCTGGGCTGGTAATGTAACTCATTATTTCTGTTTTACTATTTAAAGATGAAAACCATTGCCTTGGATTATATCTGTGTCTGTAGTCCTTCTCCACACTGTACAAGATATATGGACACTGACCTTCTGTGTATATTTTGCTTTGATAGAGACATTCATTGGCTCATGGTGAGACAAATACAGTTACCCAGCCCTTTCATCTCTCATAAAGAGTTAAAACTATTTGTGAGAGTCCCTTCCAACATTGCCAGTGAAAGCAGTTGAAGCAATCAGGCCTTCTGATTAAAGGTGACAAAAGATATAACTATACATATAGGTCATTGTTCATCTCTCAGAGTCAATAACAGAAGTCAACAGGTCAGTCTCTATATCCAAACCTCAACCCAGTTCCTTTGCAATTGAGGAGAACTAGGATCCTAGGTACAGCCAGAATTGCCTTCAACCAGTCCCATAATCTTACTAAAAAAGAATAGGCTAGAGGAAGTATGACAGATAATCAGTGAAAAAGTTTCTGGTGCCAGGACTTAGTGATGGCATGCCTTAGTGACACTAGTACCCTGCCCTCACAATCACTAAAACTTGTTGAAAACCTACCAGAAATAACATAGCATTCATTCCTTTCAGACACAGATCTTTCCTCATAGATATAGTAAAACCAGTCTGAATCCAAGTTAGAAAATTTGCTACAGTCAAAAGTACTCAACCCTGTTTTGAGAGGTTGACATCATAGATTCATTGAGTGTTCTGCCACATGAAGGATTCTGCTGGATAAAACTTCTCTGATGTTATGATGGAAGAGGCAAAACATGTCTTTTGCTTCCATGGCAGCCACAGTGTGTGGATACTTTCGTGTGAATATAGAAGCATGGCTGTAATTACTGGATGATTTGATTGTTCCTCCATGTATGCACATACATATATGCAAGCCATTGATCTCATTGTTTCTCTTCATTAGGAGTTTCCTACTGGATAAGGTGGTGCCTTATGTTCTCCACTCTAGCTAGGATAGCGAGCAGTGCAGACTGGTGGGAGATGCTACAATGTTGTTGTCCATGTCTCATTGGTCACTCTGACACATACACCCACAGTTGCAATCAGCCATAAGAGATCCATCAATTTGTGTCTAGTGCTGACATGATGGTGGCTACTATTATTTGAATCATTCCACATGCATACTTGAGGCATCCTGTGCACACCTTTCACTGAAATGACACTAAACAACATCAACATCTTTTACAGGTAGAATCTTAGGATTTCAGTTTTTCTTATGCACAGAGTGGATTTGCTGCATCCTTGTGTACACATAGATCATCATGCTTCTGTATATTCAGCATGATTTTTGAAGTCTCCCTCAACTATTGCCCATTCCTTCTTTCCTTAAGTGTGGATAACAGTGTGTTGCAGAGCCTGCATTAAGCATCACAAACAGTTTGCTTGGGTTTGTGAAAGATGTTACAGCAGCAGGGTATTGTCCTGTTGTCTTCCCATTCTGCATTGGCTGCACATATTCATTCTATGATAGCTCAGCTGCAAATGAGGTTGTATTTCAACAACTCTAGAATTGTTGTGTACATACACCCATCATTTCTATCTTGCTGCCTTTGTGGAGGAGCTGCAAATGTTGTGATTAACCTTCTCTCCTTCTAATATGCTATTCTTTCTTCTTGGAAGTAGGTTTATCTACATTTATACTATTCAGATGTTGGGTATTTTCATTTCTGACACCTCAGTTATTTCACATATAAAGAAATTGTATCATAGTTTAATGATGAGCCAACATTATTGAATAGTGGGACCCTTTCCTAAGCATGCTGTTAACCATCTTGTTTCCATTCTCTACTAACTCATACATACCCATAGCACATTTATGCACAGGTCTCTGTAACATCTGCTACCAGGAAGAGAGTTTAAAACCCTGGAAGTGGTAACTTATGGCTTTTAAGAAGAGCCACATGTGTTTGGACATTGTCGATCTGTTGGGTGAGAGAGATGAGCCTGGGTGCACAAAGCCACTGGCAGGGACAGGCAGAGGGTTGTCTGCTCCTTGTCAGATCTGTGGTTAGTGCTGTCAGTGGCTACAGTATCTGATTCTGGGACGGTTTTCCCCAGTACTTGTCCAATCAAATATTGATTGGGGTACATTATTTTGAAGCTTCACACAGCCCATGCTTCAACTGCTCTTTCTCCTGAATGCTGTTTATGCGGCTTACTCACCATGAGTTGTGCCCTTGTATCTGCAGCAATACAATTGCTGTTTCAGTTCTAGTGGTAATGATCCCAGTTGATTTTTCAGTTTTCCATCTAAATATCACTTCTTCCTGTCATTAGCTGGTCTCTGTACTTGCATTAGAAAGTTATTTGGCCCCAGTATGTGCTGTGTACAACGATTTAGTGGCCCTTTCCACATTGCTGCGTGCTCACTTTACTCCACCTCTGAGACATAATTAGATGTATGTATGGGGTTCTCATCTATATACATGGGTTTTGGTACAATACTTAGGCTTAGAATATGTCAGGTGGACTTTTAGGCATAACGTAATCCACATTTGGACAAACCAAAACTCTTTTCAAGCTTTGTGCCCTGAACCACACGCAGTAACTGGTCATCTGATGTTAAATAGCCCTACATATAAGCCAGAATATAAGTGTAATGATTTCATAGTGTGCTGCACATTTTCTTACCTTACTGTGTTTTTGCTGCATAGCCCCATGTGCATTTCATGCCCGAGTTTTGCTCTTTATGTTCTGTATTGGCAACAAAGTAACTGGAGAATTTTTACCTGCTTTCCCTAACTAAATTTCTTTCCTGTTATTTTATTTAATTCTATTGCTCACACAGCATTCTATATAGTAGTCTTCTTATAACTGACATATGTTATTGTTTCAGGTAGCTTCTACTGACAAACACAGAGTTTGTGTGCAAATGCAAGGCTGATTAAATGGTGCTAAAGTGTATTATGACTGTCAGATATAATCAGGCAAAATTTTGTGGTGCTTAGACTGTTTTTTTCATTGATTTTATTGATCAATGCGTTGGACAGTGTTTTATTATACACAAGCTGTTCTTTATTAGTAAATCAAGGCCTCATCATACATTATTAAATAAAATTGGTTAATAAAGCTATGTAACAGCTCACCAAGCTATTATCTCTTTAACTCCTTATAATGTTGCGTCATTAAAGGTCAAGGGGTCATGATATTAATCTCATTGCTGTAGATCATTAACATAACTGAACATTTTCAACAAAGTACTTATGTTTACAATGCTATAACCCTTTGACTGCTGCGGCAACCTTTAACCACAAAAAAAAAAAAAAAAAAGAAATCACATGCTAGAATCATTATGGTTCTTGCCATGGCAATCAAAGAGTTAAGGGCTGTGCAGTGATTTGTTTTATATTTATTAATTTATATTTATTTTTATTTTCATTTGAAGAGGGGGGCTTGGGGTGGGGCAGTTCTTGTCTGCTGTAAGTGTCTTAACCAAGGGAAGGGTGTTAAAATGGCTTTTTATACTATTGCATCTTATGTATTTACCATTGTTTCATTGTGTTGTAATTAAAAAAAACTGTCAATAAATAAGAGAACAGGAAAAAACATTTCTTAGAGACATTGTGGTTTTACTCTGTGTATAATTATTGCTCTGTAGGTAACATGTAAAACTGCAGCCAACCTCAATTCAGGGAAAAAAAAGGCAGTGGACACAAACACTGTATAAGAGCATTCTGTGCATCTCTAGGTATGAACATGGAAGACATATTTGTTAAATTTTTCTAACTAAAACAGAGTAGCAAGAACTGATTTTTGGAAGATAAGAAGACAGAAGGAGGAAGTGGCTGTAATGCTGTATGGGCCTTTATATGTGTCCTCTGTAAAAGTGATCTACAGATAATTGATTTTTCCCATTTCCTCTATTTAAGAAGAAGTTTACAAGAAGCAATGTAGAAAAAAGTTGCCCAATTCCTGGTAGGGACTAGAAGAGGAGAGATCTACAAAATCTCATATTCCTATGATAGATGTGATTTGGGGGTATATATAAATATGCCAGTGAACCAATAAGCAAAAGGGTGGTAAATGTCACTGGAAACAAGAGGCCTATCACACTGACCTTATGGACTTTATCCTGCAAGTTTCTAAACTCCTCTTGTGTCAGAAGAAATGGAGCCCTCCCCAATTCATACATCAAAAAGAGCTCAGTATCACACAGAATGAGATACATGTGCATTAAAACATTTTCCCTGTGGAACTCAGAAACATATCCAAACCAACTGGAAATAAGATGAAGAGCTTCAGTGCTTTTACAGCATGACAGTGCCTGATAGCCATAGACAGAACTTTCTTGGGGACTAATCCAAGATTCTGGAGCAAAGTACCTCCAGTTCTTAGAGCTGTTTCAGGCATTTGTGTTTGCTAGTATGTAAACACAAGCATCATAACAATAAATCTATCTTGACTTTCCACCTGCCAGCAAGGAGGAAGAAAGAAGGTAAGAACCATACGTGATAGATACTAACACTGTTACACAATGCACTACTGAAAAGCATCCAAATACCACCCGTGTGTGTGAAGTATAAGAACTAGAAAACTATGTAGAGGAAAACAACACTGATGATCTGGGGAAAGTCTGATCAGTAATACAAAGTCTGAATAGAATGTCATGGAGATTGTATGAATCAATCCTGACATTGTTGGAACTCAAATCTTTTTAAAGGGAAAAGTCTTTTAGCTAGTTTAGGATGCTATCAGAAGAGGAAAACCTTGTTAGTAACATGTCTAGCAATCCATAGTTGGCACACTGTATTATGCTAAGTTTGCAGAACACTTTCCACTTTAATGCCATTTTATACGCTTATTACTTTCTAAAATAGGCACCTTTTAATAATGAAATTTTGCAGACTTATGTATGCCTGCAGGTAGTATGGGATTTTACTTTAATGTTTGGGAAAAATCCCTTCAAATGTACTTGAATTACAGTGGGGAGAATAAGAAAAATATTTTACCTACTGAATAAAAAAATATCAACCCATGCTTCTTTGATCAGAGCAAACAGGAAAAAATATACTGAGACACTTTTCCTTCTTAACTGTAGAGAAAATCATTACAAATAAAGAAGTTATGAGACTGAAAAATCATTTCTGAACATACTCAGCAGGTTTATGTGAAGATTTCAGCAAAGCTTAATTTGACCTTGGCCCCTTCATGGTATCAAAATGCCCATCCTTCCTGGCTTGACCAAGGATATAGATTACTGTTCTTAAAATGTGTTGCTGGAGCAGTTTGCTTTTGGATCATTGTAAGTGGCTCTATGAAAAATGGAGTAAAATACCCCAAACTTCCTGGAGCATGGAGAGTTGAAAATCAGTGACAAAATTAAGTTGCCTATAACTTGACTGTAACCTCTCTTTGCATTTTTGCTACATCATACAACATTTCAAAAATATTAAATTTCATTTTTAAAACCTATGCCCCGTTTTTTCCCATTGCTGCATCATTATTCTTACCCTCCTACTCCTTCCCTGCTATTTTGGGTTATACTCAGTGTTTCTGTCTTGCCTTAATTAGATTGCAAGCTCTTTTATAATGGAAACTGCATTTGTACAGGTTTAGCACCATGAGAACGCAGTCACATTTAAGACCTATGGGAACTATATATTCAATAAAAAAGTATTTTACTTCTAAAATAATTAATTTTATTAGCACCTAGTTGTACCTGTCTCAATCTTGAAGCTGCTGGCTGTATATTTAAAAACACATAACAAAATAAGTTAAATAAATCTTTAATCCAACCTCACAGTAAACCTGCTCAGTCCACAATGGACTCCCTCATAGACTTCATCACTACCACTACCAACCCTGCTCAAATTTTCTCCCTCCTATCCAATGGAATGCCTGCACATATTAATGGATCATCTGGTTTCTTAATGAAATCCAGGCTATGGATGGTTTCCCAAGGAAGAGACTAGATGATTTTATATCTGCTTGTCTTCAGGCCTCAAGCAGTTTTGGTTCAGTTCATGCAAGCTATTAGAGGACAAGAACTAATCTGGCATTTCATAGTTGGCTGCTCAGTGTCTAATTATTGTTGTGTATGCTGATGAAGATTAAAAATGTATTTCAGGATGCCAGTCATCTGGTATCCATTATCTACCCCTTCCATATTCAAATCTGATTTCAAATCTTGCCAAAGTCCCCCAGGCTGTATCACCTGACCTTACTCAGGCTCTTCGCTTTTACTGATGCATACCCTGATGCAGTATATGCTGACAGACTTGTGATGATCAGTAGTTTTTAGTACAGGGTTACATGTCACTCAGCAAAAGCATTCTCCTACTCTTACAGCTCTCCAGACCATGCCATGCTATAGCTTTCTTGTACTGGTAAAGGCCTGTTTGATTTTGTAGAAAGCAAATGACTTTGCACCGGTCACCGAAGAAGCAGCCCTCAGCTCCTAGGAGCCTTCAATCTTTTTGTGAAAGGAAAGGCAGTCAAGCACTGGCATATAATAATGGGGCTTTGGAGTGCATATGGAGCAGTGTTCTGTGTTACTGGGGAAAGTTGTCCATTCAGTGATGCTACTGATCAGTCTATGGACAACTGCGTGTGATTTTTTTCAGGAATTCATTATTACTTTTGGGGGGCTTTTTAGTTTTATAAAGCTTAAGTCTTCCAATCAGGAAACAGAAACAGTACTTTATTACTTAGATGACCAATGAGATGGTATGAATAATAATAATAATAATTATAGAATAGTTTTCCAACAACCCACAAGCTGAAATTTGTTCATACAAGCAACTTGCTAGAACAATTACACAAACTGATACTAAATTAATAAAAGACACACCCTGCTCAGGAGTAATTTCTAAAAAGGTTAAATTTGTGCGGTAAATTATTTCTTGTAAGTTGTTCCTCTGGCTTTATGCAGCATTTAATTACACACCAGGGGTACGTCTAGACTACAGGCTTTTATCAACAGAGGCTTTGTCGACAGATACTGTCGACAAAGCCTCTGTCGACAAAGAGCGTCTAGACTACATCCAGTTCTGTCGACAAAGCAAGCCGCTTTGTCAACATGAGAGTGTAGACGCAAAGGACAGTGTAGATGCAATAATGCCTTCTGTCATCGACAAAAGGCGTTATTCCTTGTAGAATGAGGTTTACCACCGTCGACAAAACTGCCGAGTTCTGTCGACATTATGTCGACAGAACTTGGCGGTAGTGTAGACACAGGTATAGTTTTGTCGACAAAAGTCCACTTTTGTTGACAAAACCCTGTAATCTAGACACACCCCAGGTGACTTCTCCTCAGGGGAAGCCTAACACTTTAATGAGAGAAGTATTTTGCAAGTCAGATATTATGTGCAATGGCAAAATTGTCTGGGTTCCTCCCTGAGCTCTGGCTCAATTTAAGTAGGCATTATTTTAACAAACATTGTATCCAATTCTGAATTTAAAAATGGATAAAAGGCCACATGTTGCAATGGCTATATTGTAAGTAATGCTGGTTGGATGGTCTGGACAGTAGTGAAAATGGGATTTGTTAGTAAACAGACATGGTTAATCAGGGTTTATGAGTAACGTTGTGATAGAATGCTGTAACTTCTCTGTAATGCCTGGTAGGTGGCCAATGCTGCCTGAGAAGCAAGTGGAACAGGCTAGAAAGAAGGATTGCCAGTGCATGGACTGATTCAATGTTGACCTCCAAAGCTCTGTCCCCTCAGGAGTTTCAACCAGGAGGTAAAGCTACTTCTGTCCTCAATGAAAAACCTGAGGCAGGACTGCAGAGGGAAAAATCCAAGGAGTGGGGAGGTTTACAGGCTCAGGGAACTGTAGTTCACTTCTCTGGAAACAACCATCAGGATCACAGTGAGACTTATTGGAAAGAATTTTGTTTTCCTAAGTGGGCATTGAGTCAGGTCCAGAGTTTAGACCATTCTAACATAAGTATCCCCAAGCTACTGTGCAATTCTTTTGATTTATTTGGTGTTTAAAATGTAGCTGATATAAAAGCAGTCAATTCCTAGGAGAGAGCAGTGGGTAACCTGTAAGGTAAAATAGCATCCAAGAAAGAAGAGCTCTTCACAAGTCCATATTTTTCAAAGATATTCTATATGCATATTTGGTTGCTGGAAAGTGTCCAACCCAAAGTAGTCGTCTTAGCTGCTGCCCTGTTCAATACACTGATGTGAAGTTTGGTTTGAAACTCATTCATCCTTTCAAAAGTCACTGCAAGAAACACCCCCTAAAGAGCATGTTTAATTACCCAGATGTTTATGTAAAATTACCATAATTAATCACAGTATTGATTATGTTTCTTCTGTTTTCCAGCACTCTTCTATTTTAAATGGTCCCCTGAAGTGACATGTAGAAGCAACCTTGTTATCTATGACTTGCTCGGCTATTTTCTAATAATTGATAGAAGATGCATTGTGCCATGTTTAAATCTGCCTGTTCACTGAGGTCTCTGGGTGTTTGATGCTTTAGTTTTTGATACAAAACAGGTTATCCATATCATAGGTTATGGTAACTTAGTCTCACCTTGTATCATATCCTTTTACATGTCCTCGCACCTAGCCATTTTTATCAGGTTCCCTTTGGATCATAGATTCAGGTTAGAAGATAATGAAACACCGTGTTTTTCTGTTGACCTCATTCATTTTGTAAGACATTTCCATATTCCGCACCTAGTAGCTTACTCAACAGGAAGTTGTCTGAAAAAAGGGATTTCTTCTTAAAATACACCTTGTGAATGAAATATAACTGAGATATAACAGCAATGGAAGCCCACCCCCACCCTTCAAATCTGCAAGCAGTTTTTTTTCTTTCAGTGCAACCTTTCTTCATCAGTCTACTGTATGTAGTCTGTGAATCCTTAAAGAGCACAGGAGCAGAGAGACAACAGAAGCAGCAACTGTGCTAGTAAAGTATTGGAAGATCCCACTTCATTCCTCATGGTAATTGAATTAAAGGGAATGAGGAATGTGTGAAATACTACTGGAAAGCAGGAGTGAGGAATATCAGAGAGAAAGAGAATAAAAGAGGAAGGAAGGAACCTCCACATTCAGTGCTAGGCTATCAGTCATCTAGCTGCTTGCTTGAATACATCATAACCCTATGCTAAAGCAACATAGCTGGATACCGGGGGTGAAATACTGGTCCCCCTGAAGTCAATGGCAAAACTCCCACTAACTTGAATGGAGCCAGTATTTCATCCAGAGTCCCCAGTTTAATGGAGACAGGAAGGGTTGTGATGTTTCCAGGTGCAGCGCTTACCCCGACTGCAGATGTGCTCTTTTCTCCACTGTTTGAATCAGCTGCAGTCCCTGTTTTCATGCTTCAATTAATTGCATTGTTGGGGGTTTTAGAAGCTTAAGTAAGGTCATGTCTGGCTTTGGGACCTCCAAAATCTAACTGTAAATATGAAAGGTCATAGTTATTATCATGGTATTTAAATCTTACTTCCACACTCAGATGATGAAGTCCTGAAATTATGGGTGCAGTGAAACTTCTGATAACTTGTGTTGACTCGTGCTCTTAAAAAATAGGGCCTTTGGTACTAGCAAACTGATTGCAGTATTTGGATGTGTTCAACCAATATATATAGTCTCTTCACCTCATCGTAGCAGACTGTGCTATGGCCTTTTCTTCTTCTTTAAGGTCTTTCCAGGGCCCAGACTAGGAAGGAACTATGCTTGGATAGATAAGGGGAGGTACAACTGCTGCCCCTAAAATTTCTTGAGCATGGGACTATCTTCCTGTTAGGACCTCCTCTAGTGCAAATTACACCAATAAGGGCATAGTGGATCCTGGGTCGTACGCCTGTCTTATTTCCACATCATCAAGCAAAGTTGGAATGGGGAAGCGTTAGGGATGTAGTAATGACTATGCTCTCTGAGCACAATAGTTTGTGTCAAGCAAATTTAGGGCAGCAGGCCGCTGCAGCACCTCCATCTTAATGTACACCTACACCTTCAGCCTCTCTAGGCTCAAATAAAGAAATATTGCTATGCTGCATCTCATCAGACCACTGCAATTGTGTGAACACATGAATGAAAATATTGATCTTGTTGCAAAGTAACAGAATATGAAAATTCTAGAGTGATAAACATTCTGTTTGTCTGGCAAAAAGAGGGGTAAAGGACAGAATAGCACTGTGTAAAAATAAAGCTTTTTTTTTTTAATTTCTTAGTTGCAAGAAGAAGTTTGGAGTGCAGATGCTATTGTTAGCCTCCCTTTAGTGAAAATTTGTATTCTCCACATTTTTCCCCAGCCATGTTATTTATCAAATGCAAGCAGACCCAGCAATTAAAGAAGGGGGAAAATATAATCTAGCCCAGTGTTATTGGGAAAGTCAAAAAAATGCCTGACTGTGAGATTGCTCAAATCCTGTGACACGAAAGGGACGTTGCCAAATGCCATAATGCCCTAATGCCCTTTGAAAATTCAGATTGGGAATTGTAATTTCATTTAAATGTTAATTAAAAGAATTGAATTGAAGTGGTTCAGAGAGACAAGAAATTGAAAGTTCTAAAGATTAAATTATTCCATTGACCGGTCAGGGTGTATGGAATTGTGCATTATGTATGAGTCCCTGTTGGCTTGGGCTAGAGAAGGTTCTTGTTAAGGGACTGTGATTCTAGTCACATTTCTCTCTAAATTACTGGAGCTTAATTATGTATGCTTTTTTATCTATGGAACTATATGCCTCTAATGTTATTACATGGAAGGCTTTTTTCCTTATATATCAAATTAATTATTTTAACATTGGAAATCATGTTCCCACCACTTAACTGTCCCTTCATACTCTATCCTGGTTCACAGGCCATGCAGGCATGGTACATGCTGGGAAGGTTTCTTGGTCCTGGGGACAAAGAATCTTCCCCTCCACATAGACTACGTAGCTTGGAAGCTGCTCCATAGCTGCTTCTGCAGCCTTGGGTCTGCAATGAAAACTAGGAGAGGAAGGCCAGTCATGTGGTAAAGCACTAGACCAAATCTGGGTGTAAGACGACTTGAATTCAGGTCCCAGCACTGCGACAGATGCCCTATAAGTCATTTTATATATGTGTGCCTACTTGATTCAGCTAGTCTGCCAGAATGGAAGGGATTAATTCTTACTGTGAGTCAGACTGGGATGCCCTTATTCCACAAGCAGTTCCATTCACTTCAGTGGGAACAAGCCTGCTGTAAAGTAAGACAAGGGCTGTCAAAAATTGTCCCATATTAGTTGAACATCTAATCCCATGTATGTTGTATGTCCAACACAAAGAGGCTCTCCCACAGGTGCTACTGTAATAAAAATCAATAGTAATACATAGAGTGGTCCCATACTATTTGCACATCCCTGACATGGGGTAATAGCAGATGGATCCATTTAGTACCCAGTTCCCACCTCTTGTGTAGCCCATACTCTCACCTACACTACATATGCACAGCTGTATTCTTGAGTGTGTGGTGGAAAAGGGATGGACTGCTGAATTGTGACTTATTTGCCTTCAGGAATCGATTGTGCTGGAGTGGGAGTAGTGAGTTACACAGATTCATATGTGTATTCTACAACAATGCCTCTGAATCTTGACCATGAACTTATAGTATGATGTGACTTTGTTCGCAGACAACAGGTTTATCTAACTGTTTAATTGGTTTTGGAACTTATTTTATTTTATTCTTAACATCACCACAAACTATTGTCTCTCAAGGATTGAATTTATTGCAAGGGATATCTGCCCTCTGTATGTCTCTGAGGCCCCTCTCTCCTTGGCACAGAGAACCACACCAGTTCCTCTGAAGAGGAACCAAGTGGGCAGGATTCTCCCCTAAATAAATACAAAATGTTTCAAGATAACGTGACAGAGAAAAATATTGATCAAATCAGCTCCTCCCCCACAGTTTTACCAATGTCTTTTATTCTAGATGTGAATTTGAAAGCAAGATGCCCTTATGAGTTTAGTCTTTGACCTTTCAGAAATAATGCAAGGAATGCCACAATGGTCCTAAACCCCGATCAACATGGAATAAGCCACAAAAATATGTTGGCCCTTGAGAGCTACCATGGTAACAATAGTGTATTTTGCATGGAGATAACTTGAGTGTCTGCTTTACACAGTTAAAAGCTGTTCAGTGACTTGACAATTTCTCATGAGCAGATTCACTAAGAGGAGCCAAAAAAGATGCAAGTGGTGGGTGACACATTTTTAAACCTAAAAGAATGAAGTTGGTCAACAACACTGAAAGTCTTCCGTTGAATGAAGGCTGGACATATTTTTTGCCAGTACCTTGAATGAGGCCAAGAAAAATTGATTTTGTCAGTAGACTGCATATTACATACAAAATGAAATAACAGTGAAATAAAAATCAAAAGGAAATGAGTCTGTCCAAAGAAACTGCTGACAAATTGCTCCAGCATTAGTTCCTTCTCCTCCCTGTCAGCATCAGGGGAAAATAAAAAGACATGCATTCCTTGTCAGTCACAGGCATCCCAAAAGCTTTAAACATGAAATGAGAAATAATGTAAGCATTTAAAGATAGTTTATTCCCTGGACATGTATAAATGTCTCCATGATAACACCAAATGGACCAAAGCCACATTATAAAAACAAAAATTCTTGCATTAAAAACCCTCATTCTTGAACAGAACCTATTGTAATGATTACAATAATGGTCCCCCAAACACCCATTAAGGCTGTTAAAACACAGAATGGAAAAGGGGTTAAGGTTCAATGTTCTCTGATAGCTATACACAAGCTACAGCTTATTTTAAAGGGGTAATGAGAGTTATATACACAGGGTAAAGGGAGACTAGATAGATAATCTATATGTACCTTTTGACCCTTAAGGCCCAATTCAGCAAAAACCATTGAAGCCGGTCATTAAATCCATCCCTGTGCAGCAAAGCACTTATCCCCTTAAGTGTGTTGCTGAATAGGGATGGACTGCTGAATTGTGACCTATTTTTCCTTCAGGAATTGGTAGTACTGGAGCAGGAATAGTGAGTTATACAAATTCATATGTGTATTCTACAACAATGCCTCTGAATCTTGACCATGAAGCTACAGTATGATGTGATTTTGTTCACAGACAACAGGTTTATCTAACTGCGGCAAATTATGTGTCACTTGGAAGATTATGCTAAACCGAATGCTGTTTATTATCAGAGCATTGCCAAAAGTTAAATATATTAGAAACTTTAATTGGTTTTGGAACTTATTTTATTTTATTGTTCATGTCACCACAAACTTATCTCTTGAGGATCGAATTTATTGTAAAAACATCCCCAAGAGATAATATTACACAGGTTAGGAACCTGAATTTTAGAGACAGCTGAAAAATGACAATTATCTGGTAAAGAACCGTAGTATAGCCTTGCCAGATTCCATCTCTAGTGTGTCTCTCTCTGTAGCATATGAGTTCTTTTTTCAGGAGTAGACTGAAGCATACATGTTTCTAATAAGGACATCACACTGCGTTTCACCTATGGTTTTTCTGTAATGTGTTTTTATTGTTATTTATTATTTATTTTACTGGTATATGAGAAACATTTTACTCTACTGTCACTGTGACTGAGGTTTGCTTTGTGGCTCTGGCTCATCCGGATATTTACGGTGAGGAGGATAGCTGAGATCCTCGTGCCAAAAAAAAAGCCCATTCCCCTAAGCCTTATGACCTGTGAGAATTTCAGCCAGTGAATGTAGCTGTCACAGTAGATGAAACAATCTCTAAAGCTGTCATTGCACTAAGGGTTCATGCTTGTCATGTGCCTCCTTTGTGATATGAAGTATCCTCATTTCCTATCAAAGTTAATTAAAGTCAATGGAAGTTGAGGGCACTCTAACATCTTGGATAATCAATCCATGCATGGCTTTAAAAATAAGTTCAGAGTACTTGAAATGGATCTGGAACCAAAACATGTAGCCATTCTGTGCCATGAAAACCCTTACTTAAAAGTATTGTTGCTTTCATCAATTTCAAAATAAAGCACAAAAAGTTGAAAAAAGCTGCCATACTTGACGATATGTACTGGTTTCTGCAGGCAATTCAAAGGCATATTCATTACCATGTATGGATTGGGATCTCACAGATTAACAGGAAAGAAAATCCTTTCAGAGCCATTGTGAAGTATACTTTGGATATACAGGTTGAACCTCTGAAATCCAGCCCTCTCTGGTCCATCAACATCTGTGATCCAGCTGGGCCACGGATATTGCTGAACCAAAGAGCCTGGCTGGGATCAGGGGTTGCCGGGCTCAGGAGTGAAGCCCTGGCCAGTGGCAGCATGCCTGGCAGCCAGAAGCCCCTGGGAGTGCAACCTTTGTCAAGGTCAGTGGCTGTGGAGCCAGTGCAGTGGGGAGCACTGCCCAGCTGGGGCTGGCATCAGTGGGGCCAGCCCAAGGGGAGTTCAAAGCCAGGAGCAGATTCCAGTGGCTAGGGCTCGAAGCGGAGCCTAGGGGCTGGAACTGGCACTCCAGAGGGGCTGACGACTGGGAAGGGAACCCTTGACCTCCCCGGTCCAGCAAACTTGCTGGATAGAGACAGCTCAGATCCCGAGGGTACTAGACTCGAGAGGTCCAATCTGTATCTGGCACTCCTAATATCCACAAATAAAATATTATAGGTTGAAGCTGTGCTCAGGTAGAAGTGCACAGCCAATTAATCTACTTTCATGAAGTGCATGAAAAAAATTATCTGTCATTTTTCAGCATTAATTCAAGATTCCATGGAAATGAAAAGTCTCTGGGCTTCTGGAACTCATTATAAATGTAATGGTGACACAGTTAACCTAATTTCCCCTGTTGGAGCATACTGTATTAACAAATGTCTCCTAAGACTTCCTAGAACACACACCTTTGAGTTTCAAAATGAATGTTTTCAGACCCAACAGAACAGAGAACAAAGATCTCCTTTTACTGTGGAAGCTATTGATAGACATTTCAGTTTTTCCATCAACACTAGAAGCAGCCAACATATTTAGCCAGAGAAAATTATTTTTTTTCCTGTGTCTGTTAACTTCAGGATAGAGATACTAATGAATCCATTGTCAGTAAACATAGGGTTTTTCTTTTCCAGATTTGGAACATTAAGTGAAAAGTCAGTCATGCATGTGAATATACCACTGTTCTTGGTCTGAAAAGCCTAAATTTGTCAGTTAGAAGATTTTTTCCCCTCAGCTTGCATTTTAAACTACATTTATTTATTTCAACTGCAGTTTAAAGGCACATATATTATAGAGGTAAGCCTCTGTTAGGCAGTACCATTGAAAACCTCTCTCAAAAACTGCCAGTTGTAGTGTCCAATCCCTACTTTCCTGAGTTTTGGTTTTATTAAGACAGATATAACACAAAATTCAGTTCAAACGTCATACCCATCCTCGGCTGCCCTTCCCTTTGGACTCCTTTTTTTCACATGTATCTTATATCTGGCAGGGTTGATTGAAACATCTGCCTCAAGGTGTCTGTCCCACTTACAGTTCCAGAGCTAAATCAACAACTGATAACAGGGTCAGGTGTTTCGGGCAAAGGTATAAAATCGGAAACAGGCTTCAAGAATCCTACAGATTTTAGTGCTAATTATTTGTATTCTGTCTTGAAAGAATAGGACTGGAAGTTGATGGGGTATTTTTGTATACAATGATTCATAGATACTTTTGAATGCTTCTTTCCTAGCAGTTAGATTTAATTTGCTCAGCAGATTTACATAGGTCTGTCTTTCAGGAAGACAGGTGACATCACCCAGAAGACAATACCCAATTTTAGCTTACTATACAAGCTTGCTGGGCTGTGTGCTTAGTTCTAGAATCCATTTAACTGAATTAGGCACAGCTCCCAATACTGAGTTTAAATAACTGGCTATAGTGGATAGTGGGGAAAGTCTTCTTACGTAATCCAAAGTGACAGGTGAATACAAGTTCTGGCATGCACTTCAGTAGCCTGAAGAATGTTAACCTCATAGTAAATATCAACTGGATGAAAAATTTGTTTTGCACATATAGCCACACACTTTACCTCATTGTAACAATAGGTTATGCTTTGTCATCCTGAAAAAGTTAATCTGAATGCCAGGCCTATAAATCTGCCTGGGTCAGCCTCATCTATATGCATACCACAAGAGCCAAAAATATAGGCAGGCCCTGAAGTGAATAGCAGTCATTTTACATAAGACCTCTTTACTTTGAAAGGTGCACTTTTGCAATGCACCCTAATGAACCCTAATATTTGCACTTTAAATATAAAACTGACATAGAAACATCTCATGTAAACCTCAAACAATTGCTTTTGGTTTAAACAGAATTTTGTTGTCATTGGCACCGAAGAATATTTGCCATCCATTTTAAATCGATTGGTATCTTCATCCTACAGGTTACTTTTTCTTTCATTTGTTTCTTAAATGAATTACAGGAAATCCTGCAAAGATGCCAATTTGCTTTGGGACTGAAAGGATCAGAATAATTAAATTAAGGGTCCTAAACTGCCTGTTTAAAGCTGCCCTGATTCCAGGGTTCGTAGGAGGGGAGGGAGGATGACACAGACCTCAGCAGTGCATGTTGCCTTCAAACTGAGGAAAGCCAGACAAACTAAGCAAAGTATAAATTAAAGGGATGTGAATCACTATGGCAGCAGAAAAGGTTTTAAAAACCCCCCATAAAGTGGTGACTTCAAAACAGTTCAAGGCTTAGTTTAAAAAGGAATTTATCTGCCTAGAGCTGGGCAACAGTATAAAACCTTTAAGACAGATATTGATTGCTTACTTAAATACCAGACAAATATCTAAACCCCTATTCATACTTTGGGTAACACAGGTCTGGGTGGATATCGGGTTAAAGCTAACAAACATAAACCCCATAATATGAACAAGCTAATAACAGTGCCCATGAGTAACTATGGAGAGTGGAGCTTATCTAGAACTAGGATGGGTTTTTACAAAAATATCTGCTAATATCGGACAGGGAAACCATGCCACGTTCACAGCAGCAACGCCCATTTTGGAAATTAGCTGTGAGTCAAGGCAGATCCTTGCTTGACAATGTTCTAGAAAATATTGCTGCTAACATAATTAAAGCCAATAACATTGGCCTTGCACCACACATATAATATTAATTTAGTAACATGGGGAAACAGTAAGAATATGATTTTTTAATAATAAATTAGGTGCATGGCAAAAAAAGAAAGAAAGAAAAGAGGGAGATAGACACGAGTCCTACTGACTTTGTGCTTTTTAAAAGTGCAATCTAAATGTGCATGTGGCATTACTGTGATGCACGTGGAAACTGGGTAAATGTTCATAAAAATGATTAACTATGACAATTTAAATCAGAGTTACATGGTTTGGACAGGCAGTTGCTGGAAAAATCAGGCAATAATGGTCAATTGTTACTTCCATTTTAATTGATATATTGTGATTGGCCAACTCTGAAATGGAGGAAAACAATCCATTTCATAGCAAACATCGTTTTCAATATAGCCTGAGAAAAAACACCTAGAATATGTGCTGTGTAAGCATGAAGTGTGTTTATGAGGGAGGAGATCCCAGATAATTCTTTTCTGCTGGTTTGTTTCTATTCTTGTAATTGCCATTTTGGCAGTAAGTTAAGAAGTTTGACAGGTTTTTGACTTAAGAGAACATAATGAATCCAAAACAGGGGTTAAAATATTTCTTCTCTTATACAAAAAAATAAATATTTTTAACTTCGAAATGTCATGGATATGGGAGAGATTCCAGGAGATTGGGAAGGGGCAAACATAGTGCAAATACAAAAAAAAAAAAAAAAAAAAAGTAAACAAGGTCAACACAGGGAATTACAGACCAGTTAGCTTAACTTCTGTACCCCAAAAGATAATAGAGTAATCAACTTGCAAGCATCTAGAAACAATGTGACAAGAAACCATCAGCATGGAGCAAATCATTTCATACTAACCTGATAGCTTTCATTGACAGTCTAATATGCTTTGTGGATTGGGTGGTATATCAGTAGATAAGATTATCTTGACTTCAGTAAAGCTTTTGATAGTCTCACATGACCTTCTCATAAATAAACTAGAAAAATGCAACCTAAAAGCGCTACTATAAGTTGGATGCAAAACTGGTTAGAAACTCATTCTGAAAGAGTACTCATCAGTGTGGTTCGCAATCATGCTGGAAGGGCCTAATGAGTAAGGTCCCACAAGAATCAGTTCAGGGTCCAGTTCAATATTTTCATCAATGATTTAGATAATGTTCAATATTTTCATCAATGATTTAGATAATGGCGTAGAGAGTACACTTATAAATGTTATGGAGGATACCAAGATGGGAGGGTTTGCAAATGCTTTGGAGGACAGGATTAGAATTCAAAATGATCTGGACAAACTGGAGAAATGATCTGAAGTAAACAGGATGAAATTAAATATGGCAAAATGCAAAATATTCCACTTAGGAAGGAACATCAGTTTCACACATACAAAATGGGAAATGATGGTCTAGGAAGAAGTACTGTGAAAAAGGATCTCAGGGTCAGAGTGGACCACAATCTAAATATGAATCAACAGTGTAGCACTATTGCAAAAAATCAAACTTCATTCTGAGATGCATTAACAGGAGTGTTGTAAGCAAGGTATGAGAAATAATTATCCTGCTCTACTCTGCACTGCTTACTAGAGTATTCTGTCTCATTCTGGGCATATTTCAGCAAAGATGTGGACAAATTGGAAAAAGAAAACCCAGAAAAAAGCAACAAAAATGATTAAAGGTCTAGAAAACATGAGCTTTTAAGGAAGATTGATAGAATTTGGTGTATTTAGTCCGGAGAGAAGTTATGATAACCATTTTCAAGTACCTAAAAAGGTGTTACAAGGACAAAGGAGAATATTTGTTCTTCCTTACCTCTGAGGTTAGAACAAGAAGCATTAGGCTTAAAGGGAGGTTTAGGATGGACATTAGGAAAAACTTTTTTAACTATCAGGATAGTAAGCACTGGAATAAATTGCCTAGGGAGGTTGAGGAACCTCAATCATTGGAGAATTTTAAGAGCAGGTTAGACAAACACCTGTCAGGAATAGCCTAAATAATACTTAGTCCTGCAATGAATGCCAGGGACTGGACTAGATGACCTCTTTAGGTCCCTTCTAGTCTTATGATTCTGTGATTCTCAGTTCTCCCTCAACAATGGTGCCATGATGCTGAATTACAGTGACTGCTGTGTGGTTCCCCCAAAGTTACATTGTTCCAAGTAAGATCCTTATCAGCTGTCCAGTTAGAACAGAAGAAGGCTTCTTTGTGAAGGTAATATTCATATAGCTACCTCTAGTCTTCTAATGGTGGGTAGGAGTTCATAAGTATAGACTGATCCCAGAACCACCCTTGTAAAGCCTTCCAGATTTACCAAAATTCATAACCCTGGGTATGGCTACACTAGCCACCCTAGTTCAAAGTAGGGTGGCTAATGTAGTCATTCGAACTTGCAAATGAAGCCCGGGATTTAAATATCCCGGGCTTCATTTGCATGTTCTCGGGCGCCGCCATTTTTAAATGCCCAGTAGCTCGAACTACCTGCGCGTGGCTACATGCGGCACGGGCCAGGTAGTTCGAATTAACACTCTTAATTTGAACTACCGTTACTCCTCCTGCAATGAAGAGTAACGGTAGTTCAAATTAAGAGTGTTAATTCGAACTACCTAGCCCGTGCCGCATGTAGCCGCGGGCAGGTAGTTCGAGCTACCGGGCATTTAAAAATGGCGGCGCCCGGGAACATGCAAATGAAGCCCGGGATATTTAAATCCCGGGCTTCATTTGCAAGTTCGAATGACTACATTAGCCACCCTGCTTCGAACTAGGGGGCGAGTGTAGCCATACCCCCTGATAGCAAATGGGATTTCATTATATAAGTTAGAAGACAGACAGAAGTACCAAGCATAATATAACCTAAACTATCTCTGACTCATCTGTTTTTCCTCCCTGTCCTCATCATAACCTTTGCTGTTGATCCCCAGAACAGGAAAAAAAAGTAGAAACCAGAAAATCTGTATCTCCTATTAGTGACTAGGATCAACAATTCCAGATCCTAATTGGAAGTAATATTAATAAATTCCTCTGGTTGAGAAAACTAGATAAGAAAAATGCTTCCTAAAGTTGTACCAAACTTTACACTCTGTCAGTAAGTAGCCATTCTTTGTGTCAGCATGTTTTCTAGTAATATTGTAGGGGCCAGTCATAATCCCACGGACGTCACTCCTAGAAACTTCGATAGAGGCAGGATCAATTCCTTTAACATCTGTTCTGTTTTATAAAAAACAGAAGGATAGGATGAATCCAGAAGACAGTTGAGGGCTTGACAGAGTATTGCCCCAGTAGTCCACTAAAATGCAATAGTAAGTTGGACATGACAATAATTTATATTTTTGCTTTGCATTGTGTTTGGGAAAGTAGCAGTTTAACATGCTATTATACATGTTCATTTTATATTACTTTTATAAGAGGTTATTTTTAGAACACTTAACTTCAAATAATTTTTTTTAGAGCTGAATTTAGGATTAAAAATGTTTGTAGTTGACATGTTTATATGTTGTTTTTATTGGCACTATTTATATGGGAGTGTGTGAGTGATTGCATGTCTGATTGTGTATGACTGTGCCTTTAAGGTCACAGAGATTGCTAGTTTTTCATGAGAAAATAAGGAAACACTCCAGCATTATGAAGTGTAGCAAAAGGGCTGCAAAACGTAAAGATGCCTGGAGTCAACATTAATTCACAGGATTGGAATTTTTTGCCATACAGCTTGTTTTTGCAGGAAGAGAAAGTGTATAAAATGCTCTTTTGGGCCATTCCCAGTCCTTTTGGCTTGATCCTTCTTCCTTTTCAGGTGCGATTCTCTTCACTGTAATGTAAATGAGCTGGGTAACATCGCATAATCTGAACTGCAGACTAACAGCTTCATGAAATTTAGATGAGAAAGGCATAGTCCATGACTGTCACTTAAGGTGCAAAGAAAATATAAGCCAACAGCTGCATAAAGGGCACTAGAGTTAGAAGGCCCACAAAGGTACAGGGTGGTCTGTTTGTTTTCCCCTGTCCTAACTGCAATAATGAGGGAGAATTCAGGTTTTAGGATTGTAGAAGAGAACAAACCTGTTAGCTAGGTAAATGCAAAAGAAAATGGTTTGAACACATTGCTGCATATTACCCCAAAGAAACCATCAATAAGCACTTCTGAAAAGCTGGGGAGAATTTGGTTCCAGCTCACTGGGAAAAGTAATACTTTGTGTGTATGGAAAGGGCAGATTGATCTCATCAGGTGGAATAGTGAGTCTTAAATCAGAGCAGTTATGAAACAACAAAGGCAACTACTTGGATATCAGCTCCATTCCAGAAGCTAAACAAAGAGGGACAGATCCAGCAAGGAGGAAATAAAATGGAAAGGACAAGGCCATGAAAAGTCAAATACATTCAAACGTCTGGGTTATAGCCATATATATTTTCTCATCCTAAAAAGCTGAAAAAATCCTTCTCAGATCATATCTCTAGTGTGGAAAATTGGCATCTCTGGGGTGGAAAATTGGCATCTCCCCACAGAGTAGAGTAATCTGCAAGTCTAAAGTAAAGTCTGGGACTTGTGGTGTTATGGATTGTTCAGGAAGCCATTTATATTTGCCTTGCCTGAGTAGTCTCATTCATAAATCACTTAGACTTGTATTAAATCAAAAACAATGTACCTGCACATTCTGAAGTCGCATAACTGCATTACATCAACAAACATGAGCCTGGCTATTATTTAGAGTATGTCACCATTTCCATTCATAACAGAGATTTTGAGATGTTAGACAATAACCTGCCCATCCAATGTGCACCTTTAACCAGGTTTTTGTTACCTATTAAATGACTGCTTTAAAAATCTCCTTCAATTCTCCCTTTAAACATAAAATGTATTCAGCTAAAAATCTAATAAGTGGGTGAGTGAACAGAGACCCCATACTCAACTCAACAACATTTCTTGGCTTATCTGTCTGGATGTAACTTGGTAACTTTTGAATCCTGCATTCAATCATTTCCAATATTTCCAGGAATTTCTGGAGCTATATGGAGCCCCTTAGTGCTGATTAGCAGACCAAGCAGTTTCATCTACCTATGTATTTGTCTATAAATCCAAAAATCAGTTGATGGTAGCCTTCAACACCTCCTGCATACCATTTCCCCCTATTTAAGCTCTGTCTCTTTAAAATGTTGATGTCCTGAATGATTTATTTCCCAGACAAAAAGGTAAAAAAAATACAACAAATTACAAATTATAGGGGGAGTGGGGTCATTGGTTCAGTTCAATACACTGAGTAGTGTCACAGGATGGCTATTCCTTTAAGGGAATTAGTGTCATTGCCACCTGTTTGCAGTCATGAGCTGCCCATGGATCAGGTGATAGCCCTGTAGATCATGTGATTTTTAGAAGAGAGACAGGAAGGTGGTGGGCAAGTAACTCACTCAGAGAGACCTGCAGGTGGTAGGAAGGCTCCTGTATGAAACCTATGGTTAGCGAGAACCGGAAAGGGCTGTCTGTATATGTCTCTCTGGATAAGATAACATAGAGGGATGTTGAACAGATGCTGATATGTCATTTATATAGGGGTCCAAGCGGGGACTACTGGCAATGGTGGGAGGAGGTCCTCTTTCTTCAGCCCTCTGCCATCAGGGTAAGTATATTGAAAGACCAGGAGGAGTCTGGAAGAGGAATTGTATTCAGGGAAGGTTGATATTCTATAGCTTTGTGGGGATAATCATTGAGCAAATGTGGGGAAAGGGATGGTTTCTAGTCTGACAAGATTTTTTTCCCATTGGATTCATTTGATTAACTCTGGTAAGGGGTGGACATTTCTGACTCAATAGTTCATAGAATTATGCATAAATTGAAGCCAGAAGGGACCTTTACACAATCTATTCTGACTTCCTGTGTTTCACAGGACATTCCGTTTCACCAGTTACCTTTCTGTTAAACCCAATAACTGGTGTGTGACTAAGCACTTGCCTATATTAGGATGTTACTGCACAGTAACCTTCTCACTCGGGGGTGTGAACCCCCACCCCGAGTGCAGCAATTTACAGTGCTGTAAAATGGCAGTATGGACAGTACTTACAGGTCTGGGGGCTGCAATCTCAGCACTGTTAGATACTTCCCTTGAGGGGGTGGTTTACACAGCGCATTGGGAAAGCTCTCTCCCAGCACCCTTGTTATAAGCACACTGCCAAGTTAAAATGCTGCCACAGCAATGCTGCCATGGTATTGCTCTACAGTTGTGAGTGTAGACAAAATCTAGAGCATATCTTCCAGAAAAGCATTCACTCTTGATCTGAAGACAGCAGGAGATGGAGAATCAACCACTTCAATTGGCAGGTTGTTTCAGTGGCCAGTTACCTTCAACGATAAACATTTGTACCTAATTTCCAATTGAATTTCCCTAGCTTCATGTTGCAGCTATTGGCTCTTGTTATGACATTCTCTGTTTGGTTAAAGAAATTGTTAGTACCTGGTGTTTTCTCCCCATGAAAGTACTTACGCTCTGTAATCAAGTCACCTCTCAATCTTTCTGATAAGCTAAACAGATGACGTTCCTTAAGTTTCTCATTGTAAGGCATTTTCTCCAGAGGTCCTGTGGCTATTTTCTGCACCATCTCCAATTTTTCAACATCCTTTTTACAATGGAAACACGAGAAATGAATGCAGTATTTTAGTATCCATCTCTCCAATGCCACTTAGGGTACGGCTTCACTGCTGCTTTTTTCGATCCTTTTCTCGGAAGAGGCTTTTCCAACATTTGGCCCGTCTAAACTGGGCCAAATATCAGGAAAAAAAAACCCTCTTTCAGAAGCCCCCTTATTCCTCGTGAGCTTCCGAAAAGCACGTTTGCTCTTCTGGAAAAAGAAAAGCGGAAGAGCAAATGCGTCCCTGGATGCGGAACAGTTGCAGTCTAGCCGTACCCTTAGAGTCTCACCAATGCCACCATCATCTTATTCCTACTTATGACTCCCTGTGATGGGTCTGAGGGGGCCTGCACTGAGTCGGGAAGGGTCTCCCCCCGGCCCCGACCAAAGGGGCAGCGCAGCGCAGTGGCCAATCGGGGTGGCCCCTGCCCATGGCTCACCGGGAGTGGGGCAGGGGGAGGCACGGAGAGGAGGGGCCGAGCCGCACAAAGCCCAGCCGACAGAATGCCGGCAGAGCGGTGTCACTGGTTGGCGCCGGATGAGCCCCAGGGTGGGACTTCCAGTGCCCAGCCCAACAGCGTGGGGCAGAGGGACGTCGGGGGGGCGGGGCACCCCCACACAGTGTCTGTTCCCGGGCCGCTTGAAAAGTGGCCAGGACAGGCACAGGAAGGGGGCTCAGGGAGGAGGAGACGCCAACCAGCTCCCAGGGAGGAGGACATACCACTGCGCTGGAGAGGCCGAAGAGGAACCCCCGACCTCCTGAACACTGATGCAGAATGGAGGAGGACCACGAAGGGGTAAGGCCCCAAGGCGTTCCCCCATGCCAGGCAACCTGGGAGGGGGATAGGAAGCAGCCCGGGGCAGAGCGCCTCTGACGCCCGTGGACAGACACGTTCTGGGATTAAACCCCGTCTGTTGTGCAGGGGGAGTGTTGCACCCTGCACTTAGGGCCCCGGGCTGGGACCCAGTGGAGAGGGAAGGCCCGGGTCCCCCTTCCCCCTTTCCCTTACGCTTCAGTGTTAACAGTCACCCCGGTGCACACTGGAGGTGGCAGCCCAGTGGGTAAGGCCGATGGACCCTAGCCCTGGGTAGGGGCTAAACCTTGGGGCTTTAGTCCCCTCTAACTATTCCGTATGTCAGACAGTGGGTCCACTGAACCCCCTTCCTCAACCGAAGAGGGGGCGATCGCACCCAAAGAATCCATCCACAGGGCATAGGACCCAGCTAACTGTACCGTAAGTCGGACGGTGGGTCCGTGGAACCCCCCTGCTCTCCAGAGAGGGGGTGATCGCACCTGTAAACCCGTCACACTCCCCTATTTATATCTCCAAAGATCTCATTAGCCCTTTTTTGCCACGGCATTGCACTGGAAGCGCATGTTGAGTTATTTGTCCATTCTGACTCCAACAGCTAAGAACTGGAGGTCTGGGTCAGATGAGGGGTGTCATTTGGGAACCAGGTATGGAATGCAGGTTGATTGAGTCACAGGTGGCATGGATTCCAAGTACAACTTGCAGAGTAGAGGTGCTATTCAGTCTGAGTACTAGATTCTGGGTCATTAGTAGCTGTAAGTGAGGCTCTCAGGCTATGTCTAGACTACAGGGTTTTTTTGAAAAAAGTGGCCTTTTTTCGAAAAACTTCAGCTGTGTCTAGACTGCCGCTGCATTCTTTCAAAATTAAATTGAAAGAACGTGGCGGTTTTTTCGACAGTGGTACACCTCATTTTACGAGGAATAACACCTTTTTCGAAAGAGATCTTTCAAAAAAAGGCGTGTGGATGTGGGGGAGCCAGTTAAAAAAAAAAAAGGCCTCCAGGAAAAAGCCCTGGTGGACACTCCATCTCCACTAAACACCTCTATTGCTCCTGTCTGCAGGCATGTCTTAAAGGCACAGGCACCTGGGGCAGCCATTGTGGCAGGAAGCCAGCCAGAGCAAGACACTGACCACACGGCTCTCCCTGCCACTCAGGCAAGGAGCCATGGCACAAGCCCAAAACCCCTGAGACCTCCATGGACTTCCAGGGAGCCCTCCCACGACCCGCCCACAGGCACAAAGTGCCATGCTCCAGCCTGGTCAGGGCCTGGGGTCCTGAGCCTTTTAGAACTGTGGTCAGAGGAGGAGTCCCTGCAGGCACTGCGGTCACGCCACAGGAATGCGGACATTTATGGTGGGACGGCCGAGGGGCTGGTGAAGAAAGGCCATCACCCCCACACCCTGGACCAAGTGAGGGCCAAGGTTAAAGAACTAAGGCAAGGATATACCAGGGCCCAGGATTGCAGCTCCTGCTCCAGGGAAGTGCCTCACTATTGTGCATATTATGAGGAGCTGGACAGAATCCTGGGGGGTGGGGAACCCCTATCTCCACGGGTGCTTGTGAAGTCCGGGATGGAGACACCCATCCAGCATCGGCCGGAGGTTCCTGAGGACAACCCCGATGACCAGCAGCTCCAGGACGAGGAGGAGGACTCCAGAAGTGGTGTGACCCTCACCCTGAAGCCGGTCCCCCAGACCCAGGAGGCCTCCCAGGCAACTTCTGAACCTGGGGAGGGAACATCAGGTGAGTGCTGTGAGGTTGCCATACACACAGGGCGGGGGAGTTGGGAGCACAGGGGATGGGGCACGATGTTCATGCGTCATGCTCACCTGGACAGCATGCAGCTGTCTGTGCATGTGCAAGCATATGCAGTCCTGGGGCACACATGGGCAGCTGCTGGGGAGGGCCCCACACATGTCTGACCCCAGAGAGAGCTGTCCTCCCCTGCCAAGCACTGCGGGAAACAGGCTGGGCACATGGGCGCACGCACGACACTACACGGACCAACAAGTGTTGCACATAGAACTCAGCCATGTGTGCACGTGCAACACAACAACCGCTCCTGCAGGCAGTGCTGCAACATGCACATGTAGGGTGGGAGGGCCCTTGGAGGGCCAGGTTGCTCCATGCCCCTCTCCAACACCTGGGACCCCACTGTGGCTGGACACTTCCTTGGGCTGCTTGCCCATGGTGGAGGGGGGTGGGCAGGATGTTGCCCTGGACACCTAGGAGCCGCTGTGAGGTCGGGGCTGCTGACCAGGCCACACGTGGTCTTGCTGTCAGAACATCAGCATTCCAAGGACAGTTACTCAGTGCTCACAAGCAGGGACAGTGTGCACACATGGCTGACCACTTCTCCCCCTTGTCCTCCACAGCTGGACCAGCTGCCCCTGACCATCGAGCAACACCTGTCCCACCACCCAGCCAGGTTCATGGAAACCGCAGTGACTGGCGCGTGTATGAAGACTTCATGCACCAGCACATTTGGGTCCTCGAAAGACTGCAGGAGACTAGCCGAGAGGACACGGGCAGAGGCTGTGTGGCACGACCACTTACTGGACGAGCTCGTCCAGCACCGCACAACAATCTATGCCGCAATCCGGGAGGTCATGGCCTTCCCAGATCCTGTCCCCATTGCTGCTCCTCCTGTTCAACCTGCTCCTGCACTCCCTTCCCTCCCATCGCTCCCTGGCTCCCTCACCCCCTGCCATCCCAGACCCAGCTTCAGCCCCCCCCTCCTGCCCAGGCCCCACCCAACCTCAATCACATCTAGGTCCACCGACCCGAGGTGGCAGGACTTTGCAGTCCAAGCGACACCCTGTGTCCTGAGCCTCTCTCCCAGCTCCAGGTTTCCAGCCCCCCCTTCCCTCCAGGTTCTTCAGCCCCCCTCCTCCGCAGTTAAAGAAACATTTTAAAATTTAAAACAAAATTTATTTTTGAAAACAGCACTGTTCTTTTGTTATGGCCTATTATTACATTTACAGTTTTCTTGTTCTTTAATATACAGTCTATTTTTCAAACTAAAACTTGGTATCTGTGTTTACTGTCTGGAAAGTGGGGCAGGGATGGGTTGTGGGGGGAAAGGTATTCAGGGGGGCCAGGCCCAACCTTTCTTTGGGGAGGCCCTGGGGAGAGTCATTGGGCTCCTTCTGAGAATCTCTCATGCAGGGCCCCCGGATGCGCATTCCGGCCTAGTGGATGCCAGCTGTCCTGGGCTGCTCAAACTGCCTCCCCTCGACATCAGCCCATGTCCCCCACCCTGGGAGGAAGGCTTCCCCTTTCCTCTCCACCAGATTGTGGAGCACACAACACGCGGCCACCACCTCGGGAATGTTGTGTTTCCCCATTGTGAGGTGAGTGAGTAGGCACCTAAACCTCCCCTTGAGAGGCCCTAAGGTGCATTCTACTCGCAAGGTGTGCTTTAAATTGTTCCCTGCTCATGTCCAGGTGGCCAATGTAGGGCTTCATGAGCCAGGGCATCGGGGGGTACGCTGCGTCGGCCACGATGCACATAGGCATCTGCATGTCCCCGACTGCAAAGTTCCTCTGCGGAAAGAATGTTCCAGCCTGCAGCCTGCGGTACAGGTAGGAGTTCTGGAAGATGTGGGCATCATGTGCCCGGCCCGACCACCCGACACAAATGTCTGTAAACTGTCCCCGGTGGTCGACCAGGGCCTGCAGCACCATGGAGAAGTAGCCCTTTCTGTTTATGTACTGGGCTGCTCGATGGGGCAGTGCGTGTATCAGGATGTGAGTCCCATCGAGTGCTCCTCCGCAGTTCGGGAATCCTAGCCCAGCAAATCCAGCTGCGACCGTGTCCAGGTCTCTGAGGAGGACAATCCTGTGCAGCAGCTCTGAGTTGATGGCTCTCACTACCTGCAGAAAGAGACAAATAGAAACACACAAAACAGGAAATTAGAGGGGGTGCCTGAGCCCTTGGGAGGTGCCCCCCACCCCTTCCACCCAAGACCCCAGGAACTCCCTCTCACGCGGCCCCACCAGCAGCACGGCAGAGTGAGGCCAGGAGGCCCCCCCACACTCCCACTCCATCCTTCACTCCCTCTTTCCTTTTCTGACAGTCCCCCTTTTCCAGCCCCCCAACCCTGCAGGGACTGTCCCCTGAGAGTGACTCACCTCCATCAAGATGGCCCCAACAGTAGACCTCCCCATGCCAAACTGGTGTCCCACTGAGCGGTAGCTGTCGGGGGTGGCCAGCTTCCACAGGGCATTAGCGATCTGCTTCTCCAGGGGATTGGCGGCCTGCAAGTGGGTGTCCTGTCATTGTCGGGCAGAGGCGAGCCAACCACATAGCTCCTGGAATGTGGCCTTCTGCATTCAGAAGTTTTGGATCCAATGCTGGTCATCCCACCACTCCATGACGAGACGGTCCCACCAGTCTGAACTGGTGTCCAGCATCCAAAATCGCCTCTCCAGGAAGAAGTTTGGAGGGAAGGCCATTGGTGCTGCAGCCTGGATGAGGGGCTCAAGTCTGGGTTATTAGTCCAGATGGGGCAGGAGCTTCATGATGGTGTCATGCAGGTGCAGCAGAATCTCCAGCATGGCAGCGTGGGGCCATTGCCTGCCCAGGGGCAGCCCTGGCTCCATGGCAAAAAAAAGATTCAAAACCAGAAAAACCAACCAAAAAACAAACTACTGTGGTGTCCAAGAAAGCAGGGCAATCAGAGCACACACTGCAGAAGCTTTGTTGTCCCTCTAAGAGGTAGGCAAGCCAAATGCAGCAGCAGACAAACAGTTGTCCAGGGGGTCTCTTTAAGCACGTCTCTGCAAACGGCATGCTGCAGCACCAGAAGTAAATGCTGCCCCATGTCCTGCTAGAAGTGATTCCGGGTGCCCTTCTTTTGACAGAGTGTCCAGGCAATCGCTTTTTCGATCCGCTTTATGTAGTTTGGATGCTCTCTTTCGAAAGAAGCTTTTTCGAAAGATTATTTTGAAAAAGCTTCTTTTGAAAAAAGCATGTAGTCTAGACGTACCCTCAGCTCACTACTAGACACTGAGTATCACTTTTGGGGATATTAATCTGTGGAATCTATAGAATGCAGGATTCCATCAATTTATGCTTCTAACAATCTCACTCAAAGGACAATGGTGACATCTAAGTCTCTTGAAAAGATGAAGATATCTTTACCCAAATATGAGGTGGTGTTGGACTATGTCAAGTACTTAAATATTTAAGTACCTTGACTGCAAGGGATACTAAACACCACTTAGAAATCTAACATTAAATTTGACTCATAACTGCTGCACTAACAACACTCAGCCACATTTGGACAAAGAAAAATATTGCTGTGCAATTGCAGACTCTTTCTGCATTCAGAATGAAATGGCTGTATATTACACACAACTAAGAGAGGAAAACAACCAAATGTACAGCATAACCAGGGTGATATTTAACATCATCAAGACACTCAGAAGAAGAAATCTTGAGTTTATGGGAAATGTGGGTCAGATCAGCTTGGAAAGATGAACATAAGAACATAAGAATGGCCATATTGGGTCAGACCAAAGGTCCATCTCGCCCAATATCCTGTCTGCCTGCAGCGGCCAATACCAGATGCCCCAGAGGGAGGGATCACAACAGGTAATCATCATGTGATCCCTCCCCTGTCATCCACCTCCAGAGAAACAGAGGCTAGGGATACCATTCCTGCCTATCCTGCATAATAGCCATTGATGGGCCTAACCTCCATGAATCTATCTAGCTCTTTTTTGAACACTCTTAAAGTTCTAGCCTTCACTGCATGCTCTGGCAAGGAGTTCCACAGGTTGACTGTGAGCTGAGTGAAGAAAAACTTTCTTTTGTTTGTTTTAAACCTGCTGCCTATTAATTTCATTTGGTGACCCCTAGTTCTTATATTGTGGGAATAAGTAAATAACTTTTCCTTATTCACTTTTTCCATACCAGTCATGATTTTATAGACCTCTATCATATCCCCCCTTAGTCTCCTCTTTTTTAAACTGACAAATCCAAGTCTTTTAAATCTCTCTTCATATGGGACCCATTCCAAACCCCGAATAATTTTTGTTGCCCTTTTCTAAACCTTTTCTAGTGCCAAGATGAAGCGATCAAATCTATATGCAGCATTCAATATGTTGGTGTACCATAGTTTTCTATAGAGGCAATAAGATATTTTCTGTCTTATTCTCTATCCCTTTTTTAATGACTCCTAACATTCTATTTGCTTTTTTGACTACCACTGCACAGAGTGGATGTTTTTAGAGAACTATCCACAATGACTCCAAGATCTCTCTCTTGAGTAGTTGTAGCCAAATTAGTCCCCATCATATTGTATATAGAGTTGTATATAGTTGTAGATAGATGGCTGAAAATCATTTTCCAAGTGTCAGAGGCTAAGGGTGATGATGGCGAGTTTAATTTGATGAGTTGGCTGACTAGCTGGATACAGAAAGATACATTGCTGAAGGCTGTACAAAGACCACAAAATGTGCAGGAAGATAATTGTCCATTAACTCCCATGTCTTGTGTTTATTGTTCATTGTGATGTTACTTTATTATGGTACTTTGCCATATGAGAATAAATAATAAGTAATACTTTGTACATGTTTTAATTTTTCATTTATATTAATGTTCTGCATCTGTTAAAATAAAATCTGACCTAACCTTTCCTAAAATGGAGCCACAAACTCTCCTCACAGTAAGATTTTTCTTTTCCTAGAATCCATATATATTTTCAGAACCTAGGTTGCTTAGCAGCTTCTCAAGTTGATTTGTTTATTGGTTGTAGGGCAGCAGCTGGTAGAGTTTAGAAGAGAGAACTGTAATTAAGGAGAGAGGCAGAGAAAAATACTTCACAAAAAATGACCACATCCCTCCTTCAGCTGGTGTTTGTGATGAGAAAAGAAATATATCAAAAAGGAAACTCTGACCTTGATTATCCCAGGTTTTGGTAACTTGAGTCTGATGGTTACCAGGCTATTTGATTAGAAATAACTGGGTGTTGCCTGTACTAACTTCACTAACACCTGGATAAGACCACTCTATCTGAAAACAAATCTTGTTCTTCCTTCCCATACAACTTGCTACCTTTTGAATTTTCCAAACAAATATTTGATAACAATGTTTGTTCCAGAAAGCAGACAAGCTTTAAGAATGCATTACAAATAGTTACAAGTTGTTAGCAAAGTTCATTGCTAAAATGCACTGTGCTCATGTGGAACTACATTCTGGAAAGATTTCTCAATGGGGATTCTGCCTTTGTCTTCAATAGTCAGAATTTCCCCCTACGTGTCATAGTGCTGACAAAGATTAGTACATGACGTAGTGTTTTAGTGCAAGATTGGGCAAGATCTGCAAAAGAACGTAGGTGCCACTGAGATCCAGAAAATCAATACTTAGCTGCTGCCGAACCTGACAGGAGACAAAAGTCCCTTGGCATCTACCGTTTTACTTGAAAAGTTTCCTTGGCACCTGGGCATATGAATAGCTGGTTCAATCCTGACCCTACCCAAAGCTCAGCACTTGTCTCATACCTAAGCCACAGCAGTATCCTTACTCGAAGTGTTACCATGCCTGTCTTGCCTGTGGAGACTCATCCATTCAGAACATGCCTAACCCACATAGTGTGGCTTATGCCACTGTAGCTCCATGGTTAGGACACTCACCCAGGCTGTTGGAGACCCCAGTTCAACATAAAGTAGGCTTTCCTAACTTTTACATGAGCATCCTAACCACTCAACAATGGGGCAGTCTGCCATGAGTTTCTCTGTCACATCTCTTGTAGCAGTTCCATTTTGAAATAGTTAAATAACTAAATATATACTTGGGCAAAAGCCTAGTCAGAACAAATCTGTAGTCTGGTGGTTATGGTACACACCTGAGGGACACACTATAGGACAAAATGGAAATAAGATTCGCAACTTCAGCTACTTTAATTGTGTAGCTGACGCTAAAGTACCTTAACTCTACTTTTGGCACTGTCTACACTGTAGGAAGTCAAAGGTAGAACACTTTCCCTTTGACTTCTCTTGCTCCTCGTGAAAGTGGGACTACCACCATCAACCAGAATGCCCCTCTCCATTCAAATTAGCTATCTTAACTAGACCTGCTAATTTGAACCCTGGAAGATCGACAGCAGCAGCTTCGATCTTCCTCTGTAGTGTAGATGTGCCCTGAGAAATGGGAAACCCTATTTCCCATCCCTTCTACATGTGGAGATGAGAATTGAAGTGAGAGTTTCCATATCCTGGATGAGCACCATCAGACAAATGTTATGAGGGAGGATGCTGGCCCCCTTACCTATTCTGTGTGGAGTGGAGTTAAGCCCTTCATTCTGGCTCAGCAATAGGTTCAACCCCCCCATGGGAGAGGTAGCGCTGAGAACCCACTCCTCTTCACAGCATCTGCTGTTGACTAGCTTAGACAGCTCCCCTCTCATTCTGCTGTCTTTTGTGGATCCCATCCCTAGATGCCTATCTCTCCTGAGGCATTGTATAGGGACATAAGTGCCTACTCTAGGAGTTGTGGATTTTACTGAGTGGGTACCTAAAAGTTAGAGACTGTAACACTGAGCATTGCGATACTTACATCCCTTTGTGGGTTTAGCCTTTTGTTCCTACTTGTACATTTGTTTCTCATGTCTATGCAATCCAACGACCTGAAGATGGAGACTACTGAAGCTCGTCATGTCTGCTGACTAAGGGTACTTCTAGACTACAGGCTTTTATCGACAGAAGTTTTGTGGACAGATACTGTCGACAAAGCTTCTGTCAACAAAGAGCATCTAGACTACATCCAGTTCTGTTGACAAAGCAAGCCGCTTTGTCGACATGACAGTGTAGATGCAAAGGACAGTGTAGATGCAATAACACCTTCTGTTGACAGAACTCTGTCGACAAAAAGCGTTATTCCTTGTAGAATGAGGTTTACAGCCGTCGACAAAACTGCTAAGTTATGTCAACAGAACTTAGCAGCAGTGTAGACGCAGGTATAGTTTTGTCAACAAAAGTCCACTTTTGTTGACAAAACCCTGTAGTCTAGACACACCCTAAGGGAGCTGTGCTGGAAAGTTTTGGAAACATGGATTTTCCTAATATGTGGCTGAACTGCATCCAGTGCTGACAAGAAATTTTCAAAGAGTTTCAAAATCCAGTAATAGAAACTTGAAATAATGTAATACCTGGTAAACTTTCCACAGAAGGGAAGGACATTCTGGGCTGATAAGTACTGTCGCAGCGAGAAGTGTACAGGTAAGAACTGAAGTGCTTCTTTCTTAGATTAAAAACGAGAGACTGCAGGAATTAGTCAACAGCAGAAAAAGAAAAGATGAGAGAATGTTAGGTAGCTTTGTGGTAGCCTATAGTACAGAACCTAACAACAAAAGTCATCATGAAGATGTGTGATGACCCATTTTTTGAGTTGCATTACAGATCCCATCACAGGATGCTCTTACTCTCTGACAGAGTGATTTTCAACACACCCCAGAATCTAACATTGTTGGAGATCAGCACATGCAAGTCTTGATCTCATATGAACATTCACAATGCCCAGTGTCTGAAGAAGTTGCATACATGTCAATTGGCCTAATGTTGCTACAATGGCAATACTCTTTTTAATTAAATGCCAATGATATCTGGCATCTGTGCTCCAGTGCTGTATTTCTGACTCCACACATACATTATTTTTAACTCCCAAATTTATTGATTTGCTGACTGGCTGCTGATTTGTTTGATAAGGGGCTCTTCACCTTTTTCAATATATAAATTCTGTGCCTCTTTCGCTCACCCCCCAGCTTCTCTGTTGTACCTTTTAACAAAAGTAGGGTATACTGTCTTTTGGCTCACCATTTCTTACCACCAGTATCTGGTAAAGTGTGGCTCTCTCTCCTAGAAGCCCTGACCTTTAGAGAGATGAGATTTCAAAGTTAGTAATTATCCTTTTTAATAAGTATACCCTGTCAGAACAACCAGTCACAATAAATGGGTCATAGATTCAGTTGGTGGGAACTGGCCCTATATCTGCATGACCAAAACATTTCAATTACCTTTCAGCAGTGTCTTTACACAATCCCTATTCTTCGTATTCTTTTTTGACAGGTTTGATATTGTAAATAGTGTAAAATAAATGTTATGGGCTTCATTCCTCCAGCATCTGAGCCCAATCTCTTCCCCTCAGAAATAATGGAAGTTTAAGGCCATTCAGAATTGTGTAGAATGAAACACCAAGGTCTAAAGTCCTTTTTTACCACACTGAGCTTCAGAGAGATTATGCTTGACATGACTCTTGGATTCCAGTGAATGTTCATTATGGGAGTTCTCCTTAGGCAGGCTAAATAGAAGGTTTTGTGGATTTTTTTTTTAATAACAACCCTATGTTTTATGTTGAAGACCAAATGGGAAGTCTGCCTCACTGTGCTGTAAACCTAAGCATCCATTAAAGATTTTAAAGCAATCTTATAAGAAAGAGCACTTATTATGTGGTTGGCACATCTGGAATAGAAGCCTATGATATTTATATAAAAAAATGAGCTTACTACTTTGACTGACTACAGGCTTTCCATTCAAAATCCTTACCAAAGAAGATCACATTTGAAATATGATTGTCTTCACTAGTAGCAGTTTGTGAAGTGGTATAGAGTCCTGGGAACTGTCTGATTTTTTAACTGTTGGCTGAGAGGAACCTAAAACAATCCTGTGTATTTGAAAAGGACATTCCTGAGATACTGGTGAGTCCAAAAGCTTAGGGATCTCATTTGAACAAGCTCCAAAATATTTTTCTTCAGGAGATGGAAAGTGAATATTCTGGAGTATTCTTAAGGGTTTATTCTAAAGCCATTTTTCTGGTTAAAAGTGGAGAAGCACGTTCCGGTATCATCCCTATGTATCTTTGTAACTCATAGAATCATAGAATTGAAAGGAACCTCAAAAGGTCATCAAGTCCAACCCCCTGCTCTCAGGGCAGGACCAACCATCATTTAGACCAGAGATGGGAAACATAAGGCCAAGGGGCTGAATGCGGCCCCCGACTTGTCTGGGTCTCATCCAAGAGGTTCAGTGCTCCTTCCTAGCATTGGGCAGGCTGGTCCACCCTAGGATCTGGTTTTGGTTCTCACTTGTGTGTGGCGCCCAACTGATTTTTCGATGTATCAGTGGTCCCTGACCCAAAAAAGTTTCCCAACCTCTGATTTAGACCATCTCTGGCAGGTGTCTGTGTAACCTGCTCTTAAAAATCTCCAGTGATGAAGGTTCTACAACCTTTTTAAACAAATTATTCCAGTGCTTAATCATTCTCACAAGAAGTTTTTTCCTAATGTCCAATCTAAACATCCCTTGTTTCAATTTAATCCCATTGCTTCTTGTCCAATCAGCAGAGTTTAAGGAGAACAATTTTTCTCCCTCTTCCTTGTCACAACTATTTAGAAAGCTGTTATCATGTCCCCTCAGTTTTCTGTTCTTGACTAAACAAACCCAGGTTTTTTCCCCCCAATCTTTCCTCATTGGTCATATTTTCTATACCTTTAATCATTTTTGTTGCTCTTCTCCGGACTTTTTCCGATTTGTCCACAGCTTTCTTGAAATGTGACAACCAGAACTGGATGCAATACTACAGTTGAGGTCTAATCAGAGTGGAGTAGAGCAGAAGAATTATTTCTTGTGTCCTCCTGCTACACTCCTGCTAATACATACAGGGATGATGTTTGCTTTTTTGCAACAGTTTTACACTATTGACTCATATGTAGCTTGTAGTCCCCTGTGGCCCCTAGATCACTTCCATATTACTCCTTCCTGGGCTGTCATTTCCCATTTTATATGTGTGAAGCTCATTGTTCCTTCCTAAGTGAAGTTCTTTGCATTTGTCCCTATTGAATTTCATCCTATTTACCTCAGACCATTTCTCCAGTTTGTCCAGATCATTTTGAACTATAATCCTGTCTTCCAAAGCGCTTTCAACCCTTCGCAGCTTGGTATCAATCCAGCTTAGTATCAACTGCAAACTTGATAAGTGTACTCTCTATGTCATTACCTAAATCATCCTTAAAGATATTGACCAGAAATGGACTCAGCATTGATACCTGTGGAATCTCACTCATTATGCCCTTCTAGAATGACTATGAACCATTGATTACTACTCTCTGGGAATAGTTATGCAACCAGTTATACATCCACCTTATAGTAGCTCCTTCTAGGTTGTATGTTCCCAGTTTGTTAAGGAGCAGTTCATGTGAGACTATATCAGATGCCTTCCTAAAATCACATTTGCCTCTTCCGCATTATCCACAATTCATGTTACCCTGTCAAAGAAGCTATGAGGTTGGTTTGACATGATTTGTTCTTGCCAAATCCATGCTGATTGTTATTTATCACCTTATTAACTCTTCAAACAAGTGATTATTTCACATTCTTACACCACATCTTTGGTGTAAGCAAATATTACATCTATGGAAATTTCTGGCACAGATTAATAATTTACATAGGTATGTGACACATGACTACTGAATTCTTTCAGTATTATGCAGGTCATTGAAGTTAATAGTTACATTGATAGTAAATTGGGCCCATAGCTAATAATTTGCCTGTAAAATAGGCGTAAGTGGTAAATTATGGGTATTTGTTGAAACCTGTGAAATAGCTTTAAATACCCATTTTATTCCTTCTCACACAAACATTTCTGTACCTTCTTCCATGCTGTCTTTTTTGAAAGAAACAGCCTGTCAGAGTCAATCCATCAAGCCTCTACCTTCATCTCCATCAGATTTCCCCTCAAAATCCACTTCTGCTGTGACTCCAGAATCAGGGATTTATTTATAAAATAAAACATGCAGGATGATTTGGAATCTCAAAGTTTTGCATGTATCACACATATGTAACCAGGGGGACCCTACTACCACTACTGCCATCATAACTCCATTTCCTTCCTCCTGCTATCTTTTGGTTAGTTCTGTTTCAAAATAGACTACAAGATCTTCTCAGGAGGGACATTGACTTCCTGAGTGTTCTGGAGCCCCTGATTGGATCTATCCTGATTGGATAGAAGCCTTTGAGCACTGCCATAATAAGGCACTTACAGTGGGACCATACCCACAAGTTCACCTTCATGTTATTTGCACATCCTTCTAGATGCTTTTTCCACCTTCTTTGTGTAACATTATACCAGTTTTGCTCACCTAGGATACGTCTAGACTACAGGCTTTTGTCGACAGAACTTTTGTCGACAGAATCTGTCCACCAAGCTTCTGTCGACAAAGAGCGTCTAGACTGCATAACGCAGATTGACAAAGCGATCCGCTTTGTTGACAAAGAGCGTCCAGACTGCCGGACACTCTGTCGACAAAAGAAGGCACCCAGAAGTGTTTCTGGAAGGTCACAGGGTCAGCCTGGAAGCCCAGGCACCGCTGCATGCTCTCTGCAGAGACACATGCTTAAAGGGATCCTCCTGGACAGCTGTTGCTCTGCTCCTGCTTCTGGCTTGCCTACCTACTAGAAGGAAAGCAAAGCTGCTGCAGTACTTGCTCTGGTTTTCCTGCTTCCTCAGACACCACAGAAGTTTATTTTCAGGTTTGATTTTTTGCTTTTGTGGTTTTTTTTTTGTTTTTTTGCTTTTTTGGCCATGGAGCCTGAGTGGCCCCTGGGCAGGCGATGGCCCCGCACTGTGCTGCTGGAAGTTCTGCTGCATGCTCAGGAGAGCATCATGACATTTGCGGCAGAGCTGGATTCTGAGCCCAGCTTTGAGCCCCTCACTCAGGCGGCAGCCCTGCTGCCCTTGCCCCCGAACTTATTTATGGAGAGGTGAGTTTGGAGGCTGGACACCAGTTCTGACTTGTGGGACCGGCTAGTTATGCAGCAGTGGGACGATGACCAGTGGCTCCAAAACTTCTGAATGCAGAAGGCCACCTTCCAGGAGCTCTGTGCCTGGCTCGCCCCTGCCCTGCAACGCCAGGACACCTGCTTGCGGGCCGCCATCACCCTGGAGAAGCACATAGCCATTGCCCTGTGGAAGCTGGCCACCCCCGACAGCTACCGCTCCATGGGGCATCAGTTTGGCATGGGGAGGTCTACCGTTGGGGCCGTCTTGATGGAGGTAAGTCACCCTCGGGGGACGGGGACGGGCGGAGAAGGGGGACGGTCAGGACCGGGCACATGGAATGGGGGATGGGGTTGGAGTGGTGGAAGCCTACCTGGCCTCACTCTGCAGGGGTGCGGAGGCCACGGAGGAGTTGCCTAAGGGGGGGCTCTCTGGGTCTGGGAGGAGAGGGGTGGGGGGGCACCTCTCACCAGGTCACGCAACTCCTCTCATGTCCTCTTATGTGTGTTTGTATGTGTCCCTTTCTGCAGGTGGTGATGGCCATCAATTCTGAGCTGCTCCACAGGACTGTCCGCCTCAGAGACCTGCCCACCATCTTGGCTGGATTTGTGGAGCTAGGGTTTCTGAACTGCGGTGGAGCACAAGACAGGACTCACATCCTGATCCACGTGCCGCCCCATCGAGCAGCACAGCACATTAATAGAAAAGGCTATTTTTCCATGGTGCTGCAGGCCCTGGTCGACCACTGAGGACAGCTCACTGACATTTGTGTCGGGTGGTCAGGCCAGGCACACGATGCCCACATCTTCCGGAACTCATTCTTGTACCACAGGCTTCAGGCTGGGGCATTTTTCCCGGAGGGGAACTATGCAGTTGGGGATGTGCAAATGCCTACGTGCATTGTGGCCGATGTGGCCTACCCCTTTATGCCCTGGCTCATGAAGCCCTACACCGGCCACCTGGATGTGAGCAGGGAACTCTTTAACTCTCACCTGCATTGGGCTCGCTTCCAGGTGGAGTGCTCCTTTGGCCGGCCGAAGGGCAGATTCAGATGCCTGCTCACTCGGCTGGACATGGGGGAACACAACATCCCCGAAGTGGTTGCAGCATGCTGTGTGCTGCACAACCTGGTGGAGAGGAAAGGGGAAGCCTACCTCCCTGCATGGGGGACATGGGCTGATGTGGAGGGGAGGCACTTTGAGCAGCCCTGGACAGCTGCCATCCGGCAAGCCCACCAGTTGGGACTGCAAATCTGAGAAGCCCTGAAGGAGCAATTCTCCCATGGAGGCCAATGAGTTTCCCCAGGGCCTTCCAAATGTGGGCTTGCCCCATGCCCCCGGTGCCTTCCTCCCCAAAACCCCTCCCGGCCCCACATTCACACATTCTACTCCTTCCTCGCACACTGAAAACAGAGACAGGTGTGAAAACATTTCAACTGTTTATTGCACTGTTGCTTTTTTGACAAAATTAAATAAGAAACTTTTTTTCAGAGAAAATAAACTGTTTGCTAACAAAATAAAGTGCTTCCCTCAGTTATTCTCACTGGTGGGAAGGGGGAATGTCAACCAGGAAGGGGGGAGGGAGGCTCAGGGCTGAGGGGGCTGCCTGGAGGAAGAGCCCCTGGCAGTTTGGCTGCAGAGGCCTTCTCGCACCCGGCTGTGTGTGCGGGCTGTGACAGCAGGGGGCTGGGCAGGAGGTGGGGCTGTACCTGGGTCTGGGATGGCAGGGGCTGAGGGGGCACAGGGGCTGATGGGGGGCAGGCTGAGGAGGAGGAGCAGGACCAAGCACAGGAGCAGGGAAGGCCATGGTCTCCCGGATCGCAGCGCAGATATCTCTGTGCTGCTGGGCGAATTCCTCCAGCAAGCGCCGGTGCCACTTGGCCTCTGCCTCCAGCCTCCTGTCCATTGAGTCCTGCATGCATTGCAGGACTGAGATGTGCTGGCACACCAGGTCTACGTAGGTGTGCCAGTGCTGATGGGTTCCCTGCGGCTGTCTGGGTGGTGGGGCAGGTGTGGCGCCCCCCTCCTCGTCAGCTGGTCCGGCTGTGGAGGACAAGAGGGAAAAGTCATCAGTCATGCATGCTCACACTTTCCTGAGAGGGCATGCCCTCCTTCTTCTCAGCAGGCAGTGCCTGTCCTAGGGTCAGAGGCTGCTCATGTGTGTCTCAGTAAGGCATGGTGTGGCCTGGCCCGCAGCCACGGCCTCCCTGGAGCCCAGAAGGTGTGCAGGCCACCATCCCGCCCCCCCTCGCACACACCCCATGGCCGAGCAGCACAGACAAGTGCCAGGCCACAGTTGGGGTTCCCACAGAGTGCTGAGAGGCCTGCAGCTGTGAGGCAATCCCAGCATCCCCAACCCATGCCTATACCTGGCCTAACTACCTGCAGGAGCAGGTGGTACCTCGCAGCTGTGCGGGTGCAGGGGTAGGACGGCCCTCCCTGAGGGTGGCCATGGGTGTGTCCCCCTTTTCCCCCCAGGCTGTGATCAGCATGATGTCACAGCACTGCACCATCCACTTTGCTCCCGCCTGCCCTGCCCTGTGTGTGTTGGACCCTGTCAGCCGATGGCTGGGGTAGTGCATATGGTCTGTGTGTGTTATACACCTGAGTCTTCAACTGCTAGGACCAGGGTCCCTTTGCAGTGGGCAGCCTATTGGAGGCTGACAGGTGCCCCGAGGATTTGCAGGGAGAGCTTTTACATCCATGTCTTTAGCTGCTAGGACCGGGGTCCCTTCGCAGCGGGCGGCCTAGGGAAGGCCGACGGATGCCCTAAAGGATCTGTCCCGTGGAGGCAACATGATCCAAACGCCCAGCTCTTACTGCGTCTGCCCCTATGACCGGCTGGAGTTCTTTTAATTGTGTTTGGTTCTGTTACAGCAACAAGAGGAGTCAGGTTAAAGCTTAAACAGTTACAGGTTTATTAAAGGGGCTTATAAAAAGCATGTGGTTACAATGGCTATTGCTCTATTTTCTTAACTGCTAACAAATTCAGATCTTAAAATGGTTACAGAGGAAAAAGGAGATAGAAAATAATGGTACCAAGTGACAGCTTAATCTTTAAAGAGCTCTATTCTATGCATGCACTAAAACAAAAGGACACATACGGGTACAATTTTTAACCCCTTCTGCCTCCCTCGATTCCAGCGTGTCAGGCCAGGATCGGTCTCTCAATTCCTCGGAAAGACGAATACGAGGTGGGCGTCCCCATGGAACCTCGGGAGGCAATTACCTAACCCAAACATCAGGCAGATGGTAGATTGACACTCAAAGTGAGTGTGCTGCTGGACCCATCTTTATACCCGTGGGGTCACGTATTCTCTTCCTTATCTATGGCGCCAAATGCTGCTGGTTCGTCTTTGTGACTCCAGCTCTTACAAGGGAGTTGTGAACTTAATTTACACTTGTAAGAGAGATAACTAAATTGGGATTACTGGACATTCTTTGCTCAGCGGGCGATCCCCCCCCCCCCCCGAGGATGGCTGTTTGTTCGTATAAATATAGGTGCCAGCCAAGGCAGTTCTCGCAGCCTCGAGGTCAGCAATTGGCGTATCTCTGTTTACAGCCATCCAGGGTCACAGCAGCCAGCATATCCGGGCCTTCTGTCAAGGCATCAAAGACTATGCTGATTTTATTGCTTTCTATGCCCTGTATGCTCCAGGCACCTCAGAGGGGCAAGCAAGATGGATGTTGCAAGGGGGGGGTTCCTGTCTGGCTACAGACCCTCACAGCACTCACCTGATGTTCCCTCCCCAGTGTCTGAGGTGGTCTGTTAGGCTCCCTGAGCGTCAGCACCTGGCTCCTGTGTGCTCCGGGTGCAGTCTTCCTCCTCCTCTTCCTCCTCTTGGAGCTCCTGGTCGTCTGGCTGGTGTTGTGGCTGCTGCTGCACAGGGGACTCCATGCCTGACTCCACAAGCCTCTCGGGAGGCAAGGGTTCCCCTGGCCCTAGGACCCTGTCCAGCACCTCGTAATAGGCACAGGAGTGTGCCGTTTCCCCGGAGCAGGAGCTGCACTCACAGGCCCTGACGTACCCCTGCCTGAGCTCCTTCACCTTGCGCTGACCTGCGGTGCTGTGCGGGGGGTGGTGGCCTTTCCTGGCCAGGCCATCAGTCATTCTGGTGTATATATCAGCGTTCCTGTGCCTGGCCTATGGGAGCTGAAGAGCCTCCTCCTCGGCCCACAGCTCCAGGAGGGCTTTGATTTCGGGCCCTGACTAGGAGGGTGCCCGGTGTTTTGTGCCCCTGGCTTCCTGGGGCGATGTGTCCCTGGAAGGGCTAGGGGGGTCTTGGGGGACTTGTCCCTGCAACATGTCTCCTGAGTGTCCCTACCGGGAAGGGTCCTTTCTGTAGCAGGCTTGCTGCCAGAGTGCTGATCCTGGGTGCCTGTGCCTTTTAAAGATGGCTACAGGCAGGAACAATAGAGTGCAAAGCAGTGGCAGGAGTGTCCCCCAGGGTTTCTTCCTGGAGGCCTTTACTGTCGACACAAATTCTCCCGTGTCCACACTTACCTTTTGTTGACAGAACTCTGTCGACAAAGGCGTTATTCCTCATAGAATGAGGTTTACCGCTGTCGATAGAACTGCCGAGTTTTGTCGACGTTATGTCAACAGAACTCAGCGGCAGCATAGACGCAGGCATAGTTTTGTTGACAGAAGTCCACTTTTGTCGACAAAACCCTGTAGTCTAGACACACCCATAGTGAATGGTCAACGTTAAACCACTTTTTCACTCACACTTATTTTGTGACATCACCACTGAGTCACCAATCAAGGTGGCCCTGTTTTTCAGTGAATGCTGTGAAAATTGTGCAGTTAGAAAAAATGTTATGTACAACTTCTGTGAAAGTCAAAATTTTGTCATGTTTCACTGAATAGGTGGTATTTTGTGAAATGTGTGGTCATGTTGCAATATATAATCCTCAAATTAATTTGTAAAGATTGAAGGAGAATTATTGTTGCTTTTTTGTAGTGGAGAGAAATGTTCTATGTAAGAGAAAAAGAATGCACTATGTGGTATGACAGGGTTATTTAACACACACATGCACACACACAAAGGCTGCTCAGTAAGCAATTACATTTCCCTTAATTAAGTTCCAAAGACTGGGCTAAATCCTGAGGTGTTTATTCAGTCCAAACTTCCATTAAGATCAACGGGCATTCTAAGAACATTGGAATTTGTGTGGTACATTTAGCCCTAACAGAATAATTGGAATAACACGACTTCTATGAATACAGATAAGGAGAGCAAGTACCTGGAAAGTGGAATTTCAGAATTCAGAGACCATGCATTATTGTGTACATTTACAAATTGTTATGCAGTTACCTTAGAGGTTTGTGTAAGCTCTTTAGTGCCCAGATAGTATGATGATGGCTATCCAATAAATGTAAAAACTAATTAGCACATATGCTGATTAGACTGAATTACTCTCTTATGGACAGATGCAAGTGTCAGAGCAAGATGTAAAATCATCTAATTTAATCATCTAATATTCAGAATAATCTTTTTTAAAATATCCATCTTTTCCACCAGTTTATACAATCACATGGCATGATCTGTTAATGAGAGCTCCATCCCATTGATGTGAGGCTCTCATCCTTCAGAATGAGAAAGTTAAGCCAACTAAGAAATACTGATGGATATATATTCTGCTACATCATATAGAAGGTGTGACAGGGTGGGCATACCCTACACTGGAATGGGAGGGGTGAAAACCCTGTGGGAAGAGGAAGTCCCACCCCTTCGATCCGACTGGGCATGCTCCAAGTGCTGGGGCAGTATAAAAGGACAGGAAGTCTCTCAGTCTGGGCTGGTCAGCAAAGGGGAAAATTCTCTAGATGGAGCTCCAGCGCTGTTACAGCCCGTGGTCCATATAGAGGGAGCTGAAGGGCCAGAAGACAGCAACTCCTCTACCCCTACAGAGACCTAGTGAGAAACCACAGCTGGGGAACAGGGAGACCCAATGGCTACATGGGATGACTCCCTGAGGGGACGGATAGGAAACAACCCAGGGAGGGTGCAGGCGCCGCCCCTCCCACCCAGGTATCCTTGATGCATTTCAGCTGGAGCTCAGTGGTTTGAGCATTGGCCTGCTAAACCCAAGCTTGTGAGTTCAATCCTTGAAGGGGCCATTTAGGGATCTGGGGCAAATCTGCCAAGGATGGTACTTAGTCCTGCCATGAGGGCAGGGGCCTGGACTTGATGACCTCTCAAGGTCCCTTCCAGCTCTGTGAGATAGAGAGGGAGCAGTAGGTACCCCCTATGCTCATAGGGCCCTTGGTCAGGACCTGGTGGAGCAGGGTGGGCCTGGGCCCCCCACCAGGGGCAAAAACCCCCACTCATTGACTCTGGCCATTAGGCAATACTGCCCTGCAACCAGGGGTACTTCTTGACTCTGGCTAGTGGGCCCTACTACCCTGAAGTAAGGGGTGCATGGTGACTCAATCAAGTGGCAACTGCACTCTGGAATAGCCCTATTCCTGTGATGGGGTGGGTGTATACTGCCACAGAAGGGAAAACCTAGAGAAAGGTAACTCATACCTTTCAGCCAAAGCAATAGCTGTTTTTATTACCATGAACCATATTTACTCAGCAAAGCAAGCCAGGTGTCCTCCATCTTGAGCTTATTTTTACACACAAATAATTTGTGCCAAGGCAAAAGAGGAGACAGATGATTCGAAAGAATGAAGAGAAAACTTTAACACTGATGGAAATTAAACAAAAAAAGTCTCTTTTGAAGTGCAGGAATATGAAGTATACTTCTATATGAAGCATATATTTCACCTTAAAATTCAAAGTGTCTGAGTACAAGAGATATAGAGTTAATTAAAAAAAACCCTTCAATGTCTATGAAAAATATACTGAAGGCTACATTTAGAGCAAATGAATTCAGGGGGCTAGCGCATCATTGGAAATATGCTTGCAACTGAATAAGTAACTGGAAAATCATGTCCAGCTAGTCCTCTAATGATCAAATAGCATCTGTAAAGGTTCAGTTTGGTTTGCTGCTACAATCACTGCATACATAAATTAAGCAAAAATAATTGCAGATGCATTTAACCTGAGCCCTAGCCATATTTTGGGGGCTCATGCAGTTGCATTAACAGAAAAATAACTCAAAAAAAGTAATGTAAGCTGATCTTAAGACACTGAAATCTTCAGAAATTAAGTGAAGTATAAACTCAAAATGATTCTACTTCTCGTGGTGCCTAGTGACAAGACCAAAGGCAAATACCCAGGGGCGCCAACAGCCATGCTGGGAAATGTATGGGGGGGACCATGTCCCTGAAAGGGGTGAGGCTTTGGGCAGAAGGGATGGGGGTGGAGGCGGTCAGACCTCAGTGCTGCCTGAAGCATGCCACACAGCTCTCCTCCCCCGCAGCCCTTAGAGCTTCCCAGAGCATGCAGCATAGTGCTCCAGCAGCAATTTAAAGTGCCCAGTGGCAGCAGCCAGGAACCCAGGGCTCTTTAGAAACTCTGGCCCCCAGGAGGGCAGTGCCCCCTATGTTCCCTCCCTGCTGTTGGGGTGTCTGTAAATACCATTAACTGAAATATACTGATAAAAGTAAATTACATGTATGTGAGTGACATACAATGATAATACTTAATTAGGGCTTGTTTTATGCGAGTTACTTTGTTGTCTAGTTGTGTACCATGGCATATGCATTTCAGAAGTACCCATCCCTAAAATGTATGAATGCTCTTAACATGTGTTTATCTAATATGTTCCTCCAAACAGCAGCCTAATTCTCCTCCACCTTGTTCTCAGAGGCTACATCTACACCTCCGAAATAGCTATTCTGCATCTTTTGAGCACCCCTGTTAATTTGAAATATAACAGGCTCGCTATTCCGACATCCCTGTAAACCTCATTCCATGAGGAGTAAGGGACATTTTGGAATAGTGGTTTATTTCAAATTAAGTGCTGTGTAGAGAGTGCCAAATGTCAAAATAAGCTATTTTGAAATAACATTGAAATAAAATACACAATTTGCGTAGTTCAAACTGAGTATCTTATTTTGACCTACAGTGCAGTGTAGACACACCCTTACAGAGCAACTTATATAGGATAAACCTTATTAATTATGAAGCAAAAACAGACAAATTGTCTTACACTTGCAGGGTGGGGTGGGAGTAATAGTCATTCTTGGCCTACATAGGGGCCTGTCACAACTGCAGTCCTTTCCCTTGCCTAGGTTTAAAAACTTCTTCTTTAGCAACCCTGAAGTGACAACCATCCCAAAGGAGGGAATCAGTGATGGCAGGGAGTTGACCATTCAAACAGAAGGAAGGACAGTCCCCAAATCCTTCCCAAAGTAGTGAATCTCTGCACTGCTTCCAATGAGTCCTTGTGCCTAGCAAGCATCATCTAACCCTGAAGAAATACGGCTGCCCTTTACTTCATTATTATAATTGCGCTATAACTAAAAAAACCCAAACCCTATAAAGACTCAGGATGGGTCTTAAATAAAGAATAAATATTTTGTCCAGTTTTCAACAACTGCGTAATCAGGTTGATGAAATGACAGAGTAGAATTATCTAAATAAAATCTTGTGCCTAACATTTATAAAGTTTCAGGGACAATGTGTGTGGAATAATCATTTTAGATAAGCTTGCTTATTCTGCAGAGGCATTGCCTCCTATAGTCTTGCAGTTTGCTGTCCATTCCTGCTTGTTTCCAAGGGTTTAGCAATACATTTAGTGTATTTCCTGGATGCAGACATAATTACAGCATTTGCTGAACTTGCTGAGAGTTGCACGTCTTTAACTATATGTGTAGTTTTGTTTGTCTCTGGGTAAAATATTTATTTTGGATCTGTTCAAAAGAAAGTCTTACCCATCTGTCTCTGTGCAGCGTTCTGAAAATTCTCATGGTGAAAATCACTTCCATCTTGAATATTATATTCTGAATTGCATCCGGTTTTTAAAAGACTTTCTATTGTGGTAGCACCATTTCTGAATGTTCTATATGCCATGGTGACAGTACTTGTTCTATAAAGTGCTGTCACATCTATTTCCAACATCTGCTTAATGGCGACTCCGTGTCAGAGAGTATATTTTACTGTAGTTTCTACTCTGATTTAACAATCAGTACATATAATGTTTTAAAATTAAACATTTCCTTAAGGCAGTAATGGTAACACAGCATTGGAGCTGCTGTACAGTCCCTGTCAGTGGGCTCCATTGTTTGCTAGGAATAGAAACGATGTTGCTTCCCAACAAGACATTTACTACTAGCTGGAGGCTCAGTGATTCAAACATGATTTTTTTTTTTTTAAATGCAGTTACTGTGTAAATTCTTTCCTGGTTCTGGGCTGCTCTTCCTCTTATCCACCATCTCTTCCTCACATAAAACATCCTTTGATTCCAGTGGGATTTGTATATGTTAAAGGCATGGGATTACTATTATTATTGACCCAACATTTCAAATTTTGGATGCCCAACTTGAGACATCATGAAGGTGCCCAATTTTCAGAAAACACAGAGCACTTTTCATCTAAATATCAGGCCTCTTCAAGCTGTCCTGAGCTAAGCACCTGAAAACTAGTGCACAGAAAATGAGCAGTGACTTATGAAAATGTATGCCGATCCTCATCTAAAGCAATAGGCTGATATAACACTTTCCTGGCAATAGAAAAATAGCCCCTACCTTGATGAGTTTACAGTCTAAACTTACACATAATTTGGTAAGTGATTACAAACACTGAGTCACAAGGGAAAGAGAGAGAGAGAGAGAGAGGAGAGTTACAAAAATAAGGTCAGATCTACACTAGACCCGGCAGCTCGACTTAAGGTAAAAAACTCCAGTTACGCAGAATACATAGCTGGAGTTGGCTTATCTTAAGCCAGGCTTGGTGGCATCCCCACAGTAGGGGGTTGAGGGGAGCAAACACTCCTATCAGCTTCCCTTACTCCTCACTAGAGCAGCAGTACTGGATGCTGGCAGGGGTGGCCTCTGAGTTCAATTTAACGAGTCTTAACTAGACTCACTAAATTGAACTCCGGAAGAACGATCACGGCAGCAGCGATCTTCCACACAGTGAAGATGTGGTCTAAGAAAACAGTTGCTGTGGTTTCCTTTTTTGTTTTGCTGCTCTTGATGCCATAACTGAATGCATCATTTTTTACATAACATTTAAAAAAATTCAGGAATTAACTTAGCCAAGTTTTCCAGTTTCTAGCCGGCAAATTTATCATCTTCCGTGACATGGATAAATCATGCATCCAAGTTGTGAAAGGGGGAATAAATGCAATAGAAAATAAGGTATTCAAAAGTTTAATAAATGAGGGTGTCCCATTTGGTTTAAGACTGCCTGTATCCGTGGAGTTTCACCCGAAAAATCGAGTTATAGGACTGGGACCTAAGATTGTAGTTAAATCAGCTGCACGTAATCTATAGTTTCCTTGCAACATAAATATATATATTTTGTGAGGCTTGCATAATGCTCCTGTGGTGCAAAGCATGTGTGAGAGAGGAGACAACTCCGTATGAAAGTCTTTTGACATATTCTAGTCCTGCTACGGCTTTTTCAAACACTTTGAGAAAGCTGTATTTTACTGTGCACTTGTAATCTGAATTACTCTTTGCATATGTTTTGTAGTTAACATTCACTTCCAAGATATTTTTCCTTACAAATATCCTAGTCAACACTGCTGTGTTTCATCAGTTTGAAGCTCTTCAATATTAAGGAAATTATACTCCTGATCTAAAGTTAATATAATATATCTTTGAGTTCTATTATCTGTCAGCTTTTGAAGGCAGCCTAATCAATGCCATACATTTGAATTGTGACAACTATTTAATCCCAATTCTGACAGTATTGTGCCCTTAGTAATTTACTGTATCTGACTTCTCCATGTTGACTACAAAAGAGTTAAGGATACTGTACGGCTCCCATTTCCACTCATAACATATTCAAGAATATTAGATACTTAACATGAGTACCTCGTTGTTTGGGGCTTCTTTGTCTTTTCTCTCTTCTCATTTTTTTACCCCTTAAAGCAAGGACAGTGAAGGAAAGATTTGCAATTGCAGCCAATGTCCAATCAACAAAACAGAGATGGTGCTGTCAATTATTGCTATGTGATTTTCTGCTCTGACCTGTGGGTAGGATAGAGCAGCCTGTAGGCTGCTCTAAACAATGCCAGCTGTAAGTGGTTCCTCAAAAGATTATTTATCAGCTGATATACCTGGAACACAATGGGTTCTGGTTCCACCTCCTCCTGCATCCCTTGAAAAAAGTGGAGATGGAGTAGGAGCCATCTGTATCAATTTAATATATATTGTGAAAAGTCCTTTTTGGCTAGGGCAGCTGAAGACAAAGGAGATATAGATATGTTCCACTCTCTTTGCACTGCCTAACAGGCATAGGGAGCAAATAAGAGAGCTGAATCACCCCCACTCCACATGCACCCCCCAAGAGCAGCCCTAGACAAGCTGCCGGCAACTGGCGCCCTAGGCAAAACGTGCGATCAGCATGCAATCGGTGCCCCCGCCTCCAAAGCCCTCAACGGCCGTTTTTCTTGGTGCCCTAGGCGACTGCCTAGGTCTCCTGTACTGATGGGCCGCCACTGTGCACCCCCATGCTATAACAGAAGTAGTGCACCATATGTACATCGTAGCGTAGTTATTGGTAACATTTTGCTGCATATTTTAGGGTTTTCCTCAAACAGCATGTAACTTCCAACTAGTCTTTTCCTTATTAAAATGCAAATCTTTTACATGCTGTTCATAAACTCATGTCATAATAGCAATTATAGTCATGGAGATAACATTGCAGGTGATTGACTTTATCTGGACTTATATTATTGACTAATCTGTTAATACTTCACATTCTTACATCATGATTTTATAAAGAAGATTATACCTGACACTGACTTTCTGAAGCCTGTTTGAAAGATTGTACTTATATATGTTTATGTTGCCTTAGAAGAGTTCATTTATCAGTTCTTCTCTATGATTCCTTCACAATAATTTTGAGAAACAGCTCAATCATCAGACAGTGCTGTATATATTGTTTCTGAATTCCAGTAATCATAGAAGGATATATTTTTAATTCAAAATGGTTGATGCAGAATCAGTATTTTCTCTTTTAAATCCATCAGTTTGCAAGGAAGGGTTTAGTTTTTATGCATCCTTAGAAACCTTGCCATCTGTTGTCTAATAAACTCCATGTCCAATTTATATGGCCTTGGTCCTGTAAAGTATGAAGCACTTTGGCCCTAATCCTGCAGAGCATTTAACTTCATGCATGGAAACATGCTTATTGAAGTCAATGAAAGTGAAAAATACTTAAATGCATAGAGTTAAGCACATATTTATGTGCTTTCTAGAGCTGATTTAGAATGTTGAAGACCGTCCAGTATGAAGCCCTGTGTGAATATTGTTAATATTAGATATGATCTCAATAAAAAAGGCCAGATCCAGTTTGAAAAAAAAGCCTTAAAACTAAGTACCTGCAAAGATGGATCTGTTAAAGGAATAATAACTAATTGAGAAACTCAGATCCTTGCCCAAACTTCCTGCAATCTGTGGGTATTCATATTCAAGAGTTTGGTTTGGCCCATATGATGGAATGTATCAACCTCATACTGGTTAGAAAAGGGCTAAAGAGCTGATCTGGGCCTAAGAGGTCACACCTTCTTGCCTCTATTGGGCATGCTTCCTGTGGTATGAGCATTTAAAAGTGAGCAGTTCAACTGACACTGGAGGAAAGCAGTTGGGTGCAGCAGCCTGCCACCAGGGAGCCACCAAGTCATTAGGACTGGGGCTCATATCCAAGCTGCTAAAAGACCATTGACTGCAAGAGTTGAAGGCAGTGACTCTCTGTTGCCAAAGAGGAGACTCTGTAGATGGCTGTGTGAGAAGACCAAGAGGGATCCCAGGTCCAGCCTAAGATGATGCTGGAGGGACTGGGGCAGGAAAAAGAAGTGACCCAGAGAGCAAGTTTAAGACTATCAGGCCCTAGAACCCTGTGCAAGGGCTACTGTTCTACAAGGCCATGTACTGGAACCCAGTGGAGTAGTTTGGACCTGGGTTCCCTGCCTCCCACACTCTCACCAGGAGGCAATGCTATCCTGAGTTATTGCCATTGCCCAGAGTGACCTTTGAAATCTTGCCTCTGGATGACACTGCCCTGAGTTATTGCCTCTAGGCAAAGCAGCCTTTGGACACGCACTAGTGGGCAACAACCATGAGATGTGACTGCCAGAGAAACTTGACACTTGAACTCTCTTTACACCCTTCAGTGTTGCCATTAAGCAATACAGCTGGACTGGAGCATATAGCCCACCTCCCAACAGCCCATCTTTAAGTAATATGAATAAGAACTAGATCATACAACATAGTGTGTGTTCCTGTAGCCTGGAGGTTCAGGCAATTAATACTTTACACAAACTGGATTAATTCTATCTACACTGTGCTGTACAGTGATTTAGAGTATGTCTACACTACAGAGTTTTGTTGGAAAAATGGCCACTTTTCCAACAAAACTTGAGGAATGTCCACACTGCAATTGCGTTCTTTCTCAAGAAAATCGAAAGAACAGAGGGGTTTTTCTGACATTCGTAATCCTCATTCTATGAGGAAGAAGTCTTTTTGCAAAAGAGCCTTTTCGCAAAAAGGTGTGTGTGGACGGGGAAGAGAGTTCTTTTGGAAGAAGCAGAAAGAGGAAAAAGCACAGGTGTCCTGGTGGCCATTCCGTTCATAGCAATCACAGCTTACATGAGAGAGAGCGTCCATTCAGTCTGGATGCTACCTTTCAAAAAAACCAGATCGCTTTTTTTGATGCACTTTTGCAGTGTGGACGTTCTCTTTTGAAGGAAGTTTTTTCAGACGATGTCTTCTAAAAAAAGCTTCTTCCGAAAGAAGCCTGTAGTCTAGACGTAGCCCTAGGTTTCTCTGCCTATTCCTGTTATACACTGTGAAATCTTTAATGGTCTCTCTGTTCCCTTGACAGAACTAAAGTGATCTTTTCCGCTGAAAAACCATGTGTCTTTTCCTCTTTCCTATAACAAATTTGGAAATATTTAGCTCACTTGCTTATATAGGGACAGACTGTGAACACCTCACTCAGATGAGCAGGAACTCACATAAATAATTCCATTGACACCATTAGGGATACTCATGTGACTAACTGCCTACTTATGTGTGCAAGGTGTTTGCAGACTGTTCCTTAAACTGTTTCACCAATATTTGCCTGTGCATGTGTATATGTAACTGTTCCCATTTCTAAAGGTGTTGCATATATTACTTAAATTTAACAAGTGAAAAATGAACAATTCAGCTTTGATCACAATATAGCTGTGCTACTGGAAACAATAGATTTTTATAATGTCTTATGTAATGTGCTTAATGGGTAGTGTGAGAATAAATGTTAAGCAACTCTAACTCTGCTGACCACCCTTCTCTGGTTAGCAGGGAGGGAACAGTTTTTTAGGTTATTGGTAAAGATGCATGAAACATTGCATGTATCTGCATCAGACGTTACAGCAGAAAGACCAGAATGATCCTTGTGATTCTGCATGATCACACTGTTGCTCTTAGGAGTAATTTAGAATACAGATTTGTTATAAAGAAAATATGATGAATGATTAAAAGTTTGTACTAATAGAAGCTTTATACTGGAAGTAGATTGATACCTTACTAATTGTTTCCCTTTTCCCATGAGAAACAGTTATGTAGTTCCTGGGGAGTGGGAGTGAATGAGTTTGGAATGTGAGTGTTTGGAGAAAGATAACAACTTGAAGGCTCAGCAGTTTCAGAGTCCAGATGGTCAAAGAAGCTGGAAAGCTCAGGGGTGCCAAAGTACCATCAACTGGGCCCAAGATAAGACAGACCAGTGCAGGAGGTATAGAGGACCATGGAGTTAAAAGCAAGCACCCCTTTACAAAGAAGACAGCCTTTGAATAACACTGGGAAGGAGGAACTAACATTCTGATATCAGATGACAAAGAAAAACAGCTTCCAGATAAACAGATGTTAAGCAGAACTGATGGTGATTGATTAAGAGCTGACAAAGCAAAATGTATAGACCTGAATGGGAGAAAAGTCCTATAAAAGCTGGGGTGTCTTGCATGAATCTCCAGGTCTTGTCATGATTGGAGCATCAGTTTGGACTGAGAGAAGCCCCCCGCTCCTCCCCCTTGCCCTACTGGCCAGTGAGGGTACGTCTACACAGCAACATTGACTAAAAATCCCATGTATATACACCCCACTGCTTAAGGATGAAAGACAACTCTTTCCTTTTCATTGAAGAATAATGACAAATGTTTTAGCTACTGTTCTATTTGTGTTTCCTTACCTCCTTCCTTCAGAGAAAAATCAACAAAGGGGCTAGATGGATTGATTTGGTAAGAACAAAAGAATTAAATATGCATAGCTTGTCCAAATGGTGAATAAGGGAATGGTAATAACACTAAAAATGTACCTTGGAAAACAACTGTCTAGTGGCAGAGAGATGGATTAGATGCCTTATTATTTATATTACAGTTGTGCCTAGAGACACACACTGAGACTGGGGCCCTATTTCACTAATCACTGTATAAACACATATTAAGAAAGAATGCACTAACAGCTGACAGTCTGAACAGATGAGACAGACAAAGGATGAGAAGGGAAACAACTTGCCCAAGGTTAGACAGTAGGTTACTGGCAAAGACAGGAACAGAATTCTTATAGTTCAGGGTCCCATTGGCTGGGCCACACTGTCTAATTTACATCCTCCAGTGCCAACTTCTACTATGCCTTCCAATACTCTCTAGTTTACATGCTGAATAAAACAACTGCTTTGTTTCACAACCTAGCTCTAATTATGACACAGACTGTGACCTGCATTGACAGGTGTTCAAAGAGCTCCTCCTGAAGCAATTGAAACACAGGTGCCTACAAACGGGTAACACTCTCTGTCATCAGCCATCCTAAAGGGGAGTGGGACAATGGATAGCAGAGCTCAGTTCCATTATAAGGGAGTGTCACTGAGGAATATTAACTCAAACTACTCTGACCAATTCTCATTTTTTCAGTTCAGAAGTGTCTGCCTGGTGGTCCCCTGTCTTCAACAACAGGACTTAGAATGCTGAGGGATGGATATATTCAGTGTCAGCACCTCAGCCCTTCTCTCCCACCAGCTGCAGACCAAGGTTCCTTCATGTTCCTTGGCTCTCCCACTCCGAATAAATCACCCACTTTCTCCTCAACTCTCTCCTCCTCATTACACTGGGCCAAGAGCTCTGTGCACATTGGTCTTTGACAGCCATCTGTGACTAGATTCTGTGCTGACTCATCTCTACCATTTAACTTGATTCCACAATTTAACTTGATTCCAGTGCATAAGGTAAACAAACCAGCGTTCCCAGGTAGCATATACCTGACTATTACTTAATTGTCTAAGGATTAATATGTGAGACAGAGAAGCAAGCATATTATCCGAAAGAGGATTCTGTTGGGTGTGTCTGTTTGGAAAGCAATGCAGCATGGGATTAGATTTTAGGCTTTTTATCCTTCAGTTAAGTATTCACCTCCAATCCATGTCACAATCTCTGCTAAAGTAATAATAGCTTGGTTGCCTATCATAACTGGAATGTAATGCTTTTATGTTTCCATAAAGTCAGAAAGTAATTTTTTATCAGAACAGAAAGAAAATTTCTAATTTCTCAGCCTGACAGATGTTTAAAGACAACCTTGGCATTAGTACTAACACCATCTGGATGACATGCCACTTTGTCCAGATGGAAAATTGTTACTTAATATTTGCTGTGGGCAGGGCAATGTAAAACTATCATAAAATTTCAAATTAAACAACGTTAGAAAAGCCACTGAAAATAGAAATAACATAGTTCATCAATTTTAGTATTTTTAAAAAATTAATCAGTGTAAGAAGCAGCAGAGTTTGCTATAGTAAGAATGGGAGGATCTGTATTACAAAAGTTATAAAGTACACAAAATAGGTTATGTTTTCCTAACAGCTGTTTAAACATGCAAATTGAAAGTATTGCTGGAAAAAACTGTGCTCAGTATTTTTTCTCCTCGTTGCTGTCTCCTGTTTTTCTATTAGGAATGAAAATAATACTAGAGAACAGTCATTTGTAGATAAGAAAATTTGCTATTTCATAAAAGGTAAGATTTTTAAATTAAATAGAATTTATACCCAAAGAGCTGTCCTGATACTTAGCAAGGGATTTGGCACAGAGAAGATGTAAGTTTTTCAATTAATATCTTGAGCTCTCAATGCTTAACTAAGGGAATATCTACACTACAGGACAAAGTCAAATTAAGATACCCAACGTTAATTGCATAGCTGAAGTAGAAGTAGCTTAACTTGGCTTTTGGCACTGTCTATACTGCAGGAAGTCAAAGGAAAAGCGCTCTTCCTTCGACTTCCCTTACTCCTCATGAAAGCAGAGTTATTGGCATTGACCAGAGTCTACCTCTCACTTCGAATTAGCTGTCTTAACTAGACCGCTAATTCAAACCCTGGAAGATGACAGTGGCAGCTTTAATTTTCCTCTGTAGGTTAGACGTACCCTAAAGGTTTGCAAATGTTTGGCCTAGCGGGGTTCAGAATTTATAATAAAACATACAAATATTTCTCATAGTTATAATGAGGACTATAGTGTTGGGTCCCACTCCCAACTCTATGTTTCTCTTGCAATATTGTAACCAAGGGTGTGTCAACTACTATCTCTATGCTTCACTTGCTCCAACTATTAAATGGGAATAATATGTAAGGGTTGGTAATCTGAGGGAGTATTTGCACTACAGATCTTACAACAGCACAATTGTACCACTCCAGCTGTACTGCTGTAAGGTCTGCTGTGTGACCACTCTATGCTGTTGGGAAAAAGATCTCCTTTCAGCATAATTAAACCATCCCCAATGAGCAGGGTCTCCCACCAATAGTACTGGGTGCTTTTTTTGGTGAAATGTATGTTGGTCAGGGGAGTATTTTTACACACCTCTGACCAAAAAACATTTTACCAACAAAAGTACTAGTGTAGATATAGCCTTACTTAATTTTTGTAACATGCTTTTTGAGATCATAGAATGGAAAATACACACAGAATGTTCATAGATTATGAATACAACTTCTTGAAAGAACATTTTCACTATCCCATGTGGGTAGCTCTAGCAGAGCTGCTATCTAGATGGACTGTATACTTAAACTCAATTAAACTCCATATTAAAGTGAGATATTTTGATTACAAATAAATAAATCAATCTATCTAAACTTTTTTTATTAAGTTCAGTTGCTGTTTCTTTCTAGCAAGCATATAATATTAAAGGCCAACCAAATGGAATGTGGAAAAGACTTTCAACATCTTTCCTAGATCAACTTCCCTGATTTAATGCAGAGTAGATTTCTATTAACGATATAACTGAAGGAAAAAGATTTTTCCATGAAATCACATCTCAATTCTGCCAGAAGCCCTGGGGAGGATTAAAAAAAAAAAACCTGGGAGGGAATTCTGAGAACTGCTTGCTTTTCTAAAAATAATGATGATGCTGAGAGTTTAATCATTGTTTAAACTTATATTGCTTTCCATGTACTTTTTGCAAAAAACAAAACCCAAAAAAACCAAAATAAGAAAGATTTAATAACTGTGCATAAAACAAGTAGACTATAGATAATAATTAACAGATGAATATTTGCTTGCACAGGTATTTTTGATAACTGTTAACTAACTCCTTTATTATTTAGAACTTGATTTCAACTTCTGAGCTCCATGTGGTTCCAGGTAGAACCCCAGACTTTGTAATAACAGCAATCATGTAATTTATTGAAAAAACAGATGCTCCTCAGACTGATCAAAGCTGTGATGGAGTGTTTGCCAACAAGATTCCTGAAGAAATTATCTCCCTGGTTCAGTTGATGGAGAACTCAGATTTCCTGGTCTGATGTTACTTTAGAAATGCTTCAGCTAATACACTTCTCCAAATCAGTAGATTCCACAAGCCTATTGTGGAGTAAATGGTTGGTAGATGCATGCAACATGAGTTTACTTTTTGGAGCAAGACTTGCCAGATGTTTTATCAACTGCAAGGAGTGCAAATCTTCTGAGGTAGAAAAATCTGCTTTATTAGAAATGACTATTAAAGCTGGTGCCTGGAAGCTGATGTGAGATGCCACAATGTCTAGTTTAGAAAGAAACTCTTGTATTGGAACAATGACATGATAAGTTTTGAACTGAATTTCTTTGTGTGTATTGTTACAGAAAAATAGTTTCTAGGGCTCATTCCAGTTGGCTCCCCATGGGTCATGTACCAGCAGCAGGTCACTTTATTAAAAGACATCTCCGAGGCACTTGGTTAAACTTGTGTAGTACAATGTGCAAACATGATTTCCATCTTTGATTTTGCAACTCAGATCATAATGCAAGGATCAAGCGTATTTGGCTGGGGAAGGAAAAAACCGCCTGAGGGATGATGAGTGACCACATCACCTTTGAGGTCAATGTTAGCTGAGGGTAATGAGCCTACCTCAGAGGAGGCTTAGAACTTCTCTGCAGAGCTTGTGCATAAATGTCAAGCTGCACTGGTAAAAAACAGTTTTGCAGCATCAAGCAGAATCGGGGAAGCATTCTGTTATTTTCAAATCTTTACGGTTGTTCTGTAAACTGAAAATATTCTTGAGGTTTCATGCTCTATTGTGCTTCTTTACGATACTTTGAAAGCTGTTTTGGAGGGGAGACTGAGGTGGAAGGCATGGGTTTGTTAACTTCTTTAAAAAACATAAAAATGCTTTAAAAATTCAGAAATGACATATCTGGTCTGCCTTGGTTTTGCTGGGAGACAGCATGGGAGTCACAGGTGAGGTCTAAGAGCTTTCCTAGCACCTCACTGGTGATGAGAGAATTTGCAGAAAAAAGGCCCTTGCTTAAGATCCAAAGTGTCCCTTAGGTGTGTGAGTTAAACAAGTGTTAAAAACTACAAATGTCCCAAAAAAGTTTTGGAGAGTCTGAATGAATGAGTTAAATTTCTGAAGTTAATTGTGTTGTACTTGCTTGGAGTTGCTGATTTCTCAATCTGACTAGTTTTTCAGTCTTCCAGTTTCAGAAAAGTAGGACAGATTGAATTTCTAATGTAAAAATAATCACAAAATTAAAAACAAACAAAAAAAGCCTTCTATATATACAATGTGAAGAGACAAATAAAGGGCAGAAATCCATATATTCCCTCTGCAGGTCACCAGTAAAAAAGTTAATTAAAAAACCCAAATAAACAAAAGAACTTTTTCATAGTTTGCTGAATAGCACTTTCAGATACACATGATAGAGGCATGTAATTCCTACCTCCTGCCATAGGAGGATCCAAAAACTATTTCCTTTTGTGATTAAGGGGATTTCTGGGTTTTCACATAGAGGAATGAGTAGGTTCAGAATTCTGCATAAGCCCTAATTGGACAGGATGGCTTTTCCAGTATTGAAATTTATCCTGTATTATTAAATTAATATTACTTTGGTGTTTAAAAAGCAAAGGCCAATTTCCAGAAAAAATAAACAATGTGTGTGCTAGTGTTAATGGCTGACTGGAAAATGTCTCAGTATTCTGCAAATGTCTGTCAATTATAATTTTAAGGCATATGAAAATATAATTAAGCTGCATTTCTCATTAATAATAGAATATTTGAATTGAAAGCAAATTAGGCCACCTTCAAGTTGCTATAAAGTGTGCTTAATTTGAAAATTGATCTATCTGCTTCCACAAAAATGCAACAGAAATGTACAGAGAGACAAAGGGATCCAAGAGTGAGGTAAGACTTTCATGCAGATTAAGCTGACTCCAACTGTTAGGGAAATCGGTCAGCCTCTGAGAGAGCCACATTTTAAAAATCCATTTGAGCAATAATATTATCATAATTCTCTGCATTTCCACAGCACCTTTCAACAAATCATCATAATTTGTATTACAGTTGCACCCACAGGCATCAGCTGAAATTGGGGCCCCATTAGTCATTCTATAAACACAATAAAAGACAGCCCATGCCCCAAAGGGATTACAATCCAAGCAAACAAGGCAGACCAAAGGGGGATACAGAGACGTAAAGTGATGAAGTGACTAAGTCAATGTTACACAGGAGATCAGCCATGAATATAACCCACTGTTGGAACCCTAACCTATACGAGTCCTCTATCCATTGGAACATGCTGCCTCTCAAAAGGATTCTGGCATGAAATTTGCCTCAGTGCAAAGGGTTTGCCTAAGGCCGTATGCTGATGCAGAGCAAAAGGAGCACAGGGTTTTGTGTGGACTGTCTGCCTTGGGATGCATTATACTGACCTATAATCTCAACAGCAGGTATCCTAGGATCCTGAGCAAATGCTGCATAGAAAATGGGGTCTAAGAGCAACGTGAGGAGCTGTGGGACACATACTCAGAAGATGATGTGCTAAAACCACTGTAGCACAGTATCACTTTGAACAAAGGAAAGAACTGAATGATAGCACGTTCAATGATAGTACATGATACAGCTCCAAGCATTCAAACACACTCAGAGATGATACCCCTCTGAGTGGGGTATCATCATAACTACAGTTATGGGTATTTCACTGATGAAATTTTCTAATATAAACAAGGCCTCACATTAGTCCTGAGATTCAAAGAGATTACGAGCTCTTGACCTCCTTAGGTATGTCCTTAGTTGGCAAGTGAAATTACTGAAATCATAGAGATTTTAAATTTGATTGAGGATTACTCAGATGAGGAAGGGCTCCAGGTTCAGTCCTCTTATGACATGCTCGGCACCATACACTAGAAGTGGCAGAAATGGGATTAGAATCCAGGCTTCCCACTACCAGGCTCTGACTGCTAGGCAATATTCTCTTTTGTTTATTATTCTCTCTCCTCTCTCAAAATATTTGGTAAAGTTCCATCTAGTTGGAATTTTTATTGAAGTGCATGAGGAAAAGGGAATTTTTTCAAAGAATATGACAGTTTTGGAATTAGATGATTCATAAGAGGGAGCAGCAAGGGAGGTTTAGGTTGGACATTAGGAAAAAGTTCCTAACTGTCAGGGTGGCCAAACACTGGAATAAATTGCCCAGGGAGGTTGTGGAATCTCCATCTGTGGAGATATTTAAGAGTAGGTTAGATAAATGTCTATCAGGGATGGTCTAGTCAGTACTTGGTCCTGCCATGAGGGCAGGGAACTGGACTCGATGACCTCTCAAGGTCCCTTCCAATCCTAGTATTCTATGATTCTATGAAGAAGCTTTTAAAAAAATGAATTAAAATTTCTCATAGATGTCTGTAAAATGGGGATAATAGCACTTCCCTATCTCATAAGGGTATTCTGAGTACAAACACATGAATTATCATAGGGTGTGCACATACTAAGGTAATGGGAGCAATATAACTATCTGAGATAGACATAGTTGATAACAACACATGCTACTGTGAGCTATGCTATTGTTTTTCATGTATAATTTTTTTCTCTTCTTTATGACAGTAGGCTGGACTTACAATTAAATTTTTGTTTTTAAATAATGTATAAAAAGGAGTTAATAAATGACAGATATTTTAATAAATTACTACTTAGTTGTTATAGATTACTAAAGAATCCAGCAGATGAATGATGTATTGCAATTTACACCATCTTTTACTTTTGTGCTTATAACCATCATAACACATATTACTCATGTCTGGAATATGATTATGACTCACATATTAACCCTTTATAAACAATATGTATAAACAGAACTTTACTACATATCTGACATGATATTGTTCTTACATTTCCTTCAGACACATGTGGATTTTGTTTGATTTTCTATGATTGTTGCTGAATAGGTGATTCTATCCAGCACCTTTCCATAGAACTATATTCACTTTGCTTTTAAATCTATAATTTTCTGAAGTTTTGACCAGCCATCTGTCTGTCATATTTATAACTTGTCTATCACTATGCACACAAAAACCATTGTAGTTGTAAACTGGTTATTGTAAGTGGTTATAGTAAATAAAAAAATCCTAAATAAGATATAACCTGGCCAAGAAGAAGTTTAATCAAATCTATGACCAGCAGCGTTTCCTCTTTCAATTTCTTGAAAAATGAATTGCAATGAGGGGCATAACGGTCAAAAATATTCAATACCAAATGAAAAAGTTATATAAGTTAAATCAGAACATGGAAAATAGGGTTCCCTGGAGTGTGAAAGCTGGAAGAAGGCTTCTGCAGTGATGCAAATGTGCCTGGAATTAAACTGTCTGTAGCTGTGACAGAGGGCACAGTTAGCTGCTAAGACAGAGAGAGAGGGTATTACCCCTACAAAAGGCTCACAAAAGGTGACACATGTTTCAGAAAGCCAGGGAGCCTTCAGGAAAGAAGTATAGTTTTCACTTTAGTTCGCATTGCATCCTATGGCTAGAATAATAGCATGTACTTTTGGTTTGTGTGGTAGTGATAAATACATTACATATATGCACATCCCGTTCCCTGAAGGCCTGAAAGATGCCATACCATGGTCTTGCACAAAGTGCCTAACACATTGTCCATGAAAGCTCATGATACCATCTACACTTTTTGTTATTTTTTAAGCTTTTCCAGTTAAAGACTGAAACTTTTGAACACTGCCTGACAGTTTTGCTGTAGGAGTAGTAATCACTTTGCCTCTACTTTTAGCCCATCGTCCAGACCTGATCATGCTTGTGGCTGCCCTGTACAAAAGCCTGACCTTTCACCCAGATTACGGCCATTTAGGCTATGTCTGCACTGCACAGTTATTTCAAAATATACTATTCTGGAATAGTTATTCCGAAATAGCTTATTTTGAAATAGCACATCTACACTGCAGGGAAGCCTCAACATTAGTCCAAGGCAGACTTCCCTAATGTAGACGTGCTATCTCGATTTTGAGCCCTGGGAGGAATAACTTAGAATGGCCCTGGTGAGGGGCTATTTCAAAATAGCTATTTTGGAATAGGCATTAATCTTCGTAAAATGAGGTTTACAGAAGCCTGAAAAAGCTGTCAGTTATTTTGAAATTATTTCAAAATAACGGAATTGCTGTGTAGACACTAGCATATAGTTATTTTGGAATAACAGCTGTTATTCTGAAATAACTTGGCTGTATAGACACACACTTAGGCTCCTTATGTATAACTGTGGATGTCTGGACAGTTGGGCTTTCCTATTTGTAATAGTGACACCATATGTGTGCCTAAACTGCTTTTGCTTCACTTAAGGATTTGGCTAAGTACATGCATCTGCTACTATCATTTAATTTTTCAGACACCTGAGAAGTGTTATTTCTGTATGCTAATTGTAGCATTGGGAAGAAAAGATTTTTCTCAATGTGTTTTTACAATGCAGGTTTTTGTTAAGAAGGTTTAACTAAAACCCGCATGTTGAGACATTTAAAATAATGGGCATTCTGACTGCTTAACAAAAATCTTTGTGCTTTTCTAAATTGTATGATATGCTTTTGGAGTCAAACAGCTTTTCACCGATGACTTCTAGTCTGTCTGCTTAACTGAAAGTATTTTGAGCTAGTCAGACATCTGAAAAATAACTGTGTACAGTTGGCAAATGATTTCTCATTCGGCAAGGAAACATAGAAATAAGAAACCACAGGAAAAGTAGCCAACAGAAAGAAAATTAAAAAAAAAAGAAAGTTCAGCAAATATGACCTAAATAAATGCTTTCATAGCATTCTGCATACCATACTACTGTAAACTCTAATTTATATTTATCTCAGTTTGGTCTTCATGGGGGGAGGCATTGTGTTCTTTTCTGAGGGGAAATCAAATTTCTCTTTTCTCACAGTTCAAATATTAATTTTGATTCTGGGCCTTTGCATTATTTTATCAATGTCAGATACTGATGCAAGATAATTCATAATATATTATTTATAGATGGGAAAGTTTGTCAGGATCATGCAAGTTTAAAAAATCACTTCTGACAGTTCTTAGGTATAATGATGTTAGTCTTAATATTTCTCCAGTTTCCTCCATTTCCTCCTTTCAGTGAAGATTTCAGTGTAAGAGAAAACATTTTTTGAACTTTGAATGAATAACTTTGAAATCAGAGATGAACTGGATGGTAATAAGATGGCCTTTCATCTACATGTAAACATAGAGTACACTGTCAAATAGATCCAACTTATCTTACAACAGAGCTAAAGAGATTGGAACAAAAGACCCATCGTAAAATAGCTACCATGGAAACAGGAGACAAAGAATTGTCCAATTCTTCATTCTGACTGGATCTCCTCCATTCTTTATGAAGTATGAAGAACTTTAACAAGCTTTAAAAGAACTACAGATAACACACTGAGCAAAGATTATTATCCTAATCTTAGAGTAAGGCAAGTGCTTCACTGGGGTTTGGATTACAGAACAAACCTAAAGTAAAGGTTCTTGTAAACTAGTCTTTTGGCCATTAGATGAGCATAATCCCAGGACTGTCTGTAAAAGAATAATACTCATTAAGATGTTAATTGTGGCTACCAAATAATATATCAGGCAGTGAAATGCATGATCCTAAAAGTCCTTCAGTTAAGAATAATAGCTTAAGGCATAATGATAATATTCAGACTTATCCTTAGCATTTTATAAAAATATCTATTCTCTGGTCCCTTTCAATGTTTCTTGAAGAAAAACCATTTGTATACTTCTCCTCTAAAGGGTTTCATGTTTACATCATTTCTCCTTTAATGGAGAAATGCATTAACCTTAACATTGCATTTCCTTAATGGATCATTCTCATTAAACAGATGATTATAAAGTAATTGTCCAAAGCATCAAGATGAAAGTAGTTAAGTATTATGAGGATATGTTTCCTATTCTCCTTTAAATATTACTATCATATTCAATATAAATAAAACCAGATCAGCATTTAAAACAGCTGAAAAGTTACAGCGAATAAGAAAAGGCTACAATCTCTACTAAGATTGATTGTATTTCAGCATAACTCCATTGAATTTTGTGGAGTTTTTCCTAATTTACACCAACATGAGTAAGAAGAGAATCGTGTTGCACATGATATAATTCAAGCCTGCACAGTTCGAATTTTGCAACATATTTTATTTTCAAAAGCTCACTCTTAACTTTATCACTCAAAAGGAGAGTAAGAAATTTTTAATTTACCCAAATCTGACTTCATTTTATTGTTATCATTACTTGCATTTACTTGATGTGTAAATGGTATTATCCCATGCTCAAAGGGTATATCAATTGTACATTAACTGAGTATTTCTTAAAGAAATACAACTACTTATTACATAGCCAGACCTGATATATAGCATGAATGCTCAGTGGCGGCCCGTCCATAGAGGCGAACTAGGCGGTCGCCTAGGGCACCAAAGTTAAACGGTGTTGAGGGGTTTGGAGGCGGGGGCGCTGATTGTGCACTGATCGCGCGTTTCGCCTAAGGCGCTAGTTGCCAGCAGCTCCTCTAGGGCCGCTCCTGTGTATGCTATGTATGGATGTCTCTCTGCATGTTGCTACAAATGTGACATAATGAACCTTAGCATTAGAAAGTCTCAGAGAGGTAACCACATTAGTCTGTAACTTTAAAAATGAGTAATCCTGTGGCACCTTAAGCTACATCTACACTGCAATGCTATTTAGGGATACTGGAGTATCCCGAAATAGCTATGCAGCGTCTTCACAGCAAGCCTGTTATTTCGGACTGGCTATTCTGATGTCCCTATAAACCTCATTCTATGAGGAGTAAGGGACGTTTTGGAATAGCACTTTATTTCAAAATTTGGTACTCTGTAGACAGCCTGAAATGACAAAATAAGCTTATTTCAAAAGAGCATTGAAATAAGATACGCGATTTGCATAACTCAAATTGCATATCTTATTTCGAGTTACAGTGCAGTGTAGATGCACATTAGAGATTAACAAATTTGTTAGTCTCTAATGGCGCTTCTACACATCAGGGCCAAACTCGAAATAAACTATGCAAATTGAGCTAGGCTAATTGCATAACTTATTTCACAATTGGGAGTGTCTACACAGTACTTACTTTGAAATAGAGCACTCTTCCTCTGACTTCCCTTACACCTCGTACAATGAAGGTTACAGGAGTCAGAGTAACAAATCCTCCAGCTTGGCAGTATTTCAACATTATTTTGATGTTGCCTGCTGTGTAAACGTGCCTGCTGTGTAAACGTGCACTTTGTTATTTCGGAATAGCGCTAGTTATTTCGAAATAACGTTGCTGTGTAGACATACCCTAAGATGCCAGAGGACTACTCATTATTATTAGAGTATTTTTAAATGTATGTCTGTTAATTCATTGTTCTTGCATTATTTTTTTCTAGTAATTAAAACACAGGTAATTGCAATTAGCTTCAAACAATGGTCCCCAAATAACAGCACAGTGACTAGGAGAGCCAAACAACAAAAGGCCAGTGCTTTTTTTCATCATTTTTACTTCAGCCTGATGTTTCTTGCACTGTTCTAACACACAGCACTTCATTTCACTCACATAAAGCTTATTTGTCAGTCAGGCCCATACACTCCATTCTCCTGTGTAAAAATATTTTATCTTTAATCACTGTAGATGCTTACAGTAATTGATTCTGTTGTACCCCCAAATACTTGAGCATCACTGTTTTTAAACAATGGAGCCAATATGGACATTAATCAGTGTTTCTAGCTATTGCTTGTGAGGCAACCGAGGAAAGTGTCACATGCCGAGAAAAAGGGGCTTTGAGCCCCAATAATTAATGCTCTGCCTCCAGTCTGCACCAACTGTGCAGGAAAAGAGCCCTCCACTGGGCTCCTGTGTTTTATGAAATAGATTCTGCAAACTCTCCAGCTGCGGTGGGACTCCTGGCCCCATGCAGAATCAGCAAATCTGGAAGCAGTGCTTCTTCTCAGCCTGACAGAAGCTGCTGTTTATGACTGTGCTGATACAGCACTGTGGGCTGTAGCCAGTTCAAAAGAGGTAGGAGGAATTTGTCATTTTTGACATTCCAGACTCAGATTAAACTGTTTCTTGGATTACAGGGTTGAATCAAATAACTCTTGATGCCTGATCTGGCTTGAAGGCCACATATGCAAGATCCCTGAATGTCAAGATTTTATTTCCATCTTGTTTAATCAATGCTCTTTTCCTTATTTGTGCTTACTTTTACATTTTGATGTGCACTATGCACTAATATCCAACAATGTTTTCCCCATATTAATATACCTTTTATAGTCACCTGAAGGGAATACTTGAGGAAATGAGAGTTACTAGCAGCCAAACTCATGGAAGGGTTACAAACATAGTAATTTCAGGCCTTCTCTACACTGCAGAGTTTTGTTGACACAAGTTACACCAACAATTAAAAACATTATAATCACATGAATGCATTTAAAAACTTTTTTTTCAACAGCTCCTGTTTACTTTGTGCCCACCATCTCTGCCTGGACACAAGATTCCACACTACTCTCTGTTGTTGTGGTTACTGTTATGAACATATCACAAATGATCATGTAGTACATCATGAGATCTGCAGATGGCCAGGAATCTGAGGTGCCTGACCTGCTGAGTTTCTTGGAAAAAAGCCACTCTAGATTGCTTTTGGCATTTATGCAGCAGCTGAACACAGCAGATTGTCACCTTTAGGCTTGTGAAACAAACACTGGGTGAATCTGGAATGATAAGCAGTAGCTGCAGAAATTTGGATACAGAACTTTTGGGTCCACCTTCCTGGAACTGTGTGCAGAGCTCTCCCCAGAACTGCAGTGCAAGGACACTAAAATTAAAGCTGCTTTCTTGGTGGAGAAATGTAGTGATCACTGTGTGGAAGGTAGCAATTCCACACTGCTACCCATCAGTTGTGAATCAACGTGGAGTCAGGAAGTTGATTGTTGGAGCTGTTTTAATGTTAGTGTGCTTGGAGATTAATTGCATCCTGCTATGAAGGACCTAACTGTGGCAGAGCGGTAGATGACATGCATATTCCAATTTTGTCTCTGGACCATCTTGCAACAGAGTACACCAATCAAAAGGAATACTTCTCAATGGTATCATAGGAACTTATGGATCATCTGGGTCATTTGGCTAATATCAATGCAGTGTGGTTCAGGAAAGATCATGCACAGATATTCAGAAACACAGGCCTGTACAGAAAGTTCCAAGCAGGGATTTTCTTTCCAGACCAGAAGTTTCCAGTGGGGAGATGTTGAAATGCCCATAGTGATCCTGGGAGAACCTATTGCTCTGGCTCATGAAGCCTTAACAGGAAAGTTGGGCATCTATAAGGAGTGCTTCAACAATAGTGTGAGCAGGTGAATAATAACTAAAGAATGTGGCTCTGGAAGAATAAAAGTACACTGGTGCTGCCTTCCTGGCAGGTTGGGAAATCAGGAAAATAATTTGACGGTCATGGCAGCCTTCTTCATTGAAGATTGTTCACCTCTTTTTCTGGCTGGAAGGTATATGTGGTATGCTAGAATGTAGGGTCCATCAGTTAGCTCTCTTCTTTTCCTCATACTCTCTTACACTCAGATGTTAGCTTCCATGTTGATGACCCATGCAACCCCTGAGCTGCATGTCCTCCTCATGTAGAACACTTCTTTTAATCTGAAGCCTGGTTCAATTTTCCCATTCGCCAAGGGCCATTAACTTGACTTAGTCTTCACCAAGCTCTCTGATTTCTGAGTTGCTGATTTCCCCTTCTTTGGTCCATCACATGGTCTCTTTCAGCATAACCCATCAACTCTTTCCTCATGCCCTGTTACGTGACCTCTCACTCTTTTCTGGCTCTTTCTCCTTATAATACAAGCATGCCTTGGATTCTCCAATATTAAAAACATGAAAGCCTTCATCCTACTTGCTTCTCCAGCTGCCAACCTATCTGCTTTCCCTCTTTCATATATTAGTTCAGTGATTGTGCTTCAGTTGATATCTGAAGTTCCTCGTTTCCAGTTCCCTCAGAGACCCTTTCTGGCATCTAGTCCTTGCATTCCACTGAAACTACTCTCACTACAGTTTCTAGTGACCTCTTTCTATCTAAAACTCAGAGCCAGTATCCCATGCTCATCCTCCTGGACTTGTGATCCACCTCCAACACCACCATTGACCCTGCTCTTCATCTTCAAGTCTTATCCACATTTGGCTTCTATACCACATTTTCTCCTGGTTCTTGTCCTCCTTTCTCTCAAATTGTTCCTTCTCTTCTCCGGTTGCACCTTACCTATGAGTAATCTCATCCATAACAACAAATTTGTCTACCATCTCTGTTTATCATTCAGAAATCTATCTCTTTAAACCAGAGTTATCCCTTTCTATCCCTTTCTATCCAAATCTTGGCCCATTTCTCTGACATCAGATCAAGCATGGCGTAGATAATGCAGAGATCTTACTCCTTCCCCAGTACTCCCCATTATCTCCTTTCTCAATCACCACCATCCCACCTCTGATCTTTAACTCAGCCTGCTCTCTAGGTCTTCACATCCAGACTATGGCTAAGTCTTGCAGATTTTTTCTGCATAAGATTTTCAGGATATGGCTTTTCCTATCCACCCACACAGCGAAAACTCTCATCCAGGTAATCAACATTTTGTGTCTCAAATGATGCAGTATCCTCCTCTCTTGCCCTAGCAATTGCCATCTGCCACACTCCTATCTATTCACAGTGCTTCAGCAAAAGTAATCTTCCCAGCCCATCACTTCAAGCATGTGACCCCTCTCTTTGTATCCCTCCCTTGGCTGCCCCTAGAATCAATATTTGTATTCACTTTCAAGGCCCTTCACAATTTATCCCCACACTATCATCTCTCAATCATTTTCAACACATGGACCCTTGCCTGTGTGATTAGCCCAGGACCCCGGCCTCCACTGGCCTCCTGATACATTTTTAAACAAGCACTATTATGCTTTCTCCCCTGTTGGCCTGTTAGTTACTTTCAATAAACATCCTCAAAGCAAATTCATTATCTACCTTCAAAATCCTTTCTAAAACTCTCCTCTTCTGTGATATCAACTTGACAAAAACTTGACAATGGTCATTTTGCTTATGTACAGAGACCACTGTCTTCCATGCCTATCATCACCAGTATAGTCTCATTGTTTCCTTGTAATACTAACCTATGAATCCAGGATATTAACTGTTTTGTTAATAAATTGCTGTGATTGACTGGTTATTCTGGACGTTAGTGGTAGGATAACTCATTAGCTTCTTGTGCATACCGCTGGGCCTGAGAGATGATTTTTCAAGTACACAGTTGTAGTCTATGTCCCAGGTAGTGCCAGCATCATTACCACGATTTATCACGTTGTTGCAAGTTATGAAAGTTTTTGTTTTGTTTTTCTTTTAGAAAGGGAGAGGTTTTGCTTGATTTTATGCTAAACATTCAAGTCACAGCCTGTCTACTATACGTGGCTGCTTGGGTGACTGTATATTTAGTCGCTTTTTGATATCAGAGATACCAAGAAAGTGAAAGATGCTTCATTGAGAGGAGGAGTGATTTATTTTCATTCAAACTGTTTAAAATTCTGGATTTTGGCTTGTATTTTTTAACATCTATTGAACTAAAACCCTTGAGAGAATAGTAGTCTTTATTATGGGTTCAACATTTCCTCTCCTGCAATGAAGGCTTTAGAAAGCTCCCATTTTACATTTCCAAGTCATCCTTGAAGACCTCCATTGAAAAAGATTTTCCATTCCTGATAACTTTTTAAAATAAAGGCAGAAGAATGCTTTAAGGAAAGAAAACACCCTTCCATAACTTTCCAGTCTTTTGTCATATACCATAGACATATGAAAACAAGCTGGCAAAAGTTTGTAACAAATAAATGTAGTAAAAGATGCAAGGGCCTGAAAATAATTATTGAATCCATAAGCCATATATGAGATTGTCATTTCTATTTGGGAAAACTTAAGTCATTGTAGGGCAACCAATATCCTATCAGAGATATTGCATTAAGTGAAATGATCTCAGGAGGGACTTTAGATAATTCTTGTTCCATTGTCTCAACTATTATCACAAATAGAGGAGTTATATTAGTTAAATGGATCCCTTTTGTTTAAGGGTACATCTACACTATAGAGGAAGATTGAAGCTGCTGCTGTGATCTTCCAGGGTTCGAATTAGTGGTCTAGTTAAGACAGCTAATTTGAAATGAGAGGGGCACTCCAGTCAATGCTAGTAACCCTGCTTTCACAAGAACTAAGGGAAGTCAAAGGAAGAATATTCTTCCTTTGACTTCTGCAGTGTAGATAGCGCCAAAAGTCAATTTAAGCTACTTAGACTTCAGCTATGCAATTAAAGTACCTGAAGTTGCATATCTTAACTCAGCTTTGTCCTGTAGTGGAGACATACCCAAAGGGTGCATCTACACTGCAGGGCTTAACTCGAAATAAGCTACACAAATTGTGCTACATCAATTGTGTAGCTTATTTCAAAATAGCTTATTTAAAAATTGGGAGCATCTACACAGCACTTATTTTGAAATAGAGCACTCTTCCTCTGACTTCCCTTCTTCCTTGTAAAATGAGGGTTACAGGAGTCAGAGTAAGAAGTCCTCCAGCTTAACAGTATTTCAACATTATTTCGAAATAACTGCTTGTGGTGTAGACACGGACTAAGTTATTTTTAAATAACGCTAGTTATTTTGAAATAGTGTTGTTGTATAGACATACCCAAAATGAATAAGCCAGGTGAATTTGCATTGTCTTGTGACTGATTGACAAATGTCTGGAGGCAGGTGATGGTTACTTCGAGTGACAGCAAGTGAAGTGATCTAAGGAAAAGAGCTAGTTGATGTATTTTGGCAAAGAAATCTTTTTGTCTTCCTTTTTAAAGGAAAAATAGCTTTTCAATGGAAATAAACAGTCTGTGCTGTTCAAAATCCCCTCCCCTCTCCAAAGATGATGTGGGAGAAACAAAAACCTAAACAGTTTTGTTTGTTGTTATATTTAATTTTAGAGAGAAAACACACACGAAGCATGGAAACATTAGTGGCAGATGTCAGAAGGAAAGGGTATTATGAGGACAGAATCTCCCATTTGCTATTAGAAATTATTAATCGGGTTTTATAGCGGTAATATTTTTAGTTATTGCTAAAGTCTTTTATATCCAAAGCAATGACATTCCGGCCAACAAAATATTTTTGTTTGGCTTACAGTGCCTTGGCTGCTTTGTGATCAGTAGGATTTCAAGGAATGCCCATCCCAAGGGTAAATGAAATTTAGCATGGAGCAGTAGGCTAAATTTAATGTTATATCAATATATCTCCTGTTTGGTATTTGAATAACAAATGTCAGTTTTGTAAACCCAGAATATTTGTTTGAAGCAAACAGTAGGATTGTTCAGTGATTCAGGTGCAGACCTCTCATTTATCCTGTCGTCTTTCCATGAAGATTTTCAAAGAGAAGATCAAATAAAGTTCATTCCCCAGCATGTTGCACTGTTTACCAGAATGTAGACTGTGAGAAGAACCCTAAGGCCCAAATTCTGCTATAACCTACATCTTGTGAAACCCTTTGAAGTCACTGAGGCGGCATGGGCTGAAAGTCAAGGCAGAGATTGAACCTATAGTGGGCACTTAAAAAACTTGCCTATTGTCTTAAATATCTGATGTCTTTCCCTGAGAAGTTGCAGTACTTTGCCATTCTGCTTAGTATAATGTAGCACAGAACAGAACAGCATAGCAAGGGGTTCCAAAAATTTACCTCATCTGCTCCCTCCCTTCCCATTCACAGTCCAGGGGGCGATTACAGCAATTACTTACATGGGAAAACAGTATTGGAAAAAAACTACTCAGGTATTTTTATTTACTTTTGATATGTAAACCTGATGTCTTAAAACATTCAGTGATTAAACTTGAACTAGCTGGAACTACACTCGGAGCAGCTGCTGACTGAATGGACATACATAAGGTTTGAATTTTTTTCACACCCTCCAAGATGGTCCCCCCCCCCATCACAAGCCTTTGGTGTCTTGATAGGACCATATGGAAAAGTTAGCACTGTACCCATTCTGTGTATAAATTAGAGTTTGAGTTTGGACACGAAGTGGGTAGAGATTTTGTGTGCTTGAGTATTTGGGTGCCCACTTCATGAAACCTTTCAACTGCTGAGCACGTTCTGACAATGAGACAACATACAAGGGTGTCATGTTGGGGACCCAAATATTGGGGCACTCAAAATCACTTGCACTTATGAAAATAATGGCTTCATTGTCAAAAGCCATAGTCTGAGTGGTTGGCTGGGGCTTTTGGATGATGCCAATCCTCTCTACCTACTAGCAATGGGGCACTGCTGATTGATACCCCATTGCTGACAACAACAAAAAAGTATCATGAGCTTTTGTGAGCAAAATCCACCTCCTCAGGTGAGTTCATCAAAGGAAATGGGTTTTGCCAATGAAAGCTCAAGATATTTATATATACATTTGTTAGTCTCGAAGTTGCTATAGGACTATTTGTTCTTTTTAAAGTTACAGACTAAGGGTATGTCTACATAGCAGAGATATTTCGGGATACCAGAAGTATCCTGAAATAGCTATTCTCTGTGTATTGAAGCAGCCTGTTATTTTGAAATAGATTTCGAAATAACGGGTGGCTTATTCTGACTTCCCGGTAATCCTTGTTCCATAAGGGTTAAGGGACATTTCAGAATAGTGAGTTATTTCAAAATTTAGTGCTGTGTAGACTGTGCCAAATTCTGAAATAAGCTATTTCAAAATACACTTGAAATAAACGACGCAATTTGCGTAGATGCATCCAAACATGGTTACCCTTCTGAGACTTTTTAACAACAACAATAACAACAAAAACCTAAAAATCTCTTATACCCAATATCAGACATGGACAGGCAAAGAAAGGGTTTGGCCACCATAACTCAGTTTATCTCAAAGGGAAGGTAAAGAGTAGCAAGAATAGCAGCAGCAGGAGGAAAAGGGTAGGTATAGAAGAGAAAAGGCAAATAGTTTTAAACTCTCTGCTCTACTCAAAGTAGTAAATTTTCATTGCAGCATGCACATGGGAACTCCTGCCACTTTTAACTCAATTTTTAGAGTAGTATATGTAATTACATTTGGTTTTTATTGTAGAAAATTAGTTTAAACAGGCAGTTGGGTTATAAGCTGCTGTTGAAAGGGCAACCTAAATCACTGGGGAAAAGAAGAGTGAGATGAGATCTGTAACGAACTGCCCATGGAACCTTCAAACAAAGAAGAAAAAAAGGTTAGATGACATTAATGAGCTATTCATAATATTAGTAGAAAACCTTCCTATTTTTCTTTTTTGTGTCTAGTAATAAATAGAAAATGAAGAAGGTCTTGTGCTCAACTCAGTGGTCCAGAGTCAGAACTTTTGGGTTCAGTTTCCAATTCCTGATAGATTGTCTCTGTGTCCTTGGGTAAATCACTTAGTTCCCAAGTCAAGAAAGCACTCAAGATACATGATTAACTTAAGCACTTCCCTGGTCTCTCTGCCTGAAATTGATTCTATCTCCCTATCACTTGTATCTAAACCCTACTACACCCTGGAAAGTTTTTAATGGATTACCTCCCAGCTTTGGGTCTGACCTGTCTTAATTCCTTCAGGGTGTGTCTAGACTACAGGGTTTTTTTTTAAAAAAGTAGCCTTTTTTCAAAAAAACTTCACCTGCGTCTAGACTGTAGCTGCATTCTTTTGAAAGTAAATCGAAAGAACACAGCAGTTTTTTCGATCACGGTAAACCTCATTTTACGAGGAATAACGCCTTTTTTTTTAAAGTACTCTTTCAAAAAAAAGTGCTATTGAATGCAAACTGCATTTTCGAAAGAGTGTCTAGGCTCTTTCGAAAAAGTGGCTCACTTTTTCGAAAAATCTGCTTGTAGTGTAAACGCTCTCTTTCGAAAGATTCTTTCAAAAAAGCCTCTTTCGAAAGAGGCTTGTAGTCTAGACGTAGCCTCAGTGACCACCTTTTACTCAGCATCTTTCAAATGAGCTCAGAAACCATTAGCCTGCAGGAGAATAGAGATGGAGAATCTGTATATGGGTTCAGCTTGGGAACAAGGATCCTCAGCCTACCCAGAAGGCGCAGAGGGCCTATCTTGCCAGATGTTGAGAATCTCTAGATGTACTGAGCACCCTCAATGTCCATTGGCCTCATGAAAGGTGTTCAGCGCTTTCCAGAGTCCCATCTAAAACCATGACAATACTTTTCACTTATGCAAAATTTATAGACATGCAAATTAAAGATACAAATAGGCATACTTAGTTTTTTTAATCAGCTCAACTTGACTCAACCTGGTAGTAGCCTGAGGCGATGCCTATGCCCAATTATACTGACATTCGATATTAACTTTGTTTACAAAGAACAGATGTTTCTAATACTTGTCATCTCTGTAATCCTTTCTTTTTTTATTTTGCACTGAAACAATAAAATTATACATACATTATTCAAGTATGGCCAAATCACTTCCCATCCTCTGCCCCAAATGTCTTTGTTTTAATGCAGAGAAGTGTGGAGTCACCACAAATTATATCACACTTAGCTTGAAGAATCAGCTGCATATAAAAATTGTCACTACTAATGTCAGAGCCGCAATGGATGATGACCCTAGGGCACTTGTATGGTGGTCTAATGAACCTCCTGTCCCATAAAATGGCAGATCTTTGCAATTCATAAGATAAGGAGAAAAGATGTACCAGCTGTCACCAATGCACCACAATAGCAACTGGATTATAGTAGCAAAGGACTTTGCTGACTATATATGGCACAAAATATAATTGTCCTCGTGAATTTAGTTGCTCTTGCTATTATTTGTACATTTTAAACTAAGCTTCAAACATTTATGACAACTCAGGCCACTATAAGTAAACATACGTGACCGGCAACATATGCATTTTAGTTTCTCCGTACAGTCACAATTCAGGATTGTTGAAGCTGGAGTCAATGTTTGTGTTCATACTGTATGAGAGAGCTGGCTTTCGACATGGTAGCAAGCTGTGTGAAATTCCTTACTTATTTAACAAGGTTAAGCACCAAGCAAATAGCATTTACTGTCAGGGCAAAATAGCACATTCCAGGGAACTTATGAAGGATTTTAGTTTCAGTAAGCTCAGGAGCCTCTGACTGCATAGAGAAGCTCTACATAAATGTGATTTATATGAGCTTTTTGGTAAGACATCTCAAGCTTTTATGGAGAGCCATAGCTCTTTTTGCAGATGCATCCTGTTCCTTAGAGGGGGTTTAAAAGGTCTTCTGACAATGTCATCTATGTCCTTCCTATGGATATGCCGAAGAGAAACTCATTGAAAAAATATTGTTTTCTGGGTAGAAATGAACATACAACTTTTTTCACAATGTAGATGTGCACAATCATTAAAGTCCATAGAGCTAATAGTCATTGCCTATTATCCTGGCTTTTTTTCAAGTAAACAAATGAACAAATGAAATCAATGCAATACATAGTGTGTGTGGGGAGAAGGGAGTTGCTAGAGGAAAATTGTAGGTTGTAGGTCCACAATTCAAAAGTAATCTACAATGGATTTCTTTTTAAATATGAGGTGTGCTGTTTGGTTCTATCTTGATGGTATACACATAAAGCGAGAGGGGCTTTTTTGGTTAGTGGGAATTTATTTTTCCTCCTGTTTTACCTTAAAATTAGTAGTACTATGAAATCTGGTCTTCCCTGTTTTTACTGTAGGATCTCTTTGAGAGCCCATCTCATGGCATGTTCAGGGTAAGTATTAAACACTTATTGCAGGAGATCAGGAAAAGTTGTTGTAAAAAAATCTTTATTCAAAATATTAAGGACTCATTGAAATGAAATAGGTATTAAACAAGAATTAATAATAGACCATAATTTTAAACAGTCTTACTAAAATATCCCTTAACTTGTCACTCATTGAAACTTCATCCGCTTGGCTCTTGTGATGTAATTATTGCACTAGTTCTTGAGAGTCAAGTCATTACAGAATCTTCTTGCAGAGCAGATAACACATGGAACCAAAATTCAGCTTTCTTCCCCTCTGCTGCCACCCCCCTGGACTACTCCCACACACTTTTAAAACCAAAACACAGACCTATCATAAAAGAAGTCAAAAAGTGCAAAACTCATTTTTACTCTTGTTAAGGTCACCTTTAAAAGTTCTGCTGCTTGACAAATGATGCTGCCAGGAAACAGTTATCACAGCATACAGTCTGGTTCAAAGTTTATTTTAAAAGTTCAGCTCATGATGATAAAATGATTATGTTTCATGTCAGTGTTAGGATGAGATACATTGCCTGCAAATGTTTCAGAAAGTTTGGCTGAAAGAACAGAAGAAAAAAGATGTTTTTTCAAATTAAACATTGTAGGGGATAGAGCGTGGGATAGAAGCTCGGTGGATCATTTCTGATATTCTCACTCACCTTTAACACTGGTTGATTTCAATGGGACCATTCATATGCATGTTCAATTAAGTATGTGCTTACCTGATAGGGATGAAAGTGCTAAGCAGATTGAATCCTATCTTACTATTCAGGGATAGTAATAGGATCCGAATCTAGCCCTATGCGCTACTCATTTCAGAAGTACTATTACATTAATATAGTCTCATCAGAATATATTAATGTAATATATTGCTTGGTCAGCAAGCAACTTTCTCTTTAGGAGTGGGAAAAGGAAGTGAACTTCCCACTTAGCAGAAGTAAAACTTTCCAAACAGAGACATTCCAAAGCCTTTACAAAATAAACACACAACTGGGTGATCCATGTCACCCTCACTTCCAGTTCAAATCACACCTTTTCACGGATAGCTTCCATCCATATTTGGACTCACCAGGAATAATGCTATGTGAATGTCCACAGTGAAGCACTTATAAAGTTAAGGCATGTGCTTTCATCTTTACTTTCACAACTTCTGTTCTCTTTTGTCTGTATATCATGCAAGTCTTTAATTAAGAAATCACGTATCATATCTCCAATAATACAATGTAACATAATACCAGTGCTTTCCACAACTTCAGATATGTATGTGTATTCAATATAAATGGTGATACCATTGTTCTAATCTTCATTACTCAGAGTCAGTTAATGTACAGGTGAAAATAGGAAATAAATACTAAATAATAATGAATTAATTAGCAATATTGGAATTTGTATTACAAAGGGGTATGAAACCACTAAATATGTTATAAGGAAAAACTTTAAGAAAACAGTGACACTAATGTTAGTGAAATAGTGAAAAGATTGGTACATTGTAGCACCAAGATTAATTGTTTTCTTTTTAAAAAGGTGTTTTTCAACTATTCATATTAGTACTACATGAAGAGGTATTGAGTCTTATGCATTCACTGTGTCCCTAAATGATGTAGAGGAAGATAAAACTATCATTAATATGGTCTCCATGTCTCCAGGTGACATTAAAATAGCTGGACCAGCAAATTGTGGAGGAAAAAAAATCAAATCCAAAGAGATTTAACTAGATTAGGCATATGACCAGGCATATAGCTCATGACTTTCAATTTATTCAAGTTAAGAAATAGAGAGAATACATTTAATGGGCGTATTTTATAAAACAGAAGATGAGAGAGAAACTGTAAAGAGAACTAACTGGACCATAAAATTGCTAGCACAAAGTATGGCTCTGATATAAAAGACAAACAGAATACTGGGCTGTGCCATACAATAAATAGGTGACGAAAGATATACTTTTATCTTTTTCTAAGGGATTTGAAGAGTTGTGGTAATTTTTTAAATTATGCCTACTTGTCATTGAAGGTAAATGGACTGTAATTATATAGTGGGATAAATTTGAGATACAAGACAATGGAAAACACATATTGGAAAAAGAAAAAGTCAAGAGGCAAGGAATAGGAAGTGAGGCAGTGAAGGATACGTTTACACTGTGGGCTAAAATCAAATTAAGATATGCAACTTCAGCATGTTAATTGCATAGCTGAAGTCCAAATACCTTAACTTGACTTTTGGTGCTGTTTCCACAGCAGAAAGTGGAAGGAAGAACACTCTTTCTTTGACTTCCCTTATTCCACATGAAATGAGGGTTACAGAAGTCAGAGTAAGAAGCCTGTTATTTTGAAATTATTTCAAAATAACGGGCTTTCTGTGTAGATGCGCACTTTGTTATTTCAAAATAACGCTGCTGTGTAGACATGCCCTTAGAAAGAATTTTTTAAATCAGTTTCTCACGCCAGCGTGTCATGACTAACCCCAATGTGATCCATCAATCTCTTTGTTTCTTTTTGGAAAGGTAGATCCTGGGATAAAATGGTATCTGAAAACAAAACCTTTACAGTGGTGATATGGAAATCTGAGTAGGGATTCATTCAGTCAATCAAGCAAAGTTATCAGGTGGTGGAAATATATAGTGACTATGCAGCTATCGAAGTGCTTTTATTTGCCAGCATTGCAAGGCTCATGTTGATGTGCAATACAGGGGGTATAGACATGCTTGAGACTGCTCCACACCCAGTCTTCACTATTTTCTTGATTCACTGCCTGGCTGTCTAGCTACTGTGTTTTGCTTCTTACCACTTATAACATGCTCTGCAGTATGATTGTCGGTAAGAGGGGGCTTTTTTTTTTTTTTTTTTTAGCAAAAGCAGTAATTTGTAGCAATCAGGGAAAGAAAAGTATTTCCTGTAAACAGAGCTTGGGGATATAACCTTAAATATCTTGTTAGCGCTCAGAAGTACTGGGCTGGAACACAACCAGCTGTTGCACTGTGCAGTGTGCTACAGTGGACAAGAGCAGAACAAATCCCCACAGCTTGAGTGAAAGGCTGAAAGCAAGTACCTTTTCCTTTATATTATAAAACTGCACTCTCAGCACAGACTTCCCTGAAGAATGAAAACCACTTACATCCTGATGGGGAAGCTTCTTTCTGGTAGGCATCAGCTGCATTGAGTTACATGTAACCATATCTCTAGGAAAGCCTGTCTTTAGTACAAAATATACAGACACTTGAAGTCCCACAGTTTGTAGGCATGTGCAAACTCTGCTCTCTTTGTTTGCTAGAAGGGAAGGAAAAACTTCCCTCCCTCTTAACACTAGGATTGGTGATGATGGAGGAAAATGATAGCCTGGACCTTCCTTTCCCTTGCAGAAGTGTGGAGTTTCACAAATTGTGAAGGCCAACCAAGAACTATGCTTACCTAAGCATGCATAACAGGCCCACAGATAGCACTTACGTGGGATTTGAAAGGCACTGGTGAAGTACATACAATACAGCATAACTTTCATTAGGTGGCTGGGAGGACTGGGTGATAGAACTGGGTGAGTTGACTGGTTTGAATAGTCAAGGCAAGAGTGCTAGTGAGGGTTAGGGAACCGATGAAAGCAGCACGCCAGAGACCCTGAATACATGTCAGCCTGTGCGGAAGAGAATGTAAGTGTGTCTGTATGTGAGTGTAGTAGTCAGAAAGACTCAGCTAGCAATAGAGAGGCTAAACAACAGGACACCCTATCTGCAATACCAAATCAACCTGATAGTTGTGTGGTTATACAACTGGTACTAAAGTCAAAATGGTATTTCAGACTTTTTCACTGCTATGTTGGCTCCTCAGACCTTCGCTTCACTCTCTACAATCCAGCTCCTCTCTCTGATGGCACCCACAAGCTCCTGTTTCACCTGCAACCTCCGCCTCCTTTCCAGTGACTTGTTGTATCCTTCGTTTTTCAGGCTCCTGCTGATCTTCTCACTCATGTCTCCTTGAACCTCAGTTAACTTCCCTTGCCCTGACTAACAGCTTATCTTCCCTGTTCCCTCTTTCTTGTCCTCCTTTCACATGGCTCCACACTCCCTCTTCACTCCCCGTACAGCTGCCCTTGCAGAGAACTATCTCTGAGGCTGTGGCATATCCCCCTTTTCTCGTCCTTTCCCCTCTTTTCAGTTTAATGTTATCTGTTTTTTGTTTCTCTTTGCAGCCTCCAACTCCGTATCCCCATCCCCATAAATTTCCCAGTTATTCTATCCCACCAGTCCCACTATTCCCCAGGCAGCAGAAACATGAAAAACAAGTAGTCCTGTGGCACCTTGAAAACTAACCAAAATATATAGAATCATGAGATTTCATAAGTAAAGCCCACTTCATCAGATGAACTGGAGCGGAAATAACAGAAATCAAGATATATATTATATACCAATGCAAATATTTCCACTTTAATTCATCCAATGAAGTGGTATTATGAGCTTGTAGGGCACAACCCACTTTTTTTGGTTAGTCTCTAAGGGTATGTCTACACAGCAAAGTTATTTTGAAATAACAGCCCTTATTTCGAAATAACTTTACTAGTGTCTACACAGCCAAACCGCTATTTTGAAATTAATTTGAAATAGCGGAGGGCTTATTTCAAATTTGGTAAACCTCATTCCATGAGGAATAACACTGAATTCGAAATAGCTATTTTGAAATAAGTGCTGTGTAGACACTTATATCAAAATAGGAGGCCTCCAGCCTTCCCAGGGTGCCCTGGTGGCCACTCCAGCCTCAACCAAGAACACTCCTCTCCCTTACCCCTCCCCAGAGCCCTTAAAGGGGTAGACTCTGGCCACAGTACCTGTGCCAGCTCCAAGCCTGCCAGCTCAGAGCCAGCAGTCACTGTCCCCCTGACCCAGTAGCCCCAAAACATGAGCCAGCAAGCCACTGGCAGCCAGCCCTCCACCGCTCCCCAGGAGTAGTCTGCCAGCTCCCAGGAGCTTGCCAGGGCCCAGAGAAGGCAGGCACCTTCCTGGTCCAGGGTGGAGATCATGGACCTTATTCAGGTTTAGGGGGGATGCCCCCAATGTCCATGATCTCCACACTAGACGGAGGAACGCGGCCGTCTATGTCAGGATATCTGCCAGCCTAGCTACCAAAGGCCACATGCAAACCCAGGAGCAGGTTTGCATGAAAATCAAGTTGGTCCGACGAGACCCCCTACCCTGAGCCTCCCCTCCCCCTTCTCCCCCTTGCTTCCCCCTTCCAGCTCCCTCCTCCAAGGTTTCCCCCTCCCCTCTCCCACCCTCTCTTCTCTCCTCTCCTGCCTCCTTTCCCCAGTCTCACCAGAGTTTCATCCCCCGCCCCCAGTTTTGTTAAATAAAGAGAGGTTGTTTTCATGAAAATACGTGTATTTTATTTGACATCAGGAAGGGGGGCTAGGGAGAGGTAAGTGGAAGGATGTGAGGGAGGAATAAGGCACAAGCCCCCAGTGGGGCAGACCAGGGAGGCTCTTAATGCTCCTCAGGGTGGAAGCTCTCCCGCCCTGAGTACTGGATACTGACAGCCCCCCGATGGACCTCCCGGATGGCAGCCTGCAGAAAGTGCAGGCAAGCTCGCAGTAACGCGTCCATGAGAAGCACCAGAATGCCCAGGGGCAGCTCTGGCTCCATGTTGCAGAGTGCTGTGGTGTCCCGAGTGAGGGCAATCAGAGCACGCAGAGACAAAATGCTTTGCTGTCCCTCATCGAGATAGGCAGGCAAGCAGGGAAAGCTGAGAACCGGCTGTCCAGGGGGGTCCCTTTAAGCACAGGCCTCAGATAGCCTCAGGCAGCAGCCACACAAAGTAACTCCTGACCTGATGCCCTGCCCGACCTGGTTCCAGCGAATCTGAAATGCGATTCAGCGTCCACTCAGTGTGAACGCGCCAAAATAGCAAAACGCTATTTCGAAATGCATTTTGTGTGTAGACGTATTATTTCAAAATAACTTATTTCGAATTAACTATTTCAAAATAAGATATTTCGAAATAACGCTGTAGTGTAGACATACCCTAAGGTGCTGCAGGACTATTCCTTGTTCTTTAAGTTTTTTCAGTTACAGACTAACACGGCTACCCCTCTGAAACTAATGAAGTGGGTTTAACTTGTGAAATCTCATGATTCTATGTATTTTGGTTAGTCTCTAAGATGCGGAAGAAGTAGCTGTTAATTGTAGGACCCATGTTAACGAGGCTAATTAAGTGGGCTGGATGTGTCCCATTCCCAGCTTTTGATGTGTAAATGAAAATGTTAAAGGCAGGGAAAACTGGCTTTGTAATGTGCTAATCAAGTGATGTCTATGTTCAAGCCCAGGATGACAGTGTCAAATCTGTAGATTAATTCCAGTTCTGCAGTCTCTCTCTATAATTGGTCAATGAAATTCCTTTATAGAAGAATGGCTACTTTTTAAATCCATGTTTGAGTGACCACACAGACTAAAATGTTCTCCTATAGGTTTATGTGTGTTATCATTCCTGGTGTCTGATTTGTGTTCATTTATCCTTTGGTGCAGAGACTGTCTGATTTGGCCAGTGTACATGGCAGAGTGGCATTTCTGGCACTTGATGGAATATATCACATTAGAGGATATGCAGTTGTATGAACCCCGGATGGTTTGGCTTATGTGGTTAAGCCAATTTCAGAGAGAGACTGAAGAACTGGAATTCATGTTTAAATATGACAGTTACCCTGGGCTTGAATAAAGACATTAACTAGTTGGTGCATTATAAAGCCAATTGCCCTGCCTTTAATATCTTTATTTTCACATCAAAAGCTATGAATGGAACACATCCAGCCCACTTAATTCATTAACATGGGTCCTATAATTAACAGCTACCTCTTTTGCTGTTATATATCTATATCTATATATCTTGGTTTGTATTGTTAATGTTACCCCAAATTTCACTGGAGACCACCTCAGGGTTACACTGACGTGGATTTATTAAATGAGGAATTAACAATCCACTACAGGATTAAACTCAAGGGGACTGAGCTGTTTCTGTCACCCACACAAACACACACATTCATTAGTCCATTTGCACACATTCATTCATGTCCTCAGGCACTCATACACTTACACAGGCAAAGGGTTGCAAAGCAAGCCAAGGCATATTCACTCCAGAGGTTTGCTTCTAGCCATGGATCCCAGCCAGGGAGCTGGTCAGAAAGAGGGCTTCTGCCAGGTGCTCTCCCCTTTTATTGGAACTGGGCAGCTCCTGTCACTCACGCAGGGGTCCTTCTTCCACGTTCCTCACCGAGGAGCATGCCCAGACCTCCCTCAGTCCGGGTCCTTTCTTTGCTTAGAGCAGCATTGTGTCTTTAATTAGTCACCGTCTGGCTCCTGGCTCCATGTTTTTAGTTTTTAGCCTTGCTGTTTCCCTCACCCTAAACACCCTCCATTCACACATACATTCTTATCACAGGATGGAATGCAGCTTAGAGCAAGTTACAGGCAAAGTGGCTGGGAGTTACAAAGATAGCAAAGTTGCAAGGCTCAACAATCACCAAGTTTACAGTAGGTTTCTGAACTTATAAAGCAAAGTTGCTGAGAGTTACAAAGTTGCAAAGCTCAGCAACCTTACAACAAGGTGCAGAATTTAAAGGGCAAGGTAGCTGAAAGTTACAAAGAAAAAAGTACAAAGCCAGAGAGACCTTCCAGAGCACAACATCCAACTGAGGTGTAGAAAACAACTGCCCCCCTTAAACAGTGTTCACAGCAATGCAATCAGCAGCAGGTTTTGTTATTCTATGCAATAATTTCCACTCCAACTCATCTGATGAAGTGAGTCTTACCCATGAAAGCTCATGATACCATATATATATTGTAAGTCTTTAAGGTGCCACAGGACTACTCATTTTTAAAGTTACGGACTAACATGACTTTCCCTCTGAGACTTCCCCCTCACCCACAGAATTCCATTTACCACTATTAAAAGACAAAAGGGGATTAAGTGGTGTTGGTGTTTTTTTGCCATTGTGTATAAAATGTAACTTGTAGACATTACTGAACCAGACAAAAACACCTTACAGTTCTATATTAGATTTGTGCAGAAACATTTCTTCTCCTTCTATTTCTCTTTTTGTTATTGTTGTTTTTTTCAGGAGGAAGAAACCCATAAGTGACAATATTCAGGTGGATGAGTTGGCAGCTCACAGAGGCTTGTGGCAACACATGAAGTCACTGCCATTAGCTAAATCAAATTCTACTGGGGGGAATTTAGTTAACATTTCTCACCTTAAAAAGTAAATTCAAAGTTACTTTGCAATGTGGCAACTTGATTACTGAGGGGAACAACCAAAGTGCTACTGGCTGTCTTGTCTAGGAGAGAGGTAAAAATCTTTAAATGAGTCCAAGATACATGCGTAACTCACTGCACTTGGGTAGTGAGGACTGAACCTTGGACCTTTGGATCTACAAATATTAGCTTCTACTGCCTGCGTAAAAAAGTAAGAAGCTCTGTTAGCTCACAGCTAGTACAGGTTGAGTCTCTCTGGTCCAGCAACATCTGTGGTCCAGCATGATTTTAGTTAACCCGATGTTCACTTATCTTGGGTGTGGCCATGTTTCCTGCAGTTGTATGAAGTTTGTTTACTGTCACCAATTCTGGCTCCCAGTGTTCTATGTTGTTAGGTAGCTCCAATTTACCCCTAAATGTCTTCTAAGAGCCCAGTAGGCAGTGGAAGTGTTGGTAATGCTGCTAGACAATACTGACCTCCTATAGTTTGACAAATTCTCTGGTTCGGCATCGGTCAGGGTACGAGAGTGCTGGACTAGAGAGGTTCAACCTGTAGTAGACTCATAAACCTCTCTATGTGTTCATAGATTCCGGGGGCAGAAGGGACCCTAATAATCATCTAATGTAGTGTCCCATAATACAGACCATAAAACTACCTCATGATAATTGCTAGAGACCCTGCCTCTAGAGGGGGCCAGAGAATCACAGCAGATGGGTTATGAAAGGAAGGACTGAGTCAAATCTACATGAGAAATTGAAGCAAATGGGAACAAGTTCAATTATTGGGGGCGACAGGAAAATGTACCACTGATGAGCTCAGGTGTTGTTCTGCCTCATATTCCCTCAAAGTTTCTCAGGAGACAATTTTTTTCAAATAATATTTATGCTTCACCTCTCGCAATGAGTTTAGAAAGATCATTTTAAAGCTCTAATCCTGCTCAGTTGCTGACTGGCCATTAACTTAAAAAGTAGCAGGATCTGGACCTAAAATAACAGAGGTGTGAGCTCACCACTAGCATGCTAGCCCCAGGAATGCCTAATGGGTGTGCTAGCTAGGAGAAAGGAAACAGAGGGTATGTTTGGTTCCAGCAAGGGAAATCACATACTGACTCCTAAATGTACAGAGAATTGAAATGCTTGATAAGCCGGGCATTTTAAAACTATGCTTTTTGAGAGTTTTACACATAAATATGAACACTCACACAAAGTACATGTACAATAATAATGCATCAAAAACACAGTGAAAAAAATTTACTTAGATCAAAGGAACCCCTTGTCGTTGAAAGGATTGAAGAAAAAAAGAAAGAGAATGAATTTAGGAAAAAGAAGCAGAATGGTTTTATACTAACAGACTCAGGGCAAATAAAATTTTGGATCAAGTGACCCAATTTCACTTTCAACGCATTAATCCTGTGTGATTTGCAGAGTTCTTATCTAAAAACACATGTGTAAATAAAGAATGAGATATAGTAACCAAACCCTGCTGTCCTGGTGGCTTATGATGGCTTGACCTAACTAGCATTGGCTTCAATGAAATTTTATCTTGGGAGAAAGTTTCAGGCTTGACTCTGATCTTTTATATTTACCCAGGTTTTACGTTGGTATAATATTGATGAAAGAGACAGACCCTAATTCTCCATTTCCCATGCTTTGTCACCGGCTTCCTATCTTTCAATACTCATAACCTGAACATGCTCACAAGTCCCAGGCCTAACCAACTTCACAGACCTGCTGATGGGAGGTAAGAGGGGAGGCAAAAGGTGCAATTGCCCTGGGGCTTGGCAAGCAATAGCAGTGGTGGTGGCCAGAGCCCCAGGCCCTTTAAATCGCTGCCAGAGCACCGTGCTGGAGCGCTAGGCCATGCACTCTGGGCAGTGCTAATGGCTGGGGGAGGGTGCACTGTGCTCCGGGCAGCACTGAGGGCCATCTGTCATTGGTCCCGTCCCTTTCACCTTTGTCCTTACCCCTTCCAGGAGTGCAAAGGCTGCTTAAACCCATTGTGCTGCTAAGGGATGATATATCTTATCCCGGGCCTCATCCCAAGAACACTAGCCTCATTGTGAATCCAATTTTCATTGGTTAAAGAAGCTAAGTTTAAGCCTAATTCACATGAAATGTTCATTAAAGCCACCAAGGCTGCTTAATAGTATCTCCCTTGATAAATGGGGGGCATTGAAACATCACTCTGAGGGCAGGGCCTATCATCCCACCCACTGTACTATGATCATGCACTAGTGGAGGTGGCTCCTGTCCCTTTATTTTCTCTTGACATTTCTGCTAAGAATTATTTTGAGGATATTCTATTGTTTGTGTAGTTCTGGAGGTCAGATTAGATATCAGAATGCTACCTTCTGGCCTTGCAAGCTGTGAGTCAATGAATCTCTAGCTGAACCAGTTTTCAGTCTGTGACAGGAGTAACCCCTCATTCCAACATTCCTGGGCCTCCTTTTTGAAAGAAGAGTAGCATACTGTTTCCATATTATAAAGTCCTAATGATTTATATTGGCAAGATATTGTGAGGCTTCCGCATCTGTTTGAGAGGCACATTCAAATATTTGTTTATTCTCTGGAAGATTTACCAGCATTGCTTGGGGCCTTAAATCAGTGTTGTTTTTCTTCATTTAAATCATTGTTCTGGGTTGGAGCTGGTGATGAAGGGGTTCAGTATATAGGCTGTACCAGGGAGAGAGGACTACTCCAGCCCTTTCTCACCACAGCAGCTAGGAGCCAGGTAAGAAGCCTGTCCATGGCTGCTGCAGGCACTGCCTGAGGAAGGATGACTATTCCCCAAAAGGAAGACAGACAGACACACACAGACAAACACACAAACAAACTCTCTGAAAGATATAGTAGATAGCCATCTCTTTCTCCACCCTGTATCCTTGCTGGCCCAATGGGGTTATAGCTGTCCGGGTCCCATCTCTGGCCCCTTGCTGCCTCCTTGTGGTCATTCTACACTGCAACTGTTCCTCCTGTAAGACCACACCCCCCTTTTCATTTTATGAAGCATGCCCCCATTGTCCTGGCACAATGGAAACCTGAGCTTGCTTTAAATTATGATAACAGGAAGCTGCATAGCAGATTTGGTGGTCCTAGCTCTTACCATTTAGGAGAAGTTCTTGAAGAAATGGACTTACAGACATATAGGCAGATAGACATTTCTAAAATATATAGTGAGATGTGGGTTGAGTCTGTGTTGCGACTTCAGCAGGCATAGTAGAAAAAAGCCCAGTGCAGGTGACTGAGGTAGTAAAGGTGGCTGCAGTCTGAATTCTGGGCTATTTTGGGGACCAGTGCAGGCTCTTACTCATTATAGCAGCCAGGAGCTGCTCTAGATTAAAAATCCTCCTCCACAAGGGCTGCTAGTATTGAGGGAGGTCAGCTCTGAAGTCCCTGGAAGCTCAGAATCTCCTGTAGCAACATATACAGGACTCCCCTCCTGCCCTCAACATGCTCACAGTTCTGGCAAACCACTCACACTAGTGCCTACAAGGGTGTCTATGCAGGACAGATTACAGCAGTCCTAGGCAATACCTGTGTTTGGGCTCCCACAACCAGACATGGATATTTATTGCTTATTGCAGTGCACAAGGACCTTGCTAAAAGGTAGAATCCCTCCCTGGATTTTAATCATGCTCTCAATTATCTTATTCATATGTAATTGAAAGTCCCAGGCCTCTAATCCCAGAAACACCTTTAACTCCCTTTCAAGAATAAGCACAGCACTGGCCAACTTCCAGTCCTTAGGAGTTGTTGCTGAATTTATTATTTTCATTAACTACTTTGCTTTTCAGTTCCTTCAGATTTGTGGTGGATGAATGCCATTCTGTTCTGGTGATGTACTGTTGTTATGCTTCTTGAGTTCTGCTAATAATGCTCCTTAGATACCTCTATCTTTGTCTGTGCTGCTCCTTGATTACCCAAAAAAATAACTTCTGAATAGGAATCTTTTTATCCTTAGTAGTCAAGACTAATATAGTTTGTCTAGAGTTTATCCTCTGTAATTTCCCCTTTAGCCACTTGCTGAGCAAACAGACCCTCACGATCACATCTGACTTATGTTTGCTATATTTAATGAATGTTGTGGTATATTAATATATTTAGCTGTTTCTTTATCATATTTCCTGTTTGGCCTCTTTACCTTATCTACATTGTTGGATAAGGATTGTGGCTTTATACTTTTTAATATGAATAATGTCAAATTTTAACAGATGTTTTTTAAAAAGGAAATTTTGGAGTCTTGAGTCTGTTTGAATGAGTAAAAGTGATTTCATCTCCATTAGGAGAAAGGTAACATTGGATATTTTAAGGCAACAAAAACTTAAGTCACAAGGTTGACACAGTAAAAAAGGGTAAATCTAGACGTGGAAAGGGAATATCAATTTATAAGTATTAAGTTCCAAAAGCTGAAATGTTCTGAAATGCATTCCTTCCAGAACTGATTCTACAAGGTGCTGTATAGTTCCTGAAATCATCAAGAGTTTGATATATAAGACTTGGGAAGACTGGACCAATGATGCTTCATTATGTTCAGTTTGCTTGAAACCACCAAATAATTTATCTTTACAACATCTTCTTAAGGCAGGTAATTAGGATCCTTTTTTTACAGATAAAGAAGCTGGGGCATAGATAAATGAATTACTTGTCCAAAGTCAGTCAGTAAATCAGCGGTACAAGAACAGAGTGCAGGTCTCCTAACTTCCCTCTTGGTTTCTAAACATCAGATCATTTTTACTCTGACTAGGGAAAGTAGGGTAGACATTCCTTTTCAAAGTTAACATCAGTTCGCTTCAAAAGCCCAATTATTGCTCCACCTACCATAAGAAAAGCCATCCCATTTAGTTGAGGGTGTTATCTTTTTATCTTGTAGCCCATGTCTACACTTCCCAGTAGATCAACATTGCTGCAATTAATACAGTGGGTATCACTTTAGTGTGTCTGGTGAAGACCCACTAAGTTGATGACAGAATGTTCTCCCATTAACTCTGGTACTCTAGCTCTCTGAGACGAGTAAGGTAGATCAGTAGGGGTGTGTCTAGACTACATCCCTTTGTCGGCAGAGGGATGTAAATGAAGCACTTCGAAAGTGCAAATGAAGCTGGGATTAAATATCCTGTGCTTCATTTGCATAATCATGTAATGGTGCTCTTTCGAAAAAGTGCTATTTCAAAAATAAAGCCACAGTCTAGACGCAGTTCTTTCGAAAACAGGGCACTTTTTCAAAAGATCCTGTAAACCTCAGCATGGGATATTTAAATCCCGGCTTCATTTGCACTTTCAAAGTGCTTCATTTACATCCCTCTGCCAACAGAGGGATGTAGTCTAGACGTAGCCTAGGAGAGCACCTGCAGTCGATGTTGCATTGTGTGGACACCGCAGTAAGTCGACCAAGGCTATTTAGCTTCACTTACATTATTCACATAACTGATGTAGCATAACTTAAGTAGATTTACCATGGTAGTGTAAACAAGGCCTGAGTTAGTAAAGTGCATTCCATTTAAGAATTGCTTTTTTCTTTAAGGAATTTGTTTGCTACAATATGGATTGTAGTTTACATGTGCAAATTGATAAATTACTTTAGTTTGATTTTGTGTAGAACAAGAAAAAGGATATCAGACCTTTACACCAAAATCAAGACACAACCTTATGTTTCAAAGTTTGAATAATATGCATTAGTTACTGCAAGGAGTCATGTGATTACTTAGTTTGGGTTTTGAATGCAATTCTGCAACAGAGGGATCCAAAAGTATTGTAGCCACAATTTTCTCTTGGGATTGGAGTTCTTTGAAAGGCAATTAGATGTCAAGAAAATTAGTAATAAAAGCAGACCTTTTAGAAAAAGGTATGATTCCTTGGCTAAAAGTGGTTCTTCAGTTAGCTGAGGCTTTATTTTTATTCACTTTACTGAATACAAAGAGAGTATTTTAGATAAATGGTGTGGTGAGGTAAAAGGAAACCATTGGCTTCTAAGGAATAAAAAAGATAAATTCAGCCATAACTACAGCACAAACTCTGTATATTCCTGGATAGTCAGGGTTTGTTTTTGTTTTTCATATTTAGGACACGTGTGTTGTTCTTACACTGTTCAGCCAAATAAACACAAGTCTGTAAATTACAAATATCATTATCCATGTTTGCTGAAAACTTTAACAAAGTAAAATTTGCACAATGTTGTAGAACTGCTGTCTCAAAATTTTTTAAACAGGCAAATTTTAAAATTGAAAGGATTCCCTCTTGTGAGATTTTGTTTGTTTTTGTTTGTTTGTTTTAGAAATCAGTACTGGAAAATGTTTGTCAAACATGAACTCATGATTATTTAGAAAATTAATATCCAGTTGAGTTAAATGTATCTTTTGGGGCATATTCATAAGTGAATACCTATATGAAATCAAACTACTAAAGGCTAATAACTATTCAAAAATGTTGTAGGAGTTTTCTTTCAGGCTAAAACTTAATGCTGAAGGGTCTCTTCCAAAGCCTTCCAAAGTTGATAATGTAGAGATATGTTAATGAAAGCTTGTGATTTGAAGACCCTGCCTTATTACAGACTGTGTTGTAATTGTGGAAATTTGGAGGTGTGTCCTAAGGAAGGGGGTAGGAACACCTTATGGCCATGTGCAACACTTCACCAGAGATGCTCTGTAGTTTGTTTCATTAAAGTTACTTTATCATTCATTGGTTCATTTAATGAATGCTGAGTTCATTACAGTTAAAAAGCCTCTCCCTTGTCTTCAGTGGACTCATGTCTTTCATCAGGTTCATAAAGGGCGTCACAATTGTGCCAGATATTGCCCCCGATGCATCATAATAGCCAGCAAAGCCCAAGAAGTGCTTGTTTTGGTGATCAGGATGGGGCATTTTGCTCGGGCTTGGACTTTGCCAAACAGCAGCCAATATTTTCCACATATGCCCTCTACGTAGCCCAGATAAATCACTTCCCAGTTAGCCAGCCTAGATTTAATAAGGTTGGCCATTAGCCCTACCTCCCTGAAAGCTTTCAGTACTGCAGTTTTGTGCCTTAATTAGTCATTCCAACTGTAGCTGTATATGATAATACTGTTAATTTAAGCTATAGTATAGAGAATTGTTTATAAGGTTAGTGTTCTTGGTCCATTAGGTGTTGGAAGGTGGTCATGGCCTCATGTTTGGCTAAATGGTATGGTCCAGAACAGACAGAGGCCAAATGAGGTGGATAATGCAAGCCAAATGGGGTAGTCACTGACAGGATCCCTAACCTAGTGAGAAGGGCTTTGAACTAGGTTTTCCAGTGGAATCTGACCTATGCCCTCGGTAGCAGTAGATGACAGAACAAGAAGCAATGGTCTCAAATTGAAGAGGGAGTGGTCTAGGTTTGATATTAGGAAAAACTATTGCACTAGGAGGGTGGTAGAAAACAGGAATGGATTGCCTAAGGAGGTGGTAGAGAATTTATTAAGGACATGTTTGATAGAGCCCTGTCTGGGGTGATTTAATTGGAATTAATCCTGCTTAGATGATCTCCTGAGGTCTTTTTCAACCCTAATCTTCTATGAGTCTATGTTTCCATAAATGCAGTCTTTTTTCCTGATTTGCTTGTCAAAAGAATTTGCCTATATCATTCTCCTTTTTCTTTATCTCCTTCTCCCTTGAGATTTTTTCTAAGCTGTAGAGTGGGCTGGGGTGCTGCTTGCATTCTCCTCCAAGTTTTGACAAGGGCTAGGTTTATCAGTGGTGTTGCCAAGTGTTTAGTGTGCTGGACTGATACTTTCTCCTGTATCAAGTCCATCAGGCCAGCAATCACTCCAATACCATGATGGTCTGCCTCTTGCTCAGTGATGACTCGTCCCTGCAGCTGGGTCACCTGTAGTCAGCTGGCCTCCTTCTGTGGTAACACAGTTCAAACTTAGTACATGCCTATTTATCCTAATTCCTAATATCTGGATTGCCACATTACTCTAAATTCTTTCCTTGGTATGTACCTCATACTAGGGACAAGGAAGTTATTCAGATAACACAGAGGTTCAGCTAACAGAGCAAAGACCTACAGCCAGGACTGAAAGGAGGATGAAGGCAAGCCTCTGGCTGTGGAGCTGCCTGCAAGAATGGCTCATGCAGCAACAGAGGGAGCTCTTTGTAGCCCGGCTGTCTTGCAGTGGTTGAGTGGGGCCATGGCAGCAGAGCTGCAATGGGATCCCAGCATGGCCATAGGACTGATGACCCCCAGGCCCAGGAGCTACAAGGTGCACAGTAAAATATAATAGTGTATTTTGCCAAATACCATTCTATCAGTCCTAGATAAATTGTGCCTTGGCCCAAGCAGTTAGCCAATATATGGGTCCTTGCCAGGCTCTTTCTGTTAGGAGGAGAAATGGATGGCATAAGTCAGATATTGCTCAGTTGTAATCCTGTTTATTTTGAGAGAATGTTCACAAAATCCTGTTTCTCCAAACATAGTTGGAACAAACAACAGCAGCTAGTTTCCTTGCTAACAATTTTCAAGTGTGTTCCCTCCAGCCAGTCCTGTGCTCAATGGAGCTCTGCCTTTGCTCCCTCTCTGTGCCACATTGGTGAGTGTTTTTCTTGCTGTCTGCTGGATTTCTCTTGGCTTTCTTGTACGCACAGCTCCAACCAATCAATGCATCAGGCTAATGTGGAGTAACATCAACATAAAGCAAAGAAATTGGATAACATGAACAGCATTAGCCAGTTTCTACCTGTTAAAAAAATACCCATGAATCTTGTTGCACTGATGGTTGTTCACTGTGTGTACCTTTACTTGTAAAGTGACCCCTGCCTGGCTGTTCTCAAGCAGTGCTGAGAATAAGTTCAAAATGATTGTTTTAGAGCCATGGTGGGCTGGCCTGTGGGCTGCCCACAGCTCCCATCGTTTGCAGGGAATGGCAAACTGCAGCCCATGGGAACATCGAACAGTGATACCTATGGATGCAAGGCAAACAACCTATCTTGTAGCCCACCAGCTGCTTTCCCTGATTAGCCATGAGCAGCCTGAAGGCTCCATGTTGCCCATCACTGTTTTAGAGAGAGAAGGCTTGCTCTTGCTTGCTTTTTAAAAAAAATGTAGAGATGTATTTTTCCTTGAGGGCTTCCTTAACTTGTAATTAAAATCATCCAGCCTAAAAGCTCATGTTTTGATCTTTTGTGTATGGAAAGTTTAATAATAATGATCAAAAAGCATCTTTAAGCCAACTTTGGAGATAAGATTTAGGTCTGTCTGTGAAGCAATTTCGAATGGAGTCCTTTCCCCATTTGGGATTTTGATTGACTTGTTTAATCTCATTTCATTCTCACAGGGTTCTAAGTGTTCTGCAGGTTTGCAAAGTTAACCATTGGCAAAAATTTGGCCCTGACTTCTGACTTGTGCCAGGTGATAATCGGTTGTATCAGTTGCTCATAGTAACTGCAGCACTCTTTCTCTATTAGATGAGAGTTAGAAATTGTGGTTGCACCATATGTTGCAAGGCACATTGCAAAAGTCACATTGAGGGAGCCTTATGAATCAAGTTATCAAGCATTTTCCCTTATTTATTCCCCACACTCAATTTTTTTTAAAGTTTTGTTATAGATATAAAAATTATTGGGTTGTTTTCTGTGCTCACTGAACAACAAATGGAACTTTTGCGTGTTTTCTACCTCTGCACACTTTTTTTCTGGAAGGGTTTGTAAGCACTTCTCAGTTATTGGTTTTACTTTCTTTTCTAATTTACTTTGCTGAGACATTTTCTTTATTCTTGTCATTTGAATGCGGTATTATATAGATTCTCAATCTGGTTTCATAGTTTCTGATTGCAATGAGAGAGAAATTTCTTCTATGTTGTTTGCTTCCAAATACATGTTTTGCCTTTTTATTTTGTATAATGTTCTTGCAGAAGCAGGTTATTAAAGCTCCACTGAGAGTAATATAGGAGATGAATTTCTAGTCTTTTGTTCATGAATACAGACATGATTTTCATCACCATATTACCTATACTTGAAGATGGTATATTATTTACTAAATGTTTGGGGCCAAAAATAATCTATTTTTTCTAGCTGATCCTGATTCTTTGGGGCCATGTCTCATCTCATTTAAACCAGTGTTACATCAGTGTTACTCCTTATTTACACCAACTTAAGCATGGAGAATCAAGCCTTTTGTCTAGTGATTGATGATGACAGAGAGCTTCCCACTTTATCTCAAAAAGAAAGTGGGTAGCTTTATTGCACTGATAGTTGGATTGATAGCTCATTTATTTACTAAGGGCTAGATTATGATGTTAGAGAGGGATGAATAAAGGATGGTGCATAAACCGTAACAACCCAGAGTAGCACAATGGTAGCACCAGCAACTCAGACAATGCACAACTTTGGAGTTATAGTTCTTCCCAACCTATTCCTTGCTTCAGGAAGAATAGAGTAGTACTGTACTGATAGCTTACACCAGCAGTAAATTACTACACATCCTGTACATGTACATTTGTTATGTATACTTTAATACAATTTATAAAATGATGTAATGCCATCATGCAACATCAACAATCCTATAAAATATACATGTATTGGAGATGGGTAGAGACTAACTCCTGGTTTATTCTTTAAAATTGCTGTCTGTTACTTACTGTCCTATCACCCTAATAAACTTCAAGTTCCAAAACTCCATGTCATTCACTTTCTGAGTTATGGAGGACAATATAGCATCAATTTAGATCTGTAAGCTCTTTGGTTAAGAACTGTTCTTTCACTATGAGGATGTAAAGACCCTAGCACAGAGGTGGGCAAATACTAGCTCACAGGCCAGATCTGGTCTGCCAGGGTTAGCCCCTGGTGGGTCCCCACACCAATGCCTTTCCCTGCACCTCCACAGGTAAGGGGGATCACAGCTTCTGTTACCAGATTTGCCCAATACTCTGGGGGATGCTCATTTATTAGGGTTACTCTTATGGGACTGGGGGAAGGTTAACAATTCTATCAGCATGCTGCTTGTACTTACTTGTGCTCTCATATGGAGCTGAATTCTCTCTGCTGCCAATTCCCCCTCCCACTGGAGCTCTCCTGCAGGAGCTGGGTTCCTCAGGATGGGGTTCTTACCACCTTAGCAACACACACAGACACTCACACCCACTAACAGAGCACGTCCGAGAGGACTGGGTAATCAGCACTCACAAGCTGACTCCCTCATAAGTCCCTGGACTCAGCTGGCTGGGTTTAACAGCAATGCCACACTGCACCCTCATGTGCCTTTGGACTCAATGGGCTGGATTGAACAGCACTTAAAGCTGCCATCCTCATACGCCCCCAGGTTCAGCACTTCCCTATCCCCACTTTCACCCCACAGTCATTCACTGGTAAACCACACGATGAGCAAACCCCACAGGACTTTGGGCACTACAGGGATCTTTAGCTTGGGTACAAGAAGCGTTGTTGCAGAGCGAATGGGGAAGCCAAAACAACACCCCTTGAGGAAGAGTGAGCAAAAGAGAAAGAAAGAGAGAGAGAAGCAACCAGCTTAATAATGAAAGTTATTTATTTCTGAGTAGTGAATAGATATCAAAAAGTTACAATATTAAATCTTACAGTTACAATATTAAATCTAAACTGAAACTGATTACACACGTTAGGTAACCATATAACAGTTTACATAGGGCAGGGTTAGGAGGCTATGCTTAGAGAGGTAGTTGATGGGGGAGGGGGAGAGAGAGAGAGAGAGAGAGAGAGAGAGAGAGAGACCCCTCATCACTCCATGGAGCTTGTACTGATCAGGGTTCCCAGAGGGTTCCCAGATGATGATGGTAGCTGGGGGTCCAGACGGCAGGAGACGAGCAGAGCCCCCAGCACGATCAGACAGGAGATGAAGAAGTCTCAATGGAACTGATGCAGTTTAAATCCAGGTATCAGAACAGTTTTTCTTGGGGCAAGGATAGGAGTTTTTATAGGGATAGGACAATAGTTCAAAGAGAAAGAGGCGAGACAATAGAGACTGATCACCCTGGTTCTGGGTGATGTTCCTTGAATGAGCTCACAATGCAACTAGGCAGTTTCAGTATTTTAGATGTCAATAGGATCATTACTAGAATTGGTCTGATAATGACTAATTTGGGTGTGAGCAGGCCTGGGTTCATTAGCATCTGGAGTAGAGATTTCCCATCAGGCAGTGCTTCTCTGCTTTCGGTATCCCATAGTTCACTACGGTTCCTGCCTTGGAAGAGCTGGTCTCCATTCTATTTGCTAATGAGTTCTATCTTCAATGCAGATGAGGCTGGGGTGTTTCCTTAATTAGTTTAGGTGTGTCTTCGCTGACCTTTTCATTGCTTTGTCTGATTCTAGCAAAGGCTAGGGGAAGGGGGGGAGGATGGTTTTCCATGAATGTCACTCCCTGGCTCCCAAGAGCACAGGGCTGGTAGGTAACACTCCCATTGGCCATGGATCGCCGTTCCCAGCCAAGTGGCACAGTGATTGCCCGTGCCTGTGGAGGTGCAGGGAAATACAGCAGCAGCGGCCCACCAGGGGCTAAACCTGGTGATCTGCAGCCATTTTATTACCCTCCCCTGCCCTAGCACAAAAAGGTCCTGATTCAGACATTACTATGATATTTAAAAAACTTATATTTTATCATTTTTCATCTACAGTTTATCGAACATGGCATCCAAACATATCTGACACAGTCTTTAAGGCATAGGAACAGTCCTTATTAATTTCATTTTGTGGGACAGGTTCTGAGTAGTTTGATCATTTTTGTTTGTTTGTGGTTAGATTCTTTTGGGGTGTGTCTAGACTACACGGTTTTTTCGAAAAAAGTGGCCTTTTTAAAAAAAACTTCCCCTGCATCTAGACTGCTGCCGCATTCTTTTGAAAGTAAATCGAAAGAACGCGGCAGTTTTTTCGACTGAAGAAAACCTCGTTTTACGAGGAAGAACGCCTTTTTTCAAAAGTGCTCTTTCGAAAAAAGGCTCTATGTAATGCAAACTGTGCTTTTTTGGAAAGAGAGCATCCAGACTGCCTGGGTGCTCTCTTACGAAAAAGTGGCTTGCCTTTTCGAAAGTACTGGTTGTAGTCTAGATGCTCTTTTTCGAAAGAGGCTTGCAATCTAGACGTAGCCTCGGTTTCTCATTGTGTGTGTCTTGTGGGGGGTTATTAAATTCTTTCCTTCAGTAGCCCAGCCCAGGACAGGAGGGAGCTTAGAACAAATTTCACTAACACCATTGAGACATTCCACCTGACTCCCTGAAAATATTATTGATCAGAAAGCACAAATGGTTCAAGAATGATAAGAAGCTGAGGCAAAGAAAAAAAAATACTGTCAGGCAAGTATCACAAACATAATATGGCAATTACAAAGTAGAAAATCATTGTTGATGACTTTACAGAGGATTTTTGTGGAACAAGGCTGGAATTATCCATTAGGCCAGAAGGTTGGGAAAAACTTCCCTGTTGTTATCAGCATCAGCAGAAATGATTACAAGGGCCTTTTTTAGTAAGAAGTGCACATATCATGCTGTGACAAATCATATGCAGGTGAACCAGATTTTAAGAGGTACCCTTTTTGCTGGTATCTTTTTAGTCACCTCTGTCTGAGAAAGAGCATGCAAAATCCCTTCTTATCTTCCCTACTTAATGAGGAAAGGGAGAGAGAAAGAAGAAAGGCAGGTTATTAAAGAAGAGAAGAAATTGCCTATAATAAACAAAGCAAAACAAAAGCCTACATCCTGAACAAATGGTAGGACGATGGAGGCTACAAAGGAAAAGGATGCTACTATTGAGGTGCCAACATTTCAGAAGCAGATAAGCAAGCTGTCTCGTTTCCCAGTGGAGATTTGATTTTGGATAGTTTTCAAAGGAACTTCAGATACTATGCTGAAAACAACCCTGGAAAATGATTGAGGTTTTCAGTAAATCTTGTCCAGGCCAGTAAAAATAATGATCAGGCAGGGACAGCTTTTTCTGGAAGAGCTGCAGGCTGCTTCTGCAACTAGTGTGGAGAAACGGAACACAGTGTTAAAATATACAAACAGCTTGAATCTTTGGAGGTGCTGGAGACAAAGTTAATAAAGACCATACAAAATGGAGAAACTCCCAGGGAAGCTAGCAAAGAGGGAGTCTGAATTATTATATGGCCTAAGTGTTTTTTGTGGATTGGTAGTGCAGGAGGGCATAGAGGGGCGGTTAATTGTCTAAGCAGTAGTTAAAGTAGGAGGGATAAACAGAGCTGTGGGTGAGACTGGAAAAGGAGATGCAACTCTCTCTGCTTATAGTAGAGGAAGGAGAGCAGCCTTTCCATCCTACTTCCCCCCAACATGAATCCTGGCTTAGAAGGGCTTAGAATAGTGATATGAGACATCCTACAAAGGAAGAAGTAAAGACAGTTATAAAACAAGGATCATCACAATAGTATTTTTCAGGGTTCTTATGAGGCTACATAATTAAGGACAAAATCTGTTCTTCTTAGTCACAGAGAGTAGTACCACTCCACATGAGGAAGGATCATATATTATAAAACACATTGGATCAGATTTTGAAAGGTTGAAAGGTGTTTAGGTGCCTAACACTTAGGCTATGTCTACACTGTGGAGCTATTTCGGGATACCTCTGGTATCCCGAAATAGCTATTCCTTATCTTAAGAGCAAGCCCATTATATCGAAATATAATAAGCTCGCTATTCTGACGTCCCTGTAAATCTCATTGCATGAGAGTTAAGGGAGATTTTGGAATAGCACCTTATTTCAAAATTACCTCAAAATAAGCTATGCAATTTGCATAGCTTATTTTGAGGTAAGGGTGCTGTGTAGATGCACCCTTACTGATTTCAATATGTCATGCCCCAAAATACCTTTTAAAATCTGGTCTTTGAAAATCATAATGCACTATGCAAGTGCTAATTTGTATTGTCAGTCCTACTGTATTCACATTATAGGGGCCTTGGCAGATGATGGCTGTGCACCACTGATTTCAATGGGGCATATGCCATTGACTTCAGTGGGAACAGGCTCAGATCCCAAGTTATTCATGGTACAAATTCACAATTTTGTTATTTATTTGTAGAGGTTTAATACTTTGGTGTGATGAGGCATATCTGTATAGCTGCTCAAATTTGCTTTGTGTGTGCTTGTGTCCAACAGTCCAAGGAACTGGAAAATGTAACCCAGACAGAGCAGAAATTGTGAGAAATCATTTATTTTCCCCAGGCATTTGAGTCAGGGTCAGACTGAGGTTTCAAAAGGTGGGGCTTGTTTTAGTGACTTGTGTATATATATATTTTACACTGTATAGAGCAGGCTATTACATACTTTACAATAAAGACTTCATGTGCCTGTCAGTATAGTCTAAAGGCAAAGGAAGAAAGCAGTGCAGAGAAAGCTTTGCATTGTAATCACCTCTTACTCGTATTTTGCAAGAGAAACTGAAAGAATGGTCGCCTTGAGAGCCTGTTACAACACAACCTTCAGATGAATAGCAGAGAATGGAAGACCTCCCAGTTTGGCTGAGTAACTAAAGACATAGATTAAAGATATAAGTAAATGGAGGAGTGAAATAATTATTGGATTGTAGTCAGTCAAAGAGTGTTGTGGTTGGCTATTGTGCTATCTTTGAGTAGATTTTAATGCTGGGGCATGCTCCTGTGACCCAAAAGGTAATGTCACACAGATGATCCTGTTACTGCAGGGTGGTTTCTGACAGTCACACACATCCCATCGCAGAGCAGCAATGCTGCCCCAGCCACTGAAGGACAGGAATTGGAACAGTGGTTCAGCCACGCTGAACAAAACTTTGAAACAAAGTAATTGTTTTTAATTGCAAAAAGGATCACTTCTTGATAGTTGCTTTGAGAATGCTATAAAGCCTTGCAGAGCAATTATTCGTTCTTGTTTCCTTGAGGCTGCATCTTAAAATGTGATGAGCATCTGTGGCTCTCGGTGGCGACAGCTAGAACTGTAAAGGGCTCAGCATCTCTCAGGAACTGTTCACCTTTTTGGGATGACTGTACTGGATCCTATCCAGGTCATAGCTAAACCTCTCCATTGTATTGACAATTGCTTCATGCTAAATAACAGTTACACGTCATCATAATAATAGAAAGCATTTAATTGCTTTGTTTCTCAAAGAATTTCAGGTGGCACATTAATTCATTTTCTTTTCACTTACATCTATGCCAACATTAAGAGTATGCCATAGGTTACAAGGAGAATTGCCAAGCTGTGAAAAATGTCTATAATAACATGCATTTTGTTATCTCAGTGGATGAGTATGTCATCATGAGGTTGTAATATTTAATTGCTTATCAGGGCTGAGAGTATATCCATATCTCTGGATATTTAGTATTTTTCTTGAAGTCCCAGCTCCTGTGATTACATGGGAAGCTCAGCTTTTATTTTATTTTTTAAAAAGCTTCTTGCCTTCATGATTGCACAAAAAAGCTTAAAAATATGACCCGAGTGTGACTTAAAGGCTCAAAAATTTAGAACTCCAAATACATTTTTATTTCATGGTATATGGGGGCTTTACTTATGAATTTGAACACGTAGGATTTTCAATACTAAATTCACCATAATCACAGAGCAGCATGTTTTAGAAGGGCTTAAAAAATCAGAGTCACTAGCTATTTTTTTTTCTTTCAGAAATTTAAACTCAATGCTCCCCCAAAAATATGCACACGAGCATCTAGGACTCTTTCTGAAAGTTTGTCAATACCACTTCTGAAGAGGGAAATTTACCCTAAAGGATGCCTCAGATTGGCCAGGTCTCAGGAAGCTATTTGTGGGCCCAGCAGGGCTTGCACACTACCATAAGATGTAAAAACTCATAAACCCATCAAACATAGGCCACTGTGGAAGGCAGAAAGATAGATAAATCTCCTGAACAAGACTGGAAAAGGGTACGTCTTGCTATTTAAATTCACAAATTAAACAAATTATCTAAAGATAATGGCTCAGAATCTAGCGTGGGATGGGCTCACTCTTCCAAACAAACTAGCCCATGCTAGCTTCTTCCCTTTCCTTTGAGAGCAATGGTCAGTCTCCATTATCTCACCCAGTTATCAAACAATCTGTAGACTAACTTAGAGATACAAAACCCGATATGCAATATGTTTCCCTTCCCTAAGGGAAAACTGGACAACTTTTACACTTAAAAAGTTTGAATTAAAGGGGTTAAATTCAAATTGAGTTAACTTTCAAAGAGCTCCATGGAACTGACCCATGACTCCTCAGAAGGAACCTCATTCTTCATAACTACCTCCCTCAATAACTATTTTCCTCCAGAACTCTTCTATTCTCAGCTGTAGAGCTGAAGTTTTTAGGAGGTGGGGCTGTCTTAATTATAGGCCAAGGGCTTTAAAACTCATTACAAAGAAGATAATTATGTGCACAAATCTTACTGTTCTTGAGCCATGAGATTTGTGAGCATCACGAGAAAATGTGATTGTGAGAGAGAGAGAGAAGGGGGAAGAGAAAGAAAATAGGTGAAAGCAAGAAGGAAAAATAAGGAAGGAATAGTAGGAAAAAAGGGAGAAGAGAGGCAGTTTAATAAATTATGAAGAAAAAACTCTCCCCCCTCTTCCAACTGCCTTCTGAGAAGTGAGGAAGTGATTTTATTATCTCTTATTATTGCTAAGGAGATGAACACTGATGTAAGAACCTAAATAGACTGATTGCTAGGATACATGAGCCTAGTCAATAGGAGCTGCCCACATGCAGCCTTTGCCGACTGACGTTTGCCCAGTGTCTAGTATGTAAATGAAATCCCAATCAATGCATGACGCAGAGAGAGTTCGTCAAGATGTCAGCTGCACAAGTTATGTTTCAAATATTTTTTCTCATTTTCTTTCTTTCTTTCCTTCTCCTTCTTAAATGCCATATTGAACTTTTTGCTTTTTTTTTCTGTCTGAAGTGCAAATCGCTTCCTACTGCAACTGACATTAATTAAGACACATCCTTCTCATTCTTGTAATCTTTGGGAAAACAGAAAAGTGCCTCTTGGGTACATTGGCAAGAGGAAGAAAAAGGGGAAAAAAGTATCTTGCAATGAGTTCAGATCTTTGGGTTCACATATTGTATGTACATTAATTCAGTCCAAGAGGGAAGATAATCAACAGTATGCTTCTTACCATACAACATTAATGTTAGATATGTTAGTCTAGGAGAGAATTCCTAACCACTGAAGGGAGGGGTTGTGCTTTCACCTTTGTAAGATCTTCCTACCTTGTGTATTGTTAATCTTAAAGAGAAACAAAGAAGAGAGCAAGAAGGAGACACATTTCTGATTCAGAATGTACAAGTTTTCATTGCCATGTGAAAATAATATAATTCTTGGAATTGATGCTGTTAATTCAGATGAGTATATTTAGTTTTAGATATCCTTTCCACTTTGGAAGTACAAGCCAAGTAAAACAGATTACACATGATACATGAAGTGGACAGGATTTGACTTAGCTGAGCTGGAGCCCAGTCTTTGTATATTGTAGAGATGGAGAGGGTAACTAAGAATCACTTTTATCTATTGTTCTGGAAGAAGTCGCACCCTAATTTCCAAGCAAATCAAATGTGTTTGAGTCACAATGTTCCTCAGAGTTTCCAAGGAAAATCTTTTGATGAAATTTGTAGACTCCTATAAAGGACTAAAACACAGATCTGAACAGAAAAAAAAAATAGGAAAAAACCTTAGTAAATTTAGGATGTTGTAATAAACATCTAATTTCCCATGAACTGCTTATATCATGTATTCTCAGTTGGACAAAGCTTTTGCCGTTCTCATGACCCAGGTTTTGAAAATCAACAAGTACTTCAAATTTGGTTCATGACTGATCATAAAAGATTTCTTTAAAGGACATACTAGAAACGGCACATAATGGCTGTGTCTAGACTACACCTCTCTGTCGACAGAGAGATGTAGATTAGGCACGTCGAAATTGCTAAAGAAGCAGGGATTTAAATATCCTGTGCTTCATTCGCATAAACATGGCCACCGCTCCATTTCAAAAAAAGCTCCATTTCGAAAAAAAGCGGCGGCCATGTTTATGCTAATGAAGCATGGGCTATTTAAATCCTGGCTTCATTAGCAATTTCGACGTGCCTAATCTACATCCCTCTGTCAACAGAGAGGTGTAGTCTAGACGTACCCAATGTGAGACTGCCCAGCTGAAACAACTTTGAATTTTTTGTTTTAAAAAGAATATTGATCAAGCATCTTAACAGCAGCTACACATGTCCATCCTTTACAGATCTACTCTTATTTTTCCTGATTTGTGGATGGCAGCAGTGGGAAGTGACTGTGAACGAAGGGTCATAATGTGAAAGGATGGAGGAAGATCAAGAAAAGTAATAAGTAAGGATTGATTATCTCAGATTTGGGAACTTATAATTAAGAGTGGGAGTAAAATTGCATTCCATTCTCTCCCCTTCTCCTTTGTCTGGCCATGGATTACTTGCACTGTAAAATCTTTGACAGAGGAACCTGTCTTATTATGTGACTAATGTGCGTCACATTCCATCCATCCTAGGGCTTTGAATACCACCTCTCACAATGGTATCAAACATCAACCCTATGATAAAAACGAGGAACAAGAGGATCCAGGGACCAGTCAGCCTAACTCCGAAGCCTGGAAAAGCAATGGAGCAAATGATTAAACAATCAATGTGTAAGTACCTAGCAGATAATAGGTTATAAGGAATAACCAGCAGGGATTTGTCAAGAACAAACCAAGCCAAGCAAATCTAGTTTCCTTCTTTGACAAAGTTACTGGCCTAATGGATGGGGGTTGAAGTAGATGTGATGTATCTTGATTTTAGGTAGGCTTTTGACACAATCCCAGATCATAGTCTCTTAAGGAAACTAGGGAAGTGCGGTCTAAATGCAATTACAACGAAGTGGGTACACAACTGAATGTAAGGCTGCACTCAAGAAGTAGTTATCAATTATTTGCTGTCAAACACTGAGGGTGTATCTACTGTAGGAGCCAGTCCTAGGGCCAGTACTATTCAATATTATCCTTTTGATTTGGGTAATGAAGTGGAGCATATGCTTATAATAAACTCTATAGATGACACCTAGCTGAGTGGGAGGGGCTGGTTTGCAAGCACACTGGAAGACAGGATTAGAATTTAAAATAACTCAGACAAATTTGAGTATTGGTGTGAAATCAACAACATTAAATTAAATAAAGACAAATGTAAAATACTCCACTTAGAAATGAAAAATTAAATGCACAGTTACAGAACAGAGAATGACTGGCTAGGTGTCAGTACTGAAGAAAAGGAGCTGGGGAGTACAGTGGATCACAAATTGAACAGAACTCAACAATGAGTTGCAGCTGTGAAAAAGGCTATGTTGAGGTGTAAAAACAGGAGTCTTACTGGAGTCCTCAGGGCTCTGCAACTCACATCACAGGAAAGGAACTGTGGAAAGATCCTCCAAACAGGCTAGAATGGCTGCAGGGAAAGCAGCTGATCAGGGCCCAAAAGGGCCATATAAAAGGAGCTGCACAACAGAGCAGTGGGAGGTTGCTGCTTGGAGCTGGAGAAGAAAGGACTGTGTTCCTGGGTGGAAGAGTAGCAGGACTACCCAACAGCTAAGTCTGCTGGCAGGAACCAGGGAAGAGGTTCCTGTCTGGCTACTAGAACTGAGCCAGACAGTCTGCTTGCAGGACCTGAGGAAGTTAAACACTCCTGCCTGACTGCTAGGACTGAGGCAAGAACAAGCACTGAGGGAACTCCTGGCTGGTCACAGGCTCTGAGCAGGGACCACCAAAAGAGGTCACCAAATCTAAAGAACACAGACCACGCCCAATCAGAGGGGCGCACTTGCGAAAGGTGAATGTTGACCCCAGTATACACACACACAAAATGAGAAGTGACTCTAGGAAGGAGGACTGCAGAAAGAGATCTGGGCTTATAGTGGATCACATGCTAAATATGAGTCAACCGTGTAATACTATTGCCAAAAAAAAAAAAAAGGAAACATCATTCTGGTATGTATTAGCAGGAGTGTTGTAAGCAAGACACAGGAAGTAATTTTTGTGCTGTACTCTGTGCTGATGTGATCTCAGATGGAATATTGTGTCAAGTTCTAGGTACAACAATTCAGGAAAGATAGGGATTGGAGAAAATCCAGAGACGAGCAACAAAAATAATTAAAGGTCTAGAAAATATGATCTATGAGGAAAACATGACAAATATTGGGTTTGTTTAGTCTGGAAAAGAGGAGACTGTGTGTGTGGGGGGGGGTGGGGGGATTATAACAGTTTTCAATGGTCTTTGGGTAGAAATTAGGGTGCACAAGAGGCCTCAGAGTTGGGTGTGGGTTCTAGGAAGGAGCTAGGGTAGTGGAGGAGGCTCAGGGCTGGGGCAGGGGACTGTGTGGGGAGGAGCAGCTAGCTGCATGCTGCCCTGTGCTCATCTGCAGGCACTGCCCCCCACAGCCCACACTGACAGTGATTCCAGCAAATGGGAGCTGCAGGGACAGAGCTTTCTGGTTCTCACAGTGATGCGGCTACAGACAGGGGGAAAGGAATGGCAGCAAGCGGAGCTACTTCCACCAACCACCAGGAAGGTCTGACTCAAAACACAGGGGCTTTACAGGCTGCCATCCCTAAAGCTCCTTTGTTAATCCAGCCCTGCTGCTGGGGCTGGAGGGCTGTGCTTCTCCTTCTGCTGGGGCTGGAGGAGCTCACCTATTCCCTGGCCCCAGCAGGGAGCTGCCATGCCTGGAGGAGAGACGTGCTCCTTTGGTCCCAGAAAGACCAGTAGGAGCTCCCACAGACGGGAGAGGCACACTCCTCCAGCCCTAGCAGGGAGCTGCAGCAGCTGGGGGACAGGGACCTCTTCCCCCTGCCACAGCAACTCCATGTGTAGCAGCCCTGAGGCCCTGTGCAGGGCTTATTAAGCATCTTCATGGCTTCCCAGTATAGAGGGAACCTTTGTTTTGATCCCACTGGGGCTGTGCACCAGGGTTCTATGTCTGAGCCTTCCTGGAGCTGGGCTACTTTCGGTGTCTCTGTTACTCTGCTGTGAACTGTTACCCCCAACTCTGTGTCTTGCTGGGGAAGACTAGAGGTTCTGGCTCAGCTGGATATGATGGTGGGGTGGTCCAGGGAGCAAGTGGGCAGGCTCAGTGGTATGATGAGCCCATCAAGTGAGGGTCTCAAGGGGATCTCTGTGATTCAACCTGTCACAGGCTTATCATGAAGAAAGAGCACCCTGAGTCCCAGAAAGAATGAAGCTATGATGCAAGCAACTGATGAGAATGATGCCAGATTGTATGAGAGCTAATCCCCAGACCCAATCACAAGGAAACACCCAGAGGTAAGTGAGACCTGTTACAAGACCCTAATCTTGCTTAAGATGTCCAAGAATTGAAAGGGGAAGGCTGTGAAGGTGATATAGGAAGAAAAGCATATTTTAGTAGCAAATCAGAGTGGAGCAATTTAAAGTAGCCAATAAGATTATCTGAATAGTGATTAACATATTAATATGTTTACTGAAAATAAGCATGCAATATCTATGCAAATCAGATGCTCTGAGCTGAAGCTCTAGGAATTGAAGTGCTGAGAAATAAATATATGAATATAGGTCAGTGACTAGAT